>JALIRH010000006.1:37750045-40150045 GCA_023055505.1 Callipepla californica brunnescens
CTGGTAAATGGTTTATGTTTTTGTATTTCAAAATAATCAAAACAGTCTTAAACAAAAAATCAACAATAACAACAACGACACAACACCAAAACAAATCAACCTATATTTACCCAATAAGAGAAATCAAAAGTAGGAAATTTCAGGTAATAATAAGAAAACACTGCCAGGAATCCAAAGAACTTTTTGACCAAAACTCTCCTCTTTATTACATTTATTAACTGAACCAACTGCTTAAGATTAAAATGAGATGCCTTGTAGCACAGATAATGTTTTAAATGCAGTTGTTAGTTATGGGCAACATTATTTTTTTTCTTTCATCAACATCAGCTCAACACGCACTGAGCAGATACCTTATTAAACAGTGGAAAGCCACAGAAGACTTCACCAAGATCCTATGGATATGAAAGGTGAGAGAGAAACAAACCACACCAGAAAAGCTGTACAATGACCCAACACACCTTATCTTACACTGAACACTGCAGATCTTATCACACTAGAACACTACTTACATTTCTGATAGAGATCTTGCCTTGAAGAAAACTAACTAAAAAACAGGAAGCTTGGGAATTTTTCTCTTGAGAAAAAGCTGTATTGAGCCTGAAGGATCCCGCTGAAAGACTATCAAAATGATCCTATTAATGCAAAGCTTAGGAATAAAGGAGAAATGGAATAAAATACTCTACACCAGAACTTCTACAGGTGGGGAGCTAAAGGCATGCTTTACTCTGAAGATGATATAACTTCAGGAGACCTACTCTAACCAAAAGAGTGTCCCTTAATGAATAGGAATGTTCTGACATGCAATTGAGAGAAGAGAGTATGAACCTCAAGACTCATAGGGACTTCAACATTGAGCCTTGTCTGAATGGCCTTCAATGCAAGTCTACTCAAAATTCAAATACAGGTTCCATATTTCAATTCACACTTTAGTTTGTAGAGATACTATTCACTTCACAGCATTTTACAGCAAAGGCAAAGTTGGTCCCACCCATGATCTACAGCTTGTGTCATCACTAAAGCAAGATGTGTTCCCTTGGACTGTCACGCTCCTTCTCAGAAGACCCCAAAGTACAACATAAAGCACTAGAGACAGACAGCCAAAGCATAAATCTGTCAGGCTGACAGCAAGTAACCAACCAGCTTGAGCCAACTGAGTGCCTGACCACTGCTGCAAGGGAAAAGTCCTCTGCCAATCCACTGAGCCAATTCAGCTCACTGACCTTAAATTGAAAGAAAACAAACCCAGCAAAGAAGCAGAGCTGAATCATCTCAGTGTCATATCTGCAACTGTACCTGCTGTGAAAGTAAGGAGAGTGTCTTCGGAACAGAAGGAAAAACCAGAGAGGTGCAATCCCTTTTTAACAAGGTGTTGGGATGGCCTAGTGACCTTGTTCTAATTCACTTCTTTTCTCGGCAGAAAACACTAACCAACACAAGAGCAAGAGAGTTTGCAGACCCAGGATGTTTCATAGAACCATTCTAAAGAGTACTAGGGACACTCACCATACCAATGACCTCCCTCAAGGCAAAATATTTTTCAGTCAGATCCCCTGCTTCGCTTAGTGGAGCGTCATAGTCATAACTAGTGGGTTGTGACATATAAGGCATATTAGCACCTAAAAGAAGTCGGGAAAAAAAGATATCAATAAAAATGGTGGAAGAGTTGTGTTTTACTCTCCTAAGGGGATCAACTTCCAGAATTTCTCTCCAAACACAGCCAGACTGTGTACTTTTAGAATCAATGTATACTTTAGTGTTTTGGATTTTACACTGAGAATATACTGACTATGGAGAACAGCACCCTTTTGAGCTCACACTGCTGTGATAATGTCTTCAGAAATACTGAAGCAAATGTTTCAACTGTTTCACAGTACTGAGTAAAGCAAAAGTACCCTTTGCACAAGTAAATACCAAATGAGTTTAGCAGAATATGCTGACAATAGCCAGAGAACTGCTAACGCAGTCATCTTTAGCCCTGTGAAAGCAGGCGTAGCTTACACTGTTCCAGAACATGTTACTATTTAACACATAAGCAGTTCCACTCTATCATAAGAATAATTTAAGTAATTTCTTACCATTCCAATAGGCAAAGTTGGTTCCACCTATAAACATGTACCTAAAACAAATCAAAACAAGAAAGCCATTCACTTTAATCAGGACTTGATGAAACGGGGAAAAAAATACCACCCCAAATTACCCTTCACTGAACACACACTTACAGGTTAACGTTAGCACCACGTGCCAGGATTTCATTAAGCGTTTTAGCTATAGTTTGTGAGGGTACAACAGCATGACGGTGCCCCCAGTGATCCAGCCACCCAGTATAAAACTCAGAATTAACCTGAAAGAAAGAAAATAGGAAGGGAAAAACATGAAGAGGGACAAGAATCCAACATGACTTAAATTACTAAATCTGTAAGAGAGAAGTAAGAAAGGTACCTTGAGTAATTGCAACTATTTTTAAACTTTTGTAAATACGGAGTACACATTTAAGTTGGTCCTTTTTAGTAGGTGACTCAAAGAGACTAAACTATCACTTCAATAATTTTGTATGTGCACTTTGAAAATCATTGCTAACAGCACCAAAGAACACAGATTTCCTGAGAACCTGTCAAACTGAATGTTTCAGATATAAATCTTTCAAACACTCAAACAGCATCCCGAATGATTTTACAGCACAGAAACAATGCCCTTAAAGGGCCTTTTCTCCTTGTCAAAATGGCTTCCAACAATCTCACATCCCATTACAGGTTGTGTAGAAACTCTAGAGTAGATGAAAACAGGAAGCAACATTCAACCTGCCCTTTTAAATTTGCTTTTAACTTCCACCCACACACATACGTGACTAACACATCTAACCACACAAACTGTTTCTGCCACTATGTAAACATTTACCTTAAGAAGGAAAAACATGGAAAAATCAGTATCTCCTGAGGCCAAAAGAATATCTGCAGAACACTTAGTGTGGATTTGACAAACACACACTGAAGCTCCTCTGTTCAGCGTTTCTGACTGACTTCAAATGACATCTTTGTAAACATTCCTAAGAAACTGCTCACTGTTGTCAACTCCTGTTGTTAACCACTAAGTCTAGGAATGATATAAGAATATAAATGAAAAGACATACCAAAGGGCCTGCAGGTTCGCTGCTCCTTTGAGCTAAAAATGCTGCTGTGACGTTGCCACCTGTAAGAGAAAAGTAAAATTGAAGTGCAACATCCATGACTTTTTTCAGTTTTCATTTCACTGAAAGAAGTGTCTTGCTTCCCTTCCAACATTTAGTAAAATTATAGATAAGAAACACACTTTGGACAAATGTAGGCATCCGTAAGATTCAGTCAAGTGATCAAGTTGAAGAACTTATTTAAAACACACACGAATGCATACATGCACATTTATTTTTGAGTTACATCTGCTGAAAACCCAGCTATCCTAAGGAATGACATATTGGCACCAAAAGCCTTAAATTCAATCTATTTATAAAAACTGAATTCCTACTAGGACTGAACGTTTGACTGTAAAGAGAATAACATATATAAGAAGCCACAAATTAAAAAAAAAAAATTGGAAAGTTCTATCTTTGAATTTGTTTCTCATGCCCTAAGCCAATTTTCCCAAATCTGTGCATTATATGGATGTCCACAGCATCAACTTTCCTCTTCCCTCAAATGAAGGCTCTCTGAACACACTAAGGTTGCTTGACCATTCTTCAGCCCTAAAGCACAGCAAATTGCAGTGTGCACTTTTATTTTTTGTAACAAACAGCTGTCTCCAACCTGGGGCAAAGTCTACTGTCGCATAAAGACCCTGAAGAGCTCCACATCTCAAATGAAACTGGCTTGCACCATCAGTTGTGAACAGCACCACCTCATCCCCAAGATGCTGGCGAAAGATCTTCAGAAGGGAACGCAGATAGTCATAGTCACAAGCGAAGTAGCTCCCATACTCATTCTCCACCTGTACAGTAAAAACAAGTCAGTAAAACAGTGGCCAATTCCAGTCTGCATCTAACACCAAAAATTGAAAGTTTAAATCCAACTCTTTTTCCTTTGACAATAATGCTGAAAATGCCATTTAAATTCCAGACATGAAGAATAACAGAAGGGAACACTTCAAGGCACTCCTCCTTCTCACCTGTATCACATGCTGCAGCAATCACTGTGAAATTAAAATACGCAACACGGAACTTTCACTACAGTCAAATACTATGAAAACTGAACAAGCACTCCTACGAATCTAGTAGTTTAAGAGAAAATACATAACAGGAATGTACAACACTGTATTTTGAAACACCTACAGCTCAAGACATGTGCTAAGAAGTACAAAGTCTAAATTTTGAAGCTCTTCTGAATAAAAGTTTCAGGCTTATTTCATACTGCTCTTGTTCCAATCTGAGCAAACTCTCCTACCAGAAGAGTTCAGGTAACCATAATGTATTTTGGCTTTATGTAAGAACTGGCATAAACCTCAGATCTAAAGAGCTCCTCGACTTTGCTCTACTGTATTCCATAGTTGTGGGGAAGAACTCTGATGGAGCACTCACAATTCTGCAGACGGTATCTTCAGTTCTTTAGGATAAGGGACTCTGCTGAATCTTCTAACTAACTTAAGCTGTTAAGAAACTTTCTGTACGTGTCAACACTCATAGAGCACCCACAAGAACAACATATGTATCCACTCTGCTTGTGCTCATCTGCTTTTCAGAAAGTTACCTGAACCATGATGATTGGACCTCCATTTTGATAGAGGTGTGGCCTCATCTTTGGCAAAAGGACCCCCATCCATTTCTCCACTGCTGTCAGGTAATCTGTGATACAAAAAATATAAATGGTTCACAACTTCTCTGCTTTTTTATGTGTTCTTTTTTGTTTGTTTGTTTTACTGTATGCATAGTTCTTACCTAGCGTAGGGTGATATAGAGTGAATACCCTGAATGAATAGTACCCATACAGTATAATGAAGATGGAGAGTATATTTTTGGATGGGTTATCCAGATGGTATAAAGGCACCCAATAAATTAGGAAGGGCTCACCTGTCACCAAAGGTCAAGGCTCACATGGAACTCCACACAGGAGGGATCTCCAACAAGAGATCCTTCCCCAGTGGTGGTCAGCCCATAAGTGGGGTCTGGGAGAGGTGGAGCCAGACTCCACTCCTTCCAGTCACACAGGTGCATTGCCTTCACCTGTGCTCCTGTGTCTGACTCAGTGCTCACCTCAGGTGATCAATCAGTGGTTCAGGCCGTGATTCAACAGTTCCCATACACAAAGTAAAATAGATAAATATAAATAAATATAAATTTCTAGATGCAAAACAAAATAACAGAACAGTATTTAATGAGCTAATGTGTTCTTACACTCATTCAAAAATGTCAGCTTCCACTAGAGTTCACTAAATAATAAAACATTAAATATTGATGAATTTAGAAAAATCACCAGAGAGACTTCAGTGAATCTCACACAAGTTGTTCTAGTGCACTTCTATAAATGTTTCCATCCGTACCTTTTTTTTTTTTTTTTTTTAATAGGTAGTTACTCTCACAATCAGCAGAACTGAAGTCAGGTACAATATGGATCTACGTTTTCATCCTCAGGTTCCCTCTCCATTATCCTATCTCATCTCATCTCTACGCATCCTGTCCATGACATTAAGAGTGTTGTAACTAGCTCTGGAATTACATGTACACTGATCAGCTAGCAAGAATCCCCACAGTGAGTGGCCAGTTGACTGCTGCAAAATCAAGAAATCAAAGCTGAGAGCTTCTTGTCCCTTCTTAATGATGACAATTTTCTCTTGGTACCAGTTTGATGAAACTTGTCAATAGCTTTGAAACAACAGTTTTTAAGCTTAATTGAAACTGATGGTTGTTTAATTAGTTCTTAACAAAAGGTCCCTGGAACAAAGAGACAGACAGAAGGCCAGGATGGAGTTATCCCCGTCGTCCCCCCCCCCCCCTTTTTTTTTTTTTTTTAATTATTTCAGTCATTTCCTTAGAAAATCAACTGCTAAAAATAAAAAAAAAAAAAAAAAAAGCAGAAACAAACAAAACAAAAAGCCACAAATTTGGGGATATGCATCTACCTGTAGGACTCAGTCTGTAACCCCTGAAATGACAGAAGATGTATGGTTTTCGACCCTGCTTTATTTGTTCAATATATTTATTGAGGCCATAGTTTTTAACAGAAATTTTCAAATATGAATTACCTGGAAATAACCTCAAACAGTAAGCCAGCTTGTTGCTGAAGAATATTTTTGCTAGTCATTTCTGATGCCCCTACCTGAATCAGAAGACCTCAGAACAATAGATTCCTTCTCCAACAACCATGCAGGAAGACCACCCTGGGAAAAGAATTGGAACCATTTTAGTGAGCACTTTCAGGAAATTAGAGTAAGTTAGTCTATTTATCAAAACATATATTGAACTTTTATATTTATTTTATATCATCAAAACAACTACTAATTAAGTTTGCACTGTAAGAACTCAGTCAGAATACACAGGATTAAATATGGTAAACCAAAAGTCTTTTCAAGGATGCACCAAGTATTCTTGTCTACTTCAAGACAGAAATTCTTGCATTATATTTACCCTATAAACAAGGTAACTGTTACAAAAGGCTGTACCATGTCCCATTCCGCACAGATGTAAGGTCCAGCTCTTAGAATGACCAGCAAGCCAGTTTCACTAGCAAGCTGCAGGAAATACTCTAGATCTCTGTCACCAGAAAAATCATACACGCCCATCTGGGATTCGTGGTAGTTCCATGGCACATACCTATAAAGGGAGAAGATAATCTTACATTAGGAAAATAAGACTAAATCAGAACTTTGAATAAGAGTTATTTGTACTATATGCCCCATGGATATGCTAAGCTGTTCTCAACTGGTCTTAAGATCAAACACTAGAATAATTCTATGGCTTCTCTTCTGCGGGGAACCTCCTCTGTCAGAACGTGTTAAAATTAATATTAAACAAAGCTTAGTTGTTTGCAGCAAGTCTGCAGGAACCCGTACCCATCTAAGAACACATTTTGGTATTGCCATTTTGAAACTGTAATGACTGTTCCAAAACGTAAGTAGATTAGAGCCAGCTGCCAGGAGTACAGCAGAAGGAGTTTTGTGCAGAGATAAATATCTGCCTCTTTTGTGGGTGATTCATGATAAGAAGGAATTTGCCAGAAAGGACATATAACCAGCCTTTAATGCGTGGACCACTCAGAAGCACCACGTAGGCTGATAGGTCCATTCTGCTGCCACTATAGAAAACTTAAACATGTAAGCCACTCAGGATACTGCATCTAGGTCCTGAGAGTCTTCAAGGACAAGTGACATAGATTCTAAATAACCAGCACAGGAAGAATGGCCAAAACTGAGGATGCTAAGGTGTTTGGGAACTTGGACTACATAGAGCCTTACTTCAACACAGTAGTAAAACTGCCAAATAAGCAGATCAACATTTGAGACAACACTTCACTCCTACTTCCAGGATGTAGGAAACTGCCACCTCATCACAGAATCTCTCTCAGAGGACTAGAAAAAAAATAATAATTCTTGGTTGCAGAGCAATAAAGAAACTCGTTATCTACCAACTGTTGCAAATAGTGTTGCAGTTTGTGGCCCATGCAGAACAACCACAAGTTTTTCCCTTAGACAAGTGCTATGCGGCAGCTGTAGAAGAGATAGACATTACAATTAGGGATGAATACAGCCTACGTAAGGATTCAAGAGAACAGGAAAACTCATTCTCCATGCATATACTTTTTGCTAATAAGTTTGTGACTCTTCTAATTGAAGTGTTGCCATTGTTCCAGAGTACAGACCTGAGAAAATCTGTAAAACCAAAACCGTGGTTAGTCAAGCAAAGAGCCTCTCCAGCAACACCTTTCTTGTTGTTTGGGTTTGTTTTTAGGTTCCAGCGTTAACTACCCAACAGGAAAAGAAAATGTAGAAAACACTGCTTTCAGTAATGAAGAAAAACAGGAACCTGCACATGAATACGCTTATTTAAACAACCTATAATCATGCTGGAATCAGAAATACATGCATACGAACAAATTAAAAAATAATAATAAAGAAAAAAAGAATATGATAGCACTTCAGAAACATTAGTTAACATTATTTCCTCACAAATGCCTAACTGCACATTTCTGCTTGAAAAGCCAAAGCTTAAAGTTTGTATGCCAAGACAGAGTCTAAGCAACATACTGAAACACCAAAATGCAGATATTCCTCACTCTACCATACATTTTATTTCTTTGTCAGACTGATCTAATTGCTTCCAAAGTACTCAATTAAGTCACTTTTTAGAAAAAAGCAAGCACTCATTTGGTAAATATGTGAATCACGCAGGAATACATTCATTGCTAATTTAGTTTTGTGCACTGTGCCTGTTTTTCAAGCAGAGAAGCAAGCTGATTAGTGATGATTAAAATCAAAATATATAACTATTAAAAAGAACAACAAATCTACCTCAAAAAGGCTAATACAATAGAGTATTGTATTGTACTTGCTTCCCCTTTTTAATATGCCATTATCCAGGTTACCACTGCAGGAATAATTAAATAATAGCACTAATAAACTAGGTAATTAAAATAGTATCACTAACAGCTATGTTATTTTCAGAACTGTTGCTTAAAAATACAAAATTCTTCTGCGTTACGTATATGTGTATCAAGATGACATCTTCCTTACAAAAAAAGAAAAGGAAATGCAGGAAAGAATATTACAGAAAATTACATTCCAACTTAACTCCATGCCTAGGAAAGATACCAGAAAAGCTGCAGTATGACTCAAGTCACGATGTGATTAAAAAAATAATAATAATTAAAAAAATAAAAAACTAGATTTGACAAGAAAGGATTTATCCTGTTCTACTCACTCAACAGAAAACTGGCCTAAAGAGTTAAGGGAAAAAAAGGCAATGTCTCTTGACTTAGCAAAGGTTTTGATAGTCTGCTGGATGACCTTACTAGAAGCAAACAAGTAAATAAATAAAACCAGGCAGGTTAGGATGACATTAACTCAGAATAAAAATTAACCAGAGCATAAGAACCAACAATTTTCTGGGAAGGCAACTGGATATTTTGAGGAGTATGTCAAGTTTCTTCAGTAGGTCTAGTGATATTCAAAGCTTTTGTTGCCATCTGGTTGACTAAGGTGGGGTAGTTGGAAGCCTATAAGCAAACACGTTTAAGTTTCTAGATGTTCTTAATTAATCAGCAACATGGCCTGATATCAACATGAAACTAACAGTTATTGCTTTCTACTTCCAAAGGAAAAGGCAAGGATAAAAATATAAAATTGAAAGGAAGACAAATGACAATGGCATTAATAAAAGAAAAAAGCTGTGCAGGTTCTACTGTAGAGTACCATCTGACCATAAATCATCAACACTGCAATAGAGACAACTCTATCTGGGTTAAAGTAACAGGCATGTTTATGTAGCAACTCATTCCCTGAAAAAAATATACCTGACTTTGTATTAACTTCATGGTAAATTTCTCATTGCCTGAAAGATTACTAAAGAAAGAAAATTGTATGTACTTCGTTCTCCTCAGGCTGCCAAAAATGTTATTCCTACCAATAAGGAAATTACAGGCTCATGTAAGAAAAGCATTCTAACTGTAATTTAGCTGCACCTTGCAACCTGTTATTCATGAAAATATACTCCTTGAAGTGTTTAAGGAACTTGTTCTAGTAATGAATCTAAACATTTAAATGTAGTGACTGAGATGGGGACAAGAGTTTCACAAGATCCCTTATACTTAGAATGGAAAAAGACAGAAAAATTCTTCCAGAAACAATTTTAATGTACACCCCATGCTGCCTCAGAAAGACAGGAAAAAAAAATAGTAAAGAAAGTTAAGAGAAAAACATATTCAAAATGCATTCTTACAGAATGAACAATAATATAAATGCATCTTAAACACTGCTTTAAAAATTCTATTAATACATTTAAATCCAATACTTTCTATAGCTAGCAATGATTTCAAATAATGCAATTTTAAAGTTATTATTAGCAAAGTATAATTTCTACAAGCCATTGTACAAATTTATAGTCAGTTCTTACTACTGTACTGCATTAGCCACAGAATAATGAAAGAAATGCCACACTCCCTTTTCAAACTTGAAACTCAGTATTTTTGCAGTATTTGAGTAATAGCATTTACTCTCCATTTACATCAAATTTCTAAGCTTTAACCCATAACCTTCTCTTTCTTTGACAGCCAGAATTTTTTTTTTGCCTATTTCAGAAATATACCAATAGGTGAAACAACAGCACTTTTGCCACTGAAATGCACAGTATAATTTTCTCTGTAACATGCTAGTTAAATTACATGAGTTTTAGAAAAAGCAAATTGTGCTTTTTTCATAGAACCCCAAGTACTGAAAAGAATTTTAAGATTGCTAAATCCAACAGTCTACCCATCATCTCCATGCCCACTAATCACAGCCCTCAGTGCCACTTCGACACACTTACTGAACACCTCCAGGGTCAGTGATTCCACCTTCTTCTCACCACTCTTTTGGAGCAGAAATGTTTCCTAATATCCATTGCGAACCTCCCCTGGCTCAACTTGAGGCCATTCCCTCTAGTAATATCAAATTCATCTGGGAGCAGAAACTGACTCCCACCTGCTTCAATCTCCTTCTAGCCAGTGGTAGAGAGTAATAAAGTCTCCCCAGAGCGTCCTCTTCTCCAGACTGAACAATTTCAGTTCCCTCGGCCACTCCTCATAAGACATTTATTACAGACTCTTCACAGCTTCAGTGTCCTTCTCTGGACATGCTCCAAGGCCTCAATGTCCTTCTTGTAGTAAGAGGCCCAAAACTGAATACAGTACTCAAGGTGTAGCCTCACTAGAACTGACTACAAAGGGACTTCCCTACTCCAGCTGGCCACACTAGTTCTAATACAAGCCAGGATGCCATTGGCCTCTGGCAACACTGCTGGCTCTTGTTCATCTGGCTGTTAACTAGCACCCCCAGATCCTTTTCTGACACACAGCTTTCAGGTCACTCCATCCAAAGCCTATAGTGTTGCCTGTGGTTGTTGTGACTGAAGTGCAGGACCTGCCTGACACTTCTTCCTGCTGAACCTCATACAATTGGCCTCAATCCATCAATCCAGATCCTTCTGTAGAGTCTTTCTACCCTCAAGCAACTCAACACTTCCTCCCAACTTTGCGTTATCTGCCAACTTACAGAGGGTGCACTCAACACCCTCATCTAGATCATCAATAGAGAGATTAAACAAGACTGGTGCCAATACTGACCCCTGGTCACCAGATGGATTTAACTCCATTCACCACCACTCTCCTTTGCCCTTGTTTTGTAATGCACAGATATTCTAAACAGCAGTTCTTTCTCACATTGAGTTTCTATAGCTGTTTTTCTTTCTCTAATAAATACATATACATATATGTGTGTATATATATATATATATATATATATGTATGTATGTATGTATGTGTGTGTATATATATATATATATATATTTTTTTTTTTTTTTAACTTTTAAATGACAGATATACTTCTAGGAATTTTCTCGATTTCTACAGTCCTGTAAGTGTTTAGCTCCATCTAGTGGAGAACTGTTTATCTCCTCCATGAAAAAACCCACAACTTCTAGTTCTACCCAGATGTTTATGACTGTACCCATTTCTAGCTTGCGTATCATAGTTCAATAACTGAAAACAAGGACAGTTATGGTTGGGTGTACAGATGTCTATGCAGGTAGCATGCAGCGGGAAGCCAGAAGGGAGTTCCCTCATCTTCTAGGATGTCACAACAACCACAACATCAAATTTCAGTCTCCTATTTGGAAGAGTTAGATGTCCATACTTTCAGCTTTAATGTAAGACCAGACTTCCTACTGTATTTTCATATGATCTCATATCCCCTCATATTTTGTTCCTGCTTAAGATATTCAGGTCTAGAGGAAGGCAACTAAGATAATCAGAGGGCAGGAGCACCTCTCCTATAAAGACAGGCTGAGAGAGCTTGGTTTGTTCAGAAAAGTCATCTCCGGGGAGAGCTCATTATCATCTTTCAGTATCTAAAGGGACCTACAGGAGAGCAGGCCTCTGGTGGAGGTAGGTAGAGGACAAGAGCTGTCTTACGAACTTAAGAACTACGTTGCTAGACCTACAGACAAGACCTAAAACAAAGCGCTTGTTGCGTTTAATCAAAACAAAGAAGTCACCACATTATCACAGCACAGTGAAGAGTTTTATGAGGAGAAAAAAAAAATTAAAAAGAGAAATCTAAACATGAAAAAAAAAAACCAGCAACAAAAAACCCACCCTACCTTCTTTTCCTTCCCCTGCCATCTCTCCAGCTCTCCTCCACACAACAGCCCTTACTAACCAATCCACTAAGCATACAAGGTAGCCCCACAACTAGCAGATTAAAGAAAACACAGATTTTCAGAAACAGAAAGCAGAGGGCTCCCACCAAACAAACTGCCCCAGTCTACAGGCTCTGCACTGCCATAGCCAGCACTGTTTAGTGGCCCACAGCACAAAAGGAGGAAGTTTTAAAGACATGCTTCAAGCCCTGTAAAGGTTTAAGAAAGAAATAAATTCACTTTTGTGCCACTCCTCTTTCCCTGCCATGAAAGCTGCAGGGAAATCTTGGAAGACACAACTGACTGCAGAGTTTCTGAATGCTTGTTTTTGTTCTGTTTTTTTAGGGTTCGTTTGGTTGTTTTTAAAGCACCACCCCTACTTCACAGCTATATCCCTAAAGTTAAACAACACTCACGGTGAAATAGCTAAATGTATTTCTACAGTCTAATTTTTCAAGGCTTCGGGGCAATAAAGTCTAAGCTGTAATTAAGACTTTACTGTCACCTCTCACCTAGCCTGCCTGCCAACAAGAGATTATGATGTCCTTTGGCAGAGGTTGGGATTATCTGTTTCTTAGTTGCCAAAGTTCACAGTCCAGCTATATGTTTCAGGTCACAATTGCATCCTGGATTGTGAAGCAACAAGCACTGCCTATTAGCAAAGAAGCAGACTGTGATCTGCTATGGTCCCGGTCTATGCTGAAGGCGGTGGTCATGTTCCACTTTTCATTTTAAGAGCCTTCTCACCTACTGCTTAAACAAACAAACAAACAAACAACCATGGTAACTTAAAAAGTAACAATGGTAGCACTCCCCCCTTTCTCCTTGGTCCCCCAGGACTAGGAATAATTTTGAAAGTCAGCAGCTACTTACGTTTGAATTGCATCCAGCCCTGCCATCTTCATCTTCAAGAGGCGGTCTTTCCAGTAATACCGGGGCACCCGGGAATAGTGAATGCTGCCAGAGATGTAACGGAAAGGGCGCCCATCCTTGACAAAGCAGTTGCAGTCATAATCAATCCCAAAAGTCCTCTGGGGAATATTCTATAAACAAAAAAAATAAAAAATAAAAATTACACAATATAAGCTTTTTCTATCATGAGACACATGAAGAACAGTGTACAGGGGTACACAAAAATTTACTACATGTACTCTCCTCTTTCAGCAATAGTGTATAGTACCTTCTTTCTATGGTAACATGTTTTGCAGTGCAAGTGATGACTAATTCAGTAGGGGAGATTTACCAATTCATGGAGCGCCAACACTTTTCACTCACTATAATGAGTGAAAATACAACTGATTTCCAGCTCACTGTCATCCTAGAAACAAGAGTCAGCTGGGAAAGCAGGAAAATTCAGCAGAAGAACCTCTGACCCAGAAGAAACATTCTTTAACTTCAGTATTATTGGGATCACCTCTCAAGAGCCTGAATTTATTAATCTGCAAACTACTGGGACTAACAGCAGTGCTACTTCTGTTTCAAGTAACTCATGAAAAACAAAGACAGGAAGACAGATTTTTATTATTTAAGTGCATGGTCTTATGCCTTTCAGAATCTTTAATTTTCATAAACTTTAACATCTTGCATCTTACACCTCCGTTGCATACCTCTGTCAACCCTGCCTCCAATACCATTTCTGTCCTTTCAGTAAAAGGTCAGTAGGGATTTATGAAGTGAAATGCAAAGTCAACAACTGTTTATCAGTTATTTCCCTGTGCCTATCAGAAATATGTCAAAAGTCAATCCAACATAGCCCATATTCCATTGGACAATACACTACTATAAATAAAACACACCTTTTAATAGTGTAAATTAAAACCTTTTGAAGTGCACTGGCTTGTTTTAATCCAGAACAGGTGAACCTTGGCCTACCTCATACTATGAATGGGGCTTAACAGTTAGCAAACCGATTGTATGAAGCTAAAGTGGTGAAAAATGAAAGGCAACAGAGATGCAGACCACTACACAACTCCAGGTGAACCACAACTGCACAAGAGCCATCCACCATAGCAAGAAATCTGCCCAGAGTTAAGTAGGAACCAACAAACCACAAAAAGTTTTGAAGAACTTTCCCATAAAAACACTTTTTCCTGTAACCAAGTGAACAATTCTGTTCTAAGTGTGTACAACTACAAGAAAAGTGAAGTAAAAGGAATGGAAACCTGTGGTAGGCACGTGTAAACACAAGGATGCAAATACCAAGAGTTCTGACCAACAGCTGGACACCACTGCCAACCAAGAGCATATCCTTTACGCAGCAGGATAAAAGAAACCAACCAGTTTAATGTGTCACAGACCAAAAGGACCAGAGTACAGATAAAGGATAGAGTACAGAGTTAAAAAAAACAAACAAAAGAAACCACCCACAGGGCTAAAAACTGGAGGAAGAAATTCCTGAGTAAACCTGCCTAGCCCTAGACGATCATTAAAAGGATCAACTCAGTGTGATAACACTACAAACATTTGAAGTCTACAGACCCCAGGGAGGAGATAACTACAGCATGTTGCAACTGTAATAAAGTCACAGACCTCACAGTAAAACTGAAATAAAGTTGTAGAAAGCATCTGACATGCACACGGCAATCTAAAACATTCTGCAAACAGTGAAAAAATGAAACTGTGTCATGAACATACAACAAGAGAAAACATAGCCCTGGGCTGGCGAAGGGACCGTAAAGCACTGCACATGGTGAATGCATTTTTAGTTTTACCTCCCAAATCCAACTAGCTAAGTCCTGGAAGTAAAGAAGGATGGTCCTAGCTGCTGTTGGTCTTCTATGAAAGAAGATTTTAACCCTCTTACTCAAACTAATCATGACAGGGGCCTATGGCAATGACACTTTACTCTGAGACACTGCACGCTCCACTTTCAGGGCACAGACATCTCTGGCACAGAAAGAAGGATTTCTTAAAACAGTGAAAAGAAAGTATTCATTATGGAAGAGGTCACTGATCTAGTTATCATTCATAAAGGGCACGGAACACCTCGCTTAGGAGGAAAGGCTGAGAGACCTGGGTCTGTTCAGCCTTGAAAAAAGAAGACTCAGAGGGGATCTGATCCACATCTATAAATATCTAAGGAGCAGGAGGCAAACGGATGAGGCTGGACTCTTCTCTGCAGTGTGTGGCGATAGGATGAGGGGAAATGGCCATAAACTGAAGCATAGGAAGTTCCACACAAATGTGCATGGGAACTTCTTCACAGTGCAGTGACGGAGCACTGGCACAGCTGCACAGAGAGGTGGTGGAGTCTCCTTCTCTGGAGATGTTCCAGACCCACCTGGACGCCTACCTGTGCAACCTGGGCTAGGGAGCTGCTTTGGGAGAGGGTTGGACTCCATGATCTCTGGAGGTCCCTTCCAACCCCTACAGTTCTGTGATTCCTTACACGTATATATTATGGCACGGTGGATGCAGAGAGGTAAGCTTCCAGAGTGTTTATTGACTTACCTCATTTTTTGCCCATTGTAAACAGACTTCCCTTCAGAAGGGAGCAGCACTGCTTTATTGTCAGTACATGACTCTAGCTCTTTTTTACAGCGTAGTGTAGGACTCATAATGAAATAATTATATATATACATATATATATATATATATATATATATATATATATATATATATATAAAAGTTATCATGAATTTGTCTGACTCAGTCAATAATCACAGTTGTGGATATACAGAAGAAATGAGTTCCCTGCTCATTCATAGTAGATAGGGTAGTGGAGCTACCACTTTGGTAAGCAAACACAACAAGAAAACTAACTGCCTATTACTTTGGATGCCAACTTATTTATACCAAACTGTAACAGCCAGATAAAAATTCAAGCCTTCAGATGCAATGGTATAAGGCTGCATCTTATGCACCCAAGACATACTCACACAGAAAACAGAGGAACTAGAGCATTTGTCCTTGCTTAAATCAAGTACACACTTCCTTCTGCAACCTCAATGCTCTCCCCATGTTTCCTAATGCATACTTCTACCAACTTAGGAAAACAAAACAACACAGCTCTGGCACATTAATCTATTAGACATTTATCAGCTTTTAGTGTCTCTCATTATTCAAATTGAGAAAACAGTGGGTTCTTCCCTCCTTATTTGGAAAAGGCACAAACGTGAAATACAAATCTTCAGCAAACCCCACCACACGTGACTATTTCTAGCATCTCTTATGAAGACTATTGAAAATCAGAATAGCTCTTTCAGGCTTTTTCTCCACCCCAAAATGCAAGCATCAAAACTGAGAATGACAAACCACTCCTGCTGCTCCCTCACCATGACAACCCACCACACCGCTCCCTCCCCCCCCCAAAAAATAAAAAACCTAACAACTCTTTCTATTATTTCTCTACCATTATAGTAGCTCTTTTCTCTGCCCCTTGACCTCACATCTTCGGCCCACGCATCTCCATAATAGCAGGCACTGGGCAAACTTCACAGTGGCTTCACCACTTTTGTCCACGCCTCATTTAGCAGCGAGCGTGGCAGATTTACCAAAACTACAGTCAGATCTACAGTCAGTAGCTTTTCGCTGGCAAAATAAAATAAAATAAAATAAAATTAGTGTGTTAAAACTCCTCAGTGTGAACTGCTATAAGTACTGGTACAAAATAAAAGGTCATTACAGGCATTCTTCTTGCTAAGTAAATAAAGTTTTATTAAACGTCAACATTTAAAGCATTTGTCATACAACAATTTACATACTTCCAAATCCACTTTTCCACTGATTATATACTGTAATAAATATTATTCTGGTATTATTCTGGCAGTTGTTAACTCTGTCCCTACCCAATGCCCCAGATGAACTGGCCTTCTGTATGATGAAATATATACTCATTTAGTTAAGTCTCACAAATCAAATACATTCCATACGCACACAAAAATTACAAAAGAATTTAAAAAACATAAAATAAGCAGCAAAGGTTGTGTCGTTGTCCCCCTCCCCCCCCCCAATCTGAAATACTGAACACAGGTCTTAATCACACACACCCAAATCAAACTGGAATATGCACAGAAAAATCCTTGAAGGGCAATTAGAGATCTCTGTCTGTGAGATATATTAGAAAGGGTCAATTCCTCATGCTATCAAGAAGACTGATCTAGGATACTTCCCTTATGTAATTAAAAATAAAAGAGAAAAGGAATAGAAGGCTTCGAAGTGTTTTTGGCACAGAAATAAACATTTTAAATGCTACTAATCATCAAACAACCGAACTTTCAGAAGCAATTAAAGAAAATCAAACGAGAACTAAATAACATTGACGTAACTCAATACATTTACAAAATGATACTATGACCACATCTGCTCCTGAGGGGACACACAGAGGAGCACATACACACACACACACACACACACACACAAAGTAATGCAAAAGTTATCTGTGGACCCTGGTGACAGCAGGACTAGCACTGACATGCTTACTGCACGCATTTGGCAAGGAGGATAGAAATAAAAAGTGGGGAAAACAAAAATCAGATTAGCAACTCAGTGGGAGAATAACACTACCTAAAGCCAGTCTTTCAGAAGCCTCCCGTTAAGGAAACCAGCAATCAGTCTTTTAAACACAGTAACTCTTAAATGAAAAACTATACACGACAACCGCTGGCCAAGAGGGAGCTTCCATGTTAACTAAATCCAGAGCACAGCTTTCAAATGAAGGTATTTAGATAGGTAAACAAAGGGTTACAGACTGTCAAGATTCTCTCTACTTAAGACCATTTTACACAGTCACTGATGGGAAAGAATCCTGAAAGAACAATGCACAGGCAGGAGAAAATATTACCCATGAAAGCTTCTGAAAACTTAAGCAGATACTGTTGCATTGGAAAAAAATCACAAAGTTACAGATGCTGGGAAACAGAGCGATCTAGACCAACAAGTAGAAGAGACTGGCAGGTCGGGTATTCAGCATTCAGACTAAAAGAGGACTGACTTCCCCAGCTTTCCCACTCTCCAGTGCACAACACATTTGTTAGCGCGCCCATAACAGTGTTTCTCAGCATTCCTGTGAATAAAAATGCAAGACCTTCATAGGGAAGAAGGGAATACAAAAACAGCTCCGTGGTTAGGAACTCCATCTTGGAGGGCACAAGGGGATGAAGCAAGACCTCAAAATTTCACCTACAGAACTTCCCACATTTACAAAGCCTATGACACTCCTCAAATATACCTCAGACACACCTCCCACAAAATGAAGACAACGGCTGAAGAGTAAAAGAGAAGTTTATCTCACACAGGAAGACAGGAAAACACTGAAAAACACAGTTTGGGTCCTGCCATCCTCAGCAATGAACATTTCTGATCCATGGCGCACAGGTCTGGGTATCAGAGAGCAGAACGAGTGAGACCCACTGAGTATATCTGGAGACTTCAGAGTCACTGCTGCTTGTGGTGTTTAACAGAGCTGCGGGGAAGAGGAGGAGAGCAAGCTGTACAGGAGAAAACTGGTTCATCAGCCTCAACATACACACATTCATTTGCATCCTACCTTTCTTGAACAAGCTATGAAAACAAGAACATTTGCATTAAGATTTTCCGATCCCTCATATTCCCCGAAGCGACATCAGTTTGTGTTAAGCTCATCTAGGAAAGACGGTGAGAAAATTTTTCATTATCCTGTATCAGCTTATTATTCTGCTATGTGCCTATCAGACAACCAGGCCACTGATGTGCAAATGCTTTTGAAAGAAATCACCTGCAGCAGCATTTAGTCTTCTTAATGAAGACACCACTTAACTTGAAATATTAAAACCTTACACAAAGTTCAAGCTTTAACTCATTGAATCTTATCTGCATAGATTTCAAATCACATCCCCTTCCTCTTGTAGAAGAAAAATCACAGAAGTATAAACAAAAAAATACTGAACGAGGAGGATAAAGAGACTGAACACCTGAGCTTTTGACTTTGTGCTTTACAACAGGAAGTGGTGAATGCTCAGACAGCAACAGAAAGAATGCCAATTAAGAGATTATTTCTCACTCGCTTTTATTACATCTGCTTTCAGAAAGTAATTACTAAATGCCCAGTTATCCTCAGGAAGATGCCCGCAGAAAGACAGCTACTTTCATCTTAAATATCAATTTCCCTCAACTTCTCAAGTGGAAGAAAACCTGAATTTCAGGGAATGGTGTTGGCACCTCCCTGCACTGGTCAGCAGTGCAGACTGGTGGGCCCAGTGCATACTACAGACAAAGCAGGATAAAGGCAATCAAATCAAAATACAACTGTTCCTTTCCCATATATATATGGGAATATATATATATATATATATATATATATATATATATATATTATTTATTTTTTAAGCAAAAGACTTCTGGAATTCAGATATTCAGGAAACATTCTGTGGCCCTTCTGCAAAACATGCATGTGCAGCTTCACTGGAAGAGATCAGAATTTCACCAGGCTGAGTTTTGAGAAGGCAACCGCCTAATGCAAAAATCGACAGAGAGTCATGAAGTAGCTGCAGGACACACAATAATCATGCACAGAACATGCATCATCTCTGACCATGTTATCTTTAAATGCAGAATGTCAGCAACAATGAACTCAAAGAAGGAATTTTCTTCAGTGTTTTTACACTCCCTCTGATTTGTTTCATAGGCCTAAGATAAGTGTTTTCTCCTCAGACTTAACAGAATCTGATTAAGTCCATCCTAATACATTTCCATCGCTTTCCTGAAAAAGCATTTTCTTTCAGAGCAGAAATGCCAATGTACTGACTAAAGAGGATGGCAAAAATCTGTAAAACGAGAAACTCCTCAAGGAGAACGTAGAATGATCTCTGTTATTTCAGCTCTGCTGCCCAACCTCATGGGTATTCCAAAGTACATTGTCCCTGGGCTGACATAGACAAAGGTGTCCTGCCCGACTTTATACAAGCCAACAAAGAAGGGATTCAGAAAATAAGCCCCAGCATTTAGTGGGAACATCTGCCCCCCATGAGTATGACCAGAGAGAATTAGATTTATGTCTGGTCTCTCCTGAAGTGCCCACTTTGCAGCCATTGGCTGATGAGCTAGCAGCACTATCGCATGCTCACTGCTACAACCTCTGAGAGCTTTTTTTAAATCCATGCCATGCCCCGAGTAGCGCAATACATCCGCCTCAATATCATCAACACCAGCCAGGCAGAACCAGTCATCAGTGCTCTCCGGTGAAACAATCTTCACATTCTCATTATGGAGCGGACGGATGTTAAAAGATCTTAACAGCTCAAACCAGTTGCTAACATCTGATGTGTAGTATTCATGGTTTCCCGTGACAAAGTATGTTCCCAGAGGGGAATTAAGCTCTCCAAGAGGCTCAACTGCAGGCCGTATGATCTCCACCTCGGAGTCAGTCAGGTCTCCAACTATCACTGTGATATCTGGTTTCAGAGCCTTAACCATTCGTACAATCATGGCAAGCTTGGTCTTCCCAACCGTAGGCCCCAGATGGATATCTGAAAGCAACACCACTTTTAAGTTGTTCATTGTCGAGGGCAGCTTGTGAACTGGAATCTCCACTCTGTTCACAGTAGGAGGCTGGGAAGCATTTAACAGCCCGATGACAGTCAGTACAGCAGTCAGCAGGACTGCCACAACCGGCTTCATTGCTGTTCTGCTGCTCTTACCACTGCTGTTTGCCTTAGTGCCTCTCCCAGCAAAGAACTTGTAAGCCTGCTCTACCGAGCCTAGAGTAAAGAGGAAGAAGATAAGAATAATATAGGCCCCCAGGCAAGTGTAGGCAGCTAAAGAAAAGAAATAGGGCTCTTCTGCAACAAGAAATAGCAATGTAAAGAAACTTGAGTGCGCCAAAGCTAGAAACATGAACACAGCTATTTTCCACGGCATGAAAAAGAAGGAGTTGGCAGCTGAAGACCTGGAAAACATGGTGACCGTGCTTTTCCAAACATGAAGAGATCCTATCAACATGAGCGTGTTAGCAAACAGTGCCATCTGCAGCCTCAGAAGCCAGTGCCGCGTCCTGAGCTCCAGTTGTTGTGCCAGATAACTCCGTGATAACATCATGGAGAAGAAAACCACTCCTGCAGCCACTGCAGCCTTTGCTTCAAGGGGCAGTTGCTTGAAGGAGATCATCTTTGCTTCCTGTCCGTTCTGCTCTGTAGGATTCTCCAGCAGGCAATAATGTGGTTATGAAGGGATGCCTTGAGTCAATGAAGCCTGCAACCAGGAACCAGTATCAGCCGTTTTAAAATATTACACACATTCCCTTTTTCCCAGACTGCAATAAGGGACTCTAATTCTGCACGTACTACCCAGAATCACTATCACGATGTCAGGGAGGAAATTTCCTCATGCTGGATAAATAATGAACTGAAAACACTCGATCCTGACAGTCTGCTTCCAAGTTCTGCCTGCTTCCCTCAATGATTCTTCCCCTTTTCTCTCCTTGAACATGCTCTCTCTTCACTATGACTTCCTTACAGCATTTGGCAACATACCACAACACTGATGCAATCAGTTAAATTATTTGCAAACAATCATTACAGTATTCTAGAACCGTGACTAAGCTGCTTCTGCTACTAGTGTATGCGTTTCCTATTCTTTTTCTCAAGCAGTTGGCTCCATCCTAAGAACAAGTATTACCACACATCCTTCTTACTGAACACAAAATTCTACAAACGTGTACAACAGCAGCAGTGAGATGCTCACCAAAATGGCTACCAGATGCAGCTGTGGTCCTAGAAACTGAACACGATGGATGTGGAGACATCCTTTCCTTCCCTTGTGAATAAGAGCCCCTCCACATCCCTCAAACTCAGCAGGGCCAGAGAAACTCACATTGTGTTTTGCTACTCGCTTCTTGCTCACTCCCTTAACATGCAGAGTTCCTAAGACATGACACCTATTTCAGCATACCCTGGCCTAACAGGATGCAATTAAATTGAAATGGGATTTAAATACCATGTACTGCACTCCTTTAGAAGGGGGTACTAAGACAAATACAGTTCTGCTACCAGACAAACACCAAACAACCATTCTGCATGAATTCTACTGGTATTCCCTGCTTTGATCTGCATTACTTCCAGAATATATAGAGTATATAGTGTTCCTACTAAAGCACAGTTCACATATCCCTATTTAAAATAAATTCACTGTTTTATTTTAACCACAGACGAAAAATGTTTGCATGGTCTTTTGTAATACACAATAGTGGCCAAGTCTGAGATAACAGAAAAACTCAATTGAAAGCCACACAGGAACATACACTGAATTTCAAAACATTTCCTGTATTTTGGTCTCCATTTAACTAGAAAGAAAGCAAGCAATCGCTATCACCAAAAAGACCTCAGAACTGGGGTGTGAGAGCAGCCTTTGTAGGATTATGCAGAGAGATTGAGACCAGATACCTACAAGTTTGTCACAACGTTTATCCGTAGCACACATGTTCCCTAACTGAAAGGGGTGCAAGCATCACTGTGATGATGGGTCCCTGCTGTATTCTGAGGACTAGACCAAGCCTTCTCTCAGTGCTTGGTCACCAAAATACAGGTTAAGAAAGAAAACATGCTGCAACTCTCAATTCTCCCAGGTCTTTCAGCTGTTATAATATTTTTCTTTAAAGATAATGCTGTTTCACACACATGCCTCAACAGAAGGTAAAACTAGGGAGATAAGAGCATAGAAAATACTCATCTGGTTCAGGTCCACAGTCCTCCAGACTTGAGGCCATATTCAGTCCGGACAAAAGCAGTAAGAAAGGTCTGAAGGAATTAGATGACCCTAGCCACAGCCCTAGCTGCTTCTCTCCTACTTCTCCAGCAGACAGAGCTGTTTCATTAAGGATGCTCCAAGGCACACCTCAGCCTTGTCGCTTTCGTATGTTATTTATGAACCTGATGTATTTTAATTTGTCTTGTTGGAACCTGCTTGTTTCTACAACCTCCTGTAACAACAGATTCACTGTATACAACCCACTGTATGTATTTTTTAGTATTTTTATCTACATTAAACTAATACACTAAACTCATCACGCGTTCCTTTTCTCATAGTACAGAATTTGGTGTCAGCTCCCCCTTCCCCTCCACCATTACCTTCGCAACCTTATAATGTACAGTTACAAGCTCACTCCTCTCAGTAACCCTAATTATCATCACTGAATTCTCTCAGATTTCCCATGCTGCTTTCCATACAGCTTCAACCACGTCGCTCGGCTAACAAAAATTAAGATAAACAGCAACACTTGGCTTCAAGCTCCAGGAGTCACGAAGCACAGCTCGCACAGCACCTAGCAGGACTGAGCATTAACCCAGGCCTTCGTAAGGCAGCGGTGCAACCCCACAAAGGTGCCCCGTTGGGGCAGGACGGGCAGCACTCGGCTCACTCACGCAGCAGGCGCAGGAACAGCCAGTTTTTCCATGTGATCAGTGTCAGGCAGCAGCTCCATTTCCGCTCCCCCTCCCCCCAAAAAAGAGGCTGGAAGGAAGAAGCCGGCCCGGCCCGCACCCCCAGGCTTGAAGCACGCATTATTAACGGCTCAGAGGTCGTTGTTATGAAATAAAAAGCAACGAAGGCCGCGCAGCATCCTCCTTCCTGGGGGCCATTCCCCTCCCGTCCGAGCCCTGGCACTCCCGACGGACAAGCCAGCAGCCCGCTGTGCGAGGAGACTCACCTCCGCACGGAGGAGCCCTGCCAGGCCGGCCAACGGGAGCAGCAGCCACAGCATGACCGCAACGGCAGGGCAGCACGGCCACACCAACGCTCGCCCGCCCGCGCTGTCAGCTGACTAAAGCCCGTCCCCCTTTACCCCGCCCCGCCGCCCCAAGGGGCCGGCCCGGGAAGGGGAGGGCACTCCGCTGCGCCCGAGTGGGGACAGTGCGGCTGAGGGGTACGGCCGGGACGGAGTTGGGGGGTATTCCCAGCTGAAAAAGGCGCAAAGGGGAAAAGAAAATGTAAAGATGCCGCGCGCCTTTGGAATTAGCGGTGCCGAAGCAAAAAGAGAAGCCTACGACACTCGGTATTCCCAGGCAGTCTCCCATCCAAGTACTAACCGAGCCCGACCCCGCTTAGCTTCCGAGATCAGACGAGATCGGGCGTTTCCAGGGTGGTATGGCCGTAGGCACTCGAGAGTGTTTTCCATCTGCCTTTGAGGCGCGCTCTGCTGCGTTACAGCGACGCACTCCTCTCGTTTCCTCTCTTGGTCTACACGCACCTTCAAAATTTCACCTGCCTTGAACAACACAAGCAGCAATACACACGAATGTGCGCAAGAATTTCTTTACAGTGAGGGTGACAGAGCACTGGCACAGGCTGCCCAGGGGGGTTATGGAATCTTCTTCTCTGGAGATACTCAAGACCCACCTGGACGCCTACCTGTGCTACCTGGGCTAGGGAACCTGCTTTGGCTGGGGGGTCGGACTCCATGATCTCTAGAGGTCCCTTCCAACCACTATGATTCTATGATTCTATGATTCTATGATTCTATGTTCTATGATTCTATGAATATGACGAGTGTGCCTGATTTCACCTCCCTTCAACACAGCTGCCAAATCCCAAAAAAGATACTCCTTTCTCGAAGCCTATTCCCATGCTTCAGCCACTCCAAACACTCTGCAGGTTTCATGAGCGTGAACGAGCACAACATACTGTCCAGCTCACCATAGAATTCTAGAACCATTAAGGGTGGAAAAGATCTAGTTCAGGCATTAGCAAATCACCACCATGATCACTAACCATGTCCCTCAGTGCCACCTCTACACATCTCTTAACACCTCCAGGGATGGTGGCTCCACTACCTCCCTGGGCAGCCTTGTCTCAGCACTTCTTTGGAGAAGATATGTTTCCTAATACCCAGCCTGAACCTCCCCTGGCTCAGCTTGAGGCCATTCCTTCTCATCTTACTGCTGTTACCTGGGAGAAGAGGCTGACCCCCACATGAAGGAACCTCCTTTCAGGTGGTTGTTGAGTGCAATAAGGTCTCCCCTGAGCTTCCTCTTCTCCAGACTGAACAATCCCAGTTCCCTCATCTGCTTCCTGTAAGACTTGTGCTCCAAACCCTTCACAGCATCGTTGTCCTTCTGTATACATGCTCCAGGGCCTCAATGTCCTTCTTGTAGTGAGGGGCCCCCACCTGAACACAGTTGAACACAACAGCTGAACACAGGGGGATGATCACAGAATCACACAGAATCGCAGAACTGTAGGAGTTGGAAGGGACCTCTAGAGATCATCGAGTCCAACCCCCCTGCCAAAGCAGCTCCCTAGCTCAGGTCGCACAGGTAGGCGTCCAGGTGGGTCTGGAACGTCTCCAGACACAACTCTCCACAACCTCTCTGTGCAGCCTGTTCCAGTGCTCTGTCACCTGCACTACAAAGAAGTTCCCATGTACTTTTATGTGGAACTTCCTATGCATCAGTTTGTGTCTATTCCCCTCATCCTATTGCCACGCACCACTGAGAAGACCATCACCTTCCTGGTCCCTCTGGCCACGCTACTTTTGATACAAGCCAGGATGCCATGGGCCTTTCTGGCCTCTTGGGTACACTGCTGGCTCATGTTTAGCTGGCCATCGACACCCCCAGACCTTTTCCTTCTGTGCAGCGTGCCAGCCACTTTCTCCTGCCCCATCTTCATGCTTGTGGTCACTTCACCCATGCCCACACCGCCTGGAACACCCACAAGCACCCACGAGCCCTGTCAGGCCTGGGGTGACTGAGGGGATGAGTCTGTTGCCCTAGCTGGGTGGGAAGGCCACACTGCCCACACTGCCTGCACCTATCTTCACCTCTCCCAGCCCTTCCTGCACAGAAGCACTGGCACCGGCACACTGTGACGGTGGCGGGACCAGAGGCTTCTGTGAAAAACACAAAACTCCTCATGCAGACCGCCTCCCTAACCCGCCGGCTCCCAGCGGCTCCTCATCCACGTTCCGACCGCCCCTAGCGCTGTTTAACTTCCCAGATCGGGCACTGTTCCTCCCTCCCGCCCGCGGTCCCGCCCGGCCGCGCAGCCCCCCGCCCCCGGTCCGCCCCGCCGCTCCCCTCCGCCCGCGCTCGGCTCGGCGACGTGGTGCCGGCCGGGCCCGAGGCGCGGCGATGTGGCGGGCGCTGCTGGCGGCGCTGCTGGCGGCGGCGGGCGCGCAGTACGAGCGGTACAGCTTCCGCAGCTTCCCGCGGGACGAGCTGATGCCGCTGGAATCCGCCTACCGCTACGGCCTGGACCAGTACAGCACGGAGAACTGGCCCGAGAGCGTCAGCTACCTGGAGGTGAGCATGCGGCTCTACCGCCTGCTGCGCGACAGCGAGGCCTTCTGCCACCGCAACTGCAGCTCCGCCGGGCCGCCCGCCGCCCCGCCGCCCGCCGATGCGGAGCTGGCCGAGCTGCGCCTGCTGGCCGGGGTGCTGCGGCGGGCGCAGTGCCTGCGGCGATGCAAGCAGGGGCTGCCCGCCTTCCGCCAGGCCCAGCCCGGCCGCGAGCTGCTCGAGGAGTTCCAGCGCCGCGAGCCCTACAAGTACCTGCAGTTCGCCTACTTCAAGGTGAGGCCCGGCCCTGGCCGTCCCCGGCCTCCTCTCCGCCTTCACGCCTGCCTCGTGTCACCGCTGTCACACGCCTGCTTGCCCACGTGGCTACTTCCTCATAAGTCATCCTGCGCAGCCATGCGTTAGCCTCCAGTTCTCCTCCAGATGCAGCCGCTGGACCCTGCCTCCTTATCCCGTTGTCCCTACCTTCAACCATCCCGTCTAACACCTGGCATACTTTCTTCTGACCACGTGCCCTTTCAATCACTGCTGTGCTATTGCAAGCACTCATCTCTGCTTCCTCTCTCCCAGCATGTCCATATTCCTATCACACTCCCTGCTGGTCCCATTCTTTCAGGTGCAGCAGCCCCCAGTGTGCAGCTTGCATGATGCCTGTGCAGCTTTGGTGTTGTTACATCTGCAGGAACACATAAAGCAAAACTGTTGAGGGATCTGGAGCACGAGTGTCATGAGAAGTGGCTGAGGGAATGGGAATTGTTCAGTCTGAAGATGACGAAGTGCAGGGGACACCTTATTGCTCTCAACAACCACCTGAAAGGAGGTTGTATCGAGTTGGGAGTTGGCCTCTCAGGTAACAGCAATGAGAAAAGAAGGAATGGCCTCAGGTTGAGCCAGGGGAGGTTCAGGTTGGATATTAGGAAACATTTTTTCTCTGAAAGATCAATGAGGCACTGGCACAGGCTGCCCAGGGAGGTAGTGGAGCCACCGTCCCTGGAGGTGTTAAGAAATGTGTAGAGGTGGCACCAAGGGACGTGGTCATGGTGGTTGGACTAGATGATCTTAAACGTCTTTTCCAACCTTAATGATTCAAAGATTTTATAGAACTGTCTTCTGGAGTATGGCATTAATGCCAGCCCTGGAATGATGTTTGCCTTTTGCTCTTGGGCCACTCAGGACTGGGAACACCACTTCCACCACATTCCCTCTTGTTTCTCTAGCTTCTTGTCATCCCCCTGACCAGAATCTATTTCACAGTTTCCCACTCCACATCTTCATCATTTTGTTCTCTAACTCAGAGTCCTTGTTCCAGCCGCTCAGATGTTGCAGTCACTTGCATTCCAAATAAATGCAGTATCCGTGAGGAAAGAAAACATGCTGACCTCTTTTGTTTGGATGGATTGCCATTTTTTCAGGGATTTGGTCCCTATTCATTATATGAGACTGTATGCTTGTGCATTCCTTCTGCAACTGCTGCTTAAAAATACAATCTTAGTAACTGCTGTTATGTCATATTTGTAGGAATGTCTTTTCCATATGGAAATTTATAATTATTTTCACAAGTTACATAAACCAAAGCAGGGAAACGTATTCTCACAGAACTCCAGCAAGCAATATCTTCACACGTTGTGTCACACCTGCCTAGTTCTGAATATTTGAAGCCACCCCAAAGGCTGTACTGAAAAACGTACCTTTGTATGTTACAGTTTCTCCGCACAGAGAGTAGAAAGTACCAAATGAGACATTTCTTCTGAATGGCAGGCACTGTGCTAACTCTCAAAGCCATTTGCAGATCCTAAAATGACTTCACCACAAATGTTTCCATTTTTTGTCTTAACTTTATTCTTTCCCCCTGTGGTACATACAAAGTTGGCTGTGGTTGTATCACATTAGGAATGGTTCTGGAGCAAAAATAATTCCTATGTATCGTTCCTGATATGTGAATGATTTGAATGTGAGTGGAGGAAATTGGAGAACTCCTCCCCTCTGCCTTAAAGCTGTTTTCCAGCCCCGTTTGCAGTGGGTTTGTGAACTGTAGTTTGGTGTTTTTCTGATCAGTGCTGTTGTTTATATTGTCTTTGTTATTATACTGTAGTCCAGCTCTGAGCTCTTGTTACTCACTTGGGGAGCTCTGAATGGCTCTTCTAAAAATACAAACTGCTGCATGCAAAGAACTTTTTCCTGGCTGGTGGTTTTCTGAAGAAGGGAGTGTCACTTTCTTTTTCCATAACATCACACATAATACAGAAAGAAGGCATAGGGAAACACTCTGTGGAATTTTTTAGAGTGACCATGTATTTATTCAGGTGGGATCAGGAGTGAAGTTTTGCCACGTCTTAGACAGTCCCGGGAGCAGATGTTCCTGTTCTGCTGTTTGCTCCTCTGGGGGGAGCTGCCTGGGAGCCACTGAGTTTATGTAGGAACGTGTTTTCTACACAGCTTTCTTTTTTTCTCTCTCTCTTTTTTTAGCACTGAAGTTACAATCGAGAATAAAATCATGGACCAAGGAAAAATGAGAGATTTGCCAGCTTCCCAGCAGATAGGGTTAAAGCAGTAAGCATGGGAGAAGTCAGGCATTTGACGAAAGTGCTTTCCCTCTGCATTCAGCAGCGTGTGGGCTGGCTTGAAGTACAGAGTTTGGGAACAGCAGGAAATGCAGCTGGCGTGATCCCAGCAGTGACAGCGCAGAGAGCTCGTCTTAGGGTCTAAGTCTTTCTTTTGGTGTGATGGTCTCTCAGGTTTCCTCTGAAATGAAGGGCTGCCTTTTATGGATGCGAATGGAAGAGCGTGTGTGCATAGATGGTTGTGATTCTTGCTCATGGTTTTATATGTACACTGCCGTACGCTATTTCAGATGTTAAGTGGAACTGAGTAACACCTACACATCAGTGAGCTGGGTGGACTGATCTGAATCTCAGCTTACAAGAGAGAAGGGTCTACCATTTCACAAGTACTTAAAGCTTTTACTTTCACCTTTACACTCTATATAAATATATGTATATACAGTATATATTTTATAAAATATGCATACCTATAGAATAATACAAATACACAAACAGATGTAGATGTAAATATGTATATGAGTAATATATACTTCTAATACAGGAGTTAAATTTAGTTTAAAATTAGGTACAGAAGTCACGTAGCACATTAGAACAGTTGTTGAACAAGTACATGCTGTTTACTCTCACTCTGTACCACCACCGGGATGGTATCTTATTGTAACATTGCCTTCCATGCTGCTAGGCAAAGAGGCCACATAAACACCATGGAGAGGGGGTAAGTGATGACTCCTGCTCAGTATCTGTTGCTGGGCATCAGTGATTGCTGTGCAATTAGTCCTACATATGAGAATCAGAATAATTTTATGCGTTTTTTCTTTTTACTTACAGTCATCTGCTGTTTGTGACAATAATAGACTTAAAGAAAAAAAGAATGGTGCAGCTAGTAGTAAAACTTGGAAGTATCAGTTTCACTGTACCATTGTGTCTGCTGAGTGTGGTTTTAGCGGTAGTAAGCTTGGAAATGCAGATGCTGCAGGAATCTGATTTTTTTTTCCCAATTAATCTTTTTTTCCTCTTCCTTCTCTCCCTTATTTCCATGTTTAGGCCAATAACCTTCCAAAAGCTATTGCAGCAGCTCACACATTTCTTCTGAAGCATCCAGATGATGAAATGATGCAAAGAAATATGGCCTACTATAAGAGCATACCCGATGCTGAGGAGTACATTAAAGATTTGGAGACAAAGCCTTACGAGGTGTGTTTATTCACAGTACAGTCTTGTGGAATCATTCTGTTACTGTGTGAGATTCGAGGATCTCATTACTTACATGTTCTCAGCTCCTGCCTGTCCTTTCCATCTTAGTATCTTACCTCAGACATCTCTGTTCTACTTTCTTAACACCTGCAATAATTCTCACATCTCTTGCTTTCCACTGTTCCGTAAGTCACAGCAAGTGATGTGGAGTACCATATTTGAAAGTTACTACATGCAGGTAGCTAATGGAAGTAAACAAGTACATGGAGTTATTCAAATGCTGTGAGTGCTGTAGAGGTACAGCTTAAAATTGTTTTTTGGTGTTAAGAATCCATCAAAAATCTCTATCTCAAAATGTGCTCTTTGGAATCACACAGTCTTTTTCCAGCAGGCTTTCTTGTTTATCTGAAATGAAGCTGCATACTCAGCTATGTAAGAAATATCTGATAAAATCTGTTCATCATCTGTTTCATATTAACTGGATAGCAGCTTATCTAGTAATTCAGAAGTGCTGAGACATCGCTTATTGGATTTGAATTTACATACAACTTTCCACAGGTCATTTACTGCTAGTTCATTCCTGTCGATTTTTCAGAATCTCTTTGTCAGGGCTGTGAGAGCGTACAATGGTGACAACTGGAGAACATCCATCTCAGATATGGAACTGGCTCTTCCTGATTTCTTCAAAGCCTATGATGACTGTATAGCAGCCTGTGAAGGCTCTCGAGAGATTAAAGATTTTAAAGACTTCTATCTCTCCATTGCAGGTGAGTGCTTAGGAAACAGTCAGGAAAGAAGTCCTGAAGTATATTTAATTCTATCCATAGGATCAGCTACCGAAGTCCTCTTTCCTTAGTGGAATAGCTACGGCAGGCTGTTCCTCAAGCCTTACTTCAGCAAAGCTGGCATGTGCCTAGAACAGTAGATAAGGAGTGGAGGAAAATTAATAGACAGTAAAACTCTAAACACAGGCTTTCTTTCCCAGTGAGCTAGTGCCCTCATTGTTTGGATCACCCCCAAACCACTGTAAAGAACGTCTGTAACATATTGGCTCTGTCCATGCTCATTTATGGCTAGCACTTGCTGTCAATCCTCTTCCTCCGTGGAAGGAAAAGACAACTCCAGCAGCAGTGGTGAGGCAGAAAGGTAGGAGTATCACATGATGTCATCACAGGTGTGGGCAGTACATTTCAAATACCGTATGTCCTGAAAAGGCTTGCAATTAGTTGATGGAAGGTTTTCTTGGAACACGTTTTCTTGAAGATAAAATCACTTGTAGTCCCACCCCATTGTACCTAGTTTTTCAGTCTGGGAAAGCATGTGGCCTTAAACCTTTTTGGATTAGTAGTGTGCAGCATATCCATGTCTGTCATGTCTTTTAGAACATCCAAACATCTGGCATAAAATGCAGCCATCTCTAGAGGTTTATTTTGCAATCACCTGTTGTCTTTCTCTGTGATACGGCTGTACTAGGTAGCATGTGGATCTTAATTATGCAGTAATTCCATGAAATTACGAAGGCTTTCAAAAACACCATTGCTAATTTCACCATTAGGATATAATGTCACACTCCATAATGCATTCTATAAAACCTACCACCACAGACTGCCTGTAGGTGTCAGTGAAACCTAACTGCTTAGTTCCCTGGAATTGTAATTTTGATATCCTTGAAATCTTGATCCTACTTACTTTACCAGGAGGACTGAGTGCCAGCACTTGAGACGTACTTCAGTTGGAGTTGTAGATGCTCAATAATTCCAAGCAGCAAGCTCCAAATTCACAGGACTTAAGGATTATAAGGCCAAATTTTGGTGGGCAGTGACTCACTGTGTTCTACTTATATCCTGTGTTGTTGTTTTCTTCCTTCTAGATCACTATATTGAAGTCCTGGCATGCAAAGTGCAATGTGAGAGTAATCTCACACCCATTATAGGAGGCTTTGTTGTTGAGAAGTTTGTGGCCACCATGTACCATTACTTACAGTTTGCATATTATAAACGTAAGTAGTAGTGATTTAACGTACTTAATCACATTGGGATGATGTGGGAGAGTTTCCATTCAGTTTTTTTCCTCTGATTATAATGCTTTAGAATGCAAATAGTGACCTCCAGAATCTGCATTTTTGCCTGTGGTGGGGCTGAAAGTCTTAGGTGCCCCAGATCTTTTTCTCACTATATAACTGTGGACATGGGAGATGAGCGTAATAATAACTCCTGGCTCATAGAATTCATGAAAAAGTGAATTTCTGAACACAGAGGTTGAATTCTGCCTGGGCAAGCCCCTTTGTTTTAAGATACTGTTGCTTTTGACTGATCTCCGCTTGAGTGCTGGAAAATTGTGACAGTTACAGAGTGTGATCAGACACATCACCACCTCTCATTCTATACAATACCTGCTGCTGGCACAATTTACTTGCACTTTTCAGGATTTCATATTAACCTTAAATGTTCATCATATTATTTTGTGGTAAAATATGTAATACACCAGCTCTTATGCCTTTATGAAGTGACTCATCCTAGGGTAAATAGTGTCAGCCACTTCCTATGCACTAGAACATGTGCAGTGGTGCTGACACATTCTACACACCTAAATACAAAAAAATAGAGGTGACCAAGCATTTGCACCCATATGGTCAAGCAGATGAATGTATACTTACAGAAAGAACTATATTCTTAAATTTCTTACTTACTCATTAAGAGAGAAGAAAGATTGTGACCTCAAGACAAGTACCTATAGCATGAACACTAAATTCTCAATTTATTATTCAGTATTTCTTCCAGTGACAAACATGCGGAGTATTTCGTACCATTCTTTTTTTCCTAATGGATTCTCAAAATACCATTAGAATAGAACACATGAGGCTACATGCATTTTAAAGAAAGAGAGGACCAGATAACAAACAGAAATGATAGTGTTCTGGTGCTCAGTGCTTATACATTTGATAGGTAAATCATTCAGTGAGTTTTGTAGTTTCTTGAGGAGCTCTCTGCACTGTTAAGAACACATTTAGCCCTTAGAGCTGTTATTGAAGGCTTCAATACCAAAGGAAAGGCATAGCCAGCTATATACAGCTAAGACATTAATGACTTTTGCATATGTTTCTTGCCTACACGTATTGACTCTTCCATATTCATCAATCCAAGCAAAATGAAATGGATTTTTTTTTACTTGTTTCTTTGTTTTGTAAGAAATGCCACATTATGCACCCCCAAGCTGTGGATCGATGCCTCACTGAGTCTGTAGCTGGGAGAGACATTTGGTTAGGTTTATCTTAGAAAACCACCATGAGAAAATTGCATCATAGGAAAACTGCCTTCTATGTTGATGGTCGGTTATCCCCACTTGCTCTATGAAGGAGAATGAAGTAGCTTTTAGGGGAGCCAAATAAATGGTATTGTTCTTGTCCATGACCTGGCTGTTGTGGCCATAAGCTTGTGTTAGGTAAGTCCCCATTCTGAATCATGGCCTCAGCTGTTTCAGAACACATAAATAGCGTATTCTTCATCAGAAACTTTTTTAATGCAAGATGGTAGAAAGGTGGCAAATGGATCCTGTTTCCATCAGAGTTTTTCAGAGTGTAGATAATGAAAAGGATTATCTCTACGTTTTGTTTATTTACATTGTATTTGTGTGTTTATTAATCAGTGAATGACATGAAGAATGCAGCCTCTTGTGCTGCTAGTTACCTTCTATTTGACCAGAAAGATGAAGTAATGAAACAGAACATGGTCTATTATCAGTACCACAGAGACAAATGGGGACTTCAAGAAGAGGATTTTCAGCCCAGATTGGTAGGTGAATTACTTAGAACACTATACAAGCATCCAATGATTATGCTCTGGCTTTGAAAAAATACTCTAAAATGGATTTCTCTGCTGTTTTGAAATTTCTGTGTCCAAGATTCTCTGTTAACATTTTAAAGACATCTTGTAGTCCTGCAGCCTGGACTGTGATGAGCAAGTCAGATTTTCTTTCATTTCTTGGTACCGGGATTTATGTCATGCAGCTGAATTAGCTGCTTTACGACTCTTACCCGATTCCTTAGGCATCAGTGGCGTACACTGTACAAGTGTTTAGTCATTAGCAATGCACGTCCCACAAATTAAATTTAGTGCCTTTTCTTTTTCTTATGGCATGACTTCCCTATGTGAAAGTCATTTCAGTTATCCTAGCTGAAACAACAGCAAGCAAGCTGTTTAAGTTGCCCTTCCCATGTTGCCTCTTCAGATGCCTCAGTCACTGAGACGAGTGCTGGCCCAAAGGCACATCCCTCAGTTCTTATTGTGGCATTAAGCTCAGTGTATCTGTGCAGTACTTTGGTGACCTGCTTTATCTGTAGCAACACTACAGAGCAGTTCATATATATACCTTAGAAGTTATAATAATTTAATAATGAATGAAATAATTTGATAGTGCTTTCCAGCTCAAGTGAAACATGCTACTCCATCTGTTCAGCATTTTTTGTTTGAGGGCAGCTGTCGAGTTATGTGCAGCACACCTTATTCGCATGCTGGAAACCAAGGCTGTCGTGCAGGGCCAGCAGAGACAGAATACAGAGAAAATGCATTTGGTTCTTTCAGGCAGCAGCTGTGAGGCTTGAGTTCACACAGGAAAGAGACCATTCTTCTGTTGCTGTTGTCGGGAACAAAACTGTGCTTTGTAACCATACTGGAGACAATATTTGACGTTGGTGGGAGTGAGGGGTAGCAGCAGTTTAAAACTGCAGACCACAAACAGATTTGGCGTCCGTGTGCAGAAAGGACAGAACAAGGGCCCTACACATTGACTCTGAATGTTTCATTGATAACTCCTCAGGAGTTGGGGCTACAGATAATTTGATTTTTAAATATTAAATATCAAATGTATACAGCTGTATTTTCTTGTACTTTGATCTGTCTTGCTATGAACAGAAGTTGCTTGCTGTCCTAATCACTTGCCATGAAAACCATAATGTCTCTGGTTTATTTTCACAAAGCAGCACCAGAGTGTCAGCAGTGTTTAAGCTTTAGATGTCCTTGTAAAAGGGGAAGTCTCCTGTTTTCCTCCCTGAAAAGAATTAAACGGAATAGTCAAAGTATATTACTGGCAGGGTTCACAATTCTGAGAGTGACAGCTACTCTGTGCTGTCCACAAACACCCACAGAACTGAGGGACAGGTAGGTAGGTGACCATACAGAATTTCCCACTTCCAGAGGGGCTGGGATGGTGAGTCATTACAATGCAAAATACCTCGGTGTCTCTTTTTCCCAGAACTGCCTGCCGCCTTATGCCAGCACACAGGGAGATGGAAGCTTTCTCATATCCAAAGCCCACTGGAATGCAGGCGCAGGCTGCTTGCTGCTTGGCTCTGGCAGTCTCATTCCTTATCCTCAGACTCGCCAATGCTTTGAAACATGAGAAATAGGAGAGTGCTTTGTTCTTCTCACACCGATGGAGCTTATGCTTAGCAGGATCCACAGAAGACATTGGATATGCTGAATGCTGTTCTGCTGTTTCCTTTCTCAAACATTTAAAACCCTCTGAGACCTACCTTCTGCTAAATCTGGGTCTAGCTTCACTTGCATAGTTTCAGATGACATGTGATGACACTACCCTAAAGTAACATAGCAGTTTTATTTTTTTTTTCCTGTAGGATGCAGTTCGATATCACAACATAACCACACTCCAATTGGAAATGTATGAATATGCAAAGGAGCATCTAATGGATGATGATGAGGTGAGTTTTCTAGATAGAAAATTGTGGTCCTGAAAAAAACAGAACCCAAAAACAGTAATCATATTAAAATGTTAAGCAATTAGAAATCCAGGATTTCTGTACTGTGGAGAAATGTTCTTATAACTGTGACCAATTTGCCATAATTTTTTCTTTTGTAAACGAATACAGGAAACAAACCCAAAGAGCATTAGACCACTCACATGACATATAAAAGAATAAAAATCAATATTAAAACAAGGGTAATTATAATGCACCCAGCCCCCAAAAGAAAATTTTGCAAGATATAACACCAGGGGGCAGAGAAGTTGTAGATATATTTAAACCAAACATTTTTTTCTTTTTCTTTCTGGAACATTGTTGAAATTACATTTTAAAATCCTCAGAATTTTGTCCAGAAGTCCCTACCTATCTTATAATTTTATCAAAGGGAAGTCCCGTTATCCCTTACCTTTTCTGCACAGTAACATTTTGGTCTCCCAGTCTTGCATCTGAAATGGTTGGAATTCGTGGCCAAGTAACATATAATGACTAATATTAGGCTTGAAATTCATGAAGTGCTTTCCTTGTGTGGGAAAAGTAGTTAAATTGTTGAAAGGTCATTTCTTTGTCTCCCACAGCTGAAGTTCAAGTATGTCACAGAGGATTTGAGTTGCATTCTGTTTTGTTTTCTGTACCTTTCGTTTTGAAGATTTTTTGATCTTCAAATGATGAAATACATCATTGCTGGCACTGTCAAAGAGCTGTGCTCAGTCGTGGCATGGGCTGGTACATTTGTGGTGAACACTAAGGTGTTTTTTAGTTATAATCAAAAAGAAAAGAAATGGTTCATGTTATAAGATTACATCACGTTTTCGGTTTTTATTTTACCCAGCGCATAGGTAGAGACAATATTTTTCATGGGAGAAGTAATAATATGTCTGTACTGCCTTCAGTATGCTCATGACCTGAAAACAACTCTATGTAGAATTCCATTGCAAAGTTAGTAGACGATAGGAAGACTGCTAAATCTTTCCATTGTAATAAATGTCTCTGAAGAACAGTTTAATATTCTCATTATAATGTTAAGCGTAGATGAGAACCAGCCTATATGGGTTTCCATTCAGGGTGTGTAAATTCTTTAGTGCTTTTTTATATTCCCTTGTTGATTTGGGCAAACACTCTGCTTTGTCCGTAATGTTTTCTTATGTTAGCCATAAACTTCATTTGTAATTTTTTCCTTCTTTCACATCTGCTGCTCCAAAACAAAGGGATGAGTAATTAAGGAAGGAGGAAGGCGGTCTATTTTGAAGACTTTCCCTGTATGTTGTTAGAAGACGGAATTACAAACACAGTCTTCAATCTCAAGCATTTAATACAGGGGAAAAAAAAACACATTCGTTTGTTGGCATTTGTTCCTGTAGCCCATTTCACGGTGCAATGATGAATGGGCTTGCAGTCTGCAAGAGAGCAGTACAAAGGAAATGTCAATTAAACTTCTGGGGAAGTGTCAAGGAAATGTCATTACCCTGGGATACATTTGGGTTAAACAACCAAAATCACTGGGCCTGTCCATGCCACCTACAGCCCTACCTCACACTCTTCATATTAGAAAAATTACCACTCTCATTTCCTGGGGAAAAGTTAAAGGGCTTCTGTGCTCTCCCTTAATAGGACTGAAGAACCTCGGAGAGATGGAGGCTGTCCATGTCTCTGGCTTGGCTCTGGATTTTGGTAGTGAACTCATAAATCCCTGGCTACCAGAGCTTCTTCTTGGCTGCAGGAGCCTTCCAGGGAGTCCAGACAGAGCAGGAATAGCACAGAGATAAAAATCACTACCTTGTAGTTTCTGCTGTATGGGCAGGACGTGGTAGTATAAATGGAATATTTTTTAATATTTCTCCTGGCACAGGTAGAAAAGTTTATTCTATGGGAATGCGGAAAACTGATGAAAAATTCAGATAAAGTGTTACAGTAAAAGCTTTATTAAAAATTGTTAAGGAGGGAGGCAACCTCTCTTTCTGGTGCACATAGTTCATTTAAACCTCTTGATCCATAGACAATGCCTTTTGTGAGTTTCTGTGCTCCATCTTTGCTGTCTGTGGGCTCCAAAAAAAAAAAAAAACTTTCCTTGAATGAAACTAAAGGTTCTCTTTGTGTATGTCCTTATTCTCAAATGGAGAGTCTTACTTTATTCAAGCTTTACAGTGCTCCTGTATTCCAGATATCCATGGGTCTTTTTAAATCCCATTAGCAAAGCAAGCAAATACTTGTCGCTTCTTCCATTAATACACTGCAGTACTGGCAGAGGCTGGAACATGTAGTAATGATTTTTGCATATGACACTACAAGAAATACTGTCCTGTTCGTGTTACTTTATTAATGGTTTTCCTCAAGGAAATGAAAAACTTCAGTACTAACATTTAACATAGTAGAGGTGACAGAGAATATTAGCACCAACTTGTTGCAAATAAGTTTTTCTTGAAAGTAATTATTAAATATTCTTGAAGAGTTTTCCACAGTGAAGCTAACGGAGCATTGCACAACATTGTCATCTTAGTTGCCCGTGGATAATCAAGCTTCTTGATTTCTGTTCATATGTCTAACACATGAAAGCTCTTAATAGTTTTAACTCCCAGTACTGCACAAATTTAAATAAGAAAATGAAATGCCATTAGGAGCCAGATATTCATCTAGTGCAGATATAACTTCAGCACTACACTAATTACAGGAGACAAGTCTCTGGCACATAAATTCAGTGTTCTTGAGGACTTTTTTTTTTTTAGGGATAGCTACTTAGCTATTCAAAATTACATAGGAACCACAAATATTTGGCTGGGATGATCCAGTAGTGTCGTTTTTCTTTCAGTACTTAATCAATAGGTGAAAAACTATTGGCAGCCTTGGTCCAGCTGTTGTTTTTTCTTTCTTTTGGACATCTGTTCTTCTTTGTCGATTGTGTGCTCTTCCATTTATATAATAGCTGAGGCTTAGATTCTCCATGCCTAGATATGACACAAAGGAGACTGAGTGTTCAACTAGTGAGTGGTGGAAAGAGAGGATGTGGAATAGCATCAAGGCAGGAGTGCCCAGTAGACTACTGGTAACAAATTATGATCTGAATTCAGCATATTTTTCCGTTCAGAAATCACTAACGTATTTTTGGCTCTATTAACTCATATTTTCAAATGATTTATACAAGTGCTCTCATAACAGCAAGTTGTAAATGCAGATGTATAAACCCTGCTCTGACCTCAGACCTGCACAGCTACAACAGCGTGGTGGCTACACTGAAAAAAGCTGGTGGCAATTGTTTAAGAGAGGGGTTGTAGTTAATTGACATTGTTATGACCTGTTCTATATCAGCTTTTTTTAAAAAAAGAAAGGTTATTTTTCATCACTGTTTTCTGATGGAGATCCTGCCTGTGTAGCTGGCTCTCTTCAAAAGCCTCTTTTCCCTCTTGCTATTTTACCATTGAACTTGCATTGTACTCTAAGTTGTTTCTCCTTCCATATAAACCACCTACAATAGGAAATACAGTAGGGCTTAAATGGCAGGATTAGAAAAGAAATTAAGAACTTTTACCAACACTAATTTGCTTAGGGTCCCGTGTACATCAGAAAGTGGCAAAGAGAGCAGAAGCAGAGTTTAGAAACAAAGCCACTAGAAGACTTCTGCTTTCAGTGCAGCGTTTCTTATTTGTTTTGAAATTGAACTGACTCGTGTTTTATAGGCATTACAAAAATGTTAAGAGGAAAGCACACTTATTAGATTACTGTAAAATACTGTAATCACTGCAGTGTACTACAGACTCCCATAGTATATGGGGAGAGAACAATTACATGTTCAGAATACGCAATAAAAAATGAAATGGAAAAACATTTGAGAAAAGCAGTTAACATTGATAGGGAATAACTAAGCTCTTTTAAAATGAAAAAAAAATAATAAAATCATTCAGAGCGTATGACAGTGGGTCGCACTGTTGACTGAGCATCTGAAAAATTAACAAATGAAGGGCTAAATTATTTTTCTGCACAAATAATTGAGGGAATTTTTTTTCCTGCTAGAATGCAAGGAATGTCAAAGTCTGGCCTTTACTGCTCTTTCAGAACCTGAAGGTGGTTACAGTGAACTCTCATGTTTTAACTGAAGGTCAGCTCAAGGAACGTTTTCTCAAAGACTGAATAAAACTTTTCAGGCGCCGTGGCTGAGCCACTGATTGACACGTGCATTACTGTTACCCTGGAATAATACTCCTCCAAAATATCACTGGTTGGTTGGCTGAATGCTACAAATTTGCAGTCTCTCTCAAGCCTGCAGAACAAATCCTCCACGGTCAACCCTATCACAACCGTACCACATACACCTGATACATAAGGGAATCAGATTTGTTAGTCTCACTATTGAACAAGTTTGCATTAATTACAGTTTTCCAACTTCTGCAAAATCTGATATTCTTTGCTGGGGAAGACACCCAGGGGACATTCTGTGGGATAAATGTTTTCCTTTTAGGTCATAGATTATAAGGAAACAAAGATCCAAGCAATTCTTTCTCTGTGTATCGTCTCTTAAGTCTCAGTTTCTTAGATTAGTGAGATTAAAGGCTTTTTCTTACTTGTTCACTGCTATGCATGAGTATTTTATTTATTTATTTATTTATTTATCGTAGATCTTAATTCATTCTAGGATAGTATTATTTTAATATTCTGTTACTTCCCTGAGGAACAGGCTATTTCACTGCACTGCATATGGAATCCCTGTACAAAATGCCATCAGCTAATCTGCATGGAAAGTGCGGGCTGTTACATGAAGGCTGTTTTTCCCTGAACTTTTCCAGTCCACACTGAGAAAGGACAGAACAGACTGTAGTTAGAGGCAAGGACCTATGAATGATTAATATTTGCTATGCAGAAGGCAGTGCTTGCTTAGTCTTAACAGCCAAAGCCAAAGCATCTGGGTCTGTCATGAGCAGTGCCGCCACTGGTACAACAACTGGTTGCTTCTGTTTTTAAAGGCAGCTGGCAAAAGAAAAGCTGGTGCTTGACCATCAGTCTCATTTGGGCTATAACTGAGCCATGTATTGGGAGCTTTTCTTTTTCTCTTTGCTGTTTATTTAAATAGCTGGCAAGAAATCTCCAAAATACAGATGTTTCTTCTAAAGGTTGTGTTTTTCATGTGTGAGTGCAGCATTTAATATTGCCTAAGAGAGGGTCAGTAACAATCCCTGGCCTAAATGCATGCCTTGGTCTTGGACACTCAGCTTGTGGTAGTAAGTGAGGAATTTTGCATTTTTCCTCCTTTTTAGGACTTACTTCTTCAAATGCTCTAGCTTTTCTTAGAATAGTTAGTGTACCAGTCTTGATAGCCTGGGTTAGTTTATATAGTATTGATCAAGAATTCTGTTTTAAAATTATTATTTATTACTATCCATCTACTCATTTACCTGCTGTAAGACCTTGAATTACTGTAGAGCAAAATTAGTTCTTTCTGTTTGAGCCTCTGTGCAGTTGTTAATCTAAGCACTCAATCTAATGGACTTAGTCTGCATAACTAGCAGCTGACTGGAGGCTCCAGTTGATCAGCTTCTCTGAATCTTCCTGCTACTCACACCTGCCTGGGAGCATTCCTCTGCTGCCACTCAATATCCTCCTGTGTTTCAGGCTACCTCTGTCACATCTTTTTCTGTGTATTACTCTTGTCATTCCCACTTTGCTGATAGACCCTGAAAGGAGAAAGAGGTTTGTCCTACAGGTTGGTAGCTCATGGAGTGCTGGCAGAGATGCACCCCAGCAGCAGATGCTCTTGGCCATCAGAACAAACCAAGGGGTAGGGACAGGACCAAGGGCCAACTTGCAATAACGGTATGCTTCTCAGGAGTGGACCAAGCAGTCTGCATGTGTTCTCTCCAGTAGTCAGCTATCTAATAATCAGCCAAGTACTGGTCTGTAGCAAAATCTGCCCTTCCCCAAGCTTAATCAGAATTCACGTATTGATCTACTGGCCATCAGGCAGACAGCTGCATCACGCTGTGGGACATGCATTGCAAAACCTTGATTTACATCAGCACTGTCTGAGCAACATGTTATATAATCTGCACTAGACCTGAGTTATCAAGGCCACAGTATTGAAATATCGGTGTCTTTATATACTTTATTCTAGATCATACAGTGAGATGTTTATGCCCTTCACCCTGTCTGTCAGGCTTTTTGAGATTTGTCTTTGCAGGTAGACTAAAAAGAACTCATTTTTAGTATCTGTTATTCTTTCATGAAACGATGATTCTGAGGTGTAAGAAAATCAGTCTGAGTGAGATTTGAGACCCATTAGGAGATAACCTGCATTCCTGATCTTGTAACTCATTTTCTAGTTAATGGAGCCTGCATCTCTGTAGTCCTTCAAGAGGTATCTAAATGTTCATGGCCACTATTTTAGAAGCTGTGCTAGAAAACCTGTCCTTAAGTCCTCCAAGCCTTTGTTCTTGAATCTTTAAAAGGCTTACATAGTGACTACTGGACCATGTGGCTATTTTTTTCATATGCATTTTTGAAGTGGTATTAAGTTCCTCACATGATTGGGCTCCTTAGGCAATCAGAATACTTGTAACAAAAGAAAACGTGCAGAAATGTTGAATTCCTGTTTTCCAGTTGCCAGACTTCCTGCAATCAGGAAGACAAGCAGAGAATATGAAAGTTCTGGCATTTTTTCTTGTGTTTTTGTTGAACTGGAAATTTAGATGTTTTGAATAAATTCAAAGCAAAATAAATTGCCATCCTTCAGGACGTTCTAAAACCGCAGTAGTGAAAACTCAACAGTCTTTTAAGATGGAACTGTGAAATGAGGAACAAAAGCAGCAGTTGCTTAAGCAGGCTTTCCTCTCACTTTTTTCTTTTTTTGTTGTTGTTTGTTTGCTTGGTTCTTATTATTTCTCTCCTTGCAAATCACACATCTGAAAAATGTGATGTTAATATTTTTAATGGCCACGTCCATAGTACAATTGTTCTGCAGTCAAAATACAGAATTTCTTCCTTTTATTTTCACTCTCCCCAGATAGAGTGCTCTTTCCTTATCAAAGAACATAACAATGAACTTTTAAGTCTGCAACTGTGTGTATCTGGAAGGTGCTGTGCTCCTAATGAATGCCTTCCTAGATAAAAACATGCTTACCATTTAATTAAGGTTACAAAGTACTGTTGCATCCTTCATTGACCAGACTCAGAAACCTGACAGAGTTGACAAAAACTTGGACTTGAGGGGTGAATGGAGTATGAAAGTGAGTATCCACAGAAGAGTGATTTTCTTTCAACACAACTGTTTTAAATTCTGATTTTTTTTTAATCTTACACTTGTAAGAGCTGATCAGACTTCTTAACTATTTTTTTCCCTATCAGAAAGTTGCTGCTTGTTTTGGAAGACGGCTAAAGTACATATTGTAACCTTTTTAATGCACATAGGTTGATGTCAAAAAAGGCATTGATGTGTATGGAGGGGAAATAGGAAAACACTGATATTTCTGAGGGTGCAGACAAATGAGCTGCTACAGTCAGTTTTGTGTAGTCTTAGATGCTGCTGTACATTTACATTTAGCTCTTTCAATCAGTGCTCAAGGTGTAACCTTGAGATACAACTTGTAGCTCAGTTGCTGCAGCTTGGCTGACAAGGCAGTAAATTCCAGTTGAAGGGACAGTATCATCCCAAAGTACTTCAGTTTGACTGCAGGAAGACAAATCTGTGGTATATGACTATGCCAAGAGCAGTTTAAAGAAAGTTTGGTTGTTAACATTGTTTTGATACAGCGTACTAGAAGGTCAGAAGTTGTAAGTGTACAAGTATTTGTTTCTTATATGGAAAACATTCTAGTATCTGTGGTTCATTACGTTTTTGCTGCACTGAAGTATAATGTGAATAGTCATGGATGAAAATGGAGAAAGTCTTATTTCAAAGGGTGTACCAAAGGAAATTAACCGCTAGAGGAGACAGGTGCAAAGTCATAGTCATGGTTTACAAAGCACTTTTGCTTTGAATTTTGAAGCTTTAATTTTTAAGGTATTTCAACAATTTCCTAATTTAACAAGCGCTTTAAGTTTTAATGCCTCTACTTTCTAGATTTGAGGATTTCGTTGTCTATTTAAATACCTGAAAAAGTACAAGAAGATTTAATGTGGAGTGTAGTATTTTCTTCGTTGAAGGTCTGTATGACCTTGCAAGTATGTGACTGTGTGGTATACCTGTATGGGCCATTTATTTGCATTTTATAGGCTTGTTGTGCTAGACTGTATATGAAAGTGTTAAAAATAGTTTATGTGACACCAATTATCATTACAGTTTGTTTTAACGGTAAACACTACTCATTTTAGAGAACACAGTTAACCTGTTTCTTGATTTTAATCTTTTCTAGGGTGAAGTTGTGGAATTCCTTGATGAACTGTTAGAAATAGAGGAAAAGAATGAATCCTGATGAGTGAGATCACCATGAAGTATTGTTCAAAAGTGATCACTCACCATTGTGCCTTATTATTGTTTTTGGTCACTCGTAGTTCCAGATAGATATACCTCAAAACTTTTCCTTTAAGCTCCAAAACACATCACAAGATCCACCCTTGAAAGATCACCTCCGTGCTGCACTGACTCTTTCATGAGCATGGGTTTTCACTGTGCCTTTACAGAATTGGTGCTTATGGGTTTTCCTCCTGACTTTTCTTCTCTTTACACAAACATGACAATTCTTATTTTCTCTATTGACATTAAGATTTCTTGTTTCAGTGCTGTGCCTTAAGTTGTCACAGTGCAGATAAATTTGGAAGAACTTCTGTCAGATTGTGAACCAGGGATGATAGAACAGTTCTGGACTTTCTAAGCTATGTATTTGTATTATTTATACATGACTGTGATGATTAATAAAGTGATACCGAACCCCAGTGCATCTGGAAGATGTTAAGGTAACAAACAAGAACTTTAAGTAGCTGGAAAGGATTAATGCAACTTAATTAACAACTGGTGAGCTTCTAAAAATTGCTTTAATAAATCTGTAAACATTTTTGATCTTTCTTAAAACTGAATGAAATTCCATGTGAAAGTAAGGTCACTTAAAACTGAATAATAAATAATTCCTACTTCCTACCAATTTTTACTCTTTCTGTTGAAACAAATTGTGGTTCCTTTGTGAGGTGGGGCCAATCTTCTGTAAGGTAATTCTAAGTTATGTATTTAGTATTCTCTTGAAGAAGAAAGTGTGCATGGATTTTTTTCTTTATTCTAGTGGGACTAGTTTTCATTTAAAAATAAGCACAAGTGGAGATTTAAGTCAGTTTGAGGTGGAATCCTGACATTTTTATTAACTGTATGACAGAGTGTTCTGCAGAAGTACTTTTAGACCCCAGAGATAGGTTGAAGATGAGTAGTGAGTTAACTCCCTTTTAACTTCAGGAAATTCACCTAGCTTCACTTATAAGCCATAAGAGCATGTTTTGGTTTATCATTTACAGAGGAAATATCTGATTTTTTTACACTTCTTGTTACACACAAGTTTGTTATGTCATTTGCTATATAATTTCTTATTTTTTTTGATGTAATTACTTAGCTTTGCCTTTAAAACTTAAAGGCAGTTAATTGTAAACCATCACTTGAAATGCATGTGTTATAATAGCCTGCTGGGGTAGTTTCTCCAATTGAATCAGAAAACCCCAACCCACAATGATCACCAAGTCCAACCCCTGCTTCCACACAAAACCACCCAAAATCCAAACCCTATGTCTGAGAGCGCTGCCCAGCTGCTCCCTGAACTCTGGCACTTGGGGCTGTGCCCACTGCCCTGGGCAGCCTGTTCCATGCCCTCTGGTGCAGAACCTTTCCCTAACACCCAGCTGTGCAGTAACTGAAGTTGTCTGTCTTTCTGATATTGCAGTGCACAAAACTGCACACAGTGCTCAAAGTGAGGCCATACCAGTGCAGAGCAGAACAGGAATGTGTCTAGTTTTTTTTTTCGTTTGAGGAGTATAAACCTGTCAGAAGAAAGGTTACTGCTCTGGAGGCCTCTTTGTCTCTGCTTTCCATCCTGTGTGGAACAGTTCCAGATTTCCTTCTCAGGATCTGCGCTACTGAAGTTTGAATCATATGCCCATATAGCTTCATCTTTGACACACTAGATTTTGAATCTAGGTATCCTGACACTAGAGAACACAAAGCTGGTCAGAGCAGATATATCCATCTGTATTGTTATTATTTTAATAACATTTTTATTCATTTTTTTTCTTATTTACCAAATGGACTTAGGACCTCTGCTCTGACTCTTTGTTTCTGTGGACTTGAAAGTCTTAAGGGTGCCTTGGTATTGTACTGTAGTACTTGTAGTGCCATGACTTGCATTCTGTCCATAGGTTCCACAGTGCAATACCAAGGTACACTAATTTTCAAGAGGAGTACCCTGTAGTTCACATTGTTAGGCCTGAGGGCCTGAGGTCTTCCATGACTATGTACCCTGTGTGGAAATAGCATGTTTTCAGAAAGCTTCTAAACAGATTTTTCTTCTTACGAAGCAAGGAGAATACACAACACTAAGTCTGAGACAACAGGACAGTTTCAAGACCCCTTTGCTTTGCTGTGCAGAATGACATCTTTTCAGTTACACAAATCCTTTCCTTCTCCAACACTGACTGACAGCAACAGAGTTTAATATTAAAAAAATAATAATACATGCATCATGCATGGTAAATCACTGTACTATTTTTGTTCTAACAGTAAAACACCAAGCACTACAGCTAACCTGTTCAATGATTCATTTGCCTGCAGTGGTTTACACTGGGGATACATCTATCGCCTATGAGCCCTAGCTGTTCCTTTTCATCAAACCATTATTTAACCATTGCCAGTCCCTCAGGTGTTATCAGTTTTCTTGTAAGCTTGTGATTCTGTATTTAGGACTTCCTTAGATGATCTCTTTTCATGTTCAGTCATTTCCTCAGCTCTCAAGCTTACAGCTGAAATCCCTTGCCATTGAGCATTCTCAGGTGGGAATATCATGATTTACTAAAACGTCGGTTAGGTGATGATTTATTTTTCTTAAGCCTACATTAAATCTGATTTGCTTTACCATTCCATTTAACTTGAAGAGACAACTAATATTCTTGTGGCCTTCTAAAATGGTACTTTTTTTCACATTGTTCAAGTGTCTGTGGATTTTTTTCTGGCTTTCTTAATTTCCACTCCATATGGTCCCAAGCCAGTTCAATCTTAATAAGTACAAGCAGTTTTCAAACCCTTGCTCTTTTCTAATGAGAAATAGCTCCTCTTCCAGTTATTCAGTATTTACTGTGGCTTTTTTCAGCATTCTCAGGTTCTTTTAACTGATTTTTCTTTTGCTATTGTTAAATGCCAACATTTACATGTGACTGCAATAAATTAGTGTCTTTTCCTCCACTTCTCTGATCCTGCCAGCTCTTCTTGGGAGGCTGTGGGAACATGGATCTTTCTTCCCTTCTGCCATCCCAAATTCTTGCCATTGGAAGTCGCCTGACTACAACGTTAGTAGCTTCTGCAGGATATTTACATTTCATCTCCTTTTCTTATTTTGACAAGGTCTACAATATGACACTGAAGCCATCATTCTGTTGAAGGCATCATGTTTTTGTGACTGGATGCAGCATTGGTACCATGCGCCTGCTGACCCTGGAAATTAAACTTGTATCAGCTTCACTGGTAGTATTTTTTGTTGTGGAGCAGTAGTATTACTCTTTTTGATGATTTCTCACTTCTGTGATAAGAAAATTAGCTGTTTCTATAGCTGTTGTTGGCCTCTGATCCTCCTTTGCTCCCCACAATAAAGTTCATAATCATTTTGCCATGTATTGAGCATGTAATCCAGTCAGCAATTACAGGTGACTGGAGGATGAAGTGCATCTTCTGGCAGACGGCTGGCATGAGGGCCTGTACACAGTCCTGTGCTTCATCTTCTGCTGCATGTTGGGGAAATTCTTGAAAGTCTGAAATTCATCCAAGTCACATATGTTGGTGCACTCCAGTAGGTTATGCAACGAACTAGCTTGCTGGATCTCAGGGCAATTTGTGTGTAGAAAAACAAAAGCTTGGCCAAATGATTCAGTGTATCTGACAGACTGTGCTAGTATGTTATATTTTTCAAATTAATACCTGCTTTTACTGATACTAATTCTGCATATCTTACTGGATTCTTACTACTTCATCATCTATATAGATATAACAATATTAAAATGAAAAATATTACTAGTGATTTTTCTCAAGTCTAGCTCAATTATGTTCCCAGAAAACAGCATTACAGACTCCATACTTGCTGTGTCTTGGTGACTCCCAGATCCAATCGTCAGCTTTGAATAACAAAATACCTTCATAATGTTCAATTTTGACAAATTCCACAGGAATTCAAACATCATGTGCTGCTTTTTCATTCACAGTAATGATTCTGCAAGCATAACTTCTTTAATTCTGTTGACAATGCGTGAGCCAAAAGAAAATTCAAATTGCTCAGTTTTCCAGAGCTTTACCACTTTGGAATACTGAAATATAAACTTAAAAATTAGTTGGATGCTCTCCTCAGTTCAAGTGAAAAACCCATCTCATCCAATCAAGGATTTGCCTTTTTTCACACTTACCGGAGGAAGTTCTAGATCACATTAAAGGCTTGTCTCTGAAAAACAATCTATTTTTCTGAAAATCAATTAGCATGTCCCACTTTACACAGGTTTCTCTCAATATACTGTTCCAATTTGTACCTATCGGCCTATATGGGTACTGAAGGCAGACTGAGAAAATCTTTCATTTTCTAGAGTCTTCCTTAAAAATGGTTTAAATAGCATGCAAATTTTACAGCTCTGAAAACGAAGTTGTGATTAGACAAAGATTTGTTGGATTATAAAAGTACAAGTGTTTATTATGGCTGGTACTGAGAATAAACAGTTGCCTGCATATGCCAGCTACTATGGAAATATGTTTTTAAGTTCTAATGTGAGCTGTAAACCAAAGCTACTTCAGTTAAAAAAAATCAATACTTAAACTGTGGGGAGAAGTAGTTGGTGCCAGAGAAAACATTCCCATTTAATAATGTTTGAACATAGAGCTGTGATGCAGTTTGTAGCAAGGCAGTGAGAAAAACCCACAACTAATCCTTCATTGCAGCTGTCTGAACTTTTGGTTGTCTGCCATACTTTAAACAGCAACTTCTTTTTTCTGGTGACTCAAGACTTGAATGACCCAGTGTGGAGAGTTTAAGCTATACAAAAAAAAAAAAGAAGTTGAGTAAGAAATAGCCAAAGTAAGTTGGGTTGCACACCCCAGCAAACCAACGTTTGTATCTTAAGTCCTCTTCAGTGCTTAGAAAAAAAATATTAAAATAAATAGATAGCTTTTTATTTATTTATTTTTGGCAAGGAAATATTCTGTGGTTTAGACACCCATCTCTCCTCCTGCCTCTCTTCTCTCTCCTTGGAGTACTGATGATATATGGAAACTGAATTCTGTAGAGAGTTCTGCCTCCTTTTTTTTTTAGTTTATAAATGTTAACTTTTTATTGGTTAAAAAAAAAAAAAAAGCCTAAGTTCTCTTTGATTATTTTTAACTTTTTCTTCCCTTTGATGTAGCTTTTGGGCAGACCTTTTAAGCAGCATGAAGTTACAAATATGCTTTTTCACTGATCACTTCTGCTAAGTAATGGAGCCTTGTTACTTTCAAATGGAAACGCAGGAGTCAGACCTGTAGCATTTAGTGACTACTAAATTTATGGAGGAAAAAAAGGGGCTTTCTGCCTTTACGACATTCTTAATATCACTTATCTGAAAAGGCATTAAACATTTGTGTATCATCCTGAACTGGTGGCAACCCTGTAGTTTGATGCGTCTCACAACTATCAAAACGTTTCATGCTCTTTTTAAAATGGCCATACATGGCTATATATGATGATATTTCACAGCTAGTATTGTATTAAATCTTTACAAATTACTGAGTATATAAAAGCTCTGCATTATTTTCACTGAAGGAAATAATCAGTCTGTGCTGTCTTTATGCCGGTGGCAGCAAATCCTCAACATAATAAATTCAGAAGTATAGTATGCCATCTATTATCACCTGGATGGAAAATGCCAACCATGGAGGACAGTGCCAGGTACAGCAGGAGGTGAGCTCCCAGCCCGTTTAAATGGATGGTCAACAAAGGAAAAGAAGAGAAAGGTAGAAAATAATAGTCTTAATGCCTGTCAGTTTATTCTGGACAGTCTGTTGCAACGTGTGGATTCTGTAAAAGATGAAAATACATGCTTTTCATCATAGGACAACACACTGATCTCTTAATGAGCAGATATCTTCGGAAAAATCACATCTGATATTTTCCTCTGCAATTTTTCCCTTCCTAACTTCAACCCACACCCAACACTTTTAGCTCTAACTACCTGTACAGTGCAATTCACCCCCGTATTTTGGCATTACCATCTTCTGATTTTGTATTTACTGTGCTGTCAGGTTTCACACGGAAAAATCCAGTGCATCATTCATGGATTGTTTTATCCCTCTTTTTGCTCGTTCTCCCAAATTCTGTGCATCGTTCTGGTCAAATAAAAACTGTGACTACAAGCAGATGCTGTTGGATGGGAGTAGATATTCAGAGCAGAACTGGGCTGGCAGTGAAAGCTGAATGCTTTTCAGCCAATTTTTCAGCATCAGAATGTCTTCTACAAGAATTATCCAAGTGACAGACTTCTCTTTCCTTCAGAAATGTGTGGGTAAACTGGATGATTTGCACAAGAACACACACAGCCATTTTCTATCCCTTTTCTGTAACTCGATTTTTATTTAAATACCTCCAAAGTACTGTGTTAATGTACACTTTCTTCTGGTTCACGAATAACAAGTGATTCCTATGTCTCAAATAATATCCCTGTACAGTTTATGTTTGTAATTATATTTTGAGTCTCGTTTTTACAGTTCAGTTCCTGAGCCAAGCATTACTGACGTTTCATTTTGAATGATGCTACACAGAACTGCAACACATACTTGTGCCATTCAGTTAAACAATATTTTAATGGATGTTCCTGTGTTTATTTTTTCAGCATATGTCCTCAAGATTACACATGGTACATTTTAGTTGAATTAAGTCTCCATAAAGTTCCTTAGTGCTAAATCCATTGGTTTTTAAAAACACTGCTGCGTAAAAAAATAGTTTACAACAGAAATTCTAGGTTATTTCATATTCTAGAGTGCATTAAAAGCTCAAAGTCATGCATATGTCAGAGAACACAGTATTTACATATCTGTACAGTGTCTGCTGTTCTATGTTTACTGTGGCTTTTGCCAGGCAATTAGATTCTTACCACTCTGAGGTCAAATTCTCCAAGATAACTTCTCTCTGTTCTTTTAAAAATCCTTTGTTCCTTACTAGCATTGGGATTGATGGCTATATTTGTGATGGGCCAGATGCTGCACTCCATTTCACAAAGTCTGCCTTCCATGGAGTTAGAGATGACTACCGCTGTGATCATGAATGTGGATGAACTCCGCCAAGTCACCTCTCCTCACTCCAGTATTTTGCTGTGTTGAACTTCTTGAGCGTTTTGGCTAGGGTTGTGCAGTAGAGTGGTGGATGCATTCACTTAGGACCTGGAGATGATTCACAGTTTCCAGGCTTTTTCATGTTCATTCAGAAAGGTAAGGAAGTACTTCATAGTAAACACATTAGAACTATTTTAAGGGCTTCTAGAAAACATAATCCTCTCCTTCCACAGTTATTTTCAAAACTGTTTGAAATGGAACACGCTGTTGAAGAGACCCCTGTGTTTGTATACTAACATCCAGTTTAAGAGTCAAGTTTTTGCATTTTATCAACTGGATGTAATTTATCCCTTCCCTAAGTTCACTTTACCTTTGAGACCACAAAAAGCAGCGTTCCTTATGCATATGCATTTCCCATTGCCAGCCTTTGTCCCCTCCAGATACCTCTTCAGCTGATGAAAAAGTGAAATGGTGAAAATCAGTCATTGCACAGAGTTCATATGGTAGAAATATGAAACATGGCTTTGGCTGCCAGTGGTGCTACTGGCTTTGAATTAAAATTCAGTATCTTGGTCTGTCGCGTTCAGAAAAGTGACTGACTTCAGGTTGGGTTCCTCTGCAAAGTGCTTCATCTCCATGTACTCTATAATATGAGGCTATTCATCATAACACCTGAAATCAACAGTGCTCTGAGTCCTCTTCTGCTGATATTAAAGGAAGAATGGCCCATACAGTATTCTCTGAATTCCAGGGAGGCATCATCATTTCTATAAAAAGATTAGTATAAGAATGGCACTTCTTCACTAAGGCTAAAAGAGCACCTTCCATAAAAATACCTTAACGGTTTTTGGCTTGTTAAATTCATAACATTGAAGAAAAGTACCTTAGTAATCATGGCAATACTATCCATTAAAGTATGGTAGCAAATAGTTTTTCTTTTTAAGACACGTCAGGCAATAATTTGCTACGGTGGTTTATCCAGACCAAGTTGGTCAGGTTCTCAAAAAAGGAACAAACACCGAATGTGTGGTTACTCCGAAAACATCCTTCTCCCCTCCTCCCCTCCTTCCTTCCCTGTTCCACTGAGAGTAGTCCAAGAAGGCCCGACCAGCCCTGCCATTAGATTATAATCAGGTAGCACAGAAATTAATCAATTAATTTATTATTAATAGGAGCAAAATGTAAAAGCAGAACAAACTGTAGATGTCCTAGCAAGCACACTGTGTCCTTGCTAGTGTCTCCAAAAGACCTTTTGATAAAAACATACAGTTTCTTTAATTCTGAAAGGTCAGATATGCTAAACTGCAAATTCAAACAGATGATCTAATCTATTCTGTCTTCTGTGTTCTTTTAGCATTTTTTTTCTTCTGCTTTCTGCACTGCTGGATTTTGGTATCCATGAGTCATGTGATCCCTCTTGCATCATTATGTTCTTCTGACATCTAGCTTTTCTCCCAGAAGACCCTTGGTTAGACTTTCTGCATTTCAATATGTTGGTGGTGGTAGTGGTGATAACAGTGATGCCGGGGCTGACACCTTCCGTTTAGTTTATAGACAGAATTTTTCTGCTGCCGTTTTTTGAAAAACCACACAGCCAGTACAGCTGCAACCAGTAACAAGCACAGCAGAATCACAATTACCGCTATGACAGCACCTTTACTTGACTTGGGACAATCCTCTCCCTCACAAGGTTCAGAAGTGGGGACTGGCTTTTCTCCAAGGCCCTGGGTGAGATTTTCTTGCTCATCTAATTCTGGGGGTGATGTGTCAGTTAGGATATCTGGAGCCTGTGCAGTGGTTGCTACTTGTGCTGGGTAGGCTGTTGTTCCTTTTGCTTCTTCCTCAGTAGTATGATCAAAGGGGCTGGCCATCACAGAGGTTTCAGACATCGAAGTTCTTAAGCTGGTTATGTCCAACAGCAGTGTTGTACTGGGCTCCTGAGTCACAGTTTCCAGAACTGTAGTTGGGTGGTCCCATGCAGTGTCATCATAACCTCTGCTCACACTTAAGTCCTCCAGACCACTCACTGATGTAAGTGGTACTGGTGTCTCTTTGACCATCTCGTCATCTACACTCGTTGTTGCTACCACAATCTGTGTTAAACCTTCCTCTGGAGCAGGGCTTCCATTGTCCAATTTTCTGACTTCAACATGATTTGGTTGATCCGTCGTGAGGACAATGTCTTCCTCTGTTCCCATCGATCCATCAACTTTATCCCCTTCCTCTTCATCATCCTCTACCACTTCTTGTGTTACTGGATAGCCATCTAACCATGACTCATCAGTAATAGGAACTGTATCTATCTCTTCCTTCGTATCATTAGCTGTGAGAATAGGTCCAATGGGAAAATCCTCACTGTCATAAAACATTCTGGCACCAGGTTCATCATAGGCTGTCTTCACGCCGATGTGGTTATCACCCTCTGAAAACTGTGCCTTAATGGAATCGTCTGTCCCTGTCTCTGATTCAGACTTGCCGAAAGCCTCTGACGGAAACCAAAACAAGTTCTTTTGGCTTAGGAGTGAAACGGGGGATTCAGTTGGTGCCCTACTTCCTTTTTCAGTAGTATCTATGTCCTGAGTAACCCCTTTGGTACTTCCAGTTCTTCCTTCCTCTGCCTTTTCACTGAAGGAAAGATGTTCTTGTTCCTGCTCTATTTCCTCTTTGCCATTGGCATGTTCGTTCTCAGCAATATGTATTGATCTGTCATCAGGAAAATTATCTTCATAGTCGATGTGTGCCTCAGTTTCATCTAGAAAAAATAAAAATAAAATAAGAAGCCAATGTTTAATTTCTCCAGAAAAATGCTGGAAGAAAGATGCACTGAGGCATGACTTTCAGACAGTATTTTTCATTCAGTGTTGTTTATTTGAAAAGGTGATGCTCCACCATAAACTAAAAAAAAAGTATAAAATCAAAATAACTTAGAATTTTCAGGAATTTCTTAAAGATAAAAATTAGTAAGTTTCACAGCAACCACATCCCTTTTGAACCAGAAGGATTCTACTCAGTTCTGTGTGTTCAATTTTTTTATTATTGCAGTATTTTTCTGAAATGACCTTGGTGCTGGGGTGAGAGGATACCTGGAGCCAAGGGAACCGTGTGGTAGTTTTCATCCGATAGGAGCTGCTCAGGGCTGCATGAGGAAGAACCCTTCACCAAAGGTGACACTACATTCTGACTGTCTTCAAATGAAGAAAGCAAGCTTGAACCCTCAACTGCAAGGGTAGAGGAGTCTGGCTCCAACACTTCAAACCTAACACCTCAGTATCAAGATATTCTCATCTGCTTCTACTGTGCTTCCTATTTTAAGAATGTGAATATTACAAAATAAAATAAAATATGAAGAGGGAAAACAAAAACAAACAAACAAAAAACAGCAGAGCACAGCAGAGGGGTGGATTCTTCACAAAGTTGGAGTTTGATTTAGAAATATTCCCCAAGCCTCACCAGACCTACCACTCACAGCAAAATAGCCTTAACTCAGAGCATGAAACCATCTTTGAATTTGAATGAAATAATGTATTGTAATTTATACTCTTCTAAAGCCCTAGCCCAATGAAAAATTTTCCAAGCTAGACAGGGTGGTTGATTTTCAGCTCACACAAATTTTACTCCATAGAAAGCTGATGTAATTGTGGAGATTTATGCTGGCATTAAAAGTCCTAGAAAATAGTGCCTTGGGATATGGAAAATAAAACAAACTGATTCAGGGTGAGAATTTTTCTTTTTAAGAGAGTGTTTAGTCTTTTGTGAAGACAGTGAAGCAATAAACCTGGCATGACACGGGAAACAAGAAATTAATAGGAGAAGCTGTATTACAAATCAATGCATTCATAAAGCCTTATCTTTTTTGCCTTTTTACACTCGACCAACTTTGAATCACATTTTCGTCTGGGGCCCACCTCAATTTCCGAATGAGTCACATTCTCCTTGGAGACTCCTTCCCAGACTTCTGGCAGAGCCATATTTGGTCTACTCTTAAGAAAGATTAGAAATATTGTCAAACCAGTCTGACCAAAACCACTTAGCAGTGATACAGCTCACACCAGCTTACTTTTTGCCAGAACAGCTTAAGCCAGGTGCCAGAACAGAATGAGTATTAACAAAAGGTATTTTTCTTGGAATAGCATCTGGGACTACCATAAAGTGAAGTGGTTATGCTGAGGAAAATAAAACGTGTGACATAGTCTGCAGAGAGTTAATACCTATGAGAAAGTTACCACGAAGGAGAAGTGGATCTCACACAAAGATGCCTGATTCAGCCTACAACAAAACACAATCGAGCCAACAATGGGTATCTCTCCCTCTTGGTCCTGGTCTCCTCATCTACTTGAAAAATATTCTAGATTCTCCAAAGCTGGAAAAAACTTCCCGTGTGTGGGAAAGGCAACTTAACAGACTGCAATTCCTGCTCTCAGAGTGGAAAGTTTCCTGGTAGGAATCTCACTTTTTGAATTTACCCCAAACCCCCTTCCAATAGTATTTCAGACCTTAGTTAATGACTGGAGGGTACCTCTGAATACCAAAGCATTTTAGCAACATTTTTATGAAGCTCTGTGTGGGCCATTGCTATGTAACATTTATAATACTCCATCAGATCCTAGCTTCACTTTGTTCTCTTGTCTCACACTCAAGAAATTTTTCTTCCTAGTGCTCTCTTTGCGTGGAAACAACGCCTCATACCATTTTATCCTCTTAGCATACAGATCCTTGCTAGAACCTGGTGTCTGCCACGCCTGTTTCACTATAATCCAGTGCTCCTCAGAACAGCCTATAGCTGCCTATTGGACGTACCTGAACTGTAACGCCATGATGTGAGAACTCACTGTTTACCAAGTTTAGTGCTCGTCACACCGATCTGTCTTCACCTTTATGTTTTCTTTACCTCCAAACATTTTTACCACTCATTGATTTTTCAGACTTGAGTCATCCGGCAGAGGACGAAACACTAATTTTTGTGTTATGGTATTCTAGTGCATGCACATACATCTGAGGAACAAAGATTATATTCACTAGCTTATATAGTTTCTTAGAGAACTATTCTTTGGTCAGCAAAATGCATGGGTGGCTAAGCATTCATCTTAGTGACCAGTGTGGACCCGTGGTCAATGATTAATGACTACAATAATACACTTGTATATAAAGCTCTAGCCCTTCAGTGCATACTTTCAGTCCTCTAGAAGAAAGTCCTGTGGAGACACATCGGGAAAGAGCAAGTGCACCTAGCGAAACACAAGTCCTGCATCTATCAGAACGTATTATGAGTTTGTTGAGCTATCAATCACATTCCCAAATCTGCTGTCTTTTGGCCTCATCCTGTATGTATAGAAATGAATTGGTGCTTTCTTAGTGCTCAGCTGAGGAAAGAAAAAGCCCATTATAGTGTAAAGAGAGACTGAGATTGGAGTTCATTATGCACTGCTTGTCACTGCATAAGGGAGTCTTGTTCTTTTTGACAATCAGATTATGGCCCAAGCTGCAAAGCTGCTATAATGTATTTTCATATGCAATCTCCTCTATTTGTATAGTTTACAGCAAAGACTATCAACATAACTAACGTTAGCTTATGGGATGTCAGAATGAAAGCAACTATTGAGCTCTCTAACCATCAAAGGAAATACAGACCCCTTGCTCTGAAGCTTTGATTTATGTGATCCTGAATCGACTTACACAGTAATAATAGTCTATTCTTTCTCCTGGGCCTCAGACCTTCAAGTGGGGCTTGGACTTAGCATTTAGTGAGCTTGTGTTACCATGACAATTTTTTAAGTCAGCTGTGAGCATGATTTTCCAGGAACAGATTGCACGACTTTTACACTTTTCTTTGCTCACCTCCTCAGTCATTCTAGAGCTTTCCAGTTCTCTGAATTTCAGCCTGAGAACTGAAGAGCGCTAACTACAGTAGATTCAGCTCCACCTCTTATCCAAATAGTTGTAACCTTTATTTACATGCATTTCAAAGACTGCTAGCAACTGATTTAAAAGTGTTTGCACCTTCCTGGCCAGGAAGACCTGGTTTTAAGAGGAGCCAACACTGAAATTAATTAGCTGGAGACAGAAATCTGTCTATATATGGTCATTGTTAGATCCTGCCCTTACCATCATCCTCTGGCAGACTGAAGGATCAGTGAGTTTTTCTTCACTGTCTGAGGGATTACTGAGGCTGAAATGAACATTTTCCAGTAACAGATGCTGAAATGGCATACTACCAAAGATGTGAAGCTCAATTAAAAGGTAAAATCCTTTTAATTTAGCCTCACCCTTTCTGGGAAGCCTCCAGTCTCAAAAAGCTTTCATCTCCTTCAGCTTCAATTCTAATGTGAAAACAGTGACCAAACATAGATACAGGCAAAAACAAAGTGTCTCATTTTCCACACTCTAGGATCAGTTTAATTTTTCTTCTAGATAGCATATTGGCATCTGAGCTCTATTTTGAGTGTTGCTATTTTGGACAACCATGAAGCGCGCTGCATATTTCAAGGAAGTATTTTTGGAGCACAGGAAATTGAAACTTGATTCTATGTAGACCATCACCATAAACATTTCTACTTATAAATACATCTTTATTCTAGGAATCTCAGAGTAGTTACAGCAAATATTAACATGCTGGCATCTGTCTTTAGGAGTGGGAAGGGAAAGAGCTTTTACATGGATTTGCCTAAGATCTTTCAGGTTGGTGAGCTACAGCATCTTGAAGAATTATCCATTTGACTTGGATCAGGCTCAGGTGCATGAACACTATTCTGTCAGATTAGCCAGAGCTCACTGGATACAGAATTGATGTTGCCTTTTTCACTTGCTGCAGCTATAAGAGGGAGGATGATTTTCAGTCTGGCAGAAAACATGCTAGCATAAATACATAACTCATCATATTTTTTAAACTAACTTAGTTTGGCAGAATTTTTTCTTGTCAAATCAATACTTTGCATTAATCTAATACAAGTGCAGAGTGACAGACCTGAAAAGAGAAGAGAACCAAGGTTTGTCATAACAATCATTTTGACGGGCCTTGGGTGTATTTTTTGCTTATTTCACTTGTCTATCACAGTTGTCCCTTTCCACTTAAAATTAATAAACAAATAAAGCACTCAGAAACAAGATGAAAAGCCACAGACATGTTGTTTTACCCTTCTCACTGAAAAATAAAAAAATTAAAAAAGGGAATTAAATGACGGTGGCTAGTCATGCGCATACACCACATGAATGTGAATCAAAACTTCTCTTGAAAATTCAGAAAACATCATTTGAAGTAATGGGAGCAGGCAAAAAAAGACTGGGGGCTGAAGATAAAGCTTCCAGCAGTGTTCAAAGTCAGCTGATCCCTTGCCATGCTGAAATCAGGAGCATGCCCTCTGTGTGGAAAAACCAGACCAGCACCAAGCGTGCAGGGAAGGAACCCAAGTACTGATACTGTAGAGGCTCCTCAGATATGCAGAAGATAGGACCTCTACGGTCTCAAGCTTATAAGTGAAAACTCCCCGCAAAAAAGCAGTCAAATGAAAAGGATAAATGAATTATTTTCTTCCCATCCAATTTTAGGGCAGAGATCTCAGAACAGCATGGGTCAGAAGGGACCTCAAGAGATCAGCATGATCCCCTAGTCTTCCAATCTGCCTTTGGATAAGCATCCATCAGAGTTTGCTTCCTAAAAGCAACCTCATGTTGTGCAGTCCTGATGATCCCCCCATGAAACACCAGTATTAACACTGTTGACATTGAACAAATAGCTCACACCTGGGAAAAACAGGAAAAGAAAAAAAAAAGATGCAATTTTGCAACCCTTGCAGCCCAGAAGGCCAACAGTATCTTGGGCCATATCAGAAGTGAGGTGACCTGCAGGGAGAAGGAGGGCACTGTCTCCCTCTGCCCTGCCCTTGTGAGGCCCCACCTGGAGTACTGCATCCAGGTCTGTGTATCCAGCACAGGAAGGTCAGGCTAGATGGGGCCCTGGGCTGCCTAGTCTGGTGGGGTGGCAGCCCTGCCCATGGAACAGGGGTTAGAACTGCACAATCTTTGATGTCTCTTTCAAACCAAGACATTCTATGATTCTGTGAACTGCCAGTTTGGTTTCGGTGCAAGAAGGGCACCCAGATCATGGCACATACTGTCTGCTTTCAGACCTTAGTACAACGCCAATCTTCAGGTTATATTTTGTGAAACAAATTTGTTTTCTCCACAGAAATAGAAAAAATAATAAACTGCAAAAACATGTATTTAAGTATTTCTCTGTTCTCTGCTTAAGGTTGCTTTGTTGGGTTGAATATCCCAGTGTTTCAGCTAAAACACAGTGCCTTTTTACGATGAGAAATTGCAGGAAACACCAACCATGCAGAACCACTTCTTTTAACTTAAGAAATATCTTGACTGAAAACTGTACCCTCATGCATGAATGTGCATGACAGCCATTTGCAATACATTCTACCCTCCATTTTGATCATACTTTATTGTATGCAGAATCCACTTAATGTGACTCCTAAATGTCACCCATAGCCCAACTATGCCAAAATATTTTGGAATAAACGTGCATTAATGCATAATACATTTTTTTTTTAATCTTTAGATTGATGGATTTGCTAACTGAATTGTTGTCCATTTATTAGTGGGTGCCAGAATGGACCATTTCTATTCTGACTGTGTGAGAACAAAGAGGAGAGCTGAACATAAAGCTGCTTCCATGAGCAGTTTACACATTATGCTTAGCTGCTGGTAAGGTTCTCAACTCTGAATCTGCTCTGGATGTGCAACTGACATACAGCAGGACCAATGCTTTTACACTAATGCAGGAAACGTACAGTTCCTGCTGCTTAGACAGGTATTCATCTTGGAAAGCATAATGATGGAGTTACCAGCAAGGGCTGTATGACACACCGGTAACACCTGCAAATCTCAAGACGTTTAATGAAGCCAGATAATTATTATCTGTGTTTCACAAATGTGCTGGATGAAGCAGCAGAGACAGCACAGTGACTTGCCTCTTGTCTCATCATCACAGAATTTAGGAGTAGGGCTGACTTCTTTTAATACTCTGACAGCCATTTTCCCCCTGTGGTTGCATCTGCTCAAAGCGTTGGGGCTGCCTCACTCCTCCAGCTGCTCACTCAGAGAACACTCAACATCAGGGAACCATATCATCTTACCAACATCTAAGCATAGCATTTAGATGTTCATTGAAGATCCTTTGCGATCATCTTTCCTCTGCTGTCAGCTGGTGAGAACAGAAACAGTGCTGTCTGCCAACAGGGACATAAATTCTCCCTTAAGTCCTGTTATTAGCCTTCATGATTGAGAAGTTATTCTCTTGCCTCCAAGCACTTAAGAATCACTGTCTGCTGTCTCCTGGAGTACTTACATAATAATTATTCTCCTCTCTACTATGACCCCAAAATATCTGTCAACTGTAGATCAGGCTTCTTTTAATTAAATTCAAATTTTTTTTGTTCTTTTAGACTGAATTTCACTTTTTTAGTTTTAATAATGAACTCTAGCATCAATAAAACACATGTCAGTCTTCTTGTGAAGCTTCCTTTCTTAAAGAAAGGTGATCAGGAGGGTTGAATATGTAATTAATAATGATTCACTGAACACATTTTCTACCTCAGGTGCTTGAAGTGTTTTAAAAACACTAACCAAAGGCAGCCCCTCAGCATGAAATCTACATTTAAATCATTTTAAAAATCATAATCCTCAATGTTACATTTGCTCCCAAGTTCCCCTGTTGATGTTTGTGATTTTACAGCCACACTTCCCTATTTCTTTTAAAAATATTTTTCTCTCCCCTGTGGCTGTGTGAAAGGCTAAGGCAAAACAGGGGAAATAGATTATTTATCCAGGGAAAACAGTGAAACACACACAACTCAAATGGCCTGATTCTTTCCCATCATTACTCTGATGTAAAACGGTTTTATTTCTACATGTGATGAAACTGGCATTTCCATGGTGAAGGAAAAAGAAGTGTTGATTTGGTGCAGATTGAGGTAGATTCAGATCCACTGGGTTATAAGATGTAGATTCCCTTCTTCCCTTCTCTACCTCCACATTCCCCGTATCTCCTGCAGTATTTTACGTTATCTTAATTACTATTAGAAATAACAGTTCTGGAAACTGAAGATGTCCAGAAAGATGTCAGAAACATTTTTGGTAGTCAGATGGTTCTGAATATCTGGCTCCTTAGTGCACAGACAATTCATTGCCACTCAGATATAAATTTCCTCCTGATTATTTCCACCTGGTGGTGTATACCCACAAGTAAGAACAATTCCTTGCAAGAACATGGTCATTAAGGAACACGTCAGCACTGAAAGGGATGTGTGGACTTCAGCCTATTAGATCACCTGGCTTCAATCTTCACAGCCTTCAAGGAACTTGTCCACTCCACTTGCTCAGTTGTAAAACAGCTGCCTATTCTTTCATTAAAAAGGGAACTCTATGACCACAAAAATAGTCTTAAAGATGCAATGATATCCTCTATGAAGACTTTATAAATTCTAAGGTTACCAGATTACTGTTCTTAAATATTGGAGCAATTCTGAACTTTATGCATGGAATGGAATAATATAAGGAAGAGAATGAGAAAATAGAACCCTGATTGCATCCAAGTAAGAATTCCCAGTAGTATTTATTTTATCTTTAAACGAAGGGAAACAAAGTTTGCTGCAGAACCTAACTAATGTACAAGGGCCACACCAAAATTAATGCCTCCTATTTTACGTTGGCCCATGACATCCGAAGCAGAAGTTGGTGGGACAGAAGTAGAGGCAGAACCTTTCCACCAATATCCTATTACAATTTGTTGCCATTCCACACATAGCAGCAGAAGGGAAGTCTGACAAAATGGCATCTGGCATAGAAGTGCATCTGAAAAAAAGGTATGCCAGTGAATTCCTCTATGTGGAAAACATAGTGCCCAGTGACGTTCACTGACACTTTCAGAACATTTATGGAGACCGAACAGTGGATGTGAGCACAGAAAGGCAGTGGGCGATGTGTTTCAGGGATGGAAGGAAAGATAAGCTGTATTCTGGATGGCTGTGCACAGCTGCTACACCACAAAGTAAAGAGTGTCTTGATCCACATAAACCAGTGGATTATGACCAGGAAAACGTTTACAGAGCTGAATATCAGCTTCAATCTGTTGGATGCTACAGTTACAATGTTGGAATAATCACAAAGTTTACCAGTTTACAAATGCTCACACTGGAGCAGAAAGAACACTGCAAGTTCGCTGACACCTACTGAATCAAAATGAGGCTGAAAGTAGCAGAACCCTGTATTACACTATTAGTGTGGTAACTACTACAATCCAGATTCAAAACAATAGTCCATGGAATTCCAAGCAAAACCCCCATTAAAGGAATAGTTCAAAACACAGCCCCCAGTGTGTAAAGTGATGTGCATTGTCTTTAGGAATAGAGAAGGTGTGATCCTTCCGGATTTCCTGGAACCTGGAAAAACCTTTTGCTCAGATCACTATACCAAGATGCTGACTAGGCTGAATATTTGAATTAGGCCAAATAAGACAACCCTCCTCTTGAAATGCTAGAATACCAGGCGCTATGGCAGTTTGAAGATGGTGAAGCATACTGCCAATCCTAGCTTGACTGTTCTACCACACCCACTGCATAGTCTGAATTTTGTGACTTCTGTTGTCCATCTATTTGGGCCAATGAAAGATGGATTACATGGGTGTAGGATGAATACCCTGAAAGAATAGTACCCACACAACATAACTAAAGTGAACTGTATATTTCTGTATGGCTTATGCAGATAGTATAAAGACACCTGGTAAATTAAGAAGGGCTCACCTGTCAATGGGGATCAAGGCTCACCTGGAACTCCACACAGGAGGGATCTCCGACAAGAGACCCTTCCCCAGTGGTGGTCAGCCCTTAAATGGGGTCTGGGAGAGGTGGAGCCAGACTCCACTCCTTCCGGTCACACAGGTGCATTGCCTTCACCTGTGCTCCTGCAGCTGACTCAGTGCTCGCCTCAGGTGATCCATAAGTAGTTCAGGCCATGATTCAACAGTTCCCATACAGTGGGCAACATTTTCCTACTAACAGTATCATTGCCATCATAGCAGCTGTGAAACAGTGGGTCACCTCCACTGGTGCAGATTTTTATGAGTGTGGCATGCAGGTTCTTGTTCGTTGCTGATGAAAATGTATAGCTAATGGTGGTGACTACACTGAAAATTAGTGTTTTGTAGTTGAAAATTTGCTTTGTGTTTGTATCTGTTGTAGTTACCATGGAAATATATAGGAGACATTACTTTCAGAGCAACCTATGTATAAAGATAGATGTTTTTGAATATCCATGAAAGGCCAGTATTATAATTTCCTAGAGATTTTTTTCTATTGAGGTTTTCTTTTCTGATTTGTTTTTACCAAAGACCTATTCATTGAGTCAAGCTATTTGATAATATAATCCATTTTCATTGCTTCTAAAGGAGTAAATGTCTGGGTAGCCACTGATTTGCTTTCAGCGAAATATCCTGAAAGCATGGTGCATCATAAAAATTGTGTATTTTTTAATAAGGCAAATTAAAAAATAACACTTTTTTTTTTTCAACCTTTCAATCTCACTGCCTATATCTAACAGAAATCGTATTTGCGTGGATTACTGCCACTCTGTCACAGTCTTCTCCTGTGGCGTAGTCATTTCTCTTAACTTAATACATCTTTAATTTTCCTGTCTTACTAAAATAAAATGGTATTTATCATACATGTAAGTCTAAAAGTTCAAGAGTGCTACAAAGCTACTATGAAAGGGCTAGTTAAAGCTAAGTTCAGCCAGGCCGGCTTCCCCTTAGCCAGTGGACAAAGCATGGGGCTTAAAAGATAGACAACCTCTGTACTACCTATTTGCATCCCAAATGTGACTCATGAACACTTTAAGGGCAGTCAGGTTTATTCAACCTAGCAATGAGAAAAGGCACTAAACTAAAACATCGTAAAACCCAACCCACGTACTACCAGCAATTTAAAAAATGCTAATAGATGTTTTTGCAGATGGAGTGAGTTTCCCTGTCAGCACACTCTACCACAGCTGAAGCTGCAGACACTCTGTCACCCTCACCATGGTCTAGAAGCCCAAACAGCCTGAGCTGGGGACTTGGATGCTGGTAGCCACCTTATGGCATGAGCAGCAAATACAAAATGGGGAAATATTGAGTATGGGTCTGCCATGTCCTTGAAAAGTATTGACCTCCATCTCTGTTAGGCATTTTCTCCTTTCTGAAGGAAAATCTTATCTTTGGGACCTCAGTATGTATCATCATAAGAAGATACAAGGCTGGTAATCAGCTGATAAAGCCACAGACTGCCTCAGCTTGCCTATGGTAAGTAAAGAAGTTATTTGTGTGCAGGCCATGCTTAGTATCTCCTTGCAAAAAGATAGCAGCTTTTTTCTGTGCTTGCTTTGGGCTCCCAAAAACAAGAACAAACACTGAGTTTTCATTTCAATAGTCTGTTCTGTAGCAACTCTGTGGCTTCGTGTGAAAATAAACATAGCAAAAGACATACAAAACCTGCATTGTGCACTCCATCTGGTAAACAATGTCTTTGGCTCACTGACACTGACTGGGCATGACTCTTCTCAAACTACACTAAAAGAAATACCTCTGATATTTGTTGTAAATTAGCAGTAACCCCCTTCCTTGAGTAAACAAAGCAAGCACACTGAAAAGTTACAAACTTCATCCAGTATCAGAATGAATGCACACAAGATCACAAAGAAGATCAAAATCATACAGAAATCCAGACAGGGTCTGATTCTGCTGTTAAATACGTGGATGAAGAATCTTCCCAAAGGCTTAATTCCAGTAACTAGAAACAACATTCAGTAGTAAAGAAAAAGGCTATCATGGGAAATATGAGGAAGACAGTGGTGTGGAAGGCAAGAGCTGACTGAAAGCCTGAACATACGACTTAGTGAATCCCTGAAATGGGTTCAGCAGATAGAGAGAGGATAAAAATGGCTCCCCGTGCCAAGCTTACCTTTGACACAGGCTTGCACCTGCCCATACCACTCCCCACAGCTGTCGCAGAGCAGTGTGAATGCCGTCTCCTTGTTGCCCATGACGTACCCCTGGGCACAAACGTACAGCAGCTCATCCCCCATTTCAAAGCCAGTGTGGCCATGCAGGATGGTATGAGGGAAGGATGGAGGGTCTCCGCACGGCTTGTCTGAAAGGAGGAAAGAAAAAAGGTTGTAGAGGTCTCTCAGTGGTCTTTCTCCACAGTGTGAAGAGTGTGGCCTAAATAGCAACCTGAGAACAAACTTACAGAAACCAACACATCTCGTCTGATTCACATTCTTACACTCCTTCATAACTGTTTTCAATTGTAAACTGAAACTGCAGTTGGGACGGTATGTACTGGGCTATGACTGTGATGCAGTAACTGTAACAGATGTTACTGATGTGCAACACCAACACATCTAAAGGGGGTTTGCTTCCTACCAGTCAGCCCAGATGGTCAGTCTCCACTATCTGCTTCTGCAAAGCTTGGGTAGGCTTGGACTGGAAAGCAAAAGCCTGGACATGGTAATTTTTCTTAACTGCGGGCTAGGTTCTGCAATTGTTTAAGACTGGCACTTTAATATCCATTAGATGGAGAAATGACTGAGTCCATGTCATAGAAGGGAAGTGCCCAGAAGGGCAAATCTTCTAGACATTCTTCAAATCAAAAGTTTGTTCTCAGATACTCAGTTTCCCCATAAGAGACTCCTGATTTATAGTAAGTGGTTACTTGTGCTCTTCAATTAACAAAACCCAGTGATATTTTAGCTTTGCTCTCAGTGAGCTAAAGTTATCATATATAAAATCTGATAAGGTATTATTTAATAATATTTCTGCTGACAGCACCAAGAACCAGGAAGTGAAGAATCACTTTTTCCAGTGATTCTAAAACACTTATTGATAGAAGAAAAAAAAAAAAAACCCACAAAAAAACCCTAATAGTCAATTTGCCAAAATAATCAAAGTTTCAAAAATCTGTTTTTGTCTTGATACAGAGAAGCAAAAATACAAAGGCTATTAGACAACAGCTCAGCAGTTCTGATAATTATTCAGGATATGGGAAACCTAGGGTTGGGTCAATGTCCTAGTATTGATCTCTCCTGTACCTGTTTGCTTGGATACAAAAAGCTAACTATATAGGTGGCTATGAAAAGATTATGTTCCATGAAAAGGCTTTTGTTTGGAAGGTGACCTCCAAGACTGCGCTCCTTAAAAAGAGAAATGTTTTCAGAGAACACCTCTGCTACTTTACTGGAGCCTGCTTTTAGGACAGCATCTACACCGCTGTCCTAACAACAACAAATGAACAACATTTCCATTGATACCACCTCATATTTGCAGTTTTGAACGAGTGATAGTTCTTACTGAAAGAAAATAGACTTTTTTCCAATCCAGTTTTTACAGAAGCTCAGACTGTCTTGCCACGGAGCAAGCCTGTGGGCATCCTGCAGGATCCCCTCGAGTTCCGGAGTCCCCACCACCTACATGCTCCATGTAAATAAATGCTTGTGTAGAAATGTGATGTGTTTATGTTGACTGTTATTTTCCTCATAATGCAGTAAATATCGTGTGATAAAAATCCATGCTCTGTGAAAGTTCTTTTCAATCGGGGTCTTAGAAATTGATGGCTAACCACATCTCAACTGGGTATTCTGAAAAACATCTGCCACTAATTTAAGGGACACGCTACAAAGTCAGAGCTTTGAAGTCTATTCTCCGTACCGTACACATACATATACTGTCTAACACCTTCAGAAGTTAGTGGGAGTTATGCACACACACACGGACAGAAAAAACAAGCTCTTGAGGCTACACAAAGCTCAGTTTATGCACAGTCTTCTGGAGGTTTGGCATCTGAGGAAGTGAGGAGTAGTTAGCAGCTAATGTGCTTCCTGTGAGCCAGTAGGATGAATAGAGATTGATGTGGATGAAAGGAGTAAGAAATATTTTATTGCCTCATAGGAAGGCTATAGACCCCTGCATTTCGTGTACTTTATTTATGCAGTCACTTTCATCTGTACAAATGGGAACTGTGTATCTGCTCTGAGGGAAGTATTGGTCCCAAGGTTGTATGGGACAAATACATGTCAGAGAGTATTCTTATCTACAAAGCCTTGCTTGTCAGTTATTTGGCCGAAGGAAGCAGAAAAATAACACACTGACTAAATACATTTACATTATGTCAAATGCATTTTAAAAGCACGTTATAGTCTTCCAGGAAAGAAAGCAAGCTGAAGGGAGCCTTATTGTAAAATCGGGCAATAGATGTGATCACAGAGAATAGTGAGATCCTGAAAGAGAGATCAGGCTGGTGTGCAAATGGAAAGAAAAAGAGAAGTTAAAGATATTCCTGGATGAACAGTGTGTGTGGAACTTTTGAATCTCTCACAGGAGATATTGAAAGGTAGTGCCTTTGCTGCAGAGTGTACTGTGCAGCAGAGTGGACAGGATTAAAAGGCAGCTGATACCCTGCAGATAAACACCAGCTCCTATATTCATGTTGCTGTTGTCCTCTCATGTAAGAAGTACAGAAATTTTCAGAGCTGCATCTTACAGACCTTAACCCTGCTGCAGTCTCAGTTGCTATGACAATTTCTTCTCAGTGCTTCATCAAACCTGCTTGTTCTGGAACAAGCACAGAAGTGATACTGGCATCAGACTGAGCCACTTCTGGGGACATGCTTCAGGTCTTTGTTCGCAGCCTCTGTAGAGGCAAATCATGGATTTGTTTGGAAGAGCAGCCTGCACTCTGTGTTGGTATTCAGGCTGGGAAAGTGGAGGGAGATCAAGGCCACAGAGTGTGACAGAAGGTGTGCTGGCAGCAGCTTGTCATTTCAAGGAACAGCAGAGGTCTGTTTTAGGGTAACTACAGAGGTTGCCTGGAGTGGTGACTGTAGTAGATGAGGATGGGGCTTCGCCTGTGCTGTGGGAGCACTCTCCAACTGGAGCATTGCTTTTTGTCTTCTCTGTCCTCTCATTAACCACTGACTATGTTGGTGCCTGCTATAAGATGAGCCCAGTGCATGCTTCCAATTACAAAAGCCCAGTGTGCCCAATTATGTCCCCTCAAAACTCTGACCACATATAGAAGACTTCATGCTCTGCCCACTTGTGCAAGACTACATGCTCAAACCTGTAAACCCAGATTCCATTTCCAGGTATCATGACACTCACTCAGTTTACCTCAGAGAGCTCTAATGCCAGCTGTGAGCAGACTTGGTGGGTGATCATCTGGATGCCATTTTATGAAGAAGACATGATACAAATCTGCCCCACGTATTGACAGTGAGGCCAAACACATAACAGAACTCTACACATGAACAACTGAGCCCTAGTAAGCAAGGATGGATTAGGTTATGCAGCAAAAAAACATAACACAGATACACAGAAATATGCAAGTACATGGAATAACCTCACATCAGCAGTAATTTGACATTGACTATCTTCTGGAGTGACAGTCCCCACCGCAGTAAATATACATGACTGGAATTCAGGATAGAGGCGAGCAGGAATAAATGGCACAGCAAGGATGTAAGTGTTTAGCATAGATATGTTTGCCAGGGCTAGTGATGATTCTGGTGATGAACCTGTCAAGAGATTTAGCTATTTTTTTACAATGAAGTTAAAACACTTCTTGTTAACTGATTTAGCACATTCTGTCTTGATTGGCCTTAGGGAATCATGGCCCCTCGGAAGAGGAACTTTAATGTCAAACCATGTGTGGAAAGGAGCTTATGACAGATGATTTCTGGCAAAGTTGACATGAGACACTTTAAGGAAACAACATCCCTCCTCCTCAGTCCAGAAACAGTTTTCTCATTTTAAACTACAAGTAACTCAACAGTTTGTAAAGATTTTTAGTGACACGTTCATATAATACTGTCTAGAGAAAGGACAGCCAATTAGCAAAGGAAAAAAAAATCAACTCAAAATAGATGCAGACTTCAGCTTCCACACCACCCAGCAAAGCTGCAAATCTACTGAAATTTGATTATCTACAATAGCTACTTTACCAGTGTACCATGCTCTGAAAGCTGACACGAAACATCCTCTTTGACGTAAAACATTCCCTTTTACAACTGTCCAATTCAGCAGAGTTTTTTCCAAAAAGACCACTGGAATTCATAGGATGTCATCTTGTCATTAAGAAATTGGAAAACACAACTTTTAGAGCTCAGCCCTATGAAAGATGAGTGTGGATGTTTGTTTTTCTTCTTGATTGCAGAGACACTGAAGCATATGGAATTTTTTCATTTTGGGTAAAAATACCGAGTGCAAATAAAGTACAAAAATCAAACAGCCAGAGTGAGTACTGCTTGTAAGCTGCTGATGTTCGGATGCCAATACCTCTTTCCTCAGATAGGGCTAGTAAGACTAACTTCATTGATTGGTTTAAATGACATCACCAGGTAGCTGGAAATTCACTGTCAGCTATGTGCAAAGCTCTGGTAAAGAACGCTGTAGCAATAAAGTAAAAAAAAAAACAACAAAAAACCTCATATCCATGGCAAGGCATGACAAATTAGAAGAAATGCCTTAAATATAAAGCAAATAGTAGTTTGATTGCTTGCTCTTTTTTTTTATTCTTACTGCTGAAAAAGGCAAACTGAAATATGTATATAAACCATCAACTTTTGATGGGTATCTGGAGCCAGCAGTCATGTTGAACAAAGTTTGATTTGCATTCATGCTGTTAGCTACCACAATTTGCTGCCTGTTTACTTTTTCTATGATGGCAGCAAATCAAAGCCTTACAGAACAGAGGTCTTACTTGTTCCCTATAAATACCAGTTGTCACCAAAAGAAAGAACCAGTAAAACTTGGAAAGGATGAACAAAGAGATCATTCCTTTGTTGTGTTAAAAAAAAAATACAAGAAAGATAATCAAGATGATTATATATAAATAAAATGGAATGCTGTTTTCCTTAAAATAAATAAATAAATACATAAAGGTCTGATAGTAAAAAAAATTCAGCCTCGTGTTTTTCTGTTGTTCTTGTTTTCTTTCTTTTATACTTATACATGTTTGCCTGTGAGTTTTGATAGAGAATAAATACATGTACTGTGGGCCAGATATGATTTGCATGCTCAGACTTCACTTTCCCGATAGGCAGAGCCTACTATATTTTTAAGTAATTTTTGGCACTTAGAGTTGAGAGAGAAACTTGGTGATCTCAGAGATTACAAACAAGTATAGAACTGTCTTCCTAACTAACAACTGCATGAAATACTCGTTTCTGAGAAACTGAGGAGACATACCATTTCTCTGTTATTTTGAAAATGACAGCAATACTTACAGCATTCATAAAACATAACCGCTACATTCTTCTCTGCAAAACATAACTCCTAGTATCAAAGGCTGTTGTGATTCTTTATTGTGTACATAACCAAATTCATTCCAGAAGCATTAAAAAGTTGTATCTGTCTCTTCAGGAATTTTACATGCAAAAGCCTGATCCTGGAAGCATATGACCATTGACCTAACTGTTGAAGCATACTGAGGTGTATGCTTCGGCTGAACTCAGTCACGGGCTGAATGATAATTGACTAAAGAGTCATTGTAAATCAAGGCCTAAGAGGGCAATTTTGCAGTGATTTGTGCTAGAAGTTTCATGATGGTTTGAGATGCCCTTTGCACAGCCCTAGGGACAAAAGATAGAGCTGTTAAGCATTATGATCACAGAATCATAGAATCACTCAGGTTGGAAAAGACCTCAGAGATCATCAAGTCAAACCATGGCCTAACCATACTACCCTAAGTCTAACAGCCCTCCACTAAATCATGGCCCTGAGCATCACATCCGAACGGTTTTTGAAAACATTCATGGATGGTGACTCAACCACTTCCCTGGGGAGCCTGTTTCAGTGCTTAACAACCTTTTCTGTAAAAAAGTGTTTCCTGACATCCAACCTGAACTTACCCTGGCACAACTTAAGGCCATTTCCCCTGGTCCTGTTACCAGCGAGAAGAGACCAACCCCGCTCTCGCTGTAAGCACCTTTCAGATACTGGAAGAGAGCAATAAGATCTCCCCTCAGCCTGATTTTCCCCAGACTAAACAGCCCCAGTTCCTTCAGTCTCTACTCTAGGGCATATTCTCCAAGCCCTTCACAAGCCTTGTTGCCCTTCTTTGGACCTGACACAAAGCTTCACCTTATGACTTTCTCTCAAACATCATCTCTCCATCCAAATATATATCTATATATTTTTATAGATTCAAAGAAGAGGGACCTTTGCTGTCATCTGGAAATGTTTTTGTATTTAAGTAATATTTGATGAGTATATTGGCACGATCATCCCATTCTGTCATCAGGAAACTCCCTACCTTGAACATGCTTATGAACAAGTTGTCTCTTTTTCGCAAATGATCTGATTGTTCCCTGAGTTTTAGCTGTGCAGTTTCTGGGTATTAAGTAGGACTCCTTTCCAACAAACACTGTCAGACTATACTCTTATTTTCACCACCTCCCCTTTACTGCCAGCAGCAAACAAATACAAAATGCAAGCACAGTTCCTTCCCCATGCGTAAGGACAGAAGCAGCAGGTGGAGAAGGGTAGGGGAGCATAGGGTACAATGGGACAGTGGTGGTCACAGCAATGACTTCAGCCTGCCACAGCTGCCTGACCCTTTGCAAGTATTTTCTCTTTGGGTGGAAACTGACAAAAGAGAGATTTGAAGGAAGACAATGAGATAGTTTTGCAGATGTTTACAGGGAGCTGCTCTTATATGTGAGAAGCCGCATGGCAGAAAGCACAAAGGTGCTTGTGTGACAGCATTAACAACTGGGTGACAAAGCTGGTACTGCTCGTAGCAGCACAGAGCCTGAAGCTCATAGCACAGTGCTTATCTGAGAGGATGGCCAGTCAAACTCTGCAGTGTTTGAATGCCAAGGTGTAAACCACCTCTGCCACATTTCACTTCAACTATATTTTCATTCTCCCTGCTGACGCTCTTAGTCTAAATGCCCCCACTGTGTCATGAGCTTAGCATTTCTCAGTAAATACCATCTACTTGCCCCCCGCCCCCCTCCCCGCTTTCCTTGAAATGAAATACAAAACTTCACTGCAGACACCAATAATGTGTTTCAGGGGTTTCCAAACTTCTTTACACAATCTTGTCTAGCATTAAAAAGTTTATCTTTTGCCTTTGGATTCCATTTTTTCTTGTACATTCCAGCATTTGAATCCCAAAATTTAAGCACCGACTTAAACTGGAAATAATTAGGTTATCAGAATCATCCATGATATTCCCTAGTGGGCAAGACCGCAATTGTCAAGAAAATAACAAACAAACAAACGAAAAGAAAATGGAGGCAATGAAGATATTTGCACACAAGTACTGTATACGGACAGACATGCAACAACACAGTGTTTTGTGGCTGGAAGCCAGATTTCCAAATTACATTTAGTTAGAGTGCTGAGTGTGGGAGATGCTTGGGGTATATCAGATATGTTGGTGCCAGATATATCCTTTTCCATAAAGTGTGCTCTTTGAACACCAAAATGGTCTCTTTCAGATCAGCAGTGCTCTTTGAACTCAGTAAACTGCAGCAAAGACAAATGGTAATGCAATTTATTCCCTGCAACTGATGTCTTTGTAGCAGTTTGCTCTCTCAGCAGGAGATTACTATAAAGATTTATTCCTTAATATCCCCATCCTGCCTCTCAGCAGTAGAAAAACTGAAGGCAAAACTTCTAATGTTTCAAGACAGCGATTACTGTGCATTATTTCAATAGTATATCGGTGCTGACCTTCATCCTTTACACAAAAAGCATCATAATGGTCATTCACAAAGGGATCGGTTTCAATTTTAACATCAATGGCTTTCACGCTCTGTTGTTTGCTGCCCGTCTTTCTGCATATTATTGTCCTAAAATAAAGAAGAAGAAGAAAAAAAATAATCAGAAATCTCCTGGAGTTGTACGTGCAGGCGAAGTTTGGAGTCAGTAGTCAGGCTTTAGTTTTAGGCTTAGTTTAATTGTATAAGAGTCAGCACATAAGGCATTAGTATGGGAAGAATTATGAAAAAAGCCAAGGGAGAATTAGAAGTAATTACAAAAAAATAAAAATAAATTAAAAAAAAAAAGCTTGCTGTACATCAGTCCAAGGCATAGGAAGCAATAAAGGACGTTTATCATATATTCTGCAATGCTTCTAAATATCAGACCAAGTCCCAGTGTATTTAAGTCTATATTCTGAGCACAAGTTTCAGTGATACAAATTCTCACCAGTGATACCTGGATAAAAAATGAATAGAAGTCTCAAGACTTGGTCCAAAAGATTATAAATCACTAGTAATAAATTTATACTTGCTGCATGTTATTTTATCTTATTTGCTATTTTAATCTAGTACACAGCTGTGACTGAAAGCATTTTTACCTGTTTCACTTTCTCCATTTTGAAAACAGAAATAGCAATATTTACACCCATACTGAGCTGTAGCACCCAGTTCTGGTAGACTAGGGATGGTGTAGATATGTAGCCAAGACACACTGTTGCTAGCACAAAAAGTAACCGGCAGGAACTGACAAGACAAGAATGTTTCATTCAGAGCTTCTCTCCAATTTCAAATCATGTTCCTCTTACAGGTTAAATTATCTTAAATTGTTATTAAATTGCAGTCTCAGAGAACTCACATTGAGTTCTTGGTAATAATCTGGTTGGTTGTTTCATTGGTTGGTTGGTTAGTTGGTTTAACAGGTTTTCCACATCTTTGTTCAAACTTCATTTCTTCTGGTTTGGTACTCAGCAGTACCTAATCCATCCCGTTGCCTTTTTATACACTTGAACAAACGTTGAAAATTTGTATTTAGTTCTACCAGTCTGTAGATGCTGAACATAAAGGAAGAGATTATTAATTATCTCTTCTTTCAGCTGTGTTGGCTGCTTAAAACTTCCTAATAAAAGACAGTTTGTTAGGGAAGACACTGCTTTTATTGTTACACTGAAGGTTAGAAAGGCTGGGAAAGTGAATTCAGCCCCAAGTTTTGCAGCTGGATATTAACGGTGTGGGTTTTATATCTTACAGACAGCAGGTCTGTAGAAGCATTGCATGGTCAGCTCCTCTAGAGAAAGCAAGACAAAAATGTTTTCCAAAGAGTAATCTTTCCAGTGGAGGAAATCTATCATTTCGCATTGTGCAATGGTTGAACAAGTTTTGCCAGCAGTCCCACACTCATTTTGGATAATAAAATAAATGTTGACTAACTGCCCATTTACTGAATGTGGAAAAGCTTTAGTAGAAAGCCAGTATTTGATCCTACACTTAAATACTGCATAACAATTTATTTACACAAGTGGACTGAACTACGATTGTGCAGACCATCTTAATTCTGGCATATGTTGGCTCTTGAGCAGTTAAACATGCAACTTTAATGTGCTTTAATGTAAACAAACAGAAGCAACATAAAAAAAGCCATATGGTACTGGTCACGCATATGTACCAGAATGGTTCCTACCATGCTTCTGCTCTGAAAAAATGACATGATGTAATCCCCTACTAAAAGCTGCCCTGTAATTTCAAAGCAAACATGTTTCTTCTGTAAGGAAAGCACCTCCTGACCTCTTGTGGGTCACTTGAAGACTATATTTCCATAGAAGTTTAAAATCAAGTAATCTTAGAATGTAATGCCATCCTTTAAGATCTGATTCCTTCAAGATTTCAGTCAGGCACCTAGATCAAGTCATTTGTCAAAGTGGGGTTAGATGACTAGGAGAATCAGCCTGTTATTTAGCAAATTTTTGCATGCGTTCACATATTGTTCATGCAGGTCGTTCATGGCCTAAGTGAATGAAACTGTGACTTAGCAACTTTAATTTTTCCAATGGTCACTTACTCTCCTGTCTTTCAATCTTTTTTATGTCTTCCAACCCTAAGTAGACAGATACTGACATTTCTTTAAAAATCTGGTTCTTTTGCTTGTAACAGTGTACTTAAGACTTCAGCCCTTATAGAAAATAGCAACAAGAAATGTTTTTATGTTACCTGAGCAACCCTTCCTGTTAAAATCAGGCCACATTTCTTTGTCTGTTCAACCAGTGAATAAAATTTCTGATATTTGGAAGCTAGTTTTAAAAATCTTAACTTGAAAATTCTGATTTTGAATTTCAGTCTCTAGTTGTTATATTTTGCCTCTGCCCAAAGTACCCTGTTTTCCATATAATTTCTTCAATAGGCTAAAAAGTTTTCTGTGAGTGACACATCCTTAATACATTCATATCATCACCAAGCCAGGATATTTTATTCACATTTAAGACTGTGTATTCAAAGAGCATGATTTTCTTCATTTTTCCCAAGTATTGCACAACAAATTACAAGTTTGTAGATGATAAAAATAGAACATAATGAGTAGTTCATTAATTTTAATTAATTTCTCAGATACCCAGTTAGATCAAACAATGCATAAAGGTGTTTCTTAAATATAGTTTCAACATTGAATATTAAAAAAAGACTTTAAATGACATTTAGATCTTCTAATGTAGTTCTTACTGTGGGTTTTTTTCTACACAAAGCTTTTAAATTGCTCTTCCTGTATAATTTTTTTTTTTTTCTACAACAGAGCAGAACAGACCTTGGCTAACCCTCCACTCAGAAATTTAATTTGGATTTTGTATATTAAAATTGATCTAATTGAAATAGAAAACATTCTAATGTAATTATTCCGGGAGAAAAGAAAACATGCCCTGTAGACATAGGAAAAAAAGAAGAAAACAAAATCTATTTAATGTCTCCTATTCCATCTTCTCTGTCATTAGTTTCCTACCAAAGCTCAATCCTGCAGGCTTTGAACATCCTCCATAAGCTCTTATTACCACTGCTAAAAGGAGCTTCAGTAGTGCTCAGCATTTCTCAGCAGAAGCTCTAATGATTAGACCTGCAATGCCTTTGGCACTGAAGTTGTGTCTTTGCAGTCAGTAGGACTGCAGGCATGACTAAAAATATGCAATAATAGCCTCTTTTCTCAGAGTTCTTGAGTGTGGGAATATTTCTCGAAATCTGTAAAATACTTGGTTTTCATCTATAATTACAGATGAAAGATGTAGGTACACTTTTTTTCTCAGTTCTCATAGGTAGGTTTTGATGCTTTTAACTTTGTCAATTGCTTTCACTTGGTGACTGGAAAATGGCAAGCACATTCCCAGTTCAGAATTCAACATGTGTTGACATTTGTTTAGCAGCAGTGTTGCAATACTGCAATAAGAAACCAGTGTATACATATTATTCCTATTTACAGCCATCCCTCATAGTTCCAGCACCCTGGTGAGAGGCTGTGGAAAGGCAGAGCCCAGTTGATTCTTCATTATTTTGAATTGTTGCAGAGGAGTATCATGCATCATGGTTGAGAGAATGCCACGAAGTTTCTATTTTTTTCGTAGGAAGACATCCAAGCACCCAGTCATTTAGAAGAATGTAGTCAAATAGGGAATTTTAATTCTATTTATTGCTACTTTCATGGACTCATTGAACGTAAACTTCTACAGAATTGCTCATTCCTCACCTTTCTTGGATATGTTGTAATCTGCTGCTTATAGCAGTGTAACACATTATTTTAAACAAAATTAGATGTGATTTTATTTTTCCTTCTATGGAAATCTCTTACAAAAGTAGCATTTCAGACATGCTTGGAAGAAACGTGCTGAGTTCAGAATGCAAATCATCCACAATAATCCTCTATATTAGATGATGTATATTAGCTTGAAATACTTGTGCATCTCTGAAAATTATTACTGCACTGCCATGAACTCTGAAAAACTCTAACAATGACAGCATAAAAATCAGTCACATATTTGATGTAAGCATTATATATTGTCAGGAAGATTAAAATCCTGACACAGTACTAGCATCTTACTTTTCTCATGGCTGTGGCATTCTCAAAAGATTTCCCAGCTTGGTTATATTTTTTAATCTTAAAAAACTGAAATAAATTGTTTTTCCTTACACAATAATTTTGTGAGAAATCATTTCTAAGCTTATATTTTACCTTATCTTGCAAGTTTAAATGAGGACTGAAAATCAGGACTGCTTTGAAGACTAAAATAGCCCCATGTTTTACAGTTACAAGCAATTGCAGTCACTATCTTCAAATAGAAGCACTGAACGTTTACTTCAGCAACATCCATCTAATGAGAGTTTACTTGAAGGACATTATTGGAAAAATGGTTTTAGCAGAGTTGACAACAGCCTCTGCTCTGTGATGGAAAGCAGAAGGGCACTTTATGGTGTTTCTTTCTGATGTCTTGACAAGTCAAGCCAAAATCTAGTGAGCGTCTCCTCAGTTCACTGCCACTTAGTCCAGAAAGACAATCTGCTTCATGACACCTCTTTCTCTTTCAAGCAAGAGAGCAAGAGAAGTCATGGGGACTCTGCAATGTTTTGGTCCCATCTTATTTGCATCTGGACAATTCATCCAAATAAGAGCAATTAACAGTGCTTGTCCTGTACCTACCCTGAAAGTAAGACCAGAGGTTGGCAAGGGTAATTCAGATATTGCATTTAGAATATGTGTATGAGAGGAGAAAACTTAATACTTAGCGCAAAGTGAGAACCAGACTTTCTAGAAGTATTCCACTTACACTTGTGCTGGTTACATTATTTTCTAATCCATCTACTGAACAGTGAGTAATTGGTATATTTTGCATTATTCCTAGTTCCTCTGTTCAAAGAAGGAAATTACAGAAGAGTCTGCCTTGAATAGTATTTATTCCACTATATGTCATAAGACGCTATTATCTAACAAACATCTAATAAAAATATTGTATTTTATATAAATAATAAACTATGGCTATACTAGTATCCACCGGTACTTCTTCTTTCTAATATTACTACATAGCAATTTTGTAATACTTGAAAAACTTTCAGTAAACCTAAGTTTATGTAGATGGAGTTAATGGCTAAGCTTCTAAGACATAGCTTGATCAATTCCAGCATCAGTGCAAAAGAACTGGGGTGTTTTATAGTCACAATGCTATCTGTCAATTGATTGTAAGCTGTCTTGTCAATAAATTAGTTGAGTTGAATCAGGAGGAACTTATGACATTTCTTCATCGAAGGAGTTTGAATATGAACATATTCTACTCAGTAGCCATCATCAGCAATGTGGAAGCAGAGGCACTGAGAAAGTCTGGTTCATAACATAATATAACTATAATGAGACTTTCCCTAATTAGAAAGTTTATAACTTCATCACTATCCTTAGTCAAGATAAATCGTTAACATCCTGTGCTAACTTTTTTCATGGGGTAGTTTTACCACTTGTGTTTCATTAACTAGGTGAGAGAAAAAAAAAAATTAGTAGTCTTGAAGCCAAACTAGAGGATTTTTATTCTTAGTTTCTCTATTCTTTATTCTTAGTCTTTCTCTTCTGTAGTTTGGGAAACTGAAAGCTGGCTCTGATGAGGAATAAAATACAAATGACATGTTCATGATTACTGAAGGGAAGAAAATTTCCATGAAAAGTCATGAAGGGGAGCACAGGTGGGCTTTGGAAAGTCCATTGACTGGGAACTATAGAAGCTAATTTTGGCTGGATGTGACCCAAAGAAAGCAGCTGCTAAGTGTGACATGAAGACATTCCAACAGCAATACTGCCACTGGAAATGTCAAAAGGAGGTCTTACTGAGGCAGAACCAATATCCTTTAAATTTTTAAAAATATATCCCAAAATGCACTCTTTTGTGCTTAAAATTGTATGTATGACTACTGAAATAGTAAGGCCTCTGTTCATTAAATAAATATGGCCCATTCATGCAGGTTTTTCATACTGTAGCCTAGTATGAAAGATTTTATATAGCCATTTTACTATAATATCACTGTGTACATATAATTTGAGCATTTTCAGTGTACATGGAGGAGATTTGGATTGCTTCCTGTCCTGGACTATTTATTTGCGTGCTCAAAGACATAGCAAGTGTCACTAGCTAGTTGGTTTTACCCAGTTCAATTGTATGAAGTCCAATTTATTCCACAGTGTTGACAAGAAGTGCTCTTAATTAGTTACCAAAAGGTTGCTAATTTACAAAGAAGCTCAATTCTCAGACTACAAGCTTTCAGATGGGATTGAACATTAGAGATTGTGGGCAAAAAAAATATAAGTGAAGGCTAAGTTCTTCTGAAAATTGAATAACAACCTAGCTAGAAAGTTAAAATCTTGGTATTAGTCGCTTTTCTATATTTGCTAAGAGTAAATGTATCTCTGAGTCTGAGCTCATCCCTTCTGAGCTTGGGTGTCAATAATCACATTGCAATATTGCAGGTGTTGTCTCACTCATGCCTTGTTCAAGCCTTTCAATTTTGCCTTGCTTCTCCTGGAAGAGGTGCCGAATGTTTTTCAGTAGGAATGCCTTTCTCTTTGTCATGGATGTGTTGTGTGACATTCTCACTGCCATCCTCTGTTCTGTAAAGTCAGCCAGCACTTTCTCCTACTCTGCCTTTTCCAACTGAACTGACAGCCTCAGGCAAAAATTCCTTCTAGGCTTCATGCAATAGCGTTGCATTTCATCCGATCTCTATTACTCCATCTCTGTAACCCTTCCTGTTCAATAGACATTTGCTGGTCTTAACAATGAGCTCTAACCTCATGTCATTAACTAAGACAAAGGCATATTCTACCAGAGGATGACATCAGCTGAGGATCGTGGGATTAGAGTCTGTTACATGAAAGCATTTCAGAGTGCAAGACCCCTTAGTCTCAGAACCAGACTTACCATTTTTAATTGAACTATATCCTGTCTGGATTATCTCTTGAAGGGAGTTAATTGGCCCATGTCATACAGACATGTAGGAGAAAATTCATATGCATTCTCCTCAGGCACTAGAGCACAGACTTGAAATAAAACAGGGAGCTTGGCAAACTGACATATCATTAGGACTGCTCCTCTGCAAATAAGCAAGCAGACCTGTTACATTATATATGCCTGGACAGATTTCATAAGACCAACAAGTCCAAGGGTCTAGACACATGGAAGAGAGAACTGGCAAGAGCTAGAGATTTACTCTCATTTCATTCTTTGGATATTGCTTTTTAATTTCCCAGGAAATATACTGTTATTACCCTACTGTCAGGTGTCGGGCAAGTCCCACAAAGTAGGCAGAAAAGGGAGTAGATAGCCTTGTGAAAAGCTCATTTTGAGTCTTGTTATTATATCTCCCACTGGCGTTATCTGCACCAAGTGCTCTGTTGTGTTAGACACTGTAGAACCATTCAAGAGGAGTCAGTGCAAAACCCAAAGAACTAACAAAGGAAGGAAAAATAGAGATGAAGTAATTTTCCTAGCAGTAAACATCTGCTCTGTGGTCAGCCAAGAAAAGAACCTCAGTCTTCTGACTCCCACTGTAAGGCATATTCTAGCAGACTGTGTGTGCTCAGTGCAGTTTTCTATCCCCTCTGAGATAAATCCTCCGTAGTCTGAGTAGGAACCAGCCTAGGGCAATTTCATTCAACAGGTTGAGAGCCCTGCAGGACAGCTATTGTGGAACAGAGACTATGCAGAGCTCTCAAGGTGTAGCTTACAGTTGGGTTACATGGCTTCATTCTTTCATAGAAAAACTAGGAGAGACAGAGGAATTAGGACACCTTCAGATTCTCAGGCCTGTAAAAGTGCTGGAAATGAGTAAATGTGATATGGATATCTTAATACAAATTACTTACAACAATTTTTACAATTTTTTTTTACAATTGCAAAAGCCAATAGCTGCTTTCTAAAATTCTGTGCACAATTAGTAGGGCTGATCATATAAAACCTGTGTCACATTTACATCCCAAATATAATTTTTTTAAAAAATCAGCAGAAATGAACATTTGAGAGAAAGCACTGCACTGCCCAGTGCTGCAGGACTTGACACAGTGTTTTCCAGTATGATGTTATAATTCAGAAGATAGAAGGAAAAAGTTTTCAAAGAACTCTACAATCTTTTTTTTGTTTGTATTCTGGCAGATCACTTGCTGGTTTTACTGACTCACTCGTCTGAAACACACATAAGTCATAAGAGTGTCATTTTAGTATAAATAGCTATTAGGGCTCATTCTAATCTGACAAATGAGACCTGCCTATATGGCATTTCATTTCCTGCACTCTAACAATGTGTAATACTTCACAAGTTACACATTTCAAGGCTGACTTGTAAATGACTTTCTTCTGGGCTGCTGGAAGAACTTACTACTTGCCCTCTGGACCCTACCTATTCATTAGTGGATCTTATCTAAAAGTTTGCATGTCCTTGGACCTGCCAGCAACTTGCCTGTATGAACAGTCCAAGCTCTGAATTGGGTTGTTCTGAACCACTGAAAGAGGAAGACAAAAACATAACCTTATGCCTGTGGAATACGCCCTGTCCCAAGCTGCTCAAACCACAACATCAGTGAGTTTATTATGTCTTTGGATTTACTGGCAGATAACAATTTGTTTAAGCAATTTCCATCACTAGTCAGTTAAGGCAAACCATATTTGTCAAAACCTGCTGCTTAGGCTAACTCAGACTGCAGGGAAGAAAGCAGGTTAGAGAACTCCAATGAGCAGCTGCACTAGCAGACTGATACCTACTTCCTCTGGCATCACTCTTTGCAAAACGGTGTCTTTTAACACCCTAACTAGTAATTGTTTACTTCTAGTAAAAACAAACAATAACAGAGTCCTTCTCTATCTTTCCTGTAGTCCCCTCCAGGTACTGGAAGGCTACTATATGGTCTCCCCACTGTGAGAATATCCCCAACTACCCTAGCCTGTCTTCACAGAAGAGTTGCTCTAGACCTCTGAGCATCCTCATGTCTTTCCTGTGGACCCACTCCAACAGCTTCATGTCCTTCTTGTGCTGGGGAATCCAGAGCTGAACACTGTACTGCTTGTAGAGTCTCATGAGAACAGGGTAAAGCGGGGCTATCATCTCCCTTGCCCTGCTAGGAACAAGCACCTCTACAAGGACGGTTGAGGAGAAAAAAATCTCTGGAGTGGGTCAGTAAGATCTAGATTGGAGTGAGTTGGGGTTCCACAACTTCATTGGAACAAAAACAAGACTTTGCTTTATATCTTTGAAATCTTTGCATACTTATATATGGATCCATATTATCACAGAATCATAAAATGGCATGAGTTGTAAGAAACCTTGAAGATAATCTAGTTTCAACCCCTCCCATGGGCAGGGACAACTCCCATGAGACCAGGTTGCCTAAAGCCCCATCTAACTTGGCTTCAAACACCACCAGGGATGGGGCATTCACAGCTTCTCTGTGCAGCCTGTGCCAGTGCCTCACATTCCTCTGTGTAAATAATTTCTTCCTAACATCTATTTTAATTCTCCCTTCCTTTAGTTTAAAACCATTCCTCTCTGTTCTATCACTATCTACCCTTGTAAAAAGTTGATTTCCTTCTTGTTTCTAATCTCCCTTTAAAAAACTGGAAGGCTGTAATGAGGTCTGCCTGAATCCTTCTTTTCTCGAGACTGAATAAACCCAGTCCCAATCATAGCGGAAGCACTCCAGTGCTCTGATCATCTTCTTGGCCCTCCTCTGGACCCACTGCAACAGCTCCTTTTTAGGCTGTGGGCCCAGAGCCAAACACAGTGCTGCAGGTGGGGTCTCACACGAGGGGAGATATTTTAATAAACAAATAACTACAAATTCACATATGGATCATCAGAAAATAGATAGTCACTACATGAGGAACAGTTTTTTGCAACAAATTCTCCTCTTTGTCCACAAAAGGAGTAAATCCCTGAGAGCAGGTAGTATAAATATTCTGACATTGACTCAGAAATGCACCTCAGACATTAACAGAGAAACTTCCACAGGCTTACAGGCCCTGATTTGGCTGTATGAATGATAATAAGGAGACAGCAGCAAGGAGTGATGGGTATATTTATTAGGAGTAAGACTGCAATTATTCACAAAGATCGAAGAACAGCCACCAGGTCTGAACTGGATGCCACTAATTTATGCAAAGCCTGGAAAACTCATCAAAAGGTGAAAATGTCCTTACATACTCATCCACAGTTTTAAGTCTATGTTGTGGAAGGAGGACTGAAGCATATCAGAAAATCTGCAGCTCCACAATGCCTTCACTCATATTATTTGTTTGTGCTTGCTCCTGTTGCCAGGATCTAATCAATTTTTCCTCAGAGGAAAAATTAGGATATTTTCTGGGCATAAAAATAAATAAATAAATAAATAAAGTGCATTCTTCCTGAAATGAGGAACTTCTTTTGTCATGTTCCCTTTTATTCATCTCCTTTCCATGGTCCAAGAGGATATGAGAGAATATTAGGCTAAAGCTTTGGGATCTGCAATGAATTCCAGCCAGTTTCTGGGTGGGATCCAAGGTATTAGTTCCAATTTGTAAAGACCTGAATGGTTTTGGACTAGTAAATATGGGTGGTGACTTCCTTCTCTGGTCCATGCCATCACAGTTGAAGATGTGAAGCTCCATCAAGATAAATAACACAAGATGTACTCATTGAGGAATCCTGTGTTTTGGAAATAATTTTGTCTATTTCTGTAATCATCTGTGTCTGAAGGAATCCTGTTTCACCCTCTCCTTGATAAATCATGTGAGGAGAGTGTGGATTGAAGTGTTCATATTCAGTTTATTCTTTATCCTTGCTGGTATTTTTTATTTATTAAATAAATGCCCAAAGTACTGACTAGGTACTCGTAGAAATATTTTTAAAAGTGAACAACTGACTGAGTAAAAATAGGTTGAGTCACCTCTCAATAGCTTTTCCATGCCATCAATCGTTCTTAAGCTTTTTTTGAGCCTGTTTTAGGACTTCTTTTAAGATGTAGTAACAGTAACTCCAAGGGATTTATTCCAAAGCCTCCTGTTACGCTGACCTCCATGTGTGTATATAAATATATACATGTATTTTTCATTATATCAGCCCATACCACAAACACTCTAGAAACTTTCCTGTGACTGCACAGCAACAGCAATGCTCATGTGCCCCTGTAATGTCCTTTCTGACAAATGGTTTACAGAACTTACTGGACGAATGGATTATATGAAAATGGAAGGGACAAAATCTACTTCCTCTCCTTCCTCTCCTTATTATGGTCACCATCAGAACACAGCCTAGCTAGTATAATCCTTGACTGCAACTTTCCATCTTTTCCAAAGATAAGAAAGAAACAAGAAGATGGGCTGAAATAGAGGAAGAAAGTATCAAGGATTTAATAAGTACACTGGATGGTACAAGCCCATTACTGACAAGTTGTTTCATAAGCATGGTTCTGAAGGATTTGGAAGAGGACAAAGGCTTTGGGGAGTGGTACCACAAGCTCCTTTTAGGAGGAAAGACACAGTGGGAAACAGCCCAACTGAGGCTTGCTGATGAATCAACAGGTTACTAAGGGAGGACATGGAGTCACCATTTCAAGAACCATGTGGATGCAGCACTGAGGGATATGCTTCTTGGGCATGGTGGTGGTGGGTTGATAGTTTGACTTGATGATCTTAGTGGTTTTTTCTAACCTTAATGATTCTATGATTCTATGACGTGTGCATTCTCACACTACCATAATGTGATGTGCACAATACTATCACAGTATTCAATTTTTATTTTGAAAATATTCAGGGATAGGTCCACAACTGGTCTACTTGTAGTCATAGATCCAGTGGTTGTATTAAAGAAATGAGGAACTTTCAGGTCTAATTAGTGGTACTACCCAGATGAAAAAGGTGTGGTATCTTCTCCCACCCTTCAGCACTCCTTACTTCCATAATAGAGAGACAATATGAAAGGACTTGTACAACAACTTTGCCTTGCAGTTGTTAGATTGACACAGGTTTTCTGTCTCTTCAACCTACATGACACATAAGCAACTGGGATAGGAAGAAAAAAATTCAGGGTTTAGATTACTGTCTTTTATATTGAGAGATTTCTTGATTTTTTAGATGTCTAGAGGTACATAGAAATAAATCTTCATAAGAAGAAACTGGAAAATAAACAATCACATGAACAAGTTGCTTTTGCTTGAAGTCGTTTAAATATCATTTTTCAGTAGTAGCTATTTTCTGCCCTTTGGAGCTCCATTTTACCACTGAAAATACACAAACACCAACATATGCTTAGGGTAACTGATAACTCTGACAAAATCCAATAATGTTCCAGCGTTTGGGAACCTGGAAACTGTCTTGATAAAACAAAACATTATCACCACTGAACACTGATAGGATATTCGACATTACTCTCTAAATCATTATAGCTTTGTAAAGTACATCAAGGGAATGAATGCGCATATTACACTAAGGTTGTGTCTGATAAACCTCCTGAAGAAAGGATGAGTCATTTTGGGTTCTGGAAGCCCTTAACACCGTGCAGAAGGAGCATCAGCCAAGATGGAGCATCACGGTGGTACAGCTGTGCTGCTGCTGTTACACAGCTAACGCACCAGAGGACACATCCTCAAAATCATAATGTCACTGAAAGTGATTTGGACTTCTGCAGTATTCATGGCAAAAGAGAAACATCACTGTGCTGAATTCACCCTGCTTCTTTTCCTCCTTACTTCTTGTAATGCTGTTTATTTGTGAAACATATCTCAGCCTAGTGCTATTTAGAGTCACCTGTGCTTCCTCCAATAACACAGTTCAGCATGTCCAGTAACAGCATCAGTTCTCTGGTGAGCTTTCTCACCCAACTCTCTACCAAGTTCCCATTATCATATATAAGTACACCTACTTGAACATACCTATCAACTTTGACAACCATAAATAACTGAGACAGAAACACAGTTTCTACGAGAACATCAACAAACTGAGCATGTATTTGTAGTCAGTGGGAGCACTGATGCTGATAACTCAGTACTATGTCCACAGGCTGCAAGCTCCTTTGGGGCTCAGCACCCCAATATGGGCCTGGCTAAAAGGAACTGCAACAGCTTGGTGGAAAAAAAGGAAGAGGAAACTGTGGACAGGATGATATGTATACCATGGTGCTTGAAATGCGGCCAGTGCTTTTCAGTAGTAAACTTAGTCAAAGAGGAAAAAATTATTTACAGCAGTCATTTATATTTCTCAGGAAGGTTTATGCTGTTGTTCTTACCCAGCAGTGCCATCAGCCAGCCATCCCGTGGTGCAGCCAATGAAGGAACAGTCCAGGACAGCCCTTTTCAGTTCTTCTGCAGTTGCTAAGCGAGCACTCAGGTCAACACAAGCTTTCTCAGCTTCAGCTAAATCCAGACCCTGAGAGTTGTTCTTGGACTCAAGTGCAAACACTTTCCCTGCAGCACCAAGAAAGCTAAAGTCACTCATTGTGGCATGGTACTCAACATCTATTCCGCAAAAATCTTGCATATTATCACCAAATAAAGTCTTCTTGTTTTTACTAAGTTCAAACCAATGAGCAACCTATTTCTTGGAATTAATAATGTTAGCAACACTGTAAAGACATTTATTGTAGTTTTACTTATGTTAATCAACAGAAAAGCAAGCATAGCTAAGTCCCTGTTCATTCCTAGTCCACACGAAAAGCTTGCCTTCTTTCTGTAGGTCTCTGCTTAAGATACGGAAAGAGAAAGCACCAACACCCTCCTTTATGCAATAAATAGACAAAGTTAGATCTCCTTCTGGATATAGCACTGGAATTCATTACCAAGCATATTATAATTGCAGTTATAAAACTACCTGCATAAACCAAGAACACAGCTAGATCCCAGTACTGTAGCTCACTCTCCCACATCAGAAAGAGATTCATATTCATTCTCTAAAATAAAAATGATGTAATTTTGTGTCAATTTGTGTCTAAATGCTGCTGCAAAGTCACTTTGTGGTTATATCTTTCTGGAAAGACAGATGAAATTTCTTTCTTAATAGAAGACTTTTTAAAATGAGCACGAGGACAGATTCAGCATAGCAATTTATTGAGTTGTTTGTATTTTCAGTTTCGTTTATTTTTATTTATTTTACAGCGTGAAATATGTAAGGGTGAATGTTAGAGATTTTGGCAACTGGAAAATGAGCAGTTTGGGTCACACTCACATGATATATTGACTAGTATCTGTAATTCTTCAGATTGATTCATGCTGATTCTGTACAAGGAAACACCTTTCCCCTATGTTTTACTTCAACAAATTGATGAATCTGAATCTAATCCTACGTATACGTCACTGATAAAGAATAAGTCTGCATCTGACAGTGCAGTGTTAAAGCAATGAAAGAATCGGTCTTTACATCAAAATATGCAAAATTCCTTCCATGTAAATATGTCGTTCATGTTTCTGCTAACTAACAAGCACAGATGGGTTTTGATGAGCATTCTAGATTTGCATGGTAAGAAGTTGTCCTGTTAGACAGAAAGCAATTGAAACAAGCAGGACAAGCTGAGATGATAAGGAACAGGATTTTACAGTACCCAGAGAGATTTTCTCAGGCTCAGGTAGCTGTAGTAGTCGACCAAGGAATGCAATGCAGAAGCACTGATCAGCATCCTAACCACTAAACTAAATTGTCTCTGGATTCTCAGCCATAAACAATATTGAGAATTATAACTAGAAGTAGGGAGTTAACACAGACAAGTGAAAAAAGCAAGCCTCTTCATGCCTGAGTACAAAAACCTCAGGATTCTCTGCAAATGCCTCAAAGAATGGAACAACCATAACATAATTTGTTGTTTCCAAAGCCATGAACAGCCACAGTGAAGGATGCATGGACTCAGGAGAAACAATACAGGCAGAATGACTTAAAATTGTCACTCCGTAGTTGTGAAACAACTTTCATTTATAAAGATAAGCAGCATTTGTATGTAATGATTTACTGAGGCTTTGATTAAATTAAAAACTTGCCTCCATTCAAAATTTCTTACTTAGGCTGTTGGGGGTGATACGCATCATCAAAGACATATAGGGCAAGTTTGTGTATCACCTGACTTAACTCACACAGCAAGTTTATCATCACAGCAGTGTATCATCTGAGAACTCATAAATATTGGTCTGACATAGCAGGATGCCCTGCTTTCCAGATATTAACTTTTTATTTTGGAGGTTAAACTAGAAAGAAAAATCTTTAAGGACTGAGTTCCACAAAAAAATAATTATAAGAAATAAAGTTCGTCATTTAGCCTTTTTACCAGTAAATGACGATCACATTTTTTACAGGTGTTTTACAAGTGCTAAGGTAAATTAACTTTTTGCTGGAAAATATGAAAATGCTGGACATCTGGGATATCCAAAATATGTAGACAAATAGGTTTTAGGGTAAGCTAGGAAAGTCTTACTGGTCAGGAAAATTACAGTGAACTGCTTCATAGGAAATTCTGGTCAGCCAGAAGGGGATAAAAATGGCTGTCCATCTTACCAGAACAACATGTGAATCTTCTCCTGAACTCCAGCAATGCTACGGCTGTCTGCCCAGATTTTAACATATGCTTTATGTTTTGCTTTGTTATTCTTGATGTTGTTTTTTGTTGTTGTTTATTTAAAAGTAGTAACAAGAAAGTTTCACTTGTTTGACACCAATGAAACATTTGGATCCCCAATATTCTGTCCAGCATCATTTTACTGAGGGGACATGGAGAGGGAAAAGGTATGTAGAAGACATATCGGAACAGCAACAGGGAAAAGCATATCAAAATAGAAATTTCCCTTCAATAAATGACTGCACCTTACAGTGCTGTCTAACTGTATTCTTGTACTGATCATTTTCACTTTTAATCACAAAAGTGGTCTGACTTTGAAGCTGTGCACTCAAGGGTACAGTATCTGTAAACTTTTTATCATTGCTATTTGCAATGAAAAAATAAAGAAAAGGAAAAAAAAAACAACAAAAAACCTGTCTCAAATGCTTGATGATACAGTCAATTTTACTACATGGGTTGTGAAATATTCAAATGGTATCACCCCTCTACAGTGTAGGATAGCTGAAACCAGTTTTCCCTCTGACATAATATCAAGAGATGTACTATCACTCTGTTTTAAATATGAGGCTGCTGTATTTCCATAAGGCACAGCATGTAAAGATCATGAATTTTTGTATCTTTGTTCAGATACCTTTGGTTGTGCAACAGCCACCACATTTGAGCTCCCTCCCAATGCTCTTCCTTCTTTTCTGCCTGTAAAATTTCTGCTTCCCATAGTAGAACGACGAGACAGGTGGTATGGAAACGTATTACTAAAACTGTACATATCTGAATAAAGATTTCAGACAAAGCCAGTCTCTCATTTCAAGTTCAAGCTAGAAATCCATAGGAAGTAGCCTTTTTCAGAAGTCTTAATATACAACATGAGTTTTCCAGTTTCAGAATGAAAAATGTCCTCATCATAAAGTTTTTTCATGTTTCCCATTGAAACTCATGAAAAAGTTCTAACTTCAGTGCTAAGACGTAAATGATAAGACAGTATTCTTCCTACTGTTAACAAACAGCCAAACTCACAATTCTCAATAAAAAATCCCACTTGAAAGTTCTTTATTAACTAGAGTATTATATGGGTAGCCTCCACTGTCATCTGCTCATTATTATTACAGAACTGTAATTCTATTTTGATAAATAGATAAATCTTTTATTATTATTATTAGTGTTTGGCACTAAAATTTTGTCAACAAGCAACAGCTGAATACAGTTTTTATTAAAGAGCATGATTGAAAACATACCCATAGATCTCAAGGTCTCTAGGATTCATTTTTTATCACCCTGTTTGAATTTCTACACAACTAGACTGTAGGTTTCCCCCTGTAGTTCCAACACTGAGTCCAAAAATTTGTGGTTGAACTAGAGCATGTCTTTTCAAAAGGCATCCAGTCATGATTCAATGACTCCAAGTAATGGAGAATTTACAGCACACTTTATAGTAAACTGTTCCAATGGTTCATTACTCTCACTCCACCTTATTTCCAGTTTCAAATTTTGCTAAACTCAGCTTCTAACAACTGAAGCTTATTATGCTTTAGAGTCTGAAGAGCTGTCTATAATCAGATACAGAAAATCACAGAAAGGGACACTTCAGGAGAGTCCAAACTTCATTCCTTCTTACTTTAGGAATCGCAGTGGAAAGAACAGAAGACAGAGTTGGATAATTTATTCTAATACATTAACAAACAGAACAAGTTCTTGTGAGGTACATAGGCACTGTTCAAAGCCTAATGAAGTTCAGATTCTCCCACATCTTCTGGAGGTCTTGTACTATGCTTGTAGAAACCAAATATACTTTAAAACAGAAGTGTGTCTCACAAATAATATAGCACTTAAAAAGTCATGCTTATTGTGCTGATTTGAAGATATGTTACTAGCTACTAGATGATAGAGCCTCATTAGTTTCAACAAAATAAATGTGGTGAAAGATGTGCTTATTTGGATGCTGACTTATTTTTACTTAAATGTTAAAGTCTTCAAACTGAGCTAAAGGAGTATGAAGAAAGAGAAAGTAAACTCCGTACTTCAAAAACAATTTAATTTCCATTTCTATGGCTGTGTGTAACAATGGCCTTGATTGTAGTATCAAGGGTTGAGGATTCAGTAGAACTGTACAATTACAGAGAGAGATCTGGGTAATTACCAGAATGTTCATGAATGTGGAGTTTATTTCCATGGGAAAATAAAATGAACGATGCCTTATTTAATTCAAGTTGCTTAAAACATTGCATCATCAGAAAAGTAGAAAAATTTGGAGATCACCTTTGAGCTCCTCCTCAGCAAAACTCAGTTTGATCTTAAATTTTAATTTTAGGAAAGGCTTTAGGATCAAGTATTTCTAATTGTTTATGCATCTATTTTTGCAACATATAAATATGTTAGCTGGTTTGCAAGTAGGACCAAAATTGCTTACGCACCTGCTACTCAAACACGAATGTATAAATACAGCAGAAGAGAAGAAGCATTTTTTTTCTTTTGTCTTTTCCTTTGGCTTTCTTTATAGCCTTTTCATAAAGACTATAGTAGGTTTTTTCCCTCTTAAACTTCTCCAGGAGTTTTACTGCAGATCTAAATCTGCTCCTTATCACTGTTTTTCAGAATATCAATTCCTTTTTTTTGTTATTATTTTTCAGAACAGGTACTTCATTTGTTTCATTTTTTTTCTTATTTTTTGAATCATACTTGATAGCTAGTTCTGCTCACTGACTTCTGCTTAACAGCAATTCTATAGAAAAGGAGTTCTTAATTATAGACAGTGTGACTTCTTCCTTGTAGGACTGGAGTACTGTATCTAGCCTGTATATGAGGTGTAGAAAAAGGGCAGCTGTTTGAGCACCAAAGTGATGTCAATCAGCTCCAATACATTGTGAAAAATAAGCATATCAGTAAAATTCTACTTTCAGCATCAGAAGACACATCTGCTTCTAGGTCAGAAGTACAGCCAGATCCTCACTTAATTGTCCCTAGCCTTCTGGATTCATAATCCTTCACCTGCACTTCTCTAGTCACTGTATGTGCTCGCTACCAAATGACTCAATAACCTCCAGAGGTCCCTTCCAACCCCTGTGATTCTGTGATTCTATGATTCTGTGACTGCCTTGGCCAGTAGGTTTTGTACATAACACAAAGGTGAGCCAACAGAACACCACTACTTAAAAATAATTTCTTAAGTGTTACAAATAGAGCGTTTCTCAAATCAGGTGAGGTAAGGTAGATTAATTGCCATAATTCTCCGCCACATGCCTTTTCTCAAGGCAAGTAATCTGCTGAAAGCTATGGTTCATACCTATTTATGTTTTAATAGTAGTGTCAAAAGGAGTCAAGAAAAGCAGAGGTGACTCTTGTGTAGCACTCGTGAAGCCAGACCCTTCTTCTCCTATCCCAGGGCAAAGATATTTCAAAAAGTTTCATTTGCACCGGTGTATTTAAGAACAGCTACAATCACAAGAACATAACTAAAACTTTTGTCTTCCTAAAGGTGAAGCTTAAAGTTGGCTCCAACTGAGAAAAAATTACTCAGCAGTGCTATTTGGCTGTGTGGTTCCCATTCACAAATCTGGAATCTACCAGTGGTTGCTGTGGCTGAACAACTCCTGAATGTTGAACTGTGTTTACTGAGTCCCTTCCATAGCCTATCTCATTCTGCAGTAACTGCACTGCTGATAGTAGCACTACCCTGCTGTACATTTACACCAGAGTAAGTCTGAGCAGGAACAGGCCCTGTGGAGACCCTAATCTGCCAGACCCTGACCTCAAGAGCTATTGCAGAAAAAGCAAATTGAAAAGGGAAACAAAGCTGTCCTTTATTTAGACATTTATCTTTGTCTTTCTGGAGTCCATCTGCTCTACAGCAATACCCGTTGCAGTAAATATTAGTCAAAAGAGATCAATTAAGCTTCAAGGCTTTACACTTCACCATACCCCAATGGTGTCCGCTTTTACTGCCTACTCTTTGTCATTATTTGTATGTGAGATAATAAAGTGAAAGTCTTCCTTTGGGAAATATATTCTAAGTAGTTTTGGGGAGCTGCCTGTAACAGGGGCCAGTCTGGATTTCATTGGGTTTTTACAAGGTGAAGTCAAAACCCCTTCAACACTTTGCAGAACATTCAGTTACTTCCAGTTACCAAATACATACACATGTCACCCAGAACCATCCTTTGTCACTTAAGTGACATTTGCATAGAACAGAGAGTGGCACAGTGGTACTTTTACCTAAAATTTCCACAACTGAGAAACTGGTTTCCTGTTTCGATCAGGCTCAAATGCGCTATATAGGAGAATTACTACTGACTGGGACTCTCAGATCTTCATAAATATGTAAACTTACATGCAGTGTTAAATTTGTAAGATCAAATCAAATGTTTTCTTCTGAATATTTAAGCCAGTGTTACAATTATCCGCTTTAATACTAATACCAGGAGAACATGCTGAGGAGCGTGCTAATAGAGGACTTACACATTTTCAGCAGTGATGTTTAAAAGTTAAATAAAAATCAAAACAGTCATGTTATAATAACGGTTGACGACTGCAATGTACTTCATATATCCTACCCTTTAATTCTTAGAATGTAAAGCAAATTTGACAAACTGTTAAATGTCATCTAGAGTCTGTCATGAACTTTGCCTTGAAATGGTCTCTAACGTTTTCCCCTTTATCTGTTTAGAAAGCAAAAAGATGCTTTTGATCCTACTGAGACAAAACAGAGAGGTGTTCCTGAGAAGATACGGTAGTTTTTCAGACAAAGCATTCTTAGCCAAGATGAATTAATTATTCCCACCCTGACACCTTTTGGAAGTTATGTGGAGAGCCTTCATCCACAGTGATGCATTTTTTCCTCATTTCAGAGGGATTTTGCTATGTAAGGAGAACTTCCTGAAGTCAGAACTGCACCTTTGCCTTCTGCAACACAGTGGGTTCGTCTGTCACATTTCTTTCACTTTATTCTTAAAGAAAAAGTCATTTTCTCCAAATTTACAAGACAAAGTTCTGGTGTGTAAATGCTATTTCACACCAAGTGGTAGCAAAAAGCAGCAGGATTAATTTGCCCCTTTCTTTTGCTGTATTTTGTGACTTGATGACATAAATTTCAGCTGAGGAGGAAAAATGCTCTGAGAACAAGAAGAAGAGGTTTTTTGTGCCCTATAATGTTAAGAAACTGTTCTCTGGCATAATACAGCAAACTTCAATGGTAAAGAATTACTGTGCTGAAATAGGTATATATATATATATCCTAAGATCAGGCATAAACCTATTACAGCTGCAAAATGGAAAACAAAACAAAACAAAAAACCCATGGCCATCCAGCACCGCTCTCCCAGGAAAATAAACAGTTGTTTTAAAAATTAATAATGTTGTCGCTAAGGCAAGTTGGTCACCATCAGGGGGGCTTTATTATTCTAAGGGGAACGGGCTGCTTGTGAGGGATGCTTCCATTCGGGATGGCTGTCAGCAAGTTATGTTGCGGAGTAAGCAGTTGATGGTGGTTCAACCCAGTTTGTGCTCTGACTGAACCCCTCAGTGGTGCAGAGCAGGTGAAGCTCGCGTGCAGGAGGGTCAGCTGTTGTCCTGAGAGTGCAGTACCAAATAGAAAACGCTGTGAGCAGAAGCCTTCAGCTTCTTGTCTCCCCTTCCTCGGTACCTGCCCGTGTGTTTGGTGACATCTGAGCTGGGCAGATGTGGAAGTCGTTCAGAGGAATGGTATTTTCAATTATAAATAAAAACACACACACACACACACACACACACAAAAAAAAAAAAAAAAAAAAAAGAGAGAGAGAGAGAGAGCTGCTGCTTCTTATTTGTGTTCTGGCTTTATTCTATTATCCTTACTTCCCCTGGAAAAGGTCACCATCCTGTCGTTTTGTTGTAATAAAACAATCTGAGCCTTCTGGGATCTTATTTCCTTTCCTTGCTTAACCCCAGGATATTTGTAGAGTCTCAAAAAGCTCTGAATCAGACGTTTCCTAACCCAAACTGGGGCGTGTGTTTAAGTTTCTTATTAAAAAAAAAAAAAAAAAAGAAAGGTTGGTTTGCTTTTTTGTTGTTGTTGTATTTTTCAGAAACAACACATTTCAACGCAGAGCTCTCCTTCCAGCCCCAGCAACCCATCCCGAGCGGAGTGGGAACTCACCATCAGCCCGAACAGAGATGATCTGAAGGATGAAGAAGACGGGTCCCACACCCCGAGCAAAGGTGAGAGATGATCTCCGGGAGCCCAAAGCCATGGCCCCGCCGCGAAGCTCCCTGCTGCAGGAGGTGGTGCAGAGGTTTTCCTCTCCCTCCTTAGCAGCACGGGCTGCGGTGATGGTTTCAAGGAGCCGCTTTACCTCGGCGGGATCCTGCGTCTTGGGTATGTGCTGAAGGCAGGAGGGGTGGAAAAAAGAAAGGGAGAGGGAGGGAGAGAGGAATCTGTCGCTTGGCGGGTGTGAAGGGGAGGGGAGGTGGGGGGAGATGTCCGGCCAGCTGGGGCTGGGGAGAGGCTTTGCCCAGCCCAGTCGGCAGGGCAGTGAGCACTGAGAGCCGGTGTGAAAAGTCGCATTGCCTTGTCAGTAAACATCCAGCGGTGCAAGAAATGCAGAAACCAGGAGGGAGGGAAAGGGGGGGACGAGGCTAGGAACAAGCGGGAGAAATCCCTGGCTGACGGGAGAAGGGCAGCTGGATAGCTGGCACTGGGAAGGGGCGAATTTGTGGATGGAGCTGCGCATCCCACCGGGACGGAATGGTAAATGGGAAGTGCTTTCTCTCTGCGGGATGAAAGCAGTCAGCACGTTGCTTAGGGTATCAGGTCAGGGTCTGCCACAGCAAGAGTGACAGTATGCAGGTGAGGGCTGAGGAAAGGTGGCAAATGGCACTGCGCCGTGACAGTGGAGCTTCACTGAGGATGGAGACTGCTAGCCCTGCTGCTCCAGATCCCGTGTTCTGGCAAGGCACAAGGGACCACAGGTCAAAGAGGGAGTCTGCTTCAAAATGCTGCTTTTCATCAGTGCCCCTGACCCAGAAGAATGAGCTGGTGCTCCTCAGGGCTGGAGACAGTTGGTGAGGGGAGTTTCCAGCTCCCGTCAACACTTACAGCAGTGACATCTGTCCCTCATTCCCACTCATCCTAAATTTGTCCAAACAAAACTAGAAAAAAATAAAATAACCCACAATAAGAGGAAATATACGAGTGGTGATGCCAGGATTTATTTCGCTAAATATATAAACGGAATAGTTTTGTGTTGCTGTTGGAACTGAGCAGAGCTGAGAAATGTTGTTTTCATATTCCCATCCTATTTTGCTTTTATTTCAGCTTCTTAAAATTTTTTTCCCTTAGAAATTCAAAGCTGGGCAAAAATGTTCAGTTTGCTGGAAACTCCAAGCTACCAAGAACAGGGGCAGGACCTCAACTCCCCTCCCACCGTGGTCCTGGTGGCAGAAAGGGCATGGTGCCGGTAGACAGATGTAGACAACTTCTGATCATGATGAGCCTTCCAAATGCTATTTTCAGTCTGAATTGAATGATTCAAGCTCAGGAACCTCCCTGCGTGATACTCATGCAAGCAATAACACTATGGTACTATAAGCTTTAAAAATATCTATGTTTGATGAATCTGGGTCGATAATGTTCTGACTCAAGTGACTTTTAAGGAATCTTAGTCTCTTTCCATAGGAAGTTCTGCACAAATATACAGAAGAACTTATTTACTGTGAGGGTGACAGCACACTGGAACAGGTTGCCCAGAGAGGCAGTCTCCTTTTCTGGGGGTATTCAGAACCCACTTGGTTGCCTACCTGTGTGATCTCCGGTAGGGAACCTGCTTTAGCAGGGGTTGGACTCAACAATCTCTACAGGTCCTTTCCAGCCCCTACAATTCTGTGACTCTTTATATGTACGTGCCGTGCAAATATACACTCTGAAAGGTTTCGGACAGGTAGCTTTGAATTTTCTGCTTATCCAAAGAACACAGATGGCAGCAGGTTTCTTTACATTGTCTTGTCAACCAAGGTCTCTTAAAGAACACCCCCAAAACTAGAAGGAAGGGCAGCATCCTACTTACAATATCCTTAACAGCTAGTGCACTGTAACTATGTAACTGCATTTTGTGCCAATGGAAATTGTATGCTACGTACTGCAGAAATTAAAATGACAGAAAAGGAAGTAAAAAATTGTAGCATTCTTTGAACTTTTCTGTTTCTTTTACTGATGACTTAGGTAATGGCATAAAATGCATGTTTAATTCTCTGATACTCCAACAGTTCTATATCTGTTTTAAAAATCAGTGGAGACAAAAAGAAGGGTGTTGGCTCTATATTCTTTCAGTGAGATAGCAAAGACATTTCAAGAAACTGAGTAAGTAGTTACAGCAAGACATACAGACACGAGCTGAGACTTGACTTGACCACGACCACAGCAGTAGCTCCACGTTTCCTTGATATTTGTAATAGGGATTACAACTTTGTTTGTCCTTTGCTGTCCCCAAGGGAGTGGTCAAAGCATCTGGGGGAAAGGGCAGTATGTTCTAGATTTCCATCTAAAATTCCAAAGTTCTGCTTGATTTATTTTTCTATAATTGGATCATTTTCTCGTGTTGATATATGTAAGGGCATGTTGCCACTCTGGCTCCTGTCTTGGAAAATCTCAGCTTGTATTCTCAAGCAGAACATCTCACTGATTTCAAAGAATTACAACAGACCATGGGATATGCTCCTTTCTGAAGGCATGAACAGCTGGTCGAGTGAACCGGCTTCTTCCTCTCATCCCATCTCAGCTGTAAATTAAGATTGTAATCTTGGAAAACTAGGGAGGCTTAACCAGTTATTAACTCCTGGAAGGAAGTTCATCACTGCAAACCAGCTGTCCTACAAATTTCATATTTCAGTAGGCAAAAATCGCAGTATATTTTGGAAGATTTACGTAAAACAGATCAGGTTTTGTACCGAAATGATGTACACATTGTTTTGCATTGAATATTAATCAGGTTAAAATCCCACACTTATACACTGGGCATCTTTGTACTAAAAACTCAAAATGAAGTCTGGGTCTTAAGATGGATAGATAGAGATATAAATATTTGCTCAGAACCTCTAGCATTCACAGCAATACAGTAACACACTGGTTGAACAACTCAGTGTATAATGTACAATGTTTTGTGTTACATTACAAAAGATTAATTGTATGTGTAGCTTTACGCAGTTCATAGATCATGCCTGCCTTGGGAGTAGTGAATGTGCCAACAGTGATATTTTATAAAACACTGTTTCACTGTGTATAAGCTTTCACACAGGGAGTAAGACATGTGAAGGCACAGTGCCATAAAGTTTGTGTATGTACACATGTGAATGCAGTGCACACAAAGCACTCATGTGCTGTAAAGTACACAATAACACTTCGGACATCTAGTACCTGGAGAGCATCTACATACATTTCCATGTGAAATATGTCATTCAAATTAAGAGTCAATTCTTAGTATCAAACAAAACACCTAAAGAAATTAAGGTTGTCAAAGACCTGCTAGAAAACGTTTGAAAATATGAATATAATATATATATTACAGTAGAGATATGTATATATATTACAGTAGAGACTGTATTATTATTATATTTGGCCTTTTCCTATCTTCTACTAGGAATATCTACTTTTGACCATGAAAGACTTACATTATATAGACATTATAGGTGTGACAGTCACAATTCTGCAAATTCTTACACATGATCTTATTCAGTCTTTGCAAGATAAGGGTGCAATATCCTAAGGCCTTGAGCAAATAGGCACCCTCAGAAACATCTGCTGTTTCCTGCCAAGCTGGGTAGAATTGTTCAAGTACTGCAGCTGGCAGTGAATCTGGCCTTTGAAGAATGCTGGAAAGTTAAAGGAAAGGTCACTTTTCATATCAAAGTCAAGCACAATAGAAATAAAATTTCTGTACTGAAAAAGATAGCTCTCTTCTTCTCTAAAGCAGTTTAACTTCTTTCCCTGCATTAAGCAATAAACTTCAGATGTTTACACTCTGCATAATTTAGTCTGAAGTGCTAAATTTAAATGGATTATAGACTTAAGGTTTACTTGACATCCCTTTTTGTTTGTTTGTTTGTTTGTTTTTTAAGGAAGAGAACTAATTAATACAGAAGTGAGTGAGGTGGTGATGAAATTGCTCCTAACAAGTGTGATTGTTGAAATTTATCAAACCGTTTGGAACATCGGAAGCACTGTCCCCTGATGAAGTTGCAAGGACACACATAGAGAAATTACTGAGATTGTATTTTGCTTCGTGTCCTACACTTAGCTGCACGGTCTGCGTGAAATAATGGCACTGATAAATAACTCCACAACAATTTGTGGCATCCATGCCAAGGTAAGAACTACCATAGCCATACTTTCAGATACTGGTTGATGTATGCCAATGTAGTGAAGGAGTTAGTTTCCTACAGGACAGTCTGTTGGAGATTGCACTCTCTACAGTGGCAAGAAGTGTGGAAATCAAGAGGATTTGGGTACTGCAGTTCACTAAGATGTCAACCTGTAAGTTACACAACATCTTCAGATTTTCTCTCTTCACATATAAATGGATCTCATCAGTCATACACACCATTCTGACACACTCTCAGTAAACCATCACAAATTCCTTTATAGATATCTTTGTAGTATTATGTCATTATCATGGGAGATGTTCACTTTTTAAAATTTATGACTTTAGCTGCACCAGAAATGGGACACACAGAATTTTGTCTCGGCTTTAAAAGGGATCTGAAATACCTCATAGACAATATAGCATCTATATACAAGTACTGCAATGATAGACGTGTCCTAAAGTATGTGGAGTCTGTGCAACTGAAAGGCAGTCAGGAGTCATTGGTAGTACTGTACATCTATTATATTCATTGATAGTACACCTAGTGTATATGGGCATCCAAACTTATTCTACAGCTGTATCCATGCTTTTGCCCCCAAAAGTGGACGGGAAAAGGCAAAAAAAAAAAAAAAAAAAAAGAGAGAGAGAGAGAGAAAGATTTCTTTGTTTATAAAACCTGAATTATTAAGCAACACTAACGGAGACAAACATTTTTCAGTGTCTGGCAGTCTGCAACAGTCTACTAGCTGCAGGGAACTTTTTATTTTATTTATACAGAGTGTTTGCACCTAATTAAATGAAAAAGTAGAAACGTGCAGAACTACCTGAAAGTAATTCAGGGAGCTGACAAAAAAAATAAAAATAAAAAAGAGGAAAAAGATATATGTCCCACTTTGTGGGTGGTTGTTGAACACTGGGACCTGTGTCATGGTTCTGCTGACCTTAAGAAAGACTGCAATTCTTACACTTACATCATGTTATGCAGGGTCAGGTGTTGTCATGTGACAGGCCATGACTCCCATATAAATCACTGCCATGCAAACTGTAAAAATCACACTTCATTTCTTGAAGACCGAGCAGTCTCAAGAAAAAAAACAAAGATATCTGTCCATAAAACAGCAGCCACAATATTAGTGATAGACAAAACGAGCTTCATTTTTTTCCCGATGAACGGTGTTAAAGCAAATGTCTGAGCATAGCTGGTTGGCATTATTTGGCTGGCAATGAGAGCAGGAGGCTGATTTTTTTACTTTCTTCTCTCCAATTTCTCTAAACCTTGCAGCAGTTTAATGGGTGAAAGGTATGTAGCAGTGCAAAAGGTACTGAAGTTTAGCCAAGTGGTTTCTCTTGGGTCTCTTAGGGCATCTGTAAAAGTCTGAGTAAAGACAGAATCTACTATTTTGCATGGATATCCCTTGCCTGTTTGCAGGTGAACCACTCCCATTTCATAGTTTCACCTTCCTCTTCCCACATCCTCCAATATTCACCACGTCCAGATAGCTTTTGAAGATCTCCACGACTCCTCAGCCTCTCTGGGCAACCTGTGTCAGTGCTTGGTCAAGCTACTGAAATCCTCTGCTGATGCACAGACGTATTCCTCTTTCCTCAGAGCACATATGTAAGCCTTCAAGCCCCATGACTACACTAAAGTATTCACATATCCACCCTTCCTCCACTAGTCTAACCGGAAGAAATCTCTTTGAGGCCCTCCTGTTTGTACTCCGATTTCTGTTAACAATATCCTGAGACTGTGAGAATTGTTCATTCTCATCAGCTCTTACCTCAGAGAAACCCACTTCAGCATGATGGCCTCCTAACCCACACAACCTGTACTTTAGTCTCTGTGATAATGGTGCAAAAGGTGCATGGCTCCATGGTTCTCTGCACCCTTGGGCCAACAAGCAGCAGCTGAACTTCAGCATCTACCACAGATCCCCACACACCTCCATCCACTGCCATCTTGAGTTCTTGAGAGCCCCATCACACTGAGCCCCTGGAATACAGTGGGCAGGAAGAGGACAAATTTACAGGATGAGACCTCTCCAAGCACTTTCCTTAGTGTGTGGCACCTGCCAGGACATCACTTCCTACAGCAGAGCTGTGCTCCAGCACCTCAACTTCACTTTCACAGAGTAACATGCTTAGCCCTTCCGTTCACAAACACAGGCTGGTAAATGTGCACAAAGTGAGTCTGCAGAAAGCTGGGAACAGTGTGTCTCAGAGCTGCAAAGGCTCTCAAACAGAGCCTGGGGGATATGCAAGGCCATGATTGTAGTATTTGTCATGCTTCCAGAGCTGAAATTAATCTACCATTTATTTTACCAGTCACCTCATATTTTGGCTTTTGTGTCTCAGCCCGGTTCTCCAGATATTTCCTAGAAGCTTATTTAACTGCATTATAAGGTATGTTCCTTGGACCTTAAAGTACCTGTAATTTCTCATTAGCTGTTAGCTCTGCCCTCTAGTGCTTTATGTAACACAGGAACTGGATGTTGTGTCACAGACACAAGCTGGCATTTAAAAATCGACCACATTCAAGATCAAAAATCTACACGTTGACTTAACAGACTTGATATTTTTTGCCTCCCAGGAGTGGCTTACCAGTTCACTTGTAGTCATTTAAACAGTAAGCCTCTGAAATTCAGCCCATCTAACACCCAGACCTTTACAATATTGAACTGTTTAACTGAAGTTTATTTATTGCATGTTTATGAGGCTCAACCCATGGCTTTGGTTCTCATCGCAGCTTCTCAGCTGCTGAGGATTTGACCAAATGTCCCTCTGAGCAAAGTACAACTGAGAAACCTCTGCACTAGGAATTCATGGTTAAGCTAGGACAAATGGCTGAGCCATTTGCCTGATGAGGCAAAAGGCTTTTCTAGCAAGCTATCACAGTACCCAGATGTCTCAAATGATAAGGTATAGTCATGAAATATAAACTGTACCAAGACACAGAGTTTTGGCTTCAACATTTTAAAGACTGAAGAGCACGTGCAAGAACTTCTGCTAGTGCTTTGCTAAGTGCAGTAGAGATTAGTAAGTAGATTTGTGCAGACCTCTGAGAGCTGTTTTCCGAATTCCACTTCAGGAAAACGGCACTGCTCAAACACACCAAAGCACTTAGGATAAATCTGTCAGTGGGTGAAGTGAGATGAGGACATATGACATCTTCAAAATGCTAGCCATACCAGTAACACTGTTCGGTTAGGCGTTAGGGAATATGTGGCAAATGGAAAACAGGGAGGAAAGAAAATACCCTTCTACACTCCTGGCTTCGTTCCCTCTCTTCCATTGTGCACACTTATCTTTCAGCCTGACCTCTTTCACATGTTTGTGGTCTCTCCAAGTCATTCAGGTAAGGAGAGTGAAAATGAGTATTTTGGAGCGTTAAGCTACTGAGTTCTTTATGTTAGATATTATCATAGAATGGTTGGAATTGGAAGGGACCTTTAAAATAATCTAGTTCTAGTTACTGCTCTAGGCAGGGACATCTCCCACTAGACCAGGTTGCTCAATGCCCTATCCAGCCTGGTCTTCAGCACCTCCAGGGAGGGGGCATTCACAGCTTTTTCGGCGACCCATTCCAGTGTCTCACCATCCTCACAGTAAAGAATCTCTAATATCTAGTCTAAATCTACCCTATTCCAGTTTAAAACCATTTCCCCTTGTCCAGTCACTACATGTCCTTATAAAAAGTCACTCCCCAGCTTTCCTGTAGACCCCCTTCAGGTACTGGAAGGCAGCTACAGGATCCCCCAGGAGCCTTCTCTTCTCTAGGCTGAAAAGCCCCAGCTGTCTCAGCCTGTCTTTGCAGGGGATGTGCTCCAGCCCCTTGACCATCTTCGTGGCCCTCCCCTAGACCTGCTCCAACAGATAGCTGGAGGAAGAAGCACAACGGAGAAGAGACTGGGAAAGCTCATGCAGATATAGATGATACCAAGCTACTAGGGGAATCTGGTGAACTGAAACATGGAAAGAAACAGGTTAAAAACAAAAAGATCAAGCTATTTGGCTCTAGGTGACGATGAAGAAAGCTAATTTCTGTTCTCTAAATCTGCCGCCTACATTTTTGCCCAGTGTGGCTTTCCATCTTTTCAGAGTGTGTTTATCAGGTTCTCTTCTGCATCTTTTCTCCAGCTTTTCAGTTTTTGAGTCTCACACTGACATTTAGTTTTCCTGGAGGAGAAAGCTAAAGAAGCAAAACCACATTTTCTGGACAGACACAGAGCCAAGAGAAGGTGTGTTTGACTCAAAAACATTGTCCCATGTGAGATGGTGGTTATCAGGGATTCAGCAGTATCAGCAGGCAGTTGGGCTGGGCAGCATTATGATACTGAGAATGTTGTTTCAAAGGCTGAATACCTAAGCAACTTACAAAAGCAGACCTATCTGCTGTGAGTTTTACAATGGCTATGCTACTCTTTGGGATCATCATCTTGCATGTTCTCCTTTTCAGTGCAACCCTTTAGTTTGTGTCAGGGAGATCAGACACACAGTATTCAAACCACATTCACACTACTTGCCAAATACCATCCACAACTTCCAAAGTTCACATTCATTCTCAAGATCAAGTCTAAACCTCAGGAGCTGACTAACAGTTAAGCAGCTATTAAGTACACTCTACACACCATAATGACAACTAGAGTGCACAAACAACATAATTTGTGTACCAAAATCATTGACCTAATGTCAGCCCTTTGGACAGGCATCTGCAAATTGCATATGGGTTTGAGCTTAATAATGTGAGAAACTGTAATTTGTGCATCAGCTCTTGCAAGAATACTAACACTGCTACAAAAATAGTAGTGGATTATTGTTAGCTTTAAAAATAGTGAAAATATATAGACGTTAAATTAAACTTAAAATGACATCAAAATATACACTTTTAGTAGTGGAAGTAGCCAGGATATTCTTGACATGAAAAAGTAAAATCAGTACTGCGTATCCTCAAAGAATTGGTACTTTTAGCTCTATAAGTAAAAGTATGAAGAAAATAATTCTGGACTCCCAAGCCACTCCAAGGATGGAATACTGCTACTGAGGAGATGACTTTTAATCTTTTAAATTAAAATATTTTTATATACAAAATCTTATTAGTATATAGATCATATATTTCATTTTCAAGTGAAATTGGACCTTCCTCTGCAGTCTGGAACATCTGCAGTTTGTAATGGTACAAAGAAGCTGTGCAAACTGAATAAAGACAGAAGCTTTTTGTGCGTACGTGCATACATGCATGCATATCCACATGTGTGGGTGAGTATACTTCTGCGGGTGTATGAGAAAAGGAGAGAGAGAGAAAAGGGGAGAACATTTTCCTTTGCTTCTTTATTTTTAAAATTCAGGATCTGGCAGTAGGTGATATCCAGACATCGATCTAATGTTGCAGACCTCATTGTATGCTGATACTTCCAGAATTAGATTTGTGGTTAAGGCTTCCCACTTGAAGAACTTTGATATTTTTTCTGTGCATTTCATGCGCATGGAATAGGTTTTAGTAAATGTATTAAAAAAGATAATTAAAGTATGAAATGAAACAACTTTTAAAAGTCAGTATTTGTCAAAAAAAGGGTTATGGAATAGGAAGGTTATTTAATAAGGTCTCTGATAAAATATTTGAACAAATAAATCGGCATTGAATTATAGAATAAATATTACCTAATTTCAGTAGCTGAGGCATTGCTGACCAAGCTACTAAAGCCCATTTTAAAATAGCCTTCAATTATTGGCCAATGGATAGGGCTTAAAAGAAGACCTCTTCCTTCTGATTTAGTCTGTGTTCACAGCATACTTACCAAACTATCTTTTCTCTACTTGACTAATCCTTTTCAGTCTATATGTTATCCTTGGTATTTTTTCTGGCCCAGGTGGTCAGCCAATATTTGGAGCACAATACTTACTACTAAACAGTCTTAGGGTAGGAAAGATGACTGCATGAGAGTTTTGCAAATGAATGCATGCGCAAAAGTTTTGCGCCTCTCAATCCAAGAGTGAAGTTTATTTTTTCATCATTTCATACTTCTTTTACTAGTCAGGGTGGTACTGTGAAGAGCAGTCTTAGCTTCCCATCCAAGTCATAGTAACAGTGTTTCTGTGGTTGCCTTTGGACTTCATGGACTTCATAGCTTTTGTGTTCAGTTCAAATACTTCTATCCTGGCAGATTGTATGAGGAAATCTCTTTTAATATAGGCTCTGCATTTGGAATCTGGAAAAAAAAATCCTGATATTTACCCTAGAATAAATATGACTCACCAACTTCAGCCAAGGCAAATCCAGCCTCCTAAACAGTGCAATTGCTTTTATTTCCATAGGGAGATGGGATACATAGGCTGGCTGAATGGAGACTGAGTATGATACAACTGTTTCCCAAGATTTAGGAAAGAGTAGGATGTGACTCAGAATTTTGAGGCGGATGAAGAAACATTAAAAAGTCTAATAAGAGAAAAAGAAAGGAAGCCAAGAAAAGACAACCCTATTTCAAGTGAAAGGGATAGCATGCTACAGGAAAAAGTGTATAGAATTGTAAAAAAGGAAGAAGTTCTAAAAATGAGAACAATTTTTTTCATTGAAAAAATAGGCAGACTTTGGGCTGACTTGCTGAAGCCAAGCCATCTGAAAATTAGGCATCACAGACTATGGAAAGTAGATTCTGTCAGCCCTCTTTGGATTTTCATACCTGCTAAAGGGAAGGGAAGGAAAAGGAAAAGAAGTACAATAGAATAGAAAAGAAGGGACCTTCAAAAGTCATTTAGTCTAAGTGCCTGACCACTTCAACAAAAGTTAAAGCACTGTATGGGAACTGTTGGATCATGGCCTGAACCACTGTTTGATCACCTGAGGCGAGCACTGAGTCTGTTGCAGGAGCACAGGTGAAGGCAACACATCTGTGTGACTGGAAGGGGTGGAGTCTGGTTCCACCTCTCCCAGACCTCATTTAAGGGCTGATAACCACTGTGGGAGGGTCTCTTGTTGGGGGTCCCTCCTGTGTGGAGCTCCAGGTGCACCTTGACCTTTGGTGACAGGTGAGCCCTTCCTATCATCAGGTACCTTTATACCATCTGGATAATCCAGCCAAAAAGATATTATCCATCTTGATTATCCTGTTGGGTATTATTCATTTTGGGTCATCACCCTACGTTCATTTGGGTATTCACCCTACAAACATGTTATTGCAGGCACTGTCCAAATGCCCCTTGAACTGTGACAGGCATGGGGCATCAACCACCTTGCTTGGAGGCTATTCCATTTGACTGCCTTCATGGTGGAGGGGGTACAAACCTTGAACACTTGATTTAAGATCAAACAATTTTAAGAGTGTACCCACAACTCAACATTTTTGAAGATCTCTGAATTTTAATAAACTTTGCCCTCCCAAGACAAATATACGGAGAGTAACTTGAGTGTGTGGCATCTAAATGCTCTGAAACACCCCGAAGACCCAAGTGCCCTTTTGTTATGGTAGGGTTAATACTTCATTAAATATTGCAACAGCTTCCAATAACTAATTATAGATACATAGTTACATAGCCCTGACAGATTCCAGAGCCCTAAAGCAGACACCACACTTCAAAATAACTGGTATATATGTAATGATATTTCCTGTTGTTTTGCTTTGCTTTCTCCTCCTAAATCTCCACCACTGTTTATACAGCCATTCTTCCCCTTCATTTCTATCTCCATTCTTGCTTTCTCTTCTCTGTTTTCTATTTTTTATTCATATTGTCTGCCTTCTTCTTTCCCTCTTTTCCTACTCTAGACTTTATACTGCAACAAACGAAATATGAGAGGAAAAATGAAGTATTGCGACTCTATTTAACTTCTTGCATCTCTCATGCTACTTTGTACACGCAACCTTAGCTTATGGCTGCCGTCTGACTTGAGAAATACTGGTTTTACTTTGGAAACAGAAAGTGGTTTTCTAGTACACGTGGTTTTTGAGAAAATATTATCTGAGCGTACCCTGAAGGCTAGGAAACCAAAGGCAAATAAAAAGAACCTCAAATTGATTATTTTTAAGTCAGAAGGCAAATAAAAAGGAAGTCTAAATTGATTATTTTTAAGCCACCCTCATCATGTATGATTTTGGAACACTTAAGGTTGGCAATACTGCAACATGGATCAGGCGTGGTATTTGCCAAAAATCGGTCTCAGCTTTCTCCATATGTTTACTTCCTTTTCTACTTTTACCCAAAAGCGGTGCAGGATTTTTCAAGACAAGCTTTTAAAATACATTGTCTGCAAATCAGCAAAGCAGGAGTGTGCACTCTGAAAAATGGCAAAATGGGGAATAGGAGAACTTCCTGACTGCCATGATCCCACTTGTCTTCAATCCTGGGCAAGCATGGGCTTTGAGTCTGGCTCTGAAACAGACTTGGACTATTGAGCTACACCTTAAAGCCTCCTCATTCATCCTTTTCCAGTCAAAGGCACCAATTAATGATAAAAATCAGTGGTATTTTGATAACACAGGCAACTATTATTTGTCCTCAGACTTTCAGAGGTGAGAAGGGCAAATGCAAAGCCATAGCATCATCCTCCTATTCTGGGATGGGGGTCAGTTGCCTCCGCTTTGTTTTGGTCTGCTTTTAATAGCTTTATACCTAAGAAATGTCTCAGCCTTAATAACAAGTTTTTCCAAACTTGACCAGACTTTACTGGATGCTGGCAAAGTGCAACTTTCAACAGCTTCATAATTTATGTTATTAGAACAGGGAGAAGAAGCATCTAGATACTATACAAGTGTGATGGTGCACCCTGTTCTCAGATGTTTCCTTTTATTTGTGTAGCTAAGGTATCTGTAACCTTGGTAAGTACCACACTATTTCTAGTCAGATTAACACAAGTTGTTCTGGAAATTCTATGGCATGCTCCTCTCTGTGCAACTACTACTATATTTTTCAATCATTTTTAGGCATGATGCCATCAATTCCACTCAGATATAAAGCCTGGAAATCAGAATATGTAGAATCCATAAAGGAAACAGCATACGAAGAAGAAAAGCAGCTATTTACAATTATAGCAGCAGGGTTTTTCCAAGAATTTCTAGATCTGTGTATTCCTTTGCCTGTGATGTTTCAGCCTCTGTGGTAGACAGTTTGATGGCTCTGAATTGGAATGATGTTCAACACATAAGAAACAGAAACAAGTGCAGAAATCTTGGCAGCACTGCTGCTGGCTTCTTGCTGATGGCACAGATATTGAGATTAATTGGCACTGTAGTTCAGGACACAATGAGTTAGGACCCAATTGCTGATGGGGAGCCATGGAAAAGATTTGGCAATTCCTATGCAAACTGAACTTACCATGAGGGTTTTGTGGGTATCTTGCAGAGATGCATACTTCTATGAGTATAAATACGAGGAAGCTGAGCATTTCTGAACTCCCAGAAACGCTAAGAGAATGTAGATCCAAGTTCTCCTGTAAGTGTATCGTACTCTTTCTCTGTGTTACCATCAGTCTGTTCCTCAACTGTGCAGGCACAACTGTCTCTTTCCTGAAACTTCTTGCCATTTGGAAGCCGTTGTGGTGCTGTATAAATAGGGATAAAACAGACTTGAAGCTTATCCTAGCACTCACATGAACTGCACAGGAAGATAAGGTGCTTAAAATCAGCAGTAATATCCTAGGCTGAATGGTGCATTTAGGATCTGGCAGATCCTGGCTTTTGAAGCAGCATCTTTTTGAGAGTCAGAGGGTCTTACAGATACAGCCAAACTGTTAGAAAAATTCCTGACTGGAGCACTCATTTGTCCAGATCATAAATCTGCCTCTCCGTTCTTCAAAGTGCCAAAAGCTATCTAGCCAGACATCCAGCTTTTACAAGACAGTCTAACAAGCTGTCTGGCTCAATTAGTTGAACTCTGATGGTGCTCCAGATTTTCAGTCAGCAGACCACTTTATAAGTAAAATATCTACTCACAGACCCCATTCCCTTCCGGTACCGGTAGCTTAATCTACCATGTATTAGCTTTAAAATGTGTTGTTGTTTTTTTTCAGTGAACCACAAGAAAGAGCTTTGCAGTCCATCCACACACCGCAGTTTCAGATCCTTGATTCCTCAGCCTTTATTTATTGGCCTTCTTCATTGTAAATGGTGTCATTGATACTTTCTATGGTCTGGTTATGCATAACACGATGTGAAAAAAAGCTGCATACTTGGTATAACTGAGAAATTCTGAGTACATAAGTTCTCTTCGGGATTTCTTCAGTCTGAGCTCACTCTGTTCTTGGATAATCCTGTAACAGGCTGTTCTCTAGGATCACAGATATAAATGGCCCCACAGAAGCTGGAGTACTCAACTCTATTACCAAGTTATCCTGTGCACTGTTATAACTAATTGCTGTTTCCATTATAACTTCTATTTTAAAGCTGGTATGGTGCAGTTAAACAGAAGTAGTCCTTGTGAAAGCACAGTTAGGGCTTTTGATTATAAAGGGTAAAATAACTCTAGAATTCTACTAGAACTACAGATTTGTTGTGATGCCACTTCCTAAAAATGGAAATGCTTAAGAAAGAAACCTTGTTTGAAACCAGTTCTTCAAGATCTACTCTTGGCATGTATACAGAGGGATTCTCTTTCTTGGCAGACAAGGGACAGAGTAGCTTTCGCCTTCCTATGTTTCTACCACTCACTGCTAAAAGCTTGAGCCGATGGTCCCACAAGAACCTGGATGCTTTGGTGATGAAGCATGATTCTCACTGGAGATGCAGGCATTAGAAACACAGCCACCACAGGCAAAATCCACCTCAGAAGCAAAAGCCAAGAGATTCAAAATGAATTATTCCCTATTATTTCATGTACTGTTTTCTTTTTTTTGAAGGACAATTATCCTTCCTCCTGTAGTTCTCTCATAAGTACATGCAGTTATATTCATCTATAAAGTCTGCAAGTCTGTATCTTTGCACTCTCTTATTGCACAAAGCTTATTCAGTTATCTTCTAGCCTATGACTGAAAACTGATAGAATCCTGAGTCATGAGAAACAGAAAAAATGGTAAATACACTATGGGAATGTAATGCCACTAGAGCTTCTTATATTTTCAAAACTTAATATATTTTGGCAGGGAAATTCACTGTAACCATAGTGATTCATTTTTGTCTCTGTTTAGTTTTTGGAATTTGACTGAACTAGCAATACTGCATGAATCCAAATAAGACGCTACTTCTGTTTACAATCTTCTTTCACATGACTAACAAATTCTGCATAAAACTACAGCTAAACACATACAGCATAACAGAACAACTCATCCTGCATAAAGCAACTGTATGGGAACTGTTGAATCATGGCCTGAACCACTGACTGATCACCTGAGCTGCAGGAGCACAGGTGAAGGCAATGCACCTGTGTGACTGGAAGGGATGGAGTCTGGTTCCACCTCTCCCAGACCCCATTTAAGGGCTGACCACCACTGGGGAAGGATCTCTTGTTGGAGATCCCTCCCCTGGGGAGTCCTGGGTGAGCCCTGACCGTGAGTGATAGCTGAGCCTTTCCTTATTTACTGGTTGTCTTTATACCATCCGGATAAGCCACACAAATTATACCATTCACCTCCATTATTTTGTGTGGGTACTATTCTTTCAGGTTATTCAACCTACAGCAACTAACAGAGGCAAAAAGCTATTTTAAAACTAGGTGCACCTATTCAATACATTTTAGAACAGGCCTTATTTTCAATTTAATATGCTGTTTTTTATGAGAGATAATCATCATGATTACACGAAAAGATGTTGGCGGAGTAACACACATAGTGAAACAATTCTCAAAATACTAGTCAGTATTCTCAATTATGCTTTCTATTTGATTGTTAAAAGCCAGTCTTGTTGATCCAGCAGTATACACTTGGCTTTGCAGCCGCTGCTGCTGCTTAGTAATGTCTTGGGAAATCCTACACCTTCTAAACTTTATGCAAATCACCTAAAAGGAGCCAACTTTAACACTCAGGTTGAATTAGAAAATAGGAAAACACACAAAGTAAGTAGTTTAAGGACAAAGTTGTCTCTAGCTAAAATGAAGCGTGAAGTCCTAGTTTCACTACGAAAACACCAAACTGTACATTAAAATTCCTAAACATCATTGCTATTCACAACAAGCCAATGAAAACATTTGTTAGTTCTGTGTCTAAAAGTGAGTTAGGAAAATGATGTCAGTGTAAAAGAATTCCAAACTAATTTTATCTGATTGGCAAGTGAATTCAAGTACTGAGATATTAAATAAATATTTGACAGCACCATTCCATAGTATAATTTATTTCACATATGCACTAAATTAAAACAAAACGTTCAAACGTTTTTCTAAACTGCAAGCAATTTCCAGGCAAACCACTAAGTGAGACGATGGCGATGGATGCTATTGTGTAACGGTGGAGAACCTTCTCGCTCTTCCAAAGGTCATAAAAAGTTTTGAGCAAATAATCAAAACCACAAGGCAAAGAAAGGTATGGCAGTTAGTTTTTACCTTCTAATGACAGAGGATATACCAGTGTATACCACTGAGCAGTCCTACTAACGGAGGAGAAGGAATCAATGTTGTGTGCTTCACCTAGCATTTGTATCAGGAAGGAATGCTGTTATCACTAAGAAGCTCATAGTTTTGCCTGGATCTGGGAAAATTCATTCCAAAATTACAAGCCTTTTAAAATCCTATCTGAATCTGTGATGTATCTCAATGACTGGTCATGAAATATGTTCCTCACATTATGACCAATAGGTATCAGCAGAGGATGACACACATTTATCCCTGCTGAGGAGGACTTAGGAGTCCTGGTTAATGGAAAACTTAACGTGAGGCAGCAGTGTGAGCTTGCAGCCCCGAAGGACAATGCTATCCTGGGTTCCATAAGAAAAGCATTGGCCAGCAGAATGAGGGAGGTGACGGTCTCCCTCTACTCTGCCCTGGCTGGAGTACTGCATCTAAGACTAGGGCCCCCAATACAGGAAAGAGAATAGCATTTGGAGAGGGTTCAGAGGAAAACCATGAAAATGACTGAAGGGCTGAAGCACTTCTATGAAGACAGGCTGAAGGAACTGGGCTTGCCCAGCTTGGAAAAGATATGGCTAAGGGAAGACTTCACCGCAGCCTTCCAATATTTAAAGGGAGTTTATAAACATGAGGGAAATCAACTTTTAACTAGAGTTGATAGTGATGGCGACATGGGGAATGTATATAAACTAAAGGAAGAAAGATTTAAACTAGATGTCAGGGGAGGATTTTTTTACTGAGAGTGGTGAGGTGCTGGAACAGGTTGCCCAGAGAGGTTGTGATGTCCCATCCCTGCAGGTGTTTAAGGCCGCTCTATGGATCTGTGATTCTACAACAAGAGGCATTTAGGAACTTTGATGCATTGCACAAGCAGATCTAGTGCTCAGTAATCCTTTAAGAGGGAATTCAGATAGTGAATACCATGTTTTACTGTATGCTGCAAAGGGACTATGTTTTCATGTTTACACAATTTTTGAAGATGCATCTAATTCAGTGGTTCCTACCAAAGTAAGAGTTTCTATGAAAATCTCTGCTATTCAAGACTTGAGGAAAGGGGTTCACACCACCCCAAGGATACAGTGGAATATTTTTCAGGCTATAACTATGGGAACAGAAAATCAAACTGATTTCAACTTTGTTAAAATGCTACAGTCTAAGAACTGAAATGCTCTTATATTGAAGGACTATTAATACAGAATTTTGATTAGAATTCCCATAGAGACAATAAATAGCTGCAAAAAGTTCAGCTAGTTTATATTCCAGAAGATTTATAAAGGGTGAAGTTCATAACTAATGAAGAAAAATATATAGGTAATACTTATCCCAAATGAAAGCTTTACATATGTGTAAAATATGCTTTTAAAATACTACAATACTCTTAAAAGTTTGGGATATTAAATGGAAAACAAAAAGTACTTAATAGTAGTAGTTTCACTTACAAAACAATAATCAAAAGATCTTTTTTCCTCTATTACAGAAAAAGGAGGGAAGATGCAGTCATATATTTAACAAAGCCCCAAAGAAGTGAAATGGAAATCAAAGCTCAGTTTGATTTATATACTGAGATTAAGTTCAGAATGCCATTTTCCAATTTTTTTAGTACATTTTGTTTCCCCCTTCAGTTTCTTCCTTGGCTTACAGAAGCCTAGAATATCCATTGATTATACTACAAATTACAAAAGCTTAAACAACATGACACTAAAATACTTGAGCTATGGAAAGGGAAAATCAAACAGACAATATTGGAAGTTCTACATCAATCTTCACTCTTGATCTAACAATTTGTATGTGAATATACACACTCTAGTCTTCTTGACATGCTTGCTGTCCTGTACACAGGGTCCTTTTCTCTCTAAATAGCATTAATACAGAAAAATGCATTTGTTGTGAAGCTTCATTCTAGTACAATACAGACTCTGTATAGCACTTTGGCATTGTTCTGGATGAAAAGCATTACATGCACGTAATCTATGTTATTACAATAGAAAACAACAACAAAAAACAATTAGGGAGATTAGAAAGTGTGAAAGAGAGAAGGAAAATACTGGTTTTGACAGAGCATAGTGGTGCTGGGAAGTAAACATTTTATCTTCCCAGACTTAGAGTGCCACATAATTGCCAGTGTGAAGTAGCTGCTCATTTTATTGATTGCTGAAAAATACATTCTCTTTGTGTACACTGATGTTCTGCCGTACTTTAGAATTAGCTACAATCCGTGGCTATTGAAACACAAGCAATGACCTATTTTCCAGCAACGTTCAGAAAGAGTCAAAAGGTTGACAACAAAATCAGCACTTATTCAATTATCTACCATCCTTCTTTCCAAAGGTTTCAATATCTTCTTTGGAAATGTCTCCTGTTTTAAAACTTTTAGCTTAACTGAACACAGACAGATGTTGCATACAGAATCTTTATGGGTAAGTGACCCCAAGGTGGGCACAGATCAGACACAACTATTGGATTTGTGTTTGTGTAAAGGTATCTAAATGACATGAATTTATCAAAATTCATGTATAACTCACAGAAGAAGTTTTAACCATCTATAAGAAAATATCATTCCTTTTTTTCAAAAACTAAAGGAAAATTATCTCTATTTGTAAGCCAGAAAATCTGAACACACAGCATGGAGCTGTGGCTCCACTGAGTGACTACAGATTTTTTTAAATAAAATAACACTGCTCAATTCTGGACCATTAAAGAGCTACTGTGCTGTTAATGTGTTATCCCAAATTATGTCAGCTTACATTGGTGAAATTCAACTAAAAATATTAGAGCTACCCCTATTTCTGATTGTACTTGGTCTGAGTTGAAATGTGACACGTCCTGATGTCAGACTAGGTTAAATTCAAGTTCAGAGCTGACAGTGTATAACATTTTTTGGTTAGGACCAAAAAAATGGTATGCAGTCGTTCCTCCCACATTAAATTACTTAAATCTACTAAATTAATACATTACATTCTTCCCAAAATAAGTTACAGTTTTCAAGATAATATTATTGAAAAATGCACTTTCAGTAGGTGAGGGATTTTAACACTGGATGTAAACGCTATTGCGTTCCTTTCTCTGATCTTTAATTATACTGACTTCCTTCCAGCTTTACTTCCCTCATCACGTCCTGTCATGACCCTAGTACAGTTTTATGTTGTCCATCAAACTGGACTAAGTTTTTCTTCTGGACTTACACTGAGTGTAGGCTTCAATTCTATAGGAATATCCATGAGTATGGCACATCACTTCAATGGCAGACAGAACAGACAGCAGCTGTTGAAGTGATGAGGAGCTCTCCATGCACAAGGTGCACTAAAACTGCATCAGCACAGAACAGAAAATGTTTATGGACTTCCAAGGAAATTATAAGCCGTGCCATACCTTGACCCACTGAGCTGTGTGTCATCTTTCCAATTGACTTAATGAAATCAGGACCTTGTCCCTAGACAAACTCAAGTACTGGTCCCATTCTCTAGCTATGAAAGATTTGCACTACTTGGGGTACACTGTATGTGCATTTGTACTATTTCTGAGGAGAATATTCCTGCAAACAACTTGTTCCCCAGAAAATTATAACAGCGTCACAATATCTGTACTGAAGAAGTGTGTACTGCAGTAGATAACCTACATGAAAGCAGATGGTATCTCACTGATAATTCACAGAAATCTCTTGGGATTGCTTGATTGCTTTCTGCATCATAAGAACAAAAAAACTTAGAAGTGAAAATCACATTATGAATTCTTGAACTAATTTCAGTGATGTCTGTAGAATTACAATGGAGATTGAGTTTAGTTCTGTGACAAGGAAAGAAGTTGGTAAATATGAAGTTATGGATTTGGGATTTTTTTTTGCCTGTTTTTCATTTCCGGTAATGGAAAGACACAAAAACATGATCTTTGTGGACCTATAAATGGCCTTCATAACATATACCATCTGAAATAAATAAGATTCACCTTTGATAACTTATTATGCCTTTCAGTAATATGCTTATTACAACAGACAATTGTAGAGTTGTCATGAGGATTCTGTCACCACTTATTGTAAGCCAAAATAAAATCTATTTTTAAACCTAATGTATTTGACATTTAAAATATATTTCCTACATAAAAATGCAGAGACTGTGGAAATTCTTTAGAAATAAGGTCTTGGCTTTGTTTTTGCATGTTCTTCTGTGTTACTGCACACTTTTTTGGATATGTTGTGCTATTTCCAATCAGCCATTAGTAATAGGTTTAGCAGTCGTTTCAACCTCGCTTAAAATTCTTGTTCTCAATTTTTATTCCATAGAAGGCAATTTAGGCATTCATCTGCAAACACTTGCTATTTGAAGCAATGCTTGCTTTCATTAATAGTCCTTGTGAAATCACAGTAGCAAGTACTTTACCTAGTAATGGGAGTCTGGAGGATTGGAGTTTAGGTTGCAAACATTCATTTAATTTTGGGAGGACAGTCAGGCAACCCATGTTTCACACTACAGCGCATACCATGTTCTGTAACTCCTGGTTTCTATTTCTGTCACTGCCTCTGACCAGCTGTATGTCCTTGAACATGCGCCATGCTCTCACTATGCTTCAATTTACCTAGATTTAGAACAGAAATAAAAACTGTCCCTGGGCATTTGAGAACATAATGCCTCATTGGGTAATTTGAGAACTAACTGTGCCAATGACAAAAGTACACTGAGGTCAACAGCAGAAATGTACACTTCTGATGAGTCCATGAAAAGCAAAATTTTCAACAGGAACTTATCCTACTCTTCATTTCTAAGAGGGCATCACATCTGTAACTCCTACTTGTAATTTCTGTAGCAGAAGTATTTAGATGTCCCACTCAGAAGCCCATGAAACTAAAGGATGTTTTGGTAGCACTAATATTTGTGCTTCATTTTGTCCATGTAACTGTGTTCATTTAAGGAATTTTTAAGGAATCTCTGAAAGGATCAATGAATCTAAACCAACCAGAGAACAGCGTAAAATGAGTCTCTATGGTATCTTTTCTCCACAGTGTTCTAACTTCTTGTTGGTTAGCCAGATGAGAAGGAGCTGTCTTTATTTAAATCTTATCCAAAGTTCAGTATTTACAATGGTTGCTTTTACAAACAATCTTTTTTTTTAAATTAAAGAAATATAAGAAATATATGATAATGGAAATGGCAGTCATAAACTATCTGTTGTGTTAAAGCAAAAGCACGTATTCCAAATTCAAAGAAGACAGACATACTGCCAAATCATTTTGTCACAATAGTTTGCATTTTACATTTGAAATTCTAGTATTCGTATTCTCTTCTGCCTTTATCCAAGCAAACCCCATTCAAGTTTCTGCCTGATGAGACAACAAAGATGAAGAGACAACAAAGATGCCATGATTTTTAGCTTACTTGGTCAAAAAATAACTGAATAGCTACATTAAGAGGCTTTTCTTTCACATTTTCAAACTAACATCATTAGAAAATTTCAGGACAAAATGCACAGCGCAAAATGGCTTTGTCAAACATTCTGTAATCTCAACTCAAACTAAGTCTACTACATGTTGCCAATGATTTCAGTGCACCAATCTTTGGCAGGTACATTTATGCGAATAAATAAACACATTCTCCAAAGACGCAAAGTTCAACCAACCAAAAATCTTTGCAAAATATCTTTAAGAATTCGCATTTATATCTGCTTGTCTGGGGCTTCCAAATGCCTACACATGGAGGAGAAAAAAATAAGCACAGCAGCACAAAGTGTGAACAAAGAATTTTGTCACTTTTTGTAAAGAATATCCTATTCCATCACAGTTTCTGTCATCCTACTACGTTTCACACAAATGAACCAGATGAGAAGTAATTCAAAGGAATTTTAAACAGTAAATTCCATTGGCATTTATGACACAGGCAGAAGACTTGTAATAAAATATTACTCCACTTGCAAACTTAAGTTCTATTTTTATTTGCAATCACACAAATTTTACTTCAGTGACTGCTGATTCTACTAATTGCGATGACAATTTCTGAATACAGCTCTACGCCAAAATATACTAGGATAGTGGGGAAGCCATACCTGCTCAAATAGTTACCACTAGTCTGTACCACATGGAAAGCTAGTCTATATCTGTGCAGTGTTGACAGATACGTACAACAGCAGTTAAGTGTTTCTTTCCATGTCCTTGTCAGGAACACAAGTCAACTTTCCAAACTTCTATCAGACTAGTTTTCCCAAACAAATATCTTCTAATGGCAAATATGACTGGATTTTTAACACTTTTTTCTTCAAGTATAAATTAAATTGAAAACTCCTACACAGAGGTTCTTCTGTCAAAACCGCATGGCAAATGAAAATGTGCTCTGAAATTCTTCAAATGTACCATGTTAGAAGAAGTACGTATACAGGAAATTCTGGAACTTAAGGACAAATTTCTATAGCAGCTCTCAGATTTCATGGTAGCTGAGCTACTTCAGTAAGTGAAGATAAGCAACCACATGTGGCCTTATAGGACAGGTGCGACAGCTTATCAAGGTCTCACATACAGATAACAACTGTCAAATATTATTATTTGAGTGAATGTGGTAAAGTTCAAAAACCGTTATATCTGGTTGAATTTTTGTTCTTAGTTTGTGTAATTAACTGCCACAAAAATTCACTAATACAGAACTAAGTTTAAAAACAACTCTGAATTTTTCTGAAATAATAGGAATATAAAAGAAGAACCAGTCTTTACCTTCCAAAACTGAAAAAACAAAAGATGTTGAGAATGCATTATAACAAAGTTGCCACACACACTGTCTTTTCTGACTGAAAATGATGTCTGTTGGACTCTTGGAAGATGTCACAGTGATCATCTACTGGACTCTCTATTTTGTCAGCATCTCTCTGACAACCAGGACACAAAACTGGTTACAGTACTTCAGAAGTAGTCTCACAAGTGCAGCAGAGGGCATCCCTCAACCTCTCTTGTTAGTGCTATTTTTGTTGCTGCCAGGATACACTTGTCACTCGTGTTTAGTTCACTGTACACTTGAATGCCCAGGTACCTTCTTTACAGAGCTGCTTTCTAGCCAGCCAGCAATCATGGATGTTACTACACCCTGGATGTAGGACTTTGCATTTGCCTTTGCTAAATGTCCTGAGATTCCTGTCAGCACATTTTCACAGCTTGCAGAGATCCCTCTGAATGGCTGCCCCATTTGACAACACGTTACCCGCTCCTCACAATCGAGGAATGAAGTGGTTGAGGATGTGTTGTGTCGTTATGAGAGGATGCTATGAGAAACTGTATTGAAGGCTGCACTTAAGTCAAGAGTCACTGCTCTTCCCACATCCACAATCACTTCATCTTAAAAGACAGTCACAATGGGCAGAGTTCATCTGCTGAAAGTTTCATGTCACCTTTCTATTCCTCATGTCACACTTTCCATGAGGACTTCTTAGTTTTCTAAGGACTGAAGTGAGACTGACCAGTCTGTGATATCCTGGACTTTCCTGCCTGTTCTGAAGTTCAGTGGGAAATTTGCCTTTTTCCAGTTTTCAGGGGTCACACTTGACCACCATGACCTTACAAAGATGATAGAGAGGCCTCACAAAGACACTGCTCACCTCTTTCAGCACCTTTGGAGAACACTCTCTGGTTCTGAGTATTCATGTTATGCACAGTTTACTTAAATAGTCACCAGCTCAATAGTCCTCTACTTTTAATGTTTTGGTACACATGAAATGTTGTACACAACCCACCTACTACTTCAAACAAATCAAACTTAACTAAGTAAAAACAATCTGCCATTCCTCCTGTGATATGCAGGATATCACTGTGAGTGGCTCCCAAATACTTGACAATTCTCTTCCTCACTGACAACTCCATACAATCTGAGTGCTGTCCAGGTTCCCCTCAGGAAAGAAAACCATAGAGGTATTTGATTCTAATAAAGTGGGTAGTCAATTCTACCACTACTACCCAAATGGCAGTCAGTTCTGGTGTACTGAGCTAAAGATCAACTCACCTCCCTCTACTTTCCTAAAGGAAGGATGTACAAAAGATCTTGACAGCTGACTTATTACTGTCTGTCTTAAGTTAGCATTTTGCTGAGAGGAACTATTATACCCACAGATTGTCTGAGTAAGGCAGGATAATCCCAACCCACAGTGCGTGCACTACTAGTAGTATAAAAGCAACTTCTGAAAAGCACTACCATGAAGTATAAATCCTGGCACAGAGCCGGCATGTGCTGGTGCCTTGCTCAGGGAAAGAAAACAATTTGGGAAGTCTTAGTGTATAAGTCTTGACGATACAGCACATGAAAGGCAATGTCAGACATTAAAACACCACCTATTTAAGCTTTAATGTGAGCAAGCATAGCACACCAGAAATGCATCCTAGATATATGATATCCCCCCCTGACCATTTTTACTTGTAACAGCAATTAGTAGATATGGACCCTCCTGTTGCAATCATTTAACTGAAGAAAAGATGAGCTTCAGATCTAGCATAGCAGTTTCAAAAGTTAACCACTTACAGCCATTTTCCTTCACGCTGACTAGAAGTCCTTCACGGCTGAGTTGCGTTAAGATCCTAAGCGAGCTCTTCAGCAGTCTCAGCACAAATCTGCTTGATGCACTATCAAGTAAGCTCTACTAGCCTTGGGTGTGCTGTGGAAGCAAGAGTTGTAACAAATAGCTGCGAACTGCTGCATCCTTAATTTGTTGTGCCTGATCTCTAGGACCTATTCTCATTTGACTTGCATAAAAGGAGATAGGAAAAACAGAAGGAAAGGTAAGACTAGTCACGTTAATTATTTTGTCTCAAACCAAGTTCCTTCAGCTAGTGAGGCAAATTCCTGGAAAAAACCTCTATGCAAATTTATGAGTCCACTGCTAAGAATACCAAGCCAGCTCTAGACACAGAGGCAATCACAGGACCAGTGTAGAGGAAACTACTGCATGACAAGTTTCCTCCTGCACTTCAAATAACTTCAGTCTGGCAAGGCTGGGAAACAATACGGCCCCAAAGCCTCTGTTTAGGAAGAACAAGACCTCCAGAATCAAGCCCCCTCTGCTGTAAATCCTTACGCTTCTGCACACTAACCCACCCTCTTATGATAATGACATTTGTTCATTTTCCATGACAGGTACTTAAACCATTTTTCTTTTTTTTTTTTTTTTTTTATTTAAGTTTGGATTAAAAAAAAGTAAGTAAGGAGTGAATTGGGTCAGCATTCCATGAGTCTACAACAATTAGGAAGAAGTTAAGGCAGCCAAGTTAAAGTTGAGCTGCTGAATACAGCTTTGTAGCTTAAAAAAGCAAAAGAAATCAGTAATAGCTCAGTTAACCAGCCATTCTAGAATGACCAGTTTAAGGCATTATCTAAAAACCTAAACATTTAAGAAGGATGATAAAATTAGAGTTGGATGGAAATTCTCAAATGAAACCACCTCCATCAGACAATACTGCAGTGGACTAGATGAAAACAAGACCCTAAGCGTGGATATATTCTCTCACCACTTCAAATGGGGATGCTGAGACATTCCACAGATGGCAAGTGGAGAAGGCAGACCAAGATGTATGCACATTTCTGAAGTCTCCTTCCACAGCAAATTGCTTGTCTGTCAGAATCCAAGCCTGTCTACTGGGCTTGGGATTTTTTGTTTGTTTGCTTGTTTTCTTTTTTTTTTTTTTTTTGAGTAAGCTTTTCTTGGATTGAATTTTCAAGTTATATCACAATGCAGTCCAAAAGGAAAAAAAGCAGTCCAGAAAGTCAGTAGGTGCAGCACTATATCCTCATTAGTTGGTCTGGATCCAGAGATAAGAGATTTCAGTCTCTTGTATCCTAAGCATACTCACAGGTGGCAAATACATTACTGCCTTTTCTCTCTTTAGGGAACAAAACAAGGATTTTTCTCTCCTGCAGACCTTTAATACATAAAATATTGGTTCAAATCTATTCTGTAATGTTCCATTCCTTCCCACAGTTTATGATCAAATGAGAACTGATGTTGGGCCATGGAAAGTCTGCTTCACATTTGTCTCTCATCTTGCCTCACGGAGATCCCTGTTGGGCCAATTACTCAGAACTCCATTGAAACAAATGCAGTTATTATTCTGAAAGGTCACTTCTTTTTGCAAAAATATGATCTCTTTTTCCTCAGGTTGCTGCAACTCGAACTGGTTCTGGCTCCTTAGATTGCTTTTTTTTTACAGTAGTGATATGAAAATCTATCATTACTTTTATGAGAGTCCAGAAACTCACAATGAACTAAAAATCGTGCAACAAGCATTTTTTTATTATTATTGTTATTTTTTAATGGGAAGTAGTAGGATTTAGAAACTGCTAGCCTAGGCCTCCTGCAATTCAGCTGAACGCGTCCAAATTGTTTATACATATTTCACATTTCTGAGGCTTTCTTCCCTGTTACACAAACCAAATCAGCTGTACGTATGAACCAGCTTATTCTCTGAAATCTGGAGAGCAAGAGAGTAGGCTGAGAGGGGTGCCAACAAACGGTATGCGAACAAACCAACTATTTCCCTGTGGGTTCTGAGAAAGGGCACTTTCCTAAGAAAACATATTTTGCCGTTAATCAAACCAGAATGTTTCATTCCTTCAAGGAACGAAGGCAGCTCGTTCCAAGCAGCAGACTTGGGCTTCTCTGCAACTCCCGATGTTTCTTGGAACAGAAAGCAGCACCCTCTGGGGCGGCTAAAACCGGGGAGCAGAACCTTTCTCCTAGATGTTGTATCTAAGAGGTGTACCCTGCTATTAAGAACACGGCACTTGGCTTTCGGTGTGGCTTTATGCGGTGCCCACACGAGCAAGCGCCTGACAGAAGAGCCGCACATCCCAACCTGAGGCCGGAGGAGCAGCGGGCACCTGAGGAGTCACGCCCAGCACTGCCTGTTACCGGCCCTTCATCTCCCACATGCACTGCTCTTTCAACCCCACCGGTGACACCGGTCACTCGGGAAGCGACTGGGCAGCACTAGAGCTGCGAAGGACGGCCGCCATCCCCCGAGGCCGCCACCTGGGGCGGGAAGGAGGAGCCGCCACGCTTGGCGGGCGAGAGGAGGGGGGGGGGGGGGGGAGGAGGTGGCGCGGGGCCCCACCGCGCAGGGGCGGCGCCGGTCACGTGGCTTCGGCGGCGGCCCCGCCCCGGCTCCGGCGGAGGCAGCGGCGGCGGTGCGCGCGCGCAGCCGTTGCACCTGGCGCCGTCCTCGGGGCTCCGCGTCGCCAGGACAACCGGCCTCGCCGCCGCGCCTCTGCCATGGTGAGCACGCCGCTAGGGCCTCGGCACCGGGGCGGCGAGCGGCGCCTCAGGGACTCGGCCCCGCCGCAGCGGGCCCGGGGCGGGGAGCGGCGGCGCGGCAGGTGGGGGTTGCGGGGGGCGGGCCGCGTCTGTGTGTGTGTGTGTGTGTGTGTGTGTGTGTGTGTGTGTGCGCGCGCGGGGATGCGTGAGCGGCAGCGCTGCGTGGGGGCACTTCCATAGGCGTGTACGCGCTGGGTGTGGCCCGGGGCCGCGCGCGCGCCGCACGATCCGCGCGTGGTGCTCCGCGCGGCCGCGGTTCGCGCGCGTCGACATGCGTGGCCGCGATGGATCGACGCGTGTGCGCAGGTGGATTTGTAACCGCAGCGGAGCCGCGGTGCGTGTGCGGTGGGCGCGGGGTGAAGGCGGTGCCTGCGCGCAGCAGGTGGCACCGGGAGCTGCGGCGCCGGGCCGGGGAGCGGCCGCGGACGTGGTGCGCTTTGCAGAGGGGATTCGCACCGTCCCCGGCTTCGGTTACGGTGTCTGATGCCTTATTGCTTTGCGGCGGTGGCTGCGTGCGGGGAAGCCTGCCAGCCTTTCGTGCGTGGGGCGATGCGGTGTTTTAAGGCAGAAGATTGCTTCTGTGTGGGGGAGCGTTGGTCGCCTGTTCGGGGTGGAGTGGCGAACCCTCCGGAGGGAAGCAGGGTACCCCTGTAGTGGCGTCACGTGATCTTTTCTATTCCCTTCGCGTGTCTGTGCTCCTGTCTCTACCCTGTGCATCTTGATCCCGAGCAAAACAACCTTGAGAAGCGGAGCGTGATGTGGAATAATAATCCGAGTTGCCCGTACTTGCAGCACGCCTCTCCGTAGTACTGTGTGATTATGGGTTTGATCAGCAGAGGATGTAGGAAATCTGTCACTGCAAGGAGCAGCAGACACCAGCGAGCGCTGGCTGTCGGTGGTGTGGTGTTGGTGAAATGGTTGTGATGCATCTCCATGACGTCCTGCTTCGCATTGGCTTTCCGTCACGCGTGCTGCGTAGCTTCTCTGATGTGGGATTTCTGAAAAGCTAACGTAATGAAAACAGATTTCATGTTACAGACGGGGACGGGGTTGGAAAAAAGAACGAAACATTTTGTAGTGTTCTACAACATAAGTAAACGTTTCATGTTGACTCCGAAGAAGATGAAGAAGGGATTCATTTCGACCAGTGAACGCAAGACGTTTTAATGCAGGCGATGTTGACGTTTCTACAGATCAGAAAGACAGTCAGCTTATTGCTTGCTTATTTTGATTGTAGACTGAAATAGTAGACTGATTTAGTGATCTTTGTTAAAATTAGAGACTACGTGGGGTTAGCAGATGTGGAAAGTTGAAACTGAAGTCAGATTTTGACTGAAGCGTAGCAACTATTTTTAGGTTAATGGAGTAAAGTAGTACTAATCTGGCACTGTGACAGTATTGATCTGAATGCCAGCAGAAGGCTATACATTAACAGTATTTCAGCTGTTTTGTCAATTAGAAGCTAGAATAACAGCATCAGTGTCGTTATAAATTACCAACTTGTCTAATTGTTCTGGTAATATTTCTCCTGAATCAGAAACGCGCTTGAAAGGGATATGTTAAGTATGACAAAACCATATTAAATTGCGAAATCAAAGAGTTCTTGCTTTGAGTTCAAACAGTAGCCTGGAGCTAGTTCAGGCAGTGGCCACAACACTCATTTCCATTCTTTTTAATAACCTTTTCAGGAAGGTGGTCGGTGTAGTCCATAAATTTCTTTTTAATTTGCTTGTTTTGATTTATATTCTAGCAGAGTCCAAAAATGTTAGAATTTCTGGTTCTTCTTCAGCAAGATTGATTTGATGTGACAGGGTTAGAGTCCGATCTGAGCTTCTGTAAGACAGCTTTCTCACTGGAACTTCATGACGTGTGGTGGGAAAGCTTAATTCTTTGTGAAACTTCTGAGAGGAACACAAGGAGTGGTTTATTGCATTTATAAGAATGGAGATCTTACTTTCATCGTTGTGAAGTCAGTATGCACTGTTATAAAGGAAAAAGACAGATTACTTTTCAGAGGAATACAACTCACAGCACACTCGTATCTTCTCTGTCAAATCCATCTTTATTTTTCAGGATCAAGAAATTACTTGCCTGTCTCTGCTGAAGTTTAAACTTGTTATTCTTGAGCTTCAACATTTTTTTTTACTGATGGTTTGTTGAAGATTGAACTTTTCTCAGAGTGATTTTTCTATAAATATTCTGTGCCATGAATGTATGAAAATCTGAGTGTAGTATTGATTCATAGATACATTAGGTTGGAAAGGACCTACAAGATCATCTAGTCCAACCATGTATAATTCCTCAAGTCTGAATGGGACCAAGTAGACTATTTTTTGAGGCAGAATGAGTTTTGGTTGCAAAGTCCCTGTGAATAGTGCTGTGGTGGAAGCTGCCTTAGCATCAGTTTCAGTGTTTTTGATTAATAATGAAGTCACCCAAGTGGTCAAAGGGGAAGTACTTTTCTCAGCTGATTTATACTTTGCTACTTCCATTTGAGTCTCCAATGCTTAAGGAGGGATTTGTCACTTATTATCTAACCTGCTCAAGAAAAGCAAGCCCAGGATCCGTAAACTGCATCATTTTCCCAACTCCTTTGCTGCCCCTTCAACACTCTTCAGTATCTTGAGTGATTCCATCTGAGTTATTATCTTTGCCTTGGAGAAACCACTGCACTTTTAGGGGAGGAGGGCCAGAACTGGGAATGTGCCCCTTTCTGTGCTTGCCCATTTATGATTACTTAGAACCACAAGCTGCTGCTGTGTGGCCCACAGGAAAGTGCATGATGGCAGCAGCAAGACACCACGTGTTAAAATATGGGCTCTGCTTCATGGTATACTCTTCTCTATCCTAGTGTTCTCTCATCTTCTCCTTCAGATAGAAGGAGATAGTAAAGTCTGTTTTCAGTGGGTTTGATTACTTAGAACTGGTTTCTGTAAATTGAAATCGGTAAGGAGACGAGACACAAGTCATTATAAATGTGAAACTACCAGCATGTCATGCTCTTCTGTCGTCAGAGGTTGAAATTGAGGTCAGAGCTTCTCCTAGGAAGGGTGTTTCCAAGTTATGGCTTCGTATTATGTAGTTATTACCTGAATATTAAGGGTGAAAATGTCTATGCATGTGTATAGTTCTGAGAAAGGTCTGTAAGCTACTTCTGAAGCAAAAGCATTGCAGGATTGTATCAAGTATGTTTATTTCTACAGAAATTCAAGAGCTGTAAGTTTTGGCAAATAGTAGCAACTAAGTGAATGCCCAGCTTCTCTAAACCTCAGCCTCCTTCCTTCCCCACAGCAGTTAAAGTGTTTTGGAAATTCTACTCCTCTGCTGTTTCCTTTGAAGTCAGTTGTAATTGCCACATGTAATCTTGAGAAGGTACGTAATTTTGTCTCCTGCAACTGAAAAGTGTTATTAATTACACACTATATATATGATGTATGCAGTGGCACCACGTCTTGTGTTGTCTTTTTATTTTCTGGTTCATACTCTGGGGAGATTGTCTGGCGGAGGTTTGCTCTTCGTAATAAAAATTTCACACTTGGTACTAAGAAAAACATCAGTTCTGACACAGTGTTTATGATGCAGATCAAGCACTGCTTTAAAACCGCTTTGTAGAAGCTTTAGAGCCATTTCTGTGATGAATTACATCTTCTAATATAATTTTGAAAGACAGTTATGCTTGGGGAAAAGAAGAATCAGTGTTCAGAATTCTTCTCAGAGGTGTATAGAGGTTCTGCTTCAGCAATGCAAACAGGGCTTCAGCCACAGTTACATTTATGGAGTGAACTGGTGTCATTGGAAATAGAATTGGCCTTCCAGGGGTGGGTTGTGTGCTTGGAGGGAGGGCTGTATCAATCCAAAGAAGAGTGGTGTAAACTAGGTAAATGAATCCGCAGAACAATTTCTAGGTTTGTACTGCTCTCCGTTGCGTTGCATTCAGTGTGTTAGTTCGTAGGTTAAAATACTGGAGACTGGGAATAAAACTAGTCATATGTATAGCACTAAAAACAACTATAGGCTGACACGATGATTCAGAGAAGGAATTTTGGAGGATGAGCTCCTTAGGGCTTTCATGAATCTGTGATTGGATTAAATTTGGATGGCTGAAACAAAAAGGCTGTCCACAACCAAATACTGCTGTATTTAAGCATATAGATGACAGCTTTTCTCTTAGACTGATTTTACCAAAGATGCTTCACAATATGAATGTCTAGAACGTTTATTACAGCATGACTCTACAAAGCGTGCGTGAAACCAGCAGGCTTTTTTGCCACAAGGTGAATTTTAACATGACTACACAGTCCTTATGAGTGATGTCTTAGAATTCATTTCAGACTTACTGCTTAGAGACTCAGAGTTACTTGAATGGTCAAACAGAAGTACCTTTCTCACGTGTTTTGTCCTTGGGTCTTTGCAAATTGCGCTTGCCATCTATTCCTGCTGGAGGAAGGATTTGTTGCTTACCTGCTGAAGAAGAAGGCGCTGAATCTGGAAGATACATCATGTGAAGATGCATCATCCAGCTCTGTGGTGGACTACGATTATCTGGGTTTCCTCACTTTCTGTTTTAACAATCAAACCTGAAGATTACATCAGTTGAAGGCTTTATTTTATTCTCAATAAATGCTTCATTGTATACTGTTTTTGTTTGAAGTCTATGATCTTAAAAGAGGAATTATGTATGAAGAAGGCAAAATGCAGTCATTAAAATACTGTATAGATGGGGGAAAAGACAAACAAACAAAAAAACGTCACCAGCAGTGACAAAACACACAAATTACCCAAAGAGAAGGTTTACCAAGCAGTATACGACTGAGAGATGGACCTTCCCTTCAACAGATGAGGGTAGAACCTTATCAAACCTAGCTTTTTTTTAGCTTGTCTTGTACATTTAAAGATTTATTTGGGCATGGGGTTGACAGCTTTCTTGGCTACCAAACATCAGTTACACGATAGATGGTGTTGATAAAATGCCATCTTTCAGCTGAATTTTAGGCCTGTATGTAATGAGGTCAATCTGATTCTGCCAACCATCTGATTTCCCCTTTGTTATTCTTAACAGATTAGTGTAGGAGCTGCCACACTCAAGTTAGCTGAGGACAGTGCATCTCCTGAAATTCTGGCATGGTGCAGGGAAAATTTCTGTGTCTTTGAGAATTTGTTCTGTGCCTCTTTGGTTTGTCTCAGAATTTACAATGAAATAATCATGTGAAGAAATGTCACAGCACTTTAAATAACAGTGGTGGTGAGACAGCAGATTGTGCTAGTATGCTTAGTATGCTGGGCTAATTCAGAGGATTGCTTTCTCTTTGGTGACTTTCCAGGAGAAAAGGCAGGTCTTGCTTAAAGGATAGTCAGCTCAGCTGGCAAGTTTGGATAACCTGCTTATTAAAATAATCTGACTGTGTGCAGTAATTAAGCCACGCTCTTAAAAATGCTCAATGGTTCCAAATACAGTTGGCTGGAAGCAGCTACTGGTCTGCAAACAGTGCAGGAAAGGATGCTGTCAGCTGCTTGGTTAACTGGGAAGAAGCTGGGGAGGACAAGGCAGCAGACAGGGCAACCTCCAGGCACCTCCTGCTCTCTGGAGCAGGGCTTCTGAGTTGGGGCGGCCAAAGGCTTCGAGGTGGAGTTGTGGCTGCAGAGATGAGCACTGACCTTCATCTGCTACTCAGTGAGTACAGGGCCTTGCAAGAGCCAGGGTGGTGCCCTCCAGTGAAATGTCAGTGATGTGCTCTGAATGCCAGAGCTGGCAAAACAAGAATGATGGCTTTTCTGGAAGAAAACCAAGCAGCAAAGCGGGCAGCGTGGCCAGCTGCATCTGCCTGATGAGTTTTATTATGTTGGACGGAGCTTGCTCTGGGAAAACTTTGAAAGGAGTATGGTCCTTACGGGCAGCCCTCAGACAGTGATAAGCACTGGGGAAGGACAGAGAGAGATTTCTGCGTATGTTTCATCTTAGTCTGTGAAGGTGAGTTGTAATCGTTCCTAGGACTGATGCACAAGGCATTCGTATGAGCTGTTGCTTTTGATCAGGCTGTTTGTCACGCTTCTGGAAGAGGAAAGATCCAGTCAGCATCTGGCAGTGGAGTGGAGGCTGAGAGCCTGCAGAAGGTAGTGTGCTGTGCTCTGGGGAGAGTGGTTAGCTGCTATGGCAAGCATCATGGCTAGGGTTTAAAAGTGCGTGGAGTGAAAGCTAGAGGCAGAGCACAGTGAGCAGCTGGAGCATGGCAGGAAGAGCCTGGAGGGCAGAAAGTGTCTGTGTGTTGAAGTAAAAGGCTGCCAGTCTGATTCTGCTGTAGGTGGGAGTAGTGTGAGGTGGCACTGCCTTTTGTGAGGATCGTTTTTGTGTCATTGATTGTACAGGAGGCTTTACTGTGGGTTCTGTTGTCTTTGGTATCACCTATTTCAGTCCTGGTAGCAGTGCTTATCCATTCTCCTGTCTAACACTGCTTTTGTTGCCTAGATACAGTTACATTTTGCTATTTAAGTGGTGCTAAATGATTCTCCTTGTCTGCTGTATTCTAGTGCATTAGCTGTACATTTCCAGAGGAAGCACCGGATAGCAGTTATTCTCTGACCATTAGAAAGTGGTTTATAGAGTAACATGAGATAACCCTAAATTTCTTCTGGAAGATAGTCATTTCCACTTCTCATCATCTTCCTCCATTTTTCTCCCGTAGCTAAATGAAAAGCTTTTTAGCATGCCATTGATGACGTTAGGGTGCTCAGAAACTGCTCTGGGTTGCTGTGCTGGCTTTCTTTCTGCTATAGCAAGAGGTAGTTTCAGTTGCATGGTCAAGGCAGAATTTTACAGGCAATGTTTGGGCGTTACCACTGAGGAGGAGAGATGTGCAGCAAGTTGGTGGGGTTTGCATTGGGGAACAAAAATCTACACCTTGGAGGAACTGGGTAAAACCTCACTTGTGTTTTGTGAGGAAAAATCTTTTTAATGCATTTTTTTCTTATGATGCCTTTTACTGCATAAACAGGACTAAATAGATGCTGTTCTTGCAAGTGGAAACCTGAAAGACCTGATGCTCTTTGCATATGGAAATGTTCACAGCTTAACTAGGATATCTGCTGTGTCAACAGTAGGAGAAGGGAAATTAATGGATTTAATTCTAAACTGCTGTCTCCTTTGGTGACAGTGACCCACCCTTGGGTTTTATTACTGGCGTCTTAAATAATTCAGCCTTGTTGTCCATTCATGTTCTCTTTTTACTGATTTTTTTCTTTGGGGTCTCTGTCATCTTCTCTCCCAAACTTATGTTTACTCCAAAATGCTTGCTTTAGCATTCTAATGAGCAAAGTTGTTTTTGAGCAACTGTTTTTTAAAAGCTGGCACGTTGAAAACCCTCATTTACTCTGATTTCAGTGGAAATTAAATGCATAAATATCTCTGTGGAACTAAGCCATAATGGCTGAGCTGCTAACAAAATGGTTTCATCTGCTAAGGAAATAGTTCTTTATTGAAGAGTCGATTAAATAACAACTGCATCCCTTAAAACAAACCAAAAAAAAGACTTTCAACAAAATTAATAGTATCACTGTTTTTTGATGTTGAAAATATTAGTCAAATAGGATTACTAAATTATTTAGATAAAATGATAAACCAGGATAAATATTAATTTATTTCTTCATGGAGGAAAAATTACATTTTTGGGCATACCACAGTTCCTTGCCAGATGGGGTCCGAAATCGTTTGTGTGCTATCCCATCAAAAAGAGATTGCTTCAGCACAGTAATTCGGGTATAAACAGGAGAGCAATATCCCTGTTAGACTGGAAGAGAATAATGTGTGGATGCTTTTAATGCTAGCAAGCTATCTGTGATGTGTGGGGAAGTTATGTTCCAGGACTGGTGGTGATCATTACATTTCATATTATGGACGAGGAAACAAAAAGATGAGCTTATTCTTTCTGGATTTGACCTATTTGCAGAATGGATATACATGCTCTGTTTGTTTAGAGAAGCAATTAAAAATAATAGCTCCAGAAGAAACTTAGTGCGAGCTGTTATCAAGTGTTAAGGAAATACTCAGTTTTCAGCTCACTGTGACTTGTCCTTAAAATGCAGAGACGATGGTTCAGCAGAAGATCAGTTAAGGATTGTGAGGAATGACCCACTCTTGTGCATTTTGGTGTTGAAAACAAGATGAGGTGGTGAAGTACTGTTACAGCATTCCGTTGTGGGTTGGTGTTGTTTCTGCTTTCAGCCCATAAACATTTTCTGTATCTCTTATGCTTACAGGAAATGGAAAGCAGCATTCTATTACACGTTTGGTGTCACCTCTCCTCTTTCATTTTTCATTTGTCTGTCGCATTTCAAATTTTTGTACAGTTAAAAGCACACTTCTCTAGAGTTTTACATACCCTGTTGTTAACACAGTCAAACTTGCAATCAAGTGCAAAAGCAAGGGGAGAAGAAATACTCCTTCTACATCCACAATAATTTTGTAATATTACTGGATAGAGGTATTTTAAGGGCCTGTCATTGTCAGCGCTTTCTAACTGTAAGGAATGATAAATCAGGTTTGTCGAGGTTATTAGAGTGTTTTCACAGCAGTTGATGAACACTTTCTTGACAGGTTTTATTTATTTTTTTTTAATAGAGAAGTAGCAAAGTCATGGTTTAAAAATTTACTAGGGCAGTACTGTGTACCTCAGAGAGGTGGTACATAAATGCATGGTAATTACTTCAGAGGCAATTTCTGTGATAAATGGCAGTTTCAGATCATCGGGAAATCTTCAGAGAAGAAACACATTGTCCCCTTTGCACATTCTCTTTTGACTCCAGTTGCACACAGTCAAAATCACCTTACAGAGTTTCATCTAAAAGACACCAACTCCATCCCATGCCTGCTCCTCATTTGACCAAAATCTAGTACTGAAGGGCCATTAAAGATGGCACTGTCTTCTGTCATGCAAATACGTTATCATTCTAGAAGCTAGTTTGCTTTTTCACAGAACAAGAGTAATAGCTTTTCTATTTATTTGAATATGCTAATACTGTGAAAACAGTACGTGATGGTACGGTGACTGTAGCTTTGAATCTGTTTCTGTCCTCATCTGCAGCTTATGTTATTGGCATGGTACCTTGTGTTGCTTACTTCTTATAAGTAGGAGTAAAAGCTGCTGCTTTTTAATTTTTAATTTTTTTTTTTCAGTTTAACTTGGATTCCTAAATGTATACACACAGGTCATACTTACTTCATTTATTTCACATAGTCTGCCATTCCAACTTTAAATTCTAACAGTATCTTGTGCAAACAAAGATTATAGGTCTTTTTCCCATAAGAGTTGCCAGGAGTACAGTTCAGTTGTAGGTTTAGATTTTCAGCTTTCCCACAAGAGAAAAACACAAAGTATTCCCACAGATCTCTGCCATGACTTGCAATGATTTTGCTTTTTAATGCAGGAGTCAAATTCCTGGTCCAGGCATAAGGCAAAGTGACCAGAGAAAAAGCATTACTGGACCTGATGCTCAGCAATTCTCATTAAAGAGGTTAAGATTGAAGGCATTCTGGGCTGTAGTGACCATGCTTTGGTACAGATTGTGATTCTGAGGAAGATGGACCTGGCAAGAAAGTGAAGTGGGGACCCTGAATCTCAGGACAGTGAACTTCAGGCTGTTAAAGGAATTTCTGGATGAAGTCTGCTGGGAAGCCCTCTTTAGAGACAAGGGAGCTGAGCTGGCAACTATTTAAGGATACCTTTCTGAGAGCATAAGGGCTCTGTCACTCTCTGTAGGAAAAGAAGCAGAGGAGGCAGGAAACTGGCAAGGCTGTGCTGCTTAAACTGGGAGTTAAGGAGGACACATACAGGCAGTAGAAGCAGGGACGTGTTACCTGGGAAGAAGAATACAGGAATGCCCTCCAGATGTGCAGAGATGGGATTGTGAGAGCCAAGGCACAGATAGAACTGCACCTGATGGGGGATGTGAAAATTAACAAGGGATTCTGTATGTTTCTTGGTCAGAAGTGGCAGGTGAAAGAGAGCGTACCCACTCTGTTAAATAAGAAGGGAAAATTAGTGGGAAGGTTGCAGCCAGAGGGTTGTGGTCAGTGGCTGTATGCCAAGTGGAGGCTGCTGGCAGCTGGTGCCCCTCAAGAATTCATCTTGGGATGGTACTCAGTGCCTTTGTCAGTGACAAAAATGATGGGATCATATGCATCCTCAGCAAGTTTGTGGGTGGCATGGAACTTGATCTTCAGCATCCCTTGCAACCCAAGCCAATCTGTAATAATTCTATGACGAGTAGCTGCAAATAGCTTGAGCATTGTATCTGTTTTCATTAAACAGTAATTTGCTCATATCTTATTAACTTAAAAGCTGCATCATCTTCACATAGTGAGTGTATGTCCCTGTTATTGTATATCTGCCAGACTCCAGCATAAAGAGAGGAAGGTTAATAATAGATTTTGTGCTGTCAAGAGGATGAACTGCTTATAAACTAGTAACAGTCTGCAGAGTAGCTTTATTTTAAAATCTATATTTATGCATATAAATGGAAAATATAGTCTAGATGCATATAAAACCTTTTGAGAAAGTATCTACAGCTGTTGAGTGATGAAGTTGAAGGAGAATTTGTAGTGGCCTGTGGTACTGAATGTTCAGATACTGGACTAGCGTTAATGAGATCTAAGTTCAATTGTCTGTTTTACCTCAGACCTTGTTTGTGCTCTCTGAGATGAGTTCCTTTTTTGACTAATTTTTTAATTGCAATGCACAGGAGTATTCCCCACCATCACCTTGGTGATCTTAAGCTCTTTAAGGATGATGTGTATCCATTTTCAGAGTGATGCAAAAATAATTACAATTAAGCCTTTATTTTGACTGCTACTCTAAAGAAATAAAATCCTAATGTGTACTGTTCTCGTGCTATAACCTACAAGCTATGAGTAACATGTAATATTAAATGAGACATGTGCACCTAATGCATAAATATATCACTTTCAGTGCTGTGAAACAGTCAGCTGGTTTTAAAACCAGTGATGTATGCGGTGTATTTCAACATAAAGGCTGAAAATACAGATAGTGATGGGTATTAGATGTAGGGCAAGAGCAGTGCAAACCTGAACCTGTGGTCAGCTGTGTGGAGCTGCTGAAGCAAATGGTGTATCTTCTCAGAAGGAACTAGAGTTGTCCTTTTGGAGTACAAATGCACATGATTTAAGATTTGAATCTGTGGTGACTATTGCTCCAGTTGCAGGAGCTTAATTAAATTTGTTGGTCCTGTTGAAATTTGGCTTTATTGTTCTTTGATGTGTGGATGTTGTGCACAGAGATGGTGGGTGCAAGAAGTGGCTTCTGCTGTGGTATCAAAACTGAGAAACAGTGGTGTATAGTTTCTCAATTTCCATGTATTTGTGCCAAGCAGTACACAGTGCAGAACTGTATGGAACGCACAATATAAGGCATGTCCTTTCTCTGTTTTCTACAATGGGGCGGTTTTAACTGGGCAAATAGTGCATGTTCAGGCACCTTTCTATGGCTGAATCTTTTACTGCTACCTGAAGTTCTTCTTTTCGGGGTGTACTTGATGATTACAGGGTGGCCCCATAGATATTGTGCAGTTAAGTTTTAGCACTAAGAAGCAGCAAGTGTATGTGTGGCTGCATCATGTGCACTGAAATCGTTGGTAGGGTTGCCAAATAATATGTTGAAAACTTGGTGTTAATGGTAATTTAGAAGACTTAATCACCTACGGGGAAGGTGAAAAGACACTCTAAAAGCAATTTTTCTTGTTGGTCTTTTTAAATATATTTTTTTCTTTTTGTTTCCAGGTTTTCTCAAATAACGATGAAGCCCTTATTAACAAAAAATTACCCAAAGAACTTCTGTTAAGGTAATTCAAGCTAACATGTTAAAGAGTAAAAATCTGAGGATAATATATTGCTTATTTGGCTCATAAACCACAAAATGCTATTCATTCTTGAAATAAATGGCAGCATGTCTGTTAGATTTTGGAATTCTTGAACCTGTTTTCTTTTGATCGCTCTCGAGTTGTTTTAATGTGTTTAAGTTACATTATACAACAGATGATGTATTTTAATAGCGATGTTTTTGTATTTTAATAGTGATGTTTTTGTTGCATGTTAGAAAAAGTGAAATAATAATGTCAACATACTTTAGTATATATAGCCAACTCTTTCCCGCGTTGCACGATATTTGTCTGAAGAGTGTATGATCCCTTCTCTAATATAATTCCCTACAGTGGTTACTCACTCTTCTTGTTACAAGCTTTGTTATAAAAAATATAACATTAACGCTTTCAAAAATTCACTGTGGTGAAAAGCACTGCCAGCCACCCTTACTGTCAGTCTGTTATATGTGGTAGAACCAACAAGAGGATTTTATTTGGGATCATTTGGCCAGCCACTCCTTTAATTTGCTACTGTGTGAGTAGATCTTGTTAGCTACAGCACCAAAATCGGTAAGTTTAGCCCATGGTTGAGATACAGATGGATATCGTCATGTGAAATCAACTTTGAACATATTGAGCAAGTGCAGACTGCACAGGGTGGAGGTACTGCTTAACTGAATGTGACCACTTGAGAGGTAAAACTGAGCCTGCTCAGCAGCGTCTTCTCTACCTGCCTATAGTTTTCATTCCAGTCCACTCCTTGTGCAAAAATGTTTGCATATAGTGCTGCAATTACAGTTTTTAGTGGTGGTGTAATTAAAATTGAGGTGATTTATGAGTACACTAAAGAGGTGCAGGTATGTTATTGCTTCCTGTCTGATTTCATGTTGGTTAATATCTGAAGCAGTGATATTTTGCGGTCTTGTTTATTCAGAATGTGTTCCTAGAATGTTATTACTTCTTTTAGTGTCTGTACTATCACAGTGTTCACTCGGGGGTATTAAAGCAACAGTCTTTTGTTAGGGGAATCAAATTTTTAGAAGATTTTCACTTCATTTCCAAAGTACTCATTCTGTGTGGTGCTGAAATTGTAAACTAGCCTTGTAGAACTGTTCAGAAAATGTGAGTAAATGAACCAAATGATACCCTAAGCACAAATTGTAATAACGCTGCTTTGTTGTGCTCATGCCGTGCCTCTTAATCTGAAGCACTTCTTTCCTAACAGCAGGATTATTATCTGTGGAAATGGCTGTGCTTTCCACTGTTACAGGTGTTAAGCATCCTATCCACAGAGTTCAACAGAATTTGCTGATGTTGTTTAGAAAATGAGATAGCAAAGAAGTTTTATTCTGAAACAACTTAGTAATTATGTGATATGCCTATACTTTCTTTGTGGGGCTGTCTTAATGTGTCTAAAGGAAGGCTTAGCAGTGGAAATGTGTAAATGCTATTGTAAGCATGAGCCTAAATCTCTTTCAAAACCTAAAGCCATTTATGTTGCAATGTGTTTTAAAATTGTCTTGAAGTATTTGTGTGGCAGAACAGGTTCAATATTGCTGTATTGAGTGTAATTAACATCCTAATTTTTATCATTAACTAGGCAGTTTACCCTTAAATTAAGAAGAGTAAATCATTTGCAGTAGAAACATTTTGCTTACAGTACAGGAGCTGAATAATAAATGCGAGGTGTCATGAAACTCACGTGGTTTGTTTCTTGCTTATATCAGTTGCCAGGGAAAACTGTTGGAAAATCCTTCAGGTTTTTTTCTTTAATATTAAAAAAAACACTAAAACTTGATGTATGGAAAAAGGTGGTTCATGTCTTGATATAAATAGTAAAGTGAAGTGTTGCAAGAGTTGGTCTTATTCTCATTTGCATCAAGTATTTAAGTAGTTTGACTGTAAAATGCAGGCCAACATTTTCATTAATACTGAACATCATTTTTCTGGTGTCAGGGTTAAGAAATACAACCACGCTTTAAAACCTATTCATTGCAATGATCGTGTACTCTGAGGTTAAAGCACACTGCAGTCCTTTCTCGTTGCCTTACCCACCTGAATATTGTCATTATTTCTCTAGCACGTGGCATTAGATTTTAAGTTCTTTGAGGCACTATTATGTCTCCTGTGTGTTTTCTGCGGACTGTCTGACACACTTGAGTAAATTCAGGAGCCCTCGCTTCTCACAGATGAGAAGCTCTTCTCAAGCAGACTCAATTCAGCAGAGGACGAGGAGGTTTTATATGTCTAATGTGGTCTACGGTGATCTCTAGAAGGCTGTGGCTTGTAGGGACTGACTATGCTTTGAGACAGGTAGAATAGGTTGAATAAGGTGAATGGGACATTTCATTTGCAGCTTTTTTTGTTGTTGTTGAAAGAAATAGACTCTGCTGAAGACTTTGATTTGTCGTACTATTCAAGGTAAAAAAAAAATGACCACTCCTTTTCTCTTTTGCAGTGCTATCAGTCTGCCAGTTGGCAAGTAACCATTTCTCCTCGTCTACATTAGGAAAAGTGAAAGGTTAAATGAATACTTAATAGCACAATGTTTGAGTAAGAATCCTGCAGTGGTATTATAAGCTGTGTAATTTAAGTGATACGTTCAGACAATTATATTTTTTTTCTTTGTATGTATGATTATAGAAAAGCATCAGGAAGCACATAAGGTATTCTAGCTGCAGTTTGACATTGTTATCACATTGTTATCTGAAACTAAACCCTTATTTATGACCAAAAGAATCAGAAATGAAGTCTGAGACTATTGAAGGTTTAAAAGGATAAATTTCCAGGAGGATGTCAGAGCCTTGAAGGTGAATCTTATCTTTCTCTTGTAAATTGCCAGGAAAAAAAAAAAAAAAGAGAACTTCAAAATACATTAAGTTTTCAAATAGTATGAGTTTGAAAAGTGTTGAAAACAAACAAAAATTTAGTGAATATGTAATTAATATTGGAGTGTTCTGACTTTGTAAGTTTCCAGAAATACCACTGAAATGTTGTCCTTGAGAAAAGGTAATAATAATGTGTTTGGAAGTAGAGTGTATAGAATCAGAGAGAGTACTTTTACACTTGTGGAAGGACAGATAGTATTTATACCTTTGTATTTTAGTTGCTGCCATTTTGTGCCAGGATATTTTGTATCAGAATGCCAAGCTTCAGAAATTGGATTGTAAAACACGGCAATGATTATATAACCAATTTTTGTTACCAATTTTTGGTGGTGTTCCCATTATTGTAGAGAGGAAACATTACCAGAAGCTGAAGAATAGTGAAATTGAGCACAGAGCTTTGTATGTTTGAAATGGTGCATTACTACCTGTAATAGGAAGGAAATGCAGAAATGGTTGTTAAAAGAAACCTCTTATAATACTGCTGATACTCCTTAGCTAGAAACCGTAGGTACTTAAATGACCCACATTTGCTGTAAAATTTGGCTGCTGTGTCTTAACTACATTTCTCTTGACATCAAGAGCTATGAAAAATGCTTTTCTCTGTAACACAGCAGTGTCCCTGATTTTGAAACCTCCCATCTAATTCAAACAAATTGGTAGCTTTTAGACCACATTTGGCCGCTTTTCTTCTCAGCTTTTTTTCTCATTCGCAGCACATGTTAAACCACTGGCTGGCACACAATTTCTAAAAAGATCAATGTGAGACCTTTTCTGTATTCTGAAGGGAGTTCATTGGCCACCAACCAGGCTATTGATTGAGTCTTTTGTTTTCTTGGTTGTAGCAGAAGTCCTTTTCTGAGTCTGAGGTAAATCACTGAAAGATTTTGAAGTCCATTGCCACTTGAGAATAATTGGAAAATCTTCTAACTAAAGCACATTAATCGGAAAATTACAACTCAGTGTTTGTTTGAGATGAGGTGTGCTACCTTGAGAATTGTGAGGCTAGAGAGAAACTGAATGACTATTTTATCATTGGACAAACCATATTAAACAGAAATTATTCTGGTGTTGTGATATTATTTATCAGTGGTTGATAAGGGCTAAAACACTTATTAAATCAGAGTCTTAATTATTACAATTCTATTGTTTTCCTGGCTGAAGATCAAACTATTTAATCGTTTCCCAAAAAGCTCCATCTTGTCCATGACCCATGCCCAGTTCACTTTAATCATTTGTTTTTCTAATCACATCTTCAGGATTAAGGACCACTGGAGATGGATATGTGACTCTACAGGCCTGAGTCTGGCTTTGATGTGCTGTTCCCTGACTCATTGTTCTTCCTTGCTTACTATCAACTTTAGTCTGTGTATTTATAGTTAGTGAATATATTGGCCTTATCTTTATATAGCGGAGTTTTCTATATTGGGAAGTTAACAAGAGCTTGGAGCGTTATAGCTGCTGTGCACTAAATCCTTGCATTGCTGTATTTTAGGCATGCAAATCAGAGAACTTATTTTGCTCAGTGAAAGCTACATTCACAAGGCATTATTAGACTTCCCTTTACAGAAAGCACAGATCTGTGTTTACATCCTGGAATCTAATGAAGTAAGTTTTATAAGCACCTCCTATGCATACAGTTATATTAACAGTCTTTATGAATACAGTTATTCATCAATTTGGTTGTTTCTAATTCTAAATACTGTAACTGCTGGAAGTATTCTAAAATTGTAGTCTGCCACAGAGAAAAAAAGCACAAAACATTATCTAAAATGAACCTGTACATTGTGTGTGCATAATAAAACAGGAGTGTTTTCCTGGGATTGTCAAGCACTGAACATCTGTCTTTGCTACTCAAGGTGAAATGCTAGTCTTTAATTATATAAATGAGTTGAAGTGGGTAAAATGAGCCATGCTTGAGATGCTAGATTTTTTTGCCTTCAAAATACTTGTATTGTTTATTAAATTCTTACATTTCATAAACAATGCAAGTATTTTGAAGGCAAGATCAGTTCCAGATGCAAGTTTATATTTTCCATTTCTTTGACTTACCACTTGGTTACTCTGTACACAATTTCCAAATTCTTTGTAAGAGGTACTGAGCCCTCAGAAATGATTGTTTGTATCAAACAAGTTTGGCCATTTGTAATTGGAGGAGGTAGCTGTCATCCTCCATTTAATGTTTAAATTAAATGGCTTGGGTTTGTTCATAAACAAGTGCAAGTATAATCTTAAAAAACAGTGTTTGGAACAGAATTGTTTGAAATGGAATTTCTTAAAATGTGAACATGAGTTGAAAATTGTAGTAGTGCCTTTGTGCACAGTGTTACTGCAGAAGAGGAGATTCGGGAATGGAAATTTCCCTTTTGCCAAGATAGTAAAGTTCAGGCATTATGAGAAGGAAATACTTTGTTTAGTGTTTATGCTTGAACAACTGGAACTTTCTTATGAACGTACTGCTTCAACATTACCTGGTTCAACATGAATATTTTCACTCGGTTAAATTCATGCTTGTGGCAAAGGATGGAACAAATAGAAGTAAATAACGAGAATTTAAAGCAGGAGTAACAGCTGAAGAGGACGTAGCTTTGCTACTTGTTTGTTTCATTTTGGTGTTGTTGTTTGTTTGTTTTTTAATATATATACTTTCAAGCCTCTCCTTAGAATCTGTTATTTAACTAACCAAGATCTAATTCAATTCGGAGCTGTATTTACCTTGAAATTGGAGCCTTACTTAAACTCACTCATGATTAACAAATTACCAAAGCCAAATATTAGAAGTATCAGTGATATGACAGTCATTTTGTGTATATGTAATTTCCCCTTACCCCTCCCTGAAATTATTGTTCCTCATTTCTATACAAAAAATACCATCAAAGCACAAAGAAAATTCAGAAGAATCTCCTACCAAAAATATCACAATACGTAATTTTCATTTCCTTGGTTATTTATGCTGAAGTTTGAATACTTGGTATTGTTATTTATACTGTGTTGCTTTTTGTTTCTGTTTTTTTTTGTGTGTGTGTGTGTGTCAGTAACTTTCAAGGTATTTACAGAAGAAAGCTCACCTCTTAACTGTGTCTTCATCAGGATAAGAATTCTTTTTTTCTAAGTTTTACTCCTGGCCAGCAGCATAGCTCCAGGTGTGATTAAGCCGAGGCACATCCTAGTCCAGAGACTAAATTTTCCATAACCTTTATGGCTGTAAAGATCAACGTTTATGAAACATCCCTGGGTTGCATACCACCAGAGCATCATGTGTTTGTTTGTTTTCCACATCTGTAAAGCTTTGAGCTCACAGGGTGCATGTGTTTGGTTTTGGTTGTTTGGTGCCCGGCCTGTATAATCCCTTCTCTCCTGGGATGAGATGCTCAGTAGGATAGTTGGAATGGCCAGCAGGTTGCATTGGAACTGTGGGCTGCCAGGTAAACCACTCTTAAATATTCACTAGGCTCTTTTTATTTAGTAGCATGTGTTATAGTTGCCAAATTTAACTTCATGAAATCACTTCATAAATATAAAATTGTTTTTCATAAAATTGGCTAGCTGAGGTTGGAGGCAAACTCTGGATTTTGTCTAGTTCAACCCACTGCTGAAAGCAGGGTCAGCTACAGCAGGCATTTCCTGGCACTGCCTATTTGAGTTGACTTCCTACAAGTATAGAGGCTTTGTAACCTCTCCAGTCATCCTGGTCTGGTGCTTGTTAACACCTCTTTTCCTGTTGTTGGGCCATCCTGGGGAGTCTGTTGTCTTCCATCAGATATTTTTACTCAATGATATGTTCTCAAAGCCTTCTACTTTAAGGCGTGTTCTAAGTGGTGCTCAACAGGATCCCAGTGTCCTTCTGTGCAAAGCTGCTTTGCGTGGGATGGCCCAGCCTGCATGGGCGCCTTAGGTGTTCCTCCCTGGCTTGTATCTCCTGTCAGGGATTTCTCTCTGTCTCAGAGTAGTTCTGTTTTCATTTATCACGTATCTTTCTGTTAATTACCGAAGATCTTTAGCAGAGCTTTGTTGTTCCTTATGGAATCCTTTCCACTGCTGCTCTGATGCCTCCCAAACCAACAGAAAGACCTGTAGATGGATTCTGTAGCTGAAACTGCGATAAAAATTTAGCTCATGAAACTGGGTGGTCATGTGAGCTGCAGCGTGTACAAATTTAGAAACTGCAGAACTTCACAGCTCATTCAGCCCCTCCAAGAAATGATTAAGCTGGACAGTCTGCTTGGCTTTTAAGGTAAGAAGTTTGCATCATCCCCCCTCTACAAATATTCCATTTTATGAAGGCATGATGGATTTGGGGGCGGCAGGATGGATGAGAGAGAGATGACACAGCTGGGTGTCCCTTTAGCTTTTCGCTCCTAGGCTGCTTCATGAGTTGGATAGCACAGGATTTGATTTGGCTCTTGGTTTTGAAAATTTTACAAACACAGCAGTGAGATTCCCAGCATTACTGAAGACTAAATAATGTTAGAATTGTTTCATATTCTTTTCATATAACTGTTAGGTTTTTTGCTCAAGATTCTTCCTTTTATTAGATGATTCAGGATATCTAATGTGATGAACTGATTGCTGTAAAGTCTTAGGTAACATCAGCTATTAGTGTGAAGTAGAGCTAAGTAAGGATGCTGAAACTGACTCTAGCACATATCTGACTTTCTGGAAAGTATTAAATAAACTATTTCATGAGTTTAAATTTTCCTCAGTATGTCCTATACGTATTTTATGTTCAGGTTTGCAATTTCTGAAAGGTTAGAAAAAGTAAGACATTGCAAGTTGTGTTGTTCATCCATAATGTTCAAGTATGTTAGCCATCCTGCAGATAGGCTCTTCTTGTGCAGTTGCTAACTCCTATGTAAGTATTGTGCAGCAGTAATCATCTGAGCAAAAGCAAAGGTTTGGCATGAGAAGAAGCGTTTTTTGGTGCCAGGTTTGTAAATGAAAGACTTGCTGTTTAGATTAGCTGAGAAAAGTGTTGTAGTCCATGTGGTTTACAAGTGGCGATTGTGGGGTAAAAGGTACTGGAAAATTTCAGTGTCTCACAGTTTCTAGTTTAAATGCTTTACTTCAGAAAATAGCACATCTCTAGTAAAAAAGAATTTATTTTAATAATTGTCCTGAAAGGTGAAACAGTAGATGACGCAGTTGATTTGTGCTTTGTGTTGAAGTTCATGATGTGCTGCTGACAGCAAATCTGATAGAAATAAGCTCAGATTACTATTAAAAGTTTTTAATGTCTCACCATTTGTATTTCCAAGCCATATACTGTATGGGTTTTTACTGAATAAGGTATTAGTTGAATTTGCAGTGCAGCATGTCCCTACCTAAAAATTTATGAATGCAAGGTACTACTTGCATTCAGTTTATCAATGCTTTTTTTTTTTTTTCTAGGTGCTTTTATTTTACTGTAGCCTTCGTAAAATGCTGCTGAACTGCAGTTGTCAGTGGGGTGCCTTGTTCCTCAGGAGAGTGTTTGGTACGATGGGGAGAAGAAGGGAGAAGCTAAACCCTCCACATATAACTACCAAACACCATTATGCATATTTATTGAATATGTTATTTTAGGAGAAAGACAAGGTGGTTCTGTGGTGATGGCAAGACTTTGCAGCTATATGCTGTCAAAGTGATTAGTAATAAACCCAGAGCTGCAGATGCTCTTTTCCCATGTCATTTCTTAACAGAATATGGTTGGGAATTCTTCTTGAAAATTTGGGGAAAAATCTTAAAAGAGCAAAAACAACCAGTGTGTGGTGTATGCGTCTTGTTATCCAACTGTAATCAATTCCTACTGTATCTAAATACTTGGAATGCATAGTGCCCAGGCCACTACTGCAGAAGTTTGTTCCTTATATGATCAGATAAGGGCCTCAGAGAGATGAAATAGCTTTTTCTTTCTGTGGTTCCACAGGAAGGGAAGCAAATAATAGAAGTGACATCAGCCATTTCTGCATTTGGAAAGACACGGTTCTGCTTACAGCATGTGGGAGTAATGAAGTATGTATGGAAATAGATGGGAGATGACCAGAAAACACAGCCTCCTGTTCAATATGTAGCAGAAGAGCTTGGTATTTAATGGAAAGTTGGAGGAGAAGAGTATAGTGAACAGTTGTGATTTTGTGGAAAAACTGGTTGGACATTATCACTCTGAGATTAAACAGTCAGTTAGCTCCACCAACCCAAATCACATGCATCTACGAATGTGTTTGACTTTAACATTTGGCCTTTTGTTTTAAAATAAGCACTGTATCGATACGCGTTGGAAGGATTCAGATTTGGTTAACAGTTGTTGCAGCAACTGACTAGTAGACCCAGTTAATTTATTTATTTTTCCTACTCCTTGTTTTGGAAATCTCTGTTTCAGTAGTCACTGCAGGTAAGAGTTACAGATGACACAAAAATAAATGTGAGGAAAAGGCACTCCCAGGAGAGTCTCTGAATAACACTAAATAGGCTGCGTTCAAACAAGATTAATTTTACAGTTTAATTTTACATGGATATAGGACTAAGGAATGTCCCATTTCACTCTCACATAAAGAGCTGTGGTCTGGGCTGTGTCATCATAGTAGAGGATGTGAGAGTGAAATGTATAAGGTACCGTAAGTTCCTTGTCTGATTCTGTGTCAAAAAGGCTCTGAAAATGGGAGCAGTGAAATAATATTTTGTCTGTGTACAGCTTTGCTGGTACTAATAAACTTTTTAACACTACATTTGCTTCTGATGTTCATCTCTGAAGAAATGGACTGGAAAAGGACACACAGAGAAAATGAGTTTTAAAGAGCTGAAATAAAAAGAATTAAAGGTGACATGATAAGTATTTTAAAGGTCCATAAGGAGAAAGTACGAACTGCGAAAGCACTCTCTAATTTGGTGAAGAAAAGTAGAGGAAAGCATGAAGCTGAAAGTCAGACATTCACCTTGGAAATAAGGCAAATATTATAACAGTGTGATTAACCAGTGGAACAAACTATCAGAGAAGGTGGTGATTTTCCATCCCTTGAAGGCTTTCAAATTAAGAATATTCATTTTCTGGAATTCAGGCTTTAGCCAAATGCAAGTTTACCTTAAAGGAGTCGGGGAGCTGTGAACTTGTGCAAATCTTCTGCCTCTGGCATGAATTTCATGCATACTTCAGGTACTGTTGGCATTGAAAGATCTTAAAGACCAAGCTTATGAGGCATTTATGTACCGGGAATGGCGTGTGCCCAGGGATGAAAGGGCCTGAAGAACTCTGATTATGGGTTAGCAGATTGTCCTCCTTGGGCTCAGTACAGGATAACTAAGGAAAATTAATGGCCTTGGATACAGGAAGTCAGTACAGATTATCCTAAAGTTAACTAGTTACATTTCCAGTTTCCTGAACTAATCTGTGCCAGAGACTTAAGTGGAAATTAATCTGGTTGCTGGCTGCATTAGCTTCCACCTACATAGTTACGGTCATAGAGGACAGATGTGCTATACAGCCATCAGCTGGACTACATGGTCATTTTTTCCACATTTTAAAATTACAAGTGCCTGCTAACATAGACCTTCACCGTAAGTGCCAGACAACATCAGTGTTGCCATCTCTGTCTCAGTTCTGTGGTTGGATTTTAAAGCCCTTAAAGTGTTATTTTTTTGTGTCCTGTTGGGTAGTTTTCCTGTCTGGTAAGAATTTGCTAGGAGTTCTTTGGGGCTGGAAGTAGAGGAGCAGTTGTTTCAGTGGTTTGCTTGTAACACTGTGCTACAGAGGGGGAAATAATATAGAAAAGTGTGGAAACAGGTTGGCAAAAGGAGTCTTAGAAATTCTAAACATTTATTAGTATCTCTTATTTATGATATTATTAATAAAAATAATTCAGATTTTGCTGGGTTAGAATGCATCCTAACATTGTTTAAATTCTCTCTTTTGAGGAGGACAGCTTCAGATGCGTTTCAATACAGTCTCTTCCTTAGTACAAAAATAAATGTAAAAGTGTCCTGAATTTTACTCTTATTAAAGTAGTTCTCCTTTTAACATGAAACAGCTACTTTTATTTTTTGACTTTGTAAAAAAAAAAATAAATCTCTTTGTACAGAATGGAGCGAAAATAAATACATCTGTTCTGCATTTGGTTTCACTCTACTGTTTCAACAGAAGTCATGCATCAACATTAATCTCCTAACAGTAACAAACAGTCAAGCATGAAGACAGACTGATAGACATCTCAGTGGATGGGATATATAAAATACCTTTTCTTCAACATCTTGCAGTTCCTTCTGTTATGTCTTACTTCCAGCAGAACTTGCATCACTTCCAAAGCATGTTGTATGCTTTCTGTAGGCAAGAATGTTGATTCATGGAATGGTTTGTCACAATCCTTCGTGTGTTCATTAGGAAGAATTTAGAGATGTGTCTTTTGTACTTCAGTTTCTCTCAATCTAAGATAACCATGCCTGTTACACCACTGGTGTTTACTCCTCTGTTAGTATTTGATATAACTTGAAATATTTGATGTAACATGTTCAGTTCTTTGATGAAAATGTCAAATTATAGTTTATATGCAAATGACAGTAACATCTTTCATTCTCTGTAGAAGAAAATGCTTTTGGAATGGGATCTACATTTTATGCTTAAGCTAATGTATTTTATTCCCTGAGAACATCCTTTGAACTGGTTCTGTTGTTGCTTGGAAATGGTATTTAGCAAAATTGTTTTTGACAATGAAACTTTTATTTTAGGAAACTATTAAGAGTTGCCAGTCATGGGCAATCGGTTCAGTGTTGGAAGGAGCAATGCTCGATTTTGAATTGTAATTGTTTCTTGTGAAGTGAATTAAAAAAAGCTACTAACGATGTGAGACTTGGTAGTCATTGTGACACCCTTTTGGAAATCTGAGTCACCTTGCTTTGTGTTAGTACTTAGATTCTTGAATTTGTGTTTATCATTGTGCCTTGTCTTACTCTTCACCAATGTGACAGTGTGCTCCCCCTTACCTTCAGCCTGGCTGTTACACCCAGGGCCTTGCTCAGCATGGTTCTGTATTAGGGAAGGTTGTGGAGCAGGTAGTTGTCCTCAGTGCAGTCACATAGCACGTGCAGGACAGTCACAGGGTCAGGCCTAGCCAGCATGGGTTCATGAAAGGCAAGTCCTGCTTCACTGACCTGATACCCTTCCATGACCACGTGACCTGCCTAGTGGATGAGGGAAGGGCTGTGGTTGTAGTCTAGACTGTCTAGACATTATTAATGCCTTTGGCACAGTCTCCCACAGCATTCAGGTGGAGAAGCTGGTAGCTCATGGCTTATACAGGTGTACTCTTCAGTGAGTTGCCCAGCTGATGACTGGACATGACTGGTGTTCCCCAGGGATTGGTATTGGGGTCACTCCTGCTTAATATCCTTACTGATGATGAGAAAGAGGGAGCTGAGTGCACGCTCAGTGAGTTTTCAGTTGACACCAAGTGCTGATCTGCATGAGGGTAAGAAGGCTCTGCAGAGGGATCTGCACATGCAGGATTGATGGGGACTGAGGCCAACTCCGTGAGGTTCAGCAAGACCAAGTGCTGGGTCCTGCACTTCAGTCACAACAATCCCAAGCAACACTGCAGGCTTGAGGCAGAGTGGCTGGAAAGCTGCATGGCAGAAAAGATCTGGGGGTGCAGTGTGCAGTGCTGGTTGAACATGAGTTAGCACTCACAGTTACACAGAATGCTTCCCCCAGGATTAGAGATCTCTACAGAGATATTCTGTGATTTGATGCATTTGCAGTCAGCTGTATTAATCACATTAGTGGTACTCGCACGTGCTCTGTGGATAGTGTATTCATCACTGGCAATCAAAAGAATCTGTTACCCATTGCTCCAATAAAGAGCACCATTTGTGAAGCTAGTCATGAGTATTCTCTAGCCAAATTCCCTAAGGTTGAAAGTCCATTTGAACACAGCCGGACCCATAGCACCAGACTGAGCATCAGCAGCCCTGCAGTGCAACAGCCAACCTCTTAAATCCTCACCTATAGCTGTGTAAGTTATTTCTTTAATTGCATCACAATTAAAGCTATCTATATCCATTTATCTGAATTAAAACTGATAAAATGTGTTTTGTATTCATGTTTGGGTAACGAAGCAGAGAAAAATAGGTTTTCTGCAGCAGCATCTGTTGATCCTACGATGTAGGTGTTGACTGTCTTAAGAAGATGAGTATGGCATTACTCCTTAAGACTGAAGAGCTGAAATAATAGAATGCTTTTACTTCATTTAATTTGGTTGTTGTGTAACAGGTGATTGTTCCACAGAGCTATGTAGAGCAGTGAATTCACGTGTCAGTTCGAATTGATATTAAAAATGTTCTAATTGTTTTTCTTTCTAGAATATTTTCTTTCTTGGACATAGTTACTTTGTGTCGATGTGCACAAGTTTCCAAGGTATGTATTTCTATTGTTTTGTTGTCATTGTTCTTTGGGAAGCTCTTCTTTTAATTATTTGCAAATCGTGGGCTTTAGGGCAGTCATCTTCCTGTTAAAAATAAAGTATTTCTCTCAGCATCTTTTATTAAAACCAACAAAGTGTTGGTCCAGTTTTGTGTTCAGATATGTGGAATTAGTTGCTTTGTACTGGACTTGTTTTTAAAGGCTGTGGAAAAGATATCCAGTCGTGCGTGCTCTATATCTGGAGAAAGGATTAAGCCCATTTTGGCATGGTGGCATTTGCTTTTCATAAAGCACGTGGCTGTATAACACTATTTTTCAGACACGTTCTGCTTAAAATTCCATGTAGCTCAGTTAATGGGCACCATGTGTCTAAGAACATCCATCATTTGCTTGCCAAGTACAAAAGGTGTTAAGTAAATGGACGACTAGTAGAGAAGAAACGCACACAGGAGACAATAGAGAAAGCATGCTAAGTAAGCTTTCATGTTTAGCTAATCTTACTTTTATTTTGAATTAAAATGAAGGGTTAACTGATTAAAATGAATGGGAATGGTTAAAATGCTCTGATTTTAACTACTTAATACTTTGTTGTTATTGATATCTGCTGTTACGTTTGTTTTTTTTTTAAAGTGTTACCCAAGCGCATATTTTTTCTGTATTCGAGAGTTTGTTACACTGGAAGTGCTGAAAAGAAAACAAAGGGGGCAGGCTGTGGAGGTTCATAACTCTTATTTGTTTTCTGCAGGCGTGGAATGTTTTAGCTCTGGATGGAAGCAATTGGCAAAGAATAGACCTTTTTAACTTTCAGACGGATATAGAGGTTAGTGCCCTTGTTTATCTCACTCCTATGGTGATGTTGAAGAGCATAGCCCGTTTTAAGTATCTCATAGACCCTCCTTGAATGCACATTTTGAAAGCTAAAGATCAAGATACTAGAGCAATAAAGGGGCAAGTTGACAACTCTGCATTTGACTTTTTTACACTGATTTTGTTTTCGAGTTTTGCTTGGAAACAGTCTCATCAGGCAGTTTGCATGCGTTGTATATACGCAGGGTTCTAGGAATTCAGGATCGATCATTTCCACGAAACAAAGGTGCAAGCAGTACCTCTGGACTCCGTGAGATGCTCAGTGTTGCTCATGACCTAGCGGGATGGTGCTGTTGCTGTCTCTGGTCTCTGTGAGAGTGCCATCTAGTGCTGAGAGCTCTTTGGATACCTGCCTTTGGAAAACCTTTTCTTTCTGCTGACTTGGTCTGGGCTTGCTTTGCTGTGTGCCTTAGTATCATTTTATCAACATTTCTCTCCTAGGGCTTGAGCCTTGACTGAAATGCAGGTGCTTGTTGGGTTAAAATCCTTTTCAGCATATAATAAAAGGATTTGGGCAGTCTTATGTTCCATAAGAAAAAATGCACTTGTATTAATGTTATCATAGATGTGCATAAGAAAATAAATTATGATATTGGAAAGTGAAGACAAAAACCCGTGGGATATACAGTTCCTTAATTTAATCTAAACTAGTTTATTATTTGCATTTGATAATACAAATTAAGCTTAGGATGTAACAATAAATTTGCTTCCAATTTTTATTGTCTTAAGCTTTTAATGATATGAGTGAAATCCAGATGGGGGTGATTTGGTATACTTCACAAGCCCTGCTTCAAAGAATTTCTGAAGTTTACAGCAATAAAGAGTAACATTTCTCACTGTTCTCTTAACAATTTTATTGCTAACTCCTCTGCTATACTGGTGATAAATATGAGGATCTGATGGAGGTAGGAGGAAGATTTTTGGCACCTCCAAGTGCGTCTCGTAAGACGTTTTAGGGTTCTAATGTAATTTCTTTCTCTTGCCTTTAAAAAATAACAGAACTTGTGTTTCTCATTTCCTAAGAAACAAAAAGCGAAGCCCACTAGATTGGTGGCCTTTCTCTCGGCCAGCTTTCTCCTGAAGCATTTTTCCTAGTTAGAAAACGTGTTGGGCTTGCACATTTCTGTTGAGTTTGTCTCTGTTGCACCCAATGGTGTTGTCCTTTCAGGTGTATATCTGTCCTGGTGTTAAGGAGAGCGAATGAAGTTGAGTTACAATCTTGTTTTTTCTTTAAGGACCCGTTGTGGTTTGAGGAATTTGGTCTGCTCAGTATGTTGTATTTAAGTGCATTTCTAATATAAATGCTTAAAATTTAATCGTAACTTAAACCAATTATTAATGCATAAATTCATTTTGAATGAGGTATGCATTCACTTCTGGTATTAAGGAGCTGTTTTCCTCTACGCTGCTTTTGGAATGTATATTTTTGTCTGTAGACTTACAGATGGGTGAGAGCTACTAACTGTATTGGGCAGCTTATTGCTTCAGTGGCTGTTGTACTGTTCGGTGATGTTTCACATAGTGTCAAGCAGTACTTGATCTGAAACTGTCAGATAATAACAAACGAGTGCTGATAAAATGTCTTCACGGTATTAGCCAAGAGTTCAGTATTACAGGAGAATAACAACATACAAGAAACGTTCTGCTGTTCCAGTGAAAGTGCTACCATTGCATGTAGAGAGGAAATAAAAAAAAAATGCACTGCTCTATAATTTTGTAAGTATTCAGTATTAAAAATCAAAGAAAGAGAAGAAGGTTCTGCTGGGTATGTAGTGGTCCTGCTCATTAGATAGTCAGTCCTGGTTTATTTTATCTTTCTAAAGTTAGACACTATGTGATGTCTAGTCAGTTGTCACAGTGCTTTTTGATTCACCGTCTTATTCTTACTGTCAAAAAAAGAAAATAGAGGTACGTATTAAGCACCACAATTTAAATAACATTTTGTCAATAACGCTACGCTTTCAGCTTGGAATATTCGAAGCCCTGTATAGTCCAGCTCACACCTCCTATGTAGGAAATCGCTTTCAAGATGAAAATAAAGAGGATTTTATAACAAACAGGAGGTCAAGGAGGAAATTGTGTTTGTAAACTGTACTATACAATGTGAGAGGGCTTGTGGCATTTTTAAACAGTAGGAACAGAAGCATAAATAGAGCTTTGAAAGCTAGCAGGTAGGCGCTGGCAAATCTTCTGCATGCTGCTGAAGTGCTCTGGAGTACTGCATCCTGGAATATACGTACTTATCAGAGGATTGGAGCACCTCTCCTACGAAGACAGGCTGAGGGAGCTGGGCTTGTTCAGCCTGGAAGAGAGAAGGCTGTGAGGAGGCCTCATTGCAGCCTTCCGGTATTTAAAAGGAGATTATAAACACGAGAGGAATCAACTTTTTATGAGATAAGGCAGTGATAAGACAAGGGGGAACTGTTTCAAGCTCAAGGAGGGAAGGTTTAGATTGGATGTCGGGGGGAAATTCTTTACACAGAGAGTGGTGAGGTGCTGGCACAGCTCCCCAGAGAGGCTGTGGATGCCTTGTCCTTAGAGGTGTTCAAGACCAGGTTGGATGGGACAACCATCTTAATGGGTAGGGTTTTGCCGAGGCAAAAAATTAAGCCACGTGTGGTTGACTCAGAAAGGGAACTAAAGATTGAAGTGAACAGCACTTCTCTCATCAGGTAACTTTTTTTCTTAACATAGAAAAAGCATTTCAAAGAGGTACAGTTCTGTTGGGATTTTTAATTTGCTAAGAATGTTATGTCAGAATAAAACTCAAAAAACTCTTCCTTTTATTTGGTTCAAGGGTCGTGTTGTGGAAAATATATCGAAAAGGTGCGGTGGGTTCCTGAGACAACTTAGTCTGAGAGGATGTCACGTTGTTGGAGACTCCTCTTTAAAGTAAGTAATGTCCCATGCTTGTTCCAGGTGTTAGGAAATAAGTAATTATTGTTAGATTTGTTTGGACTTTGAATACCATCTAATGATCAAAATGGGATGCCTGAGTAAGTACCTGAGTAGTGACTAAATGAGCCATCAGATTAAGAACAAAATACAGCTACTTTTTTTTTTTGTCCCTAGAATTAAGAAAGTTGTATTTATCTTTTATTTTTACTTTTATTTTTAATCTTTTTTTTCTCTCAATTTTCAAGCATTGTAAATGCTTTCAGGTTTGTACTTTGGCAGACTGCAGGTGTAATTTCATCAGGCTTAGTAGTCAGATTATAATTTATCTTGTTGTGTAGACAGGAGGTGACCCTAGCGATGGGAGGAAAACTAGACTGGTGCAATTGAGTGCCTGCAGAATTGGGAAGGGTATAGATTCTCTTCTTACTGTAATGTAAGAACAAATGAGCAACAGAAACATCTCAGAGAAGTTGGCCTTTCTTTCTGCAGTACATAAATTGTGTTCAGCTTGTTCTCACACGATACTTTGAATCCCTACAAGCACTTTCTACATGTAGACTGATTATCCAGATTCCTCTGTGGATGTTTTTTGCTTGAAGGATTTTACTCCAGCTGAAGGGCCCCTATTTGACAAGTACCCCAGGACTCAGAATACTGGGGGATACAACTCCTTGCGGCTGTTGCTCTGTCCTGGGCTAGGTGATGTTCAGTCTGCCTTAGTGTGGCTGCTCTTTTGTGGAAGATAAAAGCATAAAGATTTTGGTTAAGATTTTGGGGCATTTAGCTCTTACTTAGATATGCAAACAAGTCTAATTCATTGAATTTGTTTCCAGAGCAATCTGGTGAGCATTTCTTGTGCATAATCTGTATAAAAGTCAGAACATCTCTCCCTTTAGAGGTATTAAGGCTATTTTCTTTCTTTAAAAGAAAGAAAGAAAACCCACCACCAACAAAAACGCATGAAGTATTGGTGAAGTACTTAGGATAGGAAATGTTGAGATTTAGAATGGAACTCTGATGAGCTTTGGGCCAGAGATTTGTTTGGTTTAAAAAAACAACAAAAACAACACTAAAAATGTTATGTTGACCTAAATGTGTGCTAAACTTTTTTTTTTTTTTTTTTTCTCAGTCTTTCTAGATTAGTCTTTCATGTTGCTAAGGATCTAGAATCTGATCCAGTATTAAAATCATAGGGGTAGTATCAGACGCGTGGAATTAATGTTTCACATCCATTTTGCTTCATGAGAAGAAGATACTCCTGACAGAGCGACGGTTCTCTGAATCCAGCAGCTAGTTGAGCAATAGATTGCTTTAGTAACACAGGCAGGAATCCTTACTTCAGGAAACAAAGGTTTCCTCAGAGGTTTCCTTGTCCCTTCTTCTCAGGACCCTCTCAGTATTTCTGGGAGTGATACGAGTTATCCGTTTTTTCCTTCTGCATCGGTCTAAAAACAGGCGGATATCAAAGCAGGCGTTGGCTGTGCAGGTACTGAATGTTTGTGGCATCTGTACAGACACTGGCTGTTCCTGCAAGTAGTTTCAAAGCATAAAATCTTGTCAAGTGATTTGAGGAGTGTCTGGATTGTAAATCTCATTCCAGTACCTGAATTTTGGAATAGCTGTTTTGAGAATTCAAGTGGAAACTACCACCGGTGTAACTGCTGCTGATTTTGTTTTCTTTTCCATTGTTTTCGATCCCCACTGAAGAGCCAGGAAGTTGTTACCAGCTGAGTGTGTAGTCAGATCTGTTAACCACGGCAGGCCTCCAGACAAAAATGTTTTTGTGTGTTTCCTCCACCCCTGCCAATAAAATCCATGCAGTTGGAGGAAACGCGGGCAGAAAAACAGTGTTCTGAAACGCGGCGCAGCTGTAAACATTACTCTGCGGAGATGAAAAGAAAGTTGATGCATTTTTTTTTCTGGGTAATTAGTGTAATGATATATACAGGCTTTTAGTGGTGTAATAGCTGTAATCATCTTTAGCGCACGTACCCAGTGGTGCACACAGATGCATTTGCATTTTCAAAATCATAAATAGCTAATTTAGAACCCACAGGGCTTTCCCTTAGTAGTTCAAGTAGATTAGGTCCCAGTTCTGCGTTGTGCAGGGTATGTTCTTTTCATTTGGTGTGGGGCTGAGCTCCTTAGTAACACCTACAGAAGCTTCAGTAATGAAATGTGTGAAAACTCTCCCCAGCAGCTTAACTGCGCTGAGTATTGAATTGAAGTGCCATTTCTACATTGTGTTTGTTCCCTTAAGGATTTTAGTTAAGGCATTTGAAGCAAGTCAGTTCTGCTTAATGGCAGAAATAAACACTGCTATTTGAGGGACGAGCAACACTTGGTTTTGGGAATTACCCAAGGCGGAGACATACAATAGCAAAATAAAAAAGGCAGTCACCAGAGCAGATGTTTTCCTGCGCGGCTTGAAGGTGAAGCTTTTTGACCCAGGTGGAAGGAGTTACGGGACAGAGCGCGCTCTAGTGACTGAACGATAACTTACGGCATTATAAATTCTCCAGCTTTTTGTTGCTGTTTTAGGACCTTTGCACAGAACTGTAGGAACATCGAACACTTAAATCTAAACGGGTGTACAAAAATCACTGACAGGTAAGTCAAAGGTTTTTTTTGTTCGGTGGTGAAATCTGGAAGAAGAAGTAGCTGAAGGTATTTTTAGTGTGTCTGCTGTTTTGCAGCACGTGTTACAGTCTTAGCAGATTCTGTTCCAAGCTGAAACATCTGGATCTGACATCTTGCGTAGCCATCACAAACAGCTCTCTGAAAGGTTTAAGGTAAGAAGTGCTGAACCTTAATACTGTGCATCAGCACTGGCTGTATCTTTGTACCGAGCACCTCTGCTTGGGTGTAGGCAGTGGTGTTTGTGTGTGGTCTTTTCTCATGACTTTTCTGTGGAGGCCTGGCACGGCCCACTGGCTATCATTAATTTCTAACAGTGTGTTTAATTTGGGTTTCCCACTGTTATGACTATTTGAAGGCTGGATTTAACTTTATGTATTTTTTTAATTCTCCCAGTGAGGGTTGCAGAAATCTGGAACATTTGAATCTTTCCTGGTGTGATCAGATTACGAAGGATGGTATTGAAGCACTGGTGAAAGGGTGTAGTGGACTAAAAGCTCTATTTCTTAGAGGTTGCACACAGGTACATAACTGCTTGGGTGATCCTTTAGGAATAAAATATTTCTTTTGGCTTTTTGAAATCTCCATGAATTTAAAAAGCATATTCTTTTTGTTGTAGTCTTTTGTTCAGTATTCCAAGATGTTCCTTTGGTTTGCTTATAATTTCTCGTTTCTCTTCCTATGTCCAATTTAATTGCTGATGCAGTTAGAAGATGAAGCGTTGAAACACATTCAAAATCACTGTCATGAGCTTGCAATCCTGAATCTGCAGTCCTGCACAGTAAGTATTTGGTACTTGAAAAGATACATTCTCTAGGAATCTTAGACCATTTCCAAATGCTGAAGTATGAGTTGCTACATACTTAAATAATTTGGATAGTACATCTCTGCAGTTGATAATTTTGTGTGTAACAGATACCTCGTGGAATGTGCTGGCAGTTCCACAGCTAAGTGTGGATACACAGTGGGCTTTTTTCTCATCGCTCTATCTGTTGACTGTAGCAAGGTCCAGGGAAAGAATTAACTGCATTCATTCCACTCTCATGAATTGTGTGTGTACTGAAACACGCAGTTTCACAGATGTAGTTCTTGTTCTCCCATCTGTTAAGGTCAAACGTTTCGATCTGTTCATAATGTTAAGGTTTCTAACTGAGCAGAAGCGATATTGTGGGCTGCATAATGGAAAGTAAAATCTATTGGCATCACAACGGGGAATGATTCAGAACCAGGTAGCAGAAGGGCATGCTTTTTCAACAGTAATGGAAGAAGGCGTTCACTGGTAATGAAATAACTAGGAATTAGATATTTAGAAGCATTGATAAGATGACCCTACAGCCTTCTCTTCTCGAGGCTGAACAGCCCCAGGTCTCTCACTTTCCTCAAAAGGGAGATGCTCCAGGCCCCTCACCATCTTCGTGGCTTTCCACAGAACTCCTCTACAAGCTCTCTGTCTTTTTTGAACTGAGGAGCCTAGACCTGGACACAGTACTCCAGATATGGCATCACCAGGGAAGAATAGAGGATCACCTCCCATGACACACTGTTTTTAATGCACCCCAGGCCTTCTTGATCACAAGGGCACACTGCTGGCTCACGGCCAGCCTGTTGTTCATCGGGACACCCAGGTGTCTCTGCAGAGCTCTTTTCCAGCAGGTCAGCCCCTAACCTGAACTGATGCATGTGGTTATTCCTCCCTGGGTGAGGATCTTAAGTTTTAAAAATATATGTTAATAAACAAGCCTCAAAGATCACAAGTGAAAATACTTCTCCCTTTGATATTTTGTTGATAGCGTGCATGTCCTGCGTATTTGGGTGTGCTTTGAAGCTGGTTTCAGCAAGTGTGTCCTGCTTGCTGGGCTCTGAAGTGTGCTTCCAGACAGAAGCAGCCAAGCTCTTTGTGATGAAAGGGCTACCACTGATTTTTACATAGTAGGTCTCCCTGTAATTCATGTGATCCACACTATAATTTTAGTGGCTTGGACCTCTTAAAATGGCAGGCAAATCCCAGTGGCTCCAAAATGAACTGACCCTACTTCTGGAAACTGCACATCTGAAAGGTCCCACTTCTGGAGTGTAGAAGCTGGGGGCATGCAGGCATTTTCGGCCACTTGTCTTTCTTGAGAGGGATTGAAAGCAGAATTTCAGAATAGGAATACTTATATACATATCTTGAAGATTTTGCTCCATCTCCAGCAGCAGCATAAGGCTCTGCATAGTCCCTACCTATGAAGTAGTTCATTTACACATTAATAATGACATGAGTGTATCTCAGAGGAAACAAAAAACATCTCATTCTGGGAGAGTCAAAGCCAGACAATAGTTGAATTATATTGGACTAATATGAAGTAGTATTAATCAAAACGTATCTTTTTAGCTGATGCAAGTCCTTCTGGATCCACGTTGAGAAGTCATCTAGTTTTCTGTCTGGAATAATCTTTATTTGAGAGAAAAGTTTGCAAATTTAAACTGCTGATATTGAAACGTTTGGGGGAGGAATATAAGGTGATCCTTTTGTGCTGAACTGCAGTTTCTCATCCAGTTTCCATCTTTGAAAGGTGATGTTTGTGGTAATGGTTAGAGCAGATGTGCTGTAGTAGTGTTAGCATACCTAGGTGGGGGGGCTTATAAAAGAAGTGTGTACTTTTAATTTGAAATATGGTAGAGGCCCTTGTTACTATTGCAAGAGTAATGCTAGTCCAGGAAATAAAAGGCTTGTCTCGCCGTGAAGGATTAGCTGTTCAGCAGAAAAATTAAGTTCTTGGAGTAGGAATGAGGGGAGAAAAGAACACTTTTTCCAGAACAGAGCACCTTTAAATAAACAAATATTTGCACACGCATCCAGTAATGTAGTTCCTGTTACTGTTTCACGCACAGCTGCATTGGGACTACTTTGGGACTACTGCCTGTTTCAGAGAGATTTTTTTTCTTCATCTTCCAGAGTGAGAAAGACTTTTTTTTCTGTCTGTCTCCTGCAGAACAGTTTTGAGAAATGGAAAACCCCATTCTTCGAGTCTAAGTGTAGGTGAAGGATTTTTACTGTTGAGTGTAAAACAGTGCAGTTGGTTCTCCTGCTGTTGAGCAGGGGTAAGGTATTTCACACAATGACAACTACAAAAAGAGTGTTAGATGAAAACTACTAAGCAAACGCAAATCAAAAGAGAAACAAGAAGAAAAATCTCTCCCTCTGTTCTTCAGATGGCATTTGAGCAGTATTCTGTAATAGGAAAAATGTGGAGAGAAGGAAGAATCGTCTGTGATGGTTTTTGGCAATGTCACCAATGAACATGTTATCATAATGGTATTTTTTGGTTGCACATCCACAGGTCGTTCATGGTAATATACAGTGTGACAAGAAATTCAGAGACATGACTTGATTCTCGTTCTCGTCAGACAACTTAGTAACAGAGTGATTTCAACTTTTTCTGTGTTGCAGCAAATTTCAGATGAAGGTATTGTAAAAATCTGCAGAGGATGCCATAGACTTCAGTCACTGTGTGTTTCTGGCTGCTGCAACCTTACAGATGCTTCTCTCACAGCACTTGGTCTAAACTGCCCAAGGCTGAAGTGAGTATCTCATGAGCGTGTCGTGTGTATGTCCTGTTGTCACTGGCCTGATCTGAGAGTTTCCCTTCTTTAGATATCAGCTGGTATCCCTGTGTTTGGTTTAGTTGTACAGTACAGTTACAATGCAAGCTTTGGTTTAGAGGTATCAGCTAAACTAAAAAAGGCTGGTCCTCTGTGTAGCCATGGCACAAATTAGTCCATTGTATGTAGGAAGAATTCATGTGTGGCAAATAAAACATGCGGATCCTGGAAGCTTCACCCTTTGCTTCTAACTGAAAATTATGAACCAGGTGAAAAAAAAAAAAAAGATAAAGCCTATTACTGTTTTTCTGTAAGGTGAAAGTGTCTGTAGTTGTGGTGTATCTTACTGTGGTTTTATGCAATTATTTGTTTTGGAAACAATAGTTAAATTGTACCTGAATATTATATTTACAGATTTCGTTATGCTCTGTAATACATCGTGGCAGTTGTGAACTCTGACATGGGTTATGTTAATGTCTACAAGCACTGAGATGTCTGGTGTTTGGGGCAGTAGGGATCAGGAGCTGGTTCTTCTCCTACCACTTTCTTAGTGCTTTTTATAGCATGTGTAAGAATCTAATGTACTTTGAGAGCAGCGAGTTACAGCGTGGGGTTAAGGTATCAGTTTTGTCTCCATCTTTGAACGTTCCTGGTGCTGGATCTTCCAGTGGGATGGCAGGAGCCAGTGTGCAGCGTGCCCGTGTGCAGAGTTCCTGTTGCTCACAGAGTGAAAAAAGATGTTTTGTTACTCCAGAAAACCTTTCAGTTCAGGACTGCTGATCTCCCTCACATTACCACTCATAATGACAAGAGCTTCTCTCTGGGGCAGAGTAATCCTTTGACACGCTCAGCTGGGCTCCGTAGGAAGCTGTGCTTATTAAAAGTCGCTGATTTCTCCAGTTCTCTCCATTCCCAGCTCACATGGGAAACAAAAGTCTGAAGCACTATTAATTGTGCTAGATCTTTCCAGGGGAAGTACCAGAGTTGTTTTTCTCCAGAAGGATGTTGTCTTCTTAACAGGAAACAGCCCTGTCGGAAGGCTGCCTTTGTCACAGAGGCTGCTGCTCCTCGGTGCCGCCAGGGGGAAGGCGGCTGCCGTGAGAGGAGCAGCAGAAGGAACGCAGCGCCCTTGTGGTGGTTACTGCAGGGAAGGCTGTGACAGAAGGACAGGTGGCACACGTGCTTTTACAAACCAGGCTGAAAGGGAGCTGGGATTGCAGGCTTGGTCATACCTCCTCAGTATTTTGAAAAGGTAGCGACGTGTGTGTTGGACATGCCAGTCCTGTTAGGAAACTGTTGACTGTTTTCTTTGTCTTCCCACTCTGTCTTCAGTTTAGGGTTTTAGAGGTACTTCTTTCTTGGATAGTAGGGCATCCTAGCTGTGCTCTGCAGCTGTTACCACTCACGAATGACACCTGTGAAGTCTATCTCAGGGAGCATTCATTTACAGGAATGGAAGATGTGCTCTAGGACATCATTTTGCCTCATCAGCTCCTGTGCTAGGTACTCCGTCACAAATCAACAGGTGAGAAATTAAGGACAGCTGTATTTGGAGAAAAAAAAAATCCCTGGAGCCCCGTGTGATTAACTGCAATCACTAAGATGAAGCAAAAACTAGAACTTCACTCATTCACACTTCATTCACAGTGCCTTCAGAACTGTCTTTCATACTGGGACCTGACGATGCATCCTGCCTGTACGTAGCTCATTATCCCCGATCTGCTCCTCTGGCTGAGTGCACACCCTGTTTCAGGATGAGCCTGTCGGCCTTCTGGTTTCTTATCCCTGCCTTTGAAATCTTCAGAACTTTTGAACCAGATGTGTTCCGAGTAGAATCTTTGCTCTATGTCAGTAGATGTCACTGTTTTCGCCCCTTTATGTCAGAAGTGTAATGTGGTTGAGGACTCACTGGACAGGGTTAAAAGCAACTAACAGTGAGAAGGAGTAAGAAGGGTGACAAATATGACCTGAAAAATCTTTGTCTGTTTTGTGGTGGTGGGTTTGCTGGTTTTCTTCGTTGTCTTTTTCCTATTGTTTGTCCTGAATGCAGCCTAGGTGATCTTCGCGTTAGCCAGAAGTGTTATTTCCTTTAAAGTGGTGCAGGTGGAGTTTCTTGTTTTTGCTTTGGGCTTTGAGAGTTGAAGCTCTTTGATCTCTGCTGAGTCGCTGCACAGTGCTTTGCACACAGGCTCTGATAGGAAATGGTTTCTCAGTTTGGTGGCTTCCCAGCATCCTGCATTTAAGTGACACATTTTAGATACGGTCTTTATCTGTGTTTTCTTAACTCTGGATATATTCTCCCACACTGTTCTTCAGATAAGTCTTGAGAAAAGAGATTAAAATGCCTGTAATCATGTACGCTTTTTTTTCACTAAATGTTGATTTGAGGATTGCAGTTGATTTTGTTCTGTGACCATTAGAATCTTCTGATAAGCTGGATCCAGTCTGCGTGATGCTTTTGAATTGCCAGTCAGTGTGAAAAACAGGCATGTGCATTTGCTATTAAGAGCTTTTGAGTTGCATACAGCAGGCTTCTATCTCAGTTACACTTCCCCTGTGCTAACGTTCTGCTTTACTATTTCCAACTTTTTCAGGATTTTGGAAGCTGCAAGATGTTCACAGCTCACAGATGCTGGTTTTACCCTTTTAGCACGGGTAAGGGTCACTGCAGAAAGTTAGAGCTCACCTTGTTTTCGTTGCTGCTGAGCAGCTGTGAGTTGATGTTGTCCTGCTGGGAAGGAATATGAGAAGGAGAAAAATCAATTAGAGTCCATTGGAAGGGGGGGGGATGGGACTGAAATTTATTTTATTTCTGGACTGCACTTAAGAGCTGCAACTAGATCCATTTTGCTAATACATTCTTATTTGCTTTTTCTGTTCTTTAGTGTATTTAAATTGGATTTATTTTCCTTAGCGTAAGTCTAAATTGTTACACATTCCTGCCAAAAATATCATCATATAGTAGGTCACTGTGAGCATACCTTGGAAGCTTCAAAAAATGCTTTCAGCCGTATGCTTCAAACTGTGATTTGTGCTGTAGAGAGGTAAGTGTACTGACTGTGCCCCGTGCCTGAAGTCCCACTTGTGTGCTCGCTGGTTTAGGAAAACTGAACACAAAAATATTCTCTGTGAACAGGATTAATTTACACAACTGGTATTCAGTGTGAATGAGAGCCTTTCCAGCCACACTGAATAAAGAGTGGTTTTCTGATCACTCACCGCTGCAGCCTGGGGCTTTCCGTAGTCACTTCAAGCCTGCTTCTGAGAGCTGCAATTAAATGGTACCCTCCTGTGCCTGCTGTGACAAGGGCTGGGGGCTGCTCTGAGCAGCGTGAACCTCTGCTGTGAGGTCACAAGGTGACAGCATTTTCTTGATATCAGCCGTGATCAGATATCAAAAGCACCTCGCAAAGTTTGCTGGGGATCTCCAAGAATGTTGGGGAATTTGTGTGAATTGTCACTTTAGAAAACAGGAGTAATCTGTGTGAAGTGCAGCTTTCTCCCAGCCTTGAAGTAGACTCTGTTGCAGTACTTCCAGCACTCAGCAGCAAAACAGGTTGTTTTTAAGGCTTCATTCTATAACCTTAACGGTAAAGAGAGATGTTTTGGAAGCGGTAGAAGTTGAATCCATCTTCGTGCAGATGAGGTAACTTGAATACAAAGGCTGAAAATGCCATGAGTATGAATCTCAAGAGGTGAATGCTGAAAGCAGGGGTGGCTGAGTACTGATGACACAAACAGATCTTACAGGGCGAGAATGAACATCACTGAGTAAGAGAAAAGGCTGAAAATGTGAAATTTTGAGGGGGAGGTGGTGTACTGCTTGTGGCTTTTTTATTACTAATTTTTGTTCTTTGTTTGTGGTCAGATAATTGAACGCACAGTTTCCTCTTGAAGCTGTGCTTTCCCACATCGCTAACCTCACGCATTATCTTATATCTCCGTGTTGTTTTATTTCATCTTGGCTGTTCTGTTTTAGAATTGCCACGAGCTGGAGAAGATGGACTTGGAAGAATGTGTTTTGGTGAGATTTCATCTTAATAGAAAATATCAAACATGTGGGAATGCAGTGCCAATAAGAGCATGGAATCACAGAACCATAGGGGTTGGAAGGGACCTCTGGGGATCACTGAGTCCACCCTCCTGCTGAAGCACAGCACAGGAGGTTACACAGGGAAGCACCCAAGCGAGTTCTGCACGTCTCCAGAGGAGACTCCACAGCCTCTGTGGTCAGCCTGTTCCAGAAGCATCGGCACTTTGAATTAAATTCGCTTCGGTGGTTTGGTTTTTTCAGTTGGGGGTGTAAGTGCTGTGGTACTGAGAGTAAATAGAAGTAATTATGTGGAAATTCTGTACAAGGAAATACACGATGAGTAACAGCTGATTGGGTGTTTGCCAGAGAAGCATGTGGTGGAGGGGAAACAGCTTTAATCTCTTAAAGGAAGGGATATCTCACTCGGTCGCTGCCCCCACATGCACACACCTCGCCACTGTCTGCAGCTTACTTCTGTTTGTTGCTGTTTTTTACTTGCAGATAACTGACAGCACCTTGATACAACTCTCTATACACTGTCCTAAGCTACAAGCATTGGTAAGTGTTAACGCTTTGTGAACTTCAGCTTGTAACACCAAACCTGTACTCACACACAACTCTTACAACATCCCTGTGGTGTTTTTGACCTTTCCGAGGGAATCGGGGAGGATGGAGATGCCTTTGGTGGGGCACTCTGCTTATGGTGCTTCAGAGAACTGTTTCTTAGGGAGTGGTTGGTTAGATCTTTGTGAACATCAGGACAGTTACAGGTGATGTGAGTTTGGCTGTTCTCTTGCCAAGATACCCCATAATTACTTAGAGTAGGGGCTCCTTCGCTTAGGACCAGTTGTCTGTTAAGTATGGATGTGTTACGTGCTACTTGGAATGTACGTGTGAGAACATGCATCTTTATAATCTGCTCTTAGATGGGATTAAAGGAAAGCTTGCTGCTTCATTAAGTGATTTGTCTTATGATTGGCTTTTCCAGCTTAGTGTTACTAAGGCAGCAATGTGGGGAAGAGATGTTTTTCAAGAGAGTGCCTTATTCATTATTCGTTGCCGGTGGTTGTCACACCTCATTTCTGTTCCATAGCTCTTCATGGTAAGCCAAACCAGAGCTGTCAGGAGATGCGGAGTCATTCACGTGGTCTGTGCTTCTGCGATGGATATGTTCTTGTGTTGTAGTCCCAGCTGGCACCCGTACTTGCAAGAGATCTTTTGTACCAGTTCTACCAGTGCTCCACCAGAGAAATCACAAAAACAAACAATTCTTAAGTATTTTTCCTGACCTGCAGCTGTTTGCTAGCACTGACACACACGTTCCTCTGTGTGTGTTAGCCCCCAGATGGGGACCTGTGGCAGTGCTGAAATAACACCTTGCAGTACTGATGGTTCTGTTTGCTGTTGTGTGGCTGTGGCTTAGCGTATGTTCAGGTGTACTTGCAGTTTAGACAAAAGTATTTTGAGGTTGAAGACAACTTTGAATTTGTTTCTTGGTGTTCAGAGACCGGACAACGGGAATAGGGGTTACTGTTACATCTTCACTAATGCTCTTTCGGTTACTGGACTTGAGAAGTCGTTTCCAGTGGATCTGTTTGAGGTTTTACATTCGGATTAGTAGAGACTGATTGCGAAGCACTGATGGATAGAGCTGGAGATGAGAAGACAGCCGAGTTCTCCAGTTCTGTTATCATACTGTTTCTTACTGCCACGGCAGTATCGTGCTGTATTTGATACATACACCGTATTAATACGTGTTAATTCTTTACAAAGGGCTGTATTTCATGCAAAAATCTAACTAAATCCCATGTTTCTAACTCTTTTTAACAGGCATACAAAGTCAGAAAAAGTACTTATTTTGCATAATTCATTTTACAGAGTCCTCTGCACTCAGCTGCACATCATCTTGTCCGTCCTTTCAGCACCAAATAGTGTCTCAGGAAAGCTGAATTTTCTAAGCTGCTTACTTCCTGGGGTGGAAAACTCTTAATTAGGTGGCAAGCTGCTGCTGTGCCCACAGCTCCTGTCCTTCTTCCAAGCAGCAGGGCTATTAGAAATGTTCTTTAACCCTGCAGTTGCTGACTGTTTCCAGACTGTGAGCCAGCTCAAATGCTTGAGGTTTCCTACACAGGAGTGGATATAGGAGAGAACTCAAGTACTTGAAGAGTTAACAGACTCACAGAACGAAACCATAAGATAAAACGCTTGCTGGTAGGGGCAGACTTTTCCTTTCTGTCACCCTTTGGAGACAGCACACTGCAGTTGTGGTGTTGCCCGGTCACTGCTGGCTGCTCACACTTGGTGAGTGAGGAAGATGGAATCAGAGGGTGAGGGCTGTCTCCCATCCTCCCTTCTGGTTACTGGCTCACCCTTCTCCTTTGCAGATCTATGTAAACTCGTTCCTAGCGGCATATATGAAAACTGGCTCTTACTCTGGTAGCTGTGAAAGTCACTCCTCATGTTTTTGATGTATGTTCTGGATCATCCTTTTAAGTCTCCTGCTTCTGGCACCTTGTGCTATTTGGACCTCCTGGTGACCGAGGTGTGCAACAGCAGATTGCCACACTCATCAGGAGCTGAGGGCGTTGAGGAGTTGGCCAGTGATGTGCCTTTTTGGACTCTTAAGCTCAACTACTCACTTGGAAGCAAAGATATAAATTAAGTACAGCCTTTCTTCTGTTAACTAAACCAATTCTGTTCTGGATTTAAACTTCATATTCTTTGCAACTTAAACTCTGGAGTGGAAGACACCAAAGGTGACTGCTGGTGGCTGGAGGACTGGCTCATTTAGAATTGCACTGATTTTGTTTACCTCTCCATTTTAGAGCTTATCTCACTGTGAATTGATCACTGATGATGGGATTCTTCATCTGAGCAACAGCACGTGTGGTCACGAGCGGCTGCAAGTACTGGAGCTAGATAACTGTCTGCTCATCACCGACGTGACCCTGGAACACCTGGAGAACTGCCACAACCTGGAGAGAATTGAGCTGTATGACTGCCAGCAAGTCACGCGGGCTGGAATCAAAAGAATCCGAGTAGGTGTTGTGCGGGGCTGCTCTGGACACCACTGGTACTGTGGGAGTGGTCCTGTACATGTCCTGGGCAAGGGAGGGCAGGGAAACGGCATCTGAGCATCGTTCTGTAGGTTCCCAGCTCCTGGGTCACACCACATAGCTTTTGTAGGTGAGTGGCAGTGATTGCATCTTGCAGTTCTTGCTGCTGGAACTGTGTTTATGTCTATACAGTGCATTACAGATAATATATTTAGGCAGCTGGAATGCAGGAATTAGGTGTCAGGGAAGAGACTGGGGAGTTCAGAGATGCTTTTTAGCTAGCCAGCCTTACTGAGAAGTAACTACTGGTGTCACGCTTAGCTCTGTCCCGTTAAAATGCAGACTTCTCATCCACAGGCCCACCGACCTCACGTGAAAGTGCATGCCTACTTTGCTCCAGTAACTCCCCCTCCTTCTGTCGGAGGGAGTGGACAGCGCCTCTGCAGATGCTGTATCATTCTTTGACACGAAGTGCGACCACGCGGTGTTTTTCGTTTGGTTTTATTTTTTGTTGTTGTTGAAGAAAAGAACTGGACTGCGAGTCTGTGGAAGGAGTTGGTTTCCTGACTGTTAACGATGGTGATGTTTGGTCATCCAGTTTTGTGACAAGAAGAGCATTTTTTTTCCAGGTAATAAGTCTTAATGTAATGTTCAGATGTGGATTCAGTTGGTGATGCTTTGGTTTGTGCTAGTGACTCCTTCCTTCTGTTGGCATGACAACTGAAGTGCTGTGTGCGACGCGGGGGCATTTCAGTGTTACGGTATTGGTGAACGTCCACTACTTTGGAAGTTAGTTGGCATCTGGAAGCACGATTCAGCGTGAGCTCCGTAAGGTGGAGCTCAGTCAGTCACGGGATGAAACTGAACTGCTGCTCTGTAATATACGTGGCGGATTAAATATCAGGTTTAAGGACAAATCAGCTTTAGCAAACCTTGACCAAAAACGCAAGGCAGTCATGTGCTCTTACAGCAAAACAGCTTGTACTTCTTCATGATCCAGCACTGCATTTAATGACATTAGCAGGACATAATAGGTAACGTCAAAAGGTAAAGACTGTACCTCACCATAATTATATAAATACTTCTCCAGTTTTTGAACTTGGTTCAGTTGAACTACGAGTTAGGATGAAGCTTGCCCATCCCCGATGCACATCTTATGCCCGCTGCCCTCAGCTGTTAAAAGGGGTTGAAAATCCGCTGGGGTGGAGCTCGTGCACTCCACTGCAATGGGCTGCCACAGCCATCCACCGTGCTTCCTGTAACGCCGCTACTGTGTCCTCAGTCAGCTCCGGGTTTGTAATGGAAGGACGCGGCCACTCTAGGAAGAGGGATGCACTGCTCGTGCTTCTCTGCGGTGAGGGATGGAAGTTAAGCTGCAGGAACTGTGATGGAGCGAGGACTTCAGTTCAGGCTGTTTGTCCTGTGTATTTTAGGGATGCAGGTGGGCAGGAATTGAACCAAACCAGTGGTTTTCACATGTAGAAAGGCGAACTCGTCGCATCTGGGTTATTAAAGAAGCTGTCAACTTCTGAATAATAATAAAAACCTAAGTATTAACTCTTTGAGGCCATGCTTTCATCCTTAGTTTTCCAGTGCTAGAGGATTAAACAGGTAAAGTTTTTTATATACGTCAACTTACTTAATTATCTGAGCTGAAATACTTAACAGCTCAAGAGAGCTTTTCTGCCTAAGACTGCGTGTGTTTTTGTTTAAAGAGTTCGGGGCTTGTGTGCTTACTGAAACCTTAAAAGAAATACTGGCTTCATTAAAAAGCCATGGGAGAAGCTCCTTCTCCAGCGTTCTGGCGCCTCCTCACAAATTTAGGACTACTTTTTAAGAGTACTGTGAACGTTAAGGCTGACTTCTGTGCATCCCAGCACCACCATTACATTCCTGCGTCACCTGTTCCACGTGCTGGGGAAGGAAGATCTCAGCTTTAGGGATGAATGCTGTGATGGCGCAGTACGTGGATCTCTTTACTGCTACAGAATGAACCAATCCATCGGGGCTGGTTTTGCACAGCAGTAGGAGGAGCATTGTTACCGTCAGACTTAAATTCCAGTAAGGCGCTGCTGTAACAGTGAGTTTCAGGCACGTTTTATTCTCTGCTGTACCAGGAGAGCCCTCAGTACCCCTGTGCCAAAACGTGTGGCTTGCTGTTTTTTCCAAGAACAAAATGAACCGTGCACAAAAACAGATGGAACCTGCTTCAGTACAGGACACTTAAATAAAACAAGCAGCTGACGTCAAATGCTGACTTCTTTGGAGTTTCCTCCAATTTAAGTCTTCTCTTAGTAACAGGAGCAGCTACGGAGCTGCTCCGCCTCATTTACCTTTAGCAACCACTCTGTGAGGGTGAGTGCTGCAGTCTCCACCTCTCATGCAGTATCTGCAATGACTCTTAAAGCAAACAAACAAAAAAAAAAGACAAATAAAAAGAAAAACGTGTTTACAAAATTATTGAAAAACATTTATTATACTTAAATTGAAATGTGTACATCTTATTAAAAAACAAAAGCAATTTGCTGGTGCCATAATTTAATTCCAATTTCAAGTGAGCTGGACAATCTACTGTACAACTTCCCATACTCTTTAGAATTAGCTGATTTTTGGACGCTTCCCAATCAGTCTTTGTTAAAACATTTGGAGCTGGAAAGACCGTTGTCAGTTCAAGAAAATACTGGGACCAAACAATACCCAAAGATGAACAACTTATAGGCAGAAATGTTTAAGTACAGAAAACTTTACTTTCAGTGCAGAAAGAATAGGAAAGGAACTCTAGCTTTGATGAATTTTAATTTTCAAAACGCTACAGGTTTAAAAAGCTTTTCTGCTAAGCACTTGAGCCAGGGATGAAAGAGGGAACAAAAAACCAAAGTTGCTTTCGTTACATGCTGTAGTAGTTGTTTACGGTGAACACTGCAGCATAAAAAGCAAAGTATTGCCAAGCTTTAAGCCAGAGAACGAGGTGGGTGCTCCCAAAGGCACAAAATGACAGAAAAGAAACCGTCATTCGATACCTCCTGTAGTATTCCCTTCCGAGTACCTGAACAGGCTGACCTCCCTCGCGAGCCTCACTGCGCTAAGTCACAAGGATGATGTTTAAACCCCACCCTTTACAAGCGAGGAGTTAAACTGCAGCGGTGCTCCGCAGCAAACCTAGGAAACTAAAAATAAAGGATGCATAGGCAATTCTTTTCCATTAAAGTTCGTTAAAGCAAAACACAATTACTTGGTACCCCATAGGATTTGCATTAATCCCTCCAATAAGGTACTGTTAATAATGCAGTTTGCTGCATGCATATATTGCATCTGTCTAGGGCTTCCTCAGAGCCCTATTCTGGCATTTACACTTCTTACATACACTCTTATACACAATTTACACAGGAGCTGTTGGGACAGCTTTACTCTCCGAGACCCGGCAACCTGATCGCTATCAGCTTCACTACTCACCTCCACAGATTCGTATGTGCTCTGCTAACATCAGAAAATAAACCCAGCGTAAGGTACAAGCAAGCCACAGACAAACTGGCACAGAAAGGTAAATGCCCTCGAATATTTTACATTCATCTCCAACTGGATACAGCTCGCAGAGATGGAACAGTCACCTCCAGAAGCTGCACCTACTGGCCGTCATCTGCCTCGTTTCAGCAGAGGGCAAGCACCTGTGCTTACGTTGTCTCCCGTGCCTGTACGAAAGCTGTCACGGCGTTATACCTCTCATGAGGACACTTAGCTATGGCAGTGACAAGAAAGTTCACCTATCAAACAGCTCATTAGAAAGGTCATTTTGTGTTTTCAATATGAAACATCTTATACGGTGAAGCTAGATCCTAAGTTTTTGGATGATCTTCGTGTTAGGCAGGATTTCATTCAGCATTGCAGTATCAGCCCAGCAGCTGTGCCACGTCACTTCAGAATGATATGGAAGCCTTCACCATTTTCAGCTGAAACAGAAAGAAGCGTCAGTCTTACAGAAACAGAACCGTGCACCCAAACACTGAGGAACGAGCCCAGGTTTCACGCGCAGTACTTCTGTACCGCTCTGAAACACTGTGCTTGAAACAGTGCTGCAGTGCACAGCCACGCTCCCATCGGTCGCTACGAGATGCCGTACCTTTTATCGTGGTGAATAAGAAACAACTTTCATCCTGAAAGTTCTGAACCATCTGAAAAGCAACGACAAGAAAACATTTCTGAAACCCTCCTGTGTGTGACCAGCGCAGATAATAATTCCATACTAAACACAGCCTTTTCTTACGAGCAGCTGCATATTCTGATTTCGCTCAGCAAGTGTTCAGCTGTGACAAGCATATACCAAATTAAACACGGTTTGCTAACCGTGTTACAGCCAGGTGGGAGCCTCCCACCGTGCCTGTGCGAAGCAGGGACCTGGCTAAGCTGTGTTCAGCAGCACTAAGGCAGCCCGTCTTCAGCCACAGTCAAACTAAATACAAAGCAGGTAATGAATGCAGCACCTCACAACTGCACAACCAGTGTGGTCCTTCTCTCCTTATAGTCAGACATTGTTTGGATTGAAAATCACAGAATTGTAGGGGTTGGAAGGGACCTCCAGAGATCATGGAGTCCAACCCCCTGCCAAAGCAGCTCCCTAGCCCAGGTTGCACAGGTAGGCATCCAGGTGGGTCTGGAACATCTCCAGAGAAGGAGACTCCACCACCTCTCTGTGCAGCTGTGCCAGTGCTCCGTCACTGCACTGCGAAGGAGTTCCCAAGCACATTTGTGCAGAACGTCCTATGCTTCAGTTTGTGGCCATTTCCCCTCATCCTACCACACTCCAAGTGCAAGGCTGCATTACCAAACAGACAAAATAGCAACAAAGTAGAAAAGAAGAAAGCATTAAAAAAAAACAACCCTTCTGTTCTGCTGAATTTGTCACTTTTTTTCTGAAGAACAAAACTGTCTTTACCTGATCACTAACAAGAATGTGGATACCGGTGGGACCCTGTCTGTAAACCTGGTTGATCTGATGCAAAGGAATATTAAATGCCAAAGCAAGCTTGCGTGTGACTTCTGAGGCTGCCATTTCTTCTAAGTAGATTGCATGATAAACTGCCAGGAAAAGAAAAAAACATGAATAAGCACCAATTTTCTGTGCAACTGAACTAAAACGACAGCAAATTAAGTCTTTCTACACGCATCTAATTAGTATATTCCTGGTCTTACAACACAGCACAGCAAATTTGGAAGCCCTTGAATTAATTATCAGCTTAACTACAGTTCGTTTTATCAGTGGACTGAAAAACCAAGGATTCAACCTTGTGAGGTTTTAAGGTCGAGCAGTGTTAGCAGACAAGCTGTGCGCTTCTGAGTACATCTTCCTGCAGTTTCGCTGTACATCAGAACTTCATCTTTTCACTGTTCTTTCCCCCCCACCCCCATCTCGGTTTACATTTCTCAGACACAAAACCAGCACGCTGAGGGACCCCCAGTGCCACACCGTATATTGCACCATTGCTGCTGTCACCGTTGCCTGCGTCTTGTCTTTCCAGTTGTATGCTCCTCACTGGCTCCTGACAGACATAGATTGTTAACCGGGGCCTCACAGACCTGCAAGGCAAACAGCCCACGTGACAGAAGTGCTTTCCTGCCCTGGAAGGACAAGAGGTCATTTGCCACAAGCGCACATTCGTTATGCCAACAGTACGCTTGAAAAGCTTCCTCTCACAGACAAAAAATACATTCACATAAGGACCCGATATCACACCCTCGCTCAGCGGCTTCTCAGATGCTGCCATGTCAGATCTAAACAAACTTTCATTCAGTTCTGACTTCGCCACGGCACCGCTCGGTGGAATCCTGCAACGCGACCGAGCAGCAGCAATTCCTACTGAGGTTCACAGCAGCGAGCGCCCGTCCCCGTCACAGCCAACCACAGACGCAGCCTGTGCTGGCAGTCAACACTTGTAACATCCAAAAGCCTCAGGCTGTTCTTAGCTCGCCTACGTGTGCCGCTCTGTTGTGGCAACAAGGTCACACCTACAGGAAGCCGGCAGAGCTCAGCCCCACTGGGAGCAGTCCCACAGGTCACCGCCAGCACACGGGCACCACACATCCCCACGTTCTGGGGAGCAATAGAACAAAGCCAACTCAAGCACACTCTCCGTGTTTTACCTGGATTTCAGTGCATTGTAGAGCCGAATTCCATCGGCCGGACCACAGATTTGTACCAGATCTTCTCTTGTCAGCTTTAATAAATCAGCACCTGGAGGAACACATGAGGATTTTGCTAAGTTTATTCTTTACGCTTTGTTAGAAGAAACTGTATGTTCATTTAAACCAAGAATAAACTCAGCCACTGTAAAAGTGGAATCCTGAGAACACGAACAAACCAGACTGCTCCCAGGCACCAGCCAGCACTACAAAGCAAAGAGCAGCTTTCCAGGTTTCACATACTGCTGTACACACCTTACAACTACCAACTCTACAAGACAATGTCAGTAGAGGCAGAAGACTGTTTTATATCCAAACAAGGACTCAGATAAACACGAGTGAGTGTATTTTAGACGCATGCAAACACAGAGAACAACGGGATGTGACAGTTTCGCACCAAACTACCCCAGGATTTCCACTAACACATCACACGCTCTGTGTTCTTAAGTTACTACGCTGCACCCAGATTCAGCACATGCTGCTGAAGGCTGCCATAACTGAGGCAGCACAGCCTGGCCTGCATGCTGGCAGCCTGTGGAGTGAATCCAGTTTGTGGGATAGTTCCCACACAAGAGCAGGTGTTTTCTTTTTTAAAGTGATCCTGGGAGTCAGTGAGCTGTGAAACCAAGACTACCAGGAAAAAGGAGAACTGATTTAAAAGATCTCTGTCACTGAAAACTAAACGGAGCACTTAATAGCAAATTACTCACAACAAGTAAATAAGCTGTGATGAATACGGGTGCCACGTTATTTTTACAGGGTAATTTTCCACACAAAACTCACTCATTAACGCAAAGCTGAATGAAAGATAACTGATCAGTACCTGAGAAATTTGAAAAAAGTCTTGTATAGGTAGAGAACCTATGCTTGAGCAACCACTGCTGCGTTTCCTGGATTGTGGCTGAAGGATGGAGCTGCTATAAGAAACAAGGCTGGACATGAACATGTGTATGTAATAAAATAAATAAAACCCCAGCAACCAAAAAAAAGCACCCCAAAATATTGAAGCCTCCCTCGGTTAAACGCTTCCCCTCAGTTGGTATTAATGCCAAGGCATAAATAAATGAGAGATATGTCTCTGTGCAAATGCAGCCACCGTCAGTACCCGGAAGCAAACACTCACGTCTCCAGACCCTTGAGAGGTTCCATCTCCTTGATGATTCGGGGATGAAGAATTGCTAGAGGAGGAAAAAAAAAAAAGTATTCAGACAAATTAAACAACAGCACAGACTGAAACTTCCTCATATAACTTCGTTCATTTAGATCTGAGAGAAAGATCATCACACCCTGACACACCATCATCCAGCTCCTAACCTGTGCACTCTTTGCCAGCAGCCACGGCAGGACACAGGGATGTCTGTCTGTCCTAGAGGCTGACTGCAGAAGAGGCTTACAGAAGTATACAGAGCAGCCGAGTTTAATTGTAATAGCTTAATTAATGCCTCAATGGGACGTGTTTTTACTTAGACAATTTCTGTTAAAAAGCTTGAGAAGATCTTTTGTGTCTCGCAAATATATGAGCTGTGTGAGGGGAAGAGAGACCGTTCGTCATGGAAAAAGAAGCTAAATAATTTCTACACACTGACAGGGACTAAATTAGAATCATTACATGATTAAGTATTTGCTGTATGTCAAAGGACAAGAAGAAAAATTTCTAGTATTCTTTAGCAAGGAAGAAAAACGCTGAAGCAAAAAGAAATGACACAATAAACATGCAGTGCAAGCACATGTCGGACTCTCAAATAAATACAGAGGACAAAACAATACTCTCTCATTCCCCAGTGAAGCCAGACAGCAGTAGCAAGCTTCTAGATTTACTCAGAAGGCACTTCTGAGCACGCCTGGTTTACAAATGCAATCTTTAATGAGGCCACAGAAAAGAAAGTTACCTGTCTGGGACACTGTAGGTATTGTGTTGAGCAGAGGTAAAAGTTGGAGCAGGAGTAGGACTATTGTTTACAAATGTCGTAGGAGTATCAGGCCACGGTGAGCACTGAAGGTAAAGAATTAAAACTAAGTTTCTCTTAATACATTCTTTGCTTTCATGCATAATTCTTTTACTTAGACACAAAGTGTTGTTGGTTTTTTTTCCCCCACGCTGAATTTTGATGTGTAGTTCCAAATCCCTATTCCCTCCATCCCGTATGTGACATGCAGATACCCCCAGCCAAAGCCAGCATTCTCCTGCTCTGTCTGCAAGACTGCTACTTCCACCCTCACAGCCAGCACAGCGAAGGCACCACTGCTGGAACTGACACAGGACTCTGTTTAAAACCAACCAACCCCAAGCCGTCTGCTCACAGAACTTCCTTCATCCTTGCTGCTTAACTGCGTGTATAAGACGGCTGTTCAGCAACAGTAAGGAAACATTTGAAGCTACATTTCACATTGCTGGTCAACGTAATATAGCTGCCCTGGCAGCAATGGAATACAGCTTGAGTTCTGTTAAATGGAAATTGATCCTTTATGGTAGGACTAGGAATTGTGCCGTATGTACTGCCTTTCCAAAGCTGCCTGGTCAGCACACGATTTATGGCATCACAAGTTACGGCGAGCCAGCTATCTAACCCACTCAAAGTCTTTTCTGGCTTATTTTGCAAACAACAAGCTCTACAGCACGGTGCATGCAACCTCGAACAACTACATGCCAACAGCTTGGAAATTAGGAAATCCCTTGTCTGAGAATGGCTTCAAATGGGTATTTTTACTAGCCACTGTGTACACACCGCCATCCATCACGCAGTCAAAGCCAACCTCCATGCTACGACAGCACCGGCCACACCACGGCCTCCTGGCGCAGCCCCTCTGCCTCCCATTCTGCATACTGCCCGCTGTTGCTCCTATTCAAGCTAAGCTGCAAGTTCATCTCAAAGGATGATGTGCCCCAGAGGCGTGATTTCAAATGAAAGCTCAGCACGGTAACATCAAGTGTTTGTCTACAATATTTTGGGAGCAAAATACATTTTTGTTCATTTCCTGAGATTCTGTAACTGAAGTTTAATGCAAAACGTTTGTCTGAACACACAGATGCAAGCTGTGCATCCTCAGCCACTGCTCCGCTTAAGATTCAGCTCTGCAAGCATTTCTGTGCAGGGGCAGAAGAATGCAGTGGTGTCAGAGAACAGGCTTTGAACCAAGCCATGTGCTGCTGCTCACGTTTCTTTCCATCAAGCTCGGCTGAAGTCTGCACAACAAAGCCCCGAGTTTAAAGAAAGAAAGCAGCACACCCAAGATATTTCAGGAAAAGAAAACCCCAAGCAAAAGTGAGTAGTGCTTCCTCTCATGAAAGCGTACTCTGGTCCCACGCAAAGCCAACAAACAGCAGCAGTAGCAGCAGGCAGTACTAATCCTGCAGCGTGGCCACTGGCTCAGCTGCACTTTCTTCTGTAACACAGGATGCAGAGGGAAAAGATGAGCATCAGAGCACTGAGATCCCTAATTCTGAATGCTCCAAGGTAGAAAACACCCCAGGTGACAGTTCTGTACCCTGGGGGCTGCACCACACACAGCAGTCGCCCTCCCCCAGCAGCAGTCAGTGCCACTGCACTGGAGCGACTGGCTCGCCGTGACTCACAGGGGATGCTGCACATTCCTACACCCACAGCTGAGCTAAGCAAGGGCCATCCAGTGAGCTGCTGACATGAACACAGAAGTCCCTGGCTGCTGGACATAAACTCTGAAAGAAGAAAAACGTCACTGCATCCCAAGGATGAATCCAAGTGTGTCAAGAGCCATCAGAGAACAGCGGAAACTCTGCTGTTCTATCTTCCTGTATAATGACCAGAGAAAAGACACACCGCGTTCTTTTCTAGGTCTCAGCTAACTGCTCTCCGTTACTAGCACACCAACACGATACTTCTGACACAACTGTACTCCAGAAGTTATGCCTTTATTCCTGGAACATTAATTCTCGATAAGGAGAAAATTATTCAGGCTTCCTGTCTTTATCACCCTTCTGGATGGGGAATGAAGTTATAAACTTTTGGTCAAGGGTTTCACTGAGTTAAAATGGAAGATAAAAGGTGGTTATGTGAATCATTGAATGTATCAGAGAATGGCCTGAGCTCAAAGATCATCTCCCTTCACCCTGCTCCGTACACTACAGGGTACGACTTCTCAGACATAGGATATGCAGCATCTGAACTCAGAGTGCTCCTAACTTTGGAAGCACTGAAAAGACTGAAGTTATTCATGCTTTACAAGAGGGTGAAAAGAAACTTTAGCACAGAATTCCATACCATATTCAAACAACACCACCAAAAAAGAGCATACTCCAAAACTTCGGCACTCAGTGCCACCTTTAGACAACAGGGCAGCTATTTTATGCGGAGCTCTTCCCAAGAACCTGCACAGTAAAGGACTCCTGCCCCATGCAGCTGCAGACCCTTTCTTGTGTGAGGTGGAAAGCTTCTACTCACACAGACTTGATTACTCTGGTTGTAGCAGAAGTTATTCCCCAGACATGATCTACGCGTATATTACATGTCGTGTATACCACTGATACTGCCACATGAGGTACAGATGTAAGGAGAAACAGAGACAGCTCAGTGCTCACAGCTGTCTGGGGGTTGGGAAGGTGCTGAAGAGCCCATCTGAATTCATAATGCTCGATCCCTCCCTGGTTACAAACCAGAGCCACGCACTGAAAGCGAACCCTACCCATTGTTTTAATAGATCACAAATGCAAAACCAATTAATGTCTGAGGGACATTGGTCAGGCAGTCACGGCCTGGAAGGAATGGCAATCACTAGATTTCTGTTCAGACAGCTGTCAAATAACTGCATTCCACAGCCAGGTAATTGTAATAGACTTCTCAGCTTTGCCAAAGAGAAGATGCAGCGTGGTTTCTCATCTTAACCACGACTCAGTTCTCACTCACATTCGCCTTTCAAGAGCCCATAGGAAATCTAATGCTCACCCCTGCCACACACAGTGAGCAGTTCTGGCTGTTCTGAACTACGTTCAACCTGCTGGGAGCACAGTATGTAGCTGGCTAAAGGAAAAATCAGTAAATAACGATCAGCCACTACATGCCACTTGAAAATACTGATGTGCATGGAAATATGTATTGAATGTGAGTATAAAGACGGGACAAAACATTTTCACTGTTCTTATTTCCACTACGCACACACAGACAGGAAAGCAAAACGCTGTTTCATTTCAAGTTGGACAAACTTAAAGCTCTTTACTTCTGAAAGTTACACAGTCCCTTTGCAACAGTTTATCTTAAGTGTTAGATTTAGGAAGGATTCCTTTGCTAAGAACAAAGATGGAGCAATTGGTATGCGTAACAGCAGGTCAGGTTAAGACACAGCAATTAGAATGTTTTGGCTTTATGTTGCGGAAGTTTCTCCTATATCTAACACTGCACAAGGTATCTTGCACAATGAAAAGGTAAGCAGAAGTCCCTTACACTGCCTCGCTTTGCCAGAGAATCACCGTAGTCTGCTGGCAAAGTCCGCTTGCTGGACTTTTTCTGCTCATGTTCAACTGCATCTTCAATTATAGGCTCAAGCCTCATCTGGACAAACACCAAAGATTTGGATCAATTTCTTTTCATCATACAGTGAGGAAAGATCTAAAAAGCCTTTTAAAAACTTCTGAAATTCTTTAGAAAACTGTCTAGAATTTACAGGTGCTTAAACAAAAGAAAGTGCAGAAACCTACCGAGGCTCTGGCCTTCAGTTAACAACGCCCAAAACAAACCCCACCGTTTGAAGTGAAATCTTAGCAGAGAATTAAATTCCAGATTCCCCCCTCTATTTTGACTGTTGGCGTGGTTTTTTCAGCCTGAACAGTGGCAAGGTTTTTAGACTTGTACCAAAAGACTTGCTCTTGAGCTCAGTACAGTCAGTCAAAGAGCATTCTATCTTAGTGAGCATCAATACAAGCATCTGCTATCTCAATGAAGCTTATTTAACAGAATCTGTCAATTTAAAGTTGCTGTCCACCAGACAGGTTTGCCAAATAAAAGCCTTCCTTTGCGTAGAATTGATTGTTCCCCAACCCTTTCAAGACTACACCTATGTATTTTTTCATCAGCGAACACAAGCAAATCTGTTTTGTTACCTCTGTGAGAATGGTGGTGTCATACGAAGGCTGATACTTTTCCTTCTCGTGCGCAGTTCGCTTTTCCATCTTTTCTCTGTCTGTTTTCTGTTTCCTGTCTGCTCCTTTTGGCTAAAAATGAACAGTTACGTGAACAGAAAGCAGAAGGAAAGTGGCTTTACAACTGAAATCTGGTATCAGAAGTCAAACAGGAATAGAAAGATGACCCCCATCTTATAAGAGCTTTTGAGCGACTCACTAAATATCTGCTCTCTACCCTTACCTTAAAAACTTTAATTTGACAGCTGGCTGAATGCAGATGATCTGTATATTCTCCATTTTCAGTCTGTTTGAAAGTGTCGACCTGAATTCTGAAAGGAACTCCTTTTTCTCCTCCATGTTTACGAGGGGTAAATTCAGTGCTGATACAATGTACCTAAAGAAATGAACAAATAACATCCTCAGGAGCATTCTACACATGAATTTCACAATGAGTTACACACACAAGTACACTTTTAAGGGCAAGCAACAAATGACACAGCATATCTGAGGACCAGGCTGTATAACTAACTTGTATTTTCCCGCTCACGTAGAAATGAAGCCAAAAATGTTACACGTGAGCTGACAGGGGAGAAAGGAAGCGAATGTGAGACCAAAGTCTCTCCAGAACCCACAAGTCATTGCAGCTTCCAACTGAGAATTTGCTGTCGTATTTTAAGAAAAATGTATCAGCACCCAACAGACTGTGTTTATTGGCTAGAAATATCCTCCAAAAATATCTAACGAGAAAATCAGCTGAAGCTAAGAGTTATAATTAATCTTGCTGGATAATGCTCACGGGTTTTCTCGCTTGCATCTGAAATACAGAGCAACTTAAGCACCAGGGACAATGGCATCCCTTGCACTGCCAATGGCTACATACAAAACCACCTACTTCCTACGGCCATCAGCAACAGAGAGCCACAGACTGGGAACGGAAGCGCAGCCCGTGCAGCCACGCTGTGATCAGCAGCCTTTGGAGCAGGTGAGTTACACATGGATAATAAGAATCAGTTCCATTTTCAGTCAGTCTGTTATCACTTCTAAGGAAGTGCATGAACAACAATATTAAATAGCTTCCTTTACACTTCTTCAAGGATCACTACGATATAACTGTGTAATTCTTACTACAAAAAAAGAAAGTCTCTGCACCCAAACAAAGTTCATTTACTGACAACGCTGAATTTAAGCTACGGCAGCTTCAGTAAGGAACAACACTACCTCAAACTTTATACTTTTCTCCGTAGTAAAAACAGGTCTCAGACAAAAACAAGTTAGAAACTGTAATACAAAACTGAACATTCTAAACGATTTCCAAGGACAGCATGTTCAATTGGCCTGAATGTCAAATAAAATAAATAACAACAATCCTACTACAAAAAAGCCTACTGATAGTTTGAATATCTGATTTCAAGACTTCATCTGCAGCACATTAACATTCTGTATCCTCGAGCAAAGCCTCTGCTCAAGTTTACCAGTAGGACAATGGGTCTCCCTATTAAAATAACGTAACAGTAACGATTCAGGATAAATAAATTCAAACACTCCATATGAGTAAATATTTTAAACAGGTTTTCAAAAAAAATCTCTTAAAAGCTGCTTTCATAAGATCAAATTAAGTTGAAAAACCTAATTAGGAACCCTTATATAACTAACAAACAGCTGCTGTGAACCTGTCCTTCTTAGAGAGCTGATATTTAATGGCTGTCTCACACACTGGAAACCAAGAACTTGCTAGTGCAAATGTACTACTGTTTGTGACCTGAAAGGCAGCAAGCACAAACATCCAGTCAAGGAAAGTTTCAAACCTGAATAAAAGCAGATGTACATTTTGTTGGATCCCACAAAAATTCAACTGCATTGAGCTGGCTTGGATTTGTCTTGATATCAATGACTCCAACAGACATTGGAATATCTACATTAAAATAAGTAACACGTATTTAAGTCATCATATTCCAGGAGAATACACTTTCATGCAAGAATACATTATATATATATTATATATTATTAGGTTACCAGGAGCATATATGGGAACAGTGAGAAAACGTGGGCTGCCAGAACAGCTTTTTAGGACTGAACAGTCTTAGTAGGCTCCACATACAAAGTGCTCAGTGCATGGGGGTGTTTTCTGATTTCCCCCCTCCTCCCCCCCCAGTGACACAGGGCTTATGAAACAACCACATCGTCGTGCAAAATGAAGAAGTCACGTTGGCTCCACTTCCACAATCGACTAGAGAAAGTTATTTTTATCTGTGTCCTCCTAATTGCTGTAACGTTTAGGGATCAAAATGACAAAGAATACTAATGTATAAAGTTGCAGAGTAGCCACCTTACTCTGCAGCACCTTAAGGTTATAAAGGACTGTGAAAGAACATTTGTGTTGGAAATACACTAAGACAGAGAGGCACACAGAACACTGCTCTGTGTTTTTTCATCCGTGTTAGCATAAATATGACCATGACTGATCTAAATGTATTTAATCTAATATAATGCCAACAGATAGAAACAATTATACCTAAGTCAAGAAGTCTGTCCCCAGGGCGATTCCACTTCCATCCTTCCAGCTGCTGGTGCTCGGTATATTGCAACCTTCTGTCATGGAACACAACTCTTATAATACTCTAATAAAGAAGAGAACAATCATCTGATGAGCCACAACGTTATTATATGCCTAGATACAGCCTGAAGACGAAGCACTAACGCATTCCAAAGCAGCCACGCAGAAGAGAAATATATATCCACAGAAAAATGACAAGAGAAAAACCTTGGCAACCATCAGTATCCCAGAACATTCCAGAATAGTGAAATACGACTGAACAGAAGGAAACAGCTGAAAATGTGGTAAAAATGGAAAAAGAGATTTATAAATTATTCTCTGCTCTAAAGGTCACCATAAATCACGTGCAGTTTCCAAAGTGGCAGTTCTGTTGATGCAGCAACGCAATACCTTGCTGCATTAAAGGTTAGTTGATAAAGCTTTCACAATGCTTTGCCTCACCCCACCTACCCAGGGCTCATAACCAATGTATGACTCTCCCAAACTGCAGCAGAGAGGCTCCCAAAGCTGTAACGAAGCAGCACCTAACGTGGCAAAATCTGCACCATGCTTATTACGGCGAGTCAAAATGCCTGCCTGTAAAGGTTAAATTGCAGAACTCACAAAGCTCAATGTTATGCTTGTGCTTAATGCTTCTCCAAATTATCTCTGAACGAGCATCCCACAGACAAGGAAGAACAAAGCCTGGGACTATACAGGCTGGCCAAACTTCTCAAACGATACAGCCCAAAGCTGACAGGTAAAGATTCAGCCTCCCACAGGCACGCCCTTCCACTTTAATTCCTCAGTGCTGCTGTCAAAGTAACTTTAGTTTTTCCTTCTTCTCAGAATACAAAACACGAGTAAGATTTTCCTGGAAGATTTGATAAAAAACTGCCACATCCTTATGAGAAAAATCCAATTTCCCCTCCCCACCACCAGGCCATTCTTCTCATAATGTGTACTATGAACTGGGCATTTTTCACTCTGCCTCGTTCTCCACACTGATCTCACCTTCTGCTAAACTGAAAGCATAACAAGACAAATACAGAATTAGAGCAGGACTTCAGCTATGGAACGAAGTGACTGACGAGCTGCAGAATTACACAGGTCTGCCTTCCTATGGATTCATGGGATGGCTCAGAAGACACTGGGTACACATCTATAGGCAACCAGGCATGTGCACTGGTACACCAGACATAGTATTGTCTTATGCAAACAAGCAGCAGAGGTTTGACAGCAACACTATTAGAGAACTGCTGCTCACCTTCACCAGTTTCCCATTGATCTCTGGTATGTCTCCAGCTTTGCGATTATCTAGCATCCGTATCTCATAGGACTGACCTGTAAAGAGAAAGTTAGCAACAGAACAGTCAGACCACAAAGCCACTCGTGCTTAGTGCACCGAAATCAGCCTCTGATTCATACACAGATACATCAGCACCTGAAACTTCTGTTTAACAGATTTCTGTTACAAGGTTCACTGCAGAGTACAGGAATTAGTGCAATAAAATGATTTTTTTTTAGTTCATGTAAAACCACAAATACTGCCAAAGTTGGAGGATTACATTTTACATTTAGTGTAAGTACTCTTTTCTTCTGATGGTTTGGGGTTTTCTTTCAATTTTGTGTTTTTCTGGTGTTCTGCTTTCCCAGAAATGCTTCATGCAAAATACATCCCACTCTCCCATGCTTAATTCTATCCATTTACCTTTTGCCTTTCTATGATTTCCACATAGAAGCCTTTTAAAGAGTTGCTCTGAAGGGTTTTTCATTTTGCTGTAACACAATTAGCCTATCTGGGTATTCACCACACACGTACAGGCTTTGTTTACTCCAGCAAATTTGACTACTGATGAAATAAATAAGTAAGTAAATAAATAAATAGATAGATAGATAAATAAATAAATGTACATAGTGCAGCTGAGCAAACAACAGATCATTTCTACTCCTGATCTAGCAGGTGGCTGCCCTGCCCACAGCAGGACAGATGTCCCTCCCAACCCAAGCTATTCTGTGATTTAATCCAGCACGACCAATAAAATCCTGTAACTCTTGCTCTGTTCACTGCCATTTTGAAATGGAGGGAAAAAAAGAAAAATAAGAAATCAAGACAAGGGAACAGATACATTCCAGCCCGGAGTTCTGCATGTGTAGCTGCTCTGAAAGTACGAAAAAAGGCATAGCACTGATTATCCCAGTCACATCCACACTGAGTGCTATATACGCTCTTTCTTCACAAACAGCCACAGAAGCAAGGCAACATAAGGTGCTACAAAATCTAACTGCTCAACATTTAACTCTGAAAATGCAGCAGTTCACTCTTTCACTACAATATAATGGCAGAATGGTTAGGAAGAAATCTCTGGAGGTCCCCATCCTGCCCTTACTCAAGGCAGGGACATCCAGACCAACTCCAAACTTCTGAGTTAACTCTGTGGTCACCCACAGTGCAGAGCCTGGTGTTCAGAGGGAGCTTCCTGCGTCTCAGTTTGCGCCTGCTATATCTTGTCTTAGCACTGCCCACTGCCAGCTTCCCTCTTTGTACCCTCCCCTTCAGGTACTGGTACACAGCTAACTCCCAGCTCATCCCTGTAATGGTGCTCTGCTGGCTTTTCCCTGCTGGCTTTTCCCTGCTGACATGCTTCATCCCTCGCAAGCAGTCCTTTGCACTCACACAACTTCAAGCCTCGCTGCTCTGCATACACAAACCCACAAGCTTCCCCTCTAGCAGGGATTTCCTTCCACACCATTTCTGCTATTTGAGGATGTACACCTAGCTGAACAGCAGCCAGCTTAGGACACCGTCCTACAGCTCTAATATTCATTCTCATGGACTCTAACAGATCTTACAACCAGAAGCCCTGCAAACGCCTAACAACCATCACCACTCCAAGATGTGAACTTCTAGCACGAGCTCTAGCTGAAAAACTCACCACTTAAAATATTCCATTAGCTATTCTCATTAAAATACTTCTGACACAGAGTAAAGTCAGGGCATACTCAGGTGTTCCCTTAGGAAACATCATCATACCTTAACAGACATGGCACACGTTATGTTGGCTTCTGGTAGTTGTGGTCCAGTGCACAGTAAGGTAACTATGAAACTGAACAGGGTATCAGGTCTCCATGGTACTGCCTACTTGCAATCCCTCTGAAAATCATTTAAGCAAGAGAGGGGTAACGGGGCCAAACCAGAAACCAGATAATGGAAGTAACCAGGATTAAAATTACTCCTTTTCTAGAGAACTTATTCTAACCTATTCTGCAGACATCTGCATCAGTACTACTCCAAAGCATTGTAAGCGGCAGCACAGAACTAGAACCATGACATCTCTACTTTAAACTGACTTCTGTGTGAAACATGTCACCTCTCAAATCTATCCCATGATTAATGTATTAATACATAGGGCTTGCACTAACAGCTAGAAGATAATTTTAGGAAAACATCTTAACCTGAGCAGTAAATGTTTTTCTTCCTGAAGTATTAGCACAAAAGAGAAGCTGGACAACTGTGTGCGTCTGCATTTAGTTAGAAAAAGCGCATACCAACTTATTTATGTTTTAACATCAGCAAGCTACCTAGGACACCGCAAAAACACTAAACGGGTTTGCAAGAAATCTTTCTATTAGCAGAGATTTTCAAGGCCAGATGAAACGATTACAGTTATTTCAGGCTGTGGTACTTAAATGACAAGCTCTCCTCACAAGCCAGATAGCACTTCTTTTATTTCAGCTTGTTATCTTGTGCTGGCTCCCCAGTGTGTAGAGCTGACCTTCAAGGGCTGTGTGGGCAGGGAGCCTGGATGCTGTCCCTGAAGAAAAAGTCTATTTCTACAGATAGCAAATTTTTCTAAACAGTGCCAAGCATACAGCTGGTCCAGCACATGGATGCAACTGCACTGCTTGCTCCTCAACAGAGCATGCAGCGTACAAAAAGTGATTACAAAAAGAACCAACCTGACTAAGCAAACTGCTGAACTATGCAATTGTGTTCGCAAGAAACGACTAATTGCCTCGAGAACTTCCAATACTCTCATTAGTAGACAAGTCAAGTAATGTTTAAGGTATATTTAGACTTGCTGCTGCAAGATGAAGCACTTGGCAACTCGATTCACACGGAAAGCTCAGAATGATTCCCTGTCACCATGTCATTATGAAATTAGATACAATCTGCTCTCACAGATTTAAAGGGCTCAGTGTGCAGTGAAACACTTTCAGGTACCAATGAAAATTCAGCAATGCACATTTCAATGCATGTCCTCTTACCTGCAACCTAAAGCAGAGCACTGCTCAGAGCAGCACCTGAGCTAAAAAGATTAAATGCACCAAAACACACAGCAGGACATGGAAAAGAAACGGTGTACACTGTTTTGTTATTTTTCATACAAACTGTGCTGAAGAAATGTGCCTTCTAATTACAGTGCTGTCTGTTGAGAGGCTTTTAGGTGCGAGTACATAGAGAAAAGAAAAACCAAACCCACAGGTCTAGGAACTGTGATCCTATGGTATTAGAGCTGGAGTCAGGGGAGAGTGTGCAAAGGTTATCGATATACTGCAAAGACTGTAAAATGATTTTGATTGCAGTTCAACATACTAGCTGACTAAACTTAGGGCAGCAATGTCATTTCCTGATGTGAGAGAGGTTTTATCATGTAATATTTTACTCAGCAGTCAGTGCTGTCTGTAGAGAGCAAGCCGTACTTTCATGCAAGTCTATGTGAGAAAGAAACAGCAAAACTCACATGAGATACCCATATACTTAATGTCTGATAAATGCAGGCAAGACAAAAGTGAGACACGTACAACTGGTAACTACAAAGGTACATGTGTTTGTTTCCAACCTAAGACACAGAGCTATCTGCGTGCCACATGGACAGCACAAGATGGCTAACCACTTATCCAGTCTCACTCACCCAAAATATGAAATAAATCTAGTTTTAAAGTTGGCACCACAAGCTGCTCTCATGCTAGTTATGCCTGCAACACATGCATACCAACCTTGATTCAAGTATGTGAGAGTTTCATCGTACAGTTTTACTGCAGGAGATGTCGCAGCACACATAACATACTGGAAGGGTGGATGCTGGGCCTCATTTTCTGGTGGAAGGCTGGAGTCTTCCTGCTTGAAAATAGGCAGTGCCAAAACATCACTGAAAAGAAAAAAAACACGACGACTCCGTGAGACATGTCTTACCTAAAATTAACAAGCAACTGAAAATCCTTCTCCCCATTTACTGTAATTCTAACATAAATCCTGCTGACATGGAGTATTTTTCAGACTTAATTGTTATTTGGCTTTACCACACTCAGTAGTGCAGTAACAATTAAGCAGCAGACTCGCACGTTATAGACAACGTATGCCAACAATTTCCTTCACTTACTGAATAAAATAAGAGTGGCAAAACCTTGCCTTTCCAGTTTCTGAAGTACAAAGAGCAATCCATGCTGTCCACAGGCAGCAGTAAGAAACAGAACTTCACCACAACCAGTGCCACACTTCTACAGAATTAACGACTCAGTATTAGCAGTATATTAATTCAGTGCCTTTGTATACAGTAACAGGTCACAGTTTTCAAAGAGATACTTATTCTTTGTACTCTACAGCTTCGGAAATAAAATTATGTTCTGCCATTGCTCATTCCTTCTAGAGCCCGTTTTATCGGAAGGGAATTCTCACTGAGTCTTTACAGTCTCTCCCAGAAGTAACAACTCCATTTCAAAAAGCCATCCACACAGGTCCCTTGGCTTCTTTCCATTGGGAGGGAACCACAGGAGATGCTGCAAAGGCATGAAGTCAGGAAGCTGTTCAGAAAAGCACTACAAGCCTGCTGGATGCCAGCTCCCTAACCTGGAACCCAGAGAAGGCTGTACACCTTAACAAAGAGAAGAGTTTCTTTCCACAGACAAAAGCTGCCACTTATCCAGAGGTAGGAGAGAAAATACCTTAGGTCAGTGGGCTACCACATGAGGACGAGTGGGAAGAAGTAGGGAGGAGCTCCACCACGGCTGAGCAGAGGCAGCCTGACACAGGAGGGAGCCCTGGCACAAGCCGGGGAGAAGCAGCCTCCCAGGATGGGACTTCAGCACTGGGAACCTGTGTTCGTGACACACTTTGGCACCCTGAGCAGCAGTCAGCGTTTTTATGAAGAGGAACTTTAAAATGGAAAGCACACGGGAACAATTAAAGTGTTTAAAATACACACACAGAAGAGCAGAACTGCAATAAAGAAGGTATGCAAAGCTCTCGGCTCTTGATGCCTGCAGTACCTGCTTTCATATAACACAAGATTGAAAAGCAAGTCTCTCATCTACTTAAGCGAAGCATCTTTCAAGCCCTTATCTGTAAAACATAGGTAGGAAATGAGAACGCATCTGGCTTATCTTAAGAACATGTGCAGTGGTTAAGGAGCCAGTTAAACTAACTGACAAGGCACTGGAAGCCACCACACAGAAACAGAAGACAAATTTAGCCAGCTTGAAATCTGCTTTATCTAATACTTGCAGAGTGGTAATGACTAACTGCTACCGCAGAGGAAAAAAAGACATCCTACTCCAACCCTACAATTTAGCTGTAAAGAGCACACAAAGCACATCCTTAAAAGTCACCATTCCAGAAAAGAAAAAAACTCCAGAAAATGGCACAAGAAAATAAAAGAACCTGCAGAGCTTTTCCCCACACACAGAATCACAGAACTGTAGGGGTTGGAAGGGACCTCCAGAGATCACGGAGTCCAACCCCCTGCCAAGCAGCTCCCTAGCCCAGGTTGCACAGGTAGGCGTCCAGGTGGGTCTGGAATGTCTCCAGAGAAGGTGACTCCACCACCTCTCTGTGCAGCTGTGCCAGTGCTCCATAACTCCAGCATAAACGTCTCTGATAAGGGCTTCTGGGCACCAGCATGTTCCAAAGGAAAAGAGAAGCCAGCACGACTCAAAACTACACCTGAGCCATGACGAAACATCATGAATGTTAAGGTTTGTCCACTGTAAGAATGGAAAGTCAGCGTTCTCACATTCAATCACACACGTATGCCTATCTGATAAAGCTGAGGTCCATAAAGTATTAATAAACTACTTCAAATCCAGGTTTTAAAGAAATGCACTCATTTCAAGCCAACTATTAATTCCTCTTAAAAAAGGAAGTGAGAAATCAGCTCTGTCCCAGTCTGATGAGGCAGCCCTGGCCCCATGGCACAGCAGCTGAGCGCAGCCCACCCATTGCATTCAGTGCTCAAGAGCCCATCGTTCAGCAATGCCAGTTTCCTAAGCACAGCTGGCATAAGGAATCCCTGCCACACGGGCTGCACCTTCCCTTCCCCCTCCAAAATATTTTGCAGGGCTACTTAGGGATCTCTATCAGCACAGCTACACCGCTGAGGGAACAGTCTTGTCCCAGGCCCTCACAATTTGGGATTTAAAGCTTTCAAGTGAAAGCATTCTTTCCTCCTAGAGAAAGGAGAAATGATTCCCAGAAAAACAGAATTCATCCTCACCGCACACCAAAAGCACCCAGCTGCAAATAGCCATGCACAGGTGCAGCTCCACCATCCAGGAGTGGTGAGGTACGTGAGAGGAAGCGAGGTGCACCTCACAGCTTGAAGTGCAGCACCTGGTTCATGGATCACACGTGATAAGCTATCCCTAAGAAAGTACAGCGAGGCCAAGAAAAACAGGAGTTACCTTTTCCCCGTGCCTGAGAAATGCCTTTGCTGGCCGCAAAGATCACCTTCCTTCCAAAGACAAAATCCTGCCTGCTCATTTTGCGGTCACAAAACAAAAGAACCACCTTACAAAAATAGGAACTAGCATGTCGTCAAAGCTGCGAGCGACACTCCATCAATCACCTGCCTTATCTGTCTCTGGGCTGTGTGCTTTTGGGCGTGAGAGCACTAAAGCATCCCAGAACACACAGCTCTTTTGAAACTTTAAACCATGGTTTACAAGGGCAAATACCTCGAGAAAAAAATGTTTCTTGAGAGCTATTTGAATAGGAATTAGGATTTGGAGTTAAGCTCTGCGCTGTTGAGGCGTCAGAAAGAGCAGCAGGAACATGTAAGTAACAGGTTGACACTTCCTAATACTTTCCCTGAGTCCAGAAAAGGAAATTCAGTGTAAGAAGAGATCACCGGCAGTAGCTGCTGGGAAACAGCTTTCTCTGACACGACACAAGATGAATGAGAAAACAGGTGCAAACGTGCTGCCGTGCTGGGAATCCTACAAACTTCATGGTGGAAACTCAACCTCCCCAAGGCCTCAGCCTACAGGGAGTCTGCCAGGAGACATCCGCACACTCAGACCCTACCAGCAAAAGCTCTGTGCTCCTGAAGTCACGATGGAAGCAAGGAGGCGGTGCACGGCCCATGTCTGTGTGCAGCCACAAACCCCTGACTCTTCTCCAACACAGGGAAGCCCGGCAGCTGCACCACATGGAGTACACAGCTAGGAGACCTGCTCTCAGCCCCTGCTTCTGTCTGCCACCAGGGGTGGACGCTGAATACAAGTATGGCAGCTGAATGGTCTTTTCACTGACCTCTTAAAATGCATTCAAACATTCAACCAGGAGAAGAAAAAAAATGAAGAAAATCAGTGTCAGGAGAATGAGATTGAGCTTTCAGCACAGCCACAGAACCACCTGTGATCAAAAATGTGTTCTGTGGTTATAAAGGCTTTGCTCTGTGGATTTTCTTTGTCCCCAGATATCTATTTCCTGACAAGTACTGACATACCCGTGTCTGCACTCCAAAACTAATCAGTACATAATGTTTTATTCTACAGAGTCCCAAGGTCAGCAAAGATTATTTGTTGTCTGCAGGGAACGACATACAAGTAGAAGAGACTACTACAACACGCAGCTTATCTGTGATGTTTATTTAAAAGCACTTCTTGGGCAGAGTCTGAAAGCAGTGGGTGGTGGATGGGGTATGTAAGAAGTCATCCTGCCTGTCAGAAAGTAACAGGAGCCACGAGGGCAGTAGGGCCTGAAGCACAGGACTCAACTTCTTTCTTTCTGCACTGTCTATAAGGTTAGGATGGTAACTGTCCTGACCCAGCCTTGTTCAACAGATGCCAGAGACACAGAAACCACGAGGTAACACCCTCCCTTCTTCACTGGAGAGCAACACTGCAGGACAGCAGCTCCTTAACTCTACGCAGATAATCTTAGTGGATAGTTCAGGCTCAGCCTTGGATGGGATTCAGTGCACAACGTTCCCAGACCATTCAAGGCCACGGGTGGCTCCTTAGAGCACAGCAAGAAAACCCAGCAGCCTGCAGCAGCTTGCCTCCAGCCACGGCTGCTCACCTTCCCACACACACCCACAGGCAGGAGAGTCAAAGCAACTTCGTGTCCCAGAAATGAAGGGCTGTCTGGGTTGGTGTTTTTTTTTTTTTCTTTTGTGGTCATTTGTGTGAGACTTAACATATTCGATTTAGTTTAATAAACTTCAGGTTTTAATCCAGAAACACATCCCAAAATAGCTACACCTGAAATAATCGAGTTCCCTAAGGATAGGCCTGAATTTCCACACCAGAAATACCACACACGCTTAAAGAAATCCATACAGCGTGCTTCCAATTACACATACAAATTCAATCACGGATACTAAGGTATTGCTTCTTGTTCTTGCGCTCATTAAACTTAAATCAATTAATTAATTCATCAAATCACTCGGATTAAACACAGCAAGTAGCTCCTCAAGGTCCTCTTTTCAGACATCTCCAGCAACAACAACACTGAAGATCAAAACCGAAGTAAAGCAGCTGCCACCCAGCCCCAGTGACACGCAGTGGGATTGGTGTCTGCTTGGAGCAGAAGAAGAATAACCATCCCGAAGAGCTGGATGTACGCTCACCAGGATCCTCATGGAAAGAGGTGAATCACCAACAACCCCAAATGCCAGGACGACAGCTCTAGTTCCTGCTCAACCCCAATTTCTAATTTCAAACAAGGTTATCTCTGTGACAGCACCACACCTGAGAACTCAGGGATGCTTCCTTAAAATATACAAAATAGCTGAAACTTGGGGGGAGGGCGGGGAGCAGAGGGCAAGCCTCAGGCAAGCCCGGGAGAAAGAACACCTCTCACACAGGTTTGGCCACCAGAAGACCACTACCAGCATCTTACGTCTCTCCACCGGACTCAAAACAACGGAGTAACGCAACAGAGGCAAAGATTCCCAAAATCGAAGGTCTCAAAACAGTTTCCCTTTTGGCACTGACAAGTCACTCGGGAACCAAACCGCTCTGCCCACAACTGAGATTAAAGATCTTATTTCTAAGAGGTACAGCTTTATCTTAACTTCGGAAAGCACACCCAGAGACTACTTAAATACTTCTACTGTAAAACCTGGAAAGCGATCAAGAGAGGAAGAAACGGCCACGCTGAGCGAGAACAGGAAGAACTCCATGGCAGTGGAAGGAAAAAATGGAGGTCACCAGAGACCCAATCCACACGTAAATACGAAACAATAAACACAGTGACTAAAGTACAGCCATTTTACTACTCAATTAACAGCCACAACGCTTAGCTGCTCATAAAAGCGCATTTCTAAAACGCCAGGGAGAGAACGCAGGCGTGGTTTGCTGCGAACTACAACTGCAGAATGAAAACGGAGAACGATTTTCTAGAAAGGGGGGGTTGGGAGGCAGGCAAATGCCGTTTTAAGGTCGGGAACGTGCCACGTGCCCGCTCTCGGGGTGCGGGAAATGAAAACGAGGGGTGAGGGCTGGGGGGGGGGAGAGGGAGGGGGAAGAGTGGGAAAAGGAGGAAGGGAAAGAGACGGCCGCCTCGCTCGGCGCAGGGCAGCCCCGAGGCCCCCGCCCGCCCCCGGGGCGCACCTCATGCTGTAGGCGCCGGCTCCCAGCTCCTGCCCGATGCCGGAGAGGCTGGCGTCGAAGTCGTGCACCAGCCCGGACTCGATCACCTCATCCATCTTCAGCACCCACGCCATCTTCCGCCGCCCCCCGCGCTCCCGCGGCGCCGCGGGAGGAGCCGGACGGGGCGGAGCCGCTCGGCCCCGGAGCCTCCGCCGGGAGGCGGCGTCTCGAGGAAGCGCGAGGGGCCGGGGGCGGCGCGGAGCCGGGGCGGGACGGAGAAACGCGTGCGGGGCGGAGGGAACGGCCGCGCTCAGCCCCGGGGGGGCCCTTCGCCCGCGGCGCGACCGAGGCGCGGGGCCGCCCTCAGCATCCTGCGGCCGCCCGGCCGCCGACGGGGGCTGAGGACCCGGCGGCCGCCGCCGCCGCCTCCTCCTCCGCCCCCGAGCGGACACTCCTTGGGGCCGCCGTCCGAGCTCCGACCCGGCCCAGCGGCGCCTCCCGCCGCATCCTTCGCCGGGGCGGCAGCAGCTGCGGCGCGGGCGCCCGCCGCCTCAGGCCCGCCGCTCCCGCCTGCCGCGCCGCCGCTCACGCCAACATGGCGGCCGCCTCCTCACGCCCCCCACCCCGCTCCCCGCGCCGCCGCCGCCGCTGCCGGGGCGGAGCCCGCCCGCTATGGGGGCCGCCGATTGGCCGGCCTGCGGCGGAAGAGCCAATCGGGGGGCAGCGGGACCAGCGGAGTGCGCGGCGCAGCCAATCGGCGGGCGCTTGCTCAACGCCGGAAGACGTCACGGAGCTGCGGAAGCGCGGCCTCCGGGAAGCGGAAAGGGAAGGAGGCGGGAAGTGGCGTCACGGCGCTGCGAGGCGGGAACGCGCCCGCCTCAGGGCGGCGCGGGCAGCGCTGCTCAGGGTCCTCAAGCTGGAGGGAACACAAACGTGCAGCGAGGGCATAGCGCGCTGCTAAAGAGATCCTCAGCAGCTCTGCCTGCCGGGTTCCAAGCTGTTGCAGAAGCGGCCGCAGGCAGGAAGCTGTCTGTGCAGCACCAGCGACCACTCCCCAGTCCCTGTGACCGTTACATACGTGGTGCCGTGAGGGGGTGCCCTTAGCGTGACCCTGAAAGACTCCGACGCTATTCAGAGGACTGTGACATCATTTTTTGACGAGTTCTATTGAAATGATCCACCTAGTGAAGCACTGAGGCTGCTAAACATCAGACAGACAAAAAAACATCTTTCAGTCAGTCCTGTGCAGTGCCAAGAGTGGGGCTTGATGATCATTAAGGGTCTGACTGGGGATGTTTTATGATGCCATATTACCATCACACAGCGACCTGCTCTGAGTACAATAGCACAGGTTCTCCAAAACTCAGTACGGCCTTCATAGCACTGACAATAAAACATCTGCTGTTGATCCAGGAGTACACATGCCATCCTGAAAGAGAAGCACGCAGCCCTTCGAAGCACGCCTTCTCAGTTCCTAAAGGTGAGTGGTAATTGAAGACTCAACTGCCCCTTTCTGTACACAACAGTTTTTTGCTACAGTGACTGATACAAGTGTTTCCTGCCTGTCTTTGGGCAGACACACAGTTCTGAACATCTGTACACGAGCAACAGCTTACAAAAGGTAAATTTATGAAACAGGCATGAGCCTGTGCCCAACTCTCAACATAAGCACTAGCTCCCAAGTCACAGCTTTTAGTAAGCACAACTGAACACATTGCTGGCAAAATACCACTCCTAAGCCTGACAAGAAAACAATAACGATTTCCTTTTTCTTTCTTTCTTTTTTTTTCTTCTTTTTCTCGTTTTTAAAGTCGGATAACAACAGCAACAACAATATCAATTGTAGTGAATTTTATGGGATGCTTATAGTCCAGTTAATAAACTGGTAGTAATTCTACAGCTGTGGTAGAAGTTGGCTTAAACTCTCAGCGTTGTAAAATTAGATTTTAAACTGAGAACTCAAACCTTCTCTAGGCAGATATCGGTAAATGTAAAGCAGGTCTTATAAGAATGAAAAGCAACTTAAATAACATTACAAAAAAAAAAGCACTTTTCTAAGTTACACAAAAGAAATTGGAAGCTAGCAGAAAGCTAAGGGTGGTGAACTGTCTCCATCTGACAGTCAGAGATAAGTGATTTATGCATAGGAAAACTGGTTTATCTGCTTATTCCACTTTAGTATAGCTACATGGCAGTTACAAGGCCATAAATTGGTGATTTTTAGATATATATATGTTTTTAAACGGGAATTGTTCTCTGCTGACATAAATTCAAATAACTGCTATGGGTACTGTGAGTAGGTACAGCATGATCCGTCTTCTTGCAGCTCAGCTTCTAAAAATTGGATAAGATTTGCCTGTGATAAGCAAATGGACTTCTAGTATTTCTGAAAATATTCTCTTTTGTCTATTTTAGGATATAAAGTGCCTTCTTCTATTAAATAATAAATATTGTAATCCTTGTCTTTTCTTTTTTCTTTTTTTTTTTTTTTTCTCTGTAGCATTATTTCTCTCCCTGGGTTATTTACAACCAGTTTTCAGTGTAGGTTTATGATTACGTGTATGTTTGCGTGGATTTTGTTGTTTATAAGTACAGACCTTTGGCACATTTGCTTTCTTTGGGGCAGGTTCCTTGGTCTGCCCCTTTCTCAGATCATCTGCTGAGCATCCACAGCACATACAGACACCGCTTTCCAGCCAGATCCATCAAAAACCCCAACACATGAAGTTGTATCAGCTCAGGTACTGAACATAAATTAAATCTCTAGCATTTGTAATTACAGTGCAGCATCCTCAGCTTTTGGTAAAAGAGTTTAAAATACCTTTAGTTAGATAGCATCTTCAAACGGAATGTTTTTTCTATTCACTCAAACTCCCTTAGCTTTCTCTTTTTAAAAAAAAAATATTTTAAAGTGTCTAAAAACAACTATTAAAAACCACCACCAACAAAAACTCAATCACAACCTTAGCCTCTGCCTGCACGTATGTATTGACCATATACTCAAAGGTGAGTGGAGTTTGAGCCATTTTCAAGTCTAAGCAAAAGCCAAAGAAAAAAGATGCTTATTACAAGAGTAAAATTATTCTTTACCAGCAATGTCCCTCAAGTCAGACAAAAGAGCATTTTTTGAGGGCGAGATTGCAGAATCAATGCCCGAATTATGAATACATGCTCATCAGTAAGGCTGAGAGCAGAGCTTATGGGGCAGAAGGTTCTGTAAACTTTATAAAGTGATACTTTTTTTTCCCCCCTCCTGACACTCTCCCTACATAAAAAGCATTCAAAACTTTCATCCTGCAGAGCTGTGCACCTGCAAGCAGGACTGCATGAGGGAGCTCCAGCACCTATTCACTTCTGGCTTGCTGCTCGAGTCAGTAGAAACAGCAGTGTGTTTGCAACATATCCGTGTTGGCCAATCTGTATCTCACATCGTCCTGACCTTTGTGTTGTAACGCACTGATAAACTCCTCTACAAATTTCATTAGTTTAAGACTGAGTAATCAGAACACAAATATCGTTTCATTTCTTTGCATTTTTTAAACCCACGACCCAGCATGCTTCAATAAAAGCGAGCTCCCTTCACGATTCTACCAGAACAGGAGGAATACTGTGATACTAGGATTACCAACAAGCAAATAGCTGTACCAAAATGGATTAAACACTCACGTTTACACACGTTGTAATAAGCTAAGAAGGAATAGGCTGAAGTTGAACGTAGAGAGGAGCCATGTTATGATTTGAAACACAAAGTCGGGATTATCCGGAATCTGTGAACTTTGCTCTTGCCAAAACGTAATCATTTTTAAGAGACATTTGAATACAAACAGAGCTGTACACAACTATTTGTACACAAATAATATTTTAGTACACAAACAGTGCTTATTTGTACACAAATAGTATTTTAGTCATGAAGAGGTGAGGTAAGTTCACAGGGATATGCTGATGCAATAAGAGATACATTGCATCAGATTTCAAAGCAAAGTGTTTAACCAGTGCGTCCTCCCTGATACAACAAGGGGCTGGTATTCCCGAGCCTGCACATCCACTGAACTTCAGTAGGTAAAATGCATTTTTGAAGCTACACCTGAAAAACCAAGGTGCTTCTAAGTCTGTATGACTTCGTACAAACCAGAGTGTTACCTCTGGAGTGCTCGTGGAATCTCAAAGAGGAACAGTCGAACGGATGTCATACAAAGCACTGACATTGCAGTGCTGTTAGAAGCACACGAATGTGGCACAGCTGTGATGATCGTGAAGCTGTAGTGAAGTAAATCTCCACTACAGTGACTCCACCACACAAACATTTATCAGAGGGTCTACGATCGCCAGCTCTATATGAAGGCTGGAGATGGTGAATTAGCAAAGGCTGCCCAGATGATGTTATTTGGTGCTGCAACATTATAACTACTGCTGTTTAAAACTACCCACAATCATCATGTTCTTACCGCAGGTAGCTGCTGTTAGCGGTGGGGTACTGGTGATGGTGATAATGTTCAGGCTGGCTGTGCCAGAAAACCATTTTGGGATGAGATGAGGTGTTGTGCTCAACCAAGAGATGGTCGCTGCAGCGATGGGAGAGAAGAGAGAAGAACACACGCATTCAGATTAAACTTGCAGTTATTTCCTCTCACACCTTTATATTTCGCTTCTGCCACCACATTTGCAGGTATCCCTCTCTCCAGGAGAGACAGATAGCTGAAAGTCTTGCCTGGTCCCCACCTCCTCTTTTGCTCCCCAGCCTTGCTGTGTTGTTAGCTGCTGCCCAGCTGCTAGGCTTGACTTGGAGCCAACGTGGTGTCAGGTGCAGCACAGTCATCACCAGCATCTCCATTTATCTCCTCCCCTCTCCCACTCTCTGTGTCACCGTGCAGAACTGCACGTTACAGAGCAGGGAGCTGCAGCCTCATAGCACTGCTGACTCAAAGACACACACAGTTCTCTCTTCATGCATTCCACTGAAAGCACTTGAAAAATAACGTGCGTAGGAATGACTGAAGAGAAAAATTAAGGGGGAATATATACAGACGTCTTTAAGATAAGCAGAATATCTTCCTTCTGTGGAGTTATTCCAGGCCCATATGATCTGTTCAAGAAGCGTTTAGATGAGGTGCTGAGGGATTTGATTTAGTAGCTTGGTGGGTAGGGATGGTGGTGTGAGGATGGTTGGACTAGATGATCTTGTAGGTCCTTTCCAATCTAATGTATTTATGAATCTATGAGTCACCTACCTGTGCAAGCTACTGTAGGGAACCTGCTTTAGCAGGGGGTTGGACTCGATCTCTCAAGGTCCCTTCCAACCCCTGCAATTCTGTGTGTCTCACCTAGTGTTCAGACTGCACCCCTTTTGCCTGTTCATTCTGTGCCTGTGTTCAAGTGGCAGATTACCACACAGCATAGCATGGGAAGTTAAATTCAAGTTGCCTTCTTCCCATTAAAAAAAAAAAAAAAGGTAAAAACAAACAACAAACATTACAGTTACTTTAAGTTACCTTCTTGCCATTAAAGAAAAAGAACCCACTGCTAAATTGCTTGGAAAATATTTACAACCCCTCTCCCACCCCTCCATGGCCACACACACACTCTTCAGAGAAAAAAAATCACATTCAGATGCAAACTGTCTGCTTGGCACACCCTCGTGCTGTTTGCTTTCCCAGGTCTGCAGCGAGGATTGCAATATCTACTTTAAAACAAAGTAGTGTTCAAGTCTGCTAAGAATTAAAGGAGTACAGACATCCCAAAGTCTCTGTATAAAGTAAGTGCCCTGCAGAGGGCACCCATTCTGCTCGCAATAGAAAGGACTTGCTGACAAACAGGAATAGTTTGCCATTATTCTTTTAAACAGCCTCCATACCCAGTTCCTTCCATTGGAAAAAATAATACTTGAAAGTGTTACTACAATACTGTGACAACACACGGGTTGTGAAAATCAGAATATCAGAGAGCAGGGTTCTGGAAAACAGAATGGAATGCTTTCCTATTGGAGAGGTGGTACTAAACAGCAGTCAGAAAACTTCATTGTTGTTCATTTGGTGCGCTTCAGTCAGTCTGCTTCATTTCAGCTTTCAGGAGTCGCGCTCATGCAGACAGAAAAAACAAAGTCACCGCTTACATCCAAAGCAGCTCGTGTCTCAGGGCAGTGAGGAATTTACTAGTAGAGGATGAACTGATGAAGGCTATTGTGATCACATCTGTTGCGTTCAGCTTAGTTTCTGAGTCCTGCTTCTGACTCCTGTCAGAAGTTCGAGGCCCGTTTCTGGGTGCTCCTCAAGCTGTGCATGTTTCAAACTTGTGTGTGGTCACAGAAGCCACGGTTATAAGCCATCCTCACTGTGATCACTGCTCCTTATGGCGTAGAAGCAAAGCAGAACCAAATTTTGTGGACTCCCATGCCAAAACAGATCACTGATTTGGTACAACAGCCGCATCGATCTGTTTAAGTGGGAATGGCTGTTCCAGTGTTGTAAAGGTTTCGTGGTTCAGCTGTACAGCTGGGCACAGCACAGTTTAGAGGGTGACCACGTCAGGTTTCTCCTGCTTTGAAGAAGCCGTTACCACGTTCCAGGTCTGGAAGCATGAAGGACTTTACTTCCTCGTTCTTTGGTTCCCCACAAACATTTTCTCAGACAAGATGGCTTGGGTGGAGGTCGGCATCTGCCACTGCACAAAAGCTCAACTTCCTGAAACCCTATCTATCTCATCGTGTCTTTCAGACATCTTTTTCTGAATCTGTCTACATGAAATCAGTTGCAGGTTTCTGTAAGTAGACGTAAATAGCTGCTAAGGCAAGAGCACCATGTCACACACATTACACAAGGCCTCGAGTTCAGAATACTCTGCTTCCAAATGAGGGTTTGTATCATTGCCCTGCCTTCCTCTTTCGCAGCAGAAAACCTGTCACTCTTTTCCCTCCGTGAGGGGTTGGCAAGCCTTCACTCATAAAAGCTTTGTGCTCCTTGTAAGTAAAGTTCCAGACCTAACACACAGGACATGTTATTGCCGAAACCGAAATTAAACACTAACATTAAAAAAAATATATCTGCACTCATTAATTAGTATTTCTTCACTTTCTTCTCTTTATGGTCTTGTATCTTGACTGATTTTCCTTGCAGGCATTTTAACATGGGGATAAGCTCCCCATGTTGCACTTAATTCTGGTATTTTGCTTTGTGAAGCACTGTACATTCCCCATACCCACACCTGCTGCCCTTGACTAACCTCTATACAGAAAGGTATGTGGTTACCTCGCTGTTCAAGTTTGGGGACAAATAAGGTGAGTTGTTATCCTCATACTGTTATTGTCAAGGTGCTATTTTTGTTTCTTGGCTTATGAACTGCCTACTAAGTACTAAACAGGTCTCGGCAAAGGAGCACTGTATACACAAACAACAAGGCACTATTTATTTAAAACATCTCTTGCTTTAAGGCTTGTGTACAGCATGCAAAGTCCAACCTGAAATTTAAGGTGGGGAGGCTCACGTTCTGCTAACAGGTGAATCTGCACTGAATCCAAGCCCTTCACTGTGCTGTGGCTGAAAACTGGATTTTTTTTTTTCCATGAGCAGTATCCAGAGTGAGGTCTTAAGCCACGATGTACTTACCTACTTAAGCTTTGTCTGAAATGCTAGTTCAGTTTAAAAGCAAAAGACAGATTTGCATTAATGCAGAAACAACCCCTATATATTTAAGCCTCAGGAGAGGATAAAGGGTGCTGTTTTCATGCACCCTATTTGGTCTTCAGATGCTTCTCAGTTATATCAACAGCTGGTGCCAAATGCAGGGCAACTTTGGGCTGGAAACACGTGTCAGAAGCTACCATCAACAACCCTGTTCACCTAACATCACTGATCTGCAATCAGGTACTCACATCTGAATGATGCTCCCTGCTTGGTCTGGCTGTGAATCCATCTTACAGACACGCAAAAGGTGCCAAGGCAGATTTTCTTTGCATGTACTCTTTAAAGTACAACTTCTCTGTTTCATGTACATTGTTAAAGGGGCTCACTTGCCATCTTAAATCTGGATCTGTGTGTAGTTTTAGGCATCTTAATCTGGGCTTGCTTATGTTGAAACAACTGTGGTAAAGACTGCAGCATTTACCAGTCCAGCTGCTGCCTTGCTGATCAGTGCAGGATAAGCTCCCTCCCTCACGGGTTCTATCCCAACAAAAATTCTGACAGCCTCAATTACAGAATGTTACTCCTGTAATTTCTTCCTCCACAGCTGTATTCCTAACACAACCCACTTCTGAATCTAAGAGGATGCGATTACGGTCTTGAGGCATCAACTATGAAATAACAGGCTTACTGACTCCGTATCTTATGAGATGAAGGCTTAACAGGTAATACATTTGGTTTCTTTTCTTCATCTTAGGAGTTTAAGGCCTGCAATGGAAACTGTGATACAGAGGTCATTTGTAGGCATAAAGAGATTTGGACGTTAACACTACCCAGAAAAATTTTAGGTTTAACACATCACATCACGCCTGAATCAAAACTTAACTCCTCAGGTTTTTATGGCTATGGAATGTGATGGAGTGTATCTTTTGTTTTGTAAGAGGTTCAGAAGTCTGCCAAGGTGAGCAACTCGAAGCATCCCTGCACTTGTTATGGACCTATGTGCTAGCCTAAAAATCAGTATTTGGACCTGCAGATTGCTGTGGCACCAGCAGCATCCTGCATCATCTGACACAATGCACTGAAGAGCCAGCTCAGTTCCTTCTCTTTCCTAGTGGACATCCCCTTCACCTGAGGCTCAGTACAAGCTAATGGAGGTACAAAGATTTCCACTGTTGGACCAGAGCTACAGGTCTAGGAAAGGAGAAACACTAAAATGAAGGACTTACGAACTTTGATACTTAATACAAACTCCAGTTATCTTTCTACCTACTGCCAGTGGTAACAAGTCTGGATACCATACGCAGATATGCTGGTTTTTCCACTGGAGAGATATTTTCCATGTTTCTGTATCAACATTATTTCCAATCTTACTTCATGAAAACATGCTTCGTTAGAATCACTTGTATCGACCTAAAATACAATGAAGAACAATTTTATTTCTGACAGAAATCATGCCACACTCAAAAACCACTTGCCAAATACCATTTAAAAGTTTTCACGCGTTACCGTTCAGCAGTGATTTATGAATGTAGCTGCGATTCTGTCTGAGCAGACATTACTTATTAGGGAACTTCTAAGTAAACATGCTTACTACCCTAAAATCCTGACAGCAAATTAAAAAACTCCTTTGGTTGGGGTAACCCAAGCTGCCCAGCTTGGGAACCCTGAAATCATAAAATATGCATAAATATACATACCTAAACAAGACATGTAGAAGAAAAGCAATTACATTTTTTGTTTTTTTTTCTACTTGGCATCCACCACAATTTCCCAAACATCCCGAAGTACCAGGACTCATCCGTGTTCTAACGAAAACAAAACCCACGTAACAGAATATTTGTGATGGATACGGCAGATCCTTAAAGTACGTGCTTCTGAAGACATGGAAGACTTAATTACAAAATGTAGAAAGGGAAAACAAGTTCTCTTTAAAAATAATTTTTACCATGTTCTCTCTTTTACATTAGACTACAACTGCTAAACTAATCAATTAATTATTTGGTTGGGAGGAGGCATTGATTTGATTTCTCCAGATAATCCTCTGGCCCCAAACTGCCCATCTGTCCTTATCTTTACTGTATTCTGTGTTTCTGTTTGTAAATTACCACAGCCATCCAAACCATTCTCACTATCCTGGCACAGGGATTAACCATGGGTTAACTGATAGGAACCAATACATTAATGCCTCTTTGTTTTCTCTTTTACGATGATTTTCAAAGGGACAGTATCATATATTCACTGTCTTAATTCTTCTGCTGGACTTTAAACCGTGAGCAGTTCAGGCCTTCAATTTCTACAGGCGTTCTACACGGATATGTGTGTGAATTTACTCAAACATTCCCCTGTTTGTAGAAGCTGTCAGTAACGTGTGAGTCTGTCTCAGGATACAAGTGTTTGTTCTTTCCACTCTGGGACTCCAACCACAAATAATAAACACAACTCCATCTGTTCCAGTCTTTATCTTTAAAAACAAACAAGCAACCAAACTCAGGAAAATGTACATGTTAACTCTCCTTTCAATTTACATTTACTATCCCAGTTTTAGCTGAACATAATATGTTACCCAAAATCATTTAAAGCAAAAGACATCCAAGTCCAAGACATCCAAGACATGCATTTTCTATCCTGATTCTGCATGTAGTTTTCTTTCCTTCTTCCCTCTTTTTAAGCCCAAAATCAACCTTTAAGAATCATGTTTCAGTATTCAAGCCACTGCAATGTCCTATCTTTACAGGATATTAAGAAAGCCTTTCTGAAAAAGAGCAACAGTAATCGTCCTGATTTTTCACAGGACTTTATGGTTGTGGGTTTCTTTTTTGTTTGTTTGTTTTTGTTTTTAAGATAAACCACCTCCAGTACAAACATAAGGCATGACTAACCATAGCTCAACTGTAACTGAGCTACTGTCTGTTTGTAATACAGGAAATGAAGGCAAAAAGCAGTGCAGCTGATCCGGTAACTGGCTGCAGAGGAGAACATTTTGTTGCAGCTTTTTACATTCTGATGGCTTCATTTAATACAAATTCTAAGCACATACAGCAGCCCCGTCTTTGTTGGGAACAGAACTAGTCAGATCATCATTAAAATCTTCATTTAAATATACTGCATTCAGATTTTCAGTACATGGGACGTCACACTTAGAACAAGTAAAGGTGTCACTGACGCATAACTGAGGGACAGACTTTGTGTAAATATCTCCTCTCCTCCCCGTGGAGTAAAACTTTGCAGCCATAGGGGATAAAAACATTTCTATCTTACCAACTTCTGTTCACAGATAAAAAATTACGTCCACCCGGAATATATATGGCGTGTTTCAATAAACTCATTTTTCAGTATGAAATAACATCTTCAAAAAGATGACTGAGCAAAGTCATCTTGAAATGATCGTCTGAAAATAAATAATACCTGTAGAAAAAGCAGCAATAATATATGGGACTATTAAGCTTAGAATTGGTGCCATTTTTTTTTTAAAATGGTATTTCACAAAATCAAAAGGTAAAGCTACAAGGTATTAAACCGAAAAAATATTTCTGAAACGTTAAAAAAATAAAATGCTAGCAATGCATAACGTACAAATAACGGAAGCAGCAAACAAGAAGCCTGCTGAGATGAAGGAAATCTGCTATTCATAAAGATTCCATTCCGTTTCCAAGAGCCACTTGTGCCTGGCACGCCTCAGTTCACACCACCTTCACTAACAGAGCATCTAAAGGAACATTTAGACACAAAAACATGAAGATTTGTTTTTAACCCAATCTTGCTTCAATGACTTTATGTATTTCTTATAACACGTGAGCAAATAAAACAGAAAAACAGAATGTATACATTGCTAATTATTATTTTTTTTTAAGTAATGTTATGTACATTTTATTGCCAGTATATGCACAATGGTAAGCAGAGAACTATAAATACACAATGTAATTAAACGGTAAAAAACAACAAGAACGTTACACGTAACAAAGGAAAGAAAGAGGAGATAGTATTTTCCTGATGGAGCTGCTAAGGGCTAGTGACAAGTTACAACAGCCTCAATTTGAAGTCCTGACATGTATTTCTACAGCTTTTCTCCAAATACATCTCTGCAATGGCATTGCTTCTTTAACAACATCTCAGCTTTTCTATCAGATTCACTTCAAACTAAAGTGAAAACAACCTTTCATTTAACTACGAGCATCTGACTTTGTGTCATTCAGTTTTGTTTTTCAGGGTACCTCGCAAGTAAAGCGTGTAAGAGTTCTGGCAATATTTGGCTGCGTGTTGGAGAAGAGCTTTCAATACGCATTAAGTGATAATTTGGGAAAAACAAAGACATTTTCTGTAGACAGTTCTTCTACCGGGTGCTATATGCAGCAGCTCAGTCAAAAATTAGTCACCCTGAAGAGGTAGAGAGAATTTTAGCCTAGCACTGATCATCATCCTTGGCACTACAGATTTCTCTCTTATCAGGATACGCTTCCTACAACTAGACAACACCACAATCAAAGGGGGAAAAAAAAAATAAGCTAGGGAAGAAGAGTTTCCATCATTTCTGGGAAGGGTGCTGCTTATCCCAGTTCTCAGTTAACTGACTTGTTGCTTATATCAAAGACATTCAAAAAAAAAAAAAAGGAAGAAAAAAAAAAAGAAAGAAAAAAAAGATGAGAACATTTAGGGACACATTTACTTGATCTTTTTTCTCTTTCCATTATCAAGTTCATAAATACAAAGAACCATTATTCACAATAAACTAACTCTTTTTCAAAAATGGAAAAACAAACCCTGGAAACATTTCCACACCTTAATCCAGAGGGGTCTTGAGGATGCTATTCAAGAAAACCATGCAAACAGTTCGGTGCAGCTTTCCCAACTCATCCAAAATATATAACTTTTTTTACATTAGAAGGTGGCAAGATTGATAGCAGTTGTGACTATTCCCCCCCCCCCCCCCCCTTAAATTCAGTGCAGAAAATCTTGGTGCTTTTAGAAAGATAACGAATAAATAGCTTTCTGCACTGCTGTCATAACATCCCATGTGAGTTACAATACGAGACTACTGGATCCAGCAATTAGGTTGAGAGGAAACATTCTAGTGATAAATACATACTGAGCATGCTTGGGCAGAGCACTCCATTCTGAAGCATCCTGCTTGAAGAACGAAAGGTGGCAAGGATGGTTCAGGTCCATCAAGTGACCATTAACTCTGCTGCTGAAAGCAGACTGCCACTCTCACCAGGTCGGCAGTGCTACCCTGACCGGGCTGTCTCCCACACTGCGAGGTGCTGGTCGTACCAGTCCTCTGCTGTGCACACTGAATTCTTATTTATGCAACAAACATACAACCAATGAACAATATCACTTTTACAGAACTGGATGGATCCAGCTTTTTTTATAGGCATATTTCTCAATCTCCGGAATATCCCAAACGAGCTGTAAATAAGATGATGAACCACCAACAGTGAGCGAGTCTCACTGCAGTTCAGACTAGTTCTGCCTAGTTTCACATCACTTCTCGTTGCTAGCGAAGGACACAATACTCAAACAAAACAGCAATAAAAACAATGTTATCCGCAGCTGAGAAAAAAGCAACAGAATTTATATTTGAACTTCTGAAGCTTAAAGCATACCTGCTGAATTAGCATTAAAAAAAATATCTTTTTTAATACAGTAACACTGGCAAAAGTTAATGGGAAGACACAGAGGATTGCAACAGGATAACTGATGGATTAGATTACTTTAAAATTTTATTTTGCTCTGATCAACTGATGTTAATACTGCTTCTCCTTAGATCTGGAATAATTCTATTGCAAGTCACATGCAGGCTGAAGACAGCCATTGGTTAAGGACAAAAAAATAAAAAAAGAAAAAAAGAAGAAACAAAACCAAAACAAACAAGGGTTCCAAAATTTGCGTTTACTAATTTTCCTTTCACTTGATGAGGGCTTTGCCCTCGCTTTAGGAGAGCTGGTTCATCCTCGTCAGCTTCATTAGCTTTGTCCAGTCATATCTGCTGCTGTATCCCCTGGTCCAGAGCCTGTCTGTGCACGCTTGATATAAAGGTTCAATAACTTCATCTGCAAAGCCAGAAATTAATTTTGTTTAGTATTGACAAACTGTACACACTACAGAAATAATACAGCAAAGCAGACGTTAAAGATCTCTTCCCCTAAAAGCAAAACTGCATTTTACACAATTAAGATATTTGCTAATAACAATATCTAAGCACACCGAAACTAGGGATGTAAAACAGAAAGCAACCTAAGGTAGCTACACTAAGACAGGTGCTTTTCCCCAAGTCACCATGCTGCTCAGATTAAGGTGGATTGTTTTGTTGTGTTTTTTTGGCTGTTTCATATGCAGGTAAGAAAAGCCATGCTAAACACTGCTATTACCACTGTTTCAGAATAGGAAGTCTGTCCATGTATCAAGAGGAAGCTTTCCTAATTTATTTCAGCCACTGACAGTTTACAATTACATCTACTGTAATGCCACGAGAAATACAACTTACTAGCTTTCAGTTTGCTGAAGTCTGTGTATGTGTCTACGTGTCTGCAGACCTATGGATTTTCAGTTCTGAGCCTCTGATGGCAGAGCTACTCCAAATGTTTCAGCATCCCTTACTATCTCCGTTTGGATATATACTTTTACGCAACTTTCCAGTAATTGCAACCAAAACACAAATGTATACGTGTAATTATGAACCCACGCTTCTTAAATGGCATTTTTTACTTACTTTACTGCCAGTGAGTTGACTGAGATGTGGTTTGAGTTCATCACCAATTACCGCATGAATGGCTACAAGGCAGAAAACACATGCCTTACGAACACTGCTCTCTGAATTATCATAACCCTAGAAAGCAATAAAATTAACATTAATCGCTTATCGGTTAATGATTAAAAGCCTCAGAAAACTATTTACTACTACTTATAATAAATACATGAAAATCTACTTCAAGTGAATGCTAAGCATTCCAAGAAGGAAAAAACAACGAAGCAAATACAGATCACGCACATTTGAGAGGCAAGCTGTTTAATTACCATTTACAGTTATTTTCCAGACTGAAATTAAAACCCATACAATTCCCGTTCAACATTTATACTGAACACAGAGCCGCTGTCACGCTCCACTTGGAAATACAGAAGGGGAGAACGCAGGATAAACTTTTCTGTATTACGCAGATATTTACTAAACAGAAGACCACTGCGTTCAGAGCTTTCTTACTCTGAAAGAAGTTGTTTCTTAACATGTAAAGCTCCTGTTGTTAACTCCAACCCTGGTACTGAATGATTTTTGTTTCTTATGCCTGGTTGTCTTGCACCTCCTTCTCAGAAGTCTCTGCCTCTTATACTCTTGCAGATGCGTGACCCGACCACATGCATTAAGGCTAGAAATATTTAGATCTCAGAAATCTTAGAGATCTATCAGAATTCAGCTGCCGAATTCCGGAAAGCCTTTATTCAGCACATGTAAGCTGATGTATTCTGACTCTTCAAGCAGTGAAAGATTATTTTTGAAGACGGACAAAGGTACTTTTTATAACCTCCTCATTTCATTGAGCTTTCCCCAATCAACAGCTTCTTTCTCCTCCTGCTCTGCCCAAGCCCCTAGTGGTAAAACCCTACAATAAAACGTACTTTCAACACGGATGACTTCAGATCAAACAGTCTCAACTTGGAAAAGATACCACATACAACTGAGTCTATTAAGCTTAACTACAGCCAATACTTCATATCCTAGCCACAACTTGAGTCCTAACTAAAGTTAGTTTAGTCAGGTGACAATGAAAGACAGCATTCCTACAGTCTGAGTTATTTTGGGTCAAAGCAGCCATCAGCTGTAAGACCAATAAAAATCCTTCAAGAGAGCCAAGCGATAGTACTTTGAAAAAAATCCTCCCAATTCTTACATACAAAGAAGGTGGGGTTTTTGCTTCGTTTTTTACCTGTATTAAACCTGGCACGATCTCTGGTAAAAGCTGAGTAAGAGTTTCTTTAGATACTCTCTCTATGACTTTTGTCTGCATTTTGATCGCAGCCAGATTAATGGGGTAATCTGCAGTCTGGATGATTGGACAAAGGACTTTGATGCACTGATCTGGGCTAATGGAAGTGGCCAGCATGGAAGCAGCTTCTTCAGCAGATCTCACCACCTATTGAAAGAACAACAAAAAAAAGACATGGAAAAATGATCTGTAAGAGTATTACTGTCAGTACTGGTCCTGAGCATAAAAATTTCTTAACAGTGCCACAGTATTCTAAAAATAGGTATATGAAAGGATTTTTAAATGCACGCAATTTTCCAGCTGTTGGACTAGTGCACTAAAAGCAAGGCTCTTCCCAATATTGTGTGACTGAACTGTGTGCCCTGCAAGATGCACACTGGGGTCTTCCAAACCTGCCTGGCAATACCTTTCAAACCTGACAATAACTGTCAAATCAGGTTTGATATCTCTCCAGCCTGCAATGCTATGCAGAATACAATTCAATGCAACTGCATATTGGAATTTCTCCACTACTGAAATCTGTAATTTCCTGTGTAGTCACAGTCTCTGATCACTGATAAGCTTCCACGTTCATCTCAAGAACTGTCAATCACCTGCACAGATTGCTAAATCTGTAGGCTTTCCCCATCCTTAATTAAAACAAAACAAAAAAAAACCCTCCTTTAAGAGTTCTTGAAGCCTAAAGAATACAGTAAAACAATTAGTCAAAATGCACAGATGCTCAGGATACAACACAAACATAAAAGGAAAAATTCGTCTCTGGTGTTTGTCAGCTAACAAGACAAGCTGCTAGACAAAAAAAATTCCAGAAGTCTCTCTTCATCCTTGTCTTGTTTACTATCTCTTTCTCACATGCATGAAAAAGAGAAATAGAACAGTAATATAGAGGGAAAACACAGAAAAAAATAATAAAATAAACACAGTGCATGGAATTAAGAAGGCGCAGGGAAAACAGCGATGAGTATCAGATGAGTGAGAAAGATCACTGAACAGAAAGAACTGCAGTCAAACTTCTGAAGTTGGAACTTCACACTGAGTCCCGTATGCATAAAAAGTGCTACCATAGGGAGTGTGGGGGTGTAGGAAATGCAGGGGGGAGATTTATTCATCTCACTAGACGTCTTATTTTCATCACATCAGTCATACTGATATGAACTGTTTGATGTTTGGGTGTTTTCCTATTTGTGTTCCTTATATCAAAATACATCATCCTTCCATGTGTATGCACATCGCAAGCAATTCTGCATCATAAGCAATTCTGAGCAAGATTCCCCCTTTTGTTACCTTCTGTTCTGAATCTTCTCACTATTCTCAGCCACATGCAACTCTTCCCTGTACTATCTTCCTGTGCTTTCTCACCTAAAAACACTCAAAGCCATGCTCTTGAATAGTGAACCAGAACAGTTTAATCAGAGCTGGTTAAAAATGGAGATGGATTATAATTTCCTTGCTGTGTTCAGTCCTATCTCTCAGCTACCAACCTTACAGAAATCCAGAGGGTTGTATCAGATACCTGGATTTAAGATGATGTTTAACAAAAACCTCCCATCAGTTATTCTTTGTAGAGCTGCATTGGCACATCCTTCGTTATATTATACACTCTTGGGCAGCACCTGAAGCAACTGTGATGAGGGCTGATATTAAGCACCCAACTCCTACAATTCTGTGATTTCAGAGCTTATAAACTGCAGCTCGTTTTCCTTTTTCCATATCTGTATTAGCTAGTAACAGCAGAATGCTTCACTATGACACAGATTACTGCACTGGTAAGATCCGACCAATTTCTCAAACACCTTCTGGACATAACTTCTGCATTTTGCAATATTCTGTCACAACCTCAAATAAACAGAGTTAGAGATGACTGACCTCTTTATGAGGATCCTTATGCGCTTCTAATGTCTTCATTATTGTGAGCTCCGCATAGTTCTTAAACCTCGCTGGCTGATTTCTTAGGATTTCTCTTAGAACTTTCAACGCCAAAGCTCTAATTGCATGCTGAAGATTAAAACAAATTTTTATTGAAACAAATGAGTCACGTATCATTGAACAGACAAAACGTTTAAGTATTTATTCAGCAGCTTATGATGGTTTTGATAATGGTAAAATATCAATTCTTTTCCATCCATATTTACAATATGAAACTAATACCGAAAAAAATACAGCTAAAAAAGTTCTTTACTTGTTCACCCTTCTCAAAATAATTCCAATGGTGTATCATAAATATGCTGCTAATTGGAACTATCTGTGCTAAACTGCATGCAATGTTAGTCTTTGAAAGTGCTGATAACAATTTTTGGCATCACACAAATACATTATCCTTGAAAACAGACATTATTGTTTTCATCAAATAAGAAGCAGTTATTAGTGCCACTATGAACCTCAGCAATTTAAATAACACGTTCCTTACAGGGAACACTGAAACAGAACTCTGTGTCTTCACAATGAGCACCATCCATTTTAGAAACATGGATTTGAATATTTTTATTTTTCCATACGTGAGGTTTTGATATCCTGGAGTGTACCAAGGGCTATTAACAGAATCCCAATTTAATATAACTGGATAATGTGGGAATAAAAACAAACAACTAAGGACACTTGAGAAGACAACCTTTTCACCATTAAGGCATTCAGAGTCCACACGACTTCCTTGCATTTCTGCAACTTTTTGCTTTTCAAGGCTGGCTGGAATTTGTGCGCTTCCTACAAGCCACGCAACTTTCAAAGACACTGAAAGCAAACCACATGCTCTGATAACATTTTTACAAGATTTATCTAAGTTTACCTCTTTGTCTCCAAGTGTTTCAAGCAGCAAAAGCAGTATTGTTTTGAAGTGCTCATCCCAAACACCAAAAGATTCTTCTTGAGTTAACTTCATGAGCTCATACAGCGCAGCCTTTCTTTCCTCAACTCTCTCGTTATGGTTTGATAACTCTTTTAGTAACTCTGCAACTAGATCAGAATGATCCATGGGAGGCTCTAGCAAAAAGGAATGTACACAAACAGAATGTTGACAACTTGGAAGTAAATATTAGTGCCTGATGCAGAACTGAAAAGTATCTTCTAGGATAGCTAACCGCTTTCTACCTGTTTTTTTGTTGTTGTTTTCCTCCAAGTCTGTTTGCCAGAACTGCAGTTTTATTACTTCATTTTCAGAGCAGCCAGTATTCCTGAACAAGCTTTCAATCACAATAACACAATGATACTACAGCCGGCCATTCCAACAACAAAAAATCACCCACAAAATTAACGAGAATCCAGCAACCCGTAAGCCTGAAATACACCAAGCGACAAGTTCCCTGTATCCTCACAGGGATTCCAGGGAATGCCTGCTACTGCTCTAACAGTCACTACAGGACAGCACTGCGCTTCAGTTTGATTACAGGGAATTCCATGATGATGGAGAAAGCTGTGAGTTACAAGTCTTCATTCTGGTGCAATTGAAATCAAACATCAAGCTCCTGCTTTTGCTCCATCATCAAGACCAATTCAGCCTTTAAGAAAGAAAAGCATGTAGCTTCTACCTTGGCCCTGAGTCTTTGGGATTCATTAAACTCTTTTTTTTTCCAGCCTTGGACAGACGCTGAGAGTTTTCTTTCAAAGGGTAAAGAACAGCATCAAAAACCAGGTTTTCCTAGAAATGCACCTTCCCCAGCATCACTGCACTTTATTAACAGATGAAATACATTTGCCAGAATAAATCTATTTGATCATGCACTGAGAAACTGCAGCCCTTCAACAACCTGTATGATCGTATTCACTACTGTAACTCACAATTCTACTCACACTGTTTGGATCAATTATCAGAACATAAACACCCACTTCAACTGCCTCTATATTAATGTATGCATTAAAAATGGATCATGACATCTGCTTATGGAACTGGCCGAAATTGCATTCTGAAGCTGCACTATACAAGTTATTAATTAGCACAGATAAACAGAATGGCCAATCCATTTTATGGAAGCAAGATCATTATTTTTATGGCCAGGACTATCATGCTTGTTCTACCAAGTTTTCAGATTTACAACTGTAGTAAATCTTAATTTGAAAAACCTCATACTGACATATAACTAGCAAAACAACCTGTATCAGTTTGAATTAAAACTTCACTGTGGAATTTCTGGAGTTATGACTGTGGTATTAAGGGGAGGAAAGAAGCTCTAGTAGCTGAGGAAATAGCTTGAATTCCTGAAGAACATATGGACAAAAAAGGTCTGTATTCCTTCATAGTCTGTATTTTCCAATCCTATATATTGTTTAGTGATGCTTAATTCCAAAACATTCTCCTGGTAAGAAAGGAGAAGTGTAAAAACCTACTTGTAATTTTTTTTTCCCCCTAGAACAAGAACAGAAATGAGGTGGAGCAAATACAAGCTCTTCATCTGAATGAATTAAAGTATGCAATTCTGGAAGTAACCCATAAATGCTACAGAAAACTAAGGGTGCGTGCTGGAATGAATGCACTTTGTTACGATTCATTAAAGAGTGTACCTTAATAACACACTGCACTACTAACTCTAGTAAGGGAAGACAAACAAACAAACAAGAACAACAAACCACCGATAAAAAACAACCAACAAAATAAAAAGCCCTTGCCATTCTTTTGTTAACACATACTCATACATTAAAGGATATCTGAAAAACTTCAAATGGAAATGCACTGTAGGTTCTCTATCCCTGGCAATAACTACTGTATATTAACCTAAATAGCAAGTGGAGCTTGAGAGGGCAAACACCACAGACTAATGCACAATTAAAAGCTGTTCACGGGAGCTTTTCTAAGAATTTAAAAATCCAAGCTAACTTTGACACGAGGAAGAAGAATTCAAGGTTTTCAGCTAACACAGCAATTAGCAGCCAATAAACACAAGGTAAATTGAATACTATAGATTTTACATGCGAATGAAATAGTCTCATCTCAGTGATATTGAGAATCAAACCTTGGGGAAAAAAAAGACACCTGAACTGCTATATATGTTTTTTTATTTTGTTTTTTCACATCAAACTATGTTTTATATGAGCTCATATTCAAAAAAGACAAGATATGTTCCCTTCTGAATGATTACTACTATACACCAGTAGCTCTAAAATGTAGGTGGATAAAGAAAACGAATGACTGCTGAATAAAGTAATAATTATCTGACAACACACTCTGTTGGAAGAACAGAGCGCACGTAACTGTGTGAAAGAGATTTCCCAGAAAGAAGCCCACAGAACAACCCAAGTTCCTACAATCACATGAGCTAAATGAATCACTTTCTGGGTAAAGGCATCTTTTTTTCCCCTTGCAAAAGAATGTTTAGTCAATATAAAATACCAACGCCGTGTTTCACGTGCCAATATTTTAGTAACAAAATACTCAATCTTTCACCTAATTCCCAAACTGGTTTAAAGCAGTTTTATGTCTTTAACTTTCAACCACAGAGTAATGTGGTAAGTAGGTAAGTAAACATAACACCAGAAGAATATAGTTTAGTAATTACCCCATTTCCGACCCAACCCCATTCTATATAAACACCGAGCAATCCAACAGCATCACTCAGGAGTGATAAATAAATTGAATAAATAAATTACTGATAAATAAACTAAAATATATTATGTAAAACCTCTCATAGAAATGACACTGGTGATACGTATGCTGCTAATGGTAAATTCAGGAACTGAACCGAAAGGTGAAAAATGTCACCATTTCCCTTCTAGCACAGAATGCCATCTGAAGCTTACCGTCAGGAAACTGCTCTGCATCATCATCAAACATGGCTTCCTTCAAAGCAGATTTATTAAATGAGCTATCAGAATAATTGTACGGGTTATAATCTCGTGAGCGTGGCGAAGAGTGAGGAGGCATCGTGTTGAGTAATGATGTTTTGTTATCGAGAGCTGTTCGGCCTGTATCACTCCCACCACTTCCCGCTCGGAGGTCTACTATTCCAGAAGCACTGCCCACCTGCAGGAAAAGAAACACCATACATTCATAAACAGCACACGCTTTTCATGTGATTACTTTACACACTCAGCTAAGTAGCAAAAGCTTTTAAGATTCAAAAGTTTCCTGAGCATTCCTGAAGAGACATTAAGCTGGCCTTCAGATAAGACTTCGCTACAGTACCCTGAACTTCAAACATAAAATCAAATATCATGGTGTTTGGACACTTTGGACAAGCTCAGCAGATCTGTGAGCCAAAGTTCCACAGAAATAAGTCAAAACAGTGTATGCACCACTGAAAAACCTCCGGGTTTTGCATGGAATTAAATAAACTTCTGAAAATGAAAATAAAAATGACATACAGATCTCTCAAAAATTACACTCATTTTTTTCTCATAGTATCTTTTAAATTACTAATGTTTGAAATACATAAATAGTGAATTCATTTACATTTCAAAAACGCATTTCAAATACTAGGAAGCGTTTAGTTTTATTTTTTAGCTCTGACGTTAGCAGAGATGCCCCACTGCAGACATCAGAACAGATAAACCGACTTAAAAAGATACTGAATCTTTTCCAGAAAGTCAGGAATTGGCTTGATTTGCCAGTACCAAGATGCACCAAGTTTACTCACTGAATCAACATCATCCTTTTTTGAATCGCGTTTCACAGGTTCGTTCATATCCTCTTGGCTACGGAAACTGAAATTCTGAATGGCTTCGGTGACTCCACGAAGAGAACTGTAAATATCTTCAGAATTCATATTTTCTGTATCGTAGTCAAATGCACTGTGGGCCATGGAGAAGGACATAAAACAAAGATTTATTTTCTGATCCCGTATTTTTAAATAGCGTAAACATGGAAGTACAGACACTCAAGAAATGGTAATAAAATTAAGCACTGCAAATGGTTGGACAAGGAGAAGGCTGCACTATATAGCAACCTGTGCCTCAGGTACAACTTCTGCTGTTTTACTCCTGTTAAGAGAATTTTACACCATTCTCCCTAAGAAAGATTCCAACACTAAGGGGAACTGATTAACATACTGACTGCTAAAAGCAAAGTTACAAAATCAGCTTCACTGACAACACTGCTGCCAAGAAAGAAGAAAAAAAAACAACCAAAAAACAGTGCATAAATGTTCTTATCTCCCCCGTACTAAATCTGGCTGGATGAATTAAGCTATTTTAACATTTGCTGGGGATGAGGGTTTCTCTTCCATCTCCTGCTACACCACTTGCACTCTGAGGTGCACGAGTTAGTTCAGCCCTGGCTCTTGTCACACCATTCAGGGAGGTGGAGCACATCACTATACTGCCATTCGGTGGAGGAAGGGAGATAATTTTCCTGTGACTTCGTGCAAAATGCACTCCATCTGTTTACAGTCCAGTTTACCATTTTGGAGAACATGTTCAACGAAGCTTTAGATGCAGAACTGCAGCAACACTGGCCTGCGTTACCTTGGTGACAAAGTGTTCTGTGACGTATTGGTTGGGGAAGTGAGAGGACTTGACCAGCTTGCTGGGGAGCGTGGAGTAGGTCTTGTCAATGGACTTCCCATTGAACCCTGGTAGAGGAAAGATGAAAAGAGATGCTACAGCAGGACTTCGGCTTTACTTCCTTATTGTTTTTATTTTCTATTGCCCAGAAACATTTAAAGAGATGCTATTTATTTTCTTGGGATTCTCTAACCAATAATTTCAAATGTGTAACTCAAATACTGTAAGAGATAAACACTACTCTTAGTAAGCACATTCAAACTTACTAAGTCACTTTATTTGGAAGCAACATACACTGAAGAAGTATTTATCTTTGAGGGAAAATAAAAAGCACTCCGTAAAGAGTGATACCCACTACTAAGACTTCTATGGAGGATCTGGGTGGCCTCCACTAATTTTGTCACTCTCACACAACTCTACTGAAGTGGACTTACGTTCAAAACACCATTAAATTCAGAAATAATAACATGGAAGATGTAGATACCTGACCACTGTTGCCTGTATTTCGGAGATGATTATGAAGAAGCTTCGTGGCTCCATCCTGAAATGTTTTTGGTAAAGCACCCAGCAGCATTGTAAACTCAGGAGTATTAAGTTCAAAAAGGGAAATCAGTACTGACTGTGCAGCCTAGAATAAAATAAATAAAATCACTAATTTGAGTTTCCGCAGTAATTTTGCAGCAAGAGTTGCTACAATGACAGGCGGTCACAAAACGTGATTTAAGTATTAAACAAACTTGAATAAAGATGTTAGCAGTTATAAACTAATGCAATTCATATGTACTGCTAAGACTGAGCTTCATATACTCCTAAATTCAGGTACACAACAATGAGCTTTCTCAGCTCACTGTTACAGCTGCTATGACAGCGCTGCTGCCAGAAAAATGTTGCCCGTGCAGCCCATTTTTTACCATCCCAGACACGTGGAAGTCAGAATCCTGTGGGTACGGCAGGACAGTCCAGCCAAGACTGGCAATGTGCTCTACGATCTTCAAACTGGTATGAGGTCTGGTGTTAACATATTACAACAGGAGGCATTACCTTCAAAGCTATCTTCTTCTTTTGTTAGCTACACATTCGGAAGATGAAAACTTATGTTCTGCAGTTTGTAGTGTACTGGATTACACTTTCCACACACCCAATTTTAGCATTTCATATTTAACAGCACCCTTATCCTAGAGCATGTTTTCATACGTGTATTTCATTTATCTCAGCCAAGAGAATTACAGCTGTTTGCTGACAAAGCACTGGAGTATGTTACAGAATGATGGGATACCAGTTGATGCTGACTGCATGACTTAGTCTGACGAATATTCACTGGACAGGCTAACAAAACTGTCAGCACTGCAACTAACTTATCACTTGCAATTAAAAGCTAGTGACTATTAAATTTTAAGCAGTTTCTTTATAGTTATTTCTATATATAAACTCTGACTCTGAGATAAACCAACCTTATCTAGTTTCAATACAAGTGACTCCACCGTCAAGGTCTGCCATGCACTGGAGAGAACCAGTGCCTCATGCTAGCCAGAATGACAGGCAGCTTGGTTCAGCACCAAAAATACTTCAAGCAAGTAGTTTAGAAAATTCTTTTAGACATTTATTTCCCTCCTTTTGCTTTGAGAGCAATGAACTGTAGCAGTTTTTAATTAGAAGTGGAAAGCCAAGCTGCGAGCACACATGCCAGCATACATCTCAGTGTAAATCTAATGATGAAAATACTAGCACGTTATAATGCCACACACTGTCTCTACCCACTCGTGATCAGCGGTTTCCTTGAATTTTTATTCCCTCCTCCCTCAACAGTCTCCCCGTTGAGTGAACAGTCTGAATGCCCTCTATGACCCATCTTTAATGTTCCTATTTTCCCTCCATTATTTCTTTTATTCAGCCTTTTAACACAAACTGAAAAATACAAAACCGAAACAAACTCTGCAACTGAACAAAAGTTTGGGAAGTATCACTTCCTCTTTTCTGCTCTGTTATCCATACCTTCACTGCCTGACACTGTGGCTGTGTCCACTTAAGCTGCCAACAGAATACCTAAACAGACGGTTAATGGCCATATCAGGAAAGAAACTGATACCATCAGGTTTGCCTAGAAGCTCAACCTGAGTATCAAAACAGAAATCAAATCACAGATGGGTTTCACTAAGGAACCATCTATTTTAATTCTTCCTTATTTAAAGAAAAAAAAAAAAAAGAAGAAAAAAGAGAGAGGAGAAAAAGAAAAAAAAAAAAAACATTTTGGAATATTTGGCTTTTTTTTCCCCTATAATCTCGCCCTTTTGAGATTTTCACATCCAGTCATTCAGATCACAAAACTAATAAGAATTAGAAGCATGTTTTGTATAGCTCTAACTTAGAAAAACTCTAACATTTTAATTATTTTCAGAAGAGTTTTAATCGTAGAGGAACTTAGAATTTTACACTGCAAAAAGAAGTCCCATGCCACTAAATTACATTAATTGTACTCATCTTAACACTTATTTTTTAAAAAAAAAGCATTTTTAATTTACTTGAAATGTTTTTTGTGGTTTTTTGTTTTGTTTTTTACAGAAAAGCACAATGCATGCAGAAAAACAGCTGGTAAAAACAATCTTAATTCAAAGAAAGTATATAAAAGATTTTTTAAAGGTGATGGTAACCTTAGATATTTTCATCTTTTCTGACTTCTATGCTAACATCTTTAAGTCCGTTAACAGAATGAAACAGTTTAAAGGCTCAGAATAACGTTTTTTTGGACAATTTACTGGTAAAAAATTTTATTTCAAGACTTTTTCAAGGCTTTTGGGAGTTAGCAATCTCAAGTCTGTTATGGAAAGAAAATATAAACTGAGAAAGCTTCATATAATTAAAGCGTTCCAGATGACAAAACTCAAAGCCAATTCTTTCCACGATTCAGTTACTTATTGACATCAAAACAGTTATTAGAGATATGAACCATCAGATAAGGCAGCTTGCCACGTGTCTCAGCACTAAAACTTTACTGATTTAGAAGATAGTGCTGCTTCGATTCCCTTTCTGTTTTACAGTCGTATGCATGTCACTAGAACATGGTAACTAGGCAAGAGAAGTCCATAGGATATAATCTGTTACTGCCTTCTCATGCTGAAAATTGTATTAGAAGTGGAAGGTAAAAAAAAAAAAAGAAACAGTTATCTGCATTATAAAATTCCCTATGGTGAAGTACTATAAACATCCAAGATATTAGTAAGTGGCAAAAGTTACTTTATTGTTCTTCATTGCAAGATAGCTCTCCATCTTTTTCTACCAATTCACTCCCACAAAGCATCTGTCCTGAGAGGAGGAAGTTTTGACACTGATTCCAGAAACAAAGCTGCCAAAACTCAAGCTGAATTGAGTCTAGCTAAAGAAGTCTGAACAAATAAATTGTTTTGACTTCAACTGCAGAAATAAACAGGAGAATTAGTTGCCTATGTCAAACATGCTTCTGCTTTATGAGCAATAAAGCAAATACGTTTATTTAACGTTCAACAAGTGCTAACATACTGATAAAGGCAGCTAAGACAGGATGGATTTTGACAATGAGAATAACAAGAAATAAATCTATTCCATCCATATGCAAAGAAAATTACAAGATATTTGCTCTCTAATTTCCAGGATTATCTAGAATTCTTTTCTGAAGACTGCAATAGAAAATTTCTCATGGCTATATATATATATATTTTTAATCTTTGTTATATCTGAGCACCCAGAAATACTAATTTTGCTTCGCAAGAGTTATTGTGGAGAGGAGATTTTTGCAGTGGAACTGCAGCATTAAAGGAACAATTCTTTGATACTGCCTCATTAAAAAAATATTAAAGGCTCAACACAAGATTGCTTACCAGTCTTTTGTTAAGAAACACACAAGACTGCACAAATCCAACCGAGGCTGAAATCAGTTCACTGTCACAGTCACCATTGCTAACGTGAACGGACTATTACTACTGTAAGTGGTTTTGGAAGTAATGCTACATGTGAAATACAACCTTAATGTGGAGTTTTTCAATGTGGAGTTTTAAGATTTAAAATTCTTCTACTGAAATGTTCCCAAACACGTATTTACTGGTACAGTTCCACTTCAGCAATTTTGATACTCTGGACATGGCTCTTAGTTGTATTTGCTGAGAAAGACAATATCTTTTTCAAGTATCTTTTCTCTATGAAACAATGCATTTATTTATTTATTTGAAGAAAAACAAGCTGTTTTCTGTTTCAGCATGAATTATCAATAGCTTTTCTAATCTGCTCAGGACACCTGGAATATACTGGAAGTACACATTAATAAACGTACCTTCCTAACATCTGAGCTTTTAGGTTCTGTGGTCCAGGTGATGATTCGAGACACTGCTAACCTAGTTTCACTTGAATTTACAAAATCTCCTGGATCCATCTGCTGTGCGAGAGTCTCTATATATTTAAGAATTGCAACTTTTACCTGCAAAGAGAAACAGAGTTAGGTGGACAACAAAAACTGTGCTACAAGAACAAGAGTACTTACAGATCAGTGCACATTCCCTAAAGGACTTTTTGGTTTTATTTTTTTTTAACTAACCTAAACATCTTTTCAGCATTGGTACAAAACTTCAAGCAATACATTAATTTACAGAGAGGTACATTATTTCAAGAAGGAAGCTCTGCAGGAATTATATTAACAGAAATTTCACATTTCGCTGGTAGCAGCTAAAAGATAAGTGATCATTTAACAAACAGAATCATTTATGCACATTCAAAAGTATTGAGAACTTATCTCAAATACTAAAACAAAAAACAGACATAATCTGATACAGCAATAATCAGGTTAAGTTAGAACATGACGTGGTTGTTGTTACACAACAACCAACAGCTAGAGGCTTTCATCTCAGGCAAATCGACGCCTTGGAAAGATTCTTTCAAAGGGGGGGAAAACAAAAATCCCTATAATGAGACACACATTATTGATATAAAACACACCTAAGTAAACTCTGAAAGAGCAGCAAATCTACTTACGATGCATTTTTGTCACTACTACAAAAAAGTGAGAGTATAGCTGGGATCAGAAATAGAAGGTTTAATGTAGTACTCTTTTGACAATCCATTGTATCTCTACAAGACCTGAGAGAAACCATTTAAAGTGCAATGAAAGCAGCTGCAGGAATTCTTAAAATTAGTGTTTACTGTTAATCTCAAATCACTGTCTCTGAAGCTGTTCAATATTGCCATGACTTTATTTGCACTCTGTGGGCTGAATTTATTGCGTCTCGCTGGACTATGAGCACCAAGACAGTGACTATTTTTCCTATATAGTATATAACACAAACAGACACTTTAAGAATAGGACAGCTGCAGTAAGCAAGCTGAAATATAAAGCAAGCTTCAAGTAGCACTATTATTCACAAAAACTAGAGAAATGAAACCAAAGCATTTTCATAAACATCTTTCACAGATAAATTTTGGCACAAAAATATTCTGTGCAACTCATCTCCAGAGATTCAGGAAATACTGTAAGGATGCTACATAGTTAGTGTCAGAAGACAAACTGCTTTCCTGTCCTGTGAAACATTTTAGATGTACTGGGTCTCATCTTCAGGAACGTCTAATGTGCTTTGGTCAGAAAGCTTAGAACAGTTCCTCCCTGTGCATGAGACATCCCATATTTAACCTGAGAAAAATGCAAGTGATGCGTTGAAGTATTTTTCAGGACAACACTTATCCATAAGAAAACATATGTTCTGGACCTGCAAAAAAAAAGCTTAACACGTTATATCCTGTCTATAATAAGTGACTACTATGCCCATGCACAAATCTGACCAAAACAGATGCATGCACCTGACATCTGTAAACTGTATTTCAGCAGTTCACCACAGCGACATGTTTATTTAATGCATACGAGGAAGACAGGACACAATAATCCATGGAGGATGCAGCACGGTGTGTATCAGTAGAATGACATCATCTCTCTGGTCAGCTAGCCTAATCCAACTCTTGTAGTCTCTATAAGCTTGAATTTATTTTCCAAGGCTTAGGTGCGTGTAAATGTTAAACGATGACAATGACAGTTTAATCCAAAGGATCACAGCTCATTGTACTTTCACATGAAACCAAGAAGGAAGCATCATTTACAGGAAGGAATCCTTCAACAGAAGCAAATTTCTGATTTCATCGCATCCTGAATCAAAGCTCTGTCTCTTTCAGAGTAAAAGCAAAAGCTGAAGATCTCAAGAAACGAAATAGTCCCTTACGATTTTCAGTTCATCTCAGATATCTGGGTGCACTGAGGACGGAGTTTTGGCAAAATATTCAATGTAGACATTAATCAAAAGACTTGCAATTTAAGTCCAGAAACTTTGCTGCTTTGATCTGAAAGATGGAACATGGGGGACAGGTACCATTTTTTTTCTGAAAAAGCTCGCCTTCTCTTTAAGTTAGATAAATAAGCTGTCCCAAAAAGAGTATCTCAATCACCAAACTCACCTTTCTGGTGAGGAAAACTAAGTAAAACAAAACCAAGTCCAACTTGTTCCCAGGATTTATTTAAACAACAAACTGATTTTTACTACCTCATTTGCTGTCTTCAATAAATGACAGCAGTCCCTTTTTAACACAGCTCTACGAAGCAACAGTGGTCAACGTATCAACTGTCCTCAAAAGCTTAAAAATGTAAGTTTTACTGTATTGTAGACAAAAAAAGGCATATCACGTGACTTTAGGTTCAACACAGTTTGGAAAAAAACATTCTTGTGCAGTATCAAATGGCGTAATAATATTTCGTGCAGGACAGAGCAGAAAATGCCAGCTATATGCTTGTTATTTCCCCATTTATCTCCCTAGTAATTCTTCAGATTTCATGCATTTATCCTAAAATCATTTGTAAACGTAAACGTACTACAGAATTCAGTTCCCCCACCCCATTTTCAGGTCTATGGGGAGAGATTTTTAATATGTAAAAATGTGTGTACGCATAAAGCTACACACGGCTTCCAGAAAAGTAAGGGTATCATAAAGGGAGTTTGTTTCTAACGCAACAAGTTAATGTTACAACATTTTAAACGAATTCAAGACCTAACAGGCTAAGCATAGGAAAACTTACACGTGAACTAAGAAAATGGTATTGGGAAATCACAAACATAAAATTAGAAGACTTGACAGAGTGAGTTTGCATAACCAGCTTGATGTTAGGCGGCCACATTTCTGTTGCTCATTTTTACTGTACCGTGGTTTTATTAGATCTCACTTGCAGCAAACATTTTCATAGTAGTGTAATGTTTAAACTGGAACATCTGCATGCTTAAAGTTTCTCGCAAAGGTTAGTAGCAGCATACGAATGCATTCAAATAAAAAAGTATAGGAAACGCTGTAAGAGTTTGCCAAAGGGTTAAGAATAAAGACAATAATTCAGACAAAAACCTTTGAGCTCCAAAAAGAGCGAAGCTGGTCCTGCAGTGCTGGCTTGACTGTCTGAAAGTTTACAAAAACAAAATCCACTATTTGAAAATCTTTTTTTGTAAAACAGAAGAAAACAAAAAATAACAGTCCAAAGGTAAGTCAGACAATCAGATGTCTATGAATTACCATTCTATTTATCTGTGAGCCTGAAAATTCTTACCTTCAAACTAGGTGTTTGGGTCTGGTCCACAGTAAATCTCATTAAAATACTGAACTGAAGATCATTTGGAAATGATTCCCTGTAAAATAAATCAAATCGAATTTTATTAGCAACATGAACATGTATTGCAATACCTGTTGGGAGGCAAAACATAAGCCTTACTGTTTCTAGAAGAAAAAATATCTACCAATCTTGCTGACATTCTGACTTTCAGAAACACTGACCTAGCACATAAGGACAAAATTTAACAAGTTACTCTTCTGAAGCAGTTAAACCTCGAATACATATAATTCAACTAGTAATGAATTATACTGTAGTATTCTGGTTCTAAAGGCACGCAATTCTAAAATCCCCACAATTATAATGCACTTGAACTGTTAAAAGCATAGACAACACTCCTCCTACACGTTTCTCTGAACTGTGCTGTCCATTCTGCCTGCCCCTGCTCTGGTATAACCCTTTAGGCCCCTGCTGCAGCCTGCCCCATTCTTCAGATAATGGAGGATAAAAAGAAGATTCCAGAGCTTTTCAAATTCTACTTAAAAAATCTAGTGTTCATTTGGGAATAAAGATGGCTAGTTGACTGCCAGACTCATTACCTTGTGACATCAAGTGCCTTCTGAACTTTTGCTTGTACAGACCCAAGCAAATCAGCACCCATTTTCTTCAATAGCTGGGTCAGCAGTACAAACAGCCAGTCCTGCAGATCTTCTTTATGGACCTGGATGAAGTCCACCAGCGTCTCCAAAAACATACTGAACACCTAAAAGGTATAAGAAGAAGGAAAGAGGGTAGGATGGGGAAAAAGAGGAAATGACACTGACATATGCTGAACTTACAAACAAAGAAGCAGCAGTAAGGGAATCAGAGGCAGAGATAGGCAGTGTTTTGCAGCCAAGCAGGAAAAAAATAAAAAGAACCTGTCTTGCTCTTTCATTGGATTTTGATACAAGAGTACAGTGGAAGCGTTAGCTGACTTCTGCAGAGTTTGAAAACTAGGTATTCCATGCAGTATTGTCAAGAAAAGAAAAGCTTACTGTGATGGCTGGCGCAATCTCATATATTTTTTTTTAAAGTAAAACTTTTTTTTTTCCATTTCAAGCTCTATCAATAAGTGTATTTTAACATACTACTCCATGACTATAAAAATACCTACTTTCTCAAGCAAAAAAAGCTGCTACTGTGCTTTAGCAGAATCTTCATTGTGAATATCTGCACTACTAGTGCTGCAAGATCATGAAAGCTGGCCAACTCCTTACATAAAACATTTCTGGAACAGAACAAGGTTCCTCTGCTATTGCAGATATCCAAACACGAATCTGTTCCCCAGAGTAGGGAAAAAAGTCACAATACATTTTGGACTGAGTGCTGCTTAAGTACTTTAATATTTCAAAACATATTATCCATTGTGTTCTTTTAAACAAATAATGCTGAAAATACAGTATTCAGTTATAAAAAAAGTGATGTATATTAATGTGTTTATAGTAACTTTTACCACAAATATAGGAAGAAGGGCATAATAAATAGACAACTTCATCTGAACGGTCTTTTTAGTACCTGCCACTGATTTTATGTTTTTCCTAGACTCACAACGATATCAAGACATGTATGCTATAAACTCTGTGTAGTTCCTGGGTTTCCCATTTCTCTGATAACAAAAATGGATATCTGGGCTGAAAACGCTCCCTTCACGTCTGACTTGCTCTCTTGCTCCAGCAAATAGCTGGACACAGAAGTAAAGTTGTTGTTACGATACAAAGAGATCTGGGCACATCCTGAGTACGTACTTGTCACGGATACAAGGCTGGAAATACCTGCTGCAGAGGATGGGCTGTAACACCACATCCCCCCTCCTCCTCCTGCAGCTTATCTGGCTTGTGATGATACCAAATTCTGCTGCTGTAAGAGCAGATGACCCCCAGCTGTGCTGATACCTCACATGGCTGGAGACACCACACCACAGAAATGGGCTTACATCCACAACGCTGGTCAAGAACAGAGGGGTCAAAGCATTACTGAAGAAAGCAAATCTCCTAGCTTTTCATTTTGATAAACCAAGCCAGAGTAAGTCAATTCGTAAAATGAGAATAAAATAAATTAATAGTTACATAAAAAAAAAATGCCTCAACATTTACATTAGAAGTAATCAGCTTATTTCAGGACCACATATAAACCAAAGAATCTACTAAGAGTCACCTTGGACACTCAAAATATGCATCAGAAACAAAATAATACAAACTACTTAATGTAAAGTCAATCAGATGAAAGAGTATCACCTTCCCTTTTGGGGTAAATTACACTAAAAACAAGAAAAAAATATTGCTAACTTCACTGCTATCCACTCAGATTTTTATGTAAGTCTGAATTTAAAAATTGCCCTCCCAGAAGTGCGAGGTACACAACTGTGATTGTAAATGCCTTCTCTACTTGTCTGAACTGAAACCATATACCACTATACACCAACAGCTCATCATGGACACATAAGCAGTGGACACAGAGCAAGGCTGAACAAAGCCAAACAGTACTCTCTCTATTCCAGTATTACTGTCTTTGGATTCTACAGCCCCCTAAAATATGAGGAAAAAAATAAGGTGCTATAAAGATTACACTGGAAGTCTTACAACTACATTTAAAGTCTTTCAGATTAAGTTATTTAGCACAGAAGAACTTAGAAACTTTGGTTCTTAATGTTCGCACAGACCAATACACACAATACTTCATTAAAATGTGCAAGCTGCACAAAAACTGGTTACAACTAACTAATTGACGGAGTAACGTAGACTCCTCATGATACCTTCAACATGTAAAGTGGTTTAAAGTGAAATCAATATGAACTATGAATCACTATGGGATAAGTACTTAAAAATTTCACGCCAACTTTTTAGATGTTAAAAATATACACTCACAAGTGATGACTCCGTTTTCTTTTCAAGCTTTGATTTTAGCTTTACCATGCCATTGCCAGCAGAAAGGTTGTGTAAGTTTAATATTTTCTGGTATTAAAAAAATATCATGGCTTTTTGTATCAGTCAAAGCACGAAGGTTTAAAAAAAAAAAAAGCTGTAAGAGAATTTAAGGTAAAGGATGAATTTGGAATGGAAAATGGAACTCAGCCACCTACACTATGAACAATGTTATTTACGTTCTGCCACTTCTGCACTCTCCATTTTTAACTTAAAACTTCTACCAAGCATCTAAAGTCGAAGTTCTTAATAATTTGATAGTGGAAAAAATGAACAGGTATGAAAATAATTGTAACTGATCTACCTTCAAAGTGCATTATTACAGATGTGCCAACCACCACAATATAAAGCAGGAATGCATAACCAAACAATGTCAGTTAATTAGTAGATAAAAGCACATCTCGAAGCTTTGCCACACAGTTTACATAATTGTATACAGCATTCTATGATTGCAAAAGGCTTGACACTGCATGAACTTGTTGGGGAGGAAAAATAGAGAAAAAGGGTTAATTGCACATTCATGCAAGTAAGGTTAGGCTTCCAACAAATACTGAACCAACTTACTCTCTAAAGAGAGTTCCAACACAGGAGACAGCATGCAAAACAAAACAAAATAAAAAAAAATAAAAACAAAAAAGGGAAAAAGATAAAAACATATAAATTAGTGGCCACCAATACAAAGTTCCTGTATGGAATATAAAATGAAACAAAACAAAAAAGGTATTTCAAAGCTTTTATGACGAATTTAAGGACTTTATTGGGATATCTGAAGTATTTCAGAAGTAAGCACTGGTGCATCGTTCCAATCATTCTCCCATTTTCTCCTCCAAATGATATTACTGTCCTCCCAAGCAATTCCCTGCATCTAGCTATCGTGTTAAAAGAAACCCTTAAATGGAAAAAACACAACGCGGGAGTGATGACAGAATAATTCCTACAGGCATTTGAAGACAAGATGCTAAGATTAGATTTGTGCTGCCATATATGTGTGTTAAAAAAAAATCCACAGCTCAAGAACTCTAATACTTGAGCTGACCCCAGAATAGTATATTTATGAATTAGAATTAGTTCTGCAACATCAAAAAGCAAGTAAGCTTTCAGTGACTGCAACAGGTGCTAATACCTATGCGACCACGTCAATCGAATTTCAGAACTCAAAGTTACATTATTCCATGACAGAACGCTCGATAAACAACTGCAAAAAAAAATGAACTGGGTTACAGTAATACATAAAGGCCCAATGAAAATTTAAATGCTCTTCAGACACACGCAACTGTATTTTGGAGCTTTCATTCTCCTCCTCCACCCCTAACCTCAACAAAAATCTCCAGGGTAGCTCCAACAGATGCAGAGCTCCTGTATGAATTAACACAAGAATGAACCACCAAAATTAAGCCAAGTGGCTATTCACAATTTTATCAGACTTCATTTAGAATTCGATCATATTTCAGTAATTAATTTTCTTTGTTCTCTTTTTTTTTTTAATGGAATGTTTTCTTGTGTTTCTCCTCAACTCGGCTTTTGTAGTTTCTTCTGGATTACTGCAGTATGTGAGCAAGTTTCTTAATACGCTCATGTGTGCAATGGAATTTTCTTCCTAAAATACAGACAGTATTCACCTGCCTTTATTTTTCCTGCCAATAAAATAACTAAGTTAGCTTGTCAAGATTTTGTATCTCTGTAACTTAGTTTTCCATCAGAACAATCACAAAGACTTGTTAAAAGTATTGCATAATCTAAGTTTCTCAACAGAATTCAGTGCCAATAGCTCTGAAGTATCTACTCTATTGTGAATTTTTCTGGGTTTTCACTTTATCAATTCTGAAATATGGATATGAAGTGACATATGTTACATTCAACATAAAAGGTAGAGTTTCTTCCAAGCAAGCCTGTAACTCAAACTGAATATGAAGTTTCATTTTTTCTATATGGTATTATTTTAACTTTGTTCAGGTTCCTATTCACTTGTAGTCCTTTAGCTAGCAGAAATTATTGCAGTAGATTATATACACATATATCAAGTTACAGTACTACCCCATCTCTCACGATAACTGTTAAAAGAAAATAACATCAGGAGTAGTAACTGAGTTTTGAATATTTCAATTTTTTTTTTATGAAACAGATAATCTTAGTTAATCGTTATCTCTCAGTCCTTAGTACTGTAAAAATTTATTACATTTTCATTTATTTGTCAGTATACTCAGCATCTTAACTACTGTCAATGATAGAAAATTATTCAGCCTTATCTGTGAAACTAGAGGAAGACATCAGCAGCAATGAAAATGATATACCCTGGAAAATAAGTAAGAGTAAATTTGGTATAGTTAAGATTACACACATCTTTCATTATGTTTTAATTATTTCAGCAGACTGTTTTGTCTCTAATTGAGAGGAAACCACTAGGTTAGGTTCAAGTGGCCTAAAAATCTGAAGATTTTTGCCTATTTTGAGCACTAACTGTAAACCTTCCCTTTATTTAAAATATCTTGCAACAAAAGGTGTAGCATTACCTTGTTCAAAACAGAACATTAAATGGATTCAGACTTAAGACCATTAATTGTGCACAGAACATATTTTGTGTAATTTTTATATGTGCAACTACTATCAACATTTTCTGAAGTCGGTCTTCTATAAACATACATTTTCAAACTTTTACTGCAGGCAAGGAAACCTAAACATACCTTACTGTGAGGATCAGCAAACATTCTTGTGAAGATTTCACACAGTCTTTTCAACTCAACACGACTGCCAAAGTGACAAAATATGTTAGTCAACTCAGGTGCTAGCACTCCTGCCACACTAATGCACAGCTACCAGTGAAATCAATCCTCAGTGCTGAATCACACTATCCAGTAAACGAGTATGAAAAAAGCACTTTCTCTAAGACATGTTTTAAAATGTAATAATATTGTCTAAATATGACTTTCAACCTAGAAATGTCTCTTTAATTCACATCTCAAAACAGCAAAAGTCACTTTAAATTCCTACTCCCGACTACTGTAATAGAGCCAACCATGAAAAAGACATTCTCAGTGCTAGCCATGAACAGTTTCTTCTAAATAAAAAACCTACATCAGCATGCACGAATACCAGATGCAACCACCCTGCATTGTAAGAACACTACTGATTTTAAATTCCATTTCTTAAACAAAGCATTTTGAGGGACCCCCCAGAATGGACACCAGCTACCTCTTTCATTCCTTCTCCATTCTTACTCTCAGACACATATACTTCCCCTCTCCTCAACTTTACACATTACTTAGAGCATTAGCCTCCTTTCTTACCTTCCTTGCCTTCCTTCAACTCTCTATTAAGAATACTCTTCTACTATAATAATATTCTATACACTATACATATATATTATATACTATATATTACATACTATATATATAAGACTATAATATTATTATAAATATTACAATGTATTATATACTATCATAATATTCTTCTTACCTTAAAGTTCTCTGGTTCTTCAATAAATTCTGCAGGCCCAGAAGACCTTCTTTTCTCTCTGACCAGTTGGAGCTAGCACAGCGATTCAGGACTTCAGCCACATCTTCTGTCTGCCTCATATATGTTGGTATGCTCCCATTCCTAGAGCTGTAGGACCTTTCTGAACAGGCACTTGATGCATCACTGTTGGCATCATCATCTGAGTACATCCCGTAAGATTCGTATCTCCTTCGCACAGGCTTCTTCTATTGTTCAGAAACACCTCACATTAACAGCAATTTACAAAAAGATATTATCCATTATCAGTAGAAACGTCAACATTTCCAATAACTGACGCAAGTCCTACTCCTTGCAGTGACAAATGGCTCTAACCATTTAGCAGTTCAAAGCAAGTTAATAAAAAGATTTTAAAGATGTATGGCTTGCATAGGACTCCAAATATAAAAGCAAAGCAAATGGAAAGAAGACATACGTTTGATGAAACGTTCAGCTTAAAAGTTTACTGGTGAAAATTCATAAAATTGCATGACAGGATGACAGATCGCACTGAAAGTTAGTTATTTCGCATAACTTTACACTTGTTAAAGAATATAAGAATCAGGTCTAAAAACATATTCTCTCGTTTTAACTTACTTTGCATCAAACAAGTTAATATCAAAATATTAAACTACTGAAGAAGGAAAATAATTTCTATACCTTAGTCCGTATGTCTCCTAAGAGCTGATAGCAGTAAATTATTGAAAAGAAACAGAAATTGAGAACAGCAAGGTAAGGCATAGCAGCACTGCCACTACTAAACTACCTGTCACTGGAAAACACAAGCTTTTGCACATTTGACTCAGTTCCCTCTATCTGATTAGCATATCATGCATTACTAATAAGAAGTTTGCCAAACTTCATTTCCATGGAGATGTTACATGAAGTCACCTTCTGGTCGTTCACAAAGGCTACTTTATCAAAATCTTTGTCTCTTACACTATTAAAGTATGGAAGCTTCATTTAAACTTTACTTTTCCACATGCTTCTCAATCTTGTTCTGATGAGCGCGTTTTAAAATCTAAAATATTTAAATGTTGTCATTGCAATGATCAGTAGAGAAGTCAACTCAGAAAAAGCCCTACTGCAAAATCCCAAATACACTGAAAAACAAAAGCAAGCCAACGAAACAAAAGAGAACACGACAAAGGCCAGAGGAAAAATGCACTGTTTATCCTAAAAGGACAAACACAAGCTGCTGCAAAATAGCTCTGCCATTCAAACCCTTAAGTTGAACTGAGTAGTTAAAAATCCAGTTGCATTATACATTCAAATAAGCAGAAGTGATTGCTTTTTCCTTAATTACCACTGCAGTTCGCACGTTTTCATTTTTTCCTGCTGAATAGCTTTAATGGTATTTCAATAAAAACTAGTTATTACGCTGTGTAACCAGGAAGCTTACCGTCAACAATACATACACGCATATACATGCGAGAGAATAAAGGAAGGGATAAAATAACACTAACAACAAAGCAATCCGTAATATCTGATTGCTATATTATGTCTGTCAGGATGTTATTGTGCTACATTTTAAAAACACAATTCTGACAAGGGGCTTGAGTGTACGATGGAAAAAAAAGTGCATAACCAGATTCATCTAAATGGAGTCAACTGTGTGGGAGTCTTGCTAATCCTGCATTACTCTAATGCTGCTCTTCTCGATCCTTCTTAGTTGTGTAGATTCTAGCTAAAATATACAAATTAACTTTCCTCTAGCACTTACAGAAAATCATGCTATTCTGCATCCAGGTAATGCAAACAAGTTTCTATGAACAAACTTACTTGCTTCAACTAAGCAGAGAACATTTAAGTCTCAAAAAGAGTCACTAAAAGCAAGATCTCCTCAATTTATTATTAATTTCCTACTACATTTTTCACCAGGCTGAATTTGAATGAGCTATGAAACTGCTCGAAGTGAAGATGCACATTATGTAGCAACAACACGGATAAATCTCATTTAGAGTTTTCTCGTTATAGACAGAAAGTTCTAATGTCCCACGTGCTATTTCTCTCTGTTCTACCTTATAAAAATCCAGACTGAGTTCCAGTTTGCTAAGCAGCATTCCAGATCTCTGCCAAAAACTTTCTGCAAGTTCACACTATCAAAAATGGTAGTCACTAATGATCAGCAACAGTATGGCTTGATGAGCAAGGCATCACAAATATAATATCTCTGTGCCTGTGTCATGTCATGTCATGAAAACAATATTAATATTAACCGAGAAATCAAACTGGCAAGACCGTACAAACGTGATCAAGTTCTTCAGATTCATTTTCCTTTAAATTTTTGTTTCTCTCTCTGCAACTAGATGATATTTAAGGTCCTTTCTAATGCAAGCATATTTACGATTCTAGATCTATGTTTCTTTTTGTTAAAAAATAACAAACTCCTTAAAGAATTCCATTAGTTATATAACAGGTATTATGAATAAATAATGCTATGCAAATTTTCTACATTACGTGATAAACTCACAGTATCAGAATTTTAAATTATTTGAAGATTTCAGTTTGCTGATATCAGTGGCAGAACAACAAAACATGACATATGCTTTCAGTTTGGTTAATTGGGGCAAAATGGAGGAAGAGACAAAAAGACCCTTTTAAACAACAGTAAGGTTCAGACCAACAACAGCACAACTAGCTTAAAAATCAGCATAACACTTAAAAAATAAAAACCAAACTTACTAAATGCTGCCTGTCAAGGCATCAGTTCATTTCTTCAGTATTAACCTTGCACACTATCAAAACAATTTTAAGTGTGCCTTAGCTCACATCATCCCCAGCTCTGGGAAACCTATCTACCTCAATCTATGCAGAAGTTTGTGCAGCTGCTGTGGGATACTGCTCGTATGTGCTTTCTGTTCAAGCAGAACAAAAATTCCTATGCTTTGCAGCTGAAGTAATTCAGTTTTTCTCTTTTTTCCACACCCACAAGTCAGTACCAAAAAGGACAAGTTCTTTTGCACACTTTAACACTAAACATCATAGCAGTTTGCATCCTACACAAGATAGGTGTTAGTCTTACCAAAGCATCTGCTACTGCCTCTTCCACATCAGAACCCGTGTTCAGAACTCTCATAGCACTAACTGACGATGACAACCTACTCGACTGACTAATTCCAAAGCTGGTACCTGTCAAATCAACAACAAAAAAAATGAAGAGAAAAACAAACATTTCAGTCAAAACAGTAACACAATATTAATACTATACTCACTTAAAAAATAAAATAAAAAATAAAAAAAACCCAAGCAGAAGAAAAGCATTTGTTTTAATCTTTCTAATAAATCACATCAGGGATAGAATATGGATGTTTTCATCCCAACATCTTTAGTGGTGCGGTGAAAGGTACAAATGAAATAAAAACAGGAATATGAAGATTCTATTCCAGTATCACAGAAGAAAAAAAATGATGACAACCAATAAATTATTCTAACTGGAAGAACCCGGTAGTGACAGTTCTGCTATTTTTTTCTTTAACGTCTTCTTCATTTTGGGTTTTTGTTTTCATTCCAAAGGAAAGCAAATATAATAGGAAGGCTATAGAGACTACTGATGAAAAAACTACATGCATAAAAATGTGCTAAAATACTGAAAAAGTGGAGAACTAAAAAGAGAATTCCTCTGCAAGGAAAAATAAAGGGATTGTTGTTAGGGAAGAAAAGGATTATCACCAGGGCATGAGGGTGGAGATGAAATCTAGTAACACATACACATCTAACTGGATCATTAAAACAACAGAACTGAAATGAATACAAATAATGCTTTTTACAATTGAACTATGAGGATAACCAAGTGGGTGGGTGGGGAAAAAAAAATCCAGGATGACTGCACAGATGACAGCAAAGTGTACTCATCCTTCACCTGTAGCCCCATAAGCATCAGGAGCGTAGAGGGCACCAGTGGATCTGGAGTGATGTCTGGAAGCTGCAATAACAGGATCATACAAACCCTATCTATTACCAAGGAATCAAAGAGCTGCAATAATTGCTCAGATGAACAAAAGCACATTTATCAAGAAGATACAGCTTTAGCACAAGAAAAGGAATATTACACAGAAAGACAAAGATTCAGAGAAGTTCTTTGATTATGTAGAACAGAGAGGTTTATGTACACTAGATATTTCATGCATGATATTTTCAATTTAAACGATTAAGAGCAAATTAAAAGCAAATATGTTCAAGTTCAAAGAAAAAAAGCGCAGGTACCCATACACACACACACACACACACACAAAGAATCCTCACAAATACCTGAAGAGGTTCACTAATACAGTTTTGCCACTGCAATTAATTTGATTCCACATATTTGTGGGCCAGAGCTCACATACCAAACAATTTGGAAGAAAGCAACTACTGCACAAACTGTTAGCAGCTGACAACCAGTATTAGCTTGAGTTCTTGCAGATCAGCTAACCTTACTTAAAATCGCCACGTTACAAGTAAAAGTTAAATATTTGATTTTAATTAAAGAATAAATGAAGTTAATGTAATTACCGTTTCACATTTGTATTGCTGTGTTTGAAGTAAGATGTGAAAATGAGACACGTATGTCAGTATGGCTGCTGAAAATCCTTTGAAGTAATGGAAAGTTGGAATCAAAGACCCTTAAGGACTTCTGAATAAAATGGAGAACCCTCCTTTTTTCTGACACTTCTATAAAAAAACGTCTTTCAGAGATTCTAGAACAGTTGGTCTGCTCAACATTGCTAGTATTTTCTTTCTTAAATCAAGCAACATTAATGTTTTTGAACAAGTCAGCTTCCTCCTTCAGTTTACATAATGTAGAACTTCACAATCACAGAACTGAAACTGGCTTTGAAAACTCTGAAGTCCAGCCAAAATGACTTGTACCCCAGATATAATAGTATAATTTGATAAAGAACTGAAAATGCAAATATCTGGCATCTTTTAAACATATAAAGCAGTAAAAATAGAAAACAGGAATTAAATGAAATCCTTTGCTCTGATTATCACATACAATTTAATAGCCTGATTTGAACTGAATAGTTCCAACACAGATCAGATCACATCTAAGGAAGAACACATCATTTAACCTGACTGAACTCCAAAACGATCATAAGCCCTGTAAAGATTCCAGAAACAACACTGGTTTTTTTTCCCCTTTCTCTGCTTCTTACAAAGGTACAGCAATGTATTTTATGTCCAGTGCAATCTGCATGAAGACCTTTAGTTAAGTAGGTTTATTAAGCAAATAATACTTTATGGAATACTTCAGAACACACATCTCAGTATGCAGCAATGAAGTAAACATCTTCACTATTTTCCAGCAATAAGCACTGAAAGTTAAAGGTACATTTAAAAATCCAAACTTTGGCCATATAATTCATGACAATCCTATTCAATGTATACATTTGAATTATGCTGGAAAATTTTCTACACAGTGAAAGGAGTGAAAGGATCTCATTTCAGAAAGTATTTTCAAGAATATTTTTGTACCCTTCAAGCAGCAGAAGTAATGTATTTACTTATATGTCTTCGTTTTGATTACATATAAAATGAATCAAAATAAGAACTATTTTTAAAGGACTCAATAACAATGTATTTCTTGACTACAGTATGAAAATTACACTGGTTTGCTGTCCAATATCAGCTGCACATATGAGAAAAACTGGCTCTTCCATACTAGTGACCAATCTCTTGCTACCTGAGTGGCTGTTATCTCTCCCTCTGTGGTCTTATGTGTGAGGCCACAGAAGCACCTCACACAGAGAAGCAACCACAGAACAACTGCATCGATTTAGATTCTGAATGGTTTAGTACTTGCAAGCAAAACTTTCTCTGCTGAAAACCAGATAATACAAACAGCATCTCCTCCCTTTCCCAATTCCATGTATAACTATTTCTAGTTACAGATATAGAGATGAACTGATTTGTTTTCTAATTCCATCCCTGAAAAACATTACATTTTATTTTTTTAAATAGAAATCAACAAAACAAAGCTGTTCTAACAGAACACCGAATGACATTTGAAGTTCCTAAGTAGAAGGATTTGGGGTTTATTTCAGACATTGTTTGTTAGTTTTTAAATTCTAACTCCTATACTTGCTACTTTGCACTCCCCATGCTAACAGTCATTCAACCTATTGTATTTCTACAGGTGTTTGTTCTGAAATCTAAAACAAAAATTAATCTCCATCTATAAAAATAAATTCTCAAGTAGCATCCATCCCAATGACCCACTAAATAACACACAATTATTGTATTAATTTAACACAGATTATTATTTTTTTAATTAACAGCACTGGATAAAAAAAAATCAAATGTAAATCAGGTCTTACATGCATGCAATTAAATTCAAGTTATAGCGTAGCAAAAGCAGCACAAAAAGAACTGGAAAAATCTCATTTTTACAAGAAAAGATGTGTGTATGCTACAATACAGTTCACCTATCATGTTTAGAAGAGACACAGGTTTATTATTGGATCCTGCATCATACCTACTTTTAACTGAATTTCCCAATTAAACAGCATCTGGGTAGATTAGCATTAGTTACCGAAACAGCTTTCATTCAATTAATCCGTATTTCCCCAATAAAAACCATGGCTGACAGGAAGCACGCTGCCATAACAGACTGTAACAGACTTCCAGTGCTAATTAGGAGTACAGTCAGGTGCTTCATCTGAGAGAGAAGGCAGAGCTTTTCTATACTCAAGACAGGCTTAATGGCTAAAATCACATCAGCATAAACTGCAAACTACAAAATTACACTGTTCAGACAGTTACACACAGTTTTGTATCACTGAAAAAATAAAAATCTGGCACATAAGATACTTTCATCAACATCTGCCACCAAGTTTGTAGTAACCTTGACAAAGGTACAAGAAGTCTCCCTAACCCTTAGTGTTGAAATTACAAGCCAACTTTCCTATACCTTGTTCACTTTTCAGAAACACAAATCAGCTTGACAATTTTACAAAATCAAAGTATTAAGACAGTAAACTGAAATACTCAGTGAAAACAAAACCTACTGCAACTCAAGGAACGAGGAATGAAAGCGGTTATGTTACATGTGTGAACATTAAAGTTTTCAACTTCTTTCCTACGTAAAAACACAGTTCAGCTACTTCTCTATAATTACTTCTGCTCTGATTAAAAACAAACTACAGAACTGTACTCTGCTCCATGTACTAGGATAAGGACTCTACTACCTGCCCAGCGCACTTGTAGCAAAATGAAAGCAGCCTAGAACATAGTTACTCCTCTGTAGCAGTCCCTTACCTGCACCACTGCATTACCTCTCTAAGGGCACAGAATACTCTGATGACAGGACAGCTAAGAACAAAATCAGCTTCATTTCACATGTTAACGGATTCTAGGTGATGCAGGGGAAGGTAGAGAATGACAGTCAGCTGTATTTTAATTCCTCAAAACTGTTTCTAAGCAATGAATAGTCTAACAAAGAAAAACAAGCGATTTCAAAAAAAACTCTACAAAAGCAGAATCACCCTTTAAGCAACAACAAACAACTAGGTGCTATCAACCACCCCTATTTCCAAGCTCCTGGGTTTGAAGGGAAGGCTAATACTAGCAAAGTATTTTTGAAGTGTGCAACCCACTCACACGCTGATCAATTTTCCATCCAAGTAAATGGTAAGTGAGCCAAGGAAGGGAAAATAACGGTGGCCTGCTACAAGCTACATGGAGGAGGCATGGATTCGTTAGGTGCAAATAATGAAGGGCAAAGGCAGCCATGCACAAAAAGGGCTCTGAGTACTTACCAAGGGGTGGAAAAGAGCGGACAGGGCTCGTGTCCCTGCTACTTTCACGGCTGGCCTCCCGACTGCACCCCTGACTCACACTAGGCCGAGGAATGCGGCTGCCTCGCGCTAGTATGATTCAGGGTACAGACAACAGCAGCACAGAAGGGAGAAGACATAAGAAAAGTTGCAGTTTTAATGAAATTCTGTTGTTTGGTAAGATCAAAGATGTACTTCTACAAGACACCGATGATTATGTTGTATTTTAAGTATTAACTGATTCCACACACTTCCTTGATTGTGCTACAATATACTATGTACAGCCAGTCAGTGAAGCTGTTCTTTGGAGAGATTACAAAGCTCATTTACCAACTCTTCACAGAATGGTTGAAAAAACTCTTGAAAAAGAACAAGCAATAAAATAATACGGAGAGAATATTCATTCAAAATCCATGCTGATGTCTAATCAACTGTAACAAAAATGGAAAATTAAGCTTTCTCAAGAAGGAAAATACAAAGATCCTACACTGGGGCACAAATAAAAAAATGGAAAAAAGAAGAACTGCAGCAACCCCTATTGAAAAACACTGCTTGATTTCAGTACAGATAATCAAGTGTAATCAGCTTACACTGTGAGGCAAAGGAAGCGTGACATCCGTTTTTGTATCACAGAAATATATGAACACACACACATATCCAGAGGACACAGAAGTAATAAAAAAGACCTTCTTTAAATGGTAGCACTTTCATTTAATAGATGTGGTGCTTTGGAGGGTGAGAATAAGACAAGAGTGAAAGAGGGAAGGAAGAAACGGAGAAGAACAACTACTGCATTTTGACAGCAAAAAAAGCTATCTGCTTTAAGTTAAAAATTCTGCCTAGTTTTTCAATTCCTAGTCTCATCATCCAGGTACATTTTAGATTTAAACCTATATGCATTCTAATTTTACCAACCACCTGTAATTGAAATGCAAGGAATAGTTAGCCATTACGTAACATAAAAAATGTCTATAAAGAAATCAAGAATTATTTATCAGTTCTTACCTACTGACAACCTAGAAGGACTAGCTTCTCTACTGCATCCCTGACTTCTTGGGATTTTGCTTCGTTTTTGTGCAGCTGCAGGGTTCACTAATACTCTCTGAACCCCTGTGTTCATAGTGGAAAGTGTAGTTGTTGTCAAAACTCTTCCAGGAGATCCAGATCTACTGCCAGCTGAAGGCAAAATGAAGGAATGTAAGTGACAGCACATAAAGATAAACAATCACGGTTTTTAAAAATGCTTAAAAATGGCAGGAAACTGGTGGTAGTTTGAAATGGCCTGGAGAAACACACACAGTAAAAATGTGAAATTTAAAGCACTGGTGCAAGTCCTTAAAGCACCACATAAACAGCTGACAAAGTTATCAATACAAGGATGCATATGATGTGGCACTGAGCACCAGGTGTGCTCAAGAAACCACAAACTGCATTTCCCGACTTCATCTTCAGTTCAAACATTCCTAACATGAACATTGTTCTGTTCTTTTATGTTTCATTGTGTCATCGGTCATATTTTCTATAATAATAATAATAGTTTTCTAAAAAACGGCTAGAAAGCTGAAGAGAACAACTATGAACCAGTGATTCTGCAATTATCCCAGCTCTTCCAATGCCAATGTTTTAAGAGAACTAAGGTTAAAAAAAAAACAAACCAAGAGATTCTATTTAAGCACCTTATCTCTTTTTTCTTTTTTGTTTTTTTAACAGTTTACAGTTTCTCAAAACTGTACGCTCTGAAGCACACTGTAACTGTTCATTTCAGCACAGCATATCCATTAAAGGAAACTTGACCAAGGTCCTTAACGTGAATCCATCCTTTGACATGGCTGTTACAGCAAATGTCAGCTCTTAACCCAAACAATCCACTCTTCTTCAACAGGTCTGTACCACCAGCTGATATAAACACACTTGTATTTCCAGCTGCAGAATTTAACATGTCTAACCAAATAAATGGCAAAACATAATTTAAACCAAAGGTTAATTATGTACAGATAAGAATATTCTGTTAACCTTTTAAGAATAAAAAACCATACGACTTCACCTATGCTATCAGATCTATGACCTTAACATGCAACATCTTCACTAAGTTTCATGGGATGCTTCTTATGAGGTATACTTAAAAAAAAAAAAACACCATGAGTTTATTAAAGCTTGACTGTATGGGAAAAGAAACAAAAACCCAAACAAAACAAAATATAGGCTAGGTGAAGGGAGAAAACAAAAACAATGTACCATGCATATAACTTCAGATTCATTGTTTGAATTCAAATTTGAAATGGTTATTTAGCAAAATGCCCTTTTTCAAACTATGGACCTATTCAGCAGAAATGGTAAATAAATTTTAAACAGCCTAGAAAAAAATAAGCATAGCTTCTATAATTGGAGGGAGTGTAGGGGGAACGAAAAACAACAGGCAAATTGATAAAGTTGCCCTGGTCTGCAGAAGTCAAGGGTTTGTCAGTTTCTCCACGTTGGGGTAATTCAGCTTAGGCCTGATACTACTATGCCACGTCCCCACTCTCCAGTATTTCCAACGCAAATGCTGGAAAAACCTTTTATTGTCCCAGAGACTTCTAGAGTATTTTCTTCATTATGTCAGAAATAGAGAATTTAAATTCTTCTCAAAATGTTCTGATATAATATAACCTCTCCTTATTCCAGGTTATTTTTGATATCTTCTTGTCTGACCTGCAGAACACACCACTATAACCTAAATAAACCAAACAGTTCAGTATTCGTTATTTTAAGAGCAACAGCATTGTCACACTGTTGTTAATATTACCATCAGCAGCAGACCTAAAGAATGAAAGCTTAATGAGTAATTAAAAAGAATTACTAAAACAGTATTCCAAACTGACAAAACCCTCCCTGTTCTGCTTCCTTCTGAATAACAATTGCATTGTATGAGTTAAGTGCAGCACATGGAAAAAAGCAAGCCAGAATTTCTGCTGAATAGGGTCCATAAAATGAGGTATGTAAAACAGGTGATCAAACAATGATGTATACACAAATTCTGTAGACTCTTACCACCAATGGGGTTAGCAGACTGTGATCCTGAACAAGTGTAAAGGCAGGATTAGGGTAGGGGTTTATAATCCATGAAGAGGGAGGGAGCAGAGCAGATTTAAAAATGGATGGCAAATGGAAATAAGAGAGCTTTAGTCATTTCACACGGGAAAAAAAGCCACAAGGGGGTTATGCTAAAGCAGTGCTTTTAAGTAGCTTCCACAGTTGAAGAACTAAGTTCAAATGCCATGTACAAAGCAGATGAAGCAAAGCTGCACAAGCAAATTACAATTCTTCAGCTTTCTAATCAACAACTGGGTAACACTGAAGAATTAATTTCAATTAAACATGAAACTGTAGCCTTCAAATTACTTTAAAAAAATACTAGGTTGCCAAAACAACTTCAAAGTTTCAACAGCTGAACAAAAATTACACACAAGGCCAAAACATATTTTTGTTGAAGACAGACAGTAAAGAAACTGAGCTGCAAGTGCGGTGGATGACCAAAGGAAAAAAACGAAACAACTTTCACAATGGCACATTTGAAAAGACTTGCATTTAATTTAGGGTTTTCCTCTTTCTCAATTCATCTTAAGCGTAACAGTAAGAATTTATTTCCATTCAGAAATTTCATTCTTTCTCTGAATGAAGACTGTGATGTAATTTTAGCATCCCTTGCTGAATTACCTGACACCCAAATAGAAAGGGACAGGAAAAAACAATAATTTTTTCCATGGGTAAAGTAATGGGATATAGGTTGTATACATATTTATTTTAGGAAACAATTTAATAATTGAGGTAAGCGTAGGAGTAAAGTGCTTCTAAAACCCTAAAAAGTAACCTCTGTAAAAGCATTCAGATTTGCAAGTCTTTCACATAATGAGCTTCAAACAAAAATACTGAATAGTTTTAAGCCTAAATTTACAAAAGCATCTGTGTTACTGTGCTGTTTTTTTTGTTTAAGACTAATATGAAACTATTTCCCAGCTACAAGTGAGGAAACTAAACCAACCCCAGGTAGGGAAACATCAAGAATCTCACTCCACACGATGCTGTGAAAATGTTCTTCATGTAAAGAAGCATCACCTAAACAGCAGGCATACTCTGCCCGACTGCTCTCCTTCACATGGCCATTCATATTTGCACTGTTTACCTTCCTTAAAACATCTCAGAATTCTTGTTCTCCCCAACTTACAGGTTATAGTGAGCCAACTGAAGGCATCAGTTCTGAACAGATACAGTGATAAAAGGCACTGAAGATGTATTCCTACATTTAACTTTCACACACCATCACAAGTACACGTGTCTAGTTATTTCAATATCTGTTCAGCTCATCCCTTTTGATATTGATATGGTGAAAAAAATGAATTATCTTGCAAAAAAAACATCATCACCTGCAAAAATCAAACTGTACAGGATTCAGTTTGTTTCCTTGAATTTGAATTCAGTTCAATGTGACACGATGTTTATCATCAGAGAAGTCGTAGACTTCTACTTAGATTTTAAACTCCCCTCCCTCCAGTTTATTTTTAAGAATTTATCACTTTTCTTCAAAGAAAAATAACTCTTTCCTAACATCAGTGGAAAGATACAGATAGTGCTCACTGCAAGGAAGTTTTCAGGTCATTTGCCTTCCCTGCTTCTCCCTTAAACTAGTAACCCAAAGATTATTTGCTTATGATAGAGTTTAGTCAACACTGGAAACACAAAACAAGTGTTGCGCAACTTTTATCACAGCCAATAACTAAGCTAAACTTTCAAGCACAAATAATCATGGGATTAGAGGACTATGAAGAGTTTACTTAAGAACTTTATTATTTTATTATTTTTTATTTATCTGATCAGGGTTTTTTTTTAGAATTTTATTTCACAAAACCTACAATCATTGGATCAAATTTGATCCAACTGCATTTGATGGAAGATGAAGTCTACAGAGCAAAACAGAAGGGAAGCGCTCTATTAGAAAAATAAGCAGAAGTTTTTCTTTTTTAACCACTGAAATTCTAGTTATGAGAAATGCAGTCAATTCTATGAAGAAGAAAAATATTTCTGCCGTTAAACACAGAATAATTACACTGGAAAATTGAAAATCTATGTTACTAGCTTCATAACAAGAGACCTACCAAAATACAGTACTAGTTAATTTATTTACATTAATTTTATTGTTAATTTCTTTTCCTTTCATTAATTTAATTCTAGTTAATTAAAAGATGTTTAATGCATTACACTTGATGAGACAAAGCTGAAAATCTGAAAACACTACAGATAGGTTGTCAGAAGAAGTCGGCTGTGGGCATCAGATAACAAACAAAGAGCCACAGGTCAGCCAGTGTCAAGGAATGTGACGCAGAGTCAGGTGTCTAATCTAGCTGAACTTGATCACAACTAGATAACAAATCCTCCATTTTCTTTTGTTTATAAGAACGCTCAGAAAATTACTGTGGATCAGCTAACATACAGTAAATTTCTTCTTTTCAACATTTGCTTTCAGTGCAAGCTACAGAACAGATTATCTGCTTATGGTTTAGCATTTTCCATTCCAAAGAGATAAGAAAAGGCAAGATAATGTCTGTAGCACAAAAGAAGAGTAAATAATCAAGAACTAGAGTAGTGCCCTAGCTTAAAATAAAAATTGCTGTTTCTGGCTGAAAAAACGAGACTTTTTGGTAAGTGAAAGATTAATTTTGAAGGTTAACACTGAAGACACCATTCAGTCTACACATTTTTCTGAATTATTTGTCCAGGTATTATATCCAATTGATACAGATATTTTACTGATGTTGTGTGTTTAGGATTTGGAGATGAGAGTGGGGGAAAAGAATATTGAGAAGTTATAAATGGAAGAATTTAAGGGTAGATCTCACTTCTTTTCACATAATCTGATTTATCTGACAAACTAAGACCTAACCTACTGTTTTGCCCAGAGAAAAACAACATGAATTAGAAAAGCATGCAAATACCACTGACCCAAAACACTGAAAAAAAATACCTTCATTTTTCTCTGGCGATGATGAACCTAAGGCACAGAACAACAACTCAGTATGTAGCTTGTTTGTTTTTTTTAATTAACTTTGACTGTAGCCATTTGTCAATGAATGTATGCTAAAGAATTGGCCTTTTATCAGGTATATCTGAGAAACAGCAAATACATACGCTGAGACTGAGAGACCACTTTGGTTCTACTCCGTCCTCTGGAATCGGTTTTAGAATTTCCAATACCAACAGAAGGTGTTGAAAGCTTTGTTCGTATACGACCTATAACAAAAAAGGCACTAAGTTAGTTTTCCACAGCAATGTAGAAAGTAAAGCATTAGCAGCATTTACTAACATTTTCTTAAATTTCTGTACATAAAAACAAAGCACAATGTGAAAGGTGAAAATTCACTTGGGATAATTAGTAGAAATTTGAACATACTGAAAGGGCTTAATAGTTGAGGGTTCAAAATATTTCTCTGATGTTATGTGCTTCAGAAAATTGCTTGCCTATTACCATCTAAAAACCCTGAACTAGCCAGTTCTTGCTTCCAAAATGAATATGCTGATTACATTACAAAAAGGGAAATTTAAATATAGCAGGCAATGTAGCTACTAATATTGCAGATTCAGCCATCTCATCACTATTACTTACGTTTGCAATTCTACTTCTGCTCCCACAAAACTACAAAACTAGACTTGTTTAACTTTTGAAAAGGGTTCTGAGACTTCCTCCTAAATTCTGTGTTCTGTTTAGAAATCTGAATACTATCTTTCCTATTACAGGAGACTGTTTTCTGGACTACAGTTAAACAGACTTCTGTAGGATTTACAGCAATTTGCAAATATTAAGTAAATTTAAGTATGTCTCAGTGTCAGCATGGTATCATTTCTCTCAGCTGATACAAGAATGGACAGGGAACACCTGAAACAACAGAATTCACTGCTTTCTAGAATGCCAAGGGCTGAATCTTTCCCTCATAAATGTTCAAAGAACAATTAAATTACCAAGGAAAGGTAGACAAAAAGAAAAAAAGCACCAAAAACCCACTCACAAAACTGTGCTAACCATGCTTCTTCAAAGTTTCACAAACAAAACCTATAAAGGTTTGTGCACTGTGGATCTAGCTCAACAAGTAATTCACTTTCTAAAAGCGTTTTCTAGACATGCTGAGTCAATATTAGACCCAGAATAACTAGGTACACTAACTATTATTTAGTTCTAGTCTCTTTTAACTTTCCACACCAGAATTTGGAGACCAACCAAGTTAGTATTACTCATCCAAGTAGAGGGAATAGCTATAGATGAGAGTCTATAAGAAGAGAACCAGAATAAAGGAAGTTATTCACTAAACTAATAGAAGAAAATGTTAGCAAGATTGGTTAGATTAACTACTCCAAACTCTACTAGTTATCCCCATGCAATGGCAGTGTTTCCCCAATGAGTACTGTGAGACTGCAAGGCATGTAAACTGCGTTCAGTATTTGCCCCCCAAAACACAGGAATACAGAGTGCCACTATTTCACTACTGTGTTAAATTATGATTTGGAGCCTGGTTCAATTTCATCAAAGCAAAAAATAAAACAGAAGAACAGCAAAAAACAGTTTGTATTTATGAGGCAGATAGACTGTTATCTGTCACTAATGACAGGTTTAAACAAACAGCACACTGAAAATTGATTCACAAGTCTCAAAAAGCTGAGTAATAATAGCAGCACCTGTTTCCCAGAGCATGAGCATAATTGATGAAACTTTCTGTGACTTGCTTTAAAACAAAATAAACACGAAACTTGAAAGCTCTTATATTTTCACACTGAAAATGTTAAGCAATGATACTTCGACTGCAAATGAGTACTTGAGAATTAAAATAATTTTAAAAATGCTACATGACAACCAAGTATTAAATGCATAAGCTGTCTGGAGTTACATATCTCCACAAAGTCCCAGGAAGACCACATTCTACTTTCAAAGCTTAATTTGTACCAATGAAAATACAAAGCTGAAAATATTAGCTGTTCTGACAAAATATTTTCTTACCATCTTCAGAAGCTGTTCCTAAACAGAAAAAATAACAAAATACATGATATTCCAAACAATACTGTGTGTCTTCAATTCCTTTACTGAGATAATCTTAGGAATCCTGACAGATTTTACCAAATCAGGAAGAAGTCTAAAACCTGTGTTACAACTCCATCACTGAACTGAAGCAGAATTACCAAAAAACACTCATGCCAAACTTTTAGTGATTCACAGGAACACAACAGTATAGTACTGCCTTCCAAACTTGTCACAAAAACGCGAGAGGAAAAAAGAAAAAAAGAAAAAAGAAAAAACAAGGCAGTTAAATGAGATCCTGATAAAACAGACTTTGTAAATATTCTAGTGCAAGCTCTTCTGATTCAAAACATGCTCCTATAAATTACCTCAGAAAATAACACCACAAGAACAGTGTTTTGTACATTGGACACTTGTAACTCATTAGAAACTCCACCAAGGAGAATTTGTTTGAATTAAATCCACGATTACTTTTAAAATCTGCATAAGATCAAGTTTTGTTCAGAGACGTGAGCAGATGTAACAGGAGCTTGCTGAAATGAGATTGTTTGTACAAGCATGTCAACTTCAACCATGCCAGACTGACAAAATGAGTGAGACACATGTGACATCAGTGCATATGAATCAATGAGAAGCTATTCATAGTGCTCCGTGTCTCTAAGTTCCTTTGAAACTGATAAAAAATATACGTGTGTTAACACTGATAAAATGCTAAATAGCTTAAAAATAATAATAAAAGGGTAAAATCCTCTTTTTTCTTTTCACTCTATACTGTGCCAGCATATCTGACTGTGACTTCCTCATATTGTAATATCTTTAAATTACTACTGTTAAAAATGTCCTCTAAACTTTAACTCAGTGTAAATTCCTTCACAAAAATCAGTTACAGAAATATGCACGTAAGAATGCCTCAGCTTCCTCAAAGCAAATTTGGCAGTCTGTGTTAAGAAAAAGCAAAACAAAACTAACAAACAAAAAACAACAGCAAAACCCCAAACCCAACATTTGCTCAGAGGTGGACCTTGGAGCATCTAAGCCAGGCTAACAGCAAGCTCATCCTAGAAGGAGTGGTTCGGATTCTTTTTTCTCCACCCTTGCGATACCAACCAACTCGTTTGGACAGCTAAACATTCACTGTCAGTTTCAAGAGATAAAAAGAAGATAATACTATTAATCTACGCTTTATGTAATTAGCTGTCTGGAATTTCTTCACCTACAGTAGTTCATAATGGAGTACTCCAAAGCACTAGTGAAACAAGTGATAGAAACGAGGCCAAGATTAGCAGTAAAAGGAAAAAATAACTTCTTGCAGGAAGCAGTTAGATCTGAGCAGCTGCAAACTACGGCTTGAGAGTTAAGATGTGTTCACTCTGTCTCACATCACCTCTACAGATTACCCCACAGAAAAAAAAGATCATTGCTCTGATCAATTGTGGAGCACTTCCCCTTTGAAACAGATGCATGGGACACCTCCACAAGTTATGATACAAGTCCTTAAGAAAGCTTATTCCTGCTGACAACATGCAAAATGCACAAAGTGCCCAGCAGTGTCTAAACCCCATTATATGCAATATAAAGAAATCTGGTATGGAAATAAGTGAGAAGGATACTAAAATAACGAACCAGAAAATCCTATTTTGTTGAAGTAGACCTGCCACCTGCAACACTACAAAACAGATAAAAATCTTCCCAGAGCCATCTCTCTTAAAGCTACATGTGCTCGGTATTCAGCACTGTAGAGACCTACCTTCCTATTTTCATTCCTGTGCAAATTTTGTGCAATTATTTCCTTCAGGAGACTCAGTATACTGTCTATGAAAGGAAAAATATCACACGCTCTGCCTTGAGTAAACTACTCATTCTTTTGAGCATGCATTGTTAAAATGCATGTGACAAGAGTTATGAATTAAGTAGTGAATGTAATTCACTTGTAAAATGTTTCTCATCAGGTAATTATCATTATCAAGCATCAACATGGGAAACACTACTTGCACACACCTGAAAAAGTCTAACAATCACCATGAGCAACCTGATTTTCAATTGCTCTTCAGTTATGACAAAAACACAACCCAACCCCCTCCACGTATTAAATACAGTGAACTAAGAAAAAGTTAGTGCTAAAGCATAGCAGGACTACTTGGTAAGCTATTTCAACAAGTAGGTCTCCTCAGCAAACTAATCTTTAATAGAAATCCATTGGATTTTTTGACATACAGTAATATAAAATTAAGTAGCTAGACCAGATTCTGATGGGAGTAATTTCTACAGAGAAAATCTTAATTATATTTTAAAAATTCTGCTTATTCTGTTTTCCAGTAGCTGTTCTGCCAAAACTCCACAACTAAACAAAACAAAAAATGAACAAAAAAGCCAACTTCAAAGGTAGAACTATGGAACACAATGGAACTAGACCTTGTCACAAAAAGAAATTTAACTACAGAACTGCTCTGTCATTTTACCTGAAGTAATAACAAACTTCTGATAATATTTTACGCTGTTGATACATTCCAAACAGTGACAAATACATATACACAACATATATATTAGGACCTTAAGACTACATAGGAGTTAATGAAAGTAGTATAGTATATGTTAATCAACAGACAAACACGGTGAACAAAATATTTTACGTAACAGACATTTTAACATAATTAATAGAATTAGAGGACAGACTAAACAATTTCTTACCATCCATCTTGTCAGAAGTATCCTCTTTGTTGAAAAAGCAGGCAAAGAAACATGGAAAACTTAGTGTGTTAGAATAAAGGTGTTCACAGCAGAGTCATAAAACATTAATTAAGGAAAATACATTAATATTAAATACTGTAGACACATCTATCTAACTTGTGCATGTATAAGCTAACTTAAGTAAAATTGGTTTCTGTCAGCCCAAGGTACAATATTACAGAACAAGGTACAAGCAAGTACCCTGCACAGGGCTGCCAAAGCTCTCTGTATTACCCAAATTTGAGCAAAGTCTTTGTAGTAAAATATTTATCTTCTGTTTCATGCTTAGCTTTCAGCATTAATACACATTTGTAACATTACTGGACTACAATATCTTATGTAATTTGCTACTTAACACGGACTAAGGGACAGGAAGAAAAAAGACATCACATTAAAGACAGAGGTAAAATGCGACAAAGTTCCACTCAGGTTTAAAACTATTAAAGATTCACAAGTTCAGCTGGAAGTGCTTATTCTGACAGTAATAAACTGAATTAAAATATTTAATGTGAGATGGATAGAATTACAGTCTCCACAATAGGCCATTACCTATTAAGGATGCCAAAGCTAGTCAACATTCAGAGTAACTAAAGAATGACCTCCTGCATCTAGAAGAGCCTTAAAATAAACTACTAAGAAATAATTTAAAACAACAAGAATAACAAAAATACATACAGACATAAGTAAGAATTCTTCTTATAATAACAGGCTAAGAGATAGAGACAAACACAAATTATAATGCTTATGAACTTTTCTCTTAAGCTCTACATTTTGCACCTATTTTATCAAAAGGTAGATACTACTTTTTAAATAAGAGTGAGAATGAATGAGGATTAAACTGAGAAGTACTCCCTTTGTGCAACTGTAAACAAACCTTGGCCTCCTTCACCATCACTACCTTTATGCGATCCATCTATAGAAGCATTTGAGTTTTCCATCACTATTATCACATTATCTTGGCAATTCAATTCAACATCATACTCTTTTCTACACGTCACTGTATCTGCTAGCAAGGCAAAACTTTCCAACTACTCAAATCTCTCAAAAGAATTTGACCTGGACTTATGGACCATGCATGCACCACTCCCCATCTACAAACTCGAAGGAGAATATGCTATTTCTTTATCTCTGTTCTCTCCCTGTGTAAAATCACCACTCCTTACTTCCCTGAAAACCTCTGAGCCCTTCTTAATACCTGCTTCCAAAATTCTGAGCATGAATCACACACAGTTTAAGACATTCTGAAAGCAAATCAGTACTTCAACCAAGAGCTAAATTTCTGTGAAATTTGTAACAATGAAGTAATACTTCTGTTTCATAATGAATAAACATCAACAGATTTATCTCTCTGCTTTTCCACTTCTCTCCTCCTCCTCCTCCTGCTGTTTCTTATCACTTGTTTTCCTACGAGTCATCTCCAGCTTCATCTAAGAACCAGAATATGTCCTGTTGCACACCAAAACAGACTAAACTCTTATCTTGAACAATGTTAATCCTACCTATTTCAGACTTTCAGACATTATGCAGGGAGCATCATTTCCTCAACTGAAAGTCAACAGCCTTTCTCCTCCAGCAAGCAAACTGAGCGGTCTAACCCTTACTCTATACCCAACAGCTTCCCTGATTCCCCATGTGGGCAGTAGAGGGAGCCCACATCCCTACACTAAAGTCCTGCTTCAAGTAGTGTTCTTTTTCAGCAGCACTGCAAACACACTGGATCTGCGTTCAACCATGGTTCAACAAAACCACTTCAAGTAGGCACTGATGACAAAAGAAACAACACATCTAAAATAGTTTTTAACCTAACTAAAAACACAATCAAATCCTCAAATAACATAGCTAACATCTCCCAAAACACAACGCAAACTGAAAAGTTAAAGAAAACTTACTGTTTAAATAAAAAAGCAAGCTTAAAAAGGCTAAACAAAAAACACTCTAAAATAAATATGTAATTTCTCTGCCTCTCTTGTGACCGTGATTGACAATATCACTATTAGAACTTGTCTCCTTGGTGGTCAAGCAGGCACACAATGTTGAGAAGAAAAAACTAGCAGAGAACACTGTATCTCACCTCTGTGCTAACGGCAGCATAAAAAGAAAACACGCCTAATGTTTTTTTATTCTCCTTACATTACAGTTAAATTCAAACTCAGAAGTTCTACCATCTAATACCAACCATCACTAAAGGTTTTCCACCGAACATGCAATGTGCAGAGCTTTCTATGCCTAACAGCAAACACTCCTGACAAAGATTATCACTCAGGTGAAAAAAAAACTTGCAGAGTTTTCTGAATAGACTTTGGAAGCTCTCTCTGCAATCTGCATTGTAAACTTTTGCGCCACACTTTGTATTATACAAAGAAGCCTCTACTGAATACAAGGATGTCTCAGTAGCAGATCATTTTACTACAGTCCTAAAGAGTTGAGGAACAAAAATAAAACTCAAGAGTTCAGCTAATGATAATTCTTATTACTTTTGGAAGCAAAAAACAGCAGATGGTGATCATGGGTTTAAGTAAAGGTATCGGACCTTCCAATACTTAATGTAATACCAGATTAAGATATTTAAAGAGCACAGTATGAATATATTAATTACATCAGTGTTCCTCTAACAGAAGAAAAAATAAAAAAACACCTAGCAAAACCGGCAACTTACGTGAGAAAATGTGCTCTTCTACAACACTCCAGCAAAAATGACTATGACAGGTTTTCAAATGTAGACTTGCCTTCCCTTAACTCTTTGAAGAAAAGCCTCAGAAATAATTTCCCAGTATAACAAAGATGTTTCCCTCACCTAGTGAAGCATAAGATCCTGGAGGCAGACCAGCTGCTGACAAGCGCCCAGCTCCAGCTGCCTGTCCAGAAGCATGGCGGGCCTTTGCCCCTGCAGCAGCATTAACATCAATGTCACTGCGAGACCTTTGCAGAGTTCCTGGGCTTGGAACACTCTTGCTGCCCGAAACTAGTAACAACAACAAAAAATAATTGTTAGTAATGAATACAATGAATTATATTTGCAATGTTTTCTACTACTGCAGCAAACCTGCAAAGAATATGTGTGTCACACAGAGTCAATATAAACTCAGTAATAGAGACATTAAATAATGTGAAATTCAGGTAAGTAACAGATTGTTTTATAATAATATTTATTGCAATTCAATATGAGATGTTACTGTTTAATTCTATGTGCTCCCATTTTCTACAGACTACATAATTAGAAATGTTTATGGTGTTCATTACATCATTGAATGCTTCAAAATATAAGGAAACACACAGCATCCTTTGCAATACTGAGATAAGGTAGTATTTCCACATTTCACCTGAAGAAAAGCTTTGGGCAAGCTGATTTAATACCTTGAATTGCTTTTGGCCTCTACTTCTGTAAAATATATTTTTAACTCACTTTCTCTCACACACCAAACATTAACTACTCACTGAAATTACTCACTGTCTCTTCCTTCACAGTTTCAGTTCAAATCAAACACCCTCAATTACCTTACTTTTATCTTACTTTTAACTTGTAAAAGGGAGTTCAGTGATTTCTTCAGAAAGAGTTACAAAGACATTACATTAAAGGAGAAAGAAGAGATTCAACTCTGACAACTGTTAACAAAATCAAACTGCTTGAATTCTGCAGTGTTTGTTTTTCTATCACATGCAGAGCAGCACCTACTGTGGAATAGATGAAAGGTATAAGGAATCTTTCACTTGCAATTGTGATAAGCACAATTACCACCCATGGACAACGGAACAATGCACTGCTTCTCTGAGAATGACTGTTCCATGACAGAACACCAAGATAAACAACCAATGAACAATTTGAATACACAGCAAACCAGGTTTTGTCTTAAACTCACAACTGAACATAAAATCCAAGCTACCATAGCTGTAGGTGCAGTTTGCAGTGACATAACATAATTCAATTTTGAAATAGGGTAAATGCTTAACAAAGATTAAGTTCCATTTCAATCCTTTAATTCAAATGATTTTAAGGAATAAACACTGTGCGCAGGATAGCATTAGCTTACCTCTGCCTGCAAAGCTGGCTGGGCTGGCTGCAGACCATTTAGAAGAGAGAGGACGACTGAAAGACAAAAAAAAAAAAAAAAAAAAAAAAAAATCAATAAAGCCATTAAGTAAGGGCTTTTATAAATAAAATGTCCCATGTATCAGATCCAAAAGGCAACAATACACAATGAAATGAGAGAGCAAAAGGAAAAAAAAAAGCTCTTGTTCTTTTCTCTCCACTTCTACTTTCTCTGAATATTTTAGAGAAAAGCACTTAACACTGACTGAAAACACAATCATTTTATTAGAGCACATTTTATGTTTTATAAAAATACATCTTCATCAGATGCATTTCTCTTTTTATAACACAAAGTTCTGGTCACAGAAATGCCTAAGGCCGCCATTGCAAGGTCTTATTTAACCACAGAGCTACCTTCAAAATCACCTGTCATGCAAAAAGAGGGGGAGCTGAACAAAAATGAGTGATATATAACAAATTTTGTGGTGTCTACAGTTACAGGGAAGAACACACAAAAGCGGGGAAGCCTTTATATTTTTAATACAAAAAAGGCACAGCTGAGAGAAGGTGCATAATTGTGTGCATTTACCTGAGTTACTTGCTCAAGTGCTCAAATAATCCAGAAGTCGTAATTATTAGGTAACTGCTCACAGAGTATTACGTACCTGCAGCTAACTATCAACAGCAATATACAGTGATTTCCTAATCTTAATACTTTGCATTTTGGAAGCATTTTGTTGCAAGTTCTGGGTGCCTGATTTTACAACAAGCTCCAAAAAATCCTAGACGACTGTTAAAATTTCATCATTTATACCATCTACCACAAATGATATTTCATTTAAGCAGTTTCAAGTAGACAGAGCTTGTTTGGTAGGGACAGGTCATTATATTTTCTCATCCCATAATCTCATTTAAAATTATTTTTAATCAATGATCTAGAAGATCTCTAAGCACAACAAGTCAAAAATCATGGAGAATTAAGACATAGTAAAACCAAGTCCCTGTTTCCTATTTAGTAAACGCAGGGAGAACTTCCTATCAACGCTAGAAGCTAAAAACTTAGTTTTGCATAACAAAGGGAAAATAACATCCATATAAATACAACACTACTCAAAACTCAATTAAAAATACATTTCCTGCGTAATAACAACTTCTATTTATTGTTCTACCCCTTCCTTTCTGTACTTTTTAAGTTCAAATACCTGGAAACTTACATATCCTGCAGTACAGGAAGTTAACACTTGGTAGTTTAGAAGTATTTTATAATTTTAATTTCTATGTAACTTAGTCTTTAACATTACTAGCAAGTCATTACCAACATTTTTTAACAACAGTTTTAGTTTTCAGGTAAGCGACACAGATTAAATTAAACAAGAGTAATTAATTGTATCTGAATAACATTTTTGTGAAAAACAAAGAAACAGACAAACAAACAAACTTGCTCAGACTCAGGAATAGGTAAGTGACCCTTACTTGAGGCTCTCCTGTGAGCTAGAAGATGACCTGTCTGACTGAGGGAGGGATGCTATACTGCCGGAATTCTTCAAGTATGTCTGAAGGCTTCTTTGATAAGGTGGCTCAAGAGAATTGTACAGAGTCTCTGCTTCACTAGGAAAGTGGTTTCTAAGACCCAAATATGCCCTGTAAAAAAAGAAAAAAAAACAACTGTAATTATTCCTTATTTTCTTAAAAATACAGTCAGGATGTTAAACATTACAGGGGATGAGAGGAAAAGGAACTTAAATTGAAAAGACAGTGTAAGATAAACTCATCAGCTCATTAAGAAACCAACTAAATTGATGTAAGACATGTTCAAAAATAAGTGAGTCTATCCTCTCAAATTCTCCATTCACTTATTGATTCTACGGGTAAGGAAGAGCAATTCTACTCTGGCCTAAAGTAGTGAAGAAGCTAGGAAATTTTTTCATAGCTTAATTCATGAAAAAAAAAAAAAAGATTACATGGCAATATCAACCATTATTTCTTCTGTTTCACAAGAACCTTCAAATGCTTTAAGAAGGTAGTAATTCCCTCTATCTTTAGAACATTTTTTTTTCAACAACTACAATCAATGTTAATTCAAGACTGAGAACAGAAATATTACTTTTCAACCTACCTTATGCCCTTCTCTTCACAGGTGAGCAATCAAATGTGCCTAATACACTACGTATTTTCATCCTATTACCCCTTACGTAAAATCCATAAATTTTCAGAGCAAAAAGTAGTACCAACTTACTTCCTTGCTTCCACTCTTGCTTCTGCATCAGCATCATGAATGCCCTTCTTGATTGTTTCAACTAAGACAGCTGCATGCCTAGAAGACAAATATTCTTCATGCTATTTTGCTCCTCCAAATTCAATTCTAAAGTAAGTTGTGAAGTTTATTAATATATTAACTATTTGAAGTAAAAAAAAGAAAACAGAGAGAGAAGTTCTAAGGTAAGAAGTAAACAAATGCTTAAGCATACTGATGCTATAACTGCACCTACCGTAGAGGCTTCAGTAGGCTTCACAACTACTTCCTTTTCCAAACCTATGTTTTCTAAAAAAGTAAAGCCTACAGTGAAGGCAAACATATGCAGTTTAAAAAAAAAATAAAATAGAACAGACTTCTTGTTTTCTTTAGCCAGCCTTTTAAGACTCGTTTTTGAAATGCTGACTATTTATACACAGATATTTCAATAGTTCACTTCCTTGGATCAAAGAGTCTCTGGAAGAACCAAAGAATATACCACGTTGGAAGGCACCCGCAAGAATCAGCGCATGGCTCCACACAGGATAACCCAGAATTCTAACCCTACATCTGAGAGCACTGCTCACATGCTCCTTGAACTCTGCCAAGTTCAGTGCCACTGAACAGTGCCCTGGACAGCCTGTTCCATCCCCACCGCCCTCTGGTACAGACCCTGTCCCTAACCCGCAGCTGCCCCTCCCCTGACACAGCTCCATGCCATTCCCTCAGGCCCTGTGGCTGCCTCAGCGCTGCCCCTCCGCTCCCCCTGAGAGCTGTAGCCACCATCAGCCCTCCCCTCAGCTGCTCTGCTCTGCGCTGAGCAAACCAAGGGACCACAACTGCTCCTCATGCACCTCATCCTCCAGACCCTTCCCCATCTTTGCAGCCATCCTCTGGAAGCTCTCCAACACTTTCACGTCCTTCTTAGACTACGGTGCCCAAACCAGCACACAGTGCTGGAAGAGAGGCCGCACAGCACAGAGCACAATGAGACAACCCCTTCCCTCTCCTAGCTGGCACACACCACCCCCAGGGACAGTTGGCCCTTTGGGCTGCCACAGCACAATGTTTGCTCAGATTCAACTTGTGGGCAGCTAGAACCCCCAGATCCCTTTCTGTGGGGTAGCTCTTGTGCCTTCTGACCCCAGGTCTGCACGTATGTCCTGGGCTATCTCACTCGTGGTGCAAAATTTGGCACTTGCTCTTGTTCAACTTCATGACCTTGGTGACTGCTCGGCTATCACATTTGTCAAGATGTTCAAGATGCTTAGATGTGGTACTAAGGGGCGTGGTTTAGTGGGGAAGTATTGGTGGTAGGTAGACCACTGGACTAGATGACCCTGTAGGTCTTTTCCAACCTATGTGATTCTATGATTCTGTGATTCTAAGATCTGCCTGACTTTAAGGAAGTAAACAGCTCGTCCAATTTAGTGGCGTCCTGAAACATAACATACACTTGAGTCCTGCATCCAGACACCATGTCCAGATCAAGCCTTTCCCTGACAGATAAAGCACCTAATCCTGTAGAGAGGGGTGTGATTAAGAGGCCTAAAGAACATCACTGGTTTTCTTATCTTACTTTTTACATTTATAGAATAACCAGTAAAAGCAAAGGAACCAAACAGGTTCCATATCCCACTTCTGTCATCAGCAAGATGTGCTTAATGTCATTTAGGGCAGCCTCTGGGAGACTATTGATATTGCAGAGCATCACCAGATACATAGGTAATGCCTCGCAGAAGCTGTGCTATTAAAATCATAGGCCATTTGCAACACATGCTGACCAACTGGGAAGAGACTGCTATTTTCTCTCAGTGTCATCTGCTCTGACTGCTCAAGCCAGCCAGGCCTTGAGCACCACACAGAAATGTCGATGTGATCATGTGGGCATCACGGTGCAGTCTGAGCACCTCCAAACAGAATGGCTGCACAAAAACTCTCACTGCAGAAATGCCTCCACATGAGAGCTTCAGACAAACTAAGACATGACAAATTAAAGTTGAGCAACCTGAATCAGAAATGTCTTCTGTTTCTGAGCCAGAGAAACTGGTTGAGTCCTCAGGCTCCCCTTCTCATCCTCCAGGAAAAGATGAGAAAGAAAAACTTGGGATGCTACTCTAGCACAGACAAGAAGAAAAGGATTCACTAATTTTTTCAGATGAAGAGCAATTGCTCATATACAATATAGGAGGAGAGGTAGAAGATAAGGAGAAGAGGCAGCAGGAAATCAAAGTTGGAGCATACAGATTTTCTTCTCCTTGGTACCTAAATGAACCATACGAACTGCTGTGCTAGAAAGGTTGGCTAACATACAAAAAATATAATCAATTCAAGGATTCAATTAAAACACTTTATCAACATTCAATAGTAGTTTATCATTGGAAAAAAAAAGTATTGGTCCATACCTTTCCAATGAATGTGTTTGCCACTCTTGTAATAACAGGTCTAAAAATTCAAAGGAGCGCCTAAGTAGACAGAATAAAAGGTTTCAATTAATACTGATTTTTCCAACATGGTTGTGAAATAAAAAGAAATGTTAGTATTTTCATCTTGAGGGAAACAAATACTTCAAACAAAAGCATGTTTATCTTTCAAATCCAGACACTGGTCTGCTTAAAATTGGTATACAAAGCAAACATGCAAGCTGACTAAACCTCAAACTTCCAAAATTTAAACATCTTTAGCTCAAGTCATGTTATTACACAATTCAGTTAGTTTCATTCCAAATACAAGACACATCAGTAACTTAAAACTTGCACAAAGTATAACATGTTCATATTAAAAAATAATATACCAATACTTAAAAAATTCAGCTATTAAGTTACACCATAACGTTTACCCAGCATTGTTGTTCTGTCCCAAACACTACATCCTTTCACAAGCTGTTACAAAGTAAGTACCATGAAGGAAAACATGACACCATTAATCTGGTGCAATACACACAGAAAGTACTCAATATCTTCTGGCACTGAATATATTCAATTCTTTAACCGTATTTATTATTAATTCAGAATACAGAAGACACACATTAGCAAAAGCATACTCTGAAATATTTCTGAAACTAGATTCTGGTAGACAAAACAAACTGGCACAGATTAGGAAGGTGTGCAGATAACTAAGACCTCCAAAAGGTAGCAAACTGTATGGTATGGAACTCCTCTATTTTTCTGCACCTTAGCCCTGTTTTGTATCATTTTAATTCTGATCAAATCACTTAGGCATGTATAAAACATGGCAAAAAATCCCTGAAAGGATCAGGAGTTCTTGTCATTATTGTAACTAATCTAATTTAGTTTTTCTTTATGAAAAAAGTAAGTCGGTATGAAAACAATCCAATTTTGGTTGCCTTCACTGATGCACACTGGATTATGAACTGTAACTGTTCCACAGCAAAGCTGCAGTTAAGTGGAAACACTGAAGCCTGTGGAGTGTTTTACAGTAAAACAGGAGTTTTACATGTTAGTATAATTTGGGTTAATAGTTGCTTTGGATGAAAATGCAGCTTAAAAATAGTAAACAGTGTAGATGCTCAGTTATTTCTGGCAAATACATAGATACATTGCATTCACGGTTAATGTGGGTCCAGAAACTGTTAAATGCTTTTGAAAGATTTTGTGCAAAAAGTGACATGCTATCAGAAACAACCAGTGTGATCAACAGACCAATCAACTATTCAAGTATCATTTTTTTGAAAAAACTTGCTAAAGATGCACATCAGTATTTAAATGTGGCAACAGATGTATCCACATCCTACCTCTACCTCAATGCCACAGCCCAGAGTGGTTGCATGCTTATTAATCTGGGCATAGTAGCAAGCAGCCTAAGCTCCAGGAATCCAAACCACGTTGCGAAAAACTTACAAAGTCCTCCACATGCAGTAGGCAACAGTATAATTCAATGTTTTTGCCTAGGTCTGTCAGGTCTAGCATTAAATGCAGCTAACAGTCTTTGCTAAATAGCAAAGATGTGCATATGTAACTTACAATCTCCCAGTGCCTCTCAATTATCTGTTCAGTTTATTCTTGTTAGCCTAAGCACCAGAGATTTTACTTTTTTTTTTTCCCCTTTTTGATTTTAAATTATGAGGTACTTTCTTTCCAACAAGCATTACAAGTATTTAAATTAAAATAAATCCTGCAGAAGGATACAGTGCACATCTCTGATTATGTCAGAAAATACTATTCCTTAACGATGTCCAAGTAACTTTGTTTAAATTCCTTATTGTTGTTTACTGGAACGTACAGTTCCTTGTATACAGAGCTGATGGCTACATATACTCAAAGCTCTTCACTTCCAACGAATTACTATCATATTTAGAAAGCAACAACTTCAATAATCTGGCATTTGAGTACACTGTAACATACCTTCTAACTGCAACCGATTTTGAGGTACAGTTGCTTGTTATTAAAGGTATGAGTCGGGGCACATGGGTATGCTGAAAAAAGTAAACAAAGCAGTTAATGGCAAAAGCATTCCTGAATTTGCATGGTAATAATTCAGACAAATAGAAACAATAAAAACTGCAACTGGTCTCTTAACTATTAGTGAAACTACGTATAGGAGACTGCTGCTAGCATTCACATTTATTAAGCTTTCTTTCATTCCCAGAAAACCAAGCAAAACGTACTCCCAACGATAATCAACAACCACATCATGATATGCAGTGTTTAGCTGTGTAAAGTCATGTCTGAATGCTCTTCAGCAACTTTTTCCTCAGAAGAGTTTTGAACAGTTTTTTTTGTTCGTTTTTCCTGAAGGAAAAAATAAAGGCACAGCAGACTCCAACTTAACTCTTAGAGTTAAGGAGCAAAAAGTAACCTGAAACTACGTGCCTTCTTTTAAGGGTCAATCAATACCGTTAAGATTAAAGACATCAAATTCTTTGTAATGCAGGATATGTCAATTAAACAATAAAGGTATGTCATATAATATAAACAAACGTATGTATGAAATCTAAAAGTAAATACTTAACACTCTCACAAGGAAAGGAAATCCTTGAACTATCATTTGAAGTGGTCAAGATAAGCTACATAGCATCCAGATGCAATACTTTAATCCATAATTAAAAGAGCCTTACTTCAGCTCATCTTAACTGCTTTTAGACATAAAGCATTACCATTTTGATCCCAAGTAATATGGTTAAACAAATGCATTTTCTATTAACTTCCTCAGTCCTTTCTTGAATAAATACATCAGATAACGGCTCGCATTACACTGCCAGATTTTAAGTATACAGAAACTGCTTCAAAATTACAGTTCTGAAAAATTCTTAGCATCTCACGTATTACTCTTTTCTCTTTAGGTTATTATTACAGGATATCAATACACAAATCAAAAGAGCCAACAAATAATTCTCAGCTCCCAGAGTATTGCCAACTTCAGAATTGGTGGGGAACGAGTCCAAAAACCCAGGAAAGCCTAGTAGCTGCATTTGTTCCTACTGATACACTTTTGAATGGATTCTGGTGTTTTGTTTCTGTTTCCATAGTTTTAAATGGCAAGTGACTGTCAAGAGAACAACAAGCATTACTGGGGAGAAAAAATGAAATGATTTTACGTATGAAACTTCTATGTTCCCGATCTGCAGAGTCTGCAACTCTGTACTTTCTGGAATATGTTTGACAAAGGATTCAAAGGCTCAGTATTGCTTTTAGCCCGCTTCAGGACTGTACATTTTCTGTTATGACCCACTAAAGCTGCATCAATACATGCTGCCCTCCAACTCACCCTGAAACTCTATTACCCAACCTCAATCTCATCTCCCTCTACAAAATATTTTCCACTACCATGCAATTTTAAAAAATTAAAAAAAAAAAAAGGTATGTAAAGTAAAGCAGTAAACCAAATAAAAGTCAAGAAAAAGAAATCAAAATACAGTATAAAAACCTATCTGGAGGACTAGAGGGAATGGCCTCAAGTTGTGCCACAGGAGATTGAGGCCGGATGTTAAGATGTACTACTTCTCTGAAAGAGTGGTCTGGTGCTGGAATGGGCTGCCAAGGGAGGTGGTGGAGTCACCGACCCTGGAGGTATTCAAGGAACATTTAGACAGTGTGTTAAGGGACATGACTTAGAGAGAACTACTGGTGACTGGACCTTGTAGGTCTTTCCAACCTTGGTGATTCTATGACTCTATGAAACATGAAACTCCACGAAAGGAGAAAAGATGAGAGGTGAAGCTCTTCAAAGTAACTGTCAAAACACTGCATAATACAGATGCTCTTTTTATTGTGGACTCAACTTCACAGCAGCTAGATACTAAAGCACAAGGATGTGAACTGGTTTTCAGTATAAATTTTTGAGCACACACCAGTCATAATGGCTTGGGATCTAATACTGATCACAAAGTTTCCTTGAACTCATTTAATCCAAGGGGGAGGAAGCAGGACTGCATTTTGCTCAACTCTTCTTATTTCTTTCTTTTTTCCACTAAGGGCAGAATTTTCTGACTGTCAAAATAACCTGCATATGCAATTTATTTGCTGAATATTTGAACAGAGTGGATAGGATTTTCTTGCTTCCACATTTCTAACCTTGTACGTTGAAGTACAGCTAATGATAACAGAAGTTTTAACAAAATCAAGGCAGCTATGGCTGATGCATAGGCTCATCTTCAACTGGACCAATAAAGCCAATTTAATGTAATTTAGTCATTTTTTTATTTCATGCTGCTTTCCTAGTGATTGGATTTGCCTCCGTACTAAGAAGATAAGGTTATTTTCCTACATGTCTGAACTCATCTAATGTGTGACTGTGAATTAAGTTCTTCTCTCAGATCTGTAATCATACTACATAAGGGCGTATTCCTTCTTCCTCTCTCAACTCCATGCCATCAATTATCTCAAATTAAAACAATCAGAAGGAAATACTGATACTCCTCAGCCCAAGTACTGATGTAAAGGTGATGCAGAAAGCCTCAAGAATACCTTCTTAGAGGCATGGAAAGGCAATAACTACAGATTCCAAAACATAACAAACATGGCAACACAATGTGTGCAAGTGATCAAAACACTTCTTAAGTTCCTAAAAATTTAGAAATACAACTGTGACACTGTTACAGTGATGAGAGTGAACACAACTAAGCATCTTGTATAAATAACTAAAGAACAACACAGAATTAATGTAGGAACTACAGGCAATCTCCCACTCATATACAAAACATAAATATTGCAGTAAAAGTTCCAGAAGTCCAGTTAATAATGTTGTCTCAGACACAAGTTGGTAGTAGATGCTTAAGAAGCAGACAATAAAAATAGGAGAGCTAGCATACAATATTCCCCTCTATGTGTCACAGCTTTAATGAACCAAAAGATTCTTAGAAAGTTCTAAAACTCCAGGATTAAAAATCTGTTTTTTTTCTTTGATGAACTTATGTCTTCTGAACTTATCTATACATGTCTGACCTCTTTAACATTCTATGATGAGCTGCATGGAATAAATAAATAGATAAAAATATAAAGATACATATTAATGTACATTAATGACACATATATTCATGTATTGATACTAGATTTGTTAGAAATGATAATTCTCTTGTTGAAAGCATTTTTTTTCCAATAACCTGTTAAAAGTTTGTTGACTGGCAGCTTACTGTGCCTTTTGCAAAAGGTCAGTTAACTTCTGAAACTGACTTATAAATAAATAAATATATAATTTGCATATATATATATATATATATATATGCAATTAGACTGTAAAAATCATGAAAACAGACTTCTTTTTGTATTGATAATTTCTTTACCCTGGTAACGTTGTTTGATGCCAACGATAAACAGTATTTGCCTTCTCAGACAAAATTTTATTTATCCAGTGATAATCAGTCTTTAAAACGTTATTAGATAATTCTGATATTTCCAAACTGGTTATATCTCTACTTAAAGAGCTGCTACCTGACTATTTATAGCAAGCACAACTAAAGTGGAACACCTACCCGAATAATGAATCTAATGGCTGCACACCCAGAAGTTGCCATCACTTTGGCGCTGTTGGGAACCAGATTAAAAAGAGTAGGCACAATAGCTTCAGCGCCATGATCAAACTTGTTTCCCAAAACAGTTGAAAGATGGCTATGCAGGAAAAAAAACAGAGCTGATTAGTTGAAATTAATTTCTTGAATACGTAAAAAGTAACATGAATTTTGCTGTTTTAACATCACTTTACTAAATAGCAGGATTTCTTAATTTCATTATTTGCAGGTCTTTGCCTGCCTGGAAACATAGGATTTAATACATTTTTAATAGAACATTTAATACTTAGCAAACACTTTAAATGTTTAACTATCTAACTTTAGTTTATAATGAAAAACAAATACCACAACTTGAAAAGCTAATATTCTCACCAAACTGCTGGCAAAACTGAATGAATCACGGTAAGCGATCCATAAAAATGTACTCCTTCATTTTTTCAATGTTATTATTTCAATATTAACAAATAGGGTAACACATACAGCACACAGTAATATTATAGTCCAGAGTTGAAAACCAGCACTTCCATACAGGCAGACTGTATACATAAAAAGAATCTGGAAGTGACAACAAATCCATCAGCGTTTCAGGGATCGTGGAAAAATCCTAACTTAATGTATAAAGCTCTACTTAAGCTTTCCCTTTAGTTTTAACTTTTTAATTGCACCTGAGACAATTCAAATGGAAGGCCACAAAACACGAAGCAGCTCACTTTTACAGTCACAGTTAAGTCCAATGCCAAAACACTCAAACATCAGTACTTTTAAGACTAACCCCCAACATTACAGCAGTATTTACTGCAGTTTGTACTACTTGGTCCAGTGATGGTAACCTCTTACATGAAATGTTTTACAAGGATTGGTGACTATATTTATCACCTGAAAGAACAAATTACTATCATGTCTCTTTCACATTTTCTCTATAGCTTCAGATCTTGGCACTCATCACTAATAGCGTACAGTAGCCCAGCGAGACAAATCTTTCCTGCAACACTGATAAAGCACTTTACAGTCAAATTCACACTAAAATCTAGCAATGTACACAAACAAATGTAAAACCATACTTACGCTACAGTAATACATGCTTCTCTAACCACCTGGGATCTGAGATCCTTGGCTGACAGCTTAAATGCACCATCCAACAACCGTAAGTGCTGGAAAAACCCATCATACTGTGCAGCTCCAGCAACAAGCAATGACCGAACTTTCTTGAGCTAAAAAATTGAAGGTGTTTAGATTAGCACACTATTAATACGTATTCTCTTAAAAAATAACAACAATTCTTAAAAGAATCAAATTATTGTAAAAATGTACATGTGTCTCTCTCCAGTTTCAAAGTTTAAAGTAGGTCTTGAGACAACCATGCATGAAAAGTGTTAACTGCCTCCAGAAAAGCACACAGGTACTACATCTACACAGACATTTTAATTCCTTAAGTAAAATTTATTAGAGCCATATAAGAGGTACAGATGCCAGCAGTTTACCTGCAGAGTATAGAATTTTTATGGAAAAAAATAAATAATAAATATATATATGACGAATTTTAGGAAAGCTTCCACTTAAATGTCAACAAAAACCAATTTCAGCCCTTTAGAAAGCACTTGCTTAAAAGCTTATTCTGAAATGATTTGATACGTGGAAATTCATGGTTTTAAAATGTAAAATAAAATTGTCTTTGAGTATTTTGAGGGTTATCACTAAGAAAGGCATTTTAAAACGTCCTGTCACCCATGTATAAGAAAACACAACCATCCACACTTGAAATCAGATAAGAAGTTTACCGCATTGGTTCGCTGATCCCAATCATGTTTGTCATCTGAGAGGATTTCCCTGATTTTGTTCAATGTTTCTTCAAGTTCTCGACTAGAATAGATCTGGAATATTAAAAACACAGAAAATTTCCCAGTTTACCTCACGAAGGAAGCTAGTTTAAGATGATGTAAGATTTCATCATAATTCTGAAAATCTTGCCCTCCTTATACAACTCCAGAGAACTGTAAGTGGTACTAAAAGCAATTTAAAGCAAATATTCAGGATAACACTGAGTAGTGAATTCTCAGGCACAGAAAAGACGAATCAACATTTTCCTCAAGAGAATCAGCTTTCATTAGAATTTCCTCTTTCCTAAGAATTTCACTACCTCCCCTCTTTTCGTTTCTTTTTTTTTTTTTTTTTTTGCCTTTTTCTTTTCAGATTGCAATTCATTATGACTGGAGATTTTGAATTACCTGTTGCACTTCAATTTCATTCTAATATCCACTGTCAGAAGTGGTAACCAACCACCTGGTAATAAATCTCTTGGAGCAGGGACTGATCCTCAGAACGTGACTCTGTGAGAACTTAACTGATCTGCTAGTCAACATTAAAATAATTTGTTAAATGAATAAATAAATAAATAAGAAAAACCTTCAACAGATTCTATATGTATTGGTATTCTAAGCCTATCTTTTATTAACTTCTGCAATCAGCAGGTAAATGCAAGGAGCAGCTTCCAAACAAAGTTCTCTATTACATACATAGCACAGTAGTCATGTAAATACACATAATACATTTTTATCAGATTTAAGTATGAGAATATCAGCAGAGACAGTTCATATGGCATACTCATTTCTAGTTTTGCTGAATATGTAAAATGTAAGGATTTCTTTCTTCCCTCAGCTTCAGAATAATAGGAAACTGCAACTATAAGAAAAGACTATATTGCTGAAGATTGTGATTCCTCTTCACTATGAATTAATACACATTTGATGCACAATTTATACTAAAGGAATGAAAATTTCAATGAAAACATTGCTTAGACACACACCAATCAAACTTGAGTTTTGCATCACCACTTAATATATGTTTGTGTATGCTGGTTGTGTATAATAGTTATTACAATCACATTTGCTTTTAACTTTTAACTCCACAGGAACCACACTGTTAAGAACAAGTATTACGTATGTCTCAACAGAAATTTAATTTGATGAATTCACCTATCGTCCAAAGGTAATTATTATTTTCATTCTAAAATCGGGAGAGAGAAGTCACTGGCAAAGCAAAGATGCGATTTCATATTATGGTGACGCTGACGCCATTGAATCTGTGATGCAATGAAGGCTCCTCAGGTTCCCTCTTTACCACCACCCACCTTCTGGTCTTGTTTCTAATCCAGGGCTTTACCATACAAAAAGATTTGTCAATTTAGCAGCACATGTCAATTTATCCCAAAAGTAAAATGTAACCCACAAGGAAAGCATGATCATGCCTTTTGGCATCTGCTAACTAGGATCTCTTTAGTGCGCACATTAAGCTCAGTCTGAGGTCTTGGTAAAGCTACAAATACTTTTTGTAAGCTGTCTCACTGAGAGGGCCCTCAAAAACAGGCCAATTTTTGCTCTCAGCTGATGAGGAATTTCAGTCCTTGAGCTGTATTTAATGCCATAGGATTATAATTGCTAGGCAATAGACAACAGCAGAAACAACACGTACAATGGCTTTAAATTAGACTTACTTGCATGCCTAGGCAAAGAATTTAATATTTTGATTACCTAGCAAAAACAGAATAAGCAAATTCAAATTGCTTTTTTAATGAGCAATTTACTAAGTGGCCTAATTTTAATGAAATTCAAATTTTTCCACTAAAAATCCCAAATATATTCTCCATACATGGTTTCAAAACAACAAAATTTTTTAATCTTTTTTCCCTGCCTTTGATTAATTATGCTTTATACTTTTGGGAAATTTTGTGTGCAGACAACAATTAAACTTTTTTTTTTTCCCTCTGTCTCAGTGTCAGATGTTTTCACAAAAAAATAAAATTGTTTTGGAAAAAAACAAAAATCTAGCTATTAATGGATACTACTAACAAGACAAGTGAATTTTCTGCTTCCAGTTAAGCATAAGTGAAAAAAAAGTTGTAAGACTATTCACTCTGTAATCTAAGTACAGAGACAACAGCCCTCACAGTCTGTCACAGTGCAGTATGTAAAGAACTCATTAGTACAAAGTTGTTTTTTTCTTTTGAGATACAGAGTGATGGCTCAATCTTCTTTATAAGATGCGATTATCCATTAGAGGCACACACAGCAGTAATGGCAAATGCTACAGTGACAGACAGAAAAATTAAATGCTCAAACACAAGTTAAAGAAGTAACTAATTAGATGGAAAGTATTTCCAAATAAGAATTACAAACTAAATAGGAGTAAACAATACGATATTCCTTAAAGATTAATGATGGGCATGGTCATCTGAATTAGGTTACTGGAAAAGCAGAATCACCACTGAAGGTATTTAGGATCCTGCAAGCTGAACACACACACAGCAAAATACTCTGTATATGATTAATCCAGATGCTCTTAAACTTCACTCAGAATTGGATCTGTATTTTCATAATAAATTTCCCTCCCTTATTTTTACTGAAATCTCTACTAAAACCCACACAAATGTAATGAGAACAGACATGGGAATGGGCCCAGAAACACAGAAGCACCACACTCTTATCAATTCTGTCTGACAGATTCTGATTTTAGAATCAACAGGCACACTGCAAATTCTTCACAGGGTCTATCAGAAAAACTTATCCCTTCCACAGTAATCGAAGTCATCTCAGAATGTGGGGTGTTTCTTTTTTGAATGATAAAGGGATTAAGGCTGGAGATCAAGAAGTCGTTACTCTTTAGGACAATAAAAATGTACTTTTATTTTTTGACTGGCCAGTAGGTCTTACATCCTCATACATTATAAATTAGGTTATTCTGGGATCAGTTATACATCCTCCTTTGCCCCCCCACTTCAACTAAGGTGCTACTAGTAAGGACAAGATGGACTTTCTCCTCCTCCACCTTCTGCAGTTAAGCAACGACCTACCTTCCCAAGTCATCCAGAAGAGTCAGAGAGAAAAATCACATGCACTTATCAATGACATATGGGTATCCCACTTTTGTTCTCCGAGTGTTATTAAGCAATCTGAGCCATCAGAGAACTCTGCTCAGGACTGTAAACATTAAAGTATCAAATTATAGGCAGCGAGTTTTCAGTGTTGTGGAATATGACTCTGGTCAACACAACAAGGACAAACAACATTAAAAGATGGATGGTTTTGCCCTCCAAAGAATTCCTAACAGCTCAGAGAGGCAAAGAAGAAACAGCTCTTACAGCATAAGACAAAGTTTTGCTGAACGAGACAGCAATCTTGGAAATGATGTTTCTTTATTAAAGCAGACAGTATTTCTGTCTATAAAATGAGATCTAACAGTGAACTACATTATTATCATCTTGGGAAATAAAAATAGAACTATATAACAAGAGAAGGGAGTCATACAAAATCCTTCTGGTGTTTTAAAACTTTGGCTCAGTTTCTGGTTGTCTTCCACTCCTCAGCTGCTCAAAGGAAGTATATTCAAAGTAAGTCTCTGAAAACAGAAGATGCTAGGTGACTCAACTCATGTGAAAAAATCAAGCATGTGTGAGTCTCTGGCTTAAGGAACTGTTACAAGAAGAAATCTTAATTTTCAAGAACTCAGCATCCAAAATGTTCATTAGTATTCAAATAAGTCATTATAAGTTCTCTCTCTTTTTTTATTTATTTTTTTTAATTTAAAGTACTGCTACAGATGAGCGCATATATGTCAAACAAGCACCATTAGAATTCACACAGTCAGGTTTGAAATTCTTGCTTTTAGAATTATTTGCTTACATTATTATTAGCTGCTTATCCTATGAAACTTCAAATCCTATGTTTCCCTATGACTATGGAAATGTTTTTCTTATTAAAAACTGAAACATGCAATTATTTTCAGTAGCTCCTTGGAAAAGATTAAGCAAAGCAATAATGGATTTTAGCTGAAACAATGGGATTATACTTAGTAAAATGGTTTTAGATGGTAGGTTTTGCTAATTAACAACTGGAAAAAAATAGTAAGTTTTCATGGAGGCCATAAATTTAAGTGTTCATAAAGAGGGAAAGGTAACAACGACTCAGCTGAAAGACTATAAAAAAATAACAGGCTAAGACAGTGTTGTAAATAGCATATTCCCGAATACAGAAGTTGGCATACACAGCACCTTACCTGTACAGTAGGAACATCTGTAAATGCCTTAATAAAATCGTCTTCATCCACAGCTCCAGCTCCTCCTTCTTTAGAGGAACCTACAGAAACATAAAACACTGTTAAACAGAATCTAATGCACATCAAGGTTTTCAAAATGAAGGAATTATCTTTCAACCTGTTTTCAAACTATCAATGCAGCTCACAAAAAGCCAGAATATTCAATTTGTGTAAAATCTCAACACCGATTTCACCTTAAAGTTTAAAAAAAAAAAAAAAAAGCTTTTTCATTCTTTGAGAATGAGCAATTCTGAGCAATTTCCAATGACAAAGTTAATGGTTTAATTTAATCATTTTTATTTGTGTTTAACCAGAAACACATTTAGTACAACACTCCCTCTACATAATAGCTGTCTGCAAAGGTAATTAGGACTGCATCCTAATAATTCATTTTTCTTTTTAATTTTAAAAATTTTACATAGTACCCTACTTGAGTCATAACAACTTATGCTCCCCAGAATCCTCTTTTGGCGCCAGAAAGTGTGAGGAGCATTCCTCACATTGTTCCACCCAGCTTACAAAGTGCAGCTGAAACGGAGGCATCAGCCTGAGCAGAGACTTATTTTACTAACTACAGCACAAATAGCAACCATCACAAAAAGAAGGTAAGCCTGAGAGGTCAACAAAAATGAAAAACCAGGACTTTGTGGTGACACAAACTCTTGGTGGCTATGGTCTTCACAAATGTCTAATGAGTTTACAGACCCTGACCTCCTATTTGCAGTGCAGGGCTATCCACTGCTATGACTGTACACTCGTGTACTTAGAAGCGACAACTATGGTTCAGATCAAGGACTTAATAGATCTGAAAACCCCTATGATCTAACTGATTTTCAGTGCACATCAAAGAAGCAGTCTGATACACAGAAGCTCTAATTGCAGATGCTGGACCATCAGCAAGAACCAGCTAACAGAAAAATAACACAAAATCTGAAAGAAACACGAGATTGCCTATGAATTCCCACTCCAGGTTTTGTTCAACACCTACATTTTTAAGCGAGTAATCTTGTGAAGAGAAAACTTACACTATTTCAAGACATGTCAGCTAAGCTACAGTGTAGATCTCCTAGCCCTGAACCAATACAGAAGGCTCTTGAGGCCAAATGAGAAACCAAACAGAAATCCTGTTTTGCAGAACTTCAGATCACCACAAATGATAGAATTTCTGCAGAAGATGAAGTGTGGTGTAGAACTGTCCTGAAGGCTGAGAAGGGACACTCAAATTTCTGATTTAATATACATACTAATATGTACCCAGCTTTGTAAATAAGCAGAAATTTTGAGTATGGTATGTACCACAAGCCTGCTTTTTCCTGCAACTTTAACTGACTGAAAAATCCCTTCTGGTTTTTAATTGCTAGGTGATGGAAGGCATTTTGATAGACTCTGTATGCACACCCTGACTCGTTAACAGAACACAGGGAACATGGGTGGTCTTACTGCAGTTCAGTCAGTGTTCAGTAAGTTCTTATTTACATGTTTGGATTTTAATTAAAAAAAAAAAAAAAAAAAACCTTTCATCAATAGACCAGCAAAGAGCTACTCTCCAGCCTCAAGTACCTGGATAAAGAACTAAGTATTTTTCCACTGGCTGACTAAGAGTCACTTCCTATTACAGGTATCTTCAAGTTGCCAGCTAAAAAAGCATTGGATAGCAGCAGAGATACAGCACTTGCTCTAACAAAAAGCATGCTAGTCAATGTTAGATGAGGTACACAGCTTTTGTAAATAAGGCTGATTTACTTGAGGATAGCTACACCAGTGAATAGCTACCAGCAATATTTAAGACTAACTGTTAAAAGATTTTATTAATGTAATAACATGCCCCAATTTTCACTCACGAAACAAACTGTGCCATTTAGAGCATAACTGCTCTGGTTTAACTGTTGACATCACTTACAGACTTTGTATACAAATTAAGAAACAAGTCACATTGCTAACTACCTCAGCTCTGCCAGTAAAACTTAGAATACCCCAAATAAAGTCGCAGCCATCTCACTTTGGATGATGGATCAATCAGCTTAATTTCAGCTGCCTGATGTACATTTTCTGAGATAAAAAACAATCTCATCTGGAGAGAAACAAACTCCCCACACTCAGAAACCATGATACTATGGAACTTTTCTACACTTTTAGAGCTTTATGGAGCACACGCTCTGCCTACCTGACAGACATCATGTATAAAACATACGGCTCCATGAAATGGGCTCCGATAACTAATGATGGAAAAATACTGGGAGGTTACCATACTGGGATGCTCAGAATGTCTGTCTCACGGCAGTTACTTCTGCACAGAGGGGAAAAAGAAGGGAGAAGAACAGCAGAAGAAACAGCTACCAGGTCCTTACATCAGTTAAATTACACTGAAATCATGGTCTGAAGTACCTCTGACAAAGACACTGGGCAGATAACCAGATCAGTAAAATTCTTCAGCTGCCACAGCACAAGAGATCTTTTGGTAATCAATTTCAGAAAAAATATATATGCTTTTTAATCGTTAGATAAAATACTAACCCCAAATAAACCATTTTTGAAAGAAATTTGACTTATCTTCACAGTTTTAAATCAGCTTAGAAAAAACCACAGTGACTTTGTAGAACAAAAAAACGTACACAAGAAAGCCCGGCTGAAAGAAAAAGACAGATGAATTCTTGCCAATTCAGCCCCAGTGACTGACAGCTCTTCGAGCCAACCTGTCCACTTCAGCTCCTCCAATGCCAAAAGTCCTTGCCCCTGAGGCAACTAGAAACAGTCATTCAAGCTGTAACAGTTGTATAACCTGAACAAAATAGCAAAACGCTTTCAAATATACTCAAATCTTATTCCTTAATTTTTTTGTTGTCTTTTTTTTTTTCCTCCATTAGAAAATTGACAGAAAAGGTAACAGAACTACCACAGAGACTCCACCTGTGGTGTGCCTGCTTCATTAAAACATTCCTGCCACATGCGAAAGTCACTGAGCATGAACAGAAGTTTCCATGCAAGAACAGAGCGCACTCCCTCTCAGGACCGCGAGACTAAGCAGAACTCCCCTTGCAATTACTCACTCCAATGAAGAGCAGGGGCCAAAGGGATGAGAAGAATCAAGGAGTGAGCTATGCTTACAGCAAAGGAGGTGGCAGGAGGTGCATAATCACTAGAACCTCCCATCTTATCCAAGAGCAAGCATAGAATGAAGTGCACACACATTCCTTGTTCATGTAGTCCTGACTCATGTGCTAGGAGGAAGCAGGAAATAATTCTCACTTCATCTGAAGTTTGAACTGAAGAAACTGAAGATTTAGTGTTCTTTGTCTAAATTTCAGAGCTTTTCTTGACTGTGAATATTCCTTTGGAATTGTGCATTGAACATATAAGCTATAAAAACATATTCTCTGACAGACTTAGCAGCAGTTGAAGCTTTATCCCAATACTGAATGAAGTTTCAACAGCTCTAGTCTCAGTACCCAATTTTCAATGCAGCACAGCTTCACAAATAAAAAAATTGATGTCACTTATTTCCGTAGTTATGCTACGCAGATCAACCAACAAGCATCTGTGAAGCATGCAGAAAACCTGACAACATAAGAAATTAATAATGTAGACAGCTCAAGGTTTTGTTGCTGTAGTTACATAAAGCAGTTCCATGAGCAACAGGAACATAGATACCTGACTTCCTCTGAGCTGATCCCACAGTTGATTAATGTTCATTTCTGCTGAATCATCAGCTCACATCTTTCAAAGCAAGCACAATGCGCATGCTCACACAGCCATCTTTCACAATTTTCTTTTCTCTAACTGGCAGCTGATTTTCACAAATACTTAAAAGATCATCTGTGACCCTGGCTCGCTTGCCAACCCTCAACAGGTGGGCTTAAATATGATGCTAATGTGATGCAAATTAGACTTATTTTAAGCTTTAGTATAGCTTTCTAATAACCTAAAATTCACACTACTTTAATTTGGTCCTAGTCTCACACCTCAGTAGTGGAAAATCTTACCAATTATTTCACATTACAGGCATTATTACTAAGGACAGGAACATGAACAACTCATTCATATCATCTAGAACTTGTTCTGCAAAACAGACTGGGTTGTGGAAGTATAACTGTTTGGGAGTTTTGTTGCTACATAATGTTTTCAGGAAAAAAAAAAGGTATTTTCATTACTGTTACTGCTTCTCTTCAACTGCACGTTCTTTTCTGACACAACTTAAACTGATACTCTCTTAAGAACAAGTAGAACTAACATTGTTCAACACTGCAAACTCTGAAATTAGTTTTTAAGATATGACAACACATTTTTATCTTTTCATTCTAGAAGTTCACTAGTGCAAGACAGAAGGTAACTGGTTTGACACAGGACTGCTTTATATTTTTAAGAACATCTTATTTATTTGGTGCTAGCAATACTTGTGACTTTGCTGACATTGCACTGCTCACATTCCCATATTATAATAACAATTCACACTTTGTTTACACTCTATTTTAATGTTATTTTCTATTCTATTTTATTTTTGTTGTTACGATGGTACTGATTTTATTCCTTTCTCTTTTTAGCCTACTTTATTCATTTTATTTCCCTACTTATCTTCTACTCTTCTTTAAAGTACATACAGTTGTCCTAAGAAATGAAACTTAAAGACAGTTTCTTCTCCTCTTCAGCTTTACAAGGTGGAATCGTACTTTCTACTTTGCAAAGCAGCTTCTCTTCAACAGCAGCAATGTAGGACTGTTTTGCATGTTTGTCTTCACTTACTCTAACACAACTACAGTCCCTAAGGACTCAAAGTGACAGGGTCAGCTGACTTCAGTCAGCTCTCCTCTCCCATTCCTCTTTTTCCTTCTGGATTCAGCCATATGAAAACAAAGAAACTGCCCTCCCCCTTCTAGCTGCATTAAAAATCAGTATTCCATGTTAGCAAAATAAACAAGGGCTGGCTTTTTTTTCCTACTCTCACCACTGCCTGGTACTACCATGATGGCTAATAGGATGCTTGGGACTGTAACATAGGGAACAGATATCACAACAAGGTTACAAAGTGTTATAAGCTCTTATCTATAGACTTTTTAAATACTGCTCACTGTTACTCTCTTCTTATTTTATCCACTTCATCTTATTTTATTTGGGAGACTAACAAACAGTAGTTATGAATAGACAGACACATACGCTCTATGAATGAATGTAAACGTGTACTTATGTACACATGAAGTGAGAATACACGCAGTTCATTTCGGTCTCTGAGGCTGGTTTGCCAATTCACCTGATAAGCTGCAAACAAAAGAATATTACAGGCGAGAAAAGGAACCCCCAAGAATTTATTATGGCCAAGGAGAACAGACCACTGACTTGAGAGGAAACCTCTCAGCATCCTGTAAGCCAAGAAGGCAACTGCAGCAGAGAGTGTCTGTGATACTTTGAATGCCCAACATTTCAGTTCTGCATCCTGCAGAGAGTCAGGATACAACTATGAAGAAAAACCTAGTTGGTTTTACATGACACATAAACCACTTTGGAAGCCACTTCATAAAAACTGAAGTAATAAAGGAAAGACCATCACAAAACATTAACAGAACTAGTACTCCTGAACTCATTTTCTATAGAACTCAAAAGTTTAAAGCAATTTGAATACTGATTACAATGAAGCCTTTCTTTTCTGTCAAGTAAACACAGAACTGTCTTCATCGGTCTAAAGATAATCAATACAGCAAGCAAGGCATTTATCCTGTTTGAAGTCCATTCACTAACAATTTGTATTTACAGTTTCACAATTATTGAAGTCCTTTTAACAAATATGCTTCTTAACTACACAATGTATCTTTCAGGAGGTTAATTTAACCAGGCTAAGGTTTCAGAAGGCAAGCACTCATTTCTCAGTACATTTGTTTTAGGTGGAGACTTTTCATTTAATCCACCTCATACTAACATAACACCTTTAAGTACTGAAATCTTTTTCTGCTAAAAAACAGATTGCAAAGGAGTACTTCAGTACTGCTGTAGCGCCTTCAAAGACTTGCACTGCTATTATTGAGAAGGAGAAAAAAAGAGCATTACGATGCTAATAAAACTCACTACATACAGATACACAACCTAAACTTAAATTTACTGAAGGTGTGAATAAGTTCCTATGGTGAAGAACGCGTTCCTCTAGTTAAGAAGAATGTGTACTATGCTATTATGATTCCTACAACCCTTTATTTATTCATTTATTTTTGAGAAAACGGCCCACCTGGTTTTTCTGTTTTCCAGTTTACAGATTGGTACCTAGAGAAAAGTCTTTATAATGACTTTTGAGCCATCAAACATTTGGATGCTCTAAAGAATTCAGATCATCGTAGAACTGAGGTTTCTATCAAGTAATACCAACATCAAACCTCGCGCTGTCACACAAGCAGATTTCACCGAGGACCAAAACCTTTGAAAACTTTAAGAAAGGGCAGCATAACAACTATTTTATTTTAATGTTGGGGGAAAAAAAAAAAAAAAGCTTTTTAGATGTGCACATATTTTTTAACAAAGGTTAAAAAATGATAAAAGCAAAGCTTTGTGTCCTTTGGGCTCCTGTTGGCATCATCAACATTCTCACTTTGAAATGTATTCTAAAACAGCACTCGGAATAATTCTTATTTTAAAGTAATAAAATCACTTTTGCTACTTCAACGTTGGATGATCCATCCTGAATTAAGTCTGTTTCAAAGAGTCTAACAATATTATTAGTGCAAAACAGTAAGCAACATACATTAGTGCTACTAGGCCAATACATCACATAAAAGAAAGCCAACAAACCCCAGATAAAAATACGTGATGCGTTATCTTCATTGATGACAACTCTAAAAAGCATGAAATTCAAGTTACTGTCTTAAATTACATTAAGAACAATGTTCCAGCCCTACAGAGGTTCTCATACACATACAACTGGAAGTTACTACAAACTTTCACCCTGATGTGGCTTCATCTGCAAGCTTTTCTTCCCAAAGTCGCTCCACTCTAATGAAATGCCAGCATTCCTGCACTTAAGTGACTGTAGAGACTACTGACCTAAAATGACATTTTGGGAAAAGAGGCCAGTCTTATCGTTGAGGTACAGATGGAGCTTTCCTACTGACATCCACACTGTGTAAAACTTCTGAATGGTAGAAATCTTGGCAAAGGGAGTTCACATTGGCAAGAAAACTGATCAAAGCTTTTCAAGAGATTTTAAAGAGCACAAGGATAAAAAATATAGCTCATCTGGCTAACATACTCAACTTAGGTTGTCTTCTGGTAGAAATTATGGTGTCTTTCCAATTCAAACCCTGGCTTCCCTGGACAACGATTCTGAATTTCCAGTATCAAGGAAGTGCACTTCCTTCAGTAATAATAAGTCCTTCAGATGGCGAAAAACTCTTCCCACACACTGGACAGGAAGCAAACACTGCCCTAAATAAGAAACATTTCCATAGAGTACATAATAAAAAGCCAAGCATGCATCCAAGATCTAATTCAGCAGATATTATTGTTAAAACAAAACAGAACAGAACAACGCGTTTAAGAGGTTCTATGTTCTAAGCCTCAAACCAGGCTAGCATCCAGCCAGTTTTGGAACCAGCAAATGAACCAACTTTCCCCGCTGTCATCCACAGCTGATGGAAAAATCTTTCTTTCTAAAGTAGTAGTACTGGTAAAAGGACATCTGAAATGTAATAGCCTGTCTGGAGGAATCAACTTCCAGCGTTCGCAGCCTACACTAAACATGATTTCCACCTGCACTGACACCTCTAACTGGTCACACAAGCCTGAAGTAAAGAAACTGCAGTGAAAGACTGCTTCAGCTGCCCAACACTGAGATGACTTAAAAGATTTTTGTGAAAAATAAAGAAAAAGCAACAGTCACTGGAGCTGCTGCTGCTTCCTCCAAGGCTGACCTGTAACTTCTTAGTACGTATACACATATGCATACACACATATACACACAGAATTTTAATACACACAGTCAACAGGTGGCAGAACCACAAAGCGAGCAATTACAGACCTGCAGCTAGCACTCATGAGAAAAAGGAGAGCCAATGACGTTCCCATTGATTACAGACTTGAAATGCAGATGTGAGCAGAAAGACTTCAGGCTGCAAAACATGACAGAGCCCTAATACATCACTAAGTGCAGACAACTTTCCAAACCACAGAATGCCACAGAAGACAGCTATTCTGGGGCTGGAGAAAAATTGTAATGTCCTTCAGAGACCTCCAAAGCAGACACTACAGAAGGCGAATGCAAAAGGACACCCAGATTTATTTAAATCCAAAAAGTATCATTATTAAATAAGGTTAATATAATGTCCTAACTGGGCATTTCAAAGGCTATTGCTCTCTGTATAGTGAAACTCTAAAGCCAGTCATTTGTCCTGTAAAGACATCAGGACACTAGTCATGTTCACACACATTTCTGTAACAGCCATTTCCAAGTATGGCCAGACAGGATACTAGGCTATGCAGATGTCTCATCTCATCTAAACTATCTCCATTATTCATATGAATAAAGTTACAGAAAGCTTCATGACTGGAAAAGATGATGACTTGACTAACAAATACTTTTGGAACCTACAACAATGCTTTTTATTAGAGTAGAAGACAGATTTGGGAATCCTATCAGAATGGTGATGCTCTCTTAAGGCATACATCTGACAATTTCAAGTACCAGTAAGACTGTTAATAAAAAAAGAATAAACACGATAAACAAGTAGTAGGGGGGAAAAAAAAAAGCATATGAAGATATTAAACAATAGGCAATGGGAGTAAAATGAAGTAGTATAGTGGCTGCTAAATACAAAAAGATAAGCGAACAACCTTACTAAGCAATGGTTATATATAGAAAATGTTAAAAATAAAACAATGGGAGTGCACCCAATGAAAATATGAAGGGAAAAACCACTTAACATGAAAGCTAGGAAGCATTCAGTTACATGTAATTAAAAAAATCTGTGCACAAGTAGGTTATTAGGCCAGAAAAAGTTTCTCCATGGTTGACAGCAAGAAAAAAAAACATACAGGCAGTCTTCCCTCAACCTGTATTGGTGCATGCAGTTATTCATCCCCAGGTTCGAGACTCTACATTTACTCTTAGTAAACATCAGCTAGCTCATCTCTGCCCAGCTCTCCAGCCTGTGCAGGTCTCACTGACTGGCAGCACAGCCCTCTGGTGCGTCAGCCATTCCTCCCAGATTTGTATCACCAGCAAACTTGCTGAGGGTGGGCACTAGCCCCTCATCAAGGTCATTGATGCAGATGCTGAACAGGACTGAACCCAGCACCGATCCCTGAGGAACACCACTGCATACAGGCCTCTAACTGAACACAGTCCTAACCACCCGACTGTGGAGTTCAGCTCCTGGCTTCACACAGGACCATCCAAAACACAAACCTTGTGCCCGAGAGCACTGACCAAACACTTTTTGAACTCCAGCACCTTGTGGCAGTGACCACTGTCCTGGGAAACTTATTTCAGTGCCAACTCACCCTCTGGTGAAGAACTTTCACCTAACTCTCAGCCTGCCGCAGCTCCATGCCATTCCCTCAGGGCCTGTTGCTGTCACCTGACCACAGAGCTCAGCTCTCTGATGCTCCTGCGACCTTACAGCTCCAGTGAGCAGCTGTAGGCTGCCATGAGGGCTCCTCTCAGCTCTTCTGCTCTGGGCTGAACAAACCAAGGGACCTCAGCTGTTCCTCATATGCCAACTCCTCCAAACCCTTCACCCCGTCTTTGTAACACTCCTTCAGATGCTCTCCAACATTTTTATGTCCTTCTCATGTTGCAGTGCCCAAACCTGTGGGGTAGCTCTCCTGCCTCTGGTCCTCAAGTCTGTACATATGTTCTGGGCTGCCCCACCCTAGGGACAGAATTTGGCACTTCTCTTGTTCAACTTCCTGCCCTTGGCAATTGCTCAGCCATCACACTTCTTAAGATCTCTGTGCAAGGCCTCCCTGCCCTTGAAGGAGTCAATAGCTCCTCCAATTTAGTGGTGTCCTCAGACTTAGCATGCACTCGAGACCTGTGTCAAGATGCCATCTCCTATCAAGAAAAGGCTAGGTCTAATGAAGCACCTGCTCGTGTACACAGGGGGGTAACTCTAAAGACTTAAACATCACTGACGTTGTCAGTTTGCTTCCTGAACTTTTTTAAAAAGGAGAAAGAAAGTATAGGAAATAAACATGGCTTCTGCATCTCCTGTTTACACCACCAATGGCAAACTGGAAGGGCAACGACTGGTTTGTCAGATAAATGCCTTTATGTGAGAACTTCAGTCAGAGAAAGACAAGAAAAATTAAAACTGAGCTACCAAAAACACCTTCAGTTTCTGAGCCAAAAAAGCTGGCTGAGTCTTTAGGTTTCCCTTCTCCTCATCCTCCAGTACAGGATGAGCAAGGAACAATTTGGGATGTTGCTCCAGCATGGATCAAGGAAGAAAAGGATTGATGCATTTTTCAGATGAAGAACAGACCGTGTTTCCCTCACATTTCTTCTGAGGAGGGCAAAGTCAGCATCTCAGCCCCCAGTTTTCTACAGAAACTCTTCAACTGGCTGAAAGTGACCGATTCAGGATAAGTCGGTGGGGTCAAGGCAGAAACTGTGTTGTCATCACTGACGAAACATTTAATCTCCAAGTACTGGAAAGTAAGAAGTTTTACAGATTGAAAACATGGCAAGCCTCCCCGTGGGGTTCCCACCACTCAAGTGCCCTAAGAAAGCCACCACCCAAGCCAGCACTGCTTCAGCCCTTTAAGACCCTTTGAAGCAGCAGAGGGAAACGTGCCAGCCTCTGGCCCCCTCCATGATGCCACAGGGAGCAGCAGCACACACCCTCACCCCTTGCAGCAGCCATGCAGGCAGCAGCCATGCTGGTGTCACCTAACCAGCAGACCCTTCCTGCCACAATGTCACCTGCAGCTCTCGTGGGGCACATGGGGACAGGCCGACACCCCAGCATGAGTCCCACCACAGACAGGGACAGCAGCAGCAGTTACAGGTTTGTAAGTTGACAGCTCACTGACAGAAAATTCTGGAAAGATGTTTGAGCAATACACCTCTGATCTCAAGTCCTTCCATCTATGCACCTATTTATTTAATGGTTCTGGAAATAAAATGTTTGAATAATATCTTTTTCCACTGTCATGTCCTTTGAGTCACTCCATCCATTCATTTAACAGTGACACCCTCTTTTGTCTCACAGAAGAAGCAGAAGCAATGGTTCTGACATCAATCTAATGGTTTTCTGTAAATATTCAGTTTAAGACTCTTAGCTATAGAGATATATAAATAAATAACAGCAAAATACAAACTGTTAATTTTAAAGACAGTTGTCCTTATCAAGTCTTTCAAGTGGCACTTCCTGATTCATATCAAGCACGAGTTGTACGATGGCAGTGCTGATCACGCCCTGTGGGAATCTTTTCAATGTATTAGGAAGTCTGAAGATCCCATTAGATGCGATAAACTGCCAAAACATGAGCTACATCTTATTGATAGGGAAATGGATGCTGCAGCTTCTTTGGCATGTGTATTTTTATTTTATCTTTGCTCTGGAGTTCACCTAAGAGAACGCTCCATGAGTAGGCTCATGAAAAAATTACTCTCAGGAAAATCCCTTGTCGAAAGAAGCAATTATTCATAAAGTACCACACCTAAAGCATGGTATATCCCCACTTACTTATGTATTTTTCTGAAAGTGTGCGTGAACCATCAAAAAAAAAAGGCACTTTTCTGTTTTTTATTAACAGTGAACAGCTGCTTGTTGGATTCCGCCCCTCCCAGCTATTTAAAAAAATAAAAAAGGAATAAAAAGCACGTCCACATTCAGTGATTATAATTAGGAAGCATCACCATTATTCAGCTTTGAAATCTACCATGCAAAAAATCCTGGCAATGGTTTTGGCTCTCATTCGTATCTTTTACAATTAGTTTCACATTACTCTGGCAGTTTATGGAGTAGTAGAAGTCACTGAACTGTACACCATACACCTCTTATGAGGTATACAATTGATGACTAGCCCCTCTGAGCCATGCAAAACAGAGCAGACCTACAGTAAAAAATTCCACTTACATACAACTACTATAGAATTTCACAATATATTTAGTGTATATATTGTGATGGACATGTGGATTCCACGAAAAGGGCACCCATACATTTCATTCTATGAACACAATTACTATCTCCAGATATTCTTTCTATTTGTGAGGCCTCTATAAGGTAACTGCACACCATAAAGCCAGACATATACACACCTTTAAATGAGAATAATTACGTAAAAGAGGGCTCCTTACTGTTTCCAGTTCTGCAAGAACACTGCAGTCATGAATTAAACATCACCTTCCAAAGTTCTGTTTTGTGCCTGCTCTAGCAAGGTTTCTGTGAACACCCATTAGAGACTGAACAGTTTGACATTACCTCCAACCTTCGGTCCACCAGCAGAACCTGGCTTCCTTGCACTGTTGGAAGGATTTCCTGGCTTTTTAGGTGCAGGAATCTTGAAGGCTGAAGCAGCTGATGGCCTATTTCCATCCACTGACTCTTCATCATCGAAGCTTTTGTCTAGAAAAGGATACATAAAACAGAAATACATATATATCAGAGTGAACGGTTATTTAGTTCTTAATCATCTGCTCTGCTTCATATTTCACCGAGATTGAAAAAATGCATAAATAAAAACATATTATCACTTTGTCCTCTGTCTGTGACCTACAAATAAAATGACAATCAAAAATAAGCAGCATTTTCTACATAGTAAGTGCTCATAAAATATCATTTTGTCTTCATAATTAACCACTGTAACACTGCACCTAAAAATGAATCCTCCACATTCACTCCCAGAAAGGGAAAATATCTTTGCACAGATCCAATTTTTTTTGCCCACTTGCAAATATTTTCCCCCGAGGAAATACCGTTTTTAATCACCGCATCTACCGAAGACAAACGCTTCTCCCTTTTCTTCTTTTACTCGTGCATGCATTTTTTCTGCCACACATCCTCCCACAATGTGTCTACCAGCACTCCCTGTCTCTTTCCCTTCCACCCAGATTTTTCAACTTACAATCACAGATCCGCTTGCAGATCAGCCGCCTCATTCCTCTGATCGCTCTCAAATCCCCTGGCCCTAGGACGGACCCAGCACCTCACATGGCCACAAGCAGTTGATTCTAAACGCTAATCGAAGATGCTGTTGGAACCTGCTCGCAACACCCGACATCCACCACTGAGATTTGTGCCGGCATCTTTCTCTGCCTTCCCTGCACTAGGTGCAGGCGGAGCCAATGAGCTGCGAGGTGACATCATCTGCTGGGAGCCACGGCCAGAGGGAAAGGTGGAAATCCCTCATGCAAAGAAACTCACACACGGCATTCGCCCATCCTTCACTGAAAAATTAGACAGACTGACTGACCGTGCTCCAGGGTTTGTGCTCCTCTCTCCTATCAATCCAGCTCCATACACGTTCAAGCAAGGAAGAGATCGATCAGGAATCATTATATAGAACAGCCTCAATGCAAAATGCTCAGCCTTCCTAGTAATATATTTATCTCAACAGGAGAATGTAACTGCTAATTAAACCATTCAGTGGAAGAAGGATTTATCTATAAGCTTCAGCGTGGAAAAAATCCCAGCCTATGGATCCCTTATGAAATAAAATGGGCGAGGCTGAGCCACAGCTGCACCACAGCAACAAAACACCCATTTAGCATATTGCCATCTCTAAAAACTGGCACCTCAGAACAAAAGGAAAAACACAGTTTAATTGCGTACCTTTGTTATCTGTGGAGCAGTGACTTTTTACCCCTTTGCTTATTCAGAACTTGTTCCCAGCAATATGTCAACTGCGTTTAATAACACAGCCTCCCAAAGGAAAGCTGCTTTTATTAAAACTGTAAAGCAGGTGTTGTTTTTTTTTTTCCCAACAGCATCTGCAGCAGCACGGAACACGGGAACACCCCACGCCGCACATGTCAGATTGCCAGTCCTACTGCTGAATTTTTTCCTCGCACTAGGTAAAGATGGTTGTGCCGCACAGCTGAGGTTCACGATAAAAGAAGAAACAAAAATAAAACACAATGAACATCTGGATGCAGCGTGACATAGCAGTGATTTTCCTAGCAGCCTTTCCCTTCTCAAGTGCTGATTTTCAGAGGATCTCCCTCAGAGCAGGCAGGGCTGCATTCATGCACCACAGTGCAGCTCAGAGGCTGCACGTTGCCATGGGAGCAGCCCAGCTCAAGGAGGGATACATTTTGATTCCTGCTGCTCTTACTCCCGTAGGTTAAACATAGCCACACTTCAGGACTTCTGAACAGAAAAGCCCAGCACCAGATGAAGAAATGAGCTCAAAGGGTTAGCAGAGACGTAAATAACAGCGGTTAATGCCTGCAACACTGCGGCTCATTGTAAAACGGCACTAAGAAGGATCTTGCAGATACTTGCACATTCTGAACAGCCCGACACTGATGCATCATTACGCTATCACAAAAACGGATTCAACATGAGAAACAGGCTTTTCAAGTAGAAATGCTTTTGTTGATGCTTCTTTTTTTTTTTTCTTCTCATTTTTAGTACCCACAGAGAAACAGGGTGGACTTCCATGCTACTACCCAGCAGCACTACAACACAGCACTGATATGCAAATACTGCACAAGATGCCGTGGAAAAAAAGTGAAGTTATTTACAGTACAAGGTTAAAAATAGCAAGTGAGCATTTGCTCGTTTACGCAGAATCTCCTAATCAGAAGACAGACACACAGCAGTGGCTGAACCACCCCACACAACGCTGTGCTCTGGGAACCCATGTCTCTTAGCTGTATTCTTCCCAAGCTGTACACCACCAAGGAGCACTGAAGATGGGAAACTGTGCGAGTTATCGTACAATGCAGAAATCCAACTTCAGAAAACTGCTGCTTATTTGCCCAGGAAACTATACATTAAATAACCGTCTTGATAACACAGTCAATTTTCCTTGCATTGTCACGTAAGTCCACTTTCTCCACCAGTTCAGGCCTTGGCAGCTTTACTTCCTTATGTTTCATTAACATCACACCCACTGACCTCCAGGAGTATTTCCTTTAATACTTAACAACATTTGTGAGAACCAGAAAACTGAAATCTGGATTTATAGAAGTTAATGAAACAGAAGCATCACATTTACTTCCAGTATTACATGCTTTCCACTGACACATATTACTATCTCTTCCAAAAGCACATTTGTAAAGATGAGCACAGGGAACTCCAGCCTGGGATGAGCTGTCAATCCGCAGGGCACAACTGAGGTGTGCAGCCACAACACCCAGCCAAGTCCAGCTGGTGTGCTGGTGAGCAGGGCTCCCAATGAGCTAGGACTGTGCTCCTGACGTATCCGCCTGGGAGTAATGCTCTTAGTTTCATCCAGCCTGCAAATGAAACTTCTTCCACCAAGAAAAGCCACAAGAGAATAAATATAACTGATAATTTCAAATCAAGTCTATCTGAAGGACGCAAACACATTCATTCTATTACAGCTTGGAGAAATAAACAAAAAAATACACAATATAACTAATTTGAAATATATTAAGATAATTTTTGAAGACCAAATACTTGAAGAATATCTAATTTCACATTTGCAAATACACCTGGCAGTTTGAGAGAGCACTTTCTAATCAGCATTTTCCAATAAAGTTCCAAACTAATGAAAATGGGAATAGAAAGCTGTATGAATTGCCAACGATTGCTAACACACAGAACATGTTAAAAAACACTGTTAATGTAAGAGACAGCATCTCAGTTCAATGTCACAGAATCACAGAACTGCAGAGGTTGGAAGGGACCTCCAGAGATCATGGAGTCCAACCCCCTCCCAAAGCAGCTCCCTAACCCAGGTTGCACAGGTAGGCGTCCAGGTGGGTCTGGAACGTCTCCAGAGAAGGAGACTCCACCACCTCTCTGTGCAGCTGTGCCAGTGCTCCGTCACTGCACTGTGAAGGAGTTCCCAAGCACATTTGTGCAGAACTTCCTATGCTTCAGTTTGTGGCCATTTCCCTTCATCCTAACTCAAGTCTCCAGTTGGTCTTAAGAGTCAAAAGAATTAATGTGACATGTAATATCTAGTATGTTGTAAGTCACAGCCAACAACGAAAGGAAGAAGTGCATCATCATTTAGATGGCTGTAGAAACAATTTACTCATGCCATTCATTAGAAGCTAACCAGAAGATAATTAATCTTAAAGCAGATCCCCAAGTAATACACACGAGGAGGAAAAAAAAAAAAACGTGCCTGGGCTTCTCACAATAACAGTGAAGTTGGCTATGAAGGCAAAAATAAAGTAGCAGTATCAAGATCTTCTAGACTTACAGCCAGCAACAATTTCTGTCAATCATGAAGAGGAAGCCACAAGCACTACATCCACGTCAGCTTAGCTGATCCTTCTAATCCATACTCAGGCCAAGGATGAAAACTATTTAAGTGAGCACTTAAACCTCCACACATCAGGTATTCCATGCAGGAGGAGTCTATCTGTCCAACCAAAAAAGTCAAGAGTCAGCTACGTAAGCCCAGACATCTACAATGGTTTACACAGTTCTGGGTCTCTGTCTGGCTACCAGCTGGTATTCCAGAAGGGCACCAATCTCCTGTGGGTCATGTGAGTCGGTTTGGGTGCTGCAGGGTATCTCAAAGGGTACCGAGCACCTCTGGCTAGGAAGCAGGAAAATACACAAAATATTTAAAATCACATTTAAATTTCCAGTCATTAACCCCATAAAACTTTAGAAAAAAAGGCAGTCACTGCCACCAAACCAGACCGATGCATTACTGTCACAAGACCAAGGTCATATACCCCACTAGTTCTAGGTTCTTGTTGCTCTTTTTTATGTTTTCACTGAAAATAATACGCAGTTTTGCTGTGTAGAAACATTAATTCTATTTCTACCTAATTCTATTACATACAAGGGTCGCTTCACCTTCAGCCACTCATTCTGTGCCCAAGGAGAGAACAGACTGAGGACAGCAACCCCTAATCTGCCTTCCCATCCACCAGCTGGAAAACCCCAGACACGGAGAAGGACTTCTGAAACTAACTTCTGCAAGAGCCAAAATGTGTGGTAAAGGAATATGAACACTACACAGCAGTAGTATGTAGTCTTCAAAGTCTCCCCAGGAACTTAAAAAAGTAGGAAGAGAAACGAAAGACTTCAGGAGAATCTGTAATTTCTTCGTGCCTGCTAAGTCTATGAGTTATGAAGAAAGAAAAAAAAAAAACCCCTTATCTTTTATATCAGAAGTTTGAATTTAATTGTTGTAGCCTGCCAGAATGCAGACATGATTTCTGGCATTACATCAGCTGCCAAGGCTACTCTAAAATCTACCCAGTCAAGCACTTCCCTGAAGCATAATCCCACGTTATTCACCTTTAAAATATTCTACAGCTTCACAGCTGGCCTCTGCTCAGCATCCCTCCTTTCATTACTGCCTTTACTACCTACCCTCCCCAAGTCCTTTGGTTCTTTCTTCTCAGGATTCCTTCGCTTGACCCTGAGTATCCAGTTTTCATGCTTCTTCCAGTGAATCTGACCACGATCTACTTTGAAGCAAATATGTTTAATATGGAAATGTATTGTATTGTTGGAATTCACTACCCACAAACTACAACAAGAGGAGGTACTTAAGTTCAGAAACATGAGGAGGAAGGGCCACAGCATCCACAAGGCAGACAGATTTAAGGATTGTGTCCATCACCTTTAACATCTATCACACAGCACTTTCCTATCACACATAAGTGATGTATATAACACATCGTCATTAAAAGCCTTTACAAACAGTGAACTCAAATTTGATTTACTATTAAAGGTTGACAAATTTACTTCTATCTTCAGAGAAACTGCTTTAGCAGCAAATGCTGGCACTGCTTTTTAGCAAAGCTAATTTTGGTGTTACACGAAATCTGCACATTGCAAATAGGAAAGACAACTTCAAAAACAAAACATCGCTCCTGAAAGCGGAACACAAAGCTCTAATACGAACATGCTGCAGATAAGATGTAGAGAGAGTTCTTTTTTCTTAATTCCCTATAAATGCACGCAGTTTGGGAATCAGAAAAGGACATTCATCTCAACACGAGCACGCATACCACTGCACAGGACAGGAGGGGCTGCTGACTGTCTTCCAACACGTTCTCTGCTTGACAGACTCGGAGCTGAAGACTACAAAATGATGTCTAATTCATTAATTCTCAATGCTGCCCCTTTGTGTAGGTGCCAAAACCTATGGCTGTATTAGCCTAGACTATCCTCAAACAGGATTTCCTAGAAGAAAAAATAAATCAGATCTGAAAAATTCGAAGTGCCTGAAATACAGCTAAACATTTTTAATAGGCATCACTTCTTCTGCAAGACTAGAATCCAGTCCCAAAATAATGCATATTTTACAAAGTTTCTAAAGAGCTTGCAACTTTTACAAGTTCTACACACAAAGGCCTTCAACAGCACAGGGAAATTTTGGCAAAACTAAATGTACAAAAGTTTGGGTGGCCTGATTGTAAGACAGGAAGCTTTTTTCCTGAACGCTGTTAGAAGCTTTGTTCTGTCTTCATGCTTTCTCTGTACTTTCCTCAGGCTTCAAACCATCTGCAATTTTGAATGATCAGAGGCATTTCTCCATTTAAGAGAATTTCTATGTTATCAGTTAAATATACGTGATGCCTTCCTATTAAATCAGTGACAACAAAACTCCTGTTGCCTGTACTCCATATAGCTGCACAACTCCTGTGAGGTTTAAATTGTAGTTGTCCTTGTAAAAATTCTTCTACTCCTTGAAATAATCTAAACACAGCTGGTTTTCAAAAAACCAAAAGGGCTATTTCAAGATAAGCCCTGCTCTTTCCTGTCACCCCTACAGAAGCAGATTTCCATGGGGGAGCTGGGAGAGAAAAGAATGCACAAACCCTAAAGATGAGTCTTTACAACTAAGGCACTTTTATGAACACAACAGACAGACAAGATTTTCTGATTTGGTTAAGTGCTATAAAGGAACCTTCGCTTCTAAAGATGTCCAAAAGGATCCAGTTGTAGCTTAGTTTCTTAGCAGTACTTAAAACAGTTGGACTTGATTAAATACGACATATAAGAGCAAGAAAACAATAGCTTCTCATAGCCATTAGATACCAAAGATGAACTGTTACCCACTTAGGCTAATATCCAAGAAGTCATGTGAAAATTCTGCAACATCTGTTCAGAAAATCTTTACCAAACTATGAATCTCCCCGTGGGCTGCTGGTAATTCTAAGGCTTATTTCAGAACATCTCTTTAAGGCATGTTTTAATATGCTAAAATATTCATTAGCCATGACATGCTACCCACGCTGTTTGAAACACAGGCTATCTGTTGAAACACCAAATCATTCTTTTCTCCATGTAACATGTTCTTACAAACGCATGGAAACAGACTCCAAAGGCAACCAGCTCTCCTGCATGCCAGATTACACATCTCTGGAAATCTCTGCATTGGATTTTCAGGCTTGATTGAAAAAAAATCAAACAGAACAAAACAACTCACAAAGACATGCACAAACCTCCCTGAAAGAAACACTAGCTAAAAACTCCCAGCATGGAACATCAGAAGTTCCTCAACACTTTAGGAACATCATTTAGAATGAGAAGACAACATTTATTTCTACTAACTATGGCTAATAATTGTGTTTAGTTTGATACAGTGGTTAAACACAGCCCTGTGAACAGAGAAAAATACACAGCTGCGCTCTATGTTTTGACAAAGAAATTTGAGAAGAGGTTTCAAAAGTGCCAGAAAAATCATCCACTTCTTGCTACAGTTTGATTTTCAGTTAACAGAAAGAGTAAAAAATATATTAAACATGTCCAGTGAACATCTGAGGAGAACTGCAGCCGCTGCCATTGGACCACACTGCGCCATTAGCATCACCAAAACAAGGTCACATAACCCACTAGTTCTAGGTTTCTGCTGCTCTTTTTTATGTTTTCATGAAAAATAATACTCAGTTGCACTCAGATCCTGTTGCCATGGCCGCTGAGCCACCGCCATCGGCAGTCCCTGTGCTGACCCAGACAAACGCGGACACATCACAGGATCTCTGAAAGAGATACTCTTTAATTCTTGTTATTTCTCATTACTTCAGAGGGCGGGATGGAGGAGACACCTTAAAGGAAGAGGCAGCTGATGGAAATGGGCAATGACATCGAGCCCATGGAGGTGGATCCACCTGGCAGCAATGTGGAGCTACCTTTGGAAGACGACCTGATGGAAGTGGATCCACCTCCCTTGGGGCACACAGAAAATCACTGTGCTGCTGCCAGGCTGACCAGGAAGAGGTCATGCCTCAGATTTCATCGAGGGGGTGCCAGAATCCATCCACCTCTCAGAAGACGGCCGCCTTGCTGCTGGCACTGATCTTCCCATCCTATATGTTTGCCCTTACCTGGGAGAGTCCCAGCTCACAGCCGCACTGCAGGTCACCGCACTGCACACACCACTGGGGCTGTCCCCTTGCCCTGCCTCAGTATCCCCTGCTACATGGCAGGGATATTCCTCATACATCTCATCAAGAACATAGGAAAGAGCCCATTTTTACTCTTGAACAACAGAATCATATATGCAAACTCCCTAATAGCGAACGTCAGAAGATCCTCAACAATTTATGATTGTCACTTAGAAACCAGAAGACAAAAATATACTTCTAGTTACTTTATAAAAAATAAAAAAATAAAAATCAAGCTTAGTTGTCAGTCTAGAATCCAGTGCTGCCAAGAAAATAGTGATGTATTTTCCATATGTCTGCAGCTTCGTTAATAAGAAATGGTCCCACGTGAAGAGTTTCAAGGAAGAACTATACATTTGTTTCCATGCTGAACCTCACTTTGTTCATCCATTCTGAGCAGAAAGTGTTCCTTTTCATATAGTCCTCATCTGTTCCACGCACTCCGTCTCCCTCCTATTTACTCTTTCACTGTCCCACAGATCTCTTACAGCTATTAGCGATGGTATGTGCACTTTAAAGACAAAACACTACTCAGAACTTACGTTGATCGCTGTGATAGTTCCACATGACTTTACAGTGAAAAGAAGCTTTCAACCGGTTTGATTCAGAACAGGCATCAAATTCCAACTCGTGGTAGCTGTCCTCCACGTCAAAGGCACATGGAGGAAAGCCATTCCCCCAACCACAGTGCGTACCAGCTCGCAATGGAAGAGGAGGAGTGCAGAGCCTCTAGAGGGAGATGAGCCAACGCGAGCACAGTTAGTGTGTTTACAAAACACACTCAAAGGAGAACAGAAAAGGGAAGAAGTCATGCTTTTCTATCCCCCAACATCTACTGTCTGAAAGGTCTGTTTCAGGAAGTGGCTTCAGACAGCACAAAGCTCCACAGTGAAGTCCTGCCCATTTTCTGGGCCCACGTAACAACTGCTTTATTTACCATCATTCCCAGGCCCCAGCGGGTTTTAAAAGCCTCCTCCCTCCAACCAACCAGAGGATTTTAAAGTCAGAAATTCATGTCAAAAATGCATAAGTGCTACAATTTTTATATATTTAAAATTAGTGCTATTGTCTGAAAGGAAACAGTACAGCCTTTTTACCTTTCATGAATCCAATGGTTTTTTTTCGGTCAAAAATAACATATTAAAGCTGTGAAGCACCCACATTTTACAGAAAGCACTAATCAGATTAAAGACTTAGGAAGACAGCCTTCCGCTCAGAAGAACATCAGGGAATAGAAGGTGATTGTTTCTGTACTCTAGGACATCTATACATTAATGAGCTACTTTCAAAAAAGACAAAACCCGTGGTTTCATATGCGTGTGCTATGGTACCATTCTTATTATATTTGGATATTATTACTAGTATATCCATCTAAATCAGTTGCATGTAGTGTATCATTAGGGATATGGCAAGTACTTGAAGTCATCAAATATTGCAAACAGGGCACAGAATGAAAATAAAAATCCCCTCTTTTATCTGTACAATTCAAGTCAGAATATTCAGTACATACTAGTAAGCAGATGAGGGAAGCAAGTATGTTCTCTTACAAAGCCAGACGCTTTTAGATAGCTCTCAAACACCTTATGTCTGGAACTGCACTCGTTAGTGCATCCAAAGAAAACTTAGGTCTAACCTTCCTTCCACGACTCTTCCCACGGCCACAAGCTTCAGGCAGATAAATTTCTCCTTATTCTAATAAACTTGTTGAACTGAAAGCAGGACAGGCCCTCGTCTATAAAACAGCAAAGTGCCACAGAGCTGACGGAAGCCACTGATCAATGACCAGCCACAAAGAGAACGCACAATGTGATGTGCCACTCTGCAATTATGTTAGCTACCTCCTAAACACCCTAATCTGGTTATCAGCGGATAAGGGCAGAAATGCATTAGCCTCTCCAAGAAACAAGAAATCCTGAGGAACGGTTCTTGACTAGCTGAGGAACAAACACAGACCTACATTCACACAAGCATGTGAAATGCCTTTAAATCAAGACAGTGAATGCTCTCCCACTGGCACACATTCAGAGCAGTGGAAGTAACAGCTCAATTGCTTGCTAGTCCACAAACAGAATTATTTTCTTCCTCCATGTGCTTCAAACAAAAGACTAGAGAGCTTGAGACCGTTAACAGGGGTAAACGGAAAACTTGGCTCTTCCCTTTAATCTTCACTTGGGAAATCAGATTAAGACTCAACATCTGAGCGTTATGTTTTATTTACATTCCTGCCCGTGCTCCAGAAACACTGAAAGAATGCCAAACAGTCACAATAAGCCACTGTCTTGCATTAGAGACAAAAATGTTCAACTACCACCACTGCACAACAGTCTGAAACACACCCCACGTACCTTTACGGAATATCCAGGCTGATCAAAGGAACAAACTAAGCAAAACAAATCACAAGTTCTGTATCGCTGAGGCGTATCTTCACAGACAGTAAGTTAAACATACTGGCCACAGCAGAGTGCCATTCTGACAAGAAATTTCTCAAAGGTTACAGAATCACTGCCCTTAGAACAGAACGTTTCTGGTGCATCGCAGGGCACGCAGGATGATTGTGAAACAGAAAATCCTGGCCAAACCAGCGTTTATGTTGAGAAAAAGAAATAAAGTTTTTTTACTATAGTTACCGAGGTTTTGTTTTCCTCACAGTTTTACAACACGATGCCAAAGGACTGAATTCTTTGTAAATGCGGTAAGCAATGGTTTCAAGAGAAACCAGCAGCTACATAATCATCCTACACACTCTTAATTGTATCTGGCATTACTGCTCAAAGCTCCCACACAGAACATCAGCTGACTGCCTGAACAGTACTTTGTTCTTAGTGCCTTCGTCAATAACGAATTTAATTACACAGAGAAAAGCTCCACAACCACCCTCGCTTTATAAACCTCGACCATTTCAGAACCACAACAATCCTACGGCTCCGTCTAGGGAACACAGTTATTCCTTAACATGCTACAACTTGCATCCTTCATCTGCGCCTCGCCACGAGCCGTGTTTACGCCACACGGAGACGAGCACTGAGAGCAACAGCCCTAGAAGAAAAATCACAAGGAAGAGCTCACTGTACGCTCAGTCCCACAATGATGGTGGCTGCCCCAGCAGCCTGCGGATGCCGGCCAACAGCCCGAGTGCTGGGAACTGCCCTGCCTCGCTCCTGCAGCTCCAGTCCCGCTGTTCTGTCTCGCAGCTTTGCACGCCCAAAGAACCCAGTGTTGACAAGCGTCCGTCCGGGCTCTCACTGCTGCTGTCTCAGCAAGCTCAGTTGTAAGACTCACCTTCATCTACGTACAGAATCTTCACAGGCCCCGTTTCCTCAATGCCACGCACACTGTACTTGGTAAAGGCAAAGCCCTCCTCCTATCTTCCCCAACTTGCACCAAGTCAAACGACAACTCCTCAACTTGCTCCGAAAACGAAGCCGCACGTACGGGAAGCCGTCACACCGGGAGGGGCCCCGGAGGCAGAACGCGAACCCGTTCTTTATCCGAGCAGCGGCCGTAGGGCCCACGCCGCTTTCCTGACCTACTTTCCCCCGGTTTGTGTAACGCGTCCCCACGCCGCAGCGCCACGCAGCGCGCGTGGAGCCGAGCAGCGACCCGCAGCCTGAGCGCGGCACGACCCCGCGCATCGGGCCGAGCCGGGGCAGCCGCACGCGGGGCTCAGCGCGGCCGAGCCTCGCCGCGAGAGCAGGAAGGGGAGCGGCGCCGAAGGCTCGCCCGCCCCTCCGCGCGCCCGCCGCCACTCACCGTCCCCGATCGCCATCATAGCGCGGAGCGGCCGCGGGCGGTGCGTGCCGGGCCGCGCAGCCCCCGCTCCGCCGCAGCCGCCGGTGGCGCCCGGCTTCAAAATAGCAGTCCCGCCGGCGCGCGGCCCCGGCCCCGTCCCACCGGGGACTTTTACTGCGCTCCGCCCCCGCTCCGCCCCGCCGTCACGTGCCCGCGCCCTGCCCTGCCCTGCCCGCCGGCCCCGGGCCGAGAGGAGCGCCGGAACCCGCTCGGCTGCGGGAAACAGCCGCTTCCCGGCGGCGCCGTCAGGAAAAAGCGACTGCGTTCTGAAGTGCCGTACGAGCAGGCAGGACGCGGCCGGGCCCCGAGCCCTGCGGGGCTGCTGCAGCACCTATCCCCTGCCTCAGCGCTTCCCGCGCTATGCGTGGGCGCCACGTGCGCCACGGCGCGATCCCACCGTCTCCACAGAAAGCCTCTTTCCAACAGGAACGCAACAGAGGGAAACTGGGAAGAAAGAAAAGCAAAGCGCGTCCAAACAAATACACGTTTCTGCTGCGCACGTTTACTGTTCGCTGTCGGAGAACACACGGCTCTGACTGAGTCTTTGCGATCACCCCCACACAACTGTGATACCGAAATCAGAGCTCGGTGTCATTATCTCCCATACTTCTGACTCCCTGCCTAAAAACGTACGCTGCTCCCCAGCACAGAGGTCTGTTTAAATTTCTCTCGGAGAAAACGGTATTTACAAATCTCAGCCGGCAGAAACAAGTGCTGCCTCAGCTTCGAGATTGGCTGCCGGTTCTGTTTCCATAGAAATGCACATTCATGTGCTGACAAACGGGGAGGTGCTTTAAAGAGCCTCCTCCAGTTCGCAGGGACGCAGCACATCTCTACTGAGGCAAAATGGCAAAACAAGCGCTGCACGTTACGATCTGGCGTAACACACAAACACACCCAGATGCGATTTAATAATGTGCTGCATTGCTGTGAATGTAAACAGAAGCCAAGGTCCTCAGCAGCTGATTCATTCACATGATATGTCTGATTTGACACAGCTGATTGCAAGGGATGATGCTGCAATCAAGACAGGGGGAGAGAGAATGGAAGGTCAGCTGGAGAGGCAAATTATTGGTATGATATTATTTAATCTTGTAATGACTCATCAAGCAGCAGCGTAAGGCTCAGGCCCAGTCCGCTCATTAACCACAGGGCCTTCCACGCTTCTCATCTGCTGACTTCTGAAGCTGCACCCTGCCCCAGTTATTCATGCGGCACTCGTTTCACTGTGCTCTGCACATCTCTTGCCCTTCACTAGAATCCATCAGTCACTACAGACAGCTCATTCCCAACCCCCCCCCCCCCCCCCCCATCACTGTGCTATCAAGGATTAGATTGAAGGAAGGAGGATGGTAGCTCAGGACTGAAGGGACTGCTCACACCAGGGCCATTATCACAGTCAAAGGGATAATAACAAGACGTGAAACCCACCAGTGTGCATGAGAGCACAGGAGAACCTTTTCCTCTCATCCCTGTGTTTCTCCCACACACGCTGAAGAACACCAATACAGCGTTTCTAAAACCTGTCAGGTGTTTAATTGTGTTAGTAGGAGCACATTTTTGTTTGAATTATTAAAAATACTATGGAAAACATTCTTGTACTCGCTTGTTTAAAGCTGCAGTTTTTTAGGTTATGGCTCTTTTTTGCATATGCAAAATGAAGTGACTGAACAACTGTCAGAAGTATTATTTGAAGAAAGGAACCTAAGTCACATCCCTGCATTCTCAGAAACTAGGTCAACATGACAAAGATTTACCAGCACAGCAGTGCCACTTACGACTACGTAAAAGATGGCACTTCTGACAGTTGTTTTTAACAAGCCTTTCCCTATCCAGCACACGCTTTGGAGAGAACCCCCATCAGTTACAACTAAGTTCTTTGAGAAGGCTTCTCAGTTAAGGCAGCAAAAAGCCATTCCTTTCGCTGCTTGTTTGTTTGTTTTTTAAATAAAAAGAGTCCACTATGGACTGCACCATTCTATTCTACTGAAGTCTAACATTTTTTGGCCTTGACTCCTCGCCCCTTGGATACACAACCCTACTCCCCACTGCTGCCTTTGAACCCTACTCCAAAATATCGGTCTTTAAAAGCACTGAAAAAAATCCTCTGTACTGCAGCACACGAATTCAGACATTAACAGCTGGCCTTTATCCAGAGATGCTTGATAAAGCTCCTAAAAGAAAAGTTGGTAACAATGCTACAGGAATTCAACGCTAACTTTCAATGTGCACATGGAAGCAGTAAATACAAACTGTCCTTCAGAGAATAAAGAAAGAGAAGGTTGAGATAAACCGCCAACAATAGAGGAGTTTATTTTCTGTAACATTAAAACAATATCCGCTCAGATGGATTCAACAGATAAACTACGTTCAAGATCCTGAAACAAAGGTATGAGAGGGATTCCATCTCTGGGACTGAACAGACTCATAGCAGCTTCTGCACAGAATTTGCCACCTATAGCCCAAAAGGATTTACAGCACTGTAGATCAGCACACTAATACCTGCACTGTACAGATGAGATAAAACGGCTCGGAACAAAGAAACTCCATCTACTCTTGCAGGATACAGACCAAAAGCTCCTTGGTGCAACGCAAACTACTCCAGCAATAAATACGCTGTTTCTTTATTTCCACGTGATTTAAAATATTTCAGTATATTTCTATTCTCTTGTAACTTTCTCATACCTTGAGAACTGCCAACAGAAAAATACAACTAAAATGTATCTTTGAACCACCCAAACCTATGCGGTGGTATGAACTTCAAATGCAAAAATATAACTGTTTTCCCTATAGGAGTCAATCTACAATCAAAGAGAATATTTACGTAAAAAGTTCTTCTCCAAAATTAATATATTTTCTCATAATTTTTGTATTAATCCTTACAAACATATTTTCTTGTTTTCAAGTGCCCAAGAATAGCAATGTTTTACTTCAAAAACCAGAATGCAGCACAAGTTCTGTAGTCTCAAAAAGGTTTAAAAATGCATTTCTGCAAGCCCACCACCTCGTCAGTTTTCACAGTAAAGAGAGAAAGGTGAGAGCGTTTGAAATGAAGAAGTACATTTGCATACATTATCAATTCACATATGCATTCCTCAAAGTATTTCTACCCTCAAACTGTTACATTTTAGGTCTAACAAAACCTCCTTTCCAGTCAGAACAGTTTAACAAGAAGTATCTGAATATCCTCCTCTATAAACCAAAATCTGCCAACTGTTTGCAGAAGACGGACAATGAAGCTTTCAAAACCCATCAAATTAAAGCCACTGCCACAACACCTCCCTTGTTGTACTGTTATGTAACTATTGTTTGGCTGGTTGGTTGTTTTTCTTATGTATAGTTTTAAGTAAGAAAGAATGACGGTTTCTTTCTTTCATCCTATAAAATACTGTTTTGGGACTGCAGCAGGAAGCAGCAGGGATTCGTTGCATAACAGGTTTTGTTTTCATGAAATATACCAAAAAGAGAGCTTGAAGTTAGTCCGCTAAAGGAGAATTTTAAGATGAAGTCACATCATCAACATGTGTCTCTGAATGCTTCAATCCCCTACTCCTTTAATTTAAAACTCGCTGTAATTATTATTCAGCATTTTAACTTAGAAGAATCCACACTAAACAGCCATTATCCAACTACTTTTTCTTTCAGAACACTGTAAGATAAAGGCCTGTTTGATTTCTTTTTTTTTCCATGCACAAATACACTGCAGCATTCTCATAACCTCTGCTGCGTGCACACACAGCTTGTTCAAGATTCACTGCTGCTTTCCATGGGGTTTCAAAACCTTTTCCAGTTGCTTTTTCAGGACTGCAGTCAGAATACACTTTCAGTAATGTAAGTTTGTTTCCCTACACAAATGTCTGTTTTTCTCAGTACACTTGCACATGTTTCTTGTCAACCATCTCAGACTGCTAATACTAGCATTCAAATATTTATCTTGTATTAATCTACAGCTGATGATTAACATATGTTCTTTATACTCACCACTGATGTTACTTAAGATCATATTTCCAGAGTCTCTCACTTCATCAAATTTTGCAAAGATTGTTTGCAACCTGTAAAGAAAAAATAAATAAATATATATAAATATGTAAGCTTATGTTTACATACTGGAAATCTTCCAAGTTACTGGTAAAAACATGAATTAGTTCACCAGTATATATAAAGCAGTCAGACAAGGGATTGTGAGTTCTAGAAACCATTTCCAGAGGACCCCCCTTCTTAAGTTAGATGACTGTCTTCAAACAAATGCACATAAAGCTACACCACATCCAAACAAAACTGATCATCACACATGATGAAAAATAATGACAATTCTGAAGCACAGGTTTACTAATATTATACAGTGGCTCCAGAAAGACAGTGACGACACCCTATTTATACACAACCCTATAAGGCAACAGTTTGAACTACAGAATGGTTATCACGTGCAGTAATAGGCAGTGGTTGATATTTTGTTTGTTCTGTGACAGCTACTAATTTTCTCAAAAATCTGCTTTATTGTGAAAATATTTTTGAAGTGGTTTGTGCCTCCCCTGAAAGAAGAAATTCTTTTTTCTAGACCTGAGAAACACTGAACACTTACGTACCACTGACTGAAAAGCTAACAGTGGAAAACACACTGCAATTGTTCAGCTGCATGTTAAACAACCAAAAAAAAATTAAAAAAATCACATTTTCAGTCTGCTCCCACGGGGAAGAAAATGCTATTCAAGCAATAAAGTTGGCCAAATCTGAACAGCCAGTTCTCATCACTTATGCAGAAAATGCACTAAAAGCAGAAGTAGTATCTTAGTATGGTATGTATGGATGTAAGAACATTTTAGATACAATAGCAGGACTGAATACTGACCTTAAACGTACATTTATCAACTACAGGTCACATGACAGTCGGCAATTCTCAAAGTGGGTATAGTTCAGTTACACTACCTCATACTTTCAATTATTGTAGTAGCCTTGAAGCATTACATTATTTTTGCTTGCCAAATACTGGAAAGCATTTGCTAGACACCACACAATTAGCTGAGAATTCCAGAGGAAGGCCTACTGTACCTGAAATGTCTACAGAACAAACTAACAAAAACACTGCATCCGAAAGGCTGAAGCTGTTACCCTGAAAGAAGCTGAATATGAAGGCTACAGCAAGTAACAGATTTCCTTTACAAGTCCACCTTGATTCTTACACCTTGTTGGGCCGATGGTGTGCTTTTGGCACACGTGCACATTTTTTGGAGAATTTAAAACAAAACATTATTTCCTGCTTTTTTGAACTCAGTTACCAAAACATGCTTTTCTGAGCATTTTAATCAGTAGAGAAAAATATTTCCTAGTATATACATTATGATCATACATATGTTGCCTCTCTGGGCAAAACAACTGATCAAGTAGTAACTATAAGTATTCAGGAATAACTTGTCAGCACTCAATGGGAAAGCAACACAGCACTGCCAGCTGTGAAAGCTCAGAAGCATGTATTTCTGACTTCAGACAGACGTACTCTTGTAGTGTGGACACAGGTTAAGCTGACGTACATTTCTCCCTACTTCCTCCTTCAGAAAAAAGTGTCCACATGTGGAAACACAGATGGACCTTATCTACAGCATGAACTAGACAGACATGTAGAATGCACACGCCACACAAAATGCAGTGTTCGTAAATGCATCCTCTAAAATACATGGCATTTCAAGATAGGAAGCTGCAGCCTTAGACATGAGTATGCTCTGAACAATTAAACGTTAATAAATTACATTTATGTTTCTCAAGTAATGGTAGAAAAAGTTGTCAAATAACTTCCTGAAAGATCTTGAAAGGCTGTAAACATTCAACCAAGCAAGGGCTGTCTTCCAAATCCATGTGTATTCCATCTATTCATGGAAGATGAGCTACATATTTCATATTCTAACAAATTCCATTTGGTCCAAATGGAACAAAAATGGTTCCATATTCTTGGCTCAAAGACCAAGAAATGCAATATCCACTCTCAGTATTCACAAACACATTAACACTGATACTTACAGGCTCAGTAACAAAGACTGTCAAACTCCTTGGCAGGAACTGTAACTAAAGGGGAAATACAGCAGCTGTATCTCCAGACACCAACTCCATACTGATTTTTTCAAGAAAAAAAATGTCCTTCAGGTCTAAATGAAGATATTTTTCTGGGACTTTCATGTTGAAGAACAATCCATGAAAAGAGGGATTCACCAGTTTTATTTGCAGATTAATCTCAGTGACAGTAAGAATGCACCGAACAAAAATACACTAGTAGCAAGTAGAGCTGAACTACAATGATACAACTCCATCTTCTTTATTTGCCATCTAAACCCTAATTGGGACCAGTATCCTTCTCTAGACAGTCTACTGCTTTCTGCAAGTGCAAATCTACCTGATACAGATTACAAAACCTATTTAAGTTACTATTAATGAATTACTACATACAACTGCTTTTACATAGACACAAAACGTATACACTATTTTCATATTTAAATAATTTGAGTGATTTCTCTAAACAATGCTCGATGAACTATCCTGCCTTCCTTCCAGCTGACATGAGCTCTTATTCTCAGCTTTAAGGCAGAGCGCGCTCAAGCAGCAACACACAGACCTCTAATGTGCAATCTGTTATGCAAACTAAGCAAGCCTACATTCTCTTAAATCACATGTTTACCAAATATTGAAGTAATGGTGCTAATATTTATGCTAGCAATTTAAATACTCTGTCATACAGTGAAAGAGCTGCAATACCGTTCCGTTCCTTAAGGATGAACAACTGAAAGCAGCTGTGTCTGAACTACAGATTATCCATAATACTTAAAATCCTTAAAACCTACCCAGACACACAAATATGACCATAAATTTCCCTCAGAATAAGGTAAGATAGTACCGTAAATCAAGCTGTTTCACAGACCATAGCTCCTGGATATCCATACGAAAAGTTTCATGCATCAAAGTGAAGGGAGACTTTCTGGCAGACAGTGGGGGAAAAAAACCTCTTAAACTGGGTCTGCTGCTGAAGGAGCAACAGTCTGAGACAGAGCTAATCTGTCTATCCTGAGCTTTGTCAACTGCCTTGTTGCTGTGTCAAGTACAAAGAGACAGCAGGAATTCTGCAGCCCATCTATGCTCAGGATGGAGACTAGCAGCATCATGCTCAACTCAAGTAAACTGCAACCCCTCACTTCTCCCTGAAGATTGCTTGGGAAGACACAACACTGAGCCTCAGCTCGTGTGTTTTGTGCTAACTTTGACTGTCAGGTGTCAAACTGCTGAGATTCAGTGGCAAGAACCAGTTTGATACACACCACGTCTGGCTTTGCTTGTTTATGTGAATGAAAATGACACAACTACACCTGCCTTCAGATCAAGGGGAATTTTGTACTCAGGTGAACCAGCAGTTTGGTCCCTACTGCAAGTTAAGTTCGAAGCTGTTGATTAGCCTGGAGAGATAAAGATCCTACGGTGTTTAATCCTATTTGGATCCCAAGATTTACTTAGTTTATATCACTTGGAAACGTGAACAGGATGAGTGCTGAACCTAGACTTACGGTCAGACCCAACATTCATAGCACAGACAAAAGCTGCTGTTACCTACATTCTTTTGCTTGCATTCTCTATTCCAAAGAATGTCTAAGACTGTTTTAAAGTGAGAAGGATTTTCTCTGATAAAACTATCTGCTATGGAAATGAATTTTTGCAGCTGGAGTAACAATACAGCTTAAACTTCTCTGGTAACCATTTAATCACTTCATACCCCTGAACTGTAATGATCATTAAACAGATGAGAAAGCATACAATTTCCCATTCCCATAGGCAGGATAAGCTTTTGTCCGAAGAGGCTGAGCTCTGCCTAGTATGTGAAACAATAAATTTAACACCATTCTCCTATGATAGTATTTCAATGCTTTATAAACCATTATAAACTAAGAGTAACAATTTGTAGAGGGGTCTCATGAGCCACAGAATCCATTCTGATATTCTGACTGAGCCCAGGTAGCAGATACAATCAGCTCTCTCAAAATAAACATGATTAATGCTCAGAATGCAGTTTGTACAGGATTAAGATTTTGTTTTGAAGAGCCAATCATTTTAATAACAAATTTGAAAGATTTTACTGTATAAACGGCAAAATACGCTTTCAAGATCTGTCTGGTTTTCACAACGAAACAAACGCTTAACTCCGTAGCTACTAAACAATGGCTACTTTTATTTCACACTAACCCACACAGAACGCAGACCAGACCTTAAAGTCTTGAATAACTCAGAAAGCAACAGATGAAGTAAGCATTTTCAAAACGTTATTTCACCTTTTGCAAGAAATATCCAGTGATGGCACGTGTACCAGACCGACTGACACTCCGTTAGAGCAGTCCCTTCTCAGGGACTTCCCAGAATTGGGAAGTAGCTGCCTTTCAGAGTAACCACCTCTTACATAAGAGTTACATACTGTGGCCCACAAACAAACCTCTGTTGTGGAAAGGGTTCTTCTGATGTAATTAGCAAAAGCAAGGGAGCACGTCTGTCACTATAACTATCTTCAAAAGAGTGAAGACTTGTTGCAGGATGTGCCATACTTTCATCTCACTCTCACACGTGTAAGGCATGCTTCTCTCTCTCACACACAGTGCATGGGAAGGATTGAGTTCTTCAGTTGTGACTCTCCACATTCAAGTTAAACGCCAACTCTAGAATATGATGAATATATCCAAGTACTGAAGTATTTTTCAACTATTTCCTTCTGTCCAGTGCTTTTCTCTATGTATATATAGTGGATGCAGTCAGAAAAGCTCTCTCTCTCTCTCTCTCTCTATATATATATATATGTGAATGCATAATTTTGATTACTATTTTTTTTTAACTATTTTACAGCTCTCACCTTCTCCTAAAATCAGGGAATTTTAACTGTTGAACGTTAAGCTGCTCTTGGTTATAAATCCACATGCCTCTTCCAAGCAGAAAAGAATTGAAAAGGAATGTCAGAATCATTAATAAACATTACAACATTTTGGGTCAGTTTTATGTTCAGATTAAAAAATCAATAAAAAAGTAACACAGAACAGCTCAGCATTACAAAATCAAAAGCACTACAAGCTCACCTGGCAGGAGGAATTCCTCTTTTTGTAAGATCTAGTCGTACTTTCTCCCCCACATGCCTATAAACCTCCACAATGGCTAGTATGGCAGCATCTCTCACCTGTGAATGCCAAGTTCGGATCATTATTTCATTTTGGGGTTAAAGAAAGCAAAACAACATTTTGCTGACAACTCACTCATCTTCCAGACCTGCACGCCAACTCATTTCACAGAACGGTTGAAACAGTGAGGATAGAAGGAAAAGGAAATGCAACTGTTATTTCAAGATGGTATTTGTTCCAAGTTCCAAGAGTATCTCCAGACAGTACATGAAAAATCCTAGAAATAACAGCTCTGGCGGGAATTTCTGGGAATGACATAAGAACAGTATCTGTGGAAAAAAATGTGCTCTATTTAGGACCTTATCATACCAGGCAACCAGGCAATTAAACCTTTTCCATCTGAAGGTTTTCTTAAGTCCAACAGATGTCACCATTAGGAACTACATCTTGATTTTCACTGCAGATGTTTTTACCTATGTTAGGTTGTTAGTTTTAACTACAGCCCTGTAGAAAATAATCATATACTGCAAAGCAAGCTTAGCAGTTTTTCTTAAGTGCCTACATTTATTATGCATTCATTCTTCTCTCCAAATACGGCTGCTGAAGCACCAGAATGATGAAACACTTACCTGACTATTCGAGTCACCAAGTGCTGCACACAGATGCGGTACTAACTTGCTGAGACTTAATGGCTGGGCACCGTAACTGAAGAAAAAAGAAGAAAAAAAAGGGGTTTTTTGGGGGCAGAAAAACAGAAAGTGGATCTTCAGCTTCGCACTGATAAAATACAAATATCAATCAAGGTCCATCTTTCTCTTACAACTGGTCCCATGTTTAATTTTGAAAGAAAATATAAACCTTCAGTCTTTCTTTTGGAAAGCTTACTGGCCAAGTTGTTTAGATTTTTCTCACTTTATTATTTTAACTGAATCACACTTCCTGAACTATTAGTTTCAGACAAGAAAGGACATTCAGAAAAAGGATAGAATCCTTATGTCTCCATAGAAACAAAAAGCTTACATGTTTAAGGTTGCAATAAGACACAAACACACTCCTTCTCGGGATCGGTAATTCTTGTGTTTAAAACCAACAGCAAGGCGTTCCCAAATGTACTATAAAACAGAAATAATTGTCTTTGATTACCAGGAGCACAATACAATGTAATTCTATCCATTTTCTATAACTACATTCATAACATTTACAAAAAATAAAGCAAGACAGGTCCACTGGAAAAGGAAAGACACTTTGCAGATAAAATTAAGTTATAAAATGCGCAGTAACAAACACAGTACACATTAATCTTTAGCTAAAAACAATTTCTAGAAACGTTCTTTGGAAATCTAGCTATGTATTTGTATTACTTGAGAAACAGCTTTAGAAAATATACAGAATCGTTACAGCTGATAAACACAACACAAACAGTAACATTTCCAACTACAGACTCGAGGAGAAGTTGCTATATCCTTTCTGTTTCATATTGTCTTCCGGCCAAGATTTCCTCTCATCCAGTTTAGCTTGTGCTTAAACCATACTCCTGCCATCCACTTCTCTCCTACTTCTGCTTCAGATTTACTTCTTAATTTTTTGGTTATTTCTTGCCTATTCATTCCACTTTCTTAGCTTCCATTTTTTGTTCTGCTTTCACTTCTCCTTTTGTGCTGGTGTTGCTTTCCGTAGTACAATTCTCCGGCTCTCTAAGCCCTCGGTTACCTTCCTGCCCTCTACTTTCCCATTGCCTTTCACTGCTCAGCTCATCATTTTACCTCTCCGTCTGCCTGTCAATCTCCAGCTGCACAGAGAGTAAAGAGTGCAAACGCAAAGCTTACGAGACGTGGGATTCCCAGTGGTACCTCAGAGCGGATGCACAGCCCCAAAGTGCAACTCCCCCAGCTGCAGTGCTGCCATTACAGCCAGCACGGCGCGAGCATCCGCGGCAGCGTCGCCTAGCAATGGCTGCACTCTGCCAGCAGCACATCTCGTGTGCAGGCACCACCCTCCCTCCCTCCTGCCCCTGGAGGGCTGCAACCGCGATGTACAGGGACTGCATAACATCTCCTGGATACCGATGACTGCGTTTGGCTTTGCAGAAAGAATACAAACAGCTATCGGTCTACAAAACAGGGCATACTGCATCGTCCGCATTGATGAGGAAGCACACTTCACAGCAGATGTAAAATGCTCCAGCTAGAGTCTACTCGATGGCTCGGATCCATCTCGTGGTTTCTTGTTTGTCTGTCTCCTAGTTCACCATGTCTTGAAAAAAAGCCTTTCGACAATCAGAATATAGCCTGCCAAAGCTGCACAGCTTAACAGTAAAGAACAGGATTTTATGGAAGAAAACGTCCCTCCAATTAGCCCACTGTACAGGACGAATCTCAAAGGAAGGAAATCTCCCTGCTAGGTGTGCAGAAATACAGCAGTAGAGGGAACTGTACAAAGAAAGAAAGCAGACTGAAAACAAATCCAGTTTTTTGCTATTAAACCTACTGAGAGTACTGAATCCTTCTAAACAGAGAAATTCAAACGGCTTCTAAGAAATTTGCACTCTACAGACTTGCTAGCAATAATTTGTGCCAACCTCTCTTTATCTTATTCATGCATTAATACTGTCTGTATTCTGATTTTGATGCTATCCTGCACATAAACAGCCATGTCGAGCTCTTAAAAGCTAAACAAAAAACAGCACAACACAAAAAACCCAAACATTTAAAATGTGAAAAAGGAACTGACAACGGAACAAGGTAAGTACTACTCAAGAACACATCAAAATAAACCAGAGGAGACAATCAGGAAGAAACTTACAAATTTTATCCCAAAAAAAGGTTTCCACCCAGCTCCTCCAAAGGGATGTTTCTCTGCAGCAAAGGGAGCCTAAAACTCTGTAGGAGGCACAGGAAAGACTCCTCTGTTTTGGTCCTTGCTATGATGATGACAGATGTTTTTTGTTCAAGTATTTAATGATACGTAAGCCACCCTGGGAGCTGACACCTGAGTCTTCCCCCACCTTAGTTACCAGAAGAGCCATGCCTCCTCTCACACATGCTGTTCCTTGCACTCCACAAATCTCATATTCTTTCCTACACTGAGGGCAAGCTTCAGAGGAAAGCTTTCTTCTACCATCTTAGTGTACAGCCTAAAAACAAACATTCTCTTCAGAAATGGAAAGATGGACCATCGTTCATCAGCAGGGCCTGCACAAAATATGTGCAACCACTCTTTACTAGTGATTGTTAAAGGAGAATTGCCTCCAAGATGCTCTGCATCTATCCAAACGCTGCCACTGTAGAGTTAGGTGTACCCCTCAGTCTGTAAGAAGCACTTCAGAGCATCTTGGGCACAGGAACATGTCACCTGTGAGCTACTGAGCACTTATGCATCAAGTGCTGTCATCTCTTGGTAATGAACATGAACAAAAATACAAGTAGATAAAGGCTAGGCTTCATGGATGACACTGTGACACTCTGATACCTAAATCCTACTCAAAACTGTAAGTTTCTGCAGTTGCTTAACTTGCAGTATTTTTGTACCAGCACACAAACAAAGCAATCATGAACAGTTTTCTCACTTCAACTGAAGTCTGAAAAATCATATTCCCTGTGCAATGACATTCAAACTTTTATCTAGAAACAAACAAAGCCAGAAATTAGCAATTCATTTTGGTTCACAAGAAATAAAACACTCCCCATTAACTTCTGCATTTCAACTCGGAAACAGATCTTTTTAAGAAATTAAGAACACAAATATCTGTTTCTCCTGACAACCAGGGCCCTCAGAGTTTCAAACAATGTCACTCCTCCATCAGCAATGTCCTGTTAAACAATCACACTTGTCAGACTCACAGAGCAGATATACCAGACTTAGCACTCGGAAGCCATACAGTGCTAACAGCTGCAGAAAGGTTTGCTGAAGTCAAACGTCACCATACGACAAGGCAGAAGGAAACATCCCCACCTCAGTTCATCAAAGGTTCACACAGCGTCTGTCAAACATGTAGAGAGCTAGATGTTCTAAGATAGAATGCACCATCTGAACTGTTAGACTACTCCTACTTGTTCAGGCACAAAGTAAATCTTAAACTCTGAGCTAAATAAACTTACTTACTCCCGTGACGCAAACTCAGACTCAGGAGGTTGTTCCCAGCATTTAATTAACTAAATCCTGCCACATGACATGAAAACATCTGCTCAGAATTTAGTTACGATATGCAAAAACTGCAGAATTGTGCTGTGCCAGGTATTTATCTCCAGCTGAACAAACCATCACTGTTAACCCATTAAGAATATCTTTAACATTTACTTCATTAACAGTCACTATAACATGATGATACATTCAAAGTCAAGTTCATGCTAAAGTACTATGTCCAACGGAGACCTCCATCTGCATCTATATAAAGTGAAACCGTACCATGGGTGGTGCTGCCTCATCCATCAACTTCAATATGAGATTCTGTGCTTGCTCTCGAACTTGATCTTTGGCATCTCCCATACGATCTATCAAAGGCAGGAGAACTACAGGAGGGAAAAGAAGAAAACAAAATGAAACACTTATCCAGTGAAGATTTTCAAATACTAACGGGTATTTTCTCAAACAGATTTAAGACATACCTCATACAAAAATAAAAGCTGAATGTAAGTTGGCCAAAGTATTTTCAATTCTGAAATGCACTTCTGAATATGTTACAAAAACTGACAATAAATGCGTCGAACCGCAATTGAAGAACACGGACTGAAAAGAAATAAAGCTCCCTGTCTTAAGAACTGTACGAATGATCTCCATTTAACCTTCAGAAAGTAGGCCCTGAACTTCTGAATGTCTGGCTTGTCTGGAGAATAATACTAAGATCTAGGAAATGGAGAGGGTGAGGAAAAAAAAAGATACTGTCAAATGATCAGGATTTTGCTATTTAATTATGAAAATGCAATACATTTTAAATCCTCCTATTCACACAGCTTACATTGTGGTAACTTGATCTTATCTCAGTAGAAGTTATTTTACACCAAAGCGTCCTCAAAAAGTATTTAACTAAAATTACATCAGACCTGATGGATTTCACATCCTACCATCAGAGCTCACTCAAAACAGAAGAACTTGACAAATCTTTTGATTTGCTTGTCCACGCAGAACAGTTAATAAATGTGTCTGACAAACAGATTAATACAGTATGATCATTAGCTGAGTTACAGAATGAATGCTTAGCTGAGCACTGTGCAGGATGCCCGGCAGTACCGGCTTCCTGCCCTCCATGTGGGGCCCACACACACGCTCAGATTCTTCCCCTGCTGCTCTCACAACCACTTCTTCAAAGCAAGCAGCAACAACACTGAGTGCTCTGCTTTTGCTCAGGCCTTACAAATGAGGTGAAATTGGCAGGGATGTCACCTCCCACTTAGCTCCCTGGGGACAGAGCTTTTAGAGGCACTATCAGTGCCTGAAACACGACCTGGGAGAGTGAGTGTCATAGGCTAACGGTAACATTTACCTCTTAACAGCTCAACCTCCTGCATTAGCTTTTGTTTCTGATCTGATTCACAGGTTTCTAAGAGCTGGAAGCAGCAGGAAGGTAATCCTAGCTGGAGCTCTTACTCAATATAGATCACGACACTCGGCCTGTAATTCTCCTCCCAATCAGTATTCCAGTTAAGCAGGGACCAAGTTAGCAATTACCGTGCCATTTATTTCCAACTTTTAACGCCAGCCTAATATTTACCACGAGTCTTTTGGAGACGCCCATATTCCAACACCAGCTCACACCATTATACATAAAATCCACCTTTGCTGAGTTTGGTGTTGCATTTATGAACACCAGAGCCCATTTTACAGCCGCTGCTAGATCCCCCTCTCAACCACTGACTGCTGTTCTCCTCTCCAAAGACACAACTCTTATCACCCTACTTTTTGAAAGGGAGATACAGAAGAGTTCTAACAGAATTTCATGATATAATAACTAAACAGCAGCGTTCCCAGCAAAAAAAGGGAACAAAATGATTAACTCTGAATGTCTCTTCAGTTCTCTGCTCCTACATAACAGAATTAAAACCCACAGCTGTCTCTGTAGCTTGATACTATTGCACAAATACATTGCCGAGATCTGAATTTTTCTCTAACTCTACCTGAACACTTCCTAATTGTTCTAATCTGAACACTTAAGTTGACTGGCCCTGAGTACTGCACTGACGCCTCTAGCTCTTGTTATCCAGCTTTTGCATTTTTCTTCTATTTTCTCGTCTGAATAAGTCAGTGTGGCTACCTTCATTATACACTTTGAAGGGCTTCCCCCCACATCACATTTTGTGAACACCCTGAACATCAGGAGTCAGTTCTGGGAGCTGATCCCTCTTGAACTCCCTGTATACTTATTGGTTACCTTTTTCCTTCCAGCAGTACTTCTCATGACTCTTTGCAGCACTTCTCAGCTGAACTGCAAACTGCGCCATCCCTTACTGCAGAGGCCCACAACGCCCACCTGACTACTGCACAGCTCAAGGCAACTCCTGCTTTACAAAGAGGGAAACAAAACCAAACAGTGAGCTGTTCCAAGGGAGGGAAACACAGCGAGTGCCAGTCCTGCTGGAGCAGGGCTCTGTGGTGACTCATCGGCAGGCTGAGTCAGTTCATGGAGCTACAGATACCAGGCTGAAAGCACTACCAGCACAGAGAGCAGCTACTAGAAGAGGCTGAACAGAGAAGATGAGGTCATTGCGTTAAACTAAGCAGTGACACAACCCACAGATCATTAAACATGCTAGCCTTTGTTATTCAGCCATCTCTGGTACTGGGACTACCTGCTGCAGTTATTGTTCAAGGGCCCACAAGTCTGAAGACTTCACTTCTTCCCTCCCCCCTCCAAACAGGGGGAAGAAAACATAGGAAATGACTTAATGTCTGTTGCCTATGGATAAAATTGCAGAATGCTCACCTAGGAGAACCCCACCAAACAATTCGAGTTCCTAATGCCTCCATCACTTTTCTTCCACATGTTATAAGTGGTTAGCAAGAGCTATTTGTATTACTGCTTTTTCTGCATCGGTGACAGAAAATAGCTGGAAGGTGTTTGCTCTCGTTTCTCCAGGTAAGTGGGAAGCACATCTCCCTACCTAAACATTCTAAAGACCGTTCTCAAGACACTCGGCACCCCCCAAGCATCCTAGTTTGCCCCTTTTTACCCTACCCTAAGCCTCCTTGCCCAGCTTTCACTCAGCTCCTCCCAGCCTCTTCTCACTCCATGCAAGTCCTGTCTGGCCAAGACCACAGAGCACAAGAAACATAGACTCCTTAGCAGAAACCTCACCTAAGCCCAATTACAGCCAAACTTCAGAGACTAGAGAACAAAACAGGCCACTGCCCTACAGTAGGATAAGCCAGCACAATTACTGGAAAGCAGCAGCTTTGCCTACTCGCTATCCCAAGCCACAGTTCCCTCTCCCAGCCCTAGTGCCGGTATTTGTCTGTTCATGAGAACTGAGGACATGCTCATACTCCATGAAGATACACACGTATCAATCAAAAGCAGAAGCTACCAGATACAGAGTGAATGGGAACAAATTATGGAAACTTTTCAGCACCTTAGGAAGTAAATACTAAGTATTTGCACACTGAAAGTCTGCAAAAAGATTCTCAGCTTTTCAACTTAACCCATCTCTACCCCTAACAGAACAGTTTAAGACATACTTGCATTAGGAGACTGCCATTACTTCCCAAGGAACAGATGACCAGAAGAACATCAACGAGAACAATGCTTTTATCCCCCAACTTTATTCCAAACACAACAACCATTTTGGCTGACTGTTTTATATTCTTTCTCACCAGTGTCATCAACTTGATGCTCTTCTTTACGCTGCAGTGTGAACATACATATTTGGTAGCTTCTGGCGTCAGTCTGATGACTAAACATCTCAAACTGGTGCTGGAGTTACAGGAAGATGAAGATGGAGAAGCAGCATCATACATGAAGACAGTATTCACTGAGTAACTTGGGCTACCACCACGCTGAAGTAGACAATGCCACATACAGTAAGGATTCACGTATTCACACTGCTTTACACTAATCTTGCCATGCTTTCTTCTACCACTACCTAGTTCATTTAAATTATTTCAAGTGTATTTGGAAACCTAGTGATGGCACAACAACTTTCTTTCTTTTACTCATTTCTGCTGACATGAAGAAAAACATTACACTAAATTTCAGAGACATTGATTCCATATGCAGAGTTGCTGATTTTTCTTTGCAGAGCCAAGAAGTACTGTACCCTGTAGTTTGCCCTCTCACCACATTGTATTGTCAGCCTCCATCACTACCAGCCATTCCAGAGCTTTTCCTGCCAAGATTTCTGCACGGTTATACAAAGATTTTAGGATTTTCAGTAGTGAAGTAAACTTAAAGGTGTCAGAAATCGTATTCTATAGCACACTTTAATTCCGCCTGATCTCTCTTCACCTAACCTGCTATCTACAGCTGAGCTGCTATTTATACATGTCCCTTTCCGTCTGCATTAAAGAGTTATCTCAGCATTACATCCCTAACAGCCTGTTATGCAAATGGCTTTTTTTTCCATCGTTTGTCTTCCTTTTCTTGGCTTGGTAAAACCTAAATAAAACTCCATTTATACAATTTCACATAATGATTTTATCACTGCTAGTTGGACGGCATACCTAAGATTTGGGGCCAAAACCAGCCTGGAGAGTCAGAGTTGAGCCCTGGGAGATTAAATATTTATTTCCTCTACAGGGACAAGGGATAATAAACACGTAAATCACCAAAGTCAGTGCCTAGAACGACACCCAGTTTACTTTCAGAAATTCTGAGCAGCTTAACTGCATGACCCCCGCAGCAAAGAATGCCACAGGTAGCACAAACCATTTTCTTCTGTTAAACTTTAACAATTGTTCCTTCTGTTATGACACAGTTTTTCAGTTTGTATTACTGTTCCCAGCTTCCCCTTTCTTCCCTCCGTCAGAGCCACTGCTCTCAGTGCCCCTTTTACGCAGGCCCTCTCCTGCCTACCCGTTTCTATGAACCACCTTCAGATGGCCTGTGCCAGCTCCACCAAAGCTGAAACACCATCAGTATTAACAAAAACTCTATGACTAAAAAGTCTATCTTCTTGCTTCAGACAAAGGAAAAGGCCTGGGGGAGAGAAACAGATTAAACTTAGGCAGCTGTGTCTGCTAGTTTTCTCAGAAACCTGGCCAGTTCAGGAAACAGCACTAAATGGCTGCTGGTATCAGAAAGAAGGGAAGAGAAACAGCCGTGCTGGCAATTTGAGCAGACTCTGTTTTTCTGTGAAAGATGTACAGGAAAGAATATCTCAAAGAGGCTCCAACAAGGCCAGCAATATGGCTGGTCTGGCAGCAAGAAGACTCCTTCTAAATAAAGAATCTTTAACGGGCTTTTGTAGGTAAGGGGTCCACTAAGGCCTCGCTGTTCCCCTTCTGATGCTACTCAAGATGAAGTATGGTCCAGAGTAAGCAAGTTCAGTCAGGAGACATCTCAGACACGAACGCCTGTCTGCATCTCTTCAGGAGCCAAGACAAGCATTAATGGAATTAATTAGATCTACTGTTCATCATCAGTAATGTACAGAAAATAACCATGAATCCATCAGAGTCTCAGTCCCAGGAAACACAAGAAGAGAGCTTCAAGTCCAAAGAGTCTGAAGAGGTGCATTAAACCAACAAGAAAACTAGAAACTGGGGAAGTAATATTAATTAGAACTGGGGGGGGGGAGGGGTGAGAAGGGGAAAGGAAGGCTACTTGTCTACTTGAATTCAGTGACACTATATTTTCAAGGGTCATACAGTGAAATATCCACAGCAGTAAGCAGATGGTACTCCAACTCAGAGCCTGTCAACATCAATCACTTAAATAAGGTCATTCTGATGGCACAGAATTATTGTTATTTAATAAATACAAATTCCAGTGCTAACTGAACAGGAGGTAAAGAGCCTTAAAGATCACTGAGTTATGTGGGTGGTATTTTCTTTTTTCTTTTTTTTTTTTTTTTTTGTTTTTAATAGCATTAGAGAATCTGCCACCAAGATGAAAGAAGTCAGACTAAAAGAGCTACGGCCTTTAGCTGAGATCACTAACCACACAGGGAAATGAAGGAGATTTAAGGTTCTTCTGAATGGCTGCAGAAAGTTCATCTTCTCTGAAATTCAAAAATATGAGCCACTTAAAACATCTGTTCTAGAGGGAAAAAAAAATACAGATAACTGAGTCTCCCTCTGCAGCCTTTCCTAAAACAAACAAGAAAAGAAATATTCAACATTTATTGTTTAAAATAATCCTATTGCACATATCCAAGAGAGTGCTTCCTGAGATTGGTAAGGAGTAAAAGCCCAAGTCAGACAGAACAACTGACATGCATTTAATCACAAGTTATCTTTGAGGCAGGCTTCACTCACATAAACTGAAAAAAATGTTTTACATTTTATGAGCAATTTGATTTAATTTCAGAGTTTTGTCTAACTTTTGAGGTCAGCCACACTCTGAACTGAGATTTGGGCCAGAGGAACTCACAGGTCGCTTCCAACCCAAATTATTCTAGGTTTTATGTTTAGGTTTAGGCTTATACAACAGTAGACCCTGACATTAGTTTCAGCATTTCAGTTCAATTAGTAAAAATCTGAAAGAAACAGTCCACAAAACTTGAAAGTAGAATGTTTTTCAACATAATACATGCCCACAATACCTCATCCTAAGACACTTCTTGATTTTCATGGTAAGGAGGAAAACATTTTTCCATAAATCATTAAATCCACCTACTGAACAGTCACACTGCAATTAAGCTGCATTTTTAATCCCTTTCTACCCAAAAAATGTCACTCCATCCAAAACAGTTCTTCACTAATTGGGGGAAAAAAGCAAAAATAAATAACTTAGACGTCAACTCTGCTACTACATACATACACAAATACACAGATCTGTGTGAGCATGTAAATCACGTGTATGGATTCATACTTATACGTACATAAACAACGTTGTGATTTTCTAAGTGTCAAATATTTTTCTCTCAATTCACAGGTAACTAAACATATGTTAAGACCTCTTAAAAGACTGTTTAGTCTACAATATTATGTTGCCATTATCATAATGCATAGTTCTATACGTGAAGAAAAATTTATGATATATGAAAACTGAAACCACATTCTACATACTTCTGCTGAGCCTTTTCTTTTTACCATTCCTTCGTAAATAACAACATAATTCTGAATCAAAATCGCATTAAATTACATTTTTTTTCTTATTTTTATCCAATGGAGTATATTACCTCAGTTCATAAAATAGTTTACAATATGAAAAGCAACAAATTTCCTCACAAGATACCATCTAAAATTCATCTTATAAATTAAAAGAGTCTCTGAATTTCTCATCACCTTTGTGTGTCATATACTGAATATTCTGATGGTGGAAATCCCCGATGATGGCATTGATTTTTATAAACAGTGCTGAAAAGAATTAGAAAGCAGTTTCAAAATAGGTGGGCTTTTCTGGTTTTGCCAGTTTTATTTTTATTTTTAAACCAGCGAACTTTCAGAATCTGTTGTGATGGAATACTAAAAGGTAAATTGTATGAGCAGGTTCTGGATTTGACAAATTTATGGACAGTGGGTTGATCAATAGTGGCCAAAGAGAAAAGGCACAGATGTGTGAGTGGGGACATGAAAGCAGTAAGAGGTAACTGACCACAGATGGAAGCCAGGCCCCACTGACTGAACCACTGCAGCTATGTCTGACTGCAGCTGGCATTTCTTACATCAGCGCAAAGGGCTTGAACCATTTTCAGGAACCGTATTTAGAATAGCTAAATAAAAAAGTTAAAAAAAATCAACAAGCAAATAACATTTTTTCAGTTTTCACGTGGATAGGCTGGGAAGCAGAATAAGGAACGGGGGCAAAATGTTCACTCCTTTAGAGAACAAAATTGCTTGTTATATACAGTATTTTAATAATTGATGCCTTCACCTGGGAAAACAGATCGTGACAAGGTAATTAAGTACTCTTACATAATCTCTTTTAATCACTGAACAGGCATTAGTATTAAATAGTGAAAGATGGAACGCTCAAATACTCCTTAATCTGTTCTGTTTTTCCAGAACACAGCCCTCGAGTTTTATGGACTCACACAAATCCCGACTCTTATTGCTTGTGAAGCAGTTTATAGCATCTACACTCTACTATCAAAAAAATCCAAATTCTTTTGTCCCAGGTTCCTAGAACACTGATGTCAGCAGCAGCAAGTGTGTGAGGTGGCTCTTCAGAAAGGGATAGCACCTTGGAAAAAAAGCTACTGCAACAATGCCTTTTTTCCTACAGAAGGGAATGAAGTCTTGCCTCTTGTCCCCAGGTCGGTACATATATCCTGGGCTGACCCATCCTGGGTGCAGAATTTGGCACTGATCTTGTTCAACTTTGTGCATGTGGTGACTGCCCAGCCCTCACACATGTCAAGATCTCTCTGCGAGGCCTCTCTGTTCTCCAGAGAGAAAAAGCAGCAGCACGTTTGGGATACCTTACAAACTTCTGAGAGCTCTCTGAAGTACAGCTCTGCAGGAGGAAACTCAGCTGACAGAATGCAGGTGGATTTTCACAATATTCTCAAGAAGGGGGCTTACAAGAATAAAGGCACCATAAAAATAAATAGAGAAAAATGCATGAGGCAGCAACCAGAAACATCACGTTGGGCTGTAAACCCACCAGCACTGAAAATGAAACATGCTGTTAGGCAGTTTCACGAATACACTGGGTCAATTTTCAGGAAGCAGTAATGTAACAAAAAAAAAAAGATTATCAATAATTATGAAAGTAATCTGTGATGTAATGGAAACAAACATCATTATGCCATAATAAATATAGGCTCCCTCTGGGCTGTTTTGGATTCCTCCGTTCAAAAGCTCTACAACAAAAAGGCACTGAAAACAGCAACAAGAACAATAAAAACTGTGGAACAGTGTACAAGAAACAAATCACAGAGGAGAGAAGGGACAGGGATAGCAGAGGAGGGGCAAGGAAGAGATGCATAAAGCAAAGATAGGCAGTCAATTGTAGGAAGATCAGAAATGATGGCTTACATTTGAAGGTATGTGGTAAGTGAGCACTAAGTTATGACATAGCCAGTTCAAAAAATGAGTTTTGTCTCACTGTACCTCATGAAGCATTACTGCAGTACACTTTAGAAGTCAGAGGCCTACGCAGGTTCAGAAACCATCAACTGCACAAAAACAGGGTGACGGGGAAGACACTGAAGGCAACATTTACACCTCAGCTGGCTCTGAACTCTGGGACTGCTGGGAGTCAGCACGCCATGGTGAAGGAGCAATCCCTGCAGTTCTATCCCGTCCCTACTTTCTTCTCAGGCATCTGGAAATGGGTCACTGTCAGACACGCACCTTTGATCTGACTTCCTGGAGTTGCATCTGCAGTCAACACATTATGATCTGGGAAACTGCTGGCTCATTCTGACTTGAAGGAAGCAGATTTCTTGTTCACCACCGTGCCTTTCATTACTCTCAAACTCTCTATTTCCACAGTCCGGCATTTATTATCAAGTTTTGGCATTACTGCTTCACTGATACAAACTGAAAATGATCCAAACCCTCTTAAAGAATGTGGTGCTTTCTGCAAACCCCCTTTTTTTTTTAAAGAAATTAAATTTTCTGCCTTTACTGAGACTTGCATTTTTTATGTCTGTTAAGCTTATAGAAAAGCTGATCGTGCACAGGTTTGACTTGCACACTGAGCATAATGGATTTTGTAGGCCTTGGTTTGGGAGATGCTCAGAAAACTCGATCCAGTTGAGAACACTGCTTTTCAGCTTTTCTAGAAAAGACTTCTGGAATACCTGGCTTCAGGTGTCTACTGATGCTACACAAATCACCTAGTGCTGGTATTTCTCTTCTTTTAGTATAAATGCTCCCAAGTGAATAAATAAATACATAAAGAAGTACATGTCTTTATTTGCTCACAGTCTCGATGTACTCAGCTACCAGGACAGAACAAAAAGCCTTTTCACTGGAAGAGTCTAAGCGTGAACCTGAACTGTTCAGTTGATGCAAAAAACAGAAGAAAAGAAGAAAGCATTGCTAGCATTATTAAGATAGTTGAAATTTCAAGTTCTACAAGTCACTAAAATACCGAACAAAACAGAGTAAGACTCTGAAGCCTAGCACTGTCTGTAGCTAGCTACGAACAGTATTCAAAAATCAATATTCTGCACAACAAAAGTCAATTTCCTTTATACTGCTAAAGTATGAAATCAACCAAACAAAACCCTCTGTAACAAAATATGTAAGTTCTGTAGCACTCTGCTGCAGAAATAATATTCTACAGCGTCCTGAAATATACGTGCACTTGATTTAGTTACTAACTTGTTATAAATTAATCTTTCTATTCCTAGCCTTTCAAATTTTGCTGATTCCTTAACAATTAAAGACAACAGTGGAAACTGAGCTGGTTTAATTGATCGTCAATTCAACATAGCTGGGTGTGCAGGAGGAACAAGCTGCAAGATAATTCACACACATTTTGAACAAGGACGTGAAGCTAGGTACTTCTTAAAAACAACCCGTGCTAAAACAACAATGTGAACGCCCTGGTATCGCAGTCTGTTCTCAAGGACAGCAGCAAAATGAATCGAGCAGATAAGTTTGCTCGTACTTCCTAGAACAACTGCTTCATAGCCAGGCACACACAGACGCACTGATGTGAAATTCACTCATGTGAGCTAGGACTTAAGTCAAGAATAAGAGCTCGTACTTTTTTTCATCCCAGAAGAAGTTTCTACCACTGAAAGTGAGTCCAGTAGCCAGCAGCAGGTGGAACACACACTCCCCTGAGACCACAGACTTCAGCAGACACAAAGCTCTAATTAAAACGATCCACAAGTAAAACCTACAATCTTTAACACAAGTTGAACACTTGTGTTCAGGTGCCACTTTTAGATGACTGTCTTGGAGCATGTTTGCTACTCACACAGCATGTGTGAAACTAACTACAGCAAAGGCATTCCTGGAGCCCTGAAAAATCCCAACTACCAGCTACAAATCAGTAATTACATGACAAATGAATATTTACCAGTTAAGAGACAATAATTCAGATTCCAACAAAAGCAATATATATTGCTAGATATATATACCTATACATTTACATCCTCAAAGACTGCTTTAAACTACAATTAGCTCAGGAAACTTTTCATGTGTTCAGCAACCACTGCTGAGGTTAGGGGCAGCATTCTTTCTTCCTTTTGGTCTTAGGAAAAGAAGGTTATTTTTCACTTACCAGTTCCTATGTAGGATTTAAAGCGTCCTGACAGCCTGTGGACAAAGGCACCTAGAACATCTAATCCCAGTAACGCCACCTGTTGAAAAGAGAAGCACCAGATATACAAAACAGAAGACAACAGCATCCTCTAGAACACATTCTAAAGAAATTACAGGCTCTGTAAGAAAACATGCTCATCCACCATGTCTTAAAGAAAAATGAAGCTTAGAAAGCTGATGATTTCACAGCACTTCAGATTTTTCAGTACTTCCTTAAAAATAGAAAATGAATGTTAAAAACTCAGTATTTTGTATTTGCAACTATACATTCAAATAATTAATTAAAAGGAATAAGGAGCTAGAAGTAGCTGTTAATCTCTCTGGGTTATAATATTAGGACTGCTCTTATTTCTGCTCTTTCTTCCTTTAAAAGAAGGCTGCCAGAGGTTTAGCTCACTGTAAAGTGGGAACTAAAACTCCTTTGAAACAGAGACCAGCAGCAGGACAGGCACATTGCTTACGGTCTCACCTCCTTTACCAACTGCTGAAAGAAACATAAAACAGAAAGCCTCAGCAAAAATTAATTGGAAAAAAAAAAAAAAAAAGAAATAACAAAACTAATAAAAGTCTGGAAGAGCAGATCCCAGACACAGAAAAGGCAAACAGATTAAAACACAAAACAAATCAAGCCTTCAGGTGTAAGCACTCATACAGGCAGGAAAAAGAAATGTTTCCCAGATGCTGAGACCTGCTTCAGTCTGCTTGCTTAGCCCATATGAAACAACGACATCTTCTTCTGAACCCCCAACAGAATTCAGAGAAACTAACACTGTGTCCTGTCACAGCACAGGCTGTACCACCTGTTTCTTCAGCTAGACGAGTTTTATTTTCTCTTCACTCGATATTGTTCAAAATTCAGAAACCAACGTACAGTTTAAAATGCCCCTGGAATTCCGAGCAACTCCCACCTATGAGCAGAACACAGCTTGAGGACAACATCCACTGACTTTGAAACAAGAATCTGGTCTGAAGTGACTGCTTAAACCAACCACCTGTGAGCAGCCAGGACACTTTCTCTCCCCTTTTATTATCCTGCCCCCACTTATATCTCCATTCTTAATTCCCTCCAGCAGCTCTCTGAACACACAACCTACATTTTCAAGTCTTGCAGTGAGCTCAAGGTGCTGCCCATGAAGAGACCCGTGCCCAGGAAAAGCCCTCCTGAAACACTGCCATTTGTAGTTTTCCCCACAAATACATAAGCAGAATTAATCCCTCCTATCAGCTATTTATTTCCATAGAATTTGAAACCACCTTCTCTTCAAAAACAGTGTTTTCTTCAAATCCTTAGCTGTAACAACTGCCCACCCCAGGCAGCCAGCCAAAACCAACCTGACTGGAGATGAATGGGAGCACGAGCAGCCCACACACACAGCATCAGGGGACTCGTGTTTCCACAGGAAAACAGACCACTAAGCCACCCATAAAATCCAGGATCCGAAGCAACCACACAGTGGAACAGACTTGAATGGATTTATTATTACTAGACTAGATCTCCCCCTAGGTGGGAGGCACAAAATTCCAGCTTACTTGGAAACTCATTTTACTACATGCTAACACAAAACAGCAAACATAAGTGGATGTTGTCCCATATTAAATTAATATCTTGCCACTAAGTAACTGCAGCTAAGACTTAGGAAGGTAAGAAAGCGGAACACTATAATTGTTGATTTCAAATATAAATCACTTTTTAGGGTAACATCAAAGCTTCATAAAGCTTTCCTTCCTTTAGTGTTATTTTCCAGGTTCTCAAGCTATACAAGACTTTAGATTGTGATTTTTTCTCAACTCCTTCTGGATAAATGTTCTGTTTTCCTGTGCATCTCTTTCCAGACTACAAGTCCCACCTTTAGATCTGTCCTCCAAGGGCGATCTGTAAGACAGCTTTCCTTTGGTATCTACTGATGCACAAAACTGCAGCCCTTCCCTCTGTAAAGGTACTTACAGAATCTCCCTTCTCCATGTTTGATTAGGTTTTCTACATCTCTCTTGAAGTCTATTCTGAAGAAGAACAGCTCAGAGACGTATGATAAGTGACACATGGAAGACTGCATTTTATTACCTATCTGCTGGTTACTGACCCCAAAAAACACTACTAAGTAGGACAGCTCCACTCTTCTGCAGGGGAGCCCAGAACTGGAGCCAGTACTCCATGTGCAGCCACACAGATGCTGAGCAGAAGGGAAGGATCCCCTCCTTTGACCTGCTGGAAACACTGGGGTGCATACTATGGAGCTGTGGCAGAACTGAACTGCAAGATAAAATACTCCAGTGCTCCGATAGCATTGGGCCACATACTAACTTCAGCAGCAGCAAGGCTCTTTCCTACTGTCTTCAACTGGGGATGGTTGCTGGTTATTCTGAGTCAACGAGTGCCAACACGTGCACAGTGTCACCACATGCAACGGTGTTTCACGTGCTCACATGTTCAGGCGTGTCACAGCATGTCACACAGCAACATACGTGGAACCACATAAATGTGGACCCATGTCAGTGTGCATGAAAGCGTGCCAAATGATCATACATGAGCACATATCCATGTGTCAAAACACGCTTCATGTCAGCAAGTGTCAAAGCATGCTAAAAAGTACAGTGTTGACACGTACCAAAGCATGCTGCATGCAGAAGCATTTAAAAACACTACTGTGCAATAACAGATGTCAAAGCATACTGCTTGTTGATCTACCAGCACGTGTCATATGTTGATACACCTCAGTGTTTTAAAAGAAGCTTTTGGCACACAACGCATGTCACGTGCTGATGTGTGACAAGAGTGCTGAAGCATAATGCACACTGATGTGCTGATGAGGCGAGTCACACATGGCAGAGGATCAGGGTACCCAAGCACGTTACATACTGACACATCACATGATAACATGTGACTTTCCATGCCAGTGTGTGTCAGCACTGTATGTTCACACCCATTAAAGCACTCTGCATGCTAACATGCCAAGGAGTGTAGCATGACATCATCATCATCTATGAACGTAGCTGTCACACAATGACATGTGTCAGCTACTGAATCTTGTCAAAGGGCACTGTGACATGACAACTGCTGCGTTCACGTGTGAACATGTGTCACCTTTTCACAGCTGTTGAAGTGTGACTTAGATAAATGGCTCATTTCAACAGCAGTCACATCACCCCATGCTGATGATGGCCAACAGATGTGTTTATGTATGTTAAAGCACGTATGTTAAAGCATGTCACGTCACTGAAGTGTTGCGTGCTGATGTGTGTCACAGCATGCTGCATGTCAGTGCACGTTCACGCGGCCCCTGTCAACACACGTCTGAACTGTCTCCTTTTACTTATAATCATGTTCTCATTCAGCTCCCCCATCAATTCTGTGTTTCAGCTGCTGCTACTATCCTCAACTGGTGTCCGTGCTCAAACTGCAGCGGTTTCCCACTCCTGGCTGCGTGCCGCTGACTCCTCCTGGTGGCAGCCTTCTGCTGCTCCGAAGACACAACACACACTTCCTGCAACAACAACAAACAAACGCAGCAGCCACACTACAGTTATTTTAGCATCTCTCCGTATTCAGCGCTCCGACAAACAAAGCTTAAGAAATAGCCCACTTTCCAAGAAGCACAGAACAACCGCCAGCTCCAGGGATTTGCCTAGAAGCAACAGATAAGCCACAATATCTGGAAGAGACTGAAATCCAACTTCGCCACGCAATAGAAATCTGCTGCTCTGACACAAGACCAGCGTTTATTTATTGCTTTCCTGCTGCAATTGAGGAAAACATCTCTACCACAAAGCTTAGAAAAACAAATATGATAACAGAAATATTGCTTATTACTCTTGTCACACATGTAATACCTTCACTGCCTGTAGGAATTCTAGCAGTAATTTTATTACTGGCAGTCACACGTGAGCTTGCTGTAGATCAGCAAGTTGGCTTTACTGCACAGTAACTACATTTTCAGGGGACAATTATTCGATTTTTACATCATCTTATAACTCATTAGCAGATGTATCAAAGCAGATTTCCAGATTATCTGACTCAGACACAGAACAGTTTGAGCTACTGGACTGTTTCAAGTTAGATAACCCTGTCATTCTTTCCAAGTGACTATTGAGTGTGGCAGATCTTCCAAATCTGCCCCGTTTAGGCACCATTCATAGGGAAGAACATGCAGCTTAACACAGCAAAGCTGCAGAGTACGTATCAGTAATAGAAAGCCACCATACCCTCACAGTTTAGAGCTTGAAGTATGCCCACAAACCTGATGACAAATATTAGCACTGCTCCAGTCTTGTGGTTGCCAGGTATTTCTAAGCTCTGGGAAAACAAACACCAGCAAAATACTGCCCATCAGCCAACTCTTAATACTTTGCATCCAACTTATCTCCTCCCTAGGGGAGTGGATTATGTAATCTTCCTTTTTTTTTTTTCCTCCATTACTCTTCGCAGCCTTGGGAAAGCAGCCATTTAAAAACACAGACACAAAGACCTCTACGTTGTAGGAAGAGTGAAAGCAGTCCCACCCGCCACAAAATAACCGAATCATGGTGCCAGGAAGCTGAGCACACCATTTCCAGTTCAGTGGGAAACACTCTGATTCTAATTAGGACCAAAATAAAGGCATTCAAATACACACATCCTTTGTGCACTCTCTGGTGTCCTTGGAAGATACTTAATCACTGATTGCATAAGACCTCTGGTGGACATGCTAACTCAGCCTTCAGAGCTCACACCGTTACAGGCAGCCTTTAATGACAACTCCTGTCCCGCTTCAGAGCACTTCCAGAGTTCCAAAAGAAACACTCAGAACTCCATCCCATTCGAGCACCCATCAACACATTCTTAATTCCATCTTACTGATTTCTCAGCCACTCCAACTGGTAATTGTGCATTCCTCTCCAGTGAGCTAGATTATCTCGAGTTTTCCCTAATCTGCTTTCGTAGTTTCGAACTACCAGTTTCGTTTTGCTTCTTAAAGCCCCATGAGTAGCTGCCAACTTCAAGAAAGCAAAAGCACTATTTAAGTGGTCGAAATCTTGCCACAAGCTGATTCAACCCTGCTGATAACAAGTCCGTACCTGTTTACTCCACACCTATTCGTTTTTCCTCATTTGTTACAAAGTCTGACATATCCACCCTTCTGTTGTTATTCCCTCCAGTTCCTTCCCCTCGTGGTTTATCTGAGGCAGAAACTTCCCAGAGTGGCACTTCTTAGCTTCAGCACAACGAGCCCAGAGCTCCCGCACCTCTCATCCTCTTTTTCACTGCGGTCAGAAGAACACGTTGTGTGCAAAAACTGAGTTTTCCCATCAGTGGAAGATGATGCAGGACAGCCAGCGCGAGTTATGGTAGTTATTCCCTCATTGCCCACACCTGTCACCTACAAGGAAATAGTGCTCCCTCTCCTAACTTCCTTAAGTGTTCCTTACTTGCCACTCCAGCTCATCAGGCTCGGCAGTTCTGATGAATAAGTCAGCTGCCAGACAATACCACTGCTCAGCTAAACAGCCACGTCAACCTTCGAAACCTTCAGCAACACAGAATGATGGAAAGCAGAGTTTTCAAAGCGCTCTCCTTCGCAGAGAAAAGCCAACAACGAACAGGCAAAACCAAAAACTGAGTATTTGTCATAGGAGCCTGTGGTGCCTGTTATGTTATCATTTGGATGCTGAGGTTATTAACATTTCAAGATGGAACGGAGCAGTCCAGCTGGGCTTGGTCCCCGCCGATCCGTCCCGACACGTGCTTGCTCGAGACCAAACACACAAGTTACCGCAGCTCCCCGCGATCCCGCTGACTTCCAGCGTGAGCCAGGCAGCAGATGCTGGCAGCCACCGCACGCAGGGACCGATCGCAGAGCACCCAAGCCCTGGCGCTGCCGCAATTAACACGACACAGAGCCAAGGGACCGCAGCGCCAATCGCTCCGCCGGCCGGAAACATTCCCCGACGTGACCCCCTGCTCTACGCCTCAGCCAACAGGAGAAAAAAAAAAACACCCAGCCCAACGTGACTCAGGGCCGGGCTGCTCCAGGGGATCCGACGCAACTTCCCACGGACGGCAAAGCCGCCTGAAGGCGACGGAAACGCTCGGCACGGGCACCCACGGGAAGGATCCGCAACGCGGACCCCGCCCGCCCTCACCTTAAAGTTGCTGGAGTTGACCCAGGCCGCCAGCTCGTCGATCACTTTGTCGAGGCGCTGCTGGTCCTGCTCCACGTCTGTGGAGCGGGCGGGGTCCCCCAGGTAGTCCAGCAGCTCCTGGCCGACCTGCAGCCTGCGGCCCACGTCCTTCTGCTGCACCTGGGCGCAGAAATAGTCCATCCCGGGGGGCTCCATCGCGGAAGTTCGCTCGGAGGGGCGCGGAGGGGCCGGGCCGGGCCGGGCCGGGCAGGGCAGGGCCGGGCAGGGGGGAGGAGGGGATGCTCACGGCTCCTCGCGGAGAGCCCCTGGCCCCGGCTGCGCGCCCGGCACCTCCATGCGGAGCCGCCTCCGGCCCCAAGACGAAGCTCCGCGTCGGGATCCGGGCTCCTCGGGAAGGACGGGGACTCTCAGCCGCCTCCGCGCGCCGTCCCGCAGAGGTTCGCCGAGGGCCGTTATTACTGCGCGCACCTCACGGAGGTGTCCCCTCGGGCCGCCCTCCCGCGGGCGCCGCAGCGGCGAGGCCGGGCCGGACCTCCCATGCTCCAGACGCCACGGCCTCCGACCCCTCCCTCCTCGGCTCCCAAACTTCGTCTCGGCGCCTCTCGCTGCTCCTCCGCCTCCTCACGGCCGGAACGCGGCCGCTCCCGCCCCGCCGTCCCGTGGAACTTGCGTCCCCCGCCCCGAGCGGCGCCAGCCAGACTGGGCGTGGCCTGCGCTAGCCCCGCCCTCCCCGCGCGCCCCTCCTCTCGCCGCCTCGCGCTGCGGCGTTCCCGCCCCCCTGCGGGCTGTGCCCCGCGGAACGACGCGCATGCGCAGCGCGGGGCTGCGTGAGGAGGGATGGCTGGGGGGCAGAGCAATAAGGTCTCCCCTCAGCCTGCTTTTCCCCAGACTAAGCAGCCCCAGTTCCTCCAGTCTCTCTTCATAGGGCTACTACTACTTGTACTGTGTGTGCAATGCCATTTACTAAGAAAGACGGTGAAGAAAATTGTATATAATTATGAATTCATTTTATTGAAAATGTGTCCCAAGAAACTGCTGGAAAGGGAAATATAACCAGCAGAAAAATAAAACTCTGTAGCGTCATATTTTCTTTCAGTGCATTAGGATCTGATTCTGTGGTAGCATCAGTTTAAAAAGTAAATTTCTTGCTGTGAGTTTCAAAAGTAACTGATGACCTAATAGGATTGGCTAGAGAGAAAGTAACTGAGCAGTTCATACTGGGCTCTTGGAATAACAGAAAGTAACTGAGCAGATCATACTGGGCTCTTGGAATAACAGAAAGTAACTGAGCAGATCATACTGGGCTCTTGGGATAACAGAAAGTAACTGAGCAGATCATACTGGGCTCTTGGGATAACAAGAGCTGTAAACACTTTCAGTTCAGCAGACAAACTTTCCAAAAAATTCCCTCAGGAAATGAAAAAGTCACCTTTAGTTACAGTCCAAGTTTATGTCAGTCTCTTGAGATATAAATTCCTCAGTAACAGAGGGGAATCCCATAGCATTAGCTTCTCTGAATTTCCCTTGATCCAATGCAAATGCACTGATGAGATAATCTAATAAGTTGTGAATGACACTTACACCAAGGGGAAGGGTACGGTAATAAGGTAGGCACTTGAAACGTTGAAAATATTTTGTCAACTCAAAGACAGTATCACAAAGCTATGTTAAGTGCAAAAAGCCATGCCAGGAAATGCAGTCTTTTTTTTTTCTTTTTTTGAAAACAAAACCAAAACAAGGTCCACTTTTTCTCTCTTTTTGTTGGGCAAGTAGAGCTTCTGGCTATGCTTTTCTGTTTATGGCAAGGCATGAGCAGCATTCCAGCGCTGCATCTAGAGCAGCCTCCAGATTGGACAAAGGACACGATTCTGGTGTTAGATGTTCACACAGAGCCCTGGTGGACTTTATACCCATGGATGTGGGCTCAGCTCCAAGGAGAAGGCGTTTTCATTCAAGCCAAAGATCTCCCAAAGCCTCTTATGCTCTGTTAAGGAGATTGCTTCCTTTGGAATGCAATCTTCTTTATGATAGGCAGGCATGTGAGGGTAAATCCACTACTCTGGTGTATTGGTAACAATGCATAGTATTTTGCAGAGCAATTAAGGCTCATAATTGAATGCAGAATCAAAATTTCCTTCAGTCTTTTGGGTACGGCTGGCTAGCAACATGAGCAATTACAGCAGGAGCTGTGATGAATTACACTAATCCAATGAGGTGCATTTCCAACCTCAACTGCACACCAATCCTGTTTCCATGCTCCCACTCCACACAAGAGAGCAGCACAATTATTGCACATAACGTCCTGTTCCAAAAAGGGCAGGAATCGTGTGGTGAAATAGTCTGGGGAGGGAGAGTGCTGCACTATTCATTCCCTTGGTTGATGAGGAAGTGTTTTTCCAGGCCCTCCTGCCCTTTCCTTTCCCAGCGGTACCTCCAGCAGGCTGAGGCCTGAGCCCAGCCCCGTTGCCAGCTCCTGTGGTGGGCCTGTCAGTCATTTCAACAGGCAGGCTGCTTCCTCACACTGACTTCCGACTTCTCCCCATACAGAAGATGTAATCCCATCACTGAAGGAACCACAGAAGTCCCTTAAGAACCCCGTGATTTAAAGGTCTCTTTATCACAGATAGGAAGCACGGGCCCTAATGACGAAAATAGAGTGAATTTAAACATGAGTCACGCAGAAGGTTCCAGCAAATTACAAATAATGCTGCCTCAGTTTGCACTGAAGAAATCCATGAGAAAGTTGTCTGCACATTCCTTCCAGATTCCTCAGCAGCAGTCACGGTGCTCCTGCACCATGCTCCAGCTGAGCAGCTCCAGGCACTGTTGGGATGTATCCATCACAGGCAGTGTGTGCTGGTACACCCCCTCCAAGGTGAATATCACAATAATGGAGTAATACATATGTTCTGAAGACAAGTGGAATAAGACAAAAGGGAGATCTTTCTGGTGTTGTTGCAATATCTGTAGCAAGCTGGTTAAAGTTAAAAAGTTACAGCTCTTTTTTGTCACAAGGTCTTACAAATATAACTATCTATAGTTGTCAAAATCATACTTCTAACATTTGCTACATTTGGGCTTCTGCCACAGATGAAGTTACACATTTACTAGAGGTCATTTTCATTTGCCTGTGTATGAGATGGTCAAAAGTTGCAATTATTAGTCTTCTCTAATTATTTTTCTTATGTATAGTACATGGATTTGATTGCTGAAGTGGGTGAGGGTGCACAGCCTGATGCCTGACTGCTGGATTACTTGAGGCATTCATTGGTTACATATGCTCTACGTGTTCTAACATGTAGATGCTTCGATTGCATAATGAATCCCGATACAATTTTTATGAATCATTTGTGGTACAGAGAAAGAAGAACAAATTCAAAGGTAATGAAAAACAATAATAATCAAGGATACAGTGTTGGGGTTAACCCGCAAGTGTTAGTCTGTGACATCCTTTATAATTACCCAAAGCACTGCTGCTTTACTCTGTCCCGTGTGTCATTTCTGTACAGGGCAGAGGTATTTTCTTGTGTCAGTGGTAGATATACCTGACTGCCATTTGCCAGAGAGGGATGGCCTGATTACTTTGCTAGACCTTGACCAATTTTGCTTTTCCATCTGTAAATCTCTGTGACACACCTGCGTTGTGTGTGATACAGTCGTGTAACGTTGCTGCATAGTGATTTTGTGCCATGCTGCAAAAATCTGTGACACCATAGCTCATCATAATAGTACATCAATAGAAATTTTGCTATCTTGTTAAACATGAGATACTGAACAACCTTGTATTTAAAATACAGGAGTGTTTTTGATGTAGATGTAACTCCCTTACTGCAGACATACTACTGTTTCTACAGCAGCATGAAGGAACTGGAAAAAAAGATCCAAACTACTTGACTCATCTGACCTGAAAAGTGAAAAGCAGTCAGCACACAGCGTACTGCACAACAGTATGTAGGTACATGTGTTGCTGGGTATATTTTGGCCTCGGACTGGCAAAATCTCTACTCTTGCAAAACAAGTCATGGCACTTCTATCATCTGCAAGTGTGCTGAACAGCGTGAGAAAAAGTGGTTTTTGCTCATCATGGTCATGTCAGCGTGCCTGCAGACAGAGAGACCATTTCTCGCTGCTTGCAGTTAGGTGAAGGGAAAGGGAAAAGATGTGTGTTGTCTCTGCTCTGGCTTTCTTTTCTTCCTGTAATGCAAGTCAGTGGGACCACATTCAGCCATCACTTATTACCTGAGCAATTCCTACTTTACCAGGACTGATCAAGAGAGTTTTTCTCACTTAAGCAGTGTCTGCAAGATTCTTCCTCAATAAGAAACCATTTTCCTTGAATACATATATGCACCTGAAGTTTCATACCTATCGTTTCATATGAGGTGGTTTGAGTCCTTTTTTTCCGTGTGCATTTACATTTTAGAATGAACTTAGACTGGCTGAAGGCTTTTCCTCCGTGGAAAAAAAGCCTGTCTGGCTGCTGGAGAGCTCCCTCGTGTGGTGCATTTTCCTGGAGCCCTGAGCAAGTGTCCCTGCCCAGAGGCACGTAGCTGAAACTTTACCTGCCCTATCTGTTACTGATAATGCTGTGCAGAAAAAGAAAGAAGCCAGATAGCAGTTGCTAGAAATATTTTCTGCTCGGCTGTCCACCCTTCTCATACAGAAACTTACTAGGTTTGCACGGATCCAAATACAGATTGGTATTTCTGGCTGATACCTATAAATGATAAGAAAATAATTAAGCACTCATTTGTGTTCTAGAACGACAACAACAACAAAATAGCCAGTTATGGATATATATGTATATTTTTGACCCTAAGAAGAGTGACTGTCCTTGTCCATAATCGTTTGGAATCCCTTGTACTTGGGCTGGTGCTGAATGTGCAGTTTAAAGCAGACGCACTTAGCGCAGCCGTCGCAGTTCCGACCAAATGCAGTTATGGATCCGTGCCGTAGGAGGATGTGCTTTTACTCCATCACTTTACGTATCAGAACTCAGGAGGAGCACAGATGGCTTGGAGAATGAACCTCAAAGACACCCTCCCTTCCCCCACGTCCTCACCTCCCGCGCTCACCTGGGAATAGATGCAGATCTGCTGCGACAGGGCCTGAAGCAGCAGCCACGGATCCTGCACATCTCTTGTGCAACGCTGCAAAGTCACGGGGAGCGGCTCCGTGTGGCTCCTGGCTGAGAGGCTGAGTCACGCTCTGTGCTATCTCTGCACACGGGGAGTGCGGAGGATGCTGCTGAGGATGCGGATGATGCGCTGCTTTCCTGTGGCTGGAGCTCAAGGCATTTTGTTCTGGTGGTTTCTGCAGAAGCTGAAGTGAATCATACCATTTTAGAATGAAGTGGAAACTGTGGTAACAGCTGTAATTGCAGCTATGAAAGTAACCAGTGCTATAAATCAGGTAAAATCACTGAAAAAAAAAAAAAGAAGGTGGATTACAGGGCTTCCCCTGTACTAAGGTTGTTTCTGTGTGTATGTGTCTTGTGGGGTTTGAAATAGACTATTTAAATTAAACCTAGTCAGATTCATAGCGTTTCAGTGATCAACAGAAAGATTCCTCATCAAGAAAATAAAGCATCTTGTCAGCATCTAGCCAGGAAACAGAACATGTATCACGAAGTATACAAGTATAAGCAACTCAAATTCAGGCACTTTTTGAAAACTGGGGTTGGACTCAGATCCTATGGCACTGGCCTGTACAAGGAGTTGGGCTTGGTATTTTTTATTTTATTTCTTTAAGTTATGGGAAGAAGCTGAGGTACTTATGTGTCTTTCAATGGAAGTAAGATCATCTAGTTCTGACCACCATGTGTAGGCAGGGACACCTCCCTCCAGACCAGGCTGCTCTAGGCCCCATCCAGCCTGGCCTCGAGTGTGATACAATTATCAGGATCTAAATGAGAAATGGCCGTATGTACACATACACGTGCAAGTTACCTTAAAAACAGTCTCTTTCAGAGAACTGTTAAAACAACTTCTAACTTTTATACGGTGGTTTTTGAACCCAGATCTCCTATTTGCTCTCCAGTACATTCTAAGCCACTAATGTATTTGATATTTGCAGACGCCTTTTGACACACACATTTAAGGAATTCATTTATCTTAATCCATAATGTTTTAGTTGAGTTTCATGAAACATTACATGCCATTCTAGCTGTATTTTAATAATACTTGCAGGTATTCCCTCATTTCCATACTCTAGAACAGAAATGGTAAGAGAGGTGAAGGTCCAGGTTTCACACATGGGCATTTGGGGCAGAGAAGATTTCCTAAAGTCAGACTATGAATAAGATTTTTTTGTTTTCTTTCTAGAACCTCTTATATTTCCACTGACAAAACTCTTTTACTCAAATTGCAGCTCTGGGGAATTGCTTCATTAGAGACAAATCAAGAAAATAAAATGTTGTAACGCAGGCAAAAACATGACATCAGATTTTATATAATCCCAAGTACTACCACACAGACTCACAATTGCAGAATTGGAATCTGCTTTAACCGAGTAACCATAGTGTCTGAGTACATCAAAAATTATAGATAGATAGATAGATAGATAGATAGATAGATAGGTAGGTACGTAGGTAGGTAGGTAGGTATAATATGGTGTGACACACAGCAGAAACACTTTTACATTCATTGCCAGTGTTTAAGCACAATAACCTGCCTAGGAAGAAGTAAATTCTTACTGAAATCAGAATTTCTGCAGATGGGCATTTCTGCATGCAAATGTATCCTGTATGCTCTGGACTTTCCAGAACACGTGCTCAGAGCCCAAGTATGTGTGTAAGGGTGTATCAGCTGTCAGCATGCCATCAGATAGGCAGCACTGTCTGTATCTGCACACCACACGTCCACCTTTGCACTGCCAATGCCTGAACCTCCCTGTCTATTCCTTCTCTCTGATGTCACGCCAGGCACTCACAGAGAATCAGAGATGTATATAAATGGCAGTGACTAGCCAGCCACCACCTATGAGCAGGCTTTAAGATCATCTAGCTTAGATACATGCCTCTTTTAAACACGTTGGCTGGTTTACAGACCAGTTTACAACCTGATCCTTTGAGAAGGAAAAGATGACAAAGCCAAAGCTAAAACAGTGCAAATCCAGTGACCAATGGCTTGTTTTGAGTGACGATGAAACAGCGTTCTCCATTTTTAGGTCTTAGTGCTGTAATATTTATGGCATGGTGCAGCTGGGGCAGTGCACCGCCACACGCGGCCCTGTGCTCTGCAGCATCTCTGGGATTCCTGCTGCTGCACGTAGGAGAACTTCTATCCCACTTCTGTCACAGAGCTACGTGGTAAAGAAGCAGTAGGAGCAGTAGAACTAGTCCATCTGAAGTACTGCTTTAAATTTGAGATGGACCTGATTGACAGCATCTAACATTTCAACTTAAGAGTTTGACTTTCCGCCCACAGTTCACTTTTGTTCCACTCTGCGGTTTTGCTGTGGACCATGGTAAGGGTGAGGAGTAGCTTCAAGACTTGAGCTGTAGACTTGGGGTGAGAGTCAGAAATCCAGAAAATCCTGCTGTGATGAGGTTTAGCATCAGTCCTTACCTAAGTACAACTTCCCTTGATTGCAGTGAGTGTTGCTTAAGTATGAATTTCAGAAGTATGCCCAAAAATAGGAGTGAAGAACATCTTGGCAATAGCTACAGTTCCTTTTATTTACTCAAGCAATCCTAGGGCATGATGACATTCTCAGAACTAGCATCCAGTTATATGTATTTTTGGGAAAGAAAAATCAAGACATCCTTCAACAGAGGATAAGAATTTCTTATTCTCCCAGTCTGACTTGCCTAAAGTCAGATGAAAGGGAACAGCTTCCAGATCATCCGTTTTATAAAATCAAACACTTCAGTCAGTCACTCAGTCAGACCTTGCTAATGGAAAAGGCTTTTGGGGAAGCTAGGACATTCCTGGCATTTTGTAGCACGCCTTTCTTTTCCCTGAGCAACTAGGAGGTTCACAAGAACTGTGCTCTCTGGGTTTCTCTGGGACAGACTAGAAGGGAAATGTTTTCCCTTTTCAACACGGTGTCATTGATATCTTGATGCTGCTTCAAGAAATGTTAACTTGAGCCCAGAGAACGAAACAGATACTCTGACTATGCCCACTCTGTGTTTGAGGTTATTCTATCCATGATCACAATGCGGGGTGCTTTTATAGGATCTACTATAGAGATGTCCATACATAGGGATACGCTTGAGGTATGTCAGAAAATGAAACCAGAAATGGGGGCATTGGAAGCACTTCTGCATGTGTATTTGTGCAACTTTGTGTGCACTTAGAGATGTGAGAGCGTGCAAACCAAAAGCACCAAGGCACCATTTCAGGCAAAGTGGTGTTTGTGTGGTTTGGTGACCGTATTCCTGGCCAGACCCCAAAGCCAATATTATTCAAGACAAAACACTTCTGCTGTCCCTACTAGAAAAAGCTGTAGCCCAACAGAGGCTGTCACAGTCAGCTCCAAGAAAAATGTTGCCATGATGTTGTCCCCTGTTGTTCTACGGAAGCCACCCAAAACCTAAATTGCCTTCCTCTGTACAGTTTTAGAGTATCTTGCAGATTCTTTAAAATGCAGCAGCTAACAGCCAGTTGTGGGTAAAAGCCAAAGCTAGAGAGTAGCTGTAGATGTGGTGCTTTGTGCTTGTCTGCCACCAGCAAGACCTTCTGCTTGTTACTGTGGGCAGAAGGCAGATTCTGGATCTAACTGGTCACCAAGAGCTTGGACCTTCCAGCTCTTTCATGTGCTATTGAGGTCTTCCCTTGTGTCTTGAGGATGGTGTAGCGAGCACAGCAAGCAAGGGCTAAACATCCCACCCGCATGGCAGAATTTCTGAAGAAGCACATGAGGTATGAAGGGCTGCACAGGTAGTGCAGGCTGCAGCACAGTCCTGTTGGCTGCATGTTGTCCTAGCAGCGGTTCTCTTGAGAACAGATCAGCCCAGGCCTCCTGACCGTGTGTGCTGCTGAGCACTGCCAGGAGGATGCACTGCTGGCTTCATGGGGTTGCTCTCTCAGTGCCTGGGGCATGTGGGAATGGTGGGCAGTGGAGAGTTGGGGCTTTTGCCAGTGGCTGTATGATGGAGCTGAGGCCGCAGAACCTGAACCATAAAATAGAGTTGCAGGGAGACTCCAGAACTTCCCCGTCAAGACGTGCTCAGTGCAGGAAGCTCAAAGAACACCATTAACATGGAAAGGTTTTTACGAGCCCTAATTGCTTCTGGTAGCCCATGTAAACAAATACTGAATCCAAACAATACTTTTCCAAGGAGAAGCCCCCCCCCCCCCCCCCACTGAAACACAGCACAGGCAGCACTGCATGGTAATACACGGTAGTTCTGTTATCTTTGCTTGAATCCAGACTGTCTTCATCGGCTTCAAAATGTGTCTGCCATCTCTCTTTGCCAGCATATGGCTGTCGGCAGGTGTTCTGCCTGAAGAGTTACACAGCAGTGAGCTGTCTGACAGTAATCAAGCCAAAGCTCATCATATGGTTTCAGTAGAAAACTGTTCCTGAGAGTTTAAATATTTTCCAGCTTTAATTAATTAAGTTGAACCGCCATTACTTTCCCCTATTTAACACACCCCCGTCATAATTTAATTGTGGATTTACTTTCTTTCCAGAACCACTAAATAGCAGTCGGTTTTATGAGCCTTGTTCTAATCCCACGCTGATGAAAGTCCATTATACAATAAAATCTGAGTTAATTTCAGTCATCTTCTGGTCACTGCGTTTTATTTCTCATGTCAGTGGTCATAAAGCAGAGTGCTGATCCTGCAACAAGGAGAAAACCCGATACCGAATTAATACACGAGAGCTTTGTACAGTGTAAGCTGTTGGCTCCGAGAGATAAATTCTGTCAGCATGGCATTTGCAGTTGGTAGTAGATTCATAACATACACCACTACTCCCAGGAAATAAATCAAAAGCACGGCGTGAATATGACTACTTTTAACTTTATCTTGTGGCAAGAAGAAATGAGCCTGCTGTCATTTTTATTAGTATCCCCTATTTAATTAGGCAACACTGATGGCAAGGGTGGAAACAACATTTACATGCTAATTGTTTTTAAAAGCTTTTTCATTCACTTCTGTAAATGAATTTTTAAGATAAGAGGAAAAGCGCATTTTATTCCTGCACAGCAACAACCCTGTGGGCTGTTCATTACGGCGTTACAGCCACCTCTGTGCCGTCACCCTCCAGACACTGTGCTGAGATGCAGAGCGAGTTGGGTCGGGGCAGCGCTGGGAGAGGTTTCCAGTTTGGGAACTGGTTCTGAAGGGACCACATCAGAATCTGAGCTGTGCACTGGATAAGTAAACTTGGAGTTTTCTGCCTGTCTTTGTCTGTCTTCATCGTGTACGTTGTTTTGGACAGAAGTTTTTATTTGCACATACAGCACTTCAAACAGCAGTGTTGTGTCCCGTGACTGAGTATTCTCTGCAGCACAGGAATAGAAAGATTGGAAACCTGAGTCAGTGTCAGCCAGGTGAGATCCTCTTGGGTGTAAAAAAGACTGAAGTTGCCTGTTTGGTCCCTGGAAAAATTCCAGCTACCCTAAGAGCTGCCCTAACTTGCACCATAATTGCTGTTTCCCATAGGGCCTTTCAGCACTAAACGTGAGAAGTACCGAAGAACACCTCAGCCACACCTCAGGCTGCTCTCCTGCTGGCTGGCATGCTGAGAGGTCCTTAGCAAATAGCCCAGGCATTGCTTCATTTGTTGGGAAGACCTTGTGTGGTGCAGGTGTTCTTGGGAACGTGATGAGAAGTAAAATGGGAGAGACAGGGATAGCCAAGGGCCATAACGTGTCAACAGTATCTACTAAAGGAGAAATCCCTGGTCCTTACCTTGGGCCTGGCATGAGAGTTCCTCCAGCAAATAACTTCTGTCCTGTACTTAAGGCAGGTCTGTTTGAATACAGTTCCTTCAACTACTGCCTATCTTTATCACAGAAGCCTTCCTAAATCTTTGCAAACACCCTTGTAAATAGCTGCAGTACTTTAGTGGGTATTACAGCAAATACAACTGCTCTTCCAGTCCCTCACTGAGCAAGTTAAAAGCTGGAAAAAAAATGGACTTGACTTGGTTGGGACACCCCAAATGTGATGCTTTTTCACAACAAGTACTCTGAGTCATCACTTCAGCCTGCAGTAATTGCCCACAGTCCTCCATTCTCTCGCAGCCTTTTCCTAAAGCAACAACATTCCTATTTCCTCTTTCTCTGCATGTAATCCAGCTAATGTTCCATTCTCTGACGTGATTTATTATTCTGTGTGAGTCCATGAGAAAACAGAAGGGAAAACAAGTTGGAGCAAACTTTCTGTTTGCCCGTGATGAGGTACAGCGTCAGCATGCTGCTACAAGAGAGCAAATTACTGGGTCCAAGTGGAGCAGTTTTGAAAGTAATTCTGGCCAGCTGGAAGGTTTCACTTCAGTTTTTATCTTCCCATTTAACAAACAGTACATCACAAGCCCATCTCTCACCCGGCTGCTTTTTGGGAATGGTGTGTATATATTCAGACTTTATAGGGGTTTTATAAGAACAGATATGGTTAGTGTTGAATCACTGCATACCTCTCTGGGCACTAAAGCAGAATGTTTAAATAATCAGCATATAAACACCAGGTAAGCTGAATGAAAATCATACTGAATCATCTACATAGTAAAGAAAAAAATTCTTCAGCTGCTTCATCCCAGAAAATAGGTACCTCATTAATCACTGATAAACTACCGTGCCAAGCAGGTAATACTGGTAAGGCTGAAATGGAAAGAAAAAAAAGATGGTCATGAGATGGAGCAGAACACGCTACTGGAAAATGAAATGACCTGCTGTGATGACTCACATCCAGCTAACCAATCTGAGCACAGCACCACTGAACCCTGCGGAACGCAGAGGAAGTAGATGCTAGAAACAGGCAGAGAAGTAGAGACAGGGTGCAGAAAATGTAAGAGTGAAAGTAGGCAGACACGGGCACGCTCTATGCTGCTGGAGTTACAGAAGGGCAGAGGATTCTGCCAGTAAACAAGCAGTCAGTCTGCACTTTTTACTTTGAGAAATTCATTTGCCTCCAAGGACAGTTTTGTATCAGTGGTCCCTTGTCATCGTCAGCTCAGTAGCAGCAGTAGTGACTGCTGATGAGCCCGTCATGCCTGCAGGAAGAACGGAAAGCAATTAAACAAAATTTAAACGCAACGTTTGAAGCAGGAGTGTACAGTCTTGTGTTTCCTGAAATACCTTATTTGTGCATGTCAGACCTTATTTGTGCATGTCAGCAGCTCTCTGTCTGGAAGCAGAGGAAACTGTGTCGAGTTGCGAGGCTGACCAGTTTGGAAGGAATGCCATGCTACAGTTTATTCCAGTCGGTGCAAATAAAAGAAATGTTGCATACGCAAATCAGCTGAATGTCTGTCTGAACTGCACAGAGTTACACAAATTGCCATCTGCCTACACGCCAGTACGAACTTCCAGGACCTGCAGAGGGAATGCCAGGCAGACCAACCTGAAGATGTAATCACCAGGGATAATCCTCTGAGCTTTACGGGGCACGATATGCATGCTAAATCCCTTATGGTAACATTTTAGGTGCTGGCATTAATCAAGCCATGTCCAGATACCTCATGCCAGGATAAATCACATATGCCAACCAATGAACTGGAATCTGCCCTGATTTATGTAACTCCTGCAAAGGTGTTGTTCCCTGAAGTGCACTCTCCGAACGCAAGCCAGCTCTCCCAGTGTCTCTCACACTCCCCTTTAATGTCTGAGTCAGCCTCTGTGATGTCCTATGGATGTCCTGCCATGATTAAAAGCAACATTAGTCACACCTCCTTTTGTGAGAATAAAAAGAACAGAAATAGACACATACTATAACAATGCCCTCGATCAAACCGTCCTCCTTTTCCTGTTTCTGTGCAATTGGAGTGCACTGCTGATGCTGCACCTCGTTGGCTGCCCACACCACTGATGTCCATGCATGGCCAGTGGTAGAATGATGAAACAGACTAAACCACGTATTTTGCATTTTATGTTTTGAAGTCTGCACCAGTCCAAGTTTGTGTATCATTTCTCCTTTGAAAACTGCAAAGCAAGCATGTTTAGAAGGAATCCTCTGGCAGCACTGTTGGCAAATCCTGTTGCCACTTCTTTATCCCTGGATTTTTGTGGCCGGACAAAACTTTGCAAACGAACTGTCTGTACTGGCTTTTGTAACATTACATAACAGAGAAACTTTGTTCTGATTCATTACGTTTGGAATGTGTAAGATAAGAACCTGACATTATGGGCACGTTTAGCAGTGGGATATGAGAATTTCTGCTGCTTTCAGAAGTGGATGCCCCGTGCTGTTATTAGTGGGTGCTTCCCTGCAACGCTGGCAGTGTGGGTGTTAGAAGATGCCTTGAACTGGGGAAAGGCACAACCCCCTGCCTGCACGGCCCATGCAGCAACCATGTTCTCAGGGGCTTCTGTGTATGGTTTCTTCCTTCCCTTCTGCAAGGTCTCAGGAGTTTTGGAGTTTTGGAGTTGTTTCCACCAATTAGGGCCTGCAGCTGTTCCTTCCGTGATGCCCTCCTGGGAGCAGTTCCTTAAATTTCCACATTAGAAGGAGAAAACTTGACTGTTACAGCTCTAAAAAACACGTTCTTTCTCTCCTCCTTGCATCCTTGCCTTCCTCTGGATGTAACATCAGGCCTCGGGCTCTGCTGGCATCTTTGAATACTGCCCCAGCAGCGTGGGCCTGCTCTGTCAGGCTCACCATGGCAGACACTTCCCTCTCTGAGCTTCTTTCTGCTCAGCAGACTTCATCCATGCAGTGCCAAGGGCAGCGTGCCTGGGTGGGGATCCAGAGGACAGATCTGTAGGAGCAAGCTCCAGTACGTCCAGTTTGGGGCATACCATGTAGGTTCAAAACACAAGGCTGCCTTGTGCCGCGATGTAGCTGCAGATGTTTGGACTGCGACTTTCTTACAGGCTCTTTTCTACTGGAAATGCTGAAAATATAATACTTTCTTGTCTGTAGAGAGGATTGCACAGCGGTATGAACCTCCCAGTTGCCATAAAGTGACCTCAGAACCACAGGGCTGAATTTCTGCAGTGTTTTTGTGTGAACTTGGCCAAGTGAAGGTGTTTCTGTTGGGATCTTATTCACCATCCTGCTCGTTCCATGTAGCAAGATGCGATCTCTCTATATTAACATGCATTATGCTGTCTAATGACTACATCCATTTCAGACCTATTTCAAGCTCTGTGAAATGATTTATGTTCGAATGTATCTTGTTTCAGGATGAGAAATACCCCAACCAGAAAATACTATTAAAATAAATGCTAAGTCAAAGACGACTTGTAAAGGATCTTCCTCAATTAAGCAAATGTAATTTCTTTCATATCTTCAGTGTAATAAACCTCCTAGTCTTCCAATTACACATGGAGCTTCCTAGTCAAACTTTGTAGTTGTAATGTCAGAAACAGGAAGAGGACATTTTCAAATACACAGGCAAAACCAATATACAATTAAATTACATAATGTAAAACACACAAATTTCTACTTCTTTGAAGGCTACTCTGTCCTTTGATGCAAAAAATATTTGAATTGATGACTTATTCAGATCAAATTCTTTATAAAATGTGAAATGCAGTGCTTAAATAAAGAAGGCAGTATCTTACAGTGGATAAAACAGAGCTGCTGTTTCATGTGTACCCTGTATTGCAAGAATTAGCAGGTGCAGTGTTACACAACTATCTTCTATTTTGTTACTTCCCATTATTGACATCTTTGCACTATTTGTTAATACAGAACTGAAGTGAGAACTCTCAGGCTTTCAGATTTTAATGGTCAGATTAATTAGCAAAATTACAAAATCATCTCCTGTCATGAATAAAGAAACACACACTTAAGGTTCAGTTTTCTTACTTCAAATCGGAAACAGTGAAACTGTCATATAGTCATATGGGGAAGAATATATTAGAAAAACTTATGTTTCAAGGTTATTAATCCTTTATTCTTCTAACTTTTAATCTAATGAAAGATGTGGTAACATTAGAATGCTATCCATCTCCTGCTGGGGCCTTCTCAAATCCTGTGACAGGTCAAGGAAATGTTCATAGCAAGAATAGTGCAGCGTAAGACAAAATTTTGTTCAAAAAGCAGATGTTTGATTCTTCACCTGCTTTCACTGCACTATGACAGGTACTTTGTTTTCCATTCCTAGGGGTAAAAATCGTTTTAAAATTCATAATTGCTATATGCAAAGCAGAACTGACGATGTAAGCAGCAGTTCAACACTGACCAAAGGTAGAGCAAGTCTTCTTCCTCCTTTCAACAGACGTTCAGAGAAAAGCTCTGAGCGTTTTTCAAAACACACACCGTAAAGCCTGCACCAAAATGTGCTGGCTGCAAAATTTTCATGCCAAAATCTGAGTCAAATATTCACGCATAGATTTTTTGGAAGATGATATATGGAGGATTGGATTCAGTAACGGGCTGTGTGTTTGTGTGTGTTCAGGATCAAATGACAATGAAAGTCCTCGTTACGTTCACCTCTTCTTCTGCACAGCATAAATGTTAGATGTTTGTATTGACATATCTTGCCCTAATCCTGACCTCCAGCTTTTGGAAGAGATGTGTTAATCACATAAACAGCACTGCTGGCCAGTTAAGGGAAGTGGATCTCCTCAGTTCAAAAACTCTCACAGCACTTGGAGCTTAAACATTTCTTCACTGAAGACATTGAAGCATTAAGCAAGACAACCATCAGATTCAATGAACTGAACGATGAGGTGCCCTATCACTTCTTCTTGCTGATTTTTCATTTTCTGTAGAGCATCTGCCTGCCAGTTAGTGCTGCTGCTACAAGGCAGCCCTTACACTATAGGCAAAAAGGCAGGATGAAAATCTAGTCTTACTGAAAGATCTGTACGCAGATGGTTTTAACAGAAAGCAAGCATATAATAGAATGTCAGTGTTCGGTGAAAACTTCTACATCCAAAAATCCTAGACAAAGCATATAAAGCATGCAGAAATGCCAGTATCATACTGAAATCAAATCTGCCTTTTAGAAATACTTTTGCAAAACTGCTGTGTTCTATATAAACATAATGGTTGTTTAGGAAATAGAAAGGAAATCTGGGGACATCTAATCACCTGTCTACATCATAATTAAACGTATCAGTGACCTTGGTTGTGCTTACATACAGTTAACTTGTTTACGCTGCACTGCCTTAAACATTTTAGGGGAAAGCTGTTTTTAAGTAGTTCTTTTAGATGCTATCGTGAATTTGTTGAAGAAGGAAGAAGTATGGTCTGCTGTTTAAAGCACAGGACTCTGAGTCAGAAGATGCAGATTATGCTCCCTGAGCTGCTAACTACTGACTACGTGGCTTCTTCATCTCTAAATTGGGAAGTAATACTTAACTGGTCACAAGGTAACAAGGAGACAAGTTAGCACTGCTTATGATAATAGCAATAATCAGAGCAAAGTTATTGGAAGAATACTGACTAAAAAATCTGTGGGAAAGAAGCAAACCACCTGTATGTTTGAAGTTCTGGCAACTTAACTCTGCAACAAAGTGAAATTTCCAAGCTGTGCTGGTGGGCGGTTTAGGAATGCAAAATATCAGCGGTTGCATGTGTGAAGCAACATCATCTAAAGGTCACCGGGGCTCTAAAGTAAAAGCATGATCTCATGGCTGCAGTCTTTGCCCTTCCCTGTTCACACCCTTTCCGTGTTTACGACTGTTGCACAGGGAGGTATTCATGGCTTCCCCACCCTTATACAGGCAGCCACGCATCGTGTAATGCTGTGCAGGCTAACTATACCTCATAAAGTCTCCATGCCAGAAACAAAAGGAGGCAATCGCTTGGCAGGCTCTTCCTTGAGACTGATCAGGATCTGAGCTTGTGAGGGTGGAGGTTTTCTCTAGGACTGGAAAATGCTGTCAGTGTAAGGCTGCCTGGCTGACTCCGTCCGAGACAAAGTGCTCATGAGTGGGCACGGGACAATAAAACCCAGAGAAAGAAAGCAGCGAGGAAGTCATTTACCAAGACAGGAGTAAGGTGGGACAGCTTACTCACTGTATTAATTGTATGATAAAATTTCCTCCATTTTAAAGGTACAATTCCCTCAACTATAGTACATTTTGGACTGAGCTGTGAGAAACGGAAGGAGGAAGAAAGTGCAACAGAAGGAAAGTGGTAGGGCAACAGAAGGAAGGTTGTGGGGCTGTAAGCAGCCGTCACACCGTGCTGCCCCTGCACGCAGCAGCAGGACACCGCTCTGCTCCTCCTTCCCTGCTGACCCGCAGCTTCGGGCTGTCGGAGAAGCACCCCTCCCCTGGCTCTGCCCTCATCCTCCTGTGCCACTGCTTCTCCTGTACACTGAGCAGCGATGAACGTTGGCCCGCTCGGCAAAGCCTACCTCCAGCAAAGGAAGACCATGGCAAAACTTGTGATCAGTTTATAGCAAGATGCGGAGGGAACTCTTTAACCTAACTGTAAAAGCATTTTTACCACTTTGTTAAGTTTACCACTTCCTTTGTTTTTAGCCACCTGGCTAAGCAAGACACATAGGCTGCCTTGCCTGCCTGGCTGAGCCACACTGGGCTGAGTCTGCGGAGTGCAACCGCAGTGTGTCTGATGTATCTGTGCCCACAGCAACTGTGCAACTGCCTTCTGGTGCCAGCAGGGATTTCACAGAATCACAGCGGGTCTGAAGCAGGCAAGGCTTCAGGGTCCATCCAGCCCAGCCCCTACTCCATAACCCCATGCAATGCTATAGGCTTGTGGCAGAATGGCTTGAGGAGTGCATAGAGGAAAAGGACCTGGGGGTGTTGGTTGATGCTCGGCTCAACATGAGCCGGCAGTGTGCCCAGGTGGCCAAGAAGGCCAATGGCATCCTGGCCTGTCTTAGGAACAGTGTGGCCAGCAGGAGCAGGGAGGTGATCATCCCCCTGTACTCAGCTCTGGTGCGGCCACACCTCGAGTACTGTGAGTTTTGGGCCCCTCACTACAAGAGAGACATCGAGGCCCTGGAGAAGGGCAACAAAACTGGTGAGGGGTCTGGAGCACAAGTCTTACAAGGAGTGCCTGGGGGAGCTGGGATTGTTTAGCCTGGGGAAAAGGAGGCTCAGAGGAGACCTCATCGCACTCTACCACTTCCTGAAGGGAGGCTGTGGTGAGGAGGGGGTCGGCCTCTTCTCCCAGGTAACTAATGACAGGACGAGAGGGAATGGCCACAAGTTGTGCCGGGGAAGATTTAGATTGCATTTGAGGAAAATTTTTTTCTCTGAGAGAGTGGTCAGGCCCTGCAATGGCCAGCCTAGGGAGGTGGCTGAGGCACCGTCCCTAGCGCTGTTCAAGAAGCGTTTAGATGAGGTGCTGAGGGATTTGATTTAGTAGCTTGGTGGGTAGGGATGGTGGTGTGAGGACGGTTGGACGAGATGATCTTGTAGGTCCTTTCCAACCTAATGAATCTATGAATCCAGCAAGGACACCCATAGCACGGTGTCCAGGCCCACCTCCAGGTGCGTGACACCCCTCGCCCTCCCGCGGCCCCACAGCCACCCCGACACGACCGCCCCAGCGCTCAACGCGCAGGCGCAGCGGCCGCCGACGCGGTCGGTGCGTGAGGCGGGGAAAGCGCGAGGCGGGGGCGTGCGTGCGTGCGTGCGTGACGTCGCTGCGTCGGGAGCGCGCGACGATCCCGGAAGTGCGCGGCGGGGAAGGAGCCGGCCGGGTGCGGCGCTGGGTTGAGGCGCCGAGCGAGTGCGAAGCGGCGGTGAGCGCCGCCAGCCCGCGCTGGCCATGACCAACTTCATCTCGGTGCAGCTGAAGAAGGCCTCGGAGGTGGACCTGGCCAAGCCGCTGTGCAAGTTCATTCAGCAGAGCTATCCGAGCGGCGATGCCCAGGCCGAGCACTGCCGCGCCGCCGAGGAGCTCAGCAAGCTGCGCAAGAGCGCGGTGGGCCGCCCGCTCGATAAGCACGAGAGCTCTCTCGAGACCCTCCTGAGGTAGGGCCCGCGCCTCTCCTCCCGTGCTCGGGGACTCCGGGGCGCGGTGGGGCCGGGCCAGGTGCGGGCGGGGCCCTCGGGAGGCGGCCGGGGCTGCTGGGCCGGCTCTGGCGGCCCGCGGGCTGCGCCTCGGGCGGGAGCCTGGGCCCGGTGTGGGGGGCAGGCCTCGGCCCTCCCGGCTTCCCCTTCCGGGTGGGAGCTGGGGGAGCTTGTTATTCTGGGAGCTAGGTGAGCGCCCTTGGCTTTACGGGACGTGCGTTACGTCTCGCTGTTGCTGCTGACGGCTCCTCTTCGGCTCCCCTTCGGCTCCCCACCGTGTTCAGCAGCTCCTGAGTGTATTTGCGAAGTCACGGCCTTTTTCCCCTGCTCGGCGCTTTCAGTTTGCTAAAAAGGAGGTTTTGCTAGGAGGAAGTATAGTGCGTCGTGCTGGAACGGCTATACGTTGGATAAGGGAAAGTTTCAGTCTGAGCCTCCTACTGATTAAACCGTACGAGGGCTGCTTTGGGACCACCGTGTCACCCACAAAAGTGCTCATTCTCTCGTACCTCCCTCTAATCCCGATGCATCACAGCGTTGGCTTGCTGTGGTAATCCTGCTGCTGTCTCTGCGTGGGAAACGCTTCAAGCTCAGCTATTTGTAGCTCTAATCGCTGAAGGCACTGTGATTAACCCAGTGATAAACACCGAGCACAGACTTCAGTCTTCCTGGTTAGAATCGAAGATTTAATGAGTTTTTAGCATTAAGCTTTCCTTTTGTTTTAAAGAGAAGGATTTCCTCGTGCATAGAGAAATGACAGCCCTCAGGTTGCCGTGCTTCTGCAATGCTGTACTGAACGAGTATATTTCACATTCGCTGGAATTTGATTTAAAAACTTCAAAAGGAATGGGAAAGATGTGTGACAGAGAAGAGATGATGTTATCGTTTTCTGTTGTTTATGAGCTTATCGAGCTCGCACTGTGTGTCTGGACTATAAAAGCAATGTGTTTTACAGTATCTCTGCAGCTTCCTGTTCTATTCCTGCTTATTGTGCTGTACGATTTTGAAGGTCAGGGAAATAAACAAACATCTGTGAACAGAAAGATTGACTCCGCCAGCTTGAAGGGTGTAATGTCCCCTTCCTGCAAACACTGGAATTGATCTCTCTTTTCTGATTGTACCAATGTGATTAATTTCTACCTGAAATCCCTGTTTGGCCCACGCATGTCACATGACCTCACCTTGGCTGATAACCACTGAGCAGAAAGCGCTGCTGTGTCTCTTCAGTTCTGATCTTTCTCTTCCTACAGTTCTAGGAAGCAAAAGGTGTACGTGGCTTTCTCTCAGGATTGAACCTTGAAAAATGAGCTCAGGATGAGGTCAGATGAGCCTCGGAGCTGGAACAAAAGAGGATAGGAGGAGTGTGGCTGAAAGCCAAGGGCTCAGGGATACCTCCCTCTTTTGGGGCCAAGTCATTACATTAATTAAAGCCATACTGTGCACCTACCTCGGGTTTTCTGTTTGAATTATGAAGGGAAACTGATCACAATTGCATAATTAGCCAATTTTCAGGTCAGTTCCATATGCAGAGATCTGTTCTCTGCTATCCATTAGCAAATGTCTTTCGCTTGCCCAGGTGCTGTTGCAGAGGTCAGAGGCAGAGCGTGGCTCCACGCAGCCGCATTATGTATGAGCAAGTCATGTCCTTTCCCCCAGCAACGCTGTTAAAGCCTCCTCTCATAAAACATCTGCGTTTAAGATACTGCCGCTTGATAATGTTCCCTTAGTGGAAGTGAGTGATGATGGTCTGAATTGTCTTTAAGTTCAGAGTTCATGACCAAAATCTCGAAATGTTTACTTCAATCTTATTCACAGAACAGAACAGAATAGGCATAAAGTGTACGTAAATGAGAAATAAAGCTCTCAAATTTTTCTTTAACAGAAAGTTTTTTGCCCGTGTGTGATTGTCCATTCCAGTTGTTTGGAAAATAAGTTCTTATTCTGTGAGAATATTCTTCTATATATAATCAGTTCCGGAAAGTGCCAGCAGCCGCTGACAGGTTGCAACAGAAGCATCCAGCTGAGCTTTGCTGGAAGGAGCCCAAGCTTCCGACTGCCTTGTGTTTCTTGGGAAAGCTCTCATCCCTTTCCAGCTCCCTGTATCTTGCTGTTAGAGCCGTACTAAGTCTTGTGTTCCAGTTAACAGCTTTAACAAGGTCGGCGTTTAAAATTGGTTTAGCTCTTCCAGCTTTGCTTCACTAACTGCAGTGTACATTCACTTCTTTGTGACCTTTTAGACCTTCGCACCTCGCAGAGAGCTGCAGGCTCCTGAAACATTAAGGAATGAGGGCTTAATCTTCTGCTAACAGTCTAGAGGTCCACCTTGTTTTGCTAAGTAGTTCTGCATGTTTTTTTTTTTTTTCTTTTGGAGAAGAAATACCCTGGATTGTGGCTCCATTACCTAGATAAATCCTGAACACAAGCATTGGAAGCTTGGCTGATAAATGCAAGTGCTTCTTGGAGAAGTACTTGAGGCACCCGGTGAAAAAGGGGAAAATGTGAATGGGAAAGACCCCTGCCTGCTTCCAAGCTTTGTGTTTTGTGAGAGGAGTGCTCTGAAGGTGATGTAGGTGATCTTGGACACATGTTTCTCCTTAAATTCTGCCATACTGAGACTGATGTAGTGCTCTTTTCCTTAGCCTAATAACAGCTTCAAGGGGTTCCCCGCTTCCTCTCTCAATACTGAAGATAGCCAGGACTCCATTTCTGTCCTTTGGAGTGCTGGGGTGGCAGTAGGAGTTTAATTGGTCCAATTTTGTTAACAACCTTTGCAGAACTATTTTTGTGTGTGTGTCTGTGACTTTATTTTGAGCGGTCAGATTCTCTGGAGGCAGAATGGTGCAGCTCTGGTTTCCAGCTGTAAGTTCAGAACTCCAGTCCTTATCTGGGAGAGCGGGCAGATCTTGGCCTCTTTTATCTTCCTTTGATGGAGGTTTTCTTTGTGATTCTTTGAAGGGGGAGGAGGATTTCAGCTTCTTAATGCATAAATCTTATAGTTACATTTTAATGAAATTCTAATTTAGACCTTAATTTCCAACTCTTTTGACTGCTGTAACTCATTTCTGTAAGCATTTGGGAGCACGTGATGCCCATCTTAGTGAAAGGGCCCTGTACTTGGAGCTAGGTTTGGGTTGCTGACATCTGTTCAGCCTTTGTTGCTGTAGCTGGACCTCTGGCATGCATTCATACATTTGTGTGATTTTCTTTAATCCTACACATTAGCACAGCCAAATGTGCAGTGCCCATCTGCACTGTGCAGCAACTTCTGCTCTTCGTGTCTTGACAGTTAGAAATTAGTGTAGCTTTGTTTTAAATGGCCCCTCTATGTCAACCCGTAGCCTTTTAGAGGCTTGTGTATCAGACGTGGCCTTTCCTTTAGTGTTTGCCATCTTTGTGCTGTACTGCTGGCTTGATACAGTTCTGTGGTTGGTGTCTTCCTTTATCCTTATCGTTTAGTTTAGTCATTGCTAAACAAAACTTCTTTTTTTTTGTGGGGGAGGGAAGTCTGCAGAGTTTTGAAGAGATCTTAGCCTTGAATAGAATTTTGTATTCCTTAGTAAGAAGAAATGACACCAACACGTGCTTCAAACAACGAACAAGATCTGAATTTGTTTTTAAAAAATACAGCCAAACAAAAAGCCCTCTGTTGTTGGTGTCCATGGATGTTAAATGGAGTGACGTGCGTGTTTGTAGGAGCTCACACCTCTTCATTTCTCTGTGGTTGTCCTGATGCCATACAAAGAGAAGTCTTTGCCAGCAGCCAGCACTTACACGACCCAGCTTGTGAGGCCTTTTAACAAACTGTGCATCTTGACTGTTCTGTTGGCAGCCGAGAAGGGTGATGGGGGAATGTGGGAGGGCAGCTTGGCTTGACAAAATGAATTGAGTGACAGGAGGAGACTAAAAGGGAAGTCTCGTTTATGGTGCAGTACAAAATAGGAGCTTCTGAGAGCAGCAGAAGACAATGTAGGAAATACGTATATATAGGAAATGGCCACAAACTGCAGCATAGGAAGTTCTGCACACATGTGAGTGGAGGCTTCTTCACAGTGCAGTGACGGAGCACTGGCACAGCTGTACAGAGAGGTGGTGGAGTCTCCTTCTCTGCAAACATCCAAGACCCACTTGGATGCCTACCTGTGCAACCTGGGCTAGGGAGCTGCTTTGGCAGGGGGTTGGACTCCACGATCTCTGGAGGCCCCTTCCAACCCCTAAAATTCTGTGATATCAAAGTACATCACTTGAAATGATCTTCAGTGGTAGTATTTACTAATTTCTGAACTGCTTGTGTTAAACCACATCAGTAAAACGTATTAGGAAATGGAGGTGGGGGGAGCGGAGGTGGTGATGATGTGATGTTTTAAACCAAACGTAAATGAGAGCATTGCTGTGCAAAATCAGACTTCTTTCAGCTACAAGAGTGCTGCTGTTCTGTGTGCTTTTACAAGATCAGGTCTTGAACTAACAAGGTCACCAAAAAGAAATTGTGACTTAGCTATATGTAACCCCTGCTTCATTTCAAGGGCTATGTGCTTTCAGACTAGGATCACCTAATGAAAGAGGGAAAATAGCCAAAAGGTTTTTTTTTTCTTTTTTAAATCATTTACCAAAAATAAGCACACATTTAGAAACTGCTGCCTTTCATGTGCTGACTTCCCAAGTGTTGAAGGGAAGCAGTTACCTTGCTATTCTGGTAAGACAGCGGTAACAGTTTATCAGTGTACTGCTGCTGCTTTAGGTCTTGTGGAAAAACACCTTTGGTTCCTAGAGTAGATCTCGGAGTGGAAGCATACCTCAAATCTGACTCCGTAACGACAGCTCTTATAGCAATCTTACTAGTGAAGTATGATAGGATAGAACACAGATTTACGGATTTGTGTAGACAGCAGAAAAATTATCTCAAGCTTTAAAGCTCGTGTTAAGAATCTTAAAACCCTTTGCCTTCTACATAGTTGGTAAGTTGCTGCAGGTGAACAATTACTCTTGAGTAAACTGCTGTCACACTAAACAGCTGCAGAAATCATCTCTCCTTGGGATCAGTCTCTTTTAACTCAGTTTTATTGGTCAAAGACCTTCTGCAGTTCCCCAAATTCTTAATTGTGCTTAAAAAGAGATTGCTTAAAAGAAATGCACTAATGTTGGGTATGTGCCCACGTGACAGTTCTTATAAGGAGAAGCGTAGGAAATAGTCTTCACATGGGATATGTTAGCAGTTCAGTGTCTTTCTGTGTTGCATGCAGGCTGCCACTCAATTAGTGGTGAAGGTGCAGTGTGCAACTTGGGAAAACCTTCAGCTGCTAATTGTTGCTTGGATAGATTGCGTGGGGAACTGTGCTGTTCTTGCCACCTTTCTGACTTCTTCCCAAACATCTTCTGCTGAGCAGACAAAATACTGGCACAGAGACTTGGTCTCAGTTCACAGTCACTGCGATAATATACTCTAACGACAACAGCTTACAACTGAACAATTTTATCAAGGGTAGAGCTTCTCAGCTGATAAACTGCAAAGCACATGCTGTTTCTAAGATCTTGTAGTAGAAACAAGCACGTTGGAAATGGCAGGGGGCTGGGTTGTAAGGTTATAAGAGCTCATTGAGTAGCTTGCTTATATTAAATTAAATGTTGTAATTTACTTCTGCAGCATGACTTAATGTCTAATGTGTTCCTGGATTTTTATGTACATGGGGACTCCTTTGTATAATGTGTTTTATTGTTTTTTTTTAATCCATTCTCTTTCAGAGTGTGGCATGGGACAGCTTAATCTGCTACTCTTTTCCTTCTGATTAATTCTTGGATGCCTCCCTTTGAACGTGTTCCTCTTCTGAAAATAATTCCCATGGGCAGAATCTGTCCTGCAGGTGTCCTCCATAGCTATGAGTGAGCCCCATAGTGTACTGGGTGGCATTGGGGAGACTGTTGTACCCTCTTCTTTACCCGCAAATGTGACAGCTAAGGCTCTTGGTTCAATTTCTCATAGCTTTTTCTTTTATCTTTTTGGTAGATACTATGATCAGCTGTGTTCGATTGAACCGAAGTTTCCATTCTCTGAAAATCAGGTAAGGAGCTATATCAAACCCTTAAATGGATGCTGCTGTAATCATGGCAGCTAGGATGCGATTTCACAGCCTGTGCGTGATCTGCTAAGCAGGACTTTGCTCAGGCAGGGCATTTAATCTTCAGTCCTTATTTTTGTAAACTTGGCTTATTTGTTTATACTCATGTAGTCTGTGCTAAGACTTCATCTCTGGGGGTCACAGTCACCTCTGTATTGAAGATTCAGGAAAGTTTTAGCAGTGGCTGGTGGTTGAAGTTAAAAAGAGTTGTTCTTGGCTGGAAAATTCTTCTTCAACTCTCCTTTTTCCAAGAAATCTATTTCATACCATGTTATAAAGGCTGTTTAAAAATGTCATTTCTGTGGGAAGACCTTTAGTCAGTAACAGATGCAATATGGTCTTTGTTTTTTTGAGGCAGAACAGATGTTTCATTCATAGCAGCTAAAAGACTAAATCCAATGAAGAGCTTACTACTTTTGCTTCCTCTCTATCTATAAATTACATAGTTTCTGAAAGGTGTGTTATATTTCCCTACCGAATTTCTTTAGTATCTTACAATTCAGAGGACGTATTTAGCTTAGCTTTTCCATACTGAGGTAAGAAATTTCTTTCCTCAGATGGAGACTGGAATATCTTTATATAGGCTCTTGTATTTTGGAAGAAAGCAAGACAGGCTTTTTCATCCAGAGGCGTTTACATAAAGGACAGAATTTCAGACTTAAAGATTGCAAGGGAGTGACTTTAACGCAGTTCAAACTGATCTGAGTTTTCTCTGTAGCTGCCTTCACTTGTTTGTGAAGCGAAGCCAAACTGTGCTTTGTTTTAACTTGAAAAAGTTTTGATGTGGTGAACTGGAAAACTTTGAGTAGGATCTGTAGACCTGCAAACACTTCTGTTAAATAGAAGTAGGGAGGGGAAGCAGGGAGGGGAAGCTGGTAAAGTAATGTAAGAAAGCACTGTTTATAACTGCTTTCTCTTCTGAGTGCATTTCCTGACAACAGTGCTATTGAGTACACTCTCAATATGCGTGTCATGGTAACTGTATTACTAGACGGTTGCAAGTATGCAGGTGATTGGGAATAGTGGTAACTGCCTGGTTGCGTGGTTTCCTTTAATGGCAACCGTGCTTGATTGTCATGCTTGGTGTGAGAGGAATAAGTTTGTAAATAAACAGGTCTGTCACTCAGAGCAGGTGCAGAGCTGAAGGGTTATTTTTAGGATTTGACTTGCTTGCAGGAAAAAGTGCTTTGGAGCAACTATCAGAAAGGAAAAAAATAGGGGGACAAACATCTTTAATGTTGGCTATTTCCTGAAACTTCCAGAATGTGTGTAATGTCACAGGTAAAGTCAATGCTTCGTGTAGTTAGAATAAAAAAGGAAAAATAGTATTTTGGGATATTTCCTGAAGTCTTATTATTGAATTTAAAAAATAAACACCTTTTTCTGTACCTTTCAGGTCTGTGTGACGTTTACATGGAAAGATGCTTTTGATAAAGGATCGCTTTTTGGAGGCTCTGTCAAACTGGGTATGTAGCTGTACCGAAAATGCAAGTATTAAAAATATTACCAAGATTTAATACAATTCTGTAACTGAAAGCTTAATTGTCTTTAAAGTATTTTCAGTATCACTTTCAATGAGTTTGGCTATAGTAATAATAGGTTAATCTCGTTAATTAAGTATTAAGTTGGTGCCATGCAAGTAATTTCTATAAAATTGCTGTCAATATTCAGGATCAGTTTTCCAAAGGCACACGTAAGGGAAATGGTTTTAAACAGGAGGGGGGTATATTTAAGTTACATGTCAGGAAGAAATTCTTTACCATGAGGGTGGTGAGACCCTGAAACAGGTTGCCCAGTGAGCTTGTGGGTGCTCCTTCCCTGGGAGCATTCAGGGCCAGGCTGGATGGGGCTTTGAACATCCTGGTGTAGTGGGAGGTGGCCCTGCCTGTAGTGGGTGGAGGAGAGAGGTTGGAACTAAAGATCCCTTCCAACCCAAACCATTCTTTGATTCTATGAAATAGATATTCAGTCTGATAATAGTTATACAAACATGTACACCCCAAACTGACATTAATCAAAATTGTTCAAGTTCATGTTAAATTTCAGCAGTAGGTTGTTGGTAAGCTGACCCTTGTGCTTTATGTGAATTAGATCCTCTTGAAATGTGCTGGTGTGACCTCATAGGTCATTGTGTTTTGTTAAAGAGGGGTAGAAGGATCTTCCTGCCCCTGCATGAAATGATTATTCTATTACTTCTTTATAAAATGTTTTCATACAGTGTTGGCCATTTAGAAGAAGAAGAAATTATATTAGTCTCCTGCAGACTTGAAGGAGTTTGAGTCTTGTTTTACTTGCCTCAGGACAATTCTGCATTGCAAATTCAGAGTCAGTGGATATGGAACACTTGCCAGTACAGAAACTGAGACTAAATCCTTTTGAATTAAGTGAGAAGCTTTTCAGCTGTGTCATCGTTCTCTAGCATTTCTATTTATACCTAAGTGTTCTTTATAACTGGCATTGCAAGATGACCATTGCAGTTTTGAAGCTCTGGACAAAGCTTGGAAAACGTGAGAGTACCTTTTCTTGGTAGTTTTTACAAGCTCTTGTGTCTTGTTCTGAGTACAGCTTCCACAGCTGTGCTTGCATGAACATGCCACATCTCTATGTCTAAGCAGATGCTGTGCATCTTTTCTTGCTCTGTTTTCCTAACAATTCTGGCAAGTTCTTGTGAGCAATGAGGGACTGTTCTGGAGGTGCTGTGCCTTTCTTTGGAGTTTGCTCGTCTCTGATTTCTGACGAGCTAACCACTTCATGATAAATAACTTCATAATGGAGTTCAGAATATTTAATTATTTCTTAAAACATCTGTGAATTCCCGGAGATGTATAAAAGTTAGGAGAGAAAGTCAGTAATTGTGAGGTTGGTGATTGTCCTGAGAATTTAAATACGTGTAATATCTGAGCGGTGTGAGGAAAGCTTGCTTGTCTGCAGGTTAATTATATGCTGGCATAAATAATGTGAGGCAGATGGCCAAAGATTCAGGCAACAGTCTGTGTGTAATACCCAAGAAATTCATCATGGAGTGGCAAGTAATGGTCAGTTAACGAGCAGAGGAATAACATTTATTTTGAAGCTTTAAAACAGACCTTAATGGGAAGAAATTCACAAAAGGAGTGTACTGGTCTGTAGCTTTAGTGCTGTATTGCTGAGTGTCCAGGTGCTGCTGCTCTCCAGGTGAAATACAGCATGTGCATGAATCTTTCAGGTGAGAACTGGCAGCGTAGTCTATCAGTATAAGGCAAAATTTTTTCTACTGTTGAGGAAGTAAAATGCGCTTACCTCTAAAGAGAAGGCAAGTCTTTCTCCAGATGAAACTTCAATGGAAAACTTCATTGGCTTCAGTGGAAATGAGATCTGGGGGTGTGGCTTGAGAGTTCTGGCTTTCACTGTGGTGACTGCTTTCTTCCTGTGTTCCCCTGCATCCAAATCTGTATCTCAGGGGTAGCTAGCAGATACTGTGACTGTTGGGAAAGTGACCCAGTTCATACTGTGGCATGCAATCTGAAATATGTTGGCTTAAGTTAATAGGTAGAGCTATAAACAGAAGAGACTGAGGAAAAGCTATATTGCTTAACAGCTGTTCTCACTGTAGTAAATCACACTTGAGAAACAGTCCAAAGTGTAAAGTAATTCTAGGTACAGGGTGCTTCTGCACATCAAGAACGTTAAGTGTGCTTTCTTTTCCTTCCTTGTGTTTTAGATTTTTGAATTAACATGTAACCTGTTTAACATGTTCAGAAAAATTCTGGAAAGTCAACTTCAGAGGAGAAATGGTCTAAATGAGTGACTGTCACTTGTATAAAATACAGCAGCTGCTGGTCTTAAGACTTAGTGCAGGTCAGGGAGTAAAAACTTCAGAGAAAGAAATACATAGCTGTATGAAGAAGCTGGGTGAGAGTGAAGCAAAGCAGTGTGCCCCATTAGTGCTGCCTTCATGTTACAACTCAGCAGTTGGACCTGAGTTTGTGAAACTGGGAATTCAGTAACTGAGTTCTGTGCCTTCTCTGCAGTCTTTGGCTGTATGGCAGTGATGGAAGTTCTAATAACCTTTGAAAGGCAATTAATAGATTCGAAGTGGTGCTCTTCAGGTATAAACTGTTTCTGGAACTGTGGGCTCCATCCTCTGGGGCTTTGAAGTACTGCAGGGACTGAGTCTGAACAGGCCATGCTGCTCTCTAGTGAGCATGTTTTAATGAAGGAGATCTGAAGCTATTTCAGTCCATTTATAATCAGAATACATCCAAGTTATCTGTTAGTATTTTCGGGGTGAAATGATATTTCTGAGAGGTGGGAAAAACTCCCTCCATTTCAATGTATAATACAGAGTGCATGAGTCCATTTGCCTCAATGAGAGAGGGGTAGTTTGCATTCAAGATACAGTATATGTATGGGTAGTTGCTGCAGTGACATGTGTTACTAAAAGATCATCTAAAATATGTTCTTACACCTTCAGGAATTAAAAAAAATAAACCCAACAACCCTGTGTTCTGATTATGGTAACTTTCTAGGTACTGTGTAGTTATTTCTGCTGTGGCTCTCTGTAGTTTGTCACTTTGAAACATTTAGTGGAAGCAGTGAGTAGGCTCTGTTCAGCCTTTGGGTCAAAGGTAATTTTTTACTTTACAAGTTTGCTATAGTTGCTTAATTTTTTTTTTTTTTTTTTTTAAGTTTGAAACTGTCCCTTTGTCTGTAGGGAGCTCAAGTACTGAAGGTTATTGTTTTCTGAAAACTGTAGGTAACAGTTTTTCTTGATTGCAGCTCTGGCAAGCTTGGGGTACGAGAAGACCTGTGTTTTGTTCAACTGCGGAGCGCTGGCAAGCCAGATTGCTGCAGAACAGAATCTAGATAATGACGAAGGCCTAAAAGCTGCAGCTAAACACTATCAGGTACAGAGGCTCCCTGGTTGTGCTTTGGAATTCAGAGTTATCTGTCTTATGCAGCTGCAAAATTGATGTTCTATGTTTTCTTCCTTTTATTACGATGGTGGATTGGCTGTTCACCTGCCTGGCTCATGCTTATTTGCTAGTTCTGAAAGATTTCATTCTATAACAGTTCCCCCCTGCCCCTTCCCCTAAGACTGCTGGTAATTAATAATCTTCAATAAGGACTTAGGAATGTTTTGCTAATATGAAGTTTATTCTTAACAAGTGATGCAGTAATACTCACTTGCATTCTTCTTGGTAAAATGCATTACATTTTTCCTGATCTTACAAGGTCATCTATTGCCAGTACAGTTTATCTTGATAAATGCCTCTGTGTGAGTAACTGAAAAACAAGAAGTTGCAAGTGGGAGTTGTTTTTTGCAGTTACACAATCAATGGGAGACTCTATGCCAAAGAACTTAACAGTTCTCTGAAATTATTGTATATATTTTATTTGTAAGAGTAAATACCTGTTTAGGAATATGAAGGATGTTACTGTTCTATTTTGTCTAGTTTGCAAGTGGTGCTTTCCAGCACATTAAAGACACCGTCCTGACAGCTCTGAACCGAGAACCTACAGTGGACATCTCTCCAGACACAGTTGGAACTCTCAGTCTTATTATGCTAGCCCAAGCCCAAGAAGTGTTCTTTCTGAAAGCAACAAGAGGTATACTTTAATGTTTAGGTCGTATATTTTTGTGTTCATTAGTACTTCTCAAAAAACATAAAAGCATTTTAAGTTATTAAGAGATGATGATCAGAGGTTTTCAGTTTTGCCTTTACTGATTTCCAGCCTTCCTCTGCAAATGCAGGTCATTAAACACAAACTGCAGATGTCATGTTAGAATTTGTTTAAGGTTAATTTGGCAGTGCATTTGTTCCACTTGCCTTTCCTTTCTTTCTGTGATCGAAACAATTAGTCTTTCTTTACAAAGGATTTTGCTGGGTTATCTGTCTTGGAAATAATAGGTATTAACTAGTATGTTTCTTCAGAGGGGGGAAAAGAAAATCTTGTAACCTTTTGCCTCGTAGGGAACATTTTAACAAAAAAGTCATCAGATCACATAAGCTCCTTTTTCTCTGTCATCTCCATCCTATTTCACAGTGGAAATGATCTGTCTTTAATACTTTAAATGCACCGAAGTCATAGAATATAAATGTGTAACATCATAGTTCATATCTGAAGTGTTGTAGATGTTTGCATATGCTGGAATGAACAGTGGATTTAGGATTTGATTTCAGTGATTTGAGTACTCCAAGCTTTCTCGTCCCCCTCTCCTGTATCTCCTGCTGATGCTTATCGGTCTGGCCGTACATAAAAAATCACCTGAACCAGAGAATACTTATTTGTGAGAGGAGCTGTTCAGATGGTCAACATCTGCATTGGTTGCTTGCTTCATCTCTGTGGGCTGAATTGCTAGAATAGGCCAGAGATGATTATAAAAGGAGATAACAATAGTTATGTGTTCTTTTCTAATGGTTCTGGCTTCAGAAACTGAGTGAGGACACGTGCTCAGCAGCATTCCCTGCCTCAAGTGTCTCTGACGTGAAATATATATTTCCTTAGCGGTTACTGCTGTTTGGGGATAAAATCATTAACCTGTTGACTTGTGTAAATTGATGATAATTACGATTTTGTTTTTTTTCTTCCCCAGATAAAATGAAAGATGGCATCATAGCTAAACTAGCTAATCAAGCTGCGGATTATTATGGCGATGCTTACAAACAGTGTCAGTATAAAGATACTCTGCCCAAGGTTAGTAACCCTTGGAAATAACTCGGGATCTGCTGCTGTTGTGTAGAGTGTCCTTGATGAAATATGCATCATGTGGTATCCTCAGGAAAAGCTGACCGTTGTTAGGTTTATGTTGTGTATGAACCTGGAATTAGAAAAACTGAACAATCTAGGAAGAAAAATAAATTACTTATTTAAAACAATTATTAAAAAAATATAATTACATGAAGTGCTTACTTGCAGCATATTTCGTTTAAAGTGAACTTGGAACGTTTGATGCATTCAAGGATACCTTCTTACTTAATATCTTACTAAATCGGGTTCTCAAACTAACATTTCTAATGGGGCTTAATTGGTTTCTAAGTCTCAGTGACTGTGTGGAATTTGCTGTCTTGATAGCAGGTTATTGTGGCATTGACCACCTACCTGTTATTGAGAAGCATGGCTGAAAGAGTGCATCTTCTCTTCCACCTCCAGAGCACTTTATAAATATCAAAATTGCCTCATTTTAGAGTTGACTATTAATTTGAGTGCTCTTAACTTTTGGAAGAACTGGGAAAATGGTTTCTGCCACGTTCTTTAAATAACGAGTACTTTAAGAAGGAGCAAGTTGGGAAGGTTATACCAGTTACACTTAAATTGTAAAACAACAGGAATTCTGTGCAGTGTGAGTTACAAAGTTTTATCTTGGATGAGAGGTACTTAATTTTGATATTGTTGGGCTCTTGGAATTTATATGAAGCGAAGTTGGAGTTTGTCTTCTGTGGTGAATTTGGTGTGAATGTCCGTGGGAGCATCCTAGACTGCTAACTTGGAGTAATTTGTCATTAATAGTTTCTGAAAGCAGTGATCCCAGATTGCAGTGGGTGGTCATCATAGAAGTAAACTGGAAAATATACTGGATTTACTAAATACCACCACTGGAAAAAAATAAATAAAAGCAAAAAAACTATGCATCAAAACCAGATAAAAAGCAGAAAGTTTACTAGAAATATTTTTACCGGTGATAAAGTTATAGATGTTTGCTCCAAAACTTAATATGCATTGTAAGCTGCATAGGTGTCTTTAACAAATACTTAGGGGGCTATTTCCTCTGGAAGAAATCATGTCTGTTTTCCTGTTTTTTTTGCTTTTTTTTTTTTCCTGTTTGGATTTTTTTTTTTTTTTTTTTTTGTTTTCCAGTTTGTTTTTTTCCTGCTAAACTAGAAGTGGTGTGTATTTTTATTCTTAAAGAATAAATTACACAAACGCCTTTGCTCTAGACCATCAGTGACTTTTCAATATATGTTTTATAAAAGAAAAAAACTAACATAAATTGGTTTTTTACTTGGCTGTAGTTTTGGATCCTCTTGTGTGCAGGTTTCTTGCCCACAGAGTGGTGTTTTACAGATTGGACCAATTTCTTGCTTAGGTGCTGTGGTTGTAATCAAATTCTGAGAGGTAATGAGATATAACAGAAGCCCTTGCTTTGTCTTTCATGATTGTGGATCTTTCTAACCCATAGATTTGCTCCCTGTTCCAGTTTTGCAGCAATCTATCAGTTGTTTATTCAAAATAACGTAAGGCTCGCTGTTTCTGTGAGTTAATGTCAGCTCTGAGAAACATTACGTGTTTGGGGGGGTATGAAATAGAAGTCAACCTGATGTGTCAGATTCCAGCTGCAAAGCTTCCCAGGCTGCTGATCTTTCAATTTGGACTTCGCTTTTCATCTCTGGGGTGCATCAAGGTTGCACAAATGTGAAGAAGCAGCTTTTTGTATGCTGAGTACTTTAAAACGTCGCTCTGCTTTTCCAGTGCTCCTTGGTTTAAGAAATAGAACAGTAAGGCCAAATCAAAGACTATTCCTAATGCTGTTGCCTGCAGTATAATGTTTTCTTCATGCCTTGGTTCCTGTGAAGATAAGTGTGTTCATATGAAAGTCCAGAAAGACTTTTTAATGGCTTTACATCTCAATATTTTTGGTTCTTTTTATTTGTTCTTTGTTTTCATGGAGTTATTTTCTTGATAGCTTTTTGCTGTTATGTGCTTAAAAAAAAAAGAAAAACAAAAGCACAACACTGTTTTCCTCTCTCACCCTTTCCTCCTATTTTTTTTTATTTTTAAGAACACTGTCTTGTCTTGGGGGCATTTGGATGCGTTCTTGTGACTATCCTTTCTAATATATGCATGCATTCCTAATCTTTGGAGTAAATGTTGCGACTTCATGGCTTGAATTTAAATTGTGTTTCATCTAATGTAATAGACACTACAGCAATGGATTTAAAAAGATGACAAAATTGATTCAATCCATGCCAAGTCGTGTGATCTCTGACATTTACCTCTAATATTTTAACCTATCTAAACCATTAATTGGGTGATTCTAATTTCCTTTTCTTCTTCCTTTTTCTTCCTGCATCCCATGTTGTCTGTGGTGGTTTATGTGGTTGGACTTTCCCCTGGTCAGTATTTTTATTTCCAGGAGGTGTTTCCTGTCCTGGCTGCAAAGCACTGCATTATGCAGGCCAATGCAGAATACCATCAGTCTATCCTGGCAAAACAGCAGAAGAAATTTGGTGAAGAAATTGGGAGGTTGCAGGTGGGTGACTTGGATACTTTTTGTCTTCACTGAAAAATACCGGAGAACTTTAAATCCTGAAATGTTAGCTGGGAGTCTTAAACCTAAAGTAAGCAGGACTGAAACATTCACAAATTGCAGAGTGTATTTATCACATGGATCTAATTATTAGTGGCTGCAAAGATGAGAAATATATCTGCAGCTTTTATAATGATGCATTTTCATTTGGGGGCACTTTTGTACTATTGATACTGCTTGACACGTTAAATCTCTACGTTTACACACGCTTCTTAATACAGAATAGTTAAAAGATTTGTTAATAAATGTTCCTAAAAAATTGTATCATACAAAGCTGAACTAAATTTCTTTTTATATACTTAGCTCCTTTCTTGCAATCCTGATATATATATGAGTTATTTTTGAAAAACACAAATGATTGTATTTTTCCATTTTTTTTGTCTATTTGTCTTTTTTTTGCCTCTACATCTGATTGATGAGGAGTCTTAGATATATTATAGCAGTAGGTGAAGGTCTTCTCACAAGGGAAGAAAAAAATGTCTTTCTATTTCCCTTCTCCAAGGGCTTAAAGAAAGTTAAAGTACCATTTTGTCTATGGATCCATGTGCTCTGTTAATACACAGGAAAGTTGTAAGGTGTAGAATTGTTGCATTGACATCTCAAAAGTTACTGTTAAACATTTTTTTGGTGCTGCGTGCAGCTTAATTTTTTTCATGCTTGTATGACAATGAAGTTGCAAAAGTCTCAGCAAACTTCAGTTTTACTTCTAATACAGCTCTTCACAAGCCTCTACTGTACAATCTTCAGAACCTTCAGTTCTTGACTTTTGTGAGTTTACACTGGCATTGGTTAAAATTGCCTCTTAAATATGTTGGTATTTGTGACACAATATGATCAGGATGTAACAAATACTGTCTGACAGTGTCTTGTCCTGCATTTTTCCTGCAGTAAATTGGGTGTAGGGAGGCCAGAGATCTTAGGGTTGTATGTAGACTTGGTAAGCAGAAATGAAGAGGCAGCAGGTTTTGTTTTATTTTAATTTGTGGTAGGACTCTAGCAGCACTTCAGTGGCTCAAGATTAGACAGGTGTTAGTGGTAGGTGTGGAAACCAGGACTTTGGCTTTGCTTCTTCTATGCATATGAGCAAGATTTGAGAAATTTCAGTGATACCTGCAAAAGCAAGCTTTGTATTTAAACTGGTGTGGAAATGACATGGTGACTTCTTGTTTATAAATGGGTTTTTGAAGTGTTACTGCCTTTTACCTGTGATTGTATCTATAGGATCTGGGAGGTTCATAGGCTGTTGTGGAATACTGACTTGCTCACTGATTTTTTTTTTTTAAATAAACTACTTATTTTTTTTTAATTTTTATTTTGATATCCATGAAAAATTTCTCCCAGTTATCTAAGGAAAGAATATCAATCATATGCTTTGGCAGTAAAGACACTTGACTACCTGGAAAGCTAATCTTTTTTTCCTAAGTAAATGTATTAGAGAAAAAAAAAAAAAGATTTTGTTCTAATTGTAACTCTTTTAAAATTTGCTAGCATGCGGCAGACTTGGTGAAAACAGTGGCATCTCGTTACGATGAATATATAAATGTTAAAGATTTGGTTGACAAAATCAACCGTGCGCTTACAGCTGCCAAAAAAGATAATGACTTCATTTATCATGACCGTGTTCCTGACCTGAAAGATCTGGAGCCCATTGGGAAAGCCAGCCTTGTCAAGTCTACTCCAGTGGCTGTGCCCCTCAGTCAGAAATTCACTGGTAAGTGGAGTTAGCCAAGCACAGGGTAATTGCTAACTAGTAAAATGCGCGTGGCCAGAAGAGCTCATTTTGCCATGAAAAAGTAAATGTTTACTTCTGCATTGTGTTAAGTTCACTGTAGGGTCTTCAAAAGTGTTATTTTTTCCAATTTGTTTTACTGCTTGGGGATAAAATGTACTGGAAGGAAAAAAAAAAGCCACTAAGTCATTATCTGCAGTGTAATCTTAAAGATTTTTGCAGCAGCTGTGTTTTTTTCCCCCATGTTAAACCAATGCTTGTAACTTCAAAAGAGCAGTGGTACAGGGGAAAAGTATCAAATGGTACAGTCGTCGCTAACCTAGTTGCTGGCCTTCCTTAGAGCTGAAAAACACCAGTTTAGCTGAGCAAAGGGGTTCTGAAAAATGATCTTCTTTCTCCTTTTCTGCCTTTGAAAAAAGCCTTAAGGAAGGTATGATTTGTAGTCCTACAATTGTTGTCATTGTAACGCTTTTAAGATTACTTTCCATCTAAGACTGCAACTGAGTTAAACCTAATGCATTAAACTAAAGACCTTTAGAAAATTTATTTTAACACACCTTAGGGAGAGGAGAAATATCTTAAACTACATAGATCATATTTCTGTAGTGCAGTCTGTACTAAAGAGCCACGAAGAATGTTGCATCCTCATACCTTCACAGTACTACTTCAGTAATTTCTACTCCTTTCATTGCAGACCTGTTTGAGAAGATGGTTCCCTTGCAAGTTCAGCAGTCTGTGAGTGTTTATAACCAGAGAAAGGCAGACCTGGTGAACAGGCTAATAGCCCAGATGAGAGAAGCCACAAATTTAGCAAATGGGTAAGTATGGCTGCTGCTTAATTTTATCCAGAGGAGTTACGGAACGCCCTCTGAATGTGAATTGCCTTGTACCCTGTATGTGTCCAGATTACAGTGAAGGTTTTATATTGCTTTGTAATTAGCTGGCAAACTTCAGGTCCAGCAGGGGCGCTGAGAACTACCTGTCTGCAGGTGTTAGGGCTAAAAGTATCTGAAGAACTAATGACATTTCATTTCAGTGTTTCCTCAGTTTTAAGAGTCTGGCACTTGCTCTGAATGAATTTCACCATCACTGATCTAGAGGGATTTTCAAATTTCAACAGTCAGCTTAACTGAACCAGTGATACTACATCAGCTCCCCCCTACCCCCACCTCCAAAGATTTTTATTATCAATATTTAAAGAAAAACCTTAGAAAGTTGAAACAAGAGCATAATTCAAGGCAGTTGGTTATTTATCTACCAGGTAGTTGCTACTGAAAATGTTCACCGTATTTCTGAAAAGCTGGAAGTCTAGGATCGATTTGTTCAGCTTTTGAGAACTTTGAAAGAGGGCTTTTTTGTGTGTGTTTGAGGTGTAGTCCACGAATAAGTTGCAAGTACTCACTCTCTGCCCAGTGGCGTTATATACTGTGTTTCCATGCTTCTTATCGGCTGTGTGAATGTTTATTTGAAGAGTAATGCTATTTGCAGGGTAAGGTTATTTTAACTCTGCAGGCAAGGTTCTGTATAACTTGTTGACTCTTTCAGAGTGTTGGCTTCCCTCAACCTTCCGGCTGCTATAGAAGATGTGTCTGGTGATACTGTTCCTCAGTCTATTTTGAACAAGTCCAAGGCTGTGATTGAACAGGGAGGAGTTCAAACTATTGATCAGCTGATCAAAGATCTGCCTGAATTGCTACAAAGGAACAAAGAAATCTTAGATGAAGTAAGCTCAGCAACTGTTGTCCTTAAACACAACCACCTAATTTGCTTTCTTTAAATGCTCCTATCGAGGCAGGGGAAGTGGGGAAACATCCTGTAAAAAAACTGGGATCATTTGTGCCTTATTTCTTTTTCTGTTTGCAAATTATGTGTAAGGAAGATACATGCATGTTCTTAAACTAGCTGTGTATTCAGTAACTATTTTATGCTTTCAAGGCATTATAATGCATATAACACTTCTAACTCCTTCAGTCACTACGGTTATTAGATGAGGAAGAAACTACAGACAATGAACTCCGAACAAAATTCAAAGAACGTTGGCAGCGAACACCATCCAATGATCTCTATAAACCTTTAAGGGCAGGTAAAGTTCTCCATTGTCTTGTAAACTAAAATAGCTTTTACATATCACAATGTTCCTATCTTTTAAGATAAATCTCAGTTTAGGAAAGAGTGTGCTAAAATATCCTTACAGCAATATGTACTACTGTTTGGAGTTGGGAGCTGATGTTATGGCAGAGAATTTTTGAATGCTTCAGCATCCCTGGAGTGAACTTAAGTGCTGAAGTTTAGAAATATATATAACTTTCTAAGAACTTGTTTCCTGTTACCACTGAAGTAGGACTTTTAGTGCATCTTTCTCTGTATGTTAACTTAAATTTTTTAAAATTTCCTAAGGTATTTTTTCTTTGATTTGCATAGTTTGTTTTTTATCAGTTTGATCATCAGCGTGATCAATTATCATCATCACCTTAGCAGGCTTTCTGTTCTTGTTGTGTATTGTTGAGAAGGTAGCAAGGGACTGCTACCAGTGCCTTAGTGAGCAAAGTTAACAGGCTTTAAAATTGGAGTGATTCAAGCTAAGTGTTTAAGATGCTTTCATATGCCTCTGGATAATTGACGTAGCTGCCTTGTTTCAAATGAAACTTGAAACTTTGTCTTAAGTCATGAAAGTGTCATCATAATGACCTTGAAGGTCTTTTCCAACTTGTGCAATTCTATGATTCCACGTGTTTTGGAGCCTGGTGCAAGACAAGTTGTGAAATATTAACGCTTTTTTCTTCCCACCACCAGAGGGAGCCAACTTCCATAATATCTTGAATAAAGCTGTGCAGGCAGATGGACAAGTTAGAGAAGGCTATCAGTCTCACCGGGATACCATTGCACTTCTGTGTAAGCCAGAGGCAGAACTCAATGCAGCCATTCCTTCTGCCAACCCAGCAAAGACATTACAAGGGAGCGAGGTAAACCATAGAAATTAGTCCCTATTTTGTATAGAAGGATTATTCATCTCACAGAGTATACTCAAGTGAACTGATACATGAGCTGTTCCTTAGCTGCTCTTGCTTAGTCACAATTAATACAGGAGATTACACCAAAGCAAGTACAGAAAACGTTTTTGAAGTGCTAAGTCTGCTAAGGTATGTTTTATGCTCAGTGTAAGCAAGTTCAGTTGTTAAGTACAGCAGGAGTACTTGTAAGAGGAGCAGTTCTAGGTGTGTACTTTGTTATAGGGTGGAGCAGGGGAGTGCTTGGAGCAGATAGACAAAAGAAATGCAGTATTTCAAAGCATTGGGCAATGATGCTAATCTGCTTTTGAAGGAAGTCATGGCTCATTAACATTGATATTTGTTTTCTTCTAGAAGTGGTTTGAAATCAGTGTATTTGATTTGCCATGTTTAGAATATTGTATTGGAAGGTACCTGTTCTTTAAATAAATAAGTTACATTAATTCCATGTTCTTAATGGAAGCAGATCTGTAGAAGAGAATATAGCTTGAGGAATGCTTGAAGATGCTTGTTTCTTTGCATATTGTCCTTAATCACTTATCCTTAAAATGTCTTTTTAAACACATTTATAAACAAAAGGTCATACAGTAATGTTGCTGGCATTAACAGTGAGAAGTGCAATGTAAGAATAAACAATACAGTATATACTTCTGCAATAATTCTAAACATATTAACTTTTGATAATTTTATTGCTTAGGTTGTTAATGTATTAAAAACATTGCTGGCTAGTCTGGATGAAGTCAAAAAGGAGAGAGAACAACTGGAAAATGACCTAAAATCTGTAAATTTTGACATGACGAATAAATTCCTGACTGCACTGGCACAGGATGGTGCAATAAATGAGGAGGCCATCTCTGTGACAGAGTTGGACAGAATTTATGGGAGTTACACACAGAAGGTGCAGGAGTCCCTGAAAAAGCAGGAAGAACTTCTGAAGAACATTCAGGTACAACAGCTTGTCTGTGTATTTTATGTAAGCAGTAACAGTTCTTTAATCTATCCAGTGCTGTAGAAATCTCACTTTGCTTTCTGTTCTGTTTTGCTTTGGACTCTTACCATACACCAGTTAATATTCTTTTACTCATCTGATCACTGAGAAGTAGCTGGAAAGAAAAACAGATTTCTAGTGAACTCTGCTGCCATAGTTCCAGTGTAAGTTCTCTTAGACTGTCTTTAGCCCAGTAACGCAGATTGTTTTGCCCTAGAAGAAAATGCATCTGTGCATAAGAAGTTTTGGGTTGATTGAGTTTTCTTTCTCCTCACCCCATCATCTCATCTTGATACGCTTTTGTGAGATAACAGAAGACCTGTCTTTGCTATCTGCTAGAACTTTTTTTCTCACTGAAGCAAGTTTTGGTTTATTCCTTGTTGCTCTTTACAATCTGCTTGTCTTCTAGCATCTGTGAAGCTCAAAGTAAAAACAAACAAACAAACAAACAAAGAGAATTTCTCAAAGCGTGAATTATAATCTTAACCTTAATTTGTCCCTAACACTAAAGATGAGTACCTGACAGAAGAGGGAGTCCTAGTGCTTAGTCAAGTAAGGCTCCATAATTACTCTAACAACTGTTCTATCTGAATGCAAGATTACGGGCAGCTTCTGACTGCAACTGGTACTTGCAAGAATATAAATAAGAAACTCTTCAAAAAGGAAAAAGTTGGTTCTAAATAACCATATGGCCGTGTTTGACAGGCATTTTACATTCATGTGTTTCTTAATGTAGATGCTTCTAAAAATCTTGACGTGTATTACTTTGGTGCTTGAGTGTCCTACAATTCAAGTTCAGTGGCTGCTTCTGGCAGCTGAAATAGTCTTTTAAGTCTGATTTTTCACAAAGAAATGAGATGGAGGTGTTTCTTCTGTCAGTTTTCCACTTCCCTGCCCTTTTAATAGCTTGCCAATGTCAACCAAATTTAAGGTAGAGCTTCTTAAACACACTAGTGTGCAATATGATTTCATGAATATCAGTGGAGTGGAGTGCAGCAGGAAGAGCCTAATTAGTATATCCTTGGAAGGACTGTCTGCAGTAGGAGCTAAATTATCTGGAGGTCAACCAAAACAGAACAGATATTTAGCTGTAACCCTACTGCCTGATGGTTAATGCATACATAATTCTGAAATAACCGCTGCAGATGGGAGTCAGTGAGTGTCAGGAAGTACACTGTGTGGCTGGAGGATGATCGAGGTAGGTGCTGGGAAAAGAGGATAGAAGCACTGAATAAAACTAAAAACAGAACAGAATCTTGCGTGGAACCAGGCTGCATTATTTTCACTGCTTGTTTTGTTTCCCTTCCTCCTTTTAAGAATGCACATCAGGATTTTTCAAAGATGAAACAATCAAACAACGAATCTAATTTGAGAGAAGAAGTTTTGAAGAACTTAGCTGTAGCAAACGACAACTTCGTGGAACTCCTAGCCAATTTAAAAGAAGGCACAAAGGTACAGTAATACTTAGGGAATTGGAAGAGCATTTTATTTATGCAGTGAGATGTGAATGAAAAGTCATAAGCATTGTGCACGTGTGAAGTGGGATGAACGTTTTAGGATTTTACTACAGAAGTGAGGGCAATGAGTTGTTTGAATGTTGATTGTTCTGACGGCTGTGAAACCACTCGTTGCTCTCTGAAAAGTGAGCTTTTCTGAGTGTTGGTTTATATTAAAGTTGGAAAAGTTATTAATTACAGTGGGCTGACTAATGCTGAATTACCTACACAAGCTGTTTTATCTGAGGAATTTCTTCTATGGTAATTAATCATGTTATCGAACTTGTGTTTTATATACTGCTACTACATACACGAGAAAAGGTGGGAGGAGGTTTTTATTCTTCCAGAATGCTTCCTGCTGCTTTAATATTAAGTACTTTTGCTTGTTTACTGAATTGATAACCCTCAAGAAGAAAAGGGAAAAAAATAAATTTGAAATGTTAAAAAAAAAAAACAACAAATCAAGTGCATGGAACTGACTGAAGGTGGCAAAATAAGTCAAAAATTATCATTAAAAATAAAAAAAAACACAACAAAACCTCCCCCTCTTAATAAATAGCTAATAACTGACAGCGATCCAAGTTCTGTTCTGCTGTAAATAGATCTTTTTTAAACTGTTTTGAATTATTTGTGTTTTAATGTTGGTTATATTTGTCTGGATGATATTGCAGGCATGGGCAGCAGCTGACTAGCATGTGTTTTTGCAGGAAGTATAAAATGCAGTTCATAAGTTCTGCTGGAACAGCAGGCTGTGATCAGTGTAGTAAAGTAACGCCTATAACAATCAGTATATAGAAAAATGCTACTGTGGAATCTGAAACTGTCGGTTGAGCATGTTTTAACTTTTGTTACTAGTTCTACAACGAGCTGACAGAAATCCTTCTGAAGTTCCAAAACAAGTGCAGTGACATTGTCTTTGCACGCAAGACTGAAAGAGACGAACTCCTCAAGTAAGACTTCAGTACTTTGAGTTGTAGAAACTGTTAAGCATTTATCTGAAAATAATAATCGGAGACAAATATATTATGGTACTTGATAACGTGAGGTAGTCCACACACATCCTTCCTGTTGCTTCCTCTTTGCTTTACACTTTCACCCCACTCTTTTGTCTCTTGAAATTGAGAAGTTCAGCTAAATGCTATAGCATCTCATGGCCGCTCATGCTCCTCACTGTACTGGAGGGAAAGACATAGATATTCCATCCGTGATCCAGGCTGTTGCTTTATTATTGTTCAGATTGTGCATACTGCCCTTACTGCTGAAGGAAGGCAAGTAGATTTTGTCCTTCATGAGCAGGAAACTGTTTTATGTTGTCAAGGTCTTAGTCATGTGACCAGGCTAGTGCAGTATGCTTGGAACATAATTTTTAGGCACTCGGCTTGAGAGGAAAGGGTAATTGAAATGACTGTTTTCAGCTGTCTTCAGCAAAGCATGTAGCCTTCTACAAAAAGCACTAATAAGTGAAGTTTTGGTTGGTGAAGATACACTTCTGTGTGTGTACCACGTCATGAATGAGACGCTCAGCCCTCAAATTATACCTTTGCTAACCTCATCCTTTCTAGAACTGCACTTTATCACCTGGATGTTGTGCTTTTCAATAAATTCCTAGCCACTGCATACAACCCCTTCCCTTTCTTTTCAACTCTTATTCCCCCCACCCCCTCTTCATACACAAATAAAGTTCAGAAGCTCTGAACTGCCTAATGAAGTTCTTAATATTTTTACATCTCTTATATGTTAACTGTGTGTTAAAGCTTTACATTTACTGCCTCATACGTAACCTGTTCAGTAATGACCCCGTCAGTCAGAGACAGTCAGGTTTGGGATGCGTGTTGTATATGTCTACCAGATGCATTTCTCAGTTTGAGTGACTAAAATAGCACTTTGTGTCTCCCCTGTTCCTCCATCAAAATCAAATGCCAGCTGTGGGCTGTGCTTCACTCACTGAGATTTGTTGATCTGGTGTCTCATTTAGGTAGCGTTCTCAGCTTTGCAGCTGATGTTTGGTCACTGGGTGCCAAAAATACACATTTGACTGTGAAGTTTACCACTTTTCTGTGAGCCACCAATTCCTGCTGCATAACTTTAAGAAGAAACTTGTGAATTCCTCCCGACTTAGTTAATATCTTAGGAAAAAATCTTTATGATGAAACTATCCAAACTAATTATGTTGAAAAGCAAAGGTGTACATCTGTAAAGATGATTTCTTTGACTTACTGTTGTTTGGCTGCCTGTTTGGAGCTCACTTTTGTGTGCTACTTTGCTGCCTGAACTGTATGCTTTTGTCATTCTCACCTGTCCACTGTTTCAGAATCCAGACGTGCTGTGCTAGCTACAGCAAGTGATGTATCCCATCTTTCACTTTTTAATGCAGAATTTTTTCCAACGTTAAATGCATCCTAATGTGTTTTGGAGAATCTGCCAAATCAAGAGTTGTATTTTTTTTGCATTGGAAAACGTACTGTATTCTTCTGAATATGAATTTTCACGATGAACTGGTTGTAAAATTTCACTATTTGGTGAAAGCTAAACAAGATGCCAACACTTCCTTGTATTGTATCAAAGTAGTGTCTAAGTCACGGTCTATACCAAGTATTGACTTGGAACGTTAAAACAGTATTACAAAATAAATAGAACATTTAATTAAAAGGCTTCATGAGAAGATTTTCTGTGATAAAAGTGATCTAGACTAAATTTTGAGCTGGCTCACTGGGTGAGCTTTAAATACTAAGTTTCGTTTTTTATTTAAAGCATAACTTTTTTTTTTTTTTAACGAAGCTATATGTATGTTTGTTTTTAATAGAGATTTGCAACAAAGCATTGCTAGGGAGCCCAGTGCACCCTCCATTCCTCTGCCCACATATCAGACGACACCAGCTGGAGGAAGTAAGCCTGCTGCATCGACTCCCACCCCAGCACCCAGAACCATGGTGGTAAGTACGTGCTACTGAATGAGTGGCTTGAAACTCTGCACTGATCTATAACCTTACGTTTATTAACGTACTGGAGAGTTTAGAAAAGTGTTGAAATAAAATGGAAGAGGGGATCTAAAAACTCCAGGAAGGTGTATTATATACTGCTGGTGTTAATAGTTTATCTGTCTGAAATTGAGTGTTTATTGCTTTGCATTATTATCTATGTAAAGTAAATATAGAATAGCTATTTAAAAACTAAGAAATAAGCCAGCCAGATAATCATAGGTTTTGATTCTACGGCTTCCCAAAAGAAGCTCCCACTTGATTCATCTTCTTTTGTTAGGGTACCAAACCACAGCCACCAGCACGGCCGCCACCACCAGTGATCTCTGCAGCAAGCAGTTCCCCTTCTGCATCAGCACCCTCTGGAACAGCTGCAGCACCTCCTTCTGCTCCTACTCCTGCTGCTCCTCCTCCAGCATCGGGAGCCAGTGCATCAAGCACTGCGCCTTCGCAGGCACAGGGACCTCCTTACCCAACTTATCCAGGTTACCCAGGGTATGTTATGGGAGGACTTGTGTTGTGGAGTGTTAACACAAACTTGTTTGTTATTTGTGACATATTTAAACCTATTAAGATATTGACGATGTGGTTCTTGTTCTCGAGGCACGATGGTTTTTCATTTTCAATCGTGTGATTCTTGCTAGAGTTATTTGCACGTAGCATTTGTGGAGGTTCACTTTGGTCGAGGGGATTTTATTTTAACATTTTCCTCTTTAAAAGGGAAGTGGGGGTAGGACTGCATTTCCTTAAGGAAATATGCAAGGAGTGGCAGTGGTCCTTAAACAATTAGTTGGTATTTATCTCGGAAGTGTGGGCATATCATTTTTCAATTCCCAGTATCTTAACTAAAGACGACAATATACAGAACAAATTCCTTTTGAGTGCAGTGCGTTTGGTTCTGCTGCTTTTTTCATCTTTCTGGAGTTGTCAGAAGGATTTTGAGGCAGCTGCTGTCTCTTTCAGAAGCAGACTCTTAAAATGTTAAAATATATATGATGACATTAAACGCACAAAAAAATATATCAATTTAGATCACTTCCAGTTCCAGCAGGTTATTTCCTGTACCTTCTGCCTTCATTTCTGTTCCATGCATTATACCTCCTTGCTTGGTCCTTAAGAGCTGCCGTGCTTTCTGCTACACATAAAGAACTACAAAAAGAATGCATCTGCAGTGATTGCATGTCTTTTATTAAGATGTATTATTTGCAAATTAACATTCTTAAGTTGCAAAATGATTGTTGTTTTTTTTTTCTTCACACAGGTACTGCCAGATGCCAATGCCAATAGGCTATAATCCATACATGTATGGCCAGTATAATCTGCCGTACGCCCCATCACCTGTCTTTCAAAACCCTGGACAGCCGCCGTATCCAGCACCTCAGCAACCTGGATACCCTTTTCCTCAGCAGCCTTATTTCCCTCAGCAATAACATACCCGCCAAGAAACTCTGCTTGTTAAGAATCCTGGAGAAATCTGCAATAAGCATACTAAAAGTTTAGCTTCCGTTCATGTACCACACTGAACTGTATGCGGTCTGTAACTCTTGTTTATTGTTAACTGCTCAAAATGCCTAGGTGGGTTTTTGATTACACTAAACGCTGAGATCGGGTGCGGCAGGATAGACTGTAGAGCAATGCCACAATTAGAACCCTAGTTCAGTGGTTTGACAACTACACTACACGATGGCTAGCCCAAAACGTCTCTTTGAAAAAATCCTATGAAGAACAAAAGGGATCAGATGAGAAAAATGAAGCAGTGCGTGCGCTGGGTGGGATATATTCTATGAAACTATATTGCCTTTCCTTCTCTACTCTATTGGTTTGTATTTTTTTTTTTTGAGTTTAGTTAAAATATGCTATTTTGTCTAATAATCAAGACCTTGTAAATCATCGGTTAAAAATAAATTACGTAAGAATGGTTTAAATATTTAGCATTTTCATTACCAGAAAAATGCATTGTGATGTACTGTCTCTTAGATTCTTTCATTTATGCCCTGACTTACACTTGGCTGTGATGCAAAAAACAACTTTGAGAGCTTAGGCTTACAATTGAATTTCAGCCTCTTCTTGAACTTTTTTTTTGTGACAGTCTGTGGCTAACCATTTAGATATGTAGCAGACGAAGTCGTGCAGGTGGAATCCTGCACCTTTTGAAGTGTATTGGATTAAAAAGTGCTGATTACCACTTAAAAATAATGGCCGCTCTCATCTCAAGAACCCTTTTGAAAAGAAAGGGAGATGGAGGTCCTTGTTAGAGGAGCAGCGGTTGCTTGGTATATAACCCATGTTCTTCTGAGAGAAGTTGCTCAGAACTGTGTAATGGCTTATCACAGGGCAGCTACTGATTGTTGGAGGCTTTACAGATTGTTTTTATACAATTCCTCCTCCATCCCCTCAAAACTTAATGCATTCCCTCAGGGAGTTTGTAGTCAGTGGAGAAACTGGTGTCGTTTTTGTTTTGTGGGTTAAAAAGAAAAATCATCTTGCAAATTGCAGCACATATGACATTTACTTTTGGATCCATCTTCTCAAGGGGCTGACAACCTTCCAGTACATTTTACATTAGACAGTGTAGAATCCAAAGTTGTGGTTAATGGCTTCTACCAAATATTTGCTAACCATTTTTCAGCCTCTTTTAAAGTTGTGTAGTGTGAGACTCTCTTCCTCTTCGCCCTTCATCTGTGTTACTTGGTTCTGTGGGGCGGTTCATTTCTTGAGTACTTCATTCAAGGTGTTCTGGCTGTACAGAATAGCTATCACAAAACTATGTTAAGTGTTACTACTTTTATTTTTCTATTTAAGTGCCTGATGAAAATAGCAAGGTATATTTTAATGTTGAGGTTTAGAGGGTGCCAGTTGTCTGGGTGGAAACCTCGCTAGATCTTGAATACTCTTCCACTTAAAAGAAAGCAGCATGCTTATCCATGTGAGCTCCTTTCTTTGTCTCAGTTCTTGCTATGAGATCACTCCAATTACTTTGTGAAGACTAATTGTCTTTTATGCTCCCTGTCCCCTACAGAAAATGCAACTCAAAAGGTGTAAAGTACTCCTCTTTCTGAACACGTTTATCTAATTCAAGTTAAATTTACTAGTCGAGTAGAAGCTGAGTGATGGGGGGAGAAATGATGGACTAGGGGAACACAGCACCGCAGGTACAACAGTGCATGAAGATGAGTGCTTTGCATTTCCTTTACAACAGGCTGCATGGGGTGGCATGGGAACTTCTCAAACCTCTTTTATTTTTTGTGAGAATGTGTAAGAGGCAAGCAAGGATAATGAGAAAAAACTAGCAAGGGGACTGATTTGAACCAGCAGTCGGTCCTGGTTTTACTCAACTGGAAAAACAAAAAACAGCAGTTTTCCACTAATTTCACTGTGTTGATGTGAGCAAGTGCAAGTCTAACGCCACCGTTTGAGTTCTACATCTCTAGTACACTCTTGCCTGTAGATTATTCCGTTGGTACATTAGATGCTTCTGAGTAACTGTAAAAAGTTTGTTTCTAGTGCCTCAATTTACAGAATTTTAATGCTGTATCAAATGTAACTTGTTCAGCATAAGGATTCCTGGGACAGACATTTTTGTTTAAATTTCATTGATCTGAAATCACCGTTAAAACATTTTTTTCCAATTGTTACTGTTTGCTTTGGTCTGCTCTTGGTTGAATATGTATAGAAACCTGTGCATTACTTTCAGCTTTCACATGACTGTGTTTCCTTTTTTCAAAGGAGAGCAGAAAAACCCAGAGATGTGTCTGTATCTGCTTTTGAGCATGCAGCTATCATGACTTCAGTTGAAATGTTATCTTGTTCTTCTATAGTTTATTAAAAAAAAGTCAATTAGAAAATCTGATTTCATGGCTTCTCTCTTGAGTACTGTGGTTTCAGAGGAGTTGTTTCCTGGGAGAGGATGGGAATTAGTTATGAGCTTCAGGTGAGTTTATGCTGTGGTGAATGCACCTCCTGTGTGACATGGTAGTGTGTCCACGCAGGTGCTTCGTATATCTTGACCACAAGTTTCTCCATTGCCAGCTGGTACTGGTTCTTCTGCTGTGACCCGGAATGAGATTTAGGAACTATTCAGAGCACTGTAAGGGGTGATCTGTGGGACTCAGTCTGAATTATGCTGAAGGTAGTCCAGTACTATTTCGAAGAACCCTGAGGCAGTGTTTGGGCCTGGGCATTCAGAAATGGCATTACCAATTGCTAGGAAGCTGAAAATTGCAAGAGAGCTCTGGAAAGCAGTTTTTTTTTTCTTTATTAGCTGAGTGATGCACTTATTTGATGTTAAAACACGTGGTTCTGAAGTGACTCTCCACTCAGAACCTGTTCTCTGGCACTTACCATGACGTAACACTGGAAAAGCCACAGTGAAGTGAATGTTAAGTTTTGATTCCTTCACTATCAAATGAAATGAGCTGAGTCTTCAGGAGTTTGTCCTGATTAAAAAAAAAAAAAAAAAAGTTTGGAAAGTTTCAACTCTTGAAAAATTGGTTGCTGATTGTGCATTTTTTAGGAAGGAATATGGGAGGGTTTAAGGGTGCTTTGTGATGTAGTTTCGACTGGCACTGGCCACCTGCTAGCTTTAGGTTTTTTACATGACAGTTTGAAGCTGTATTTAAAATGGCTAGTGTTTATTATTTTAAAACTGTTGGCATCGTGTTTGTCACTATAGGATAAGTACTGATAGACCTCATAATTCATGCTATTTGATTTTTTTTTTTTCACATGGAAGTACTTTGCTGTATGCTTTCATGCTCCACCAACTCAAAATGGCGTGCGTTCAGTTATGTTTGTTATGCACTCGAGTTGGAAGCTACAATAACTACCCTTCAACGCTGAGCATTTGATCACTGTTGAACTGACGGCTTTGGTCTTGCATCTGATTCCCTTATATTGGGTGTAATAGTCGTTGGGGGTAAAAACTATTTCAGTTTTAACTTATCAAAATGAAGCGGAGTGATGTTTCTAAATCTTGTGGAGCAGCTGGCCACCAGTTCTGTGTGGTAAGGAGAAATATTCTTCTGTCAAGCATGAAAGAGAAGACTTCATCGTGAAATCAGCACCGAGTCATAACAAGTTACTGCAAATGCTGCCACTTCTTCCAGCTCTCACGTCAGTTCAGAAAAGAGTCTGCCCCCTCACAACACGTTTATAACCACGGGATTCCCTCTCAGCCTTCTCTCCTCCAGGCTTCCCTCCTGAGGGAGGTGCTCCAGGCCCCTCGCCATCTTTACGGCCCTTCTCTGGACTCTGTCCAGCAGTTTCCTATCTTTCTTGAATTGAGAAGCAGTGCTTCAGATGTGGCCTCACAGGGGCAGAGCAGAGAGAGAGGGTCACCTCAGCTGTACTGAGCTCTGCTTTCACGCCTTCTCTGAACCTGCAGATGACAGCAGGAAGGCTCAGCCTGTTCTCCAGCACTGGGGCCAGACTTGAGTGGCAATTACTGCCCGTTGAGAACAGTCCCTGGACTGCTCTCGCCTCTCTAAGTATGCTTTAGATATTTCTGTGGAGAAGATGCAGGCTGCAGGAGTACCGGGCTGTGTTCAGGGCAGTGCTGCGCAATGGGGTCCTGTGCTGTGGTGTTTCCTGTACCCAGCCCCACTGGGCCTTCCCAGGCCCGCTTCTACCACTGTGTGTTCCAGGCTCAGTGCTGACCACGGCTTCTTCTGAGCTAAAACCACGAGGCGAAGGAAGGGGGGCTGTGCTCACTTGGTGGGTGAGGTGCGGATTGGGGACGTAAGAGAAGGGCGCTCAGGCTCTGCTCTGAGGCAGCAGATCCCGTCGGGCAGCAGCAGAGGGCGGTCCTCCACCACTCATGGCAGCAGTTGCAGCCGCTCGCTCGCCGTGCCTGTGTGCAGGAGGAGATCCTCGCCTTGCTGGAAGGACGGGCGTGTTGCCTGTAACGAAACGCTCCCGATTTCAAGTGAACGAAGCTATCCTGGCATCTCTCCTGAACCGCAGAGCCCGCGAGGCGCGGAGATAACCACGTCTTGTGTGACAGACTCGGTGCAAAAGGCGGCCTGTGCTCCTTAGGTCGTGTGCTGCAGTTCCCGTTTTTTCCTCGTCCTATTTGGGGAGCGGGACAGATGTTGGCAGAGAACTCATCTGGAGTGTGATTTCCAGTGGGGCAGAAGATGCATCTGGAGGGCTGGGTGAGAGCGAAGGGCTGGTGATGGGCAGAGAGGGTCTTGGGAAGGGAAAAAGAAAGGTGCAGCAGATCAGATGGATTTGGCAGTGTTGGCACAGGCTGACTATAGGTTTTAGAAATGGGTAGGATTGCTCCTGGAGTGACTGATGTGGTGAAGTGAAAAGGTGAAGTGAAAACCAGAGCCCATGAAGGAAAGGAGACATAGCAGGATGAGCCACAGGAGCACGAGAACTGGTGGTAAGATAGGCGTGACCTTATGGAGTTTCTTATTTAAATTAATGGAATGGTTAAAGTTGGAAAAGACCACTGAGGTCATCTAGTCCAACTGTCAGCTCATCACTGCTGTGCCCACTAAGCTGTGTCCCCATTTCAAATTCAAAGCTGCCTCTCTTCTCCATTCATCCTCTTGCTGTCTCTAGTTACACTTCATTAGCGATGGACCGTTCCATCCTCTGGAATTTTCATTAGTCAGTGTTTTCCTGCAATTACTAACTTCCATAAGCAGAAAAGGGGAAATCTAGCACAGAAACAGATGTCGATCCAGCAAAGACACCGAGTGGTGTTCTGCTGCATTCTTATGTTGTCATATGGCCACGCTGAATTCTACTTTTTTTGTCGCATGAAACCAAACTTTGCAGTGTGCTTCCAGTCCCTGAACGTAATGAAGGCATGAAGACAGTCTGGCAACTTCGTACCGCTGGGTGGCATTGTAGAGAAAGACAAGGCGTTATCCCCGCCTCCTGCACTGCCGTTAAATCCTTGTGTCTCGATGGCATCATCAGTTTTCGCGTGGAAAATTTTGAGCAGCGTTGTTAAGGGTCAAGATGAAATGATACAGGCTTATGGAAGGAAAGTTTTGCTACGCTATAAAAAGATTGTTGTGAGGATACCAGAGAAAGCTAAACAGCACCTGCAAATCTCCAGAAGATGCGATGTTGGATTTAAAGGTTTTTTTTCTCCCCCACCTTTGGCTATGTGAAGCATGAGGTATTTCACCTGGGGTGGTCAGTGGGGACAGGGAGGACATCCCCACCCTCCGGTTTTCCACGCAAGGGCACCTTCTGCCCATTATTTTTAATTAAGGAGCAGGAGGGCAGTAGGTCATTGACATAGCGACAGCAATACCTGCAATAATGAATAACCTCTCTACGTAGAGTAACATAAAATATTAATCCTGATCTCTGAAGAGGAGGTAATAACAGCCGTGCACCCCTTCCCTGCAGACAAGGGCCGTAATCAGATAACCACTCATGCTGGTGGGCATCCAAGCACCGTGTCCTGGGGGTGGCCGTATAGTGGGACATGTGCTGGTTCTGCAGGACTGCAGGGGCCCAGAATGCTGCACAGCCTGTGGCAGGCTGCTGTTATGGCAGAGGAAGCTCAAAGGACAAAGGGGCATTAGGGCTGTGCCACGCTATACTTGCTTCATGGTGGTCTCAACACCACGGGGAGGAGAGGAGCTGGATGCTCGTGCCTGTGCATGTGAGAATCCTGAAACGTTGCTCAACGGTCATACAGACCACTTTGAAAATGGCCATGGGTGCAAATAAAGCTGCTTTCCACTTGTGTAGCACATTAATTACATTTACAATGGCTTTCTACAGCTAACCTTAGGCGTGGATGAATTTTTTAAAGCCTATTTGAGGCAGGGTTGATGGAGCTTTGTGACAAAGATCTTCCGTGATAAACCTCTCTCTGCAGCTTTCAAATAAATGCTAATGCTTCAGCGAGCAGGTGTCTCACTCCGCCAGCTTCCCCTGCCTCCATATGTGCTCGTAGCAGTACCTGGTCCAGGAGCGTTGCTTCGCACGCTGTGCCTCAGTGCCACGTGTGTGAAGGCCAAGTACAAACAGAAATTTTCTGTTGGGGTGACCTTCAGCGTGGACCGACAACTGAGGAGTGAGAGTGAGAGCAAACCCAGGCTCTGTGGGAAAGCATCTGGCGCGTGTCTCTGCTGCCAGCTCCCGCAGAGGGTGGATTAGGGATTAGAAAGCGCAGGAAAAGAAGACAAAGGCAGGGGCTGTGTGTTGGCAAGACCATGCAGCCTGCTAGGGTGCAGTCTCGTGTAACTTAAGTCTTGTGATTGGATTGACACGGAGGGGCGTAAGGTCAAGGAATATGAAGGTATGCTGAAGAATTTAGTAACTTTCTGGAATGGGAAATATGCGGACAGATGATCAGCGTTTCTCTCTAATTTAGATTGATGAGCCAACCTGTCCTTTATCTTGCATGCAAGGCCGTGAGCGGTGGCGCAATAGATTTCGCTGAAGAAATGGTCCAAATATGGTTGTCTGCTTCACCTTTTCTCTCTGAATTGTGCATGGAACAAGGCAAGACACCCCGAAAGATGAACAGAGGAAGACAGTTATTCTGTTGACGTGCCAAGCCTTCACGTGGGATTCTTGTACTTTTCCAGTGTCTGAACGAGAGCCTGGATTTCCAAACGAGGGAGCAGATTTCCCATGGACACGTGTCTCACAGCTGGCAGTGTATCTCAGAGGAGCTGGTGTCCAGGCCAGGATGGGCTGTGCTGTGGAGGCTCCTGGAGATATGTCAGTCACAGGGTGGCCCACCTCTTGCTCCCCTCTCGGCTGGCTCTCTGCCTTCTGATGAGATTTTTTTTGTCTGGGAAACTGCGCAATCACTTCTGCCTTACCCAGATGCTCTCCCATAACTGGCTGCATCTGCCTACCTGTGGAACTTCCAACTTTGCTGGCAAAGTCATTCAAAGCTTCAGAAGGTGTGTGTGGGGTGGAATGCACATATGGACATACACATGTGTACATCTACTTGCTGCCTTGCAGGACAGTATTGTTACAAGTGCTGTTTCTATGGAAACAAGACTAAAAATACAGGATAACGGAAATTAGAAACTCGTTTAACAAGTATTTTCTATCCTGGACAAGGTTATTCTCATTTATATACTGTGCCTGCACATGTTTGCACGGAGTCGGGGTTTCATTTTGTTTTGTTAGTACTCTCGTCTGCTCTTACATGCAGAGCCCCTCTCTGTATTATTTCTTCCAAAGAGAAATGCTGCATTGCATCACTGTGTGCTGCTGAAGCACAGCGATGAGACCAGGCATGGATGTTAAGGATTCTTCCCCATCCCAGCTGCTTTGCAGCCACGTCCCCAGGGCACCATAGCAGGTGTCTGAAGCAGGCGGCTGTTGCCCTTTGGCTCAGGGGCAGCCACCTGCTCTTCTCCAGCGCTGGGAGTGTCGGAAAAGCACTGCAGGCACTCATCTGCCCTCACCCTGCAGCTCTCCCAAACTGGCCCTTGGGCCGGCAGGGCTCCGAAGCACCAGCAGTGTGCTGCGTGCATCCTGTGCCCTGCCCCACATGAGCTCCCCGGGCCCAGCAAAAGCTTTAAAAGCCCGTGAAAGTGCTCTTGCAATTTGCATATAAGCAAGACTCTGCACTTCAGAAAATCTTACATTTTACTTCATAAACATAGGCATCTGCTGCTAATTAAAGTAGCAGCATATAATTATACCCTTTCTTATTAGCAGATATAGAGTCTGACAGTTGCTTAGATACAAAATAAGCAACTGCGGATTGTCTTCTGCACTTTAACAGGCAGAGAGAGCAGGAACAATAGAATTGTAAACTTATTCTATATTATCTCCGGTAAATGTGCCTGGGAAAAATCTTTAATCTCATTGGTAGCTTGTAATTTTAGCTGTAAGGTTCTTCAGTGCTTTCCTCAATAAAATATCAACCAGAAACTTCCTCTGGAGAGAGCAGCAGAGCTCCCTGGGGAAGGTGTCAGGCGGGAGGAGCAATAGTGAAGCTAGCAGCCACCATTTTGCAGAGAGCCCGTTTTCTGGCTCTTTATTTCCAGGGAAGTAATGTCTTCTTTCTGACTAAAATAAAATAAGAGCAACGCAGGAGCCAGTGCAGTTGTCACCAGAGACAGTGGCAGAGAAACAGGAGCGTAACAAACTGTGCAGAGCGTAGGTAAGGTTTTTAAAAGGTGGATGTTGCCAAATGTGGTTACCTTACTAATGGGTTAAGTTTGCAGCCAAAGCAGCCTGGATGTGACAAGGTGGATCTTCCAAGTCCCTATTGCTTCTCATTGGAATACTGTATTGAGAAATCGCTTCCCTGCCCCAGCGAATGTATCAGCTGCACCCTGAGAGGCACATTTCAGTGCATGACCTTTTCTTTCCTCTCATTCTGCTAATAACCCCCAACTTTCCTTGCTCCTAAATCTGAAACTCTGTTGATACACCTACAGTCCAAGTGCTCTTGTTATTAAACTGTAGGGAAGGTAATCAGAGTAGCTAATGCCACGATAATCCCCCTGATCCATACAGTTATCTTTGGAGATATCAGAAATGATGCTGCCTTGTAAAAGCGATGATGTATGTTCTAGTTAATTCTGCACCGGGAAACATTTGGAGCTAACCTTCAGAGTGTTACACGCTGGAGGCTGCAATGGGATTTCAGTTGCCTTTCTTATTGACTAACAAAAGTGCAGTATTTCTCAGCGGAAACCGCTGCCTCATTCCTAAAAAAATAATGGTGATAATAAGAAAGTTCACTTCGGGAAAGGTCCTTCTTCCCTCCACAGCACTGCGACCCTGGGCAAAGGGCCGAGGCTCATAGGGATGGACAGCAACCTCCCTTCCTTCTCCCTGTGTGAAGCATTAGGGATTGAGGAAAGACATAAAGCTTCTTCTTGTCTTCACGATGTCAACAGGAGCAGCATTTCAGGCATGGCTTTCTACAGAAGGAATGGCAGCCATAGCTGGCCCTTTGCAGAGCAGTTTTGGAGACGCCAAGGTGCAGCTGGCTCACCAGCATAGCCCTTGCTTGCACCAGGCAATGGAGGAGAGTGATCTTCCAGTTGGCTGTGTGATTCCTAAGGGCTTTGAGTCTGTCTGCCACTCTAATCAGAGGTAAAACAGCCCTCCTGTAGAGGGAACTTAACTCCAGGTACATGGTGACTGCTGTTAGATGTTCAGCTGGCAGGGTGTCACACGTGAGCTTGGATTCAAGAAAATGTTGTTGTGTGATTTGGTGGTTGGAGTTTACAAGCAGCAGATCTTGTTGGTAAATGAAGTCAGGCTGTGCTGAGTGCTTCTGATCATAGGTTTCTTAGCATCTCAGATTAAAAAAAAGAAAAAGAAAAAAGAGGTTTCTGAGCCTGGTGGAGTCAGTGGGTGTAAAGACAGTGTAATTCCCCCGTGATGGCTGAGTGCTGGTGGTTTCGAAGCACTGTCTCCAGATGGCCTTTTAGTGTCAGTGGGCTGCTGCTGTTCTCTCTCTTTGGAAGCATCACCAGCTTTAGGTTCTGTGTTACTTTTTTGGCAAGTATGTCTGCCAGGAGCTGGCACAAGCACCTTGTCAGCCTACTTGGTGCTTTCCAAGCTGGCCATATAAACAGTATGGGCATTGCTGGCACTCTTTCTGGTTCAGAGTTTTTCTGCTATGACAGCATTGGGATGCCAGTAGAGAAAGGCCAAGGCAACTCATATTTTTGCTGTGCCAGTCCCTGGAGACCACCTTACCATCCCCTCCCAGCCTGCACACGAGCCAGTTGATCCGCTCCACTCTCAGCCTCCTGGCAGCCCACTGTGAGCTGACACAAAGGAAGACACATAGATCAAAGGAAACCAGCACAGAGACAAGGGGAAAGCATTACAGGAAAGCAAAGTGCAGCAGTGAAGTACTCTTAACATCTTTTTCCATCTCTGTTTTTGCTGCTGGGCTATTTCCTTTTACTCCCCAGTGTGATATAAATTTTATCATCCCAGTAACATTAATTTGCTAGATCCGCCCCTCTCTGAAAGACTCCTGACAAGAGGACGGCACGGCAAGCTCCTGCGCTCTCTTCCTCACCATTGGGTTTCTCAAATATTTTTATGTTGGCTCAGAAGTGCCTTTCTTCTGCTGTTTTTGTTTCTCAGCATGAACTTTATGGTCCCCAGAGGTAGATTCAGAGTTTAAAGGTAAGCGAAATGCAGTGTCACTGGGTATGCTTCAGGCTCTTCCACATGAAACGCAGAGACAACAATCTCTTCACCTCCTTCCAAGCATAACTAAAGCCCTATTTTCAGTAGGACAAAGTCATGCAAAAATTCCATAAAGTCCTTAGTAGAGCCAGCTGAGTTCACCGCTCACCCTTTTGATCTGTGGGCATTTGACAGTTGTGAGATTATGTTTTTTTAGTGAATATCCAACAAAGTGTCTTGTAAATGTTGCCCCCTCCAGAGCACCATGCATATTTTTCAGGAAACCAAATTTCAAAATGAGGCGATCTCAGATTGCCTACCGCAGTCGCGCTTGACATTTTGGCTGCAGGCAAGACATGCGAGTGCACTGCTGTGCTGTGCCAAAAAGGCACTTCTCTTTTTTTTTTCTTGGTGTGAAGTCTTATCCAACCCAAGCACAGGTGATGAGATTACCCAGTGTTAACAACGGTGGGCTGGCTCTGTGCTTGCTTGCCATGTACAGGTTCTATTGACGGACCATGAGAGGCAACCTCCAATGAGCTTGCATAGTTTCTCTATTTTTTTTTCATAGACTTCTCATTACAGCTCCTTTTTCTTTGGACTTCTCTGATCCCTCATCCTTTTTAATAAGATTTGTTTTAAATAGCTTGTAAAGACACAGCTTTCTTAAAAGATAGGCTCCTCAGGTGGCATGCTTCTCTTCTGACAATGCAGTGGGCATCTTGCACAGAGCTCTGAGGGGCTGTGGATGTCCTGCACCTCAGTTCAGTGTCTGCTTGCCCGTCACCATGCTGAGGGTTTTGCTACTTCAGTGGTGCTACAGCAGCAAATAGACTTCATCTGTTTTGGGGCTTCTCAAGACAAAGGGTGGCTTTGGGGCTGCAGGAGGAGGCTGTCCACATGAGCAAGTGCTGCCCATGGACCAGTTGGGGTGGAAATATGGCTTCCACAGGTTCACGAGCTTTCTGTGCCGGTAAGTGTCTGTGCAGGCTGAGGAAAGGGGGCCACGGGGGGAGGCTGTAAAGGAATTCAGCACCAGAATAGGATGGGAGGTCAGGGAATATCCTTTTGGCTGCACCTGCTGGGGTCTGCGTGGGCTGGCATAGGGCTGGTACAGCTTCACTGCATGGAGGGGGTAGGCTGAGAGCCCCCACAGCAGATATCTCTCCTTACATGCGCATTACGAGTTGCTGTCGATCCAAGAACGAGTTCCTAATGCAACGTGTGCGATCTGGGAAGGAAGGCATCTGAAAGGTGGAGGTGTAATCCTCCAGCTAGAGTGGAGGTAAAACACCAATGCGCCAAAGGGGCTTTACATTCCCACATGGGCTGAAACAATATTTAATTTGTGCTCTCACAAATGCACAGAGCTCATCAAAGCTGTAAATGCAATCAGCTTCTGTAAACTGACTCACAAGAAAGGAGGAAAACTGGGGATCTGGGAACTGCTCAGGAGATTCAGCGTGTCACCTCAATAAACTGCCAGTACCATCAGTGCGACGGAGAGCCTAGAGCACGGTCCCATTGGCAATGTTTCCCTATTGGCTATGGGATGTCTGAGAGGTACAGCTAACTGGGACACCTTGCTATACCTCAATCTATCTAGCATCTCTAGTGTTAGCAGTATGTCTGCTCAAAGGCGTCTTGGAGGAACCGGAAATAATTATTCAACAGAAAATTAAATTTCACGTACCTGATTGTTTACCTTCACTCACTTCATGCTCTTCTTCTGTGTCTTTATTACCAAGATGTCACTTAGCAACCTTCCCCGTTGCTTTCCCAGAACATATGTATATTTTTTCTCTGAAGCTTGTTGGCTGTTCAGAATGAACTTCATGGAATCTGACAAATCTGGGATGCTTTTGCTTCAGTGGACTAAAACATACCCAGATAAGTGCTGTTGCACTGAAAGCTGTTTTTCTGTCTGCAGTCCAGGCAAAATGGGTAAACATCTATACTGTCACAATGGGGTCATGTTGTTCCCTCTATAAAAAGTAGGGTTTTCACAGTACAGCTCACTAAAACTTGCTACTCACAGCATATTTGAAAAAGAACTTCTGATTTCCCTGTAAGCTAGTGCTCTCTCTCTGCTGTAAACAGTAATGCTCGATCAAACATCCTGATGCTGTTATAATGAGCTGTACCTAATACCTTAATGAAAACATCTGTGTAGGCTAAAGGGGAGGACAGACTTTCAGGCTGTCAGCAGATTCAAAGCTCTGTATCTTGTGCAGTCCAGCTGGATAGTCTCTGTTCAGATCTTTCCCTGTTGGCTTTCTTCTTTTCCTGCATCTGCTCTGGCAGCACTGGGTGTCCATGTCACAAGCCACCAACCTGCACAGAAGCTCTGCTTAAGGCTGGAGAGAAAATACAGCAGTGATGGTTTCTTTGCAAGCCTACCCCACGTGCTGTGTTGTTCTGTCTCCTGATCCCTTTGAGTAGACATTTGATTTCTCAGTTGCACAGGAGCTTTCAATTTTCTGTTTCTCCAACTACTGATGCCTTTTTCTTGCGTTCTCTGTGTAGTCCCGTGCATGAAGGCATCATTCAGCATGTAGTACCTCATTCATAAATCTTGCCAGGCACTCTTCTAGACCCAGCTAGCGAGAGCATTTGTTCACTGAGATGGGATTTCAACCTGTGTGATGCAGTATCTGTGGAGTTGACAGAGCCTGCGGAAAGCTGACAAGAGATGATTTCATTCAACTGTGAAGCCTTGAACCATGAAAATCACAGCATTGCTCATCCTTTCAGAGCACTGTCATAATTTGATAGATTAATCAGGGTTACTTAGCAGGGAAGCTTACCTGGCAAGGCAATTCCTTAGCTTTTGTGCCCCTCGAGAACAGAACACAAGGCCAATGAGCAGCTGCATCTGGCTCCAACAGCACTATTAAACTTCAGCATCAATGGGGTACTGAAGGGTCTGTGGGCTTCATGCCCCAGCAGCCTTGAAGAAATGTCTGCCTCTTATATATTTTTGCTGCGAGCAGATCAGTGCATGTTACCAATGCTGTTAAAAGGATATTTGTGCTTCAGGTCCTTCTGTGTAGTGTCTGTTGCTTTGGAATCAGACTTCCTGCTCTTTCATAGTAGGTCTTCAGGCTTCCTTAAACCTGCCCTTGGGAGATGACCATCTCTCAGACACAAGATGATGCACGTGTGTGTGTCAGTGTCCTGAGGCTCAGAAATGCTTTTTGCCTTCAGGAAAGACCCTGAAAAGCCTTTTCCTCGAGCAGCTGTTGCCCTTGTTTGGGTTGGCTGCAAGCTGGTAGAGACAAGATCCTTATTGCTACCCACACGTATGCTTAGGTTGGATTCTATGGCCGTGTGGCAGCCTGACATTCAGGCTTCTTTTTTCTTCCATCCTAAAGAAGGGTCAAAAACAAGTTAGCTTTCTGCCTTCTTTCCTTGCTGATCTGGTCTTTGTTCCATGATCCGTGCTTTTGTCACCTGCATGGACAGCTTATATTAGTACTGATTATAGTTTCCAGCCTTTGATCTGCTCTCTTCTAGCTATTAATCGTCTTATCTCATTCATCAGTAAGACTGCTTTTCCCCTGAGGGGAGATGCTCTCTTTCTCTGTCCTGTTTTCCTTCATATTATTGCTACAGTATGTTCACAGTGCCTGAACTTGGCTCTGCAATGTATGTTTCTCCTACTTCTTGCTTACAGATGCAGATTATCAAATGACATCCCATCTGCAAATGGACTCTCTTTTAAATTAAGTTTTGTAGTATCTGAATATCACCATGCCACAATCACGTCACGACTGAAGGCAGAAACATGTTTTGCAGAATGACAGTGTTGTATTTCAGATTGGAGTCAGCCTCTTGTGAAAGCAGACAACACTTTTGCACCAACTACAGTATGCCGATGCCTCTCTCCTGTGACTCATATGAGGCTGCAAATTTAGCTCGATAACATCTTATTCTTGGTAACAGTGGACTTTAGAATCTTTCCAGTTTTGGAAGGCTTGTATCACGTTTTTTCCCCAAGGGAAAATCCTGATCCCAATGGATCAGGATTGAGCCATATGGGTGGCCTATGGCTTCCAGACTTCAGACCTCGTGTCTGTTTTTACAAACCTCAAAGAAAGGACTAAACTATTTCCTAGACAACTTAGTGCAAGTAGTGCTATGTCACTTGAAAGCCCTTTGTAATTACCATCTTCTGTGTACCATTCTTGAATTTGTGTTTGCTCTTTCTTAGCATAGTGCCATTTAAGATATCAGTTTATTTACTTAATTATTTTAGCTACTGTAGTGTTGAAAGTTCTTGACCTCCCACATACACTTTTTTCCACTGTCAAGGTAGCTTGTCACTGTGTATATTGTTAATGCTTTTTCCCTTCCCTTTTCCCTTTTTTTTTCTTTTTTTCCTTTTTTTTTTCCTTTTTTGCTTTTTTTCCTTTCCTTTTTCCCTTTTCCTTTTCCTTTTCCTTTTCCTTTTCCTTTTCCTTTTCCTTTTCCTTTTCCTTTTCCTTTTCCTTTTCCTTTTCCTTTTCCTTTTCCTTTTCCTTTTCCTTTTCCTTTTCCTTTTCCTTCCCTTCCCTTCCCTTCCCTTCCCTTCCCTTCCCTTCCCTTCCCTTCCCTTCCCTTCCCTTCCCTTCCCTTCCCTTCCCTTCCCTTCCCTTCCCTTCCCTTCCCTTCCCTTCCCTTCCCTTCCCTTCCCTTCCCTTCCCTTCTTCCTTTTTTCCCCTTGCAGTTCTGATGCAGTCAGTTCTAGAAATAACCTGAAAAATAGATTTCTCCTCTGTGCTAATTCTTTAAATGCCAAAAAGTCTTCCTGCTTCCATATGGAGGGTTTTAAGCTTTTTCTTATGTAGAAAACAAACATTTTCTGAGTGTTGCAGAGGAATTCAGCTTGCTCTGGCATTTCAATACAGACACCTCTTCACTTGCTAGATATCCCACTTTGCAATGAGAAGCAGTTTTAAAAGTAGAATTTTTATTGAGTGTTTCCTTCATTTCTCAAAATACAAGGTCTTTTGTCTCTAAATACAGATGACTTGTACCAGCCTCACTTCTGCTGAGTGTTAGCAGCACAGTGCAATGAAGCCTTGTTTTCCTGAGTTACAGAAGGTCTCCTTCACCCGCATAGAGAGTTTTCAGGACAGCTTTGAGGTTGGCACTTGTAGTTCCTCTGCAGCCCCTTTGCTTTACTTGTGGGTCCAGCTCTTAATGGGACTGTGTTTATTGTTTACCTCCAGAGGTGACATGTAAGCAACCAAAGTGCCTTTCATGGAAAAAAGACCCTTGCAGATAGTCCCTGCAGATGAAGCCCAGCCTTCTTATGGTGGTTGGTCAGGTCTCTTGCATGGACAGTCAGACATGAAGGAAAGGGGGGACTTCACAAGGCAGGAGGCCAACACGCTGCCAGATTTCTGCCTATTCCCACTCCACTCCTGCCTATGCTGTGTGGTGCTGCATGCGGGAAGCCCCAGCTTGCATCTGAACTTGCTGCAGAGCTTGGGCCAGCTTTTGAACTGGTAGAGATGAGTGTGAATACCTCACACATGGGTTGGTTCTCCCAGGGCTCGTACCACTGTGCTGATGTAACCCTTCAGCATCACGCCTGACAAGTCTTTCTTCCATTTTGCCAGACCCTCAGTAGCTTCCAGATCTTCAGACAAGAATAGATGCCAGGATGTTCTCTCATTCCTCATTGTCAAAAAGGATTGGAAGACCATTTTTTCTACAGATGGATGTGAATTTGCCCTATCTATCCAAGCCTTTTCCATCTTCATATTAAATTACTTCTGCATATTTCTACATCAGGCTATGATGAGTACAGCATCTGGGAAAGTTAATAGTGAAAAGAAGTCAAAAGTAAATCTGGAGTTTTAAATTCATTCATGTTAATTAGCAAACTGCTACTTTACAAAGTATTTCACATATTTTTACAGTGTTGTTTCAAAAATATCCACATTAATAAAGCTGAAAACCAAATGAGATGTGTTGTAACTTTTTAAGTTGTGTATGATTAATGGAGAAGCTCCTGCTGTCCGCTGTCAAGGAAAAACAAGGATAAGATGTCCTTGCAAAATAAGATGAAATTTGGAAAGATCAAAGGAAGGATAGGTGGTCTCTGCAAAACAAGACAAAGCTGAGAAGAAGAGTTCCAGTTATAAGAATCTGGTTGACAAAACCTTATCTTGCTGGTATATGGCAAGATATTCTAGTTTGGCACCTGTGTCTAAGTCTTGTTTGCTGGACAGAGCAAAGAGTGGTAAACTTTGCAGCATACAAAGATAGTTGTAGTTGGACAAAACAACAGACTAGATTGCAAAGTATATATAACCAAAGGAAATCAAGGGGAGTATCTACTGGGGGGGGGAGGGAGATGGCTGATAGGCAAACCAAGAAGAATGTGAACCCCAAGTACCTCAGTCAATGAGGAAAGGGGGAATGGCTCACTACCATTGGGATACAGGGATAAAATAGAGGCTGTGTCCCCCAGTATTTTGAGAGATCCCACCGGGGTATGCACCAGTGGACTCTCCCTTTATTCAGATAGAGAAGACTGAAGACCTTCCTCTGGCTCTTTTTGGGATAAAGATAATTGAGTAAGCCTGTTGCAGCAGAAATTTTCCTAACAACTGGTTCACCCATAGGTCGTAGGAGAATGGGAAGAAATTGAGAAGAGTTTTCTGCATTTCTTTCTGCCTTTCTCTTGCCTGTAGCACAGTGGTAGCAGTGCAGCATGCAGAGAGGCTGCTCTGATGAAGAGTGGTGAGCACACTGACAGCTGCAAAAGCTGTCATAGTGTGAGATTTAAACAAGAAAAAACAAATCAGTTCTCCTTATCCTCTCTTGGAGTTTTGAGGTGTATGTGGGAATATTTTCTAAGGTCTGGAGGCTGGGGGTTTGCATGCTGCTCTCTCCTTCTGTTTTTTAAAAGATAGCTAAATTTCCTGTGGGATTACATAGCTTAAAAAGCCTTAAGAGAGGGAAGTCTGGATCTCTGGGAGCAGTCAGTACCCTGCACAGTGTGGGATGTGCAGATAGGTGAGTAGGAAGGCTGTGCAAAGGTTTGTCTTCATGCATTTTCACACTGCAAGGTCTGTTCAGAAGCTGTTCTTAATTTAGTGACAGCTGGGGCCGTTACTCAGTCCTGCCCAGGCCCACTTTCAGACATGTTGGGGCCTGTTCCAAAGGATAGCTGCTGCAGGTCATGCAGGTATGTGTATGTATGCTGTTTTGGTGGGTGCCTGGCTTTGTTTAACCCAAGTCTGGCTGGAAAAAGCTGACTGGGTGCCTCCTCTCCCTCCTCCCAGCCTCTCTCCATTATGTGAGACCTGTGCCAGGGATTGTGCTATACAGGCCACATGGCTGGTGCTTGCCTGCTTGATCTGCTAAAGCTGTCTGAGTTCCTGTTGTGTCAGCTTTACAAGTCAAGGGGAGCTCCACCTGAGGCCTTGCTTTCCTCTCTCTAGACAAGATGCCTCAGCCCTGGAGCTGCCAGCTGGGGCATGGGTGGTAGCAGCTGAACAGGACTTCACCAGAGCTTGTTTGCTTTTCCTGATGTTAGCAGGGTGAGCTAAAGAGTTTAAAAGGGACGGGGATAACTTCCTCAGTTGGAAGCTAGGGGTGTTGGTAACTCTGGGAGTCCTTTCTAGCCTGTATTTCCCATCCCCTTCCCCTGTGGGAAACCTGAAGGAGCAGAAGTAATCTACTTCCCACTGCTTAGCTGTATTTATTTTCCACTGCCTGCCTCTCTGCCTGCAGCACCACTAATGTTCCCAAAGCACCTGAAGTCATTTATTTTCTACCTCTGCCTATGGCAGTGGTATTGCACCCTAGAAGGTTTTGCTTGAAGCCTTCTGGGCTTTGTTGGGTGTGCGCTAGGCATGTGAGAAAATAAACGTGCATAGAAGCAGTATGTGTTAAATCCACAGTGGGTGTCTAGACTGCCAAGGCTTGTGTATGCTTTCACTTTTAATAAGTGTAGGTAGATATATTACTAAGTATCTAGTAGACAAACATACTCTAGATGCTGGAAACTTGCTGCTCCTATGGTCCTCTCAGGAGCAGTTTGAACAGCATCATCTTCCCTTTATAAACACTGTAACATTTCTTTAAGAACTTAGATTACTTTTGATGGTCTCCATTTAATTAGGAAAATCTCTGCTTGTTTTATGAGCTTTTCTGGGTCATCCAAAGCCCTGTGTGAGTAAAGATGCTTGGATGTTGCTGGGGCTGTGCAGGTCTCACAGCTCTGAACTGAGCAATGCACACCTAGACCAAGGTTCAGCATTTTGGGAAAGATCAGCTGAGGAAAGGAGCTAGTCAGCTGCCTTTAAAAAGAATGATGAGGTCTGGAGTGATTAAATGGTTACAGGCTTCAAAGGTAACAAGGCTTCGATTCTTCTTTGTGATTATAAATGGCTGAGAGTCAAAATGGGACTATTTGTTTCGATGACTGACTGCTTAGGAAGTACCTGGTTCCTGCTTTGAATAACTTGTGTTTTTCCCCTTCTGCACTCCCTCAGCTTCTGACAATCTCTTGCAGATGAACCTACACCCATTTCTATTAGCTGTGTTCTCTCACCCCAGCTGATGTCACTGATACATCTCCTACATCTACACCAGCAGCTTTTTGGCCTCAGTCACTAAAAAATACATAAGTCAAAATAAAAGTCACTAGCTCCAAGGTGGAGGTGGTGAACTGGGCTGTTTTCCCCAGTATATAGCCAGTCTGTGTCTAGTGGTGAGCCTGCAACCAATAAAATCCTGTAGAAGGCACATAAGATGTAAAACCCTTTCCCCTCTTACTTCCCTTGGGCCATCTTTCCCCTCTTCCCTCACATATTTTGCTAGCAGAAGCACCTGCTGTCAGACAACTGGTTAAGACTGAGGCTGGAACAGGCTCATCATATAAGCAAAACTTCTGTAATTTGAGCTCCTGTGTAACTTCCCTGTTTATCAGAGGGGAGATAAATCCTCTTACCCACCTGTCAGGTAGGCCCAACAGAGCAGCTGGAAATGAGAAATCAAGCTGTGCGTGACCATGCAGTCCCTGCTGACCATTGCAGGTGTTACTTGTTGCTCTGCTTTCTGCTGTGTTGGAGATATTGCCGGGAGCTTTACAGGGGCCTCTGGGGTCTTCCTAGACACTCTGGTGCTGAGAAGTCCACTCTGCTCAGCAAAGTCATCTGAGGTGACAAAAGCAGTTTGAACAATTGATAGAGCTTAAAGTTATAGATAAAAAGGGAACTTCTCATCAAAGGCTTCAGCTTTTTCAGTAATGCTGCTGCCCCGGGCTTACTCTGCTGATGACTCCCTGTTGGCCTGTGCTCCTTGGGGTCATAGGAAAACTGCTTTGTCTGTTGAAGAGGGGGTGGAGGAGGAGGAGAAGATAATAAGTTTTTTTTTTTTTTTCTTTTTTCTTTTTTCTTTCTCTCCTGGAATTGAAAAACATGCAGTTTCTTGAGGCATAATGTCAATCTGTTCCTGCTATGGAGTGTGGAGTGAGATCAGTGCTGTATACAAATTGAGATGTTAGGAGAAAAATGTCATGCAAAACAATGTCTTGTTCCCGTGCAAGCTAGAGTGGCTGCATAATAAATCCAAGGCATCCAGTCTGTGTTTAACATACTATGAGAAGCCGTCAGTAAAAGTTTCCTAAAAAGCTATGAAATGAAAAAGTAACAGCTGGTTTTATGAAACTTTCTTTCTGGAGGTTTATTTATGTCTTGGTTGTTTTTGTTTTGGACTGTTTGACCCTCACACAGCCCTGTGCAGAGGGTGTATATGAAATATGAGCAGTTCCACTTTGAAACACTTGGGGTGGCTTCTGGGCTCACTGGCTCTGCTGTAACTAACATTGCAGCACCTCTCTGTCTCTATTAAAAGTGAAGTATCAAAAATGTTTTCTCCAGTCTTTTCCTCCAGGCCACACCTCACCAACAAGGCAGCAGTGCAGGCGCTGCCAAAATGTACCTTGCAGGAGGTGAGGGATGGCAGTCCATGAACTTCACAGCCTCAATGTTGAGGTTTTGCCTGGGCCAGCTGCTCCTCTAGGTCCTGCTGAGGCTCACAGTGTTCATCTCTAGAGAAAAAGCTGTCTTCTTAAGCAAAAGTATAGCACTGAGACTTGTCTGAGCTCTGGGTTGCTCACTTCAAATGATGAGCTGCAAAGCAACAAGGCATCTGGTATGAACACAGGCTCAGTGAGGCAGTATTTCAGCACTTGCCAAGGCCAGGCATTTACCTGCTATTAAGTCAGCACCCATCAGGATGACAACTAATTGAAACCAAAGGGACCACTCACAGTGTAAGGCACCGGGCAGTGTGAGTAGTGATAATGCTATTTGGCCTTCAGTTAGTCATCTACAATTTACTTCAGAGCCAGAGAGCTCTTGCTGCATCTGCTGCTGCAGCACGTGGGCTCTGTGTGGATTAATTTGTGCCTCCCACAAAAGGTATGAAGGGGGGTGACTGCTGCTCATGCCTGGAGGTGTTTGGTTCAATCTTACCCCTTCCATTTAAGAACTGAAAAATCAGTTCTTGTTTCTTCCTCTTTTACCACAAAGTATCTGGGGTCTCTCGTGTCTCGAATAAATCTTTCTGATTTCTCTTGGTGACTGCTAAATTATGGCATCTTTGCTGCAGGATAACAAGCCTGGCTGCCTTCCAGCTGGTTTCTTTGCTGGTTGCCCAGCTGTTAGCCTGACCAGAAAGGTGATATGGATGTCTGTCACAACACAGGGCTTGCCTTTTCTTTTTCATTACTTATGTTGCTCTAAGTGTATTTGATGAGGTTCAAACACATGAAGTCTGTGGGAATGAAAATTCCTTGTTATTGCCCATTAACATCTATGCAGGGAGACTGGTACTCAACAGGGCTGGATGTGGATTTTTTTTTTCTTACTGCTGGGTTTGTTTCTTTTTGTAATATATCTTCCTGGAAACTGATTTCGGTTCTTCTGTTGCTGTCTGTGAACTTTAACAAGTAGATAGACTACTGTGGTGGCTGCTGCTGAACAATATTGGATGAGCAGACAGGGTTAGTGCTAAGTTTCGGAACACGATCAGCATGTGTCCCTTGAAGTCTGGATTCTTTCCTGGGACTTGAGGTCCTCATGCGGACTGCTGCTGTGGCATCGCCTCTCCTCATTAGATTTGTTACTGCTGCAAGTATAGAGGGATGGTTTACTGTTAATAAACTTCTCTGTTAATCTCAAATGTGTTCCCTTGCTGTGTAAAAGCTCCTCATAAACTTATCCTCTGAATGTCTTTTTGGCTATGGCTCTTTGTTTCTGTTTGTGCCATGCATTGCAGTGAGCAACGTATCATTTGCTGAATCCTGCCAGGAAGAAAGTCTGCTGTTCTTCATAGTTTTCTTTATAAGCTGGCTTCTGCAGTGTTAGTCCCCGTCCGTTCTGGGAAATGAATCCTCTGCTGACAGTGTTTTTCACTGATACATCTTGCCATATTATTACTGAAAGTTAGTCTCATCTTCACATTTGGGCAGTGCTCCCTTCAGAAAATGTGACAGTGTCTAAGAAACTCGTGTGGTACCTTTGGTTTTCTGCATAGCTGCTGATGAGTCATTGGTAGGAGACGCTTTCACTGAATTTTAAGTTTGCATAGCTCCAAACAAAACTACTCACTGTATTTAGGCACTTCCAGTCAATGCTGTGCTCAAGCAGAACCGCAGCAATTAACTTCAGTGTTGTTGTGAGGTCTGTTTTTGTTCCCACCAAAGATGTCCTCAAAAAGAGCCCGTGCTGTGTACTACCAGACTTGAGCGTGGAGGGCAGAGCACAAGGGTGTGTATTTTGATCATTTCTGAAACAGAAGCATCTGGATTTAGATTCTGTCTAAAGGCCTTCCCCTGCAAAAATAACAGCCATCGTAGTACCAGGTTAGACCTTCACCTAGCTCCAATATGTTTATCAAACTGTAAGGCTTTGCTTCCCTCAGTCCTCTGCTTCTGCAGTCTAAAGCTGCTGAGGAGTTATCTTAAGGTTATGTAGCTGTAGTTCCTGTAAATGGGTGAGAAAAATGAAGTGCCAACAGTCATATACTTTATCAATTAGCAGATTGGAGCTGGAAGAAAAGAATAATGTCTACCTGTCCTCAACAGTTTCCTGTTTACTGGATTTATTGAGCCTATTCATCTTGACTGAAACATACATCTGGATATGCAGGACATCATGCTGCTGCTTAATATGTGTGAAGTAGAGGATTTAAAAATCAATCATACTGAGGAGCAACTATTTTCAGTCCTTCACTCTTTCACATTTCTGCCTTTTCATTCGGTTCTCCAAGCTGTGAAAGCTTTTAATTTCTCTGTGTTTGACTGACACCCCAGAGGATGTGACTCATCAGTTAAGGGATGGACAGGAAGTGTTCTGTGGTTTCTCAGTAGGGATACATCTGTCCTGAGGCAATTCTCCTTTTCAAGTGGCAGGGGGCTTTGGTGGGAAGAAAGGTGGTTTTGACTTGGAATTATAAAGGGTATCTAGTAGAGGCTTTAAGAAAAATGCTCCCATAAATTCTTTTAACTCTGTGCTAATAGGGCTTTGTCATTGAGCATCCAAAGGTAAAGTTTGGTCGAGTTTGATCAGTGGAGAGAGTAGAAAAGGATGTGGGCAACCTAGAGTGCCTTCTTTCCCTAAGTTACTGTGGTTGCAAGAGCCACTTCTCTGCTTTTGACCAGAGGTCCAAAAAGAAAAAGGGCATATTTTATCTATATTATAAATAAAACCATGGAGTGTGCATGGGTTCTGATGCAGAGCTCCATGGACAGTGCCATGGGCAATTTTATATGGTCAGTTGCTTATTCATTCCTTTGTCTCTTTTGCTGTTCTCATTATCGTGGTGTCAAAATGTCATGTGGTTTTTGCAACTTGAGTTAGCTCATGCTGAGTAATATACCTGAATATGTTAACTATGTGATAACACAGGGGAGGTTCAGGTTGGATATCAGGAAAAGGTTCCAACCACAGGGTGGTGTTGGGCACAGAAACAGGCTCCCTGGAGCAGTGGTCATGGCCTCAGACTGCTGGAGTATTAAAAACATCCATTGGTCAGTTTAATCCTACAGCTTAGGCTGACTAAAACAAGATATGTTGCAACTATGATGAGGCTGTTTATTTTAATATATCCTGATTTGTTTATCTTTCTGGTCCATGGGTTCAAACTCAGCTGTAACCCAAACCTATTTTGTCCATATTTCTATTAATCAGCAGTGCTACCTCTGTGGTACTTGGAAACAGCCACAGAAGGAAAAGGAGATCAGAACATTGAGAGTTATTATTCTCTCCTCTATTACCAAGACTTATTTTGTTGGAACCTCCGACCCTTCCACAAAAATCATGTGAGAGCTGGTCTATGTGTGGGGCAGCAGATGTACGTTCCTGTGAGCTCTGTCAGGGGAGGGTCAGGTTAGAATTAGGGAAAGGCTGTTCACCAGAATGTGATGGGCATGGAACAGCCTCCCCAGGGCAGTGGTCATGGCTCTGAGCCTGCAGAGTTCAAGAAGCATCTGGACGACTCTCTCAGACCCAGGGTTTGAACTCTGTGTGCTCCTATATGAAGCCAGGAGTTGGACTCAGTGATCCTTACGAGTCCCTTCCAACTCTGGGTGTTTTGTGATTGTGTAATTATCTGGCTTGCTCTGCAGCACAGATATTTGTGATTTACCCCTGTCATTCAACACCACTTGAACCCCAGGTCAGGAGTTTGTTTCTGCACAGGGTGCTCAGTCTTGCCCATGAGAATGTGGTGGCTATGCTGAGTTTTTTTGTTTGTTTGGTTGGTTGGTTTGTTAGTGTGGTTATCCTTGGCTTCAAAGTTTTGGTTCAAACCCCAAAGAAAGTGCAGAGATCTTCTCCAGACAGAAATCAGTTCACTCTTCTGATGTATCATGGAAAGACTTCTTTTGGGTGCTGTGGAGCCAGTGAAGTGCTTTGAAGTGTCCCTCACCTGCAGACCACTCTTCTGGCTGCTTTGTGAGGGGGACGCCGGGTAAGTGATCTGTGAAAAGTAAAGCAGCCTGAAGCTTTTCTTGTGATCTTGCCAAGTGGGATAAGTGGCTTCCCTATTTAAACAGGTCAGCCTCTAGGAGGCTTTGGTTTCTTTTCCAATTGGCTGCAGTGTTAGGGCACTCTGGGAAGATGTTCTGTGATGTCTTGGAAAAGTTCAGAAAATGCATATAATGTTTCTCAGTATTAAACTCTTTCACTGCCATTGAAGGAACTTCTGGGAGTTTGCTTTTTTATTAAAGAAGACTACAGGTGTGTAGGAATCAAACTTCATAAGCTTATGAACTTGAAGCAAATGAACGCATTTCCTCTGGTTTCCTATGGCTCTAATCTCAATAGGCCTTGATAATATAAGAACAGGGGAAGGACAGCTTGTGGTGATGGACAGTTTAATCTCACCTGCCTGCTGTGAAATACACTGGCCGATCTAGGGAGCTATGAAGTATAAATTGCCTTTTTAATACTGATAAACAGTAAAGGGGTAAGCAAAAACTTAAGAAAATATTACAGCTTAATTGTAGTCCTCCGCTGGGATCAACAAATCTGGTTCATCCCAAACTTCTGCTGTTTACTGAGTCTCTCAGCCCCACAGTAATTATTTCCTTAACCCTTAGTTGGTTTAGCACTGTAATCTATGGTACAGCAGTAGTTGTGTAATGGATTGAAGATGAGACTGTTTTGTCCATGTTTATTATGTGACCAAAGCAGCTGCTGAGATAAGTATCTGCCTGTTTTTTTCCAAGGAGTTTGTAAGCAAACTCATAACCCAAATGATGTCCTAATGTAAAGAAAAGGAGGTGATAGATAAACCTCTCTCCCTCTCCATCCCATTCCTTACAAGAGAATAAGCTGCATTCTGTGCTACTTCTACAGCATAGAAAAGGGGTAATGGGGGAATACAATGAAAATATGTAACTTGTTTAATTTCAGAATTGTAGGGCTGGCAGTGATGCTTCAAGACTTTCTCCCACCCAGCCTTTTCTTGTGCCTCAGGAAGAAGCAGGACTCTTTCAGAAACTCCTAGCTGAGTCTTGCCTCACTATGAGAAGGCAGAGATAGGTCTTACCAGATTTGCAGGCTGGTCTGATGAAAGAGAGATGGAAAAATCCTACAGCCTCTCAGTTTCCAATCAGGCAGCCTCCAGGTGCCACAGCTAGGGAATTACAAACACCATGGAGAATGCAGATTTGTTTGAGAATATCTAACACAGGAAAGGAGAATGAAATTGAGACTGGGCAGAGTATTAGAGCAACATTCCTCAGCAGTGAGGACTACAGAATATGACTGGGGAAACATCAGAAATGCTCTTAGGAGTGGGGTGTTGTTTTTTTAGCATAAACAAACGTCCTCAGAACAACGAACCAGCACATGCACACTGCCCTGTAAAGGAGGAGGAGCTTGCTGACATACCTGGGAAGGAAATCGTGCATTAATTAGTGGATTGCAGTCTAAGGATTCAACAGTGCTTCCCGAAGATGGGCATTTTCTCTGATTTATCCCAGAGGAAGCACTGCTGATAGCACTTCAATTCAGTCTGATTTCAGTGTGTTGCATTCACATTTTCTTCTAGTTAATTAGGTCAGAGTGGGGACTTTTAAAGGGTGATCGATTGCATTTGCCTGTGGAACTTGATTTTGTTGCCTACTTTTCCTTCTGCTTCAGAATCCCAAATCTTGAAGCACTTCAAGAGCAGGCTTGGTTACCAGCACCTCAGAGAGGGTGGTAGTGGAGGTATGTGGCTGTTTGCAACTGGCAGAGACAGATGCCATGGGACCTCATTATTTTGAACAAGAGACAGGCAGAGTTGTGCTGCCATGTCTAGGGAAAATTATCCCTGTAAGAGAAGTGGGATATACTGTCCTGTACAACATCGTGTGGATGGGTGATGTTAACCTCTGAACTGCTTTTTATGACTCCTGAATGGGTCAGTGGTTGTTCCCCAAGGAATTAGCTGCTGTAGTGAGATGGGAAAGGATGGCTGGCCTTGGAGAGCTGGCCTTTGTGCCTTAAGCACAGCTGCTGGTGCCCTCCTGCAATTGTTCTGTGAGTCTGGGAGGGCAGAAAGGGGCTTGTCTGGCTGTGCTTGTGTGCTTGAAACACAGAGTGAACTTAAATATCCCCTTTAACTTTCTTAGAAGAAATCCTATTTGCATGTTACGCCATTATTAGTTGAGACAATGGGACAAACACCGGTATCCTGTTAATTATGGGCATGCTAATGATATATACTTCTGCAGTCAAATAGCACTGTAATTCTATTTCCTGTCTTAATTTTGTGCTTTGCTGTTTGAAATGTTAATGAAGCCAGAATTCTCAAAGGTCATTCTCTGAATATATAGGCTTTTTATTTTTTTTATTTTGTTTCAGAACAATTTAAATGAGGTTTTGTTCTTAATGTTGCTAACAATGTTAACTTTTCTGTTTAATTAATGATGGTGTAGGAACATGTCTTGGCCCTGGTCAGCGAGCTAAATGAGAACAGCTCTGTGTTCTCCTTCAAACCATTCCCTGGCATTTTCTGCCCTGATGTGTGTCCTATTGCCCCATTTCCCCCAGCAGCCCCTGCTTCTTTCTCTTCACAGATTATGTGGAAGAATAGTTACAAGAGAAAGAAAAAAAGAAAAAAAAAGAAACAACACCAGAAAAGTGCAAATTTAGCAGAACTGAATATTGCATTTTCCATGAGGCCATTTATCATCCTCAGAAAGTTTTGGTTCTTCACAAATAATAAAGAAAAGAACTTGTAATTGCTGTTTCCAGCTAATTGGCAGAACCGTGTCACGCAAAAAGGAGAATTTCTGCACCGCCTTTGCTGATGACATTTGAAGGTTGTTTAAAACTTTCTGCTAAATTAAGCAACTGTCCCTTGACCACGTTCAATGCTAATCCAGCAGGTGGGTTTTTCATTTGCTTTTAATACTCTTAGATGACAGGGAGGTGGCAAGTAAGAGAGTTGTTTCAACTCAGTTTCTGTGATAAAGCTCTCCAGGTTTGTAACGTACATCTTAATGCTGTAAGCTAGGTACTGTTTTTGCTTTGCAGTCTTTTTCACTGAAAAGCAGATGGAAGATCTGGATTAGTTGGTGCTTTAGTGCACAACCCTCCATACAGCTTTTTGGGTGCTGAAAAGCAGATGGAAGATCTGGATTAGTTGGTGCTTTAGTGCACAACCCTCCATACAGCTTTTTGGGTGCCTCGAATACCTTTCCTGCAGTCAGAGCTTCCCAGTGGCTAGAAAATGAAGGAGCCCTTTGTCTGGCTTGTTCATTTGGAGTTGCTGATGGTTTCCAGCTTTAGAAAGCTCTCACCTGGCTCCCAGTGCTTAAGTGGGGCTGAAAAGGAACTGGACAGAGGGGGGTATATGCACGTTTTTGTATCCAAAGAATTAATCAAAACTGGAACACAAGGGGTTGGTGGAGGTTTTAACTAGACGATCTATCAGCTGTACTTGCATGTACCTACAAATCAGTGCATGAGAGGCAAGCCAAGAGCTTCTACAGCAAACTTGTTATTTTTCGCATAGTTAGATACCATGATCATCCTGGATGTGGAGGGCAAATGTGTGAGTGGAATTTTACCTGCTTCTAATATAATCAACGCAGAGTTTGCTTACTTCTCTCGTACACCGTGAAGGTGACTTTGGTCCACCTCTTACATTTCTCACTTTACAACTGAGATTGTCAGTGTTTTTTAGCTACACTGCCTAGGGCTGGATAGTTCCTCAAATATTATTTTACAGCACGTGTTTCCACCTGCAGCGCTGAATTTGCATGTTAGAGCACTTCAAGGGCAGCTTCCCAGCCTACAGACCCTGCTGTTCAGGTAAAGGACAGTTAATCAAGTCTCTGAATGGAGATCAGCAAGCTTTGCACAGGCATTCCTGGTGTGTCTCTGTGTCAAAGATGGGGCAGCATCTACCCTGTGGTGAACAGCCATGAATACAGATATAACAGCTACTTGGGAAGGATGTGGCATTTGTAGCTCAAGAATACCCATCTAGCTTAAAACCAGGGTTGTGTCCACATAGACTTCTGATCTAACACAACTGTAGAGACTGGAAACCTCTTAAACCAGTTTTTCCAGGTTTGTGGACTTCCCTTGTCCATTCAGCATGGTAGTACAAGTGCCCCAGAACTGGGGAGGAGCACCAAACTACTGGTTAATGTCTCTGCAACAACACTGCTGTTCTAGGAGGTGAGGCACTTCAGTTATGTGGATGCCTGCTACTCTGATATTGACCAGCTTTTCTTTTCTTTTTTTTTCCCTCCACTATTATAGATCTAGTCATAAAGTCCAGCTTGTACCCAAAGCACTAGCACATCCATCAAGGTGCATTATGCTCTCTAGGGCTTTTTATTTTTATTTTTTTTTAAATAAAGACTGTATATTTGGCATTATATAAGAAATCAGTTTTGAGAGAAGATTGATGTTTTCAGCAGATTTTGGTATTTTATGATATTTACAAAGCCCAGAGAAGTGCAGAGGGAGAAAAATATGACTAACTTTTCTTGAGTGCTCCAAATAGTTAAATTGAAGTAAAGCTCTTTGTTGTTCCTAAGAAAAAAAAAATCTCTTTTGTTTTGTGAGGTAATTATGGATTTTCATGAGCACTCCCTGGTAATCAGGTTTAATGACACTAAACCCAAATCACATTATAGTCATTTTCCAAGGCTGTGTTGGAGACATGCCACATTAACCCAAAAGAACAAAGCTCACAAATGGTGCCAAGAAGAGTAAAAAGACAAAAAGAAGCAGCAGAGAAGCAGGATTCTTGTTACCTGTGGCTCTACCCTTTGCACAGTGTGACACAGCAGTAGAGGAATAAGCACTGATAAAAATGTGGGAGAAATAATGTTGTCCTTGAAGGTTTTGTGAATCCAAGGGATAAATTTGTGTAAGGATTTACTCTTAATTTGATTTTCTTTATTATGATGTCTACTTGATTAAGCTAATAAAAAACCCACACTGCAGGTTTCAGTATTTTATTTTAATATGCTTTCTCTTCTTGCTTGCCAAGCCTGACCTAGCTCAGTTGTCTAGTGCCAAGAGTTGCGAGTTAGACTGTTCTGTGAGCTCACAAGCTGAAGAAAATGGCTGGGGCTTGGTGAGTTAGAGGAACTTTCTGTAGGAAACTAATGGGGGAATCTCACGCCTGCTGTGATGTGTAAGGCTTTAGCAGATGTGCATGAAGTGATGAAAATAGATCAATTCTACCACCACGCTGAAAACTGAAAATAATTTTGGAAAGCCTGCCTATCCAGGCTGTGCTCCAAATAAAAAGTTGATAGGAGTTTCATCAGCGAGCTGAGGAAGGGATGCAGTCAAGCAGTAAGTAACTTAAAATTCATACAGGGAGCACGCTTTAACATAAATGCGTGTTCTGAGTTCTAGTAAGAAACCAAGTGTGCAATCTGGCACACTTGTATTAGTTTTGCTATTTTGTCACATGCTCTTATTAGTGAAAACCTCCTTGTAATTCTTAATACACGCTGAATGAGTAAGATAACTCCCAATGTGAATTTTCCTGTGCTATAACTTTTGCTTTCTTGCTTCCACAAAACACCATAAGAACCTCGTCTGTAATCAGTGAGCTGTACGCATTGCTGTGAAGTGCTAACCTGCTGTAACTATTGTCTGCTTGGCTGTACACAACTTTCAAAAATGGAGATATGGTCTGGGATGTCATTTTTCTTTTCTTTGTGGTTTGGAAAAGGAATCCGTTTTCTTTGATAAAAGACCCATTGATCTTGGTGATCTATAAATCATTCTTTCAAAAGAAGCCCTTTGAAATATCAATTTGAGGTATTCTCACAGAGTATCACTTTATAGCTTTTTCTAGTGGTGGAAGATAATCCTTGTGCCTATCAAAAAGCAAAATCCATACTATTTTTCATTGAATTCTGTGACTTTAGTAGAAGCTCTCTAAAGGCCCAACATCACCATCTCTAGTCTTGTGTACCGCATGAAGCCAAAGCCTTTGTGTCAAAACAGCATTTCCTTACCTCCAGCAGAGCCTGAGATGATTGAATTAAAAACAGGAGCGTATAAAACAGCATTCCTTGCAGTGTTGCAAAGGCTTAGCACCTTTCACGAGGAACACTTGTGCTGTGTGTGTGATTTCTTTCTATTTCATCTATTCATCTTTTAAGGAACTGCTTTTCCATCTCTGGAAAACTGCTTTAAGAACTCTGATGAGGCACTCCCTCCATCAGATGCATTTCTTACACACCAGTTTGGAGGTGTCTTATCCTGCAGCTATCAAGCTTTTTGGAGTAAGCGTGCGTTCGTGTTTCTCCTTATGCAATAAAGGATAGAGACTTTTCTTCGTACAATCTGAAAACTATGGCTGCAGTGTTAAGGAAAGCACAATAGCAATGCCTGGCACACTTGCTAGTGGAAGCTAGAGAGCAGGCCTGGGGTTGCTGCCTTTCAGTGGTATAAGTAATGATCAGTCCTTAAGTGAACAGTTTAGAATTCCTCAGAGGCCTTCAGAAACCTGCCGTACAAACCAAGGGATAAACGCAATGCAGCTCCTTTACATAAATAATCCTTTCTGCTTCTAATCTTCTGATTTATTCCCGCAGTGGCATATTGTTTGCGGTATTTATCTCAGGGGATTGCTATTGATCTCTATTGTAGTGCTGAGGAAATGCATTTATCTGCATGAACCTGTGTTGCTGGAGAGGCGCTCTATGGCTAAATGTACAGTTTTCCTCTTTGTGGTGATTACACCTTATCTTTATTTCTTTTTTCCCTCCTCAATTTATCTTTTGGGTGGCTGGCTCCAAGCGGTGGGATGCTTGGTGTGGTTTGTGAAACTGATTTAGGAAGTCAGAAGTGCTTCTAATCCAGATCTTACCTCTTCAATATGTGACCTGCCTGTGATATAATGTGCTTTGGTTTGTTCTTTTTATAGCTTTCTCACAGAGACATCTATACTTCAAGCGTGTCCAGAGAAACTGGGGCACTCAATAGAAGAAGGGAGAAGATGGTGGTGGGGAAATACTACCCAAATTGCATCCTCGGTAAAGCTAAATAAGGTATTCCCAAAGCGTGAGAAAAGGAATCTAGCTGGATACCACCCAGAAGGAGGAGGCTTTTGTAGCAAATATGTCCCTCTGCCTATACTCTCTGTGAGGAGAATGTGAGGACATTCATCACAAGGTTGTCTCATCTAAAACTGCATAATAGAGTGAGAAGCCTCTTAGATCTGATCCTAGAATGAGGAGATAAAAGAGAAAATCACACTTCTATTTCTGTTCATTCATCCTTCAACATTAGAAACAGGGCAGCTATTTAGATTTCTGTAAGTCAACTGGTATTTTTGTTTTTTACTTGCCTTGTATTGCGGGTAGTGTCAAAGTGACTGACAACTACCAAAGCTCCTGGTATCATTCCCATGGGTTTTCTCACTTGAGAAAGGGAACTGAACAGCTTTTATGAGACCCAACATCCCAAAGTGATCCTGCAGGGGATCCAGAGCAACCAGGCATGTCTTAGCTCTACTGCATAGGCTGTCACAGCAGCTGGCACCTGGGGCCAAAGAAGAGCCTCCTGCTGATTAACTTAGGCCAAAAAATCTCCTTGGTCTTCAGCAGGATGCCGTGGAAGGAGTCTGAACTCAGATGAGTTCCTTAAAATCATCCTTAGAGTTCTTCACATTTCTATAAGGAGTTCAGATACTAGTTCACTGTCTTCCTTGGGATAAGTGTCCTTCTTGCTAGTTGTACTGCAGAACCAACCTGCTTGTTCCTGTCAGCTGGGTGAATGGGATTTTGGAAAGATGCTTTATGTCTTTGAAGTTTTTTTCTGGTTAAATATTGTTAATTGACAGAGCTGTTCAGTTCTTAAAATACTTTGTGGCTTTCTTCTTTTTTTAATTTTTATTTTCTTTAAATCCATTCAAGGCATTAAATGAAAAAAATCCTTCAGTTCAAGATTATCCAATGTAATTAGAACAGTGTCACTCACCTTGGTAAGATCCTCTACAGAAGTGGTTTTTTTTTTTCTCTCTTGTTAAAACTTAAATCCATGAAGGAAGAGATGAAAGTTACTGTTCATTTATTCTGTGCCTCCTCGTACAGTGTATTCCTGGAACAAGGAGGTATTTGGTTTCAGTTTTACAAGTTGAACATAACAAGTTCTGCTGTAGGCTGCTGTGTCTGTGGGAGGCCTGGAGGTGCTTTCTGCTGATATCAGATTGACTGGTTTTCTTTGTAATGTATGAAATGCTCATGAAAAGGATGACTGTGCAAGAAGTGTGGCTAGGACGTGAAATACAGATTTACTAGGCATCACTAGGTGGACCACTGGATCATTGGAGGGCTGTTAAAAATGGTTAGGGTATAGGCCTTGAGATGTAGTGGAGATGCTGAAGGAGGTGAGTTTGTTCAGCGTTGAGATGGCAAGAGAGAACTCTGTCCTGCAGCCTCTCCAGTTCCTATCTGGTACCTAGGGAGAAGATGGAGCTAAACTTCTCTCAGAGAAAAACCGTGAAAAGGTAAGAGGCAATGGGCGTAAGTAGCTGCAGTGGAATTTTCTTTGGGATGAAGGGAAAATCCTTCATAACAAAGGATCCTTAAGCCCTGGGGACAGTGCGCAAAGAGTCTGAACTCTCCAGCTTTTGAAGCTTTCAGATCTGAATGGGATGAAGCTCCATACAACCCAATCTGACTTTGAAGATGTCCCTGATCTGAGCAGGAGCCAGAAATGGGCCTAGATGACCTGCAGATGTCCTTTCCAACCTGTATTTTCTATGATTATTAAAGTTGTATGGTGTGTTGTTTTTTCCCCTTGCAGTCTAGCTGCAATGTTATTTTCTGCTAGTAGATTGTCTTTAATGCTGGAATACTTGCTGAGAATCCTTCTGGCCATCAACCAGGTGCTGATTATGACTTGTTGATCTCTTGATTCCAGGTTGAGCTGTGATATTCCAGGCTATGTGGAATAAATTGCCCTTACTACTGGTGCTCAGGATGATAAAGAAACTCTTGTGGTTTTTTTTTTTTTCTTCTCTGCTTTAGTTGTTAATTTGATTGCAGAAAACCTTATTTTCTATTTTATTTCTGTAGATCTCTTGGTTTGGTGGAAAAGAAATGATGGGCTGCTGTTTCCTTTTGCTAGCTCGTCTCTTAAACTTTTGTTAATTCGAGTTAGTATTATTTCAAGCACTATGCATTAATTAGGATTTGGATTGCCAAATGTGACACTGTGCCTTAGGTAATCATGTATCAACATATCAAGGAATGACTGTGCTTCTCAGAAGACTCTAATAGCCATTTTGCACAGATATACTCATCTGTTGTTATTGAAAGGTCTTTTTTTTTTTCTTTCCTTTTCTAAGCTTCTCATGACTTTCTGTTTTTAAGTATCACTATTTGTTCCTCTCTGTGTGTATGAAGAGACCTCCTCCTAGTTTTCTTCTGAAAAGTTTGTCTTGCTCTCCACTTGAATCGCAGAAATGAATTTGATTTGCAGCCTCAAGATCCATCATTCTTTGTCCACATAACTCACATTCTGTCAGAGGTTGCCGTTTCTTACAAATTACTGAATACCTGCAGTGTTTTGCCTTCTTTCTGTTTGCAATGATTGTGTAGCAGCTTCCACCGTTCCCTAACTGTCATTGCTGTAGTCTGTGGTCTGTTTGCTGAACTCAGTTTTTGCATTTCAGCAAGCCTCTGATATTTCCAGTTGTCCCATGTGATGTCTCCAACAGGCCTGATCTTACCTACCAAATACCCATTTCCATGGCTCCATGAGTTGCCACTCATCAGATGGTCTCTTAGATGGAACTCTAACCCTATTCCTTAGTGAGGCTGTTGTACCTGACTGGATTGCTCACTTGACAAAAAAGCTTAACAGGAAGATGTTATTTGGAAGCATTTTTCCTGCTGTGTCAGAAGGGCAGAGGAAGACAACTGAGCTTTCTCATGAGTCCATGAAAGCTTGTTAACAGCAGGTAGTCATGCAAAAGTCTGTTTCTGAGGACAGAAATAAGTTCTATGAAATACAGTCCAGTGTATTATTATTACTGTTGAGCAAAAGCATCTGGTTTTATCTCTACAATCTGGAAGCTTTGGTTTCTGGTTGTCTAGAAGATACCGTAGAGGGCCTCATAGTTAAATGGAGGATTAAGGAGTAGGATGTCAGTAACCCACTGAATGACTCTGTGTGGGCTGTGGAAGATCTGTGTGGTTCTGTACATGGGGAGCAGGTGGCTGACAAACTTCCAAGGGTAACATCTACAGGTAACAGCTCATAATGTCAGCTGAGTCTGTGGAGCTGCTGTTGAATGCAGCCAAATAGAATATCATAACTAATAATGTGCAGTGTATATTAGCATACTGATTACATGCGTATGATACAGTCCATAGCTTGTGATCTCTGTATTCCGCAGGTTGGAGCTTTGTGCACCACCACAGGTTGTTTAGTCACCAGTATGTAATGTATTTAGTCACCAGTATGTATGCTTGCTACTTAGCATATATGAGAAATCTCGTATTGAGTTTAATGATACAACTGGTTGAGGGAACCAGGCTCACTGAAAGATAGGGGATAAGAAATGGCACCAAAAACAGCTGCATCCTTAAGTACTTTTGGGGTCCTACTGTTGATGGTCTCTCTAGTCTCTGAATCGCACAAACAGCATGTTATTTTTGTTTACTTTAAAGCTTGTTGCCTTTTGATTATTTTCTTTCTCTAGTCACTTTTTCATAAGGGAAAATAATTTAAGTACCAACTTTACCCATTGCATTTGTTGTGTGTGTTGCTTCTTTGCCTTGTTCATGTTTTTGCTTGAAGGGTATGTTGTCTTTGGACTGACTAGGATCTCAGATTTTTCTCATATGTCAGACAAAATAGTGTATCCTTTACAGGGTGGGGAGTGCTGCCATTTAAGATGATGAAACCACTGTGTTCCAAAACTGCTTTAGGATCAAGTTAAAGGAGCTTTTATTTTTCTGTTGCTTGGACCACAGTGATTCAGTGGTTTTGGACCCATTTGCAACCTCACCTTTTTTTTAATTGTCATTCTGCTGTCAGTTTTGGTACCGCAGTAATTTCTGGAGCTCTTACAGATTTTGTTTTGAGGAACTCTTCCTCAGTCTGGGAAAGGCATTTCTTGTACCGTTCAAATTATATTCACAAATAACTTGCCTGTGTGCAAGCCCCTACCAGCTCTGTGCCTCAGCGTGCACCATAGTTTTACAGATGAATCCATTAAAATGCTTAGGCGTTCACTGCTGACATTTGTTCTGTTTAATTGAAATTATTTCATCACCTTCTAAACTAAGCTTTTATGACACATCAAAACTTGGGAACATTCTCTTTTAAATTATTTATAAGCCTTAGAAGATATTTCTTAATTTCTAGTTTAGTTGTCTCAAATCATGTTTTTATGTGATTATATTTTCTTATAATAGCACGCTCTTCATCTTAAGAATGCTGCCTAACCTCTAGCTTTCTAGATGTGTCTCCTATGAGCTGTAGGATGAATACATAACACAAACAGCTCCATTAAGATGAGCAGACCATCACAATGCTATGCTTTTGAATCAGGACTGCTTTCAAGTAGTGCATGTTTCTTTGTACTATAACTCTTCCATTGCTGGAAGTGATCTAGAGCTGCCTAAATGAAAATTGTGTTTTAACTCAGCTATATTACAATGACAGAAAATGAGGGACATGTTTTGTCTTCATTTATGTTTTTTTTTCCAGTTTACTGAAATCGTGAAAGTATTCATGGCTGAACCTGAGCCTGGTTACCTAAACTTAAAGATATATAAGCCCACTGTACAGTGATGCATCTATTCTGAGAGTTTGTAATTGAATGAAGTAGGAAAACAGGGTAAGAGTTTATTGACAGAACAGTGGTTCTGTGTTCACAGACTTCAGCACTGTTTTGTATTATTAACTGAAATGTTGCTTCCCCAGCATATAGCTGTTCTATGCCTGTCGTAATCATTTTGCTTTGTAACCTCTAACAGTGCCTTCAATATGCTGGTAGCAGTAGGGTCATTCTGTAAATTAATCTGAAGAAACGTCTGGTTTTTTTCCTTTTATTTCTCTCTTGTTTGAGGGGGTAGAAAAAGCAATTGTACAGCATAAGTAGCATTTGTGTGGATGGAACAAACCCCAGTGGGTGTTGAGGTTTGAAATATGGGAGTCTTTTCCTAGATTCAAGTGACTCAAGTCGCAAGGACCTGTAGGCCTCTCTGCTCACACTGAAGTGTTGAAGAGTGCACCTCTCGGGATCCACGGTGAGGACATGTATTTGATTCCAGTTTCAGTGCTTTTCTCTCGGTTTCTGGGGCTGCATTCTTGCTAAGCAGGAAGATATTTTTGCAGTGTTAGAATTAGCCATCAGTGTTGGAACCAATACCTTTGCTGTGAGCTGGGCAAAAGAGCTTCAGAAATAGCACGTGGTTGTCATTAAGTGCAGTGAAAAGCAGCGTCTTCTAAAAAAATTAACTTCCAGGATTTCCTGTGGAGCTGACTATTTTCTTGATCTTCATGTAAGTGCTCAGTATTAGTGTTCATAAAAAGATTTTAGTGCTAATCCTCCTGTAGGTTCCTTTGAAACACAATGTTAACTTTTTTTCTTTACTCCCATAAAAGTTCCTAATGTGCCTCCTACGCTTCTTTCAATGAACACACAGTCTCTGATTTATTAATGCATAACGTGTCCCAGAAATCAGTTTAACTGATTCCCATCCATCACTCAGCACCACTTCTTCTATTATTTTGCAGAGCAGATGTCTTTGAAGCCCTATTTTGTATATGCTGGATGATAGTTCTGTCTAACTTTTTTGAAAAGAGAGATAGAACTCACCAGTTTTATTATTTATGATTGAAGGGTGCATTAGTAAGAGCAGAGCCAGAAGCCTAGTTTCCATAAAAAAGTTGAATACTGTTTTTCAGAAGCTGCCCTTCATTTACACTTCTAAAATTTTAGGAAATAAATTTAATGATCAAGAAGGGACTGACAAAACCAGTTAAAACAATATTTAAGGCCAGGTCTGTGTAGGAATGCAAGGTCTGTAATCATAGATTGTGCTTTACAAATTAATCTAAACTGGAAATGTTATTTCTTGGAGGCCTGGAGCAAAGATGAGATTTATCCCAGGCAAGTACCTTCCGTTCTGCCATGTCGTGTCTGTCCAATGCTCCTAGCTGCCTGTCTCGAGGCACTGATCTCTGCTGAATACAAAATACACTGATTGTCACTTCTGCTCTGTGACATTATTGAAGCCTAAATAGAGGGATGTAGAGCTAGCGTTTGTTATGCTACTTCAGCCGTAACATACTACCTGTACCAAAACAATCCTGTGCTCTTTGATGTTCAGAAAGCAAATGTCAGGAGAACAAAGACAAACCTATTACTTGATGACTTGTTTTATTTGGAGCCTTCCCTAGCTAAATACTTCCTGGCCTATATCTGGAACTTGACTGCAATTAGGAAATAACTATGCTGTGTTGAGCAAATGAAGAGAGAAGCTCTCAAATCAAGTCAGCAGTGGGTTATACCTAAGATAGATATATTTAAAGCAGAATCCTGCAGTTGACATTCAAGCAAAGAAAGTTGGAGACATGATAAATTTCTGGTGCTTAATCCTACACCCTGGTCAGAAAGGTGACTAAAAGCAGTTCCCTTAAAGCAGCTCTGTGCGTGTTTGCTGATGGAGAAGCTGAGTTACCAGACTTCTATCCATAATCAGCACCATTATGCACTGAGGCAGTTAGGATGGTCCATGCTAGTCAGGAAATCTCCCATCGTTAAGTAGGAGTTTGCAAAGCCTCAGATTAGTTACATTCCGTGTAGGCACTGACTTTTTTTTTCACGGGGATTAAATCTCAGTGAGACTTCTCCAACAGGACTCCTTTTTGCTCTCTCACTTGAGGTGGTGTCTACAGCTCCGTACCTTTTCCCAGATCTTGTGGTGTTGATGTGGAATTTATAACAATCAGTAGCATGTAAGTTAGGTAAGAGGCAGGTGGTGTGTTGGCAATGCAGAGAACTTCAGCAAGCAGTTTGTGGCCACCCAACACATCTGCATCTTTGCATTATTCAGAGCAGTAAATTCTGTGCTCTGTACAAATTGTGAAACAAATTGTGTTAGGATTGCCAGCAAGTGTAGTTGGTTTGGGAGTATGAAAATGTATTAATCAGCATCTCTAAAATAAGAAAAGAAATAGAAGCTTTGAGTCTGGGAAAGATTTACAGGTAGGCAGCAACCACTTGCTTTAATCAAGAATGCGGGAGAAGAGCTGAGGGTGACCTGCAAGGGTATAAAGAAGCTGGTATGTGTAACAGCAGAATAGTGATTGAAAGACCCGAGGAAGGGAGCTGACTATCAGTGCTTGCTAGTAAGGAAGCTGCAGCTTTTGGATGAGACCTCCACACTATTCAGTAAAAACCCAGACTGATCGAATGCAGTTTCCTCCTTTCTGGCTAAACAGAGACTGACAGAATATTACTGTGAACTTCAGCCTTTTCCTGATTTACTCAATATAGAATTAGAGGGAACAGGTGCAGAGGAAATAGTTCAGAGGTGCTGCATATGAACAATAGTATCTCCTTTTTCATAAGATATATTATTCCTGTTTAGAGGCAGATTCTGGGCTTTGTGAAGTCCCAGAGGGCATCTGTTGTGAACTCTAGAACAGGTAGATGGATGGTGGCTGAATTAACTAATTTTTAGCATAAGGAAGACTTCATTAACTAATGAACTGAAGAAGAACAAAGAGAAATTGAGGTTGAATAACTTAGCTTTTCCTCTGAAAAGGAGAGCAATGGCATGGAAATAAGGTGGCATACTCCTAACATGGGAATAAATTTCTGGACAGTGTGCTGAACAAAGATGCTTGATCTGTTTTCCAGGTTGTACCCATGCTGGCAAACTTCATTTTTGACAAGTTGTTGGTAGTTGCTGGCGCTAGGATTCGTGGGCGGTTTATGCCAGAGGGTGAGTCCTGGTCTTGGCATCTGAGCTCTGTGCTCTACATGCAATGTGGCTGTCAACGTTTGGGCTCATGACCTTATTCTGACTGACATATCCTGTCCTCTGCCCTGGAAAACCCATATGTACACAATCCACTGTCAAACAGGGTTCATAGAGAGGACATACTATTCATTTAAACCTTGTTTTGAAATCTTTGGTCTTTGGCCTTTGCTTATTTGCTCGTAAGTTTATTTACAAGGCTGTACTGTGACCATTTGTGTCTAGTTCATAAGTGACAAAATCAGATCTCACTTAATGCTTACACATATTACTTCCAGAAGATGGTGTGATATAGGTGCTAGGAGATATGAATCTACTGTAAAACAAAGCAAAAATATTTTTTGTTCAAAATTGAGCTTAGGTAATTTCTTTTTGTGATTAAAACCCTTTTACATCAAATCCAAATATGCATTCAGGTAATAGTGTGATCAGGGGACACTTATTAGATGATCTCTTCATAACTAGTCATGGCTTTTGATGGACACAAGTAGTAGGTGGGCAGATAGTAGAGGACAGACAATGGCTACAAATAAAGAACAAACCAAACCAAACCAAAAACAACCAAAACCAGCTTAAACCTAAAACAGCCTTTAAATCTTAAGTCACTGTAAAGATGAATCCTGATGCACATAGTCTGAGATTAGCACATCAGCACCAAGCCAGAGTAGATAGAATATCCTGTGACTGATGATCTGCAGCTAGTGGGCACAAAGAGGTAACAGTCATGTAAGGGACAAGATGGGAGAACTGCATGCAGAGGATTGGCTGGTACTTCAGGTTGTCATGTAAACGTGAGTGGCAGAGTGGAACTGGAACAGGTTTCACTCTTAGGACAGCAGTATGAATCACATTGAAAAACCTTTCACAGCACACCTCTGCTTTATTCTGGTAAATAGCTTTAAAGGCTGAATATGAAATTTGGGTACAATTATTATTCCTTTAAAAATAAAGATGCATTGCATCTGAGTTCACTGTGTATCCAGACAACATTTTTCCAAATAAAAATGGCACCAAGTAAACTTGTGCTAGAAACTTGCACTTATGCAGGAAAGAAACATCATTTGCCACTTAATGCTGAGCTGAATGTGCAGATGCTGCTGCTTTGCCAAATCTTTTTGTGTTCTTTTGTGTTTTATAGTTGTGGTTTTTTTTGTTTTTTTTTCATGTGGATGTACTGTTCTTTTGAAATACCATAAAAACCTTTTCTAAAAGAAGATCAACATATAACACATTGACATATCAGCAGTTACACAGGACAGCTTTCCATGAAAAGAATAATAATTAAACTTGAATCAAAAGGAATTTGAACTAGAACTTGCCTTCTGGTGGGTGAAGTATGTAATGAAACTGCCTATGAGAAATGGGACGCACGTATGAAGGTTAGTCTTTTGTGGTGTAGCACTCAGGAAAATACTCTTCAAATTCACGTTGTGGAATTTCACAGTGCAGTGGTCGATAAGTTTTTCTCTATTTCAGTTGCCATGGATAGAATATACCCTTGTAGTGGAAATACTAAGTCATGGCCTGAACCAGTGATGGAGCACCTGGTGGTGGTGGGAAGGGAGGGCCAACCCAGGGGAGCTCAGGTGCATGCAGTGTACCTGAGTAGTGACTGGAAGGGTTGGAGCCAGGATACACCCCTTCCCACACCTCACTTAAGTGTAGGCAGTGAAGATAAAAATATCTTGCTGGAGATCCCTGCCTATCTGAGGTCTTAGGAGACTTTTCTTTATTTCTGTACCCATGGCTGTTGTGTTTGAGCAAATCCTTACTTGTTGCAGCCTTGAATCTTGTTTCTCTGCTGCCATTGCTGTGCTTTCTATTACGCTGCAGCCCTACACAGTGCTCTTAGTCTGTGGTGGTTCTACGGGCTCCTTCTAGATCTTATTTAAAACCAAGTGGAAAATGGGAGAGGTGGATGTGAGAGCCAGTAAGCTATGGTCATCGCATCCGGCTTCTGTGCTTTCTGGAGAGGCGTGGAATACAAAGGTATGATTGTCTTTTCACTTGCATACCCTTTACCTTTAGGAGGGATTGGGCTTGTTGTTCATGTACCAAAGGGTGATGGTGGGAGGAATCTTTGGGAGAGCTCTGAGGTTGTGAATTTCCTAGATGCTTAGATTTCTTAGGTACTTGAATTTAAGAAGTTTCAGGTGTTCCCACCTACTGGAGATTTGATATTGTGTCTTGTAGGTATCTGTCATGGTTTTATGATTTTTGGTACTGGTATTCCACATCATAACATCGTGTATTGCATTAAGAGTTAAAGAGCTAATGCTCCAGCTGCATGCTGGGTATACCTGACCGGGAATCGAACCCGGGCCGCGGCGGTGAGAGCGCCGGCTCCTAACCACTAGACCAAGAGCATTAGCTCTTTAACCAAGCTAATGCTCTTGGTTAACTCTTAATGCAATACACGATGTTATGATGTGGAATACCAGTACCAAAAATCATAAAACCATGACAGTATCTTTTCCCTTTTTAGTGTACTAGCCCTGAGGAACTACCTGGTGCAGACCTCAGTCTTTGTGTTGCTCTGGAAAACCCAGTGCTCAGCTGTGGTTGTGCATTCCAAATTCATTGTCCAAACTCATGACTGGTCAGGACCACATTTTTCAAGTATGCATGCACATCTTCTTCATTTCAGTGAATAATTATCATGTTTGTATGTGAAGCCCTACTGCGGGATAAAGGAAGTCACACAAAGAAAAGTTATGTCAAAGCAAAAGGAAAAGTTTGGACTTCAGTGTCCACAACACATATTGCCTACTTTGGATTCCTTGACAGTTGACAGAAGTTCAAGATTTCTCTCTCTCTTTTTTTGACTGCGCTATTTGTTATGTGGCTGTGCTGCAGAAGGAGAATTGTGGCTTCTTTTTCCTGTTTCTTTTCTTCCTGTTCATCGAACTTCTCTATGTACAATATAGTGTATCATACAACTTTACAGCTAGAAAAATATGATTCTTCAGGCATAGCTGTTGGGAGGAGAATGCCATTTGTTCTTGACAACTTATTTCTCTGTTCACTGTGGAGTAGCTTTTGATTAGTTTTAGTGTAATGTAGGTATTCTGCAGGTAAGAGGAGGTTCATGTGGATTCAGGATAATTTGTTTAAGTTCTTAGTAAACTCTTTCATTTAACCAAGCAGTAATAATAGTCTTGCAATTTTTCTAGACAAGTCAATAATTTGATTCCAAAGCCACCTGATAACGTTTGGCCACTCATAATGAAAAGCTTTATTCTGGTTAATTTACAGCACGTGTCTTTTAATCTCTCATTGAATACTGAACTAATAACCGTAATGTGGTTCTTCTAAGTGACAGCCTTGTTATGTTTTCTCAAAAAGTACTAGTCTTTGTAGTTCTGCTATATATTAAATTAAACTTCACAGTGCTGCTGTTAAGAGAGGAGGTAGGAAGAGCCCAGGATCATTGAATCATCACTGGAAAGCAGTTTAGCTCTTTGTAAATGCTCCAGTAATCTCCCTGTACTAACCTATGTGCAGAACATAAAAAAAAATGACATAAAATCCAATTTAACTTGAGGCTTTTTCATTTTATAAGCAAAAAGAATTAGTGAATATGCATAGGTACAATAGAATGAAGTTTGTTATGCGAGCCCTTTATCATGGATTTAATTGAACCAATTTTAGCCACATGCCCAGTCACCTGAGGGGAATGCTCTAGGAACTAGTAAAGTCACAGACTTCTTAACTAATTTTGTAGATGATAATTTAAATTACTGTAATAAATTTTCATTATACAAAGGTCAGAGGGAAATGGGAAATACTGGTACTTAGTACTCAGGAGATATAAAACTAACCTGATTTGCTGGGAAAATTTGTGCCTTTTAAAATTCCACGCTTACTAGCAGCCCTAGGAATGTTTTGGTCAGTTGCTGCCATTTAATGAAGACAGCAGAATTCATGGCATCCTTAAGAACATCACAGAGCATCTAGTTGATAACAGGACTCTGTCTCTGTTTTATGGACAGCTGAGGAGAAGCCTGCTTTATAAAGGCACTGTGGCTTCAAATTAAGTGTGTACAGACTTGCTTTTCATACAGTGCTTCTGTATCTGAATGTGCTGGAGGTAGATGCTGTTGGATAGCGATGGAAAGCCACATAAACTTTATATCGAATCATCCTCATTTGACTGAGGGATTCATTTGGGACTGAAAGGTTTGATATGTTTGAAAGGGTCCTCATATGTTTCTAGTAAAGAAAACCATGCTTGTGACCTGCCCTTAACACTAGAAGGAAAGTTTTTCTGGAAGGTAGGTGTTATGGAGATCTACAGCTTGATTCACTGGCCCATACATCTGCAAATGACCTTATTTTACGTGACTTGGGATATCCAATCTGACCTCCACCTGCTGCTCCATACATCCAAGATTTCATTCAGTAGATGTGGCTGAGAGCACCCTGTTAGTTTTTCATTCATTTAGGAGTCTTAAGTGTTTGAAACCATAAGGAGGAGCCATTCTCACCATACGAGTGAGAAACCTGAGGTAACGGGTTCCTCAGTACATCAGCCGCAGGGTTGTAGGGTGGCAAGCTAGTCGAAGATAACCTGGTGTTTTTAATTTAAAAATGTAATGTAAGATGGTAAGTTAAAGGAAAAACTGTACAGTTGTACGTGACACTAGAAGACTTATACTCAGTGTTATTACAATAAAAATGACCATAAGCAAATTTTAGTGTCTCATTATAGATTTTCCCTTAGTAGGGGCACAGTGAACAACAGATCACTTTTTGAGAACAAAAATAATTTACTTTTTGTTAAAACTTTGTCTTTATTTCTCGACCATCTTAAGCTATGCATCTTAAACTGTGTTTTACTCTCTCTGTTATGACCAGAAATGCAGTGTAGTAAAACATGAAGTACCTTTTTTAAGGAAAAAAACAAAAAAACACCAAAAAACCACACACACACACACAAAAAAAACAAAACCCAGGAGCATTATTGAAGCCTTATACAGGCACTTGGTGTTGAAACATCTTTACTACCAGTTTATAGACACTTACGATGTCGTTGTCCTATAAGGTCAATTGCTCTTGCAACTTCACTAATGGCAGTTAGGTTGCCTGCCCTGTATTGCATCAAATCTTTGTATACTCATTTAGAGTCGTATGCTTCTTCCATTTTAAATACTCTTACATATGTTATAGAAACTACAACTTTTTAAACAGGCTTTTTAAAATCTGATGTAACTTTTAAATCACGTTTGTCTTCCCTTTGTTTATTTCCAGAGCTGTTAAAGAGGCATAAATGGAAATGCTGTTGTAATATAATTGATGTCTGACCATAACATGGATCTTATCACACTCAGCTTTTGCCCCTGTTCTTACACTTGCATCATTCCGCTCTTTTAGCAGAGTTGAAGAGGACAGTGTCTACTCTTGATAGCTTGGGTACAAAAAAGGATCTATGGAGAGTCCTAAATGAAGTCATTTATCTGCTCTAAAACTATACTGCAAGGACTATTATGCCTTCAGCAGAGATTTGTAGGGGAGGGAAAGAGATCAGAATGAAGAACTGAAGTGATGTAATGAGATGTTATGGCATGCTTGCATACAAGCATCAATACACTTTGTAGGGGCATTTGCTGGTATGTGCTCCTGCTGAGTATGGGTGCAGAGACTTGTGTCTCACAGTGCCCACAGGGCAGCTCGACATGCAGCTACATGCTACACGCATGCAGTGGCTTAACAGAATGCATAAAATGTAATTTGTGGAGGCATGAATATATGTACTGAGAATATAATTCCTTAGGAGCAAGCAAACTGATTGTTTGCCTCGAAGTGTTTCTTAATTGAAACATAAAACAGCTCCTCTTTAATCTTCAGACTACTTGAAATCATGTCTAGTAGGGAATATATGAACCACAATATATGAACTGCATCTTTGAGGAATGATGTCTCTACTTTTTTTTTTTCCAGTAACAGAATGCCATTTGGATTAACAAATAGGGGTTCTCCTCACAGCAGCAATATCTGATGAGGTTATCAAATTCTCCTAAATTAAAGAGAACATGACAGTGACATCAATCAGTTGTTACTGCTGCACATACAAATTCATTTGCTAGCCCAAGTGGTAGTTCATTTTTGCACAGCTGGGAAATTCCTTTCAAGATTTGGTAATGGCTCAGCCGTGTTTGAGTGGATTTGTATACATAAATGACTTATATGGGTGCTGTGGCAGCAGTACAATGCCATACAAATCTGGAACTGTTTGTTCCTGATCTGAGGCTTTCCATCATCGGAGCTTTGTCTTTTTCTGGCCTGTGTTAGACATGGAGTGTGTGCTATCAAGTTGAAACTTACCTATGTAGATTCACAGATGTGTTCCACCTGTGTGTTTGTTAAATTAAACATAGGTTTGCAGTATCAAATTTCAGTCTTGATTAAACCCACATCAGATTTATAGTCTGGAGCTGCAGTTTTAACTTTCATTTTGTTATAAAACGCGTGTCGGGCTTAAAACCTTATCCCCTAAACATTAGGGATATAAGTTGTTTGGCACTAGACTTTTGTTGCAACCTTGCTTTTATGGTTTTAACTGGTAATTGCACTAGTGGCTATTTTATGCACTCTAGTACGAGTGCTCTGTATGTGTATAATACCTGGGCTTAACAGTTATCTTTGTTCAGAGCTGTATCAGGCATAGTAACAGCTCCTGTGAGTCAAAAGCTTTTGCCTTGTGAATACCCTTCATCCCTCTCTTAGTTGACCTTCTCAGCCAAGAGGTTCCCAACAGGACTGAACTATCCAGCATGCATTTCTCATTTCATAGTGGAGCATTGCAACTGCAGTGTCCTCTCAGGCTTTGAGCTTTGAAGAGCTCCGCTTCCTTATGGCTGCTTTTAAACTAAAAATAAAACATCAGGAAAAAAAAATAAAATGCCAGCAGACCCTGTATCTGTACATTAGCACTGCATGTCCTGCATTCATTTTCTTGGCTGTTGCACTGATTTCACAGTGTTTTTCACTATTTAGGTCAGAATCAAAAGAATCTTTTCTGTTTCTAGCAGTTCTAGCAGGACTTAGAACAATCTAGAAATTAAGCCATATCCTGATCTTTCCCTAGTGGTGAATGAGGGAAGAGTACTCACCTGTGTGAGCATGACTAAATCGTGGCACTGAGGCTTAGAGCCTGATGTTAATCTGCGGAGGGAACATCCTCCCATCAACACGATTGCTGGGCCATGAGAAATCAGTTTAATATGAACAGGATTTAGGAAAGAGAATTAAGGGAATATCATGACCATTGCTGCTTTTATTTATTTATTTTTTTAACTCAAAGCATCCTGTGAAGTAAAAGCATGAATTCAGTTCAGTTGTGGAATCAGGGGTATCCCAATGTGTTTTCATACTTGTTAATGAAGGGGGTCAGCTGCTTGGAGATGGAGTTCCTTTCAACCACAGTTTCTCTGGTAGGCATGCATATGTTTTTAACTATATATTTTTAGATAGTCGTTTGTATATACCTATATCTATTTTCTGTAAGAAGAATGCTATTCCACTCCCTTTACAACCTCCGTTCAGGGGTACTGGCTTTGAAAGGTACAGTCCATCCCTGCTTTGTTCACAAATGCACATTATTTCTATTTTAAGGTGTGCTGTGTGTAAAAGCAATCACTGGGTAGGATTTATTTCCTTACAACTGAGGTTTCCCATATATCCAGTGGAGATCAAATCAGGGCAGTCAATAGCTTATGGAGTGCAATTTCTGCTATCTTAAAGCAGCATTTAAATAGGTCGGATTAATTGAGCTTGAGAGGTTTATTTCTTTCCACTGATTATAGAGGTAGTGTAGATGGCTGTGTCACAGCCATCAGCTCAGAGATGTGTTTCCCACCTGTGGTGTCAGTGCAGTGGTTCCTGCAGTGAGGTCCCTCCCACCTACCAGCCTCCAGCTCTACGTTTCTGGGGTTGTGCTTTCCTGTACACCAGTATGTTTTTGCCTTGTCACTAGAGTTCATAGGTATGAAAATGTACTCTCCAGATGTTTTAGAATGTGGTTCCTGCACTGACATATCAAATCAAGTGTTTAATTTTGCATAATATATCGGAAATGTGGAGGTGTTGCAGGAGATTTTTGACACGGGTCTTTTGCTGTTACAACTAAATCAAGTTAGCCCTATTTTGAGAAGGGTTAGATTATGCAACCTCCAAAGGCTTCTTCCAGTCTGGTTAACTGTGTAACTCTTCAGCAAAACTGTTTTTCTAATTCATGATTATTAGTGGCACGTTTGAAGTCGGACAGTCTGTCTTTAAACAACTCTCCAGTCATAAAGTAACAGCCAGCCCTGGGTACAGCCTGTACCTTGCTACCTGACCTACTGCTGGGGCTGGATGAAGAGGGCTGCCTGGCTTTTCTCCCGGATGCAAAGCAGGATCTTCTGTAGATACTCAGCAGAGTACTGCTTTGCAGTGCTCTTTTTTTCCTCCTTTCCTTCCTCTACAAAGAATAAATATATAGAATAGAGTGAAACAAGAAGATATTTTTCTGTTCTGCTAAGAAATTTTGCAAGACTTGGCATGAGTATCCTGGGAGTCTGAGCTAAAGATGGTGAACATATGGGAAAGCCCAGGAGGAAGCACATGGTTTTAGTTTTCAAACCTTACTCTTGCGTTGCTACAGTAATGTAATGAAAGGACATTAAACGAGCTGAGGTTATTAAACCCTATAGGTTACACAGTCCTATTGGGGACCACATTCAAAATGTAATTAAACCAAGTCCAGATATTTTAATTTCTAGCTGGAGATTTACACAGTTCTGAGCTTTATTGAAAACAGGCTTGTTAATTTGCTTATTTCTTTTCAGTAGTAACTGGATAGACATTGTTTAGGCCCACATGACTCTAGTAAAACAGTAGGTACCAGTATCACAGAGTCATGGTTCGAATCAGATCGCATATCTGGGAAGATGGATGCTTGCACTTTAATAGCAATGTCTTACTCCCCCAAAACTATGTAGTCTGCAAACAGTTATCCATTCTGATCCTCCAAGGCTCTGGCTGCCTGTTGTTCCAGATGGTCCATCACTGGTATAATGCTCTCCATTACAGTGTGAAAGAGAACAATGGTCCTAAAACCATTAATTCTGCTCATTAGAAATACAGGATTGCCCTTATTAATAAGGGATTGTTTCCACCTGGAACATTCCAGTTTCATTGGACATGAGCTTAAATGATTTTAACTCTTCAAAAGCAAAAAAAAAAAAAAAAAAAAAAAAAAAACAAACAACTCACCAGACATGAATCCTACTGAAAAAAAACCCAAAAACAACCTCCCCACAAAACAGAAAATCCAAAACTGAGGACAAATTTTTACAGGTTTGACTCAACTCCTAGTGCTTGGTTGGCTCAGCTTTTGGGTAGTCTCTTTTCTCTCCTTCCATCTGACTAGCTGCTCTTCTCTGAAGGAGTCAGGTTGGCTCTGCCATCTGTTTTCCACAGGGAGAAAGCTGGCATGCGAGGGTTCAGGTGCCTTGTGCTGCAGTTTGCAGGTCTGTGCTGGGAAGCTGACTCCTGAGACAACCTGGGTGAAAAAAGACATCACCCCCTCTACCCCACATCAGTTTATTTCTTAGACTCATTCTGTGATCATTCTGGAAGTTGTGGCTTCAAACAAGTTTCTGTGTGAAACATATCTTGAGTGTGTCCTATGGCTGCCTTAGAGCTCAGGATTCTTTCTCCTGGTGAATGTTACCCATTTCAGAGAGCATGGGAAAATAATTTGAGAGGGCAAGAAGCTGGCCGTCTGCCTTAGTGACTTGTGTGTGCACTGGCTAGGGTTTGATTAACCTGGGATGATCAGGCACTGTGACAGAATGCATCTGGGTGCTGTGGGAAGGTAGGGATGAGAATTCTTAAGGTCAGGGGGAACTCAGTCCTGAAACTTACACCTTGGTTGTTTGCCCTGACTGTTGGAGGCAGTGGGCTGGCCCCACAATAATGCCTAAGTTTTAAATTAAAAAAAATTCTCTGGTAAGCCGCATCACCTTATTAGAATTTACTAATTATTTATGTTTTTGCCTGCTACGTCAGTGGAGATGCAAGTTCAGAGTGATTGTAGGGCAAGGAGGAAGATAAGGAGAACATGTTTTTAGGACTTAGTATTCAGCCATTGGATAAACAAGGTTGTCATGCTCGAGACAACTAGAGTAGAGGAAAAACTGTAAGAATTGCTTTCCTGCTGAAAAGTGTTTGTTTCAAAGTGCGAGCACTCTGCCCTACAAACTGCAGGCAGCAGGCTCGGATTGAAGTTGCTTCAAGGACAAGATCCTGTGTGAATGATTTGTATGCAGCAGAGGAGAATGTGAACCTCTGACATCACCCTCCCCTTTTTTTTTTGTTTTGTTCATTTTGCTACTCTGATAGGGCCACATCATCTTGGGCTGGATAGGGCTGAGCTTCTTAGAGGAGTGACTGTGTTAAAGGCAGCAGTTATTGAAAAGGTCAATTTAGGATGCCTTCCTCTTGATCAGTAAACAGGCTAAAAACAGTAGATGTGAGTTTTGCCTCTCGACAAGCAGGAGGCATGTGGTAATTTGTGAGAAAACCTCAATGTGCAGTGTGACTTGGAGAGACAGACTCAGCAGCAGATCTGCACGTGGGAGTCAGCTAACGCTCCCACATTAATTAATGAGGTGAGGAAAGAAATAGAATTGCGTGTTCTCCAAGTATGTTCTCCAAGTTTGCTCTCCACAGAAGATTTGTCTGGAAAAGCTCCTATGTTGATTTATTGGAGATGTGCATACTGTGAAGTTTGCGTATACAGTTCTGGGCTATTTAGGTGCATGTCCCAAAAGCAGAGTAGGGTGAGTGCTGATAGACTTCTTCCCTGCTGATTTATTTATTTACTTATTTCTCACTGAACAGAAGTACCCTGGGTCTGAGGGCAGTATCTGAGCCAGTTATTTCCCTTTCCTTCATGGGGTACAGTGCCCAGCCCTGCCTCTTCCCTCTATGAGTGTTTCCTGGGGGAAAACTGAATAAGGAGCATGGAGGGTGGAAACTGATTCCCCAAGGAGAGGAGCTCAGGGATTTGTCTTAAATTCATTCACTGGCCTGTTTCCTTCTGTACCTAAAATGTTTCATTAATGCTGGCAGCTGGCCCATGCATTATAAAAACAAAAAAAAAAAAAAGGGGAGGGGGATGAGGATGGGGAGGTGGATGGAAGAGATGATGCAGCAGCCTGTAGAACCCATGCAAAAGGGACAAAGTGAATGTGCTGTGGGCAAGGCGAGGTATTCTGGATGAGGTGAAAACAGAGAGGGGAGCAGGTTACGGGCACAAGCTTGACAAGGTCAGCTTCGAAAGGCACTCCAATGGATTTATCTCTGCTAGGGAGAGGTGTCTGCTGAGGTTGGATATTGAGCTACGGGAAGCTGCAATACAAAAGATGCAGCATTCTCCCTAAATTTCCAGTTGATCATGGAAATGGGTTTTTAGGGAGTGGAGGGGTAGATGGATCAATTGGCTTTTGAGCTAAAATGAGCAGAAAGTGGGTCACTGGACAGATGATGTCCCACGGCATCTGATGGCTCTGCATCACGTGCTGCACGGTGGGTATCAGTAGCAACAGAGATAGAAGGCAAGCAAGACGTTTGCTTCTTTATTAGTGCAACCTTGATATTGTGCTATGCTCCTGTTTACTCTTTCACTCACACGTGCATTTCATAAGTTGTTGTTCTGTCAGGTTTTAAGGAGTTTGTTCCCTGTGATGTTGTTGCTGGATGCCAACTAATGATGCTTTGCTGTTCTGGGCTGCGGGAAGCATGGCCCTTGTACACAAAAATGCCATCTTGCCCTCTTCTGAAAGGGGAGGGAAAATGCAGGCTGCTCTCATTTGGGGCGAGGAAGGGAAATTGTACAAGAGAGCTTTACTTTATGGAAGTTGTTAACCAGATGCTAGTGTGGGGGCTGCATGCCAATAACAGAGTTTAGGATGCTATAATGTCCAGAACTGAGCACTTAAATGCAGAAAGTCGAGAAGAAGGCAAATGCAAAACAGACCCAAATAGTCAAATGTGTGGAAATAAGCACTGAAGAAATTTCTGAAGCTTTAACCGCTAGCGTAAGCAATAAAAAAAAAAAAGGAAACCCAAACATTCCTTGTCTCGCCTAAAATCTTGCAAAGCAGGCAACACCTTCAGGTCTCAGGTGTTCCTGAAAATTAGTGGAGCCATAAATATACAGCTTTCTAGACAGTTTCATTATTACACTTTTCAAAGGGGAAAAATTGTATTGCATGACTTACTAATACATTTCCATGCATCAAATTTCATTTGGAGCACTTCTGAATTCAAACTTAAATAGATTTTTTTCTTTTTTGCTTTGATACTTGTATAAGGGATTATTAAGATATTCCTATAACGTTTTTGCCTTTGTTATACTGCTGTGATGCCAAACTAATGTGGTTTTGATCTGAGGTGAGCTGGTGCTGGAGTTAGAGCATATTCAAGGCTGTGTGCATATTTAAGGAAGCCTCTTGTTTGGTAAAATTGTTTGAGTAATGGAGAGAAGGTATCACTGTGTTTTCTGACAATTCGGAGGGAAAATGCTGGATAAACTGGAAATATTGTTCAGTCAGTCCTGCTGCCTCCCACTCTTGCACACAAGTTCAAGTGAAAGCTCCAGGACTGGAACAGAATTAATAGGGTAAGCAGGTTTCCTTGTATTAGAATTTATTTCCTCAATTTTGCAAAACTAAACTCAGCACCCTACTGTTGATGTCACTTTAAAACTTACTGCTTTAGCATTTTAAAATCTTTGACAGATCAGTTATAATTAATACGATGTGCCTAAATCATACGAGAATCCTCTTTCAATATCTGTTGTATCCTTTTTTTCTAAATTTTATTGATGTTCCTTACTTCAGTTTTCAGGGTACTTTACTCTCCTGCCTTGTAATAGTTGTATCTTCTGAGATACTTGTGCCCTTTGTTTTTTCTGCTGGTTGTTTCTTTTAGGCTTGCCTTCTGTGGGACTAGCAGTCCTTAGTGGCTTCAAGCATCCCTTTGAAATTTCAATTGATCTCTTTCCTTTTTCTTTGTCTAAACTAGCGTGGTCTAAACGAGTTGGTTCAGGGCATATGGCACACAGAGAAAGCTTGGCTGAGAATTTCCAGGCAGGGTGAGGATCCTTTTGAGGAAAATCCGTTCTCTTCAGTGAGAGCTGCTTCCAGACCTTGGGAGCCCTTGAACGACTGCAGCTGTGCTTTGCAGTAATCTGGTAAGCAAGAGAAAGACAATGCTGATGGTGAAATAAACTGAACCAATACAGTATTGAAATGGACAGCTTTCCTGCTGTCTCTGCATATATTGAAAGTCTGTGTTGTTTGGCAGTGCCTCTCCTTTCCCCACCAAATGTTTTGTTGTTTCACTGCTTACTCTGAAGCTCTAGCAGTGTCCTGCTGTTGTACCTGACTTTTAATCTGAGGGTCAGCAGGCTGGGCTCATTCAACAGCAAACACTGCGGTCACCAAAGTGTCACTGATGCCATGTCCCAAGATGCATCCTGGTAAGGTTTTCCAGAAGTGAAAAGATGACAGTTCTGACAAAGGCCAATGAAGTGGGAATTATCAAAGCAACATAAAAGGGGAGTGTGTTCACTGAAGAAAAGAGAAGTTTTCTTCTGGGACTGTGGGAAAGGACAGAAGTGAAATGAAGCTTTCTTGTGAATATTATAGAGAAACTCTTTGCAGACTTAGCTGAAAGATGAAGTTAGCATGAAGTAAGCTAGACAATGGATTGTATAGACAATTGTATGGGCAGGCCTTGAATTTCTTAATTATACATCTTCCTCAGATTGTGTAGACCTACTTTTAGTTTGGATGTCATTCTAGCTGAATTTTTTTTTTTATATGACCTTCCACTGAGAACATGGGTTATTACAGTGGGTCTCTTTTTCTGCATTACTTTTGAGAGATTGTTTCTGTGGGCAATCAGACCTTTGGAACCTGCATTAGGAGAAAAGGAGAAGTTTTCCTATTGTCCTCTGGATGCAGGAACATTATGTCACCTAGAAAAAGCAACACAGAAATCATAAGCTGAATGTGAATTTGCTGAAGAGAATTGTTATACACTCCTTAGCATGATGTTTCCTTCGAGTGGAGACCCTGAAGAGGCATTCAAAATGGAGAACTTGATATGCTTTATGTAAAAAAACCAATGACTTAATGGAAACTGCACACGGGTTTTAATATTAATGGTTTTGCAAGGGGAGAGGAATTAAAAAAATCCAGACTGCTATTTCCAAATGAGTTCTAGCGGTGACCCATGCAGTCCACCTTCTTCTTTTACACACACACAAGGGATCTCTTGCAGTAAAGAGTGCAAGTTTGCATGCTTAAATTTAAAATCCTGCTTAAATAGAGTTTAACTAAGACCTTAACTCTCTTGACATTAGACCTAATAATTATTAGGCAAAACAAGTACTGTCTTTTATTAAACTAATGGGTAGAGCTGGAAAAAGCAGACAAGCTCCTGGGTGTAAAAGGATTTGTCTTTGTTTTTCCTTTTTTTCCACCTCCCCAGTCAGGGAGGGGTGGGAAGGAGGAAGGATTTTCTCTCTCCATTCAAACCTTTTCTTGCCCATGTCCTTGATTCACCACAACTCCTTTATATACCGTATTACAAACTATTGCTTGTATTGCGTTTGTGCAATAGAAACGAGAGAGAGGTCCTGTAGTGGGAAGCTGCGGTGTCATTGGGAGCAGGCTCCACGGTTAAGTCCAGTAAGCAAATAGGAATAAGCATCAGGAAGTGTCTATGGGCAAAAGCATGTTTTACAAAGGTCAGTTCTCCATATGGTTTTGATTTTAAAGGTCAGGTATGTGATGGAGCAAGCTTCAGAAGCGATCAGCAGCTTCTCCTCCTTGCTGAAAGTTAAGGAACTGGCGATGAAATAAGTGATTTTGAAGGAACTGATGAAGCTTGTGATGTTATATGTTAATGTCCAGTATGTGTGGGCTCCTAATTGCATCTGTGTTCTGTCACAGACCTCTGATAAATGAAAGATTTGGGAAAACATGGGGAACTCTGACCTGGGATGTAGGTCTGCCTCTTTAAAGAGGCAGAAAACAGTAAGAAAAAATGGTCTAAACTGGGATTTTGAGCAATGCAGTGATGTGAGAGGTTCAAGTTTAATATTAACGCAATACTTCAGCTAGTAAGATACTTGACCTACTCTCTTACTCAGTGAAGTAGCACTGAAATCTGCTTGGATTTGTCCAGTTTAGTGGAATTTTAACTGGCACAAAGCACATATACTGAATGTGGTGCAGGCAGTTTATCCCCGACTCATGTTGGGTGCAGACTGCAGCTATAGCTACAACATCCTGTTCTCCAGCCATCTCTGGTCTAGCAGGGCAATATCTGCTTGAGACTAAGAGTGGTGCAGGTCTTCCTGGCCAGCTGGAAAGCCTGAGTGCGGAAACAAGTCTGGTCTGCAAGAGTAATGCAGTTGCATTACTCTGAGTCCTCATCTTCTAGAATGAAGTGGAAATGCTCCTAATGAATTTCAATTAGTGTACATCAGATCTGCTTGAATTTGGTCAAATACAGGCTGATTTAGTATGAAACTCAGTAAAAGATGTAGTTTCCCAATAGCAGGACTTATGTTCTCTCTTCAGATGCTGAATAACACAGGGCAGAACTAAGCTTGGTAGAGACTATTGAGAAGATGGAATGTGCTTAGCTTAAAAACTAGGTCAGGGTCTGAGTAGGCAGTGATTTATATCAGGGTTCAGACCATGCGTAACCCATTTCTGTGAAATATTTATATTCTCAAGAAGGATTTTATCATGGGAGGATTTCCCAGCAGGTTAGGCACATACCACTGCAGCTTTCATTTTTCATGCTGTGATTTAACTGGGTCTATTCAAGAAATGAGTAATTGCTACACCATTGTGATTTTTTTTTCCTTTGCTTTCTGTTAGAAATGCAAGTTTACCTGTTGCCTACGAAGTTCTAATATGAACCTGGTGAACCAGGAACGAGGTGTACACTCTCCAGGCTCCAACACTTCCAAGCGGTTGTTCTCACAAAGCCTTTGTTTAGGGCTGGAAAGCCAAGAGAAGTATTTTCAGTACCTTTTGATACTAACTGTAGTCATCTGTAACCTTGAGTCTAAGAATGGTATGGCTAGTATGGCTGTGTCTGAGTGACTGGGCCACATCTGCTGTCTAGTCAACTTTTTTCGTTTGTGGTTATCAAACAAGCAAACAAAAACCCAAACAACAAAGAAACAACCACAACAGAATAAAATCATGTAGTTCTTGCAGCATTTATGATTCTAATGCTTGCAAGAATATTTCCAATGGTATCCATCACAGCAGTTGGGAATCATCTCTTTACTTTCTGAACCTTCTGCTCCAAGTTGTACATTTTTGTCTGAGTTGTGTGTTGGAGAAACTTTAAGATTATTTTGACCACATGCTCATTTTCTATCACTTCTATTTTCTTGGGAGTGTTTTCTGCCACTCATGATCATTTAAGTAGCCATAAGAAAGGAAAAGAATGAAAAGTGAGACACAGGCAAGATCCAAGTACTCTGTCTGGTACTAGTATTGCATCACTGCATGAGTCATGATTCTCACCAGCTACAAAAAACGTTATTTAGCTTTGTCTTCTCAAGCTTATCTACTTCGTGCAAGCAGCTCTAAAATGTGAGACTGAGCTATACCTCTTGATGAGTCTACTTCATGGAGTTTAAAATACAGTGCCTATCCCACTTCATAGCATAATGAGTCATTTTTCAACTTCAGAGTGCTTTCAGGCTGTTCACTCTTAGTCCACCTACCACTCTAGAGACAGTGGTTGAGAAAGGGAGGTTAAGGGGCTTGCCTCAGGCCACAGAAAGAGTTGGTATCTGGGCTAAAATTGAGTTTCTGTATGCTTGATTCCCATTTCAGAATTACGGGCCTCCATTTAAAGGCTGACTAAAGCTTACATCTACTTTTTATTTCTTTAATTTTTTTAGAGGGTGAAGGCTGTATTTTGTTGCTCCACTGCAGGAACGCTAGTGCAAGTTTCAGTGTGGTGGCTGAAAGGTGTTTGTTACAGACGACAGCTTAGAGTTTCTCATAATGACAGCTCCACACAAATAATAATTCAGTAGTTTTGCGTTAGGGTTGTCTGATGGCAACAAAATTCTCAGAATCAAAGGTATGGAGGTAATTAGGAATCTTGCTAACGATTCTGTGCATTTTTGTTTTTGCCTTCTCAATGAAATGAGATTCACATGGATTAATTACTACCTGCTATAAATAAACCCTGAGAATGGCAATCTGCATCGCAGAGGCAGAGGGTAGCTGTCATTTAATATATCGCAGCTTTCCACGCACCTGTTCACCCGATGCTGTTGCCACGGTAACTGCACTTTATAAGGGAAGCTCTGCGTAATTAGCATGGATCGAGGTCTATATCAATCAGAATAATTTGGAAGAGTATGGAGAGCCCAAAGGAGAAGGCAAAGCTGCTTGTCTCAGTAGGGAAGGTATCAGACCTCTGCTGCGTGGTACATAGCAAGGCAGGTACTGGAAGAATTCAGCAGAATTAGCAAACCTAAGGAAGCCAAATTATACAAAACATGGGGAACTTTTTTTTTGTTTTGTTATGAAACCACGTTAGAATGAGCTTTGAGAAGTGAACGAAGGCCAAAAAACAAAACAAAAACTATAATTGTGTAATTAACTTGGAGACTCTATTGCAAACTAGGACATTTCATAGGGTGCACAGGCGCTGTCAGGTATGGCAAGTGGCAGGCAGCGATGGCCAGCGGTGCTAGCAACGTACAGCTTTACCTTTTACCTTATTGCTCTTCATTTTTTCTCAAAACCCACTAACACATTTCAAACTGACAGGTACAGATATGTGAGCCACGTTGCCTCACTCTGCAGCAGATTAAGCGTAGAACATCAGTTTTAACCTTAGTTTTATTTTTTTTTTCTTGGCTGCTGGTGTCAGAGATGTCACTTTAAAGAACGATGCTTATAAAATTTATAAAATGACCATAAAAAGATTTGTTTTTTTTCTTTTTAACAAAACTGGGAGAGATTTGTGTCTGTGTGCATGTGTGTACACTGAATGATTATGAGTGAGTTGTCTTCTAACGTTGTCTTGGCTTCAAGTCTCAACTGGAAGTGACTCAGTTTTAGTGCAGTGGCTGCAATAGAGGAGCTGTATCTGACATGAAATGGTAACTTCTAATTCATTGGGGATCCAATTTAAATGCAAGTACTGGTAGTGTAGAATCATATTTATGTCGTAATAAATCTTCATAAAATGAATCATCAAAGCATCTCTACAGAAAAAGGGAATGCAAACTTGAAAATATGTGCTCTTCAGCATTGGCAAAGCTAGAAAATAATTTCAAATACAGTGGATATTAGAGGTCATACAACAGCAATGTGACAGGGTGTAGTATGTGTACTGTCTTGGCTTTTGAAGATGCAATTACTGAAATCAGTCCAGATTTGTAGAATCTGTAGACCTTAATGATAGATGAGTTAGGATTTTTGGCTGACACTGCTTTCTGTTACTTCATCAAGCTGTACATATCAGAAGATCATGGTAATCTGTTGTATTGGCCAGATGTGAGGAAAAAATTGAATTAAAATAATGAATAGGTTTAGCTTATTTGCATAGTATTTAAGTCTATCCTTACTTATCCCTAGGATTTTATTCCTGTGGAGGCTTGTTGCATTGCTGAGTGCCACTCTGGATGACAGACTATAGGGCTGGGGGGTGCTGCCTTAGCTGCACTTGTTCCAACCGGGCTTTTCACCAGTTCCTCTGTGGCCTTTCTGAGCAGACTCAGAAGAAGAATTTGAGATGTGACAATTTGCAGTGAAATATGAAAGTGAAAAAAGGGGCTTAATTTCTTCCAGGAAAAGGTTGCAATTGAGTGAAGTTTTTTGAGTTGTAACTTTCCAGGGAGATATCTATGTTCCACAGAAAATCTTGCTTTCAGGAGCAAATCTAGCTTCAAGTCTCTATTCCAAGTTAGAGATTTTTAGCTCTGAGAGTAATGATGCAATCTAAGTACTTTCATAAATTCAATTCATTAAAATAATATTTTCTATGGCCCCCAAAGTGCCAGATCTTGTAAAAATACCCATTTGAAATTGTTAGGTAAGTTTGATTTTTTTTTTTTTTTTTTTTACTGTTTTTCAATAGAAAAACATTACCTCAAGATAAGGAACGTTTGGTCCAATTTAGTCAGTGTTGGAGATGTGTTCTCATTGGCGTTATCTCTCATTTTTACTTTTGAATAAGGGAGAACTGGGTCCTTGGCTCCAGTGGTTCAAATCTTTTAATATTTCAGAGTAATCATGTTGAAGGAAAGGGGAAAAACATGTCCAGAAAAGCTTAAGTTGCATGGGGTCATACGTTTTGGAGGGTAATCTTTGTACTCCATTAAGATTGAAGGGTGGCAAAGACAAGTGGTTAGAAGAATTTCCTATTCAATATCAAATTATTTTGTGATCTACTAAAACAGCAAGCTGGGTTTTTCCTAGTATGTCTGCTTCTGTTTTTTCCAGTGTTCATTTTTTTTTTATTATTATAAAAAGCCATCAATTTTGACATCTACTAAAAAAAAAGTGAAGAATACATTTAAAATCTTCTTTAAATATATAACCATCCATTTATCTATGCGTCACAGATGTATGTAAAGTAAGAGGATGAGTAAAATGTCTCCTGATGCAAAACTTCAATCTTTGTTTCAGTCTAGTTGTTTAATAAACACTAAAAATATATTTACTAAAAAGTAAAGGGATTAGATTGTGACGGCAAGAAAAAATTGTCTAGATCCTAATTTATTAATACAGAAAAAGCCCACTGCTGTGGTAACTTCCCTGGCTGCTCTATCCGGGAAACTTCAGTAATAATTATTGAGTGATCATTCCTCATGGAGATGAAATAAAAGTTTACTTCCCTCCTCCCCTGCTCCATCTCTCCCTCCTCAGTTTAGTTATATTAGAATGGACCACTGTCATCCAAAAGCTCAAGTAAAACCACTGAATCATTCCATGTGTGCTTTCAAAAACCTCTTTAACCATGACTGACTTTAATCGCTACCTATATAAGAAATTGAGATGAAATGAAGGCCAGGAATGTGCGTTATCAGTTCCCAACACCAGCCAATACGCTTGGCATAAAAATATGTTCATATTCTAGGCTTACTTTCAATGCATCTTGCTGAAAATGAAGAGACTATACAAAAAACATTCCACTTTTGCAGCTGATTTATTTAAGGTAGCAAAATGGAATCAAAGATGTCCTGATGTGTCTCCTAGTTTGTGGTTTTTGTAAATTCACAAAACATTAGTAAATTCAGCAAATTTCATCCTCATACCAAATAGTTTCTTCAGTGATCAATGTTTAAGAGACTCCAAGTGATGAGACAGGCACAATTGTAAGAAAGATCTTTAAAGGTCTGAGGATTAGCATAATGCACTTGGAGTTTGGGTTTTGCTTGTAAACTGCGTTGTCCAGTTTGTCCCTCATGGACCCAGAATAATTAGTTTCTTCTGGAACCATGGCTCTGTGCTTTGTTTTGCTTTGGTTTCCACACTTGAGACCTGCATAAGCCTGTGTGCCACACTAGAAAACAGCTGTTGTTCAGTTTGTCTCTACCTCTCTCCCTTTCTGCCTCTCCCCACCTCCCCCCCCTCTTTTTTTTTTTTGTTTAATTTTTAGGGAAATCTTTTTTTCTCTTGTGGCTTTCTTTAACTCATTCAGGGCTAGTGATCTGGAATGGGAAAAGGAAAAGCAGTCGTTCAGATCTGTAAGCTTTACCTCTTTGGCAAAAGCATATGGCACTAACTCAATTTCTTCATCACTTTTATTATATTATTATGCTGGCTTACTACGCTGACTTCTCAGTGTAAAATTGGCACAGTGTGGGCTTTTGGAAAGCAGGGTGTAATGCAGGTACGTAGCCATATAAAGCACTTTCTGGGGTTGCATGCTGTGGAGGGAAGAATAGGAAAAAAAGCAGATCCCTGTGGCACCCATACACTTTTACCTCAAAGTGTGGGTCTGTTTGCTTCTGCTGGTATATGGAGGTGCTCTAGAGAGCAAAGGGATCCAGAATTTTCCCATCTGAGAGAGACTAGAAGTGAAATGTCACATACCATTATAGGACTCAATTAAAGCATTTTCTTGCATTGGGCATGCATGCAAACATATTCAAAAGAAAGGAAAGACTCAGTTAATGTGGTGCAACAAGTTCAGCGTCCTAAACCTTCCCTTTTAAACTCAGGGTAACTTCAGAGATCTTGTAGATGGCGAATGTTATTTATGTTGCCTAACAGTTTCTTCTGCCACTGACACAGCAGCGCTTTTCTTTTGTTGTTAATGCGGCAGATTCTCTCTGTCCCCATTTGGATGCTGATGGAAGTTATTTACAGCCTCAGCAGAAAGATCACACAGTGCTGTGATAACTGGCCCCTATCGACACTGCCAGGTTTCCAGGTCTGTAAGACAAATGTCGCTGCTGGCTCGCAGCACCCTGTGTGCCTTGCATTTTGATGCAGATTTTTATTACCTGGCAGGTGGCTTGGGAGCTGTGGTCGGGGAAAAAAGAGCTGAGATCAATAACTGCAAACGATCAAGTCATGTCAGAGAGGGGTCAGCAGCCAGCACTTGTGGAAGCTGCCCCTTGACATGACTCTTGCGGAGGAGGAAAGGGCCTTGATTTCTGAAAAGCACTGTGCTGTGTTAAGAGTGCCTAATTATAGCTGTTGCTATGGCCAGCTAAAATAACAGAGGGCTTTGAACGGGACCGGTGAATAACTGCGCTTTGCTCTGATTGTTGGCTGATGTTGCTGCCATCTCTCAGGTTTGTGCTGGGCACTGCTGGCCTGGGGCCCCTAATGCACGGTGCTGTGGGCCTGGGAGAAGTCCCGGAGGCCTCGGGCAGCCTCACACCAGCTGCAGCCATTTTGTGCCTGGGGTGGGCTTAACCTGCCTGCTCTTAAACACCTCCAGCGTCACCTTCCCTTAGCACGCTCACACCTGTGTGGCAATTTGAGCTGCTGCTGTTTTGTCTGTAGGCATTTCAAGGTGGAATTAACTCCTCCAGTTCAAAAAGGCAAGTGTCTAAGACTGCTGGTAAAAAGAAACGGGCTGCTGTCGTGCCTTTACCCTGCTGTGCTTCTGGAGGTCTGACTTTCTGCAGTACGATCTGCAGGGACCGTCTGATTTAAACTATTTAAAGGAAGATTTCTAAAACCAAAGCCAGCAATTTTTGCTCTGGTTGTGCAAGCAGAACTGTGAGAGGCAAGGGCCCTGTCAAAGTTTCAGGCAGAGCTCTAGTAGCTTTAGCAACCTCTTCGTTTCATCTTGGTTCGTATCTCCTTGGAATTAGATGAGTAGCAAATTCTGCAGTTTTCTTCCAGCACAATCCAGGAAGATGTCTGTAAGCAATTTCTGCATTATAGTCCCTATTTATATCCGTAATTAAAGAAGTAAGTATCGTAGTTATCTCCCTAATTTCATAATTACCTCTTTGAAATAATAGCCTGTTCCAGGTGTTTTCAAAAATAAAACAGCTAGGGAAATTAATTTCAATTAGAAAGGAAAAAATACAAACCAAAGTGGAGTGTTTTTTCTTTTCTTTTTTTCTTTTTTGAACAAAACAGAAAAAACAACAATAAAACACAACTGCAAAGGAAAAAAGAAGCCTAACGTGCACTTCTTGGAGTGTACTTCATTTAGGTAATTAAATCCGTGCAATGTGAATGAACCACTGGCGGCAGTGCCCTTTGTCAAATGACATTTAGAATGCATTAATCTGCTTAATTCTGAGGGTTCTCAGCAGCTTAAAACACATCTGGAGGCAGAAGAATCAGTGAATTCTTAATGGGAGTGAATAGTCTTTTGGTATGTAGTACAGATGCTCTAGGCTTTTTTCACTTGGAAGATTTAGTCATGTTGAGAAACTTGAGCTGTATGCATGTGAATTCAGAAGCAATCACAAGTTTATGGTGTTTAGGTTGGGGTTTGGAAGAAAGGCATTTTTTTTCCATCCTGAAGAAAATGAGAGAACCTATGAAGAACACTCTTATCTCAACCATTTCTTTTTAAACTTTCTCCCTAATCTTTCTTCTAGCACCTTTTGTATTGTCTGCTACCACTACAAATCCTATTTTCTTCTTGTGACAGGGTTGTAGGGGAAACTGTTTGATGTGGGATATGTGGAAAGGAGCTCTTAGAGAGCTGCCAAGGCTGACAGATTTTGGGAGAAAGTCATGCTTGTTAAAGCTCAAAGTCTGAAGTTGAATTCTGTTAGCAGCACCTGTTCTCTTCTCTGGCTCTTGGCAACCTTTCAAAGTGGTCACTGGAACAGAGCTCATGAAAACAGATAAGGCCTGAAAGCAAATTATTAAGGTCACAACTCTCTTCTGGAGACTTTGAAAGTATGTTTGTTGCTTTTGCGATTTGTTGCTCCTGTCAGGAATTACATCAGCAACGTACAGTAGAACCCATCTTCCTGCAGGTCCCCTTGTGAGCTATTAAAGTTTTAGACTTTGAAAGTTTATTCTCAGGATTTAATTAATCTATGCAGGCCTTCAGTGATGTGTAGTGGCCTTGAGGAAGCTTCAGGTTTCAGTAAGTGTTTGGTGGTACAAGAGAAGGCCTCGAAGTTTGGGCCTTTGGATTTGTGTGACATTTGAAAGTGGCCTGGCCATCTCTGAAGAAGAGTGCTCTCTGGTAGGCTCCCTGAACTTCTCAGAAAAGAACCAAAATTGTTCTTTACAAGTACAAGTACAAGCAGGTACTGCAGCAGATAGTGAAAATGAGCAGAAGGTGCCATTTTACCTCTTCAGAGGTAAATTACAGCACTGGGTGTAGTCAGTGTCTAAAAGTGTGTACTTCGAGGTTTAGAGAGAACTTAGATCTGCATGTTATGCTAGCTGTATACTGTTTCCATTTCAAGGTAAGATCTGGCACGTGCTACCCCTTCCCATCACACACATCTTTTCAATTGCAATGATTTATCTGAATTAAATGTCACTCCTTTAACTAGTAACATGGGACCACAAACTGGGTGGGAAGGTCCTCAGTGGACACTGAAGAGAATGGGAATGAAAAATGTCCAGGATGCATTCACAGAAAAGATGCATTTGAAATTGAGGGTGGGACTGCAGATTGAAAGAAGAGAAATGGAGCATTTATGATCTCTGAAATTAGTGCTTTAAAAAATATTTACCTTCTAGAGAAAAAAAAAAATATCTTTGAATGTTGTAGGACATAAGTGAATTTACATTGGATGTATTTTTCATAAATGTTCTTTTTCTTTTTGTTAGTAACGAAGGCTGTTGCTGCTTAGAGACTTGATCCCTTGCAGCCTATCATTTTATCTCTCCTTGATCCTGCAGTGAAATCATAATACTGCTTTTTTTTTTTTTTTTGAGTGATATTATGATCATTTCCATGGCAACAGACTGATGTCCGAAGTATGGGATCATGACTTCAGTGTGGAAGGGGAGATAAAGTCCTTATTAAAATATGCACTTGGTCAATAAGAAAAGGAAGTCATGAAAAAATCCATTAATTTTATTATACGTTTTCTTCTCCAACTGAACATAAGTACAAACAAAAAGTACTTTTTTTAAGAGGCTATTTAGTTTTACTTGTTTATGTTGATGAATAAAAACTTGGCTTTAAAGGAAACATGAGCTAAGGAATTGAAGCTATCGTATATCATATACATGTAAAGCCTTATGTGAAATTCCAGTTGTATTTTTTTAAACCAAAGAGAGTTTCCTTGTAAGAATAGACCTACTAAAGATCTTTTCAGGTCTACTTTCATGATTACCTTTGTGCATTTATATGTCGTTAGGAAGCTCCTGATCACCCCAGCTATAGCTGTATTCCATTAGGCTCTCTTAGTCATGATATTTCTCTAAGACATTTGTTCTGCCTCCAGTTACCCACACTAAGGAAAAAGAAACCCTGTGCCTAGTGACATGTGCAGCAAACCCTGATATATGTTCAGCAGAAGTGGCCACCTTCTGACATACTTGGGAATATCCCAAACCCACCAGATATTTTGGAGGGCATTACGAAGGCCAGTGTTTAAAGATGTCCATATGCTATTGGCGGTCCAGAGGCATCAAAACTACCTTTCCAAATAAAACTGTTCAGGATTGTATTTGTTCTGGGGCTAACTTGGGTAGCTCACTGTGTGAACCCTGATATTCCTAAGTAGGAGCAAGAAAGAAGCAAAGGTTGTCCTGTTTCAGTAGTTCTGTACTGCAAAATATGCAGTGAGCTTTGTGGAATCACGCCTGTCATGCAGTGGTTATTAGGAGAGGTTTAATACTCAGTCTGAAGCTGTTGTCAGTCCGACCTACTCCTTCCAAGGCCTTGTTTCAAACCTGTTGTCCCCCAGTGAGGAAGTACCAGGCCATCTGCACATCTGTGATGTATATGTGGAATGGCTGAAGGTGTGGTTGCCAACCTGTTGTGGAGAAGGGGGATGGAGAGGCAAGGAAGGTAAGGATGGATGAGACTGCCTGCCTGTTGTCAGTGGACTAAGATGTTGAACTCTCTGGTATCACCCCATGGGCCTGGTTCTCCTCTGACTTACACTGATGTGTGTCAGAAGTATTCCTCCTGAGGCCATTATTTTGGTGAAAACTAGAGGAGAATAAAACTCTGGCTGCAGTGGATAAAAAAGACAGATTTCAGGATCTTTTTCTCCCATTGGCGCGTGCCTGATTTATGCACAAAACTCCTATTAGCATCGGTGGGAGAAGAGATAACTTACATTGCTAAACAGTATTTTTTTTTCCCTCAGCTGCCTGAAGCTGCTCAGCATAAGCATAAGCCTGTTGCGAAAGTGATTGGAGATTTAGGAGAAGGAATGCCAGAGAGAAATAAGAAAAACAAAACTAATCCTAAACCAAGCAACTGTAAGAATTGTAACTGTAAGAATTCTGGTGATTTTTTTTCTTGAAACCTAGAGTTTTTAAGCAACTAAATAACTGTTCTTAATGGTTTTGAAGTCTTGGAGTAACTCTGTGGGTGGGGATTTCAGAACCCCTGATGAGGGTGGATGTACAAGGACAAGGAAAGCTCTGAAGTGAGAAGGCAGGAGTCATTTCTCTGCTCATTTCCCTCATCCCAGTGTTCCTTGTGAAAGCATATAGAAATGCAGCTCTAGCCCTTACTATTTTGCAAATCAGGTTTTGCTCCCATTTCCTTTTAACAACGCTTCTGATCTGGTTGACAGCCTCAGAGCTGTTCTGTTTAAGATTAGTCTTCCCTCTTTCCTTCCTTCTCTGCAAGGTCTTCTGAATTTCTATGATTCCTTGTGAATTTCTGGTCTCTTAACAGAAGGCTTATTGTCTTGCCCTTATTACATAGCCAACAACTTAATCAATGAAATTTTGGGTAGAGTCTTCCCATTCTGCCATTTTCTGAGTGCAGGCATTGCAGTAAACCCTTGCAGGCAAGAGTTAACCTTTTTTCAAGCAGAAGCGTACAGGACCCACATAGATGCTATAGTCTCACTATATTCTCACACTTACCATTTCCTTTATTGATTTGCCTGTCTAAGTGAGTACTTCTAAACTCTGTGGGAGTTTTCCAATTAGATAAAAGGCAATTCATGTCACCCTGCTGCAGCTCTAACAGCCATAACCAAGAGCGTACATTGAGGACTCTCAGCAGAACAACCTGGTTTAATCAAGGCGGCCCCCTTTGGTGCTGCCTCATCTGCAGGACATCTCTCTCAACGTGCAAAGCTTTCTTTACTGAAACTTTAGAGGAATGGGCTGCAGCTACACTAACAGCTAGGTGGCTAGCAGAGAAGATGTGTGAGATTCCTTTCTTCACCTGTTTGTGGAAAGTGCTGCTGCTTTCAGAATGCATGCACGATGCACGCAGAGCTTAGCACCTTTCACCAGCCGTAGCTGCCTGTAGCATCGCCCTTTCCAAATGAGAACAAAATGTCTTGGAATGGCATTGCTGCTTATGTGTGTGGCTTCTGTGAGAGCTGAAACTGATAAACCTGCTAACAGAGCCAAGCTGACATTTGCTGAGTGTTATGCATTTGCTGGAGAATTATAGACTCTGCATTTTGTGGGAGAAACATGTTTTCTTGTGTGCCTGGAGGGTGCTTATGTTCCTTGTCCTGAGGGGCAACTGATGGACAACCTCTGGGCATGGCTGAGGAAACCACAGCAGGAAATGAGGGTTTCAAACAGAAACTCTATTGAGCTTAATGCTTTGCATTCTATCCTTGCTTTGGCCCTCTGAATTTCTTCCTGCTTCTGCCTTCTGCCCTCCTCTGCTGCATGCCCTTCCCTACCTTCAGTAGAATCTGCATACTTTTTAGGTTACTGTCCTGCGCCAGGTTCCTGGTGCTCTCCTTGGTTGCTCCGGTGAGACACCCCACGCAACTGTCCATCTTTTTGAGGCTGAAAGCAGTCTCCAGGCTCATGTGTGTCTTTTAAAGGCAAGAAAGTCTCCCACATCACAGGGATAACGCTCCATCAGCTTTCTGTTCTCACAGCAGAGCCCCAGCAGGTTCTTCCTGACCTTGGGCCAGTTGTAGGATTTAGCTGCTGCTGAGGGGAGGTTGGGAGAGGAAGACTCAGGAGGGAAAACGTCTGTGTCAGCCAGGAGGAACACATCTGCTGGGGGGCTGCAGGAGAACTTAGAGTAGTGCATCCTGGTCCCACTAGGTGGGAGCCCAGCATTAGGATCAGGGCTGTTTATGGTTCTGATTCTCACCCCCTCCTGCCTGCCCTGGGGAATGGTTTCTTGGCTCTCTGAACAGCACAAAATGAAGCTGTTACAGGCTCTGCTACATTTTTTGTCTGTTTGTTTTGTTTTGGGTGAATAAAGCACCTCTGTGGAGCTCTGCTTTGGAAGCTTGTTCATCTGTACACCTGTGAAACGCAGAAGTTGGGGAAGAGGTAAATCTTCCAGGGAGAGAAAATAAAATTGATCAACAAAGTAGCATTTGTGGGAGTTATAGCTGTGAGCCTATTTGTTCATTTATACCTGGGACTGCTGGTGTGAACCTCTGGTTGATAGTGAGCAGCCAACTCTTCCTTATGCATCATCTAGAGCTCTGAGAAAGAGGGAAGGAGGGCTGGGTATTCTTGGCCTCTGGTATTTGTTATTAAGAGCAACGCATGTCTGAGTATACAGAACTTCATTTGCTTTGCTTCCTATGTGTAGTCCTCTTGGAATATCCCTTGGGGCTCAGAATAGCTGAGTGGCACTGAGCTAAAGGGTTTCTCTTTGTTTATTCCTCGGTGTATGGTAAGGGGTGCCAGTAGCATCCTACAGCAGATAAAGAGCTTGTAGCTTACTGAATACAACTGAAATTTTACACAGCTGAACCTGTGGAATATCCCCCCAAAAGACCTTCCAATATCAGATGGTCTTTCTCAAGGAGCCAGGCCATCTAAGTGCTCCTTGAGACTCTGGAGCAATGCTGCCATGTGCCCCAAACTGTAATCAGGGTCCTGAGGAGTATTTTTCAGTTGCAACTTTCCAGACTGTTGCTGAAGTTACAGCGAGCAGTATGTTAATTACTGTCAATACATTTTGTCATTGCCAAAGTTAATGCTGTAATATTATTTTTTCAGTGGGAAGAAATCCTGTTATTCTGTGTTTTTTTTTTTTTTTTAATCCAGTCTAATTTGAATGTAGTATTAGTGCTTGTGCATTGCCTATGTTGAGCAACCAGAGAAAATCTGCTGTGATTCCAGAGTTCTAGATGTGCTTTCAAGCAAGTTATTTTTACTTTTCCTGAGTTTGAATCAAAGTGACTTGTCCTTGCTTCTACTACTAGCATTCGTTCTGTGGCAACAGGAAGCTAAAGAAATATCTCAGTTCCCCCAGTGAAGGTTGCTGGGACATATGTGTGTAGGAGATGGCCTGTACTCTGCAGTTCAGAGCTCGCTTTCTGGCTGGGGCTGTCTGGGCAGAGCTGAGAAGCTTGCCAGTGCTCTGCATAGCTGAGCACAACCAGCTGTTGGACTCTCCTGGGTTCAGAACATCCAGCTGTATCAAAATTATGGTGTAAAGAAGCGACTCACTGCAAAAAGTAATGCACTATTTTGGAGAAATACGGCTCTTTGTTCACCTTTAGCAGAACTTACCTGGAGCAGTGGGTCTCGTCCCACTGCCTCGTGTCAGCCAGGTTGAATGCTGCAGTAGCTCTGTGATCTGCAGCCCCTTCTCAAAGTGTATCAGTTGTCTGCTGTAATGTTCTCATTCTGCTGCCCTTTATCACATGGGTACATGAATGTTCCTATTGAGCGTGGTGCCCCTGAGCTGGAATCTTTCCACTTAGATCTACTGAAGGATCAGAGTTTTCCAAGGAAACAGTATGGAAGTCTGAATGGCAAATCTTGCTTTTTGAGAGTGCTGGAGAATGCTGCCAGTAGGAAAATACCTGATTTGTCCCTCCTCTCCAAACTACTGCAGCAACCCTATGGCTGACATGCAGCTTTGTGTTGTCAGTATGTTAATGCCACCTGGCTGCTGTAAAGCAGAATGGGAGACAGTTCTGCTCAGCTTGTCTCTCTCCTGGAGTGTTGCTGGCTGTGCTAATTTCTGTCTTCTCTACCCTGCCTACTTCTCCACTAATCTTGTAGGAACTCAGTTATGTTAGAGACTATACCCTCCCCTTTCAAACTTGGGTGAAGTTAGCTATTGAACTGAAAAGATAGGGGAGAACTTCCAGATTTTACTGGGCAGACAGCATGAATACATTATCATGCTGCTATTAGAAAACTAGGCTAGAAATAAATAATAAAATTCCTGGAAATTTATGATGTGGATCTCCTTGTCTTAAACATCCTTTTATGATACTATACTCATTTAAATAAATCATTATTAGAACATTCAGTGAGGAAAGGTAGGAAAAAACCCAGATAATCATGGGAAATGTTATTTTTCAGCTCTCATTGGAGCATATGCTGAGAAGCAGGAACTTGACATCCGAAGCTATGATGACTAACATGCTACTCCTTTCTCACATTGAGAGGCTGAGAGCAATGTGAAAAGGAATGTTAAGAGTAAAGTGTAATAGAGGAGCTGAATATTCTTTGATGGCAATTAACATTTTTTTTTTTCCTACAAAAAAACTAGAAAAGTTCAGTTTTTTTTTTTTTTAATGTGTTTTGAATGCCTCTAGCTGTAAATCTTACAAGTGTACTGGAGGACTTTATTAATGTTGAGAATTCTTTAACCTTGCTTTACATTATCCAAGAGGTACAGCTTTACTCAGGAGTATGTAATCACCGAACAAATGCTGCATCAGAGGGCAAGATGAATAGAATTAAGGTTGCCATGGGTACTTCACTTTTGAATTCCTTTACTTTCAAATTTAAAGTCTAAACATAAAAATCCCAACAATTTTTGGCACTGAATGCACATGTAAATTAATGGCTTACTCATGGCTGCAGTGTAGCTATTACTGTCTAATGTATAATTCCCTGTACGTCGACGAGCTTTGTTTTCACTTGTTCTCTAAGTTTTTAATTGCCTAGTGTTTTGCAGTACAACATAAAGAGCAGGTGTTCAGAAGCCATGTAGAAATGAAGGGGAAAAAAATGAAAAAAAGAAGAGAACCAGGTTATCTTTTGACTGAGAAATTTCCTCTGGCAATTGGAAGAGCGGAAGGGAAGATAAATGACGATCAGCGTTCAGCTGGGGGTTTTATGGGTACTAGTGCAGGCTATAAAAAAACAATCAGGAGCAGTCTGTGAATAAAGGCATGTAAATGTCATTGATTGGGGAAATATCAAACTGCAGAGCATTTCTTCTCTTGTATGCAAACCTGGGAAAAGGAGCCTGTCTCTGAGAGGAGGTTAACTGATTCCAGCCTGAAAGTTTCATCCAAAAGTTTCGTCAGATCAGTCTGATGTTTGTGCTGGCACCTCGAGAGGCTCATGGATAATGCAGTTAGTGCTGCCTCACTGTGTGAGATGTAGAAGCAATTCCAGGAGGCCCAGGCTCACCCCGCTGCTGCTGATCTGCCTGGGACCTCATGTGTGGGGCTGAGGCTGTGAAGCTCATGTTCTGCAATGTGTTTCTGAAACCTAGCAGAAGCACCACAAGAGCCTGAAATACAGGGACAGTGCTCTCATCCACCATTGGACAGGCACAAGGGAGGGTCCTATCACATTCTGACCCAAGCTAAACCTGGTTGAAGGACTCTTGATGAATACTTCTATAGTGTCTATAGACAAGCCACCGCTGACTTAATTGCCTTGGTTATTAGTAATGGTGCTCTGTGTGCTTGTGCTGTTGGTTCCCCAGATGTGAGAGATGCGAGGAATCCACTGGATCATCCTGTCTGTCTGCTTGGCTCGTGCTGAGTGTTCCCCACAATGTGTTTTCAAGGGCTTTGTCTCAATTGATTCAAGAGTTGGTCTCTGCTTGTTTCAGATGTACCTCACAATACAATGAACTGCCATGTTGGAAAATATTTCCTGACATGCAGCCTTTTCTTTTGCTGGTTTAATTACTACTGCCGTTTTGCAATTACCAGTGCTAATTACCATTACCACGTTCATTTTTAAAACAATGTAGAGAGTTCTGCACTAAACTGGCATTGTAGGGTTCCCACTGATTCAGAAAAACGCAGCTGGATGTATGTTTGTTCCGTGGGAAACTCCAGCAAAGGCAACATTTTATTCTAAAACAAAACGAAGCACTGAAGTGAAAAAAATTTTTTATGAAATTAGGAGTTCAAGAAAAGAATGTCTAAAAATCAAAATATTTCAAATTTGATATTATTTTAAATAATTCAACCTATTTTTAAATCATTTTCTGTTTCAGTTCTTTTTTTTTTTTTTTTTTTTTAGATGACTGCTATTCTTTGAGCAAGAGAAGCATCCTCTTTCCTAGCTGATATGTCCCTTGACTGAGATGTGATGGTGCTCCCTCCTTTGGGCACAGGGTTGTTTCCTCACTAGCATGGTAACTTCCTTGAGTCCCTTGGGAGTAATTCTTTTTTTCATACAAGCATGCAGATGTGGCTCCTTGATTTCATAGTAATCCTCTGCTGCTCAGCCAGAAGTCCAGGGAACCCTCAGAGGAAGTCAAGAAGGAATTATCCTGGAATTATCTGCCACACTTCCACAAGCAGCTCACCTTTTAGTACTTTCCCATGGAAATCTATTTTGCTGGAAAAAATTCTGAGTGCGTGTAGGGTGGGAATTTCAAGAGGGTACTGTGCAAGCAAGCAGAGAAGTGATCTTTATGTAAGAGCATCTGCTGGCAGGGCTAAATTCCTGCTGGTTGCCAGAGATGCATTGATATGCAACTCTACCTCTCTGAGTCTTGTGAGACATTCTGGGGAATATCTTTTTGATGGTAATAGCCGTAAGTTATAAGGTGTGCCTTGAGACAAGATGGCTTTTATTTACTCTTTCCCACGTTACAAATTGTGGTACATACTTGCTGGTGTGAGCTGATGTGTGTTGGTCTTGATAGAGTTTAGTCATTATTTCAGCTTCAGTGCTTTTTAATCATGGTTCCCCTGTCAAACATAGCAAATATTTCCATTCTTCACCCCGGTAGCTTTTTCTTTTTCCCTGTAGCTCTTTAAAATGAAATAGAGAGATGGGATAATTTCGGTTCCTCTGTATGTTTGTGCATCTCTGCTCTTAACAAAAAGCTCACTAAAATCTCTGTCCTTTTGGGAACTGTTGGTATTGTCCTAGCTACCTGGTACTCCACAATACCTGTAAACTGAAGTCCACTGGAGTGTTTAGGGCTGGAAGAGCATTTAATAGGGGAAATGAACCTGTATGGTAAATTGTATTTAAGTCTAGTTGCTGGGGGATTTGCAGTTTCTACTCAAGCGAAGCAATATTGGATATTTTGAAGAGAAGGAGCCCAGAGTTTCACTAAGATCAGCAGTGCTCAGGTTGGGGTCTGGAGGTGGTAACTGCAGAGTTCCTCCTGATTTGCTCCCTGATGTGTGTTACAGCCTGGGACAAGTTATCTACTGAACCTCTAGCTTTGGTTTACCTGCCTTTAAAATGATGGTGTTAATGTTCACAGTGATTAAGGTGAGGAACATTACACAATTGCTGGGGAAGAAGAGTCCTTAGAGGAATGTAATTCTGGTGTTGTCTGAAATTTCTTGCAATCTTTACCGTTTAACTTTTCCTGCTCTTTCTTCTTTGGGTTAACCTTTTTATTAAGTCTCCAAGCTAGCTCAAATTCTCCATAGACTTAGTGAAATGCCAGTAGAGGTTCTGGTTCTTCAATTCCATAGGGACTGAAACAGAGTGGAAGAAGTTTAAGGAGAGGGGCTGATCTGCAGTGACAGAAAGGGCTAGAGGAAGGAGAGGAGCTCCAGAGAAATGTGCTGAATCATGTATAAGTAAGAAGAGAATGTAAGATATATTTCGTGGAGCGATTCTCTACAGAGGACAGGTGGGAAAGCAGTCCATCTTGCACCTGATTTACCTTGATATATTCTGTAGCAGGCTATTGTTGGATGGCTTTCTGGATACTTGTCCATACTTGTCTAGGGGTGCCACAATATATCCATTCCTCTTCAGCCCCCTGTGTCTTACTGTTATTTTAATACTCCTTTTGAATGTCTCTCATTTCCTGTGAGTAACCACCCACAGGCTATCCTGAACTCTTCTGTATCTGAGGCAAAGTTTTAATATCTTTGATATTGGAGGTTCTTTCCATTACAATTCTGTAATGTTTTTCTTACTATTTATTGACATATATGCACTAAATAAAACGATGTTGAGCCCTGTTATGTAAAAATTCTTTGGAGTATTATTCCATATATTGAAATTTTTAGTTCCCTATATAGGTTGCTCTGAAACTTCAACAGCAGATTTGAAGAAATTTCTGCACACAGTTTTACCATTAGTCTGGAAGCTATTTTATAGATAATCTTTGTGCATGGGCTCCCTCTGGAGCTTTCTCTTATTAAAAAAAAAAAAAAAAGAAAGAAAAAGAAAAAAAAGGAAACACACACAAAAACCCTTTAAAATACTTTTAGAGAGGTTTTAATAAAAAGTATCAAACAAATGAAATAAAAGTACTGTTTATGTCATTGCAGAGTTCAGTACAACATTGTTCTGTATCTGTGTTAGATCCACGAGCAGAGTTTTGCTGTATTATGGCAGCTGAGGAGTGGAGCCCTTAGGATTGACATCTAGCTGGACTTGGAGAGAGCCTTGTATGAAAACAATGCCACACAGCATAAGAGTAATTAATTACAGTATTCTGAAGATGCAAAGTGCCATGTAAATCCCAGGCATTCATCGTAGCATTTAGTCTCTAATGGCTAATAACGAATCTGATTTTGCTTTCAATGAATCATCACCATCAAAGAAAATTTTGTTTCTTTGAATATGTTCACTGTTTTCCGTATGTGTTTTATTAGTGTGAGCACACATGGAGGAGAAACATTTAATTTACTGAAATCAAACTCTGCCAGTATTGGTGCGGACGCTTTCAGTGCTCTCCTCTTGGAAGTTCTAGGAAATATTTGAAAAGAATTGCACGTGTGAAGCCTATTTGATGATGCTGAAGCCTTTACCAACTTCTAGTGGTTGGGAGCCCTGCCTGCAATAGTTGTTTGGAGCCTGGTGATCCTTAATGTCCCTTCCAACCCAACCCACTTTATGATTGTATGATTTTTTTTTTTTTTTTTATTAAAGACAAAGTAAGCAGTAAGATCTACATTAGTTTTCTCTGAGGGAAAGATAGTAAAAGTCATATTTCCTTGAGTTTACGTTATTACTACTTGGAAAGCTTACAGATAACGTTATTCTGAGGAGCATTTTCTCTTTCTTTTAATAAAATAGGATATAATTGTGCTGTGGCCAGCTGCGTGTATTTTTCATTAAAGATGCAGTCTGATTGACAACAGTGACCAAATGCAGATTATGTACTTGAATTTTTATCTGTGACCTGTTCACCAAGTGTCTTGACCTGAGCAGGACTGTAGTTTGTCCATCCCTTAACATACCCTGACAATGAATGAGGCGCATCAGAAATTTCGTCACCCTTCTGGACATTGCTGTTTTTACCACAGAGATTTGTAGTGCCTTATTAGATTTGAAGGAATTTCTACTGCGTAGCAGCATGACTGGATTTCTGATTCTTTTTTGAAGCTATTTCAGTGTTTTCTTGGTTTGTTTTCTTTCTGTTTAACACAAATGGGACCTTGTACAATTAGCTTACAGACAGCGATGTGATAGAGATATTTCCTGTATACTTGTGATGAATTTCTGACTCTCCTTGTAAAGCCATCCTGATAATAAGTGATCTTTTTCCTTGTGGAGCTCAGGGAAGGAGGCCAGGATGTTCAGCTCTGGAAACAAAGATTCCTCAGTTGTTCTTTATTTTTTTTTTAGTTTGGTTTTATAGCAAGCAAACATTTTTCTGTTAGTATCAGAGGCACTTCCTTTTTCTCCCCTTAACATCTGGTCTGACTGATTCTCCAAGGTGAGAATATCATGGATGTCCATACAGATCAGAGTTTCTCCCAAGCATAGCGGTCTGCTCCAAGTGCACATTCCCTTACATTAGTATCAATCTTCCTTGTCTATGCATTTTATTTTTGCAGCATTCCTTCCTGTAAGGGAAGGTTCTTAATGGCTTGCTGTTTGTTTTTATTCATTAGGTGATGCAAGACTAATAGTATATGGATTTTAAAAAGTAATAATGGAGCCATTTTCTTTGAGACTTCTATAAGCTGACTTACTACTTCAGTTAATAGTTCACATTTTTATTCAATTTGCAAGTCAAACATCACATTTTCATTTTTAACATTTACTGCTTTCGGAAAAAGTTTAATTTCCTGTCATTGTCTTATAATTAAGCTCACTGTGCATACTGTGTATAACTTAAAGGATGCTAATAAGTGGGATATAGCACCAACTGTTTCAAATCACTGCCCTTTAGAATAGACACACTGAACATAAATGTGGTTAAAAAAAAAAACAAAAAACACCAAGGGAAGCAGCAAAATCCATTTGGTAAGGTTGTTTTACTGAGCCACGTGCTTCGTGCTGTGACTGTGGTCCTACTCCTGAAATTTTTTTTCTTGTCACTGTGGTGAAGTATGAATTACCTTTTTCTTCGTTTTCTGAAGTTCTGTTGCAGGTGGGTTTGGCACGCAGTGCACACAGGTGTTTTTGCTTCATGTTGCCTTCTGGATCCAGCTATTCTTTTAATATGGTGAGAAACAACAGCAAGGGCTTCAGAGTGGCAGGGACTGCATGGGACTGATGCTTTGGAGGTGGAAAGCAAAGCGCCTTACCCAGGCGAGCACAGAAGCACAGCAAAAATAGGACTGTGGAGAGGTGAAAGGGTGAAAGAACCAGCTAAGGGACCAACAGTATTAGTAAACTACTTTTCTGGGCATCTATTCAAATCCCATGAATAGTAAAAGGCTACGTTTTCCCTTGGTGATAAGCCCTGACAGCTTGCTCCCTCTCTTTGCAAAGTGGATCTGAGGTGTTTTGTGAGCAAATGAAAACCATGATTTGCCTTGGTCCTGTGTTGTTAACAAGGTTGATTTTCCTCTGTTTGCTAGAGCTGCTGCTGATGCTGCACAAAGCCCAGCTGGTTGTGCAGGGATGGAAATGGTATTCTGTGAGTGATATGAAAGGCATAGAAAGGCAAGAAAGGAAGGAAAGTAATCGTGTGGGCTCAGCTGTTTACTATTTTCAGTGTAGGGGAGACTTTTTCTGCTCTTAAGCAAACCTGGTGAACTGAGTGTATGATGTTAGCTCAGGCCATAGTCCCTCAGTTTTCTGTGGTTTGGTAAATAAGGGCAGTGGTTGCAAGTTTTCTTTTTCCTGCAGAAGATCACTGAAAACTAACTGGAAACTGTGTGCTTGTACTGCGTGTGCTACTATGTCTTTTCATTCCTCTCTCCCTCCCAACTACCTCATGACCCATTAATTGATGAAGAGGTAGCATAATAAAAAATAATGAGTTCCCATTAGTTTCTTGAGTGGAGGTGGCTCGTTGAAGATGATGGGTCTTATGCATGCTCCCATGAAGCAAAAATCCTTGGAAAATGCACGAAGAGCACAAAACTGTGCTTTGGATCAAAACTTTTTAGAAACTGTGCTTCTTAGTTTTGGCTGCTGCTGACTCTGTTAGTTTACCATTTTAAATGCATCAAGTTCCTCATTGTGATGGCTGAATGAGGGTTATTCCATTCATTTGGTTTATGCGAGGAAATTTTCCATGCAGTTGATGCACGAGTGGGTTTATGGTCCAATTTAAGATATGTCTGGGGCACTTCTGGAACGCTCTGCTCGGCCTGAGAACCTGTCGATTTGTAAGGCAGGAGGAGTTTGACACCACGGACAAACTTACTGTTTTATAAGAATATAAAATGTTAAAACATTCTTTTTTTTTCCCTTTATAATGGTCAATCCTAAGTCTCCTGTGGGGGAGACCTATTTAACATTAAAATAAAATTTAATGCCATGATTATACTGAAGACAAGAAGGATTTTTTTTTCATGTTTGGTTAGCCACTATATTGTTTTTACTCTTAAACATTACTTGTTTCCTTTTCTGTTTTGTACCAATAATATCCAGAGAGTGCTTGCACAAACCTAGAGATTTTATTCCTTAATTTATACTCCAGAGGGTACATCTCCCAGAATCTTTCTAAGAAAAGAAATAAAAACAGTTGGAGTTCTTATAGCCACACCACTGAAGGATTTTAACCTCTTTATTGCTGTGTGGGTACATGCCTACAAATATTACCATTGACCTAAGTTTGTTCTGGGTAATAAAAGTGCCTTATGTTGATAAATGGGACCTGTCTTCCCAGAGACTAGGAGACCAAGTAGTTTAGGTCTCGCATGATTGTGATTTCCTCTTTTATTTCTGCTTATATGAGCTTAATCCAATACCCAGTTGAGGAAATACATCTTCCTGTTGATGCATGGGGCAATTGAAGGAGCAGATACAACAGAGATGTTTGAAAGTTTTTGGTAGTTTATTTTTGTCAAAACTGAAATGACTTGGTGGTTTCTTTACAGCTCTTTCTTTGGCTGTAAATATGCCTGGAAAGGGAGCCTCAGCTCTGGACCAGGAAGAGCAGCCCCAAACCTCTAACCCCATATTATAGATGAGTGTCTGAAGCGTACAGGGCCCTTTTGTATTCTCTTTTTGCTACCAAGCACAGGAAAGGCCTTTTATTTTCATTAGTATACAAAGGGACATTAAATTAGGTCTGTTTTCCGAGCAATCCCACTGATGCATATCTTGGGTTTTCTCCTTTGGGCTGCTCCTACAGTGTGTGATTGCAGTGGCAAAACTTCCCTCTGTGCAGAGGACCATCGCTGAGCCCAGAGGAAACCTGCCTTCCACAGGAGTCCTAGTCTGAAAGTGAGCAAGGAGTTTAAAGTGGCAAATTTATGTGGTGGTTTGTCAATGGTCGGCCTCTGCACTCTTCCTTGCTTTGCCTGTCATTGAAACATCCATGCTTCGTTATTTACATGAACGTATGTCTTGTATTCTCATGCATGTTTAACTCTTCTACTTTCCTCCTTCAGGACTCCAAATAATTTCTTGTGTGTCTTTGTGAGTGATTTTTTGGAAAAATATTCCCTTCAAGCTGTCAGCAATACAGTATTTGTACAATAATGAAACACGTAGCTCTGGAGATTAGGTATGGAATAGGGATGCATTCACAATGACTAAGTATGTGGCTGTATACATGTACATGAAAATTTGTATTTGCGTGTACATTCAGATATGTGGTGTGTGCATAGATATAAACATCTCTGTATGTACACATAGTGAAAGAATCTGCTTAAAAGTGGGACTAGTCAGCTGGAATCTGAAATAGTAAAGTGATCTACAGTATCCTTACAGTTAATGTCTCAAAGTTTTAAGAGAACATAGGAAAACTACTCATTACAGCTGTACACTTTGCAGATGCTGTTCTGTGCAAACAGACTGAAGAGCATTTTGGAAAATAGATATCAGTAGCAATGGTGTGTTTTCAGGAAACCGCTTTAGGGCGAAGAGGAAAAGCTGTCCCATGCACTGAAAAATAGTATTGTGCTTTTCTAACTGAATAAAAAAGGCCGTATTTCAACTAGGTTCACACTGAGCCAAACACTATCTCTGCTGAGCCAGCTTGGATGCAAGAGGGCTTTTGTAAGACCGAAAAAACATGTGGTTGTCCTTGTTTGTGCCAGACTCTCTTGCTTCACTGAAGGAAGAGAAAATTTCATACATTAAATCTGGAAACACAGGAAATGGTGATGACCTTTTGTGCGCGAGAATCTTTGTTGAAATCATTTGTTTTCCTTTCGATTTACACCATTGTGAACGAAGGACAGATTAAACTTGTAGAGAGAACATGAAGGCACAAAATCTAAAATGTGATGGCACATAAACAGCAACACAAAAAAAGTGGTAAAAATTACTTGCTCGATGAATATCCTCATCACATGTAGTATTGAACTATAGTTTCTTTTTTATTTTATGAATCAGCATATGTGTACCATGTGATCTAACACTGATGCATGACCTGCCACCCTTTCTTTGATCATGCAGCCTAATACACAGAATTTTGTGTGTAAGATTCATGAAAAAATTTGAAAGGGACTTGTCAAAGAACACAGCCAATACGTGTTTGTGGCCACAATGGGAACAATTGAGGCATTTCCATGTGAAGTAACAAATTCCAGTAGAGATTAGTTAGTTTTCCAGGCTTTGAATTGTTTCTTTAAACGTGACTTATTTGACTGAAATGCTAGAAAATTGACTTTGCTTCCTGGGTAAACTTCGGTCATCCTGATGAACATATGGAAAGATGTTTGGATAACAAAAGAGAGAGCATTACCAAAGTGATGCTTAATTGATCTAAATCCACATATAATCATTCCTATTATAGTGAAGTACTGTTCCTCTTAGATGAAGTAAGCCACTTAGAAAATTCTGCAAATGTTTCATTGTGTTGCTGCTGCTGCTCTAACTTACACTAATGGGGATGAGGAAACGCTCTATTGAAATCTGTGGTGCTAAGCAACTGTTAAGTATTTGACATGCCCGTATTAAGACAGACTTATGTTTTCTTTGATTTTCTTTTAGTAAATTATTCATTATTATTATAAGTGAATGGGCAGAACTTCAAAAGGAAGAAAAAAAGCAGCTGAGGATTGGAACAGGAGGAACTCATGTTGAACTGTTAATGGCCGTAAGGAAGGTGTTTTGGAACAACATAAAAAAGGCATAGCCTTTGTCCTAAATCACCTTTTTTCCTCTTGAATCATTTACCTAGGGAGTGTCTGAGAGGTTCTGGCTCTGTTTAATGACAGTTTTATGCACTCTGCACTCTCATTTTTCTGTGGCTTTAGGAGAACCTGTTGCTATTCAGGTGCCAGTTTGGCTAACATAGATAAGTTCATGGGGAGTAGCCTGCATTGGTAGCAACCAATACATCTGGGAAGAGATAGGTCAACCTAGTATGCTCATTCCAATGCTTTAACTGCTCTTGCTTTTTAAAAGCAATTTATTTTGTCAGAAATTGGTAGAAGATGAAAGGAAGGGGATGAAATGGTGTAGTCCGTGGTTATTTCATGCTCGTATTTCCAGGTTGATTTCTGGGCGTGATCTGCATTCCTTGGTCTCACTTCACCCTGTCTAAGGGATGGAGATGGCTTAGCTCTGGTATAAAACCAGATGTTCCTGCTAGGAATAATCATAATCATTCACAACTTTTTTCTTCATGTACCTTTTACTTGAAATTAAATGCTCTGGGAGTTACTTGAGCTGTTTATGATGCTTTTCTACAGGAATGACATATTCCTGGTCTTTTAGAGCAATACTTTTCTTTAAATTAAACCATTTTCTTGCAATTTCTGTGCACTTGTATTAAACCATTTATTTATCCTTAAAAAAAATGCAAATTTATAGAGGAGGTAATTCAGAAAAGTAGAGAACAATGTTTGGCACATTTCCTGAAAAGGGCAGATGGGGTTCTGTGTCATCTGTTTGTTCTTTATTTCTGAATATTGGGTTGGCCACAATGTTTAATAGTCTTTGCCTGTTTCTGTCTGAAAGCTTTGCTCAGCTTGAATTCTAGAACAGCTGTATCTTCTGTGATAAGTGTAGAAGACTCTCAGGGTCGTGGGTTGGCAGTTTCTTTCCCCCAGTCTTTCATGCTGGAGAGTGACTGCTTGTGACTGACAGTGCTTTATTTCATAAACTTTTTTTTTCTGGTTGTTTCTGACAAACGTAAAGAAATCTCTTCTGATACAACTTTAGAAGAACACCTTGTTCTCTGGTTTCTTGCTGAAAGCTCACTAAGATCTTATTATTCAGAACTCAGCAATTCCTGAGAGGAATAACTACTGTAATTTGGAGTGGGAATTTAGGTAATGTAACAGCATTTACCCAAGTCCACTTACAGTGGAAAAGAGGGAGAAGAAAGATGCGAATAAAGGAAGGAGAAATATGTCAAGTATTAGTTCAGGAAAAATTAGCATTCAGCTATTTTATTTATATTTTATATTGGAATGGCATATTGTTTACAATTCAGCCCGTTAACAGTAGTGTTAGTAATTAGATAGACCTCTTTTTGTCTTTAGGATAGCAAGAAGAATTTCCTTTTTTTTTTCCCAGAAGATGAATTTAATATTGTGACTTGTTAGATATGAATCCTTTCAGCTTTCCTAAGGGCTTGTGCATCACTGGAGATATTAAAGATGGAAAAGCCTTATTCAGTCGTCAACAAGGCCGTTACAGGTTTTATTCTCTGGACTACAGTTTCTACTATTGTGCTCTCCTGGTATGATATGCTCTCAACAATAAGGCAGCCTTATCTTTTCTCAGGAGGATGTTCCACTGCCTAATATGAATCGCTATCAAGAAATACTTGAGATATCAAGTGTGCAGTTTCTAAGAGATCTGATGCAGCAGCATATGAAGTCTCTGCGTACTGAGCTCATGCTGATCCATCAATACAGACAAACTCAGTCTGAGCTTTACGCAGCTGGAGCTCACAGGAAGGTCCTCTTCAGAGGGTGAGGTTTCTTAATTCACTATTGAATATATTCCACCTAAAATTAATTTTGAACAAAAATAATGACAGTTCATCCTTACTAGTAAAATTTAAGGTCTGCTCCAAAAATAATGTTTTGTTATGTTAGCCTACAACGTTAGAGGCAGATGTTGGTGGCATGGCGGTAGAGGACTGAACTTACTGCCAATACTCCCTTGCATTTTGTTGTTGTGGGACAGATGGCAGCAGAAGGGCAGTCTGACAAAGCACTATGTGAAATGGAAGTACAGATAAAGCAAAGGTGATAGCTAATCAATGCTATCAAAATTGTGCAGCTCCAAAAACTTGACACAGGAGCAACAACTTCATACTGTTCCTTCTAGTCCTTCCTCTTGAGCATAGTAAATATGTGGTGTTTTTCTTTCTTTCTTTTTTTTTTTTTAATTGTTGTTATTTCCACATTTGTGGTGTTATTTGCACATTTCCAGGCTGTTGATCCCTCCCTTTCCTCATGGCTTGAGCAGGTTATGGAAATTTGTCTCTTTTTAATTCTCCTTTATAGATGAGTCTTACTTGTCTCTAAACTCTGTCCATTTTATTGACATAAAGCAAACTGTTATTTATTAGCTAGGACTGAAGGCAGTTCAGCATGCGGAGTCACTATAGAGCCGCAGAAGCGTGGATTTTTACCTCCCTGACTGCTAAGCAGCAGCTGTAATAGAGCTGAAATATATGTATCAGTTTCACTATAAATATGCTCAGTTAGGCCAGTCTTTCAGCCCATCTCCAAACTCTGTTATGTCTGTGCCTACAGAATAACAGGAAAGCAGGTTACCTTGTGAGGAGTATTTTATTACCTACTTCATCCCAACCACTAAACTAATAACGAAGCTGTACAGTGTAGCACCTCCCCAGAATATCTTTGACGTGCTTGTAATCTTCATAGATGTTTGCAGAATCTTACCATCTCAGGTGACTGAACATTTGCTGATAGGTGCCCTACTGCTGGCTTAAAGAGGAAGGCAGCTGAGAGAAAGACCTTTGTGACAGAAAGAGCAGGGAAACCAGCAAAGCCCATTTAGAAATCCCCTGCTGCTCTTCTTGGCCGAAGGCTCCCTAAGGAGCTCACTGGAAGTAGTTCTGTCCATCTGCTGAAAGTAAGGGTGCACGTTGCTGCTTAGCTTTGCAGCCAAGCCTTCTCAGTAGGCCAGCATCCACATATTATCAGTGTTCAGTTGTTCTTGCAGAACATGCTGAACAGACTGCAAAATGTGACTATGTGAACAATGGAAAGAGCAAGGGACATTTTTTGTGTGTGTGCACTAACGTGAAGGTAATACTAACTGCAGAATCTCCATTTTGCTTTGGTCAGGAGTTGCCAAGTTTGCCTTTTGATGTGAACAACAAGATAAAAAAAAAATCACCAAGTTTTCTACTGTTCTCATCAATGTGAATGTGAATTCAAGCCAAGGAACACAACAGTGATTCTGAATTTATACTAGTGAGTGCAACATCCGAACCTTTACTTGCACAGGCTTTTCCACAGTACTAGCTCTAAATTTTCTTTGTTTGTAACTGATCTTACTTTCCACACCACCATACATGTTGAACTTTTGATATGTGTTGAGAAAGTGCATCGAGGAGTTCTGCAGTGTGCTGCTCATTGTTGTCTTCTAACCACAGCCACTATACTCAACTTAATAGGCAGCTCAGCACACAGTGTTTAGTTTATCTTTGAGATGCTCTGCTCTGCTTCTTCCAATGTGTGTGATATCCTCACTCAACAGCATTTTGACTATCAGGAATTTACAGATCCACCTCTTTTGTCTGTTCCATGTTCGTAGTCTCAACTTGCACCAGCTGTTTTTTCCCAGTCCCATTCAGGCAAGAGGGGCAGACTCAGTGCCGCATATATCCTTTCTCTGTTTATGAGAATCTGTTATCTGTGACAACAATCTCATATAATTGAGGGCAACCTCTTGAGACACTGTCACTTTTTACACCTATTGTTTCTCTTCATTGAGATGCACAGTACTATTTTCATGAAGTAGGACGGTTTCCAGGGTTTCCAATTGTATTGTTCTATTTTTTTGTTTTTCTCTATCTGTTGCTTTATACATCAACAAATCTCTAATGTGTTTGACATTGGATTTCAACAGTGTAGGCAGGCATTCTGGCTTTCAATTTTCTGTTGAGCACAATGTCAGAGGGTGACAACCTACACTTTAATGGTATTGTTCCTTAATTAAATAGTACAAAATATGGATATGAAACAGATTCCAAAGTCTTTCAAATAAACACTTTATTTTGATACCATTTTCCAATACCTCTTTAAATTAAGGATAACGGAGACTAGTGGTTGCTTGTCTCTAGGCTCACTTTAAATTCATCTACATTAAACTCTAGTTCACTTTCAGGCATATCTCTGGGCAGGTAGAACATGTAAGAAAAACGGATTTGATATGTGCTGTCTTCTAGTAAGATTATTTCAAAGGAATGCAAGTAGAAGTCTAAGGGAAGTTTGTTTTAATATGGAGAATGAAAAAAGGTTGGGACTATGCTATTCCAGCCATGTTCTACTGTGTAAATTACTTCCGGTGAGATAAGCCTTGCCAATAGCTGTTATTAGTAACAATAAATGCAAACTGACACATGAAACCTGTTTTGTTCCACTTCAGGCAAAGGCTGCTGAATAAGTGTCTGTTCATCAAACTGTTGTGCGCCTCATATGTTTGAAAGCACTTTTATTTTCTCTCTTAGAAGGTGTGATGCCATAGTAAGGTGTTACTAGTTAATGCTGGGTCATTTCCCCCCTAATAAAGGAACACAGGACTTATACTTTCTCTGTATGAGGATGTGGACATTCAGCCTTTGATACAAAAGCAACACTAATCCACACTGTTGGGCATCCATCTTGAAGTCCATTTGTTTAACTGTCCCATACCATAGACACAAGTCCTTTAACTCTTTTGATTTCCACATCTATTTTTTTTTGCATGGCAACCTTGTGTTGTTCATTTGGACATCTGGTTCAGGCCCAAGTCCTTCCACTGCTTTACATCCTTGAGGAGCCTCAGTGTCCTCCCTTCTGCTGGGTCATGTGCATTGTGATAACTCCAGTAATGCTGCTTCCACTGCCAGGTGTTGCTCCAGGTAGCCCAAAAAAGTAACCTTAATATTTAAGGGAGTCATCTTTGACTCTAAAGGAAGGCAACTAGATAGCCCAAATAGAAAGTCATCTGACCTCTCAGTGCTGCCTTGACGTTTTTTTTTGGTGACTGCCAGACTGCCTGATAGGGTTCGTTGGGGCACGTTTGAACAAAAGAGGTCATTGCATAGCTTGAGCTGAGCTCTGCTCATAATATCAGCTGTCTTGAGTGGTGTAGCTCTGCCAACCAGACTTTAGTTAAAAGCATCTGTCATGGATTTTAACTTCTGTATAACTGAAGAATCAAGTTCTAACATTCAAAACAGGGTAATACAGTGAAGCACTGACATGTTTTGGTAGTTTAAAGAAGCACCAAGTTTATTGTAGTAAAACAGGGAAGTGCAATTTGCATGTGCTTCTGAGACTCTAATCTCATCAGAGTTAAGACAGCCGAGATAAACCCAAGGCAACTTCATACTTAACATATCTTTTTTATGCAGTCATGGTTAACAGTGCTGCTGCTATATAATCCTAGGACAACTATGGCCTGCTTTTGAGTGTGTGGTGGAGCGTTTCTGTTTCTAATATACGGATCTGACTTTGAAGAGGAGAAAAACATTCTTTTTCTAAGTTTTTCATGCTGAGAACTACAATTAAAAGTAATTGCTTCTGTTTCCAAAGTAAAACATGCCTTTTAAAAGCTATAATATTCAGCAGTACCAGGAGGACACTTATGTCATGTAGAGACAGTTTCGATATTTCACTTTATAGGTGCTCCCATCTGCCTCTCTTAAAGCATTTCTTCCTGAGAGATGAATGAAGTAGGTTTATCAAAAAGGCAATATAAAAGGAAGAGGAACACAAAATACCAGAAGTAGAAAAATGAAATAAATATGAACACCGCATCAATCTGAAGGCATTTGTGCAAATTGCCTCATAAATATAAACAGTGTAGACTGCTGTGATAAGTAGAGACATTTCAGGGTTGAGATGTTTTGTATACAACTCTGATGCTAATTATAAACTAAGAAGATTATATTGATAAATGAACCTTGTCTTACTTTTTTTTGTTTGTTTTCGCTCATAAAATAAAAATACAAATTGCGTGAGTTAAAATTATTTTACCTATAAAGCAGTATAAATAAGAGAATCAAGAGAATGTCTGAACTTTGAGGGGAAAGGGAGTAATGTAACATGGATCTAGTTAACCAGTCCTGACCTGGCAACAAATTGTGCTGAAGCAGCTTAACACAGAAGGACCTGATCAGAATATCACACATATAGAAATAGAAGTTTTACGCCTGGAAAGGAGAAGAGACTGAATTAAAACAAAATACAAGTTTAGATGATATTGAAAGGGGAGATAGGGCTTTCTGCAGAGCTCATGCTTGCTTGGTAAACTCCACTGTGACCTGACACGTTCAGAACAACTGGACAAGTATTGGTTTTGCTGGCTTCCTTAATGTATTATTCCCTAGAGTGCATGCTATGGTCAGAGCAAAAGCCGGATGCTTGCCTAATACAACAAAAAGGAAGTACGGAATTAGAATCCATTGCAGCCTCTTTAAACGTTATGAAACTTGTGAGATTTGCACACAGCATCGCTGCTTTCTGGCTTAATGAATTGGCCAAGTCTGTTTTCCACTGCCCCTTGGACCTCCTTTACAGGTCATTCCCTGCAGAGAGAAATCTTGGACAAAATGTAGCTCCGTTTATGAAGGAGTAGACCAGCCTTTTAGGAGACCCGAGCCTTCAAATGTATAAGTTATATTTTTAAAGACTATGCTCATGTAGCTGTAGATATAGGAAGTACTTTTAGAAGTAAGGATGGGGTAGGTTGGAGCACGTGTAGGAAGGCTGGGAAACCTGATGCCCTGACATCCTGCTCTTCATACATTTCCTGCAGGATTTGGGGCAAATTACTTTGCCTCTCTGCATCGCAGTTACACAGTTGTGAAATGGGGACAGCTGTCCTCCTCTATTTCTCAGAGGACTTGTGAAAATAAAGGCATTAAAGATTGTGAAGCCATCTGTTGCTATGGTGATGAGGCTCATTTAGGCACTGAAGCACCAAGATTAGAAACTAATATGTTTCCTGCACAACTTATTTAGAAATATAAATGGGCGGTGCTGACGTATAGGGTCTGGCTCTGCCTCCAGTAACAGGGTTACTGATTATCACTGGGAGCAGGATCAGTCCTCTATAGATTGTAGCAGCCACTCTTTGCTAAACCCTGCCTCAAATTAAATGCCTCGAATTGGGTCAGTTGCATAATGCCTCATGGTTGCTTGTTACACCGGGTAAAAATTGCGTGCAGGATTTTAACACCTGTCATGATTGCTAGATGCTTTTGCACTTCTTCTTAGGTGTTTGGAGCTCAGGTCAATGCAGTGGGAATGTGAAAATTTATCTGGGGCGGGGGAGGTTTGTAAAACTGCTGGAAGTACTGGGAGAGAGAGCAGGGAAAGGGTATAGGGAAAGGGATTTCCTTGTTTCAGCTCTGTATAAAAAGCATGCTATGGAAGAGTCAGGGGCCGAGGAGTAAAGTGCACAGGGGAAGCAGAATCAGTGGGATACCTGTGATACTGCTGGTGGTGGGGAAGGAGGATGAAACTTACTTCTGTGCATTGGTTCGGCCTGCGAGTTTAAGTGTGATATCCTGAGATTGTCAGATGTTGCAAGTCTTACCTGCCTGTCTTTTCCCAACGCAGTGCATCAGTACAGCTTGTGCCATTTAGCATTACTGAATAATTCAGCTTGGAAGGGACCTTTGGGTCCTCTGGTCCAATGCCTTGCTCAAAGGAGGGTATGCTTCAAAGCTAAACCAGGTTACTGGAATTCTTGTCTAATCAAATTTTAAAGATCTCCAAGGATGAGTATTCCATACCCTTTCTGGGCTCTAGTTTCAGTTCTGATCCACTGTGAAGACGTTTTTTCACTAATATCTAACTAGAATTTTCCTTGATGCAGCTTGCTCCTGATGGGTCTTTATTGGACTCTGAGGAAAAATTGCAGTACCTGGTCTGTTCCTACAGGATATTTGCTTATTAGCAAATGCTGCATGAATAGAAATCTTCCTGCTTTCAAGGCCTGAGCTACACCCCACGTGGGACAGCCCTGTGCCACACTGCTGCTCTTTCTCAGTTTGCCTGGGTGCCTCTTGCATTATGCTGCTCTGCACCATCTGTGTTTGCCCTTGGAAATAAAAAGATTGGAAAACAAAAACCTACTTAGGATGGGGAGCTTTAATAAGCACTTGATACAAATAGAGAAAGCATCTGGGGTCGGCTGTAAGATGTTTGCTTTTAAATGGCCTATCAGAGTATGAGATGCTTTCTCTAAATCTGATCTTGAGAGAAATCTCAGAGTTCTATATCCCATTTCCAGATGGCATAACCTAATATTGTGGTGAATTATTTGGCACGCTTTAAACAAATTCTTCTCCTTGCACCTGAGACAGAAGCGTCATAAAATTATATCCGGAAAGTTTGTTGAATTGCTGTTTCTTATTCTAAGAAATATGATACTACTTTCTGGACTTTTTTGGAACCTGGTTAGTATTCTCTTTTTTTAAACTTAACATGACTTTTCTCCGATGTTCTTGTGCTTGTGAGTTATTCTAGCACACCATTCTCAACCATCTGCTTTTGTTCAGTGTTGGATATCTTCTTCCAGCTGCCCTACTGCTCAGATGTCTCTGGTGCAGGGGGAGCATAGGAAAAACACTAGAGCAGCTAAGTGGTTCCTGTGTGAGTGGTGTGAGTTTGCTTCATCTTTAAACAACTTGAATATGAAATGCAAAATGCTTTGAAGGAGAAGAGCAAGGTAGGAAAGCTTCTTATTTTCTGTATTTTGTATTTCCAAAGTATCAGGAAAATTGATTGTTTTCTCACATCCAGGTGATGGCGCACACAGCTTCTATTAGCTGAGAGCAAATTTAGGTGGTATTTATCTGTGCTTTGCAGCTACCTTTGTCAGTAATTTTCTTTTGAAGCAGTAAATAATATAAACCATGTAGAACAGCAGCATAAATAGCCTTCTTTACCACTGTCTCCTGTTTAGAAAATTATTCTGAGAGGAAGGATTCGTATTTCCTATGGTTTTTAATACTAATTTGTTAAGTCATTCTTGGCTTGTTCAGGTGATTAAGTAAGGCTCAAGTTCTGCTTTCCTGTACCTCTGAGTCATTGCACTGAATTCCAGTTTTTATTTGCTTCTGTTGCCTGAAGTAGAAGCCAACAATTACATGTAAATGCACTTCAGAAGTTCCACAGGTGCTCCATGAAGACTGGCTTATAAATTGAGACAGAATAGGATGCAGCTGAAACATAAAAGATTGCACAACTGTATTCCTGTGGCTGGGAACCATGCCTTGGGGGACATTTGCCAGTTCAGATGATCTCCTGATTAGGACTTGAAGAGGCATGGGAAAACAGTCAAGGCTAAGTAAGGGCAGAGGCTGAAGAAGATACAAGCCAAAATCAGACAGCTGAGGAGTCAAAATGTTGCGTACAGAGTGGCTGAGGCAGAAAAACAATTGGAAGCCAATCAAAGGATCGTGAAGCCATCACAACCAAGCAAAATGTGGACAGAAACAGGGAATGAGGGCAGCAATGAGCGACACTGACCCTTGGAGCAAGCTCGGGATGAGGTGTGAGAGCCCCGTGAGGCACAGTGGTGCTATTCACATGTCCTCCACACCTGCCTGGATGCAGCCGTCATGCTTCGGGCTGACCGTCCATGCTCTCCAGCACCTCTGCAAGCCGTACTGCTCAGTTGCATTTGCTGCTGATGGCTGGGCTATGAATTTCTTAACCACTTTCTCCTTGGCTGCACCTCTACAAAGAAAGGAACAAAACTTCTGTCTCATTCCTTTCCAGTCTGTCTGACTTGTTCTTTGACTCACCAGGGTTATTGTCATTAAGGGGTTGCAAAGCTCTCTTCAGTCTGTTAGCAATTAGCAGGCTGTGGCCTGGGATTTCTGAGACAGAAGATGTGGCCTTGCAAAAGCAGTTACAGCTTAGAGAAGTGTCTTTGCCACGCTCTCTTAATACATGATTGACTGCTCCAGGGCAGAGAGGCAATGAACAGACAGAAGCATCGGGGAGGGAGAAAGGTACATCGTTCTGCCTTTTCTTGTTCTGATCTTGTTCTGGTTGAATCTATAGTGAGTAAGGCACGCTTGTAAATGGCCCTCACTTTTCTTTGCTTGGTTTTGTTATTCCCCAAACTGCTTGGAGCTTTCCAAAGGTTTGGTGTTAAGTCTACAGGAGGGATTTCCATCTGTTATACTGAAAATGGAGAAAGGGCCAAAAGCCTTTGCACCTTCACTGTGTTTCCATGCTAGAAACTCAAGGTAAACACTGTATCACCAGTACGAGCTTTGGCCCTGCCTTAGAAACTGGACTGGTATTTTTTGGACTAACCTTTGTGGCTGTGAAAGCAGACTTGCATCGTGGTTCAAACCTGGTAGAAGCAAAGCTCTGGTGATCTGGAAGAAATGGATCTTTGTTCCTTTTTGTTTTTTTTTTTGGTTAGAGAACATTTTATGAAGAATGATCATCTTCCAGTTAGCTCTGATGCAGCTGATAGCTGTAGCACTGCCTGTAGCAGTGTCATCTCATTTCAGCTCTCAGTGACTGCAATAAAAGATTCAATGGGCTCGGTTCTGCTCTCATTCAGATGTGTTTATGCCAGCAGGCTTCTGTGGCTGTGTTATTGTATGTTTATAGCAGTGTCAGAACAAGAACAGAGCTTCTGGGGACAAATCTAGGTAACTGGAGTATTTCTGTGGAATTCAACTCGTTCCTTGCTCTCCCTCACCTGTCTGAAAATAAACTATCCTGGCAAGGGACTGAACCAACTTCCCAGGTTGGTCCTGTTCCAGGAAGGTCATCTAAAAAAATGGTACCACTTAGCAGTGATTTAAAAGCAATCAATAAAACCTGCTTGGCTCATTCCTTCAGACGAGAGAGATAGGGCAACAGACATAAAAAGAGAGTTTTTAGCTGTAATTCCAAGGAAACAGAGGCATCAACTGCAGCCATGAAGAATCCGTTGGAGGCAAATGCAGATTTAAGAAATACTCTATCCTTACTGTGTATTTGTTAGCTAAGGGGTGAGGAGTGTGGATTTTAGGTGGTCCCTTGGTTCACGAGCTTGAGTGCATTACAACCTGCCATCAAGCATCAAAGGCAGCATGTACTAGACAAGATCTGTCAGTAGGGGTGAGGTCTCTAAAGTGAGATATAGCAGTGGCTGTCTTCAGTTCTGTCATTAGCGCAAACTTCTTTGCCCAAGGAGGGAACTTATTTTAATTGATTTTTTTTTCTCTACCAACTAAACTGAGATTTCCTTTTCCTTGCTGATTGAATTGAGAAGAACATTTTGCTCTGGTGAAGTAAGTGAAAAATCATATTATTAGACAGGAGAAGGAAAAGAGAGGGTGTCTTTTTGTCCCTCAGTGTGTTCTTTGGAATACTTGATGTGATGTTTAGAAATCAGTGAAAACTAGATGGGATTTAAATATTAAGAGGCAGGAATTTGCCTTCAGGTAAAGGATGACATTTGCATAGTAACAAGAATGACTCATATTGTTAGGTGGATGTCTAACTAAAATTCCTGTGTATTTGTGACCTTTTACCTTGGTGGCAATGGGAAATATGCTAAGGAGGGAGCCTGCCTCTCCATCATGTTCCACCACAGGAAATGATTAGAGGGAACTCACAAATAGTGTGTGGCATAACAAGACACTGAACTAAATTTTATCACTGCTCAACTAAAACTCCCATTGCTTTTAATAAAATTTTTTGCTTTTTTTTTTTTCTTTTTCCCATGAATACCATACAAGAAGAGGAAATCTCTTATTGTAACAGTGACTTTGGAAGCCACGGACTTCACTGCAATTTCATTTCTGTAGTTTAAATTATATGAAAGAGTGTGCTGATTTATGTGCTTAACCATGTCTTTCCTCTGCCTGGAATTACAATTTTCAAAGTATCCAAAGACAGACAGGTGGTGAGATGCCTCTGTTAAGTTATTCTGATATATGGGACCAAAATGGAGGTGATAGGTTCAAACATAATGTTCTTTTTTCTAACTCTTTGAACCAGCTTTCCTGCGAGGAATTTGTTTCAAATGTAGTTCCTCATCTTGACTTTTTATTATGGTTTAACAGTTCACATAAGTTAACACCAACTGATTTCATCTAGGCTTCCCATTAGGGATGTAACTCAGCTAGAATAGGAATCTGACCCCTTTAGCTACTCGTCTTGTTGCTGTAGGTAGTAGGTAGGGTCATCTCCTATTCTGTCATTTCATCTTCTCTACAAATGTTACAGTCCCCCCATTTAAGAAAAATATATCCAAGCCCAACTCAATTCTGTAGCAATTTTTTTTTCTCTCTCTTTTTTTTTTCCCTTTTTTTTCTTCCATATCTATAAACTACTTGCTTATTAGACACTGAAAATAGTCCTTACTTCTGTTTAACATAGAAGTATTACTTTCATACGGAATGGAAGGTGAAATAGATGATGACTTTTAATTGCTTCTTTATGCAAAACATAGAGTGACTGCAGCACTTAAAATGCAGAGAAATGGAGTTATGGTGTCTGCTGGAATTGCACAGAGTGAAAATACAGAAACTTTCCCAGCTATACTGCCAGAGCCCAGCATTGCTTGTCTGCAGTAATTCTCATTAGTTCTGGATGAGCTCAAATGGGTATTTCTGTGAGTCCACAAAATGCATATTTACTTGAGATTTAAATACACAATCCAATAATGAGCTGGTGCAAATCAGTTGACTTTAGGAAACCTATGCAGCTGCAAAATTAGTCTGGTAAGCAGAGTCCATGATAGTCTGCTGGTGCCCCGGAAGGCAGCACTGCAGTTTCCTTCTGCAGCTGGGGATTCCACAATTTTTATTTCTAATTAGAAAAAATAAAAATATGAATATGGGGTTGGGTGTCCTCATTACCATCAAGATAAGTAGGGAATTATTCTGTTTTCTACTGGAAAACAATAGCTTTCTGGGTAACTTCCTGACTTTCATCTGTATTTGCAAGTTTTATATCAGTATATAGAGCCTTGCAAAGCTTCTCTTTCTTTCCAAGAGCTTTTAAACTAAAAAAACTTGTGTCGCCTCTCCCACAAAAGGAATATGACTGCCTGTGGATGTTTTGTATCATGTTTTCAGAAGTTGTAGAATAAACAAAACCTGACTGGCTTTTCAGTATTTCTTTGGCATTTCCTCATGGTATTCAGGGAAGATTTCTGCCTAATGTATTTAAGTCAAATTCAGCATGACTTTAATTCACCGCTGTAAATGGGGTTTGAAGATATCTTTCTGTTTGTTTGTTTTCCCCCTAATGCATTTAGCTTCCCCCAAAATAAGGCCCTGTGACACATCTGTTGGAATACTTTAATCTTTTAATAACCAGCACTTAGTTTTGTTTTAGTCTTTACTCTGTTACTTCTTCAGCTGTAATATTGTAGGAAAAGTCCTTAAACTCTGTCTTAGGTTATCCACTTAAAAATGGTTATCTAAATAGCAACCTACTTATGTTGTTAAGGATCAATTCATTTATTAACTGAAAGCACTCTGAAAATATAAAATGCTATAGATGTAATTTTTATCATTAACAGCACTTCAAAACTGGGAGTGCTAAAGCATTCATTAGCAAAATCTAGTGGGTGCTGAAAGAATATTACATCAGCTCAAAATGGGAAGGTACCTTATCTGGAATCATATGAAGTTGTATGCAGTATTATGGTCCTTGGCAGTGCAAAAATCCCAATCCCGAGCTTCCCTCATGCCAGCATTCATTTTCAGTGGTGATGAGTTCTGAAGTTAGAGTGATGAAAAGCATATCAACAATTGGGACTGATGCGGAGTAGATATAGGTCAATATTGTGTAAAAATGTTAAGCTTGCTGTTGCTTTTTTGGCTTGTAGGTAACCATTCCCTTCCACCTTTCACACTGTTTTTGACTCGTGCTCTGTGGGATGCCGATTTGATGGCACGAAAGGATGAGCAGGAAATACAATTTGTTTCTCAGTATTAATTGCTCCAGTACATAGTGCTTTCCTGCGCCCCTGTCTTCTTCAAAGTTGGCTCCTGCTCAAAGTGCTTTCTGTTATGTTGTTTTAAATGGCTTTTAGCAAAGGAATGGCATCATTCGCTGATGGGGAGGACGCTGCGCTTTGATCAGCAGTGTTTGTCCCTGCTGAACTCCTTTGCTCTGATCTGAATGCCGCGTGCATGCCTCTGAACGCTTGATCTGTGTATTCTGTTTCTGTAGTTCTTGTCACAGTATTATGCAAAGCTTGTTAAAATGCTGAAGCTCTCCCCGCCCTCGGATTACTTTTCCTGTGCTGTTTTCATGACCTGTGGCTGAGGCATGGCCTCTGTACACCTCATCTACTAATTTGTTGTTTGTAACAGAAGCGGGATGCTCTAACTTGTTATCTACAACTATCTAGGATATCAAAATATATATTCAGCAAATTCAGGTGCTAAATATTGCTTACATTAATTAATATGTATATATTCTATTTCATAGTATCTATCACAATTTGATATTCCCGAAGTAGACATAAGACACTTTCATTTTACTCTAAGATAAATTTAATGAGATAAGGGGCAGCATGGACCTCGTGTAATTTATCTGCGATAAAACGTAAGTAGCAACCACCTTAAGATCTAGGTGGCATGAAAGCAGATGTTTATTATTTGTGGCATGTACTTGCAACAGAAGATGCATTTACATGTCAAATGCACTGCCCCAGCAATGAGGCACTTGGTGGTCAGTGGGGTGTCACGGCTTGTCAGTCAAAGTGGAATTGATGCTGTATTTCCCTATCAGCTTCTGCAGACAGAAGGTCAAGGGAGTGGGAGCACTTACCATCAGTCAGGTCCATTGCAGTGCTGAAAGCTTTATATTTGCTCTCATCTGCTAGATATACAAGAAGAATAATTTCTAATTTTCTGGGAATCTCGGTCCAAGTGAAAAAAATGAACTTTTCTCTATACCATATATGTCATAGGCTGTATTTGCATTCTCTTGCTGCGGCTGAGGCTCCCTGTGCTGCAGACAGCAGCTCACACTGCAGAACAGTGAACCTGGCTCTGTACTCACACTGGTGTTGTTCTGAGCAAGGGGCACGGGGGAGAAATCCTCTTTCTTTAGAAAGTGTCACCTGCTTCATTAATCTTGTGCTTAGTTTTATGTATTGGGTCATTTAAAAAACGTTTTTTCTTTAAGGTATTAAAGCAAGACCTAACAGTGTACAAGCATAAACTGCCAGCAACAGCTAGAAATGTTCAAACTTTCAGGTATGAAATCTTTAGCCATGTATTTAACTTTTGCAATGAGTTTGAGGTGCTTATCTGCCTATGGCTTAAAGTGATTGAAGCGAGCAAAATTAATTGTTCTTAGGGATGGTCAGTTCAGTCCCTTCATCCTTATGTACAATAGTTGGACTCAGATGAGGAAATACTGTAAAAGTGCTCAGTCCTAATTTAGGCACTAAATTAGGCTGCTCTGAAAAGGTAGCTGAAGAGGCACCCATTTGCCTTTTCAGTGCAGAGAGAAAAGACTTTGTATCTGTAAAAATGCATCTCCTGTAGCAAACAAAATAAAAAATCCCGCTGACTTAAATGGCAGGTTTTATGAAGGGGGAGAAAGAGAGCATAGCTAACCCTCTTCCCTCTGCGACTGTCATTGCAATGGGACTCTGGCATTAGTCTTATAATGCTTTTCAGACATATAAGCACCCTTTCCTTTACAACCTCTTGAATTATTCTGCAGTTCCAAGGAAAGAGAATTCTTGTGCAAAGAGATATTCCCAAATCCCCTAGCCAAGGAGCCAGGTGGATTAAAAAACAGAACAAAAATAACCCCTCTGCCTTAAGGCAGCAAGACACACAGCTTACTGCTGCTGCTTCTTTTCTTTTTTTTCTTTCTAACCTTATCTTCCCTTCTTTCCCCTTTCCCTTCCCCTTTGTTGTATGAAATGCTCAGTGAGACTCGACTTGCATCCTCCAGGTCACTTGGACACTGCTGCCACCTGAGCCTTAAAATAATTCCCTACACGAGTGTGATTTAAATGTCTTTTTTTTTTTTTTTTCCTCTCGTAGTAGAATCTGACCCTTTTTAATCTCATCTGTTAACACTGACTGGTCCTTCTGTCTTAGTGTTTGTAAAAACATTAACTGGGCTGACCACATGCAGCTAGGCGGGGAGCAGCATGGGCACCACACTGTGGGTACAGAGGGATGTGGAAGGCCGGCAGAGACGTAATGTGCTCATTATTTAAGGCTCACTAATAATCGCAGGAGTTCTGTCTTGGTTGCCAGTTTTTAGATTTGTGTGTTGAAACATCTTGAACAAAATGTTAGTGAGAGCATTTCTGCAGCATCCTGCTGACTGAATTCAAGGTGCTGCAGTGTTTGCCATCTGCCTGCAAGCTCGCAGTGGTAATTATAGCAAGTCTTGCAAGTGCTGGAACGAGAGGTATGTCAAATGCTTTTTCCTTCCTTTTGAAGGTAATTTTCATTTTCTCAACTCATTGAAAACTGCATGTGATTATCAGCCACAGGTGTGAGAGCCACGCAGAAGACAGACATGTACACACCCACAAAGCAGGATATTAACTCCTAAGCTGTCCACAAGAGCTTGCATGCTAAGCTCTGCACTTTTAAATTAAATGCAGCGCTGGAGAAAATTCCCTCATTAATGTTGCTCCTTGTGGATAGAATCTTAATGTCTCTCTTCTTAGTGTAATAGTATAAAGTAGCACTTGATTTGGCTGAGCATCACTGGAATAATGTTTGCTGGAATAATAATATATTATAAAAGCTACTGAAAGTGTATGTCGCATCCCATTTGTAGAAACTTCCAAGGGTTTTCTAGTTTTAGCTGAGTTGCTGCTGTTACATATGTCAGTTGCTTCAAAACCTTGCAGGGTTAAAAAGGATTGTGAGTATCAGGGAGAGATAACTGAATAGGTGGTATGAGCAGCCTCTGCTGCTGAAGGCATTTCATTGAGTTTCCATTCAGAGCACCTGCTTGTATTCTATGAGGTTGGTGGACTTCTCCAGAGGTTGACCTGAAAGATTCAAGTTAGGTGTGTGTATTCCCTATATGGTTGCTTTGATGTGATGTGACGTGATGTGCGGTGTGGCCTGGAGATCTCTGACCATCAGCCTGGTGCTAACAATGCGTCCCTTGTGGGGCAGAAGGGAGAGGGGTGGCTTATGGACAAAGCCATGGTGAGGCTAAGCAGGGTGGAAGGTAAAATCATCCCTAAGGGATGAACAGTTTCATTTGAAACTGGGCTGATGGAGCTGACTTGTTTTGGAAATGATTAAAGATGGTGTTCAAGTGTTGGCCACCTTGGAGGAGGACGTTTGGAACTGTTGTTGTGAACTGTCTCCAGAAGTTCATAGGTCTGTCCCTTCTCAGGCTTGAGGCTGGAATTCTCCTGCAAGAGCAGGCAGGCAGAAAGACAACTGCTTCCATCACCTGACTTCCTTGGTGAGCTGGGAAGATGGATGGCAGAGAATAGAAGTTGGCTTGCTGTGGATAGAGTGGTGGGACTTGCTTGGAGGGACACACTGGAGAGGTCATCATCCATCAGAAAAATGTCTGTTTTATTTTTCGTATTGTTTGCCATATTTTTGGTTCTGGTGCCTGGCCAGGAACTGGAAGTGGACACTGAGATTTTAAAGGAAATAGAAAAGAATCCTCTAGGAGGTGTGAGGCCTGTCACAACCTGCTTAAGCAGAATATTCTTGTAATATGTCTTAAAGTTAAGCCTCTGCATTTGCATTTGCAGCACTAAGGATCAGGATCACTCAGTAGTTTAATATGTCAAAAGCAAGAGAAGACGTGAGTTTTCTGATTTTCTGCCTTTAATAAAAGCTCTGTGTTAAGGTTGTCTTTCCTTTTCAATATATAAACTAATTCTGGGGCAGTGGAATATCATGTAATTTTCAAATGAGCATTTGAGCCAATGAAATCTGTTTTTCCATGGATTTGTATTCCCTGGCAACTTTTTAGCTCCGAAGGACATCTTCATTATGACTGGAGTATGCGCCATCTTTATTCCAGACCTTATTCCTTGCCTTACACAAAAGGTTTTCTGCTGAGTTCATCTAGCAGCCTTTCTCTAGTGAGGGCAATCACTTGAGTACCCAGTTGCCTTGCACAAACTGACACACTCTGCTTCCCATGGGCACTCCACCATTCTGTCAGAGGTAGCTGAAAATAGCCAATTGGTTCAAAAGTTATTGAGGAACATATATAGAGTGTGATCACATAAGTCAAGTTTCCATAGGAACCAGCTAAAAATAATCTGTATTAGTACTCAGTTTCTACCATGCTGAACTATTATGTAAGTCTTCTTCTTTTCCTTTCTTTCTTCCTTTCTTTCTTCCTTTCTTCCTTTCTTTTTTTTCTCAGTAAGAACATTGCAGACACTTGTTAATAGTTTGTGGTAGAATTTACAGACAAGTTTACGAGTCATCATATGTGCAATTAACTGTGTTTATTATATCATCTGCCTTCTTTCCTGCTGACTAAAATGGGAAATTAACAGAGCATCCTTTCTTATGTCTTAAAAATGTCCAGAAGATTAAAAATAGCCTAAGGCTCAAAAACTTCCTCACCTGGTGGTACAGAGTTCTGTACTAACAGTCATATAGATATGAATGTTGTAGCTACGTAAGTATACAGATCTATACGTGGGCTCTGAAGAGGAAAGCTTGGATGCCTGTACATCACAGAAAGCGTGCCATATTGCAGCATGGCAACTTGTGAATAGTTGCTATTTGGATATAATGAGTTGCTGCAGACCAGGAAATTGTCACCAAATAAATTATTCAAATTTTGAAGCCATTCTTACCACATGAGAACTGTTCTGAGGAGCAGCTTTTTTATTTTTTATTTTTCTTTTTTTTGTGGATGGTGCTTTTAAGTTGTATAGGAAGAGACCAAGGAGGCAGCTTAGTGTGAGGTGTTGTATGTTATAACATCATACATTCTTCATGACTAAGATGAATTTTTGTGCTTGCAACTACTTTTGTTTATGTTTCCAGAAACAGATTAGGAATTGTCTGTTGTGTCAGCTAGAGAATGGGACTGGGTGATGCATTCTAGGGAAACAAATCACTGCAGACATCTGGTTTGAAATATTGTATAAAAGTATTTGGCACTGGACTTCTCCAGATCATTCCCTATCCCATCGTAACATTTTGTCTCCACGGAATTTATATTCTGAATTTCTGGGGGCATTTTTTCCTCTTCTGGTTTTTGATTTTAAGTTTCTTTTAAAATCACAAAAGGGTTAAAATTGTAAAGCTTAGTGCTGGGAAGGGATTTTTAATTCAAATTTTAACTATAAGAAAATAATACATACATATACTTATATATACTGTATACTTAATGCAATTCATAGAGTTTACATAATACTGTACTAGACATAGCATGCCAGAGGGAGAGAAAGAAAGAAAGAAAGAGTACATGTATTCTGAGCCTCATAATAGCATGCCATGGAAAAAGTTTGAGTCGTGAGTATTAGCAAATGCTGAATAATTTACACACCCAGAGTTAATCATCAAAGATGTTATTTAAATTAAAAATGAATTCAAGAATTCAACATGATGTCTGTGGGACAATTCATTGATAGAACAGAAAAAAAGGATGAAATTAATCAAATAAATAATTCATTGTAAATCACTTGCTTCTAATTATAAAAAGGTGTTAAAAATGGATCTGCTTTTGAGTTTGACTGCACATACATATCACCACAAATACAGCTGTCTGAGAACAATCCCTGTTTTAATTGCATTTGGCTCAGGACCATAGGTAGATACAGATGTGGTAAGAAAGGCATTGACTTATCCCAATTATTAAGAACTTCTTGTTTGCTTGCATAACAAAGCACACTAAGCTAATGGCTCTGCAGTGTGAGAAAGAACAGCTTACCCTCCCCAAATCTTCTAAGTGTGAGTTCACACTGGGCAGAGGTTTCCTGTCCTCTCTCACCATCTACCAACTCAGAGCTCTCTCTCTTCCCAGGGCGCTGATTACTAAATAGGCATAGAACAGACCTTTCCAGCTGTCGCCACCTCACCTGAAGGCAGTACTTGTGGATGCATCCACACAGCAACTGTCTGTATACAGGTGGAGCAGCAGTGAGAGGAACACACTAATGGATGTGGGGACCTTGATCACAGCATTGCTCAGCGGCTCTGCTGTTGCTGAATTGTAGATGGAAGGTGGAGAAAAGATGACACAGGAACTAATGCAGTGTGTGTAAACATATTTGTTACAAGGCCTCCAGAGGAATGAATCACTAGGCACCCATCTTCAGCATCCTGGGCTCTTTGGTAGCAGAGAGCCAGGATTAGTAAACCACTGGTCCCACTTCTTGAAGAGGTCCTAGTTTAGCTCCCATTACAATACGGGCTAGCAACAGTTGTAGTGAGAAGATGGTGGCATTTATCATGAAATACTTGTATAGATTTTGAGCGAAATGGCTTTTACTGCCTTAACAACTGTTAGGGAAGTGCTAGAACAAAAGGCAGCTAGAAATCCCGAGTGCAAAAATAGCTGGCATGCGAACTGGAACATCCACTTAAGTACAAATGGTGCTTTTCCTAGCAAGCTAAAAAGTCCCTGTCCTGTCAAAATTGATGTCATGACTGGAAGTCTGAGATGCTCCGTGGCAGAATGCTCAGTATTTCTGAATGTCTGCACTGTCCGCTCTTGGTTTTGTCACATCACCAGGTCAGGCAGCAGCTGGCAGCCTGACTCTGTCACTGTGCTGTAACAGTGCCAGTCTCTAAGCCATCAGAAATTGCTGAAGATCCTAGTTTTCTCTGCAGCTGAATAATGCAGCAGTGTAACATGTACACAGCACCTGCAAAATGATTGAAAAGTGGGGTGAAAGAGCAGGAATTAAGTGAGTGGAAAGAGGATTAAATTTGCCTTTGTGTCAGCCATCCTTATCGTATTAGTAAAAATAAAATCATCAGAATAATACTATCTCACAAAGGTATTTACATCAGCATTTTGTCTTCTGAAAATATATTAGCAGCAGCTTTTTCACCATCCTAGCAAAATCTGCAGTGGTGGAAAATTGCTTGCCGTTAGTATGCAATAAGGCTTTCATTTCTTCCCTTTAAATTTCAAATCCCCAAATACTACGTAATAGTCCCCAATATACCAGTGACTGGGATTTTTGTAATGTTAGTCATTTTGAACATACAGGGTTTCTGCCTTAGTGATGTGAAAGCAATTGGAACTGCAGAACAAGAAAAAATGGAGGAAAAGACCAATGCCACATATTAATCAGCTTCAAAACATCATAAAATCCAGATTGCCACATGCTGAATACCAATGTGGTAGAAATGTTCAGAAACTGCAATCAAATAGCTGTGAATGTCAAATGAAATTACTCTGGGAATCTTCTAAGCCCTCTTCTTAAAGCACACTGGAACATAAATCTCCTACTTTCATTTGATTAGTCCAAAAGGCTATAGGATATATTATTACATCTAGAAAACATGACTGGAGTCTTAGTCATTAGCACTGCTGAACACACAAATTCCCCCATGTCTTTATTTTTTCTTGCTCTATGTCTTCTGAATGGAATATGGTCAGTGAAAGCTTTAAGTAGAATTCTATCTTAGACTCATTGACTCATTATACATATATACATATACACTGAAGAAAATCCTTTGGGATGTTTGGATCTTCTCAATTAGAGTGTGATAGCAAAAATGAAAATATTATTAGTGAATATTTAGAATTGCATATAAAACCATAGATATCAAGAATATTTGGTTGACAAACTACTAAAAAACATTACTAACAATCAACTTTGGCAATAGAACTTTGATGTAATTAAATCATGGAAGTGTGTACTTAGTCTGCCCTTAATGAATTGTTGCAAAACTGTGCACTTGTAGCTTTCACCTGGGAAAATGACAACAGAAGGTAAAAGCAATTGTGCAAAGGCATTGATAAGAAAATAGTAACAAAGCCTCCAACCCTAGAAATCGCCTCAATTTAAGAAAGAGTTTATTTAGTAAGACCTTAGTATGAACTTAATTTAGGCATGTTAAGTACTCTTCTGCCTAAGGAAACCTTGTGTTTGTAAGAAATCCCTGGTTTTCTCTCTTGATCTTATTTAAAGCAAAGAGGTTGAACAGGGCTTTGAAGTGGCTGTATCAGTCCATGGGGCACGGCATCTTATGATGGGCAGTGGTTGCAGGTTGATATGTGTAATATGTAGGTATTGGAAATATTTAGTCCTACTTTGTTGATACACTCTCCCAACCTCCAGTGAGCTGGGGTCCTCAGCCTGGTGTTCTGTCTTTGTGTTTAATAGGCTTCGAAGGATTTATTTATTTTTGTTGTTCTTTCATCCATGATTATTTCTGATCTGCTTTTGCAATTGTGAGTTTCTAGCATCCTAACAAAATTCTACTTGTTTGGTAACAGCTTCCATGGCCAGACTACACATCTACACGTTCAGTACTTTGTTTAGAAGGTATATCCTCATTCTAAGAACTTTGATGCCTACTAGCATGCTAGTACAAGAACAGAAAATGAATAGTTGTTTCCTGTTGTCTCTATGCCTTTTCTTATTTTGACAATCCCCTCTATTATCTCTTTTGTCGGAGTAAGGAATCACAATATATTAGTTCTTCCTTGTTTGGAAGCTCTGCCAAACCTTTGATAATCTCTATCATGTTTTTGTGTCGTTCTTCTAAATCAACTTACATTCTTTCTGAGATCAGGAGAGTAGGATTTAACACAGTAACCAAGATGTGGGCAGAATGATAGTTTTTGGTTTTGTTCTCTATTTCCTTCTTAATAATTTCTAACATTTCAGTTGCTTTTTGACAACTACTTAGCACCAGGCTGACACGTTCATAATGCTGTCTGTTATAATTCCAACATCTCTTGTTGGAGTGGTAATTGCTCGTTCAGAGCCCATCACTACGTCGTTAGAGTTAGTAATAGTTTTTTTTATTTTTTTTTAACTTGTGTGCATTACTTTTCATTGTTGCTTTGACACCAGACACAGGATGTAGTACTGACCCTTCTATTATAGACTCTTATTTGAGAACTGATCTATGTGTTTGGCAGACACATTAAACCAGAGTCTGAGCAGAGCAAAATGTGGCTTTGCTTTGAGGACTCCAATGGAGCCATGGCCCTTTGCATTTGCAGAGGAGCCATCTGCAACAGAGAGACCCCTTGGCTTTTTGGCTAAACCAAAAGATTGCATAACATGTGCATTAAGTGGCAGTTGAATGAAAAAATGAAAAACTGGTTACCTGCATGGTGGGCGAAAGAGGAAGATATTTTGGTATATCTCAGTTTCCTTCCAGATTTGCACTGGGTAAGAGGTGCTGACAGTTTTGATTCCAGAAAAATCTGCTTCTTGTCCCTGACTGCTGCCTTTGCATGCACAAAGGGTGCAACTCTCTTCCAGTGATGCTGTGAAAAGAGGAGTCTTGAACATTAGCTTCAGGGTCAAGTCCTGCAGTTCTTGGTCATTTGTGGGTCAACAAGTGCGCTTTCCTGAGCAAATCTCCAGGGCATGCAATTTCTTGTCATTTAGGTCTCTCTTAAAGATCTTTTTCTGTGAGAATGCCTTAAAGAAGTTAGATGTTAACAGTTTAGGGGTGCAGTTTCTATACTTGGACACACGTATTTTTTACTCTGTCCAAACCTGTGTTTTTTACCTCTGCATTTGTTTGTGACTGACTGCAATAATAATAACAATCAATAATATTACGGTTTCTATGGAGTATTAAAATAGATGCCATTGATGGGCTCTTTGCAGGTGTTTTTTCTTTTTTTTTCCTCCAAGAAAAATAGTCCATGAATTTGATTTTTTTTAGAAGTGAGACATTTAGTCTTGGTAAAAGATACTGTTATTACTGCTAGCTGCAATACAAATGCAACAATTTATACAACACTCTCTTCACGTTTACAAATAACAGTATTAGGATGAAAGGGAAAAATAACGACATTCAGGATGGGCCTGCATCTATCTAAAAATGTTACTGACTCTTCTGTTTCAGTTTACTTGTACTCAGAAGTCAGGTTCTGCATACGGAAAAAGAGAAAAATGAAATCAGCACTTTTCCCTCCAGATTTGTGGATGTTGCAATTAGGGCAACAGATTATGCCCAATTTTAGAGAATTTTCTGTTTAAAGTTGAGTGTACATGTACGCCTCTACAATATCTGACATCTGCTTGAATATGCAGATATTTGTTTTGACACCGTGACAGTTGCAGAAAATGTGTTTTTTTTTTAATTTTTGAAACATGTCAGTGTGATAATTAGGCCTTAGTTCCCATTCGCCAGTGACACACGGTTTGAAGTCGAGCATTTTCTGATTAATCTGTGGGTTGTTTTTTCTAGTCCACACTGCTTACTTCTGAAACCTGTGCTATTTCTGTAAGGTTTTATACAATAACCTATTAAAAAAAAAATATTTTTAATGAAGAGGATCATCCAGGTTCTGGATTACTCGTGCAGAGATCAGTGTCCACCTTCTGGCTCAGCTGATGCTTTGTGTGTGATGGGTTGATGTTTAGGTTGCAGTACTATCATGAAGCTATTCATAGCCAGGATTTCACTGTGCCCCACTCTTTATTAGTTAAAGATATATTGTCTTGAGAAGTCTTATGGTTCAGAAGTTGAGGCAACCTTTGTCTCAATGGCTGACGCTGTGTAAGCATGCCATAAAGCCCTTAAGTCCCTACTCCTTTCCAAGCATGCTAGATGTGTTTCCATGCTGTATAGCTGATCACACGTTAAGCCCATCCACAGGCCAAATGATTTTCCAGTGCTTACATCAATTCTTGCCCTGAAGGGCATACATAATACCATGCAAAGCCACAAAATAGGAAAGGATTTTGCACAGCTAAGTGACTCCAACAGCTGATCCCCCTCCCTCCCCAAACCACTGTGACTCTAAGATGCAGCCTTTCCTACAGTGAGGGCCTGTATACAAGGTTGTCTGGTTTATGTTGTTCTCACGTGCAGGAGTTTTTGAGTTGTGGCCTGAGAGTATTCTCTGTAATTTGCTATGAGTTGTTTTGTTTTTGTTACCTTGTCCCCAAGCTTCTTGCATTGTTTATCTGATTTTGCTTAGCATTTTCAGGAAATCCATCATAGATCTGTTGGTTCCTTATGCTTGTGGTGAAAAAGTGGTCTTTTTTTCTTTCTCTGTAACCTTCAGCATTTTGCACTGCTTCTATGGTCGTGAAGATCTCATGTGTAGGTCACTCCTCACAGATTCAATTTATTTTTCAAAAAGCATCTTCTGTTATTAGAATGTTTTAAAAGCAAGCAAGATCTGCAAAGAACCACGTGAAAAGCTAAAGGCAAGCAGAGAAACGTTAGAGACAAGGAGAGCTCTGGAAAATTTTTGGTTGTTAGGGTCACTTGTGAATTAACTTTTCTTACTTGTGAGGTTTGGCACTGGTGTTTTAACATTATAATACAATCAGAACTCCTTCCCCCCCCAGTTTGAGTCTTGGTTCTTTGATTCCACTGTAGTGTTCCGCAGTTCCTTGGTGCTCCAGAGTATTAAAGATGGCTCTGTGAGGCAGTGATTTTTGTGTCTGGACAAAGGAGTCATTCATGCACTTTGGAAATTTTGAGCCTTTGCTGAACTGTTTGGGTGGAAACAGCTAAACTCTCCAACCTGCATCACTCTACTTTGTATTTGTTATGCCTGTTTGGATTGCAAGTTCTTTGAGACCAGTGTGTACATGTTTGTGCAGCATATAGTGCAGACGACCACAGTATCAGTTGGGTTCCTTTTTCTACAGTACATAATTAAGCTGAGTAGTTATTTAGAAGAATAACAAATACACTACCTACTTAAAATGTATTACAAATTGATACCTTAAAATGGAAGCGTGAATGTCCTAATTAACTTCTTCAGGGTACTATTGTGGTTGTAAGGACAATATATCTGCTCATTTATGCTCTCTTGGGACTGGCTCAGAACAAAGCTACATGCTTCTGGGGATTGTTTTCAAACCCTTGTGCTTGCTGACTCCTACAGAGGGAAGCAGGAAGTGTTTTTAAGAAGCTATTTTACAAGAGGCTGCTACTTAACTGTCCTGTGAACATCAAAGAATCATAGAATTAGAGAATGTGTCGGAAGGGACCTTTAAGATCATCTAGTTCCAACCCCTCTGCTATAGGCTAAAACACCTCCCACTAGACCAGATTGTTCAAAGCCCCATCTAGGCTGGCCTTGAACGCCTCCAGGGTGGGAGCACACACAGCCTATCTGGGCAACCTGTTCCCATGTCTCACCACCCTCACAGTAAATAATTTCTTTCTAATATCTAGTCTAAATCTACACTATTCCTGTTTAAAACCATTTCCTCACTTCCTGTTGCAACATGCCCTTATACTGGTGGATGGCAAGCTGGACATGAGCCACCAATACGCCCTCAGAGTCCAGAAAGCCAACCATATCCTGGACTGCAACAAAAGAAGCATAGCCAGCAGATCAAGGGAGGTGATCCTGCTCCTCTGCTCTGCAATGGTGAGGGCTCACCTGGAGTACTGTGCCTATAGTTCCCTGGATCTTTTTTTTTCCCTTATTGAAAACGGGGCTTATGTTCTTCCTTTTCCAGTCCGTAGGAACTTCACCAGACTAACATGACCATATGAAATATTGTTTGGCAACGTCATCTGCCAGTTTCCTTAGAACCCATGGATGGATCTTACCGGGTCCCATGTGTACCACCAGGTCCTTTAGATGCTCTTGAAACTGATCTTCACTTACAGCAGGCAGATCTTCCTTCTCTAAGTCCTTTTGCTTTCTGCAACTTTGTCCTTAAATGGCTCCTTAAATGAGATCAAAACTTGTGTAAAGGCAAAACAGGACTCTGTGTTAGTTCCAATGACTATAATACACTATCATCAAGTAAATGATTCTGTCTCCTGCAAGTGTTTTTTTGGTCCCTTGTGTATATTTTGTCTTTATTCTGATGAGTCTTTTTTTCTTTTTTTTTTTAGTTACTATTATAGCTATATTTTTTCACAAGTAAGAGAAGACTTTCAGTAGGCGTTGAAAATTATATATCTTCTTTGGGGGAAGAATTCCATGTCCAAATTCACAGATTTTGTCTGATGATAGACTGATTCACTTTTAGAACTACTAAGGAATTAATTCAAATAGTAGTACTGCTCAGTAAAATAGAATGCAGCTTGCTGTTTCACATGTTCCCAATGAAATTATTTCAGGCCCATGAAAGAGGAAAGTCCTACCACAGGTACCTTTCATCTTGTTAGCTCAAAGCCTACCACTTCCCTTCAGTTGGAAACCTTTACAAAAATAGCCACCTCTACAAAAACAAGTACTCAACTTTTCAATATTTTATAGTGATTCAGGTATATTCAGTGATTAAGCCTCGCAATATCCCTGTGATGGAGATGAGTTGGTATATATTGCAAATTAATGGCTAAGAAAGTTAATAATTCAGTCACATGGGTATTTTATTTAAGCTTTAGTCGTTTGACTTCTAATTACATGCTGTAACAACTATACTATGCTTCCCTGGAAGGGAATGTCCTTTAATGAACAGCTTTATTCCAGGAAATATTTTGTTCACCTCTTGCTGATCAGGAGAGCTCTGTCAGATGGCTTTCTGAATCAGTGCGGAAAAAAGTACAGATTTTACTCTGAGACAAACTTTGGAAGAAAAACTTGAGGTTTGATTGGCAGAAGCAAAGGATCTGGGCAGACTTGGCACTAAATGAGGGCAGCAGTTGGTTAAAGTGCCTGAAGCACTGTCACTCATTTGCTAAAGATATGCTCATGAAATAAGAAAATATGCTGGTAACAGCACCTAGGTAATCTTCCCCCTCACTCTCCCCCCAGATTCAGTATCTGACTTATTCAGCAGCCTTGTAGCTCCGTCCTCTGGAGAAGATAACCTGCACCTGTGGTTTTCTTTCTATGTGAGAACGGATTTGATTTGTAGAAAAGCAAATCCTGACAGTGGGTCTGAGAGGGTCAAGCATGGTCTGCTGTGGAAAGTAAAGCCAGCTGGTTCAGCTCATGAAATAATTCAAAGCAGCTTTAAGAGTATTCTGATATTTTCCAGGTCGGCACTGGCCCCATGCAGCTGCTCTAGCAGCTGGAGAATTGCAGTCGTGAGCTGCTTCTGACATTTGCCTACATCACCTCCGGAGGGAGGGAAGAATGATATGGAGCTGGTTGTTCTGGCTTTGCTGTTTGTGAACACCCTGTGTGAAGGGAATCTGGCTTGTCAGCCAGCGTGGCTTTATGGCTCTCCTGTGCTCCTGTGATGGTGTAAGTTAGAGCCAAGTTCTGTACTGGAATAAAGCAGGAGATGGCTTCTGCTGCTTGTAAGGGCACAGCTAATTCTTCCTACTCCTTTCCATCCTTTCTTGAACTTAAGGAGGCTGTCAAATTAGTTCCACCTTTTTGTACACTCTGTAGAGCTACGTGGATGAGAAACTTCAAGTTTCCTTCCAAGAAGCTTGTAGCATCTGTGAACAGTGCTTTGACAGACTGTGATTTGCATCAGTGTTCCTTGCAAAAGGTATTGGTCCTATGTGGCCTTATACAGGTATTTTTGTTGTTTGGTGGTGGCACGGCAGTACCTGGGACAGAAAGACAGAGTTGTGTAACCACCTGAATGCCTGAACTCAGACTTTTTCTCCAGTGTCAAGTATTTAAGGCACTAAATAAAAATCTGAATACTTCATGCCTACTTTTCTCTCAGAATGCTGACAGGGCACTTACTGATGTCAGTGTCATTGCAACTCTTGTGATGCAAATTGTCACTCCCTGCTACCATGAAATGTCTCTCAGGGGACCTATTTCACGTTAAAAGACCGACCTCTGCTCTCAGTAACCCCAGTATAAATCTGGAATAAATTTTATATTGTCAACAGCAATTATACATGCCACTCAGGGCATAAATGATAGATGCAGGTCCTGCCCGAAAGTTGATTCAAAGCTCTGCTGATAATCTTGCTGCCCGGTACAGACATTTGCCATCTTCCTAACTTTGGGTGTGCACTCATTCCTTTCCTTTGGATTCAAATTCTATTTTTGTGGGGGAAAACCAAACTTATCTACAAATGCAAAATGCGACCTGACTGTACTCATTTCTATGCATTATGTTGGATTGTAGCAGATTGCCTGTCAATAGCACTGACCTTATGCATCTTATTTCCTCACCTGGCTACTTAACGTTGTTTTGGACTGTTCTGACTTTACCCATAGACTGAGGAAAAAAGTCACCTTGCCCCTCTTGCAGTGTCTGCTCCTTTTTTTCAGTTGAAAAATTAAAAAATTGAATAGCCACCAGAAAAAAACAAACAAACAAGCAAACAAACAAAACATCAGAGAAACTTAAGGTAAAACAAGTGTCTACAAAATAAGTATAATGAAAAATGGAGCAGGTGCGAAATAACCTGGAGACCTTCTTCAGGTGTGCAGAGGTCCTTCCTTGGTTTTCTGTCAGCCAAGGTTACTACCAAACTGTTAAGGGTTCACTGAATAAACCACTGGACATTGTGAATGTTCCCGCTACATCACAATTACAGAAATAGTCACTGAATAAATTTATGCTGATCCACTGGGAACATTTTTAGAAAGTTTAATAGCCCTTAAAATTTCTAATTTCTACCTGTCATGGGCTTGCCTTGTGACTGCTCATTTTGCTGTGTTATAAAAGCAGGTAGAAAATCAGATTTCTGGCTTAAAACCTCACCAAAACCATCCTTCCTGTTTAGAACAGCAGTAGCCACACATCATTTAAGCCTGCATATCTTTTTATACCTACTGCAGGAACATTGCTACACATCGCGTGGCTTGAAGTGCTTCTGGTCTAATTAGAAGAGCTTCCAAAAATCTGTGCAAAGAGAATATATGAGAAGATCACTGGAAAGTATGGGTAGCACAGGTCTAATTTCTTATACTGAGTATCTCACAAATGAGAAAGGCATCTTTAAAATATGGGCTCTGAACTCTGTTGATAAGATCATTAAGTAGCTGCAGTGATTACAATGGGCTTTGGACACCAGTGAAGAACTTCTGCTACAATTCACAGAAAACGAGTGGTTTCTTTTTCCTTCATTCCCTTCCCTCCCCTGTTTTTTCCTTCCCCTTTATTTCTCACCCCTATTATCCCTTTCTCCCTTTTCCTTTCTCTCTTCCCTTTTCCTTCTTCATCTTCTCCCTCCCCTTTTTATTCTCTCATACATTTCCAGTCTGGTAGGCTGTGGTGGTTTCACAGCAGTAGGCAGCTCAGTTCAGCTCACCATGCTGCTCTCCTCAAAAGAGCGGGTAGAAGAAAACTTGATGGAAAAAGGCTGCAGGGAGTTGCTGCTCCATGCCTGGAGCACCTCGTGCCTCCTTCCTTGGTGCTAACAGGGCTATTTGTCTCACATTTTCTCACTTCTCTCTCCCAGTTGCTGTTCCACAGCAGTTCTTCCTTTTATTAAATCTGCACCCTCAGAGTAGACTTGGACAGTTCTGGCTAGTGGCAGGTCTGTTTTGGAGCAGATGGATCTGGCTCTGATCTAACATGGGACAGCTTCTAGGTTCTGCTGATAGAGGCCCACCCTGCAATCCCCTGCTGCCAAAACCTCATCACATAAATTGAACTAAGAATTTGTACCTTGTCAGTGTGCACCTGAGCAGAGCACCTGATGTAGCAAAGACCTTAAGAATGCACACAACTCTAAGCACATTAATTATTCCCTGCTTTGAAAGAGCACTACAGAATTGAGAGAAGTGGCCTTGAAGGATGTTCATACACACATTGCTGGATCTGAAGTGAAGTACCCAATATGTTACAGGATTGCATTAGTGAAATAAGGACACACATGGCAGAACACACTAAACATGGTAATGATCTTGTATTGCTGCAGTTGTGAGTAGAAAAAGTATGAAGCTGGCCTGTAAAACTATTCCTGTTGGGAAATAAACCAGCTATTAAAAATTGAATTGATTGAGGGTTCAGTATAGTTCTACAGAAAGGTGTTTAAATACTTAAATATTGCCTTTCTCAATGGATTGACAATTCAAAAGAAAGGCCAGCTGCTGGGAAGCTGCATTAATAGTGTGTGCATTTTTCCTTTTTAAATAAGTATGTTATCAAGCATAAGGTAAACAAGTTATCTTGACAAATGAGGCTTATTTCTGTGTCATCTATTTCACTTTCTTGTTCTGTATCTATGGAGCTCCTCCATTCAAACTAGAGTAAAATGTTTGTGCAGAAGGGAGAGGCAGAGATGGTGACGAGGATGCTTTATGATAAGCAGTGTTCCTGATGCAGAGACTGGGTTAGGGTCCTAAGCTGAATGCCCTGTAAGGGAAGTCTTTATCTTGATTTCATCTTTTCTCTTGTTAGATAAAAGAAGAGTTTCAGTTAATTTCTGCAGAGCAAAGCCTCTCCAGGAATGCAGCAGAAAGTGGCCATTATCCTTTTTCAAATAGTGTGTCCTAGAATACCAGGATCACACCAATAGGTTTTTTTCCCAGTCCTCCTGCAGTGGACAGAGCTCTCTTTAAACCATGGTAGAGGCTTACTCTCTGTGACTCTTACCACAGGAGGGGAGCAGCAGCCTGCTTGTCAGGTTGGGTCCACTCACTCCTTGTATACACAATTTCAGTTTTTTGTTTATGTCTTACTAGGGGTGCAAGTAGAACACGTCTTTTTGGCCTTGAAGTTTCTTATATGCAGTTCCTGATGACAGTCCAGTTATTGACTCTGGTGACTTCTGTAGAAGAAAAACAAACCCAAGTGAATAAGATTAAAAGCTCAAACAGACTTAAAACAAAGGGGAATCAAAACCTGACACGATGAATGGAGCTATGATGATGAGATGTAATCAGCAGTATGAGAATGATGAGTGTTTAATCTAGACATCTCTTGTCTGGGAGAAGGCTTCTAAAATATAGGAGAATACATATAGAAAAAGAGCAGCCTGTAAAGCTGTGTAAAAACATAATGAAGTATGTAGATAATTATAATAGTGTATAACAAAAGATTAACTCGATTGCAATTTTGCAGAGCAAAGTGAAAGGAATAAGGCAAGGGAAGTATAGCATGATGAAGTATAAGGAAACCACAGAAACAACAACAAAGATGTATAGTGTCGTGAATCACAGCACCTGGGAATCCATTTTATTATTCATCTGAGAACTAGTGAGTGACTCATAACATGAGGGCTGCTCTGAAAGTAATGCCTTCTATTTTTTTATGTTGGCTCATGATGTCAGAGATGTATGCTGCTGGTATGGCAGTAAAGTACAGCAGATTTTTATAACTGCATCATGCAGGCTCTTGTTCATTGCTGGTGAAAATGCATAGTTCATGGTGGTGACTGTTGAAAAATACTGTTCTGTAGCCAAGAATTTGGTCTATCAAATAGTGTTATTGTGCTCGTTATCTGTGGTTTCCATAGAAATAAATAGGCAGCATTACTGTCAGAGCAATCTACCTATCTAATGTCTTCCTCAGCATGCCGGACTGAAAAAGAAAGCCTTACGCAGTATTGCTGGCAGAGAAAGGCTCTGTAGTCACTGCCAGGAATAATAATATTAGGTTGAACTCCTCTGCCTCAAAGGTTTTCTAAACCAAAATCCTCTGGAGTTCTTAAAACACCAACAGATTTCAGAAACCTGCTGTTGTTCAATTAGGACAGCAAATAGGAAGCGAGGGAAGAGATCCTTTCCCATTCCCCCTTTCCCAGTCAAGTCCACTATTTTGGAAACTTTTCTTCCTATTTAGTTTCTTGTTACCATTTTCACAGAGGACAGTAGTTTGGCCTCTCTCCTTTTCTGATCTTCATCTAAATATGAGATCATGACAAATTAATGCTTTTTTTTGTGTGTCTATGTTGTCATTTAGTGCGAGTCATCATTTTTCTTCAATAGGCATTTATTCTCTCCTATTTCTAAACAGCATTCATACCCCTTTGAATCCTTTGTTTCATTACCTTTGGAAGAAAGCTGTTAATTTCCTTATTATCTTGATGTCCTGGTCTAGATTCAAATTATCTTTATTTTCCCTTAAATATGACTGCCTAGAACCATACTGCTGATAGATACCTTATGGCATCTATATTCTGTATACTGTACTATATATATAAGTTTCAGTATACTGATACTTTCTTATTTCTACCATGAACACTGTACCTGATAACAACTGAAGACTGTATACATTCTTTCACAAACTCAGTCCTATCCTCTGTGAATAGCCCAGGCCCTTTTTTCCTTTCTGTTATCTCCAACTAATGAGTTCTCAGCTTCGGAAAAGACTCCTTGTTAGTAAACCGAGTGCAAGATGATGCCACTTTTATACTATGCAATTTGATTCAATTTCTGCTATTCCTGCTCTTGAATTCTCAGAATCTCATCACAATATCCTGATGCTTATATTTACGGATGACATCTCTCAGCAAGCATCATAGACCAGCCTTTTTTTTAACTGAAGTCATTATATGGAAATGTGAGTCATGAGTAGTTCCCACCGATTCTTAAGGTACAGCAGCAGTCAGTCCTGTTTTGCCCAAGAACTTTGCACTAATCTCTATCTTCACCTGCTTTATGAACATATTATGTCGTTTCATCAAATGCTTTCCTCATGTCAAGCTTGATGAGGACCCTGCATTTCTTTCATCCAGAAAATCACCTATCAAATAAAGCCAGTATTAATGTAGTGCAAATTCACTTTGAGTTCTACTCCAATATCTGAGTCAATGATTCTTTCCATTAAACTGCCTTCTTGTGAGCTGATTGTAAGAATTCAAAGTGGAGGTACTTTAAAAACTTCTGGAAAGATGTCTGAGGGTATTAAGATGATGGAAAGTTATCTGAAGGGCCTCCAGTCCATTATTGTTTTTACCTCTGTTGTGCCCTGCTTATTTTGTGTTGCCACCCAACCATGACCTCAATTGCTAGCACTTCCAAGGGCTCTCTTTTCTTTGTTTGCTTTTGCTATTGGTACTATTCACAGGCCTAACTTTTTTCCTCACAAGAAAGCTCAATCATTCATTTCAAAAATTCCCCATTCATTTTTGAAATGCTGATGATATTATTTCATCTTTCCTTTTAGAGTCTGATAAAGCTTTGCTGTCAAATCCAGGTTGCAGAAAAGGTAGAAATCATGATTCCTTACAACAGAATTAACAATTTAAGAAATAAGAACCCAATTCTCTTGTTTTTCACAGTTTATGTCTTATTTAGGTTTCCAGATGAAGTATGCTTTATTGTTTTCTAACATTACCACATGCGTGTTTGTCTGCATCAAAGACTGCAGACAACTAGAAGAATATTAGTTGATTACATACTTAAGAGACACTTGGTTGTAAAATACTGAAGTGATGGGCTTTTTTTTTCCTTCTTTTTTTTTCTTCTCCTTTTTGTTTGTCTTCTGGAAAGTTTTAAAGTGAAACATGGAGCTAAATAAGTCTAAAGCAGCATCTGCCCAAGCTGTGCTTTGCTTTATCTCGGGCTCTACGCACCCGCCTTCCTGATCTCCTAAATTCATTCTTTATTGCAAAAGCATGAATGTTAACACTACCTCTCGTTTCAGTCATTCTACTTCAGCAGATTTACCTTTCTGAATCACTAACTGAACTCAACAAAAGGTTTTTATCTGTTGATAACTTTCCATCTGAGAGATTTAAAGTGCCGGATGACATTAGCTCTAGCTCAATGATGTTATTAAATTCTCACCTTAAATCTCACCTACAGAAAGCTCTTGTCAAGTCACATGAACAAGATGATTGCATTAGTCATACTACACAAGTGATACACTCATTTCAGTAAGTTCACTGTATTCAGACTCAAGTTTGATCTATGACAGGATTCTTCGTATCTAACACGATATGGTTCTCTGCTTCAATATTTTTACTAGTTATATTCAAACCAGTGTAATTTATATCCTCTTTGTTCTGAAGTGTGCATTTCTCAAGATCCTTGCTGCTTTTGTGAAACAGAGATCAGCTATGGTGAAAAAAAAAACCAAACCCAACTATGCTTATTTTATGCATTACAAAAAAAAAAAAGAAAAAATTCTTCTGTTCATAGTTCAGTTTGAAACTAACTTTACTCTTTTAAAGTACAATTTCCATAGCCTGAACTCTGAACTATAAAATAGAATTGACATGACTGACATTTCGCAAGTGAGAATTTATGCAAAGATTGACTTACAGAAAGTTTGAAACACTGGTGAACTATGAATGATTAAAATTATATTCATGATTTTTATTTCGTTTTCCCCATTTTCTTTCTTCTCTTAACCCAGTAATATCCATATAGTTTGGGATAGATAGATTTCTTTGTGTGTGAGTGTTGATCATGAAGGAAACTAGTGCCATTGACTAGATTTGGGGATTAAAATGCATTTATCTATGGATTAAGAACTCCATGAGCCAGTTTCAGGGGATGTTATGAAATAGGAATCAGCTAGCTACTGAACTCCTAATACACTTATGTATTTTTATAGCTTAAATCATCTTAGTATCAGAGCTCTTCAGCAACTTGAATGTACGTACACCACTCATGCAAGTTAAAAGGGTTATCTCATGATTCTTCTAATGGGATAACTGAGGTGCAGAAAGATTAAATGGCTAAGTCAAAGCCAATAAGAAATCTGTAACAGACTTGGAGCTAAAACTGAATTCTTTGGGTTCCAGGCCATTGACTCAGCAGTGTTACTGAAGCCAGCTGCACATCTCCTAGAGTGCCCTGAGAGGCAGAGGAGCTCATTAGGCAAAGTCAGATGCCTGTCTTCTATATTTTCATGTTGGTAACTCCCTCTTTACAGCATCAGAGGATGCTTTACCATCCCATATGTCCTGTCCCTTCTGATAATTAAAGAGGTTTGTAAGTACGATTCTCTACCTCTTATAGTCTGCGAAAAGAGAAGGGCAAGTGTCTGGTGTGCATAGTGCTGTAACATGGATTTATCTCAGAAAAAGAAATGAATGTTTTCAGAAATGGACATTTTCTTTCTTGAGATAAAGCCATGACTCATCCACAAGCTCCAGCCTCATCTCTGAATGAGATCCTGCCTCAGGATCTATTGGTGCCTCAGAGAACCGTGATGTTCTGAGATCCCCTGAGTGTTAGGACATGCCCTTCTGGTGCTGGTACAAGGTGTGTGCTCAGGAAAGACTGTTTTCTAGTTTGTCCTTTTTCATCATCATTAACTTTTTTAATGTTACAGCATGGACTGTGCTGTAAATGGATGGGCTTTGGGTTTTGTGGATGAGCAACCTGATCCTTGTGACAGACACAAGCCTCCATCCAATAGTGCTGTGTGGAGTGACACATGCCTTGAAGTATCACTGCTTCTGTTTGTGTAAGCTTTACCTTTTCACTGTTTTGGGCCTTGCTAGTTGACGCTGACATCCTCTAAAGCTTTTTTTTGACTTAATGTACTGGCATTTATTTACAGCTCCGCCTTGGCCAAGTTCTATTTTACTCTTTTGCGTGTAAAATACATTGCTCATGAAAGTGGAGACTAATAGCAGACGAGAGCGAAGCCTAGTAAAAGCAGGTGTTATGCAATTTGTCACTGCATGACTCTGCTAATGCATCTTTCGTCCAGAACTGTGGTACCCCTGCCATGTTTTAAAGTGCAGGAAGATAAGCGTGCGCTGTACCCTGGAGTGCCTTCGTCTATAAATGTAATTCAGAAATATGGGAAACAGTGCTCTGAATCTGATGGCCTTTTTCAACACAATTACAGAAACAGCGTGAGATTGGGAACATTGCAGCTAGGCTGCACAGAGCAAACAGGAAGTTGGATGTGTAGGATATTAATTCAATCCCAGATAAGATTCTGACTAAGAGGGTTTTGTTTTTAATCCTAACATGATGCTTGCATGATAGCAGTTTTCCTGAGAAGGCCTACTGGATACCAACGCTCATCTGCAGAGCCCCATTTAATGACAAAGGCACCTCAGGCTTTTGAATGGGCCTCTATAGATTTCAAAGATATGGATCTAAAAAAATGTTGAATATTTAAATGATTTGATTTGACTGCAGGTAAAGACATTTTAGTCTGGAAAGATTGTGTGCAGTTTGAAATATAATGAAAGGGACGACATGAAAAAGAGTACTTTCTCTCAGGAGGGAGACAGAAAAAGCATTCAATCCACCAGTCCCACATTTGTGTCTGTCTTTGTCCTTCCAGGATAACCTCCTGGAGGGTGCCAGGAGCCTCTCTCGAACATTCAGAGCCCTCAGACACCTGTTGGTATGGATGGGAATTGAAAAATTTGATACTGGAGAGGAGAAGTTTAACTCTGTGAGGCTGCAGAAAAGAAAATGCATTCCTGTTCCAGAACCTTTATGTGCACGTAAGGTAAGCAAGATTGGGCTGGCTGCTTGAAAATTTTCCTGCTGCTGAACAACAACAAATCATCCCTCTAGTTAACCCCTTGAGACCTCACTGAATAATTAGAGCCTGCGATATAGCCTGGAAATCAATAATCCCTGGTTTTGTGTGTCTGGAAATAGGTGAGAAACTGGACAGAAAAGATGGGCAAAGCAAGCATCAGCATGCACACCTTTTCATAGGGAGTACATAATCTCCAGCGTTTCACCTGTGTAGAATCAGATGAAACTTTTTTCTCACTGTGCTCAGCAGTGGGTGGCTGCTGCATGTGAGAAGCTTGTGACATATTTGGCCTTCTGTTTCTTCAGGTTTGTGTGAAGCAATTTGTGTGAATAGGTAGACGGAGAAATCTCTTTTTTTTTTTTCCAACTGCCCTTTGATCTCACCTGTTGGAAATATGACATCTAGGCAGTTTTCCTGGCAACGAGTTAGGACACCAACTCAGGAAAAGGCTTTGTGGTAGGCAGACATTGCAAAAATTGCCAAGTGCAGAGAGAGAGTCCTTTGATCTACATATGTGTGCAAATGAGTGTTCATACAGCTGGATGGCAGCTCTTTGAAATAGTATCAGCTCAGAAACTTTGCTCGTTGTATATTTATGAGATGCTGTGAAATAGTCATTCACTTTCGTATTGATACTGTGGGAATTCTTCACTCTCACCATTTTGTATTCAGCAAATAATATGAGAATTAAGATAGGTTTTTTTGCAGACTTATGGAGTAAGTTTCTCAGGACTGGCAACCTTTCAAGTGTTTATCAGTAGCACATGCTGGACTTTGTATTAATTTACATTAGTGCTCTTTTTTTTTTAAAGTACAGACCAGACTCTTTTTCTACAAAGACCTGACACTGTGTCCCCCAGGGGAATCTTATCATCAACCCCAAGGGAAGCTTTTGCAATTTACTTTGCTGTAAGGATTGTGGTCATCTGCTGTTGCCAGGCATGACAAGTCTTCCGTTTCTCTCACTCACCTCAGTATCACAAAGCCTTCCTCAGGAATACTGATTCCCACAGACAGTGAGGTCTGTTGTACATAACATGGTTGCAGACATGCACTAGTGCCAGCAGAAACAACACGTATCTCTGAGCATGGAGAAAGCTTAGGAGACACGTTTAGAGCTGATTCAAAAATACAGACTCAAAGAGGTCCTGTCTTGTATTTTTAAAGGATTTTGTCCCATGTTTGGATGACACTTTAAAGATTTCTGCAGGAGAAGCTGAGCTTGTTCACCTTGTCACTTCCTCAGCTACTTGTGCTGCTCTGTAGGGCCATGCACATGTAGGGGATCACTCTGTCATTTGTTCTGACTGTGGCTATTTCTAACCACAGTGAATGTCTTTAGCCCTCTCTAGTGAAACAGCTGGAATGGAGAAAGGGCACAACTGTTCCTGGAGTTAAGCCTTCCCTCAGACTTGCTTGTTGCAAGGAAAAGGATGCTCCCAACTCCTAAAATCTTCTCTGTACATGTCTGCCTCTGTCAGTTCTTCACATTTCCCCACAAAGGTTATTTGCCTTCCTTTGCTCTGCCAGATAATCCCTATGTTTATCAGTGAGGTATACTTTTTCAGGCCATTTTTAATTAATATCTTTTAATCTGTCAGTAATTAGTGTGGAAATCAGAAAGAATAATGCTGTTGAGGCTACAGCCTGAGATCTGCTACCTGGCAACAGTGGTTGTACATATCCATTATATCACAAAATTAGAAGCTGGAGCAAGGACTGATCTGTCTGACATTTTGTAAGATGATATAAATGGGCCCACTCAACAAACACTAGATTTATGTGAGGATATGAATGATACATGTCTGAGGAAAAGATATTATCTCTCTTATGATGGTGCAGTTAATACCACTTATCAATTAAGTATAGTTCATTAAAGCCTCTGGGTAATCTTATTTTTGGACTAGATCAGAGGAGCTCCCTATAAGGACTGACAGAGGGGTGATCTCAGTAATAATCTCCACTTTTTCATGCAACATCTCTCATAGGATGGGCTAAGTGAAGTAGCATCTAGACTGTAACGAGAATAACCTTTTCAGCTGGAAAGTAATGGTGTCTTATTATGTTTTAAGTAGTTGCATCAGATAGGTATATTGAGACATGCCAGTTATGATAGCAGCACTGATACGGTAATAGTTGGATTATGCACTTACTACCAGTCCTCAGAGGAGAAATTTTCCTTTTTTCATGTTAATTGGATGTTGTTTTATCTAAAACATTTCAGGTACACAGATGGAGTGGCTTAGAGAAAAGGAGGTGGCAATTTTTTTTTTTTATTTTTTTTTATTTTTTTGCTTTTTCCTGCTCTGGTTAAAATATTCACATCTTGAGAGATACAGTTGTTTTCTAGAATTTGGCTAGTTGTCTCCACTTCTTGAATTCACACATGCTGTGTTTGAACTAGATTTACCAGCACTTACCATTATCAACCCTAGCACTTCAGCTTCAGAAAAAGAGAAAAGGGATCTGCTGCTTTGGGATCTCCCCATCTTCCTCCTCCTCAGATTCTTTCTAGGTGAGAAATCACTGAGAACATGCTTACTGAGTGGTGCCATCCATGCAGGCTATGTGAGGTCCTGTGGGGAAGCAGTGCTGACAGCCGCCTCTGCTCAAATGTTTGGCACTGCTGCCCACCTCTTCCTTACTCACCTTCTCTCTCCACCTCCATTCTGCCCACTGTGCGGTGTCTTGCTCACTGTGTGGGTATTGCATTAGCTACAGCACTCCAGAGCTTGTTGCAGCCAGAAGTATGTCAGGTTTCTCAGCTAATCCCTGCTCCTATCTGGGGTTTTCTGTTTCAGAAGCACTCGGGATAGGGAGCCATGCCAAATACAGTATAATGAGAGAAAACTGGCAATGCTGACTTACTGGAGGCTTGTTTCCCACAGGCCGTTCATACCATCATGCATGGTGCTTGAGTTTTCTGCTTCCCACAACTCTCCCCGAAGCCTTTTGGGATCCTCAGATATCTTTTTCTAGTAATTATTCCACTTGGTGGATTTGGGTCTGTTATTTTCCACCTACCTGTGTTAATTGGGTGAGCAATCAAATTCCACATCCGAAGGCAAAGGATAATCTGTAGAAGTTTTGAGACTTGAGGGAGAGATTCAGAATGGCATAAAAGCAAATCCGGTGTATACAACTTGAGTCAAAGTAGAGCCATTTCAAAAACCCAGCTCTAAACATCCCTATTAGCAAAGCCTCTGCACTCTACTTAAAGGGCTGGCAGCCATGCAGCTGGCTTCAGAAGTATAAAATGTGATTGTATTACCTGCCTTGTTGCACTATAACTAGCATGGTTCCTTGTGGGGCCTCAGTGCACAGCAGCTGTCAGCTCCTATGGCAGAGATGATGAGAGAGAAGTGAATGTCATGGTGCCAGCCTCTGGACAGTGCCCAGCTTGCTCTCATTTTGAGGGTAGCTCTGACTCAGGCTTCTGCTGTGGGACTTTGAAGTAGCCCTCTCAGGGCACAAGAAAACTGACAGCTACCTGAAGATAAAGGATGTTAATTTCTTTTTTTTCTCACTGTCCTGGCAATTATTCTTCTGGTCACACCTGGTGTTTTTTTCCGGTTTATTTGCTGCTGTCTCCATATGAGAACGGGATGTTTCCCTTGCCAAAGCGCTGCCCCTCACTTTAGAGGAGAATAAACTAGCAGGCTATTGAGCTCCATTGAGACAGACAGACTTCACACAGCTCTTCCTGACGTCTCAGCTCCAGCCTCAGCTGCTGCTGATAGTTGTCACCACCTGAGGTCTCACTGAAACCTGAGTTCTTTATCCCTCACACGTACAATTAAATTAAGCCAGCACGGTTCCCCAGAGAATGCATGGACCAGAAGGGGGCAAATAAGACAGGAAAGAGGAGATGGTGAACTAGTTCTCTCTTCCATTTATACTTTTAACGAGATGAAATAAGAAAGGCACATTTAATAGCATATCTCACTACAGCTTTTCAGCTTTTGCTGAAACACCTTTGCTGTGAGGCTGAGAGACTTCTAAGTCTGCTGTTCTGATTAAGCTACTGAAGGGCAGATAATTAGCAAAGCCACAGTACTTGGGCTGTTATGGTTGGTTCCGTTGTTTCATACTGGAAAACTGTATGAGCTGTGAGCATTGCTCAGTCTATTTTTCAAAACGCTTCCTTTTCTTCAGGCTGGCTAAGTATGTCATTTCATGGGCTTATTCCAGTTCTCATCGATGTCCTAAATTTTCACAGAATCCATATAATAATTTGCGGGTCCAGCACAGTTTGTGTAAATGCTTCATTTCTTACCACCTTGTGTGCACGTCACCTTTTTTCCCCTGCTTTCATTAAGTGGACATCTACTGTGACCAAAGGCAAGAAATCATCTTTCCAAATCTTGGTATCCTATTGAAGTGATTTACAGTTTTCCAGATTAGTTTATCAAATGTATACATTTGAGCCAATACAAAAATAATACAACTAAAAAGCCATAAAAGAAATGAGCTCGCAATTATGAAACATTCATTAAGAGATGCCCAGATCTTTATGCCTCCATCAAAACACCATGCAGATATGCTGAGCATTGTAAAGTCATCTCCTTACTATGTCTCTTCTTGTACTAATTTTTTTTCATGTGTGTCTTAACAGGAGAGGGACTGCTATTCATTCATTTTGATACCTATGTAACATCAGAATCAGATGACTACTTGGTAGAAAGTCTGTGTTATTCTGTGATCTTCTTACATGTCTCATCTGCTCCTCTACTGTGTGTCGTAGGGGTCTTGACAAGCCTTGAAATAAAACGTAGCAGAGTATAAACAGTAAAAATCTTTGCTATTGAAAACATAAAGCAGAAGAAACTTCCCAAGAAGGATCTGTTTTCCTATTTTATAGATAGGGTCATTGAGACATGACAAAATGATTCAACCTCGGTCACCCAGCAGGCAGACAGCCAAGAAAAGGTGAGGACATAGGTTTCCTGAACTCTGATATAATCCACTTCCCACTAGAATACAGTGCCTTTGAGTCCCTGCAATCTGCAGAATGTTGGTTTTTTTCTTACTCAGTAAGTAGCAGAAACCACAAAGAAATCTGTGAGAGCAATCCTGCTGAAGGCATTGAAGAGGCCTAGAGGTATGGGGGAAGGCTTACTCTTTTCTTCCTTCAGAAATAAGAGCAAATAAAACCATAAAATCTCCCCTTTCAAAACAGATAGGATATGGAGGTGTAAAAAGATGCTGCCCTATGCAAAGAGGCAGAGATACATGAACCAAAAATGGGTAACGAATTACATGTGAATGCTATGTATCCTGCTCATAGTATTGTAGCTTTGAGGATCAAGACATTTTTGTCCTAGATTCATGTGCTGATTCACTGAGAAAAGTGTTAAATCACTGTGTCATATTTCTTACCCATGCTGGGGTTAGACTGGAGGTTGCAAACTGGGTTGTCAAAACAGCACATGTGGGATCTCATAACTGTGAAATCTCGCTGTTTTAAACACCCATTCAAAATCTATCTTCACTTAAAAAATGGCAGAGGAAGGATCGCCCTCCTGCTCACTGTATTTTACATTTCTATTTCCCTAATCATCTCCTTCAGGCAACCGTCTGAGACCAGGTCCCAGATCAAGTCCCAGGCATTTGGAGTGACTCTGAGAAGCCATCTGTATACTCTTATTTAATGTCTGAAGAACCCTAAAAAAAATAGACATGAAGTATCCTCAACAATACAAACTTTAACAGATACACTGCTGCGTTTAACATTCTCACTGCAGAATGCTTCAGCATTGCTGTAAATGTTAAACAGATAATGCCAGCAATATGCAGTACACTATTTCTTTTGATATCTTTTATTGGTAGAATTAAGTAGAAGGATTTTCTACTACTGTAACAACCCACACACACAGTTCTTATGGTTCTTAGTGTCTTTTTGGTCTCAAGAGGAAGCAGGATAACTGAAGAGAATGACACTGTCACGATGTCTTCAACTTAGTTATTTATTTTTAAAGACTGCTTGGATATCAAGGTTTAAATGAATAGCAGTAGCTGAACAGACAGTCAGGAACTCTCCTGGCACAAAGAAGAGCTGCATTTTAACTGCAGAACTGAGGTTTTATTGAACTTGGGCCTCCAGTTTCATTTTTTTTTTTAATTTTTATTTTTTCAAAGAAATCAATAAGCCGTAAGTATGAATAATAATAGGTCACAGATGCAAGCCTTCTTAAGGCATTACATCAATATAATGCAAAATATGAGTGAAGGCTGCCGACTTATTTTGGCAACAGGATCAGTTTTAGTAGAACAAGCCTGCTGCAAGGCATTTCACCTCTAAGATATTGATTAGACTATTGCCCATGTAAGCAAAGGTAGCTATTTAATGTGCATTGAAGGGTGAGTCAGTAATCTCATTGAATTTTCAAAATCTTCAGTTTCCCAACGCATTACAAAAGGTGCTTCCACTCCTCTGTCTCATTGTTATTGCTAACAAAATAGGATTTGATGTGCAGCAAGGCGGTTCTCTTTGTGCCAACAGCAGTGTCAGTGAGGCAGATGTGGTGTGGTTTGTATTATTCTCCTTGTCCAGCCTTGCATGGGCAGCTTGCATGGGCACTGAGTGCCTGGAGCAACTCCTGTAAAAGATTGTTGTGTTTGACATTTCTGTAACCTCTTGCTGTCTGTTTCCCAGATAGGTCAGTGCAATGTCATTGCTGGTCTTTCAGACTCTTAATAGCAGATGTGATTTTTTTTGTTTTAATATATTTTAACTTACACTTCATATCTTACTCCTCCTCACAAGCAAATGCATAGCAATATCATATGTCTGGCAAATGATGCTGCAGCTGAAATCTTCACATGCAGCATGAAAAAACTATTTGTGCTGAGATGAATGGACGATTATTACCTCTTTGTTTTCTTTTTCATTATCCTTTTGAATTAAAACCTCCTTGCAAAACCATTATCCTTGTTTTAAACAGCTCTCTATATTAAATGTTGCTGCCTCTTCCAGTGTTTTTTTTCTCCTTTGTTTAGATTGAGTTCTAGTTTTCTGTTATTTCTGAACTGTTAATTTCCTTATTGTTTCATATTTGTACATCTTCTACATAAATTCAGTATGAACATGCCCCATTTTGTTTCTCAAGTACAGGTAGGCCAAGAAGTAGCAGGAACCTTCTTTAAAAACTGTATTTACAGCTCTAGTGGCAAGCACTCTCCTCCTACACTGAAAAGCTGTGAAAAACTGTCAAGATGTGAGTATGCATAGCAATGCTTCTGACTACTGGAGCTGATTTATTTTTTAACCATGGCTTCATTTTGTCAGCTAGACCAAATATAGTGAGAAAGAGTTAGAGAATCATAGCATCACAAAGTATCCCGTGCTGGAAACAACCCACAAGGATCATTGAGTCCAACTCCTGACTCCCCACTGGACCATCCAAAATTCAAACCATATTTCTGAGCGCATTGCCCAAACTCTGTTTGAACTCCAGCAGGTTTGGCACTGTAACCACTTGAAAGTCTCCTGATAAAACCCAGCATCTCACACACTACTCACCTCATGCTCTGCAGTGCTGTGAAGAGTGGACATAGATACAAGAGTACCAAGGAAGGCCAGTTATGCCTGGGTCTAATTCCTTGCTATTCCAGTTCAGAATTGGTCAGGAAAGATCCCCCTGACACGCAGGAGTAGTTGGTAACCTCCAAAATGCATCACAGTATCACTTAAGGCCGGAAGGGTAAAAGAATGTCAAAACCATGATGTGCCACAGGGAGGAAAGAAGAAAGAATAAGTGTCATCAGCATCATGGATCCCTGCAGTAGAGTGGTTTAGTCTTTTGCTTGTGCAGGAACTTATGCTGAATATCCAATGGAAGTTAAACTAGCCTCACCACTTTCTGAGTGAAGAATTTTTTCCTAACCTGTAACCTAAACTTCCCTTCTTAACAATTCATTCAACAGCCTGAAGTTCATTCTCTTGAAGTTCAGGGTCTGACTCCACTGTTTGTCAAGCACACATTCCTTGAGATCACTAACTCAAATGGGAGAGTTGCTGCAGTCCAGGCTGCCTCTGATCTTAACCTCTTTATCAGTCTCTTTCATGTTGGTGAGCAACAGTTCCAGCAACACTTCACCTCTAGTGGATTTGTCCAACACCTGTCCCAGAAATGGACTCCAGGAGACACCTGGACTACTTTCAGCTCCCTGTGCTATTTTCCGAGCAGATATCCAGGTGGTTAAAATCCCCACCTGCAAGTGTGATATGTCTTGTAGCTGAAGCAAGAAGACTCCCCTTGGTCAGATGGCCTGTAGCAGACCCTGACCACTAGATGCTCTTTATTGCTCCAGTCCCTAATTTTAATCCACAAGCTCTCAAACTGTTCCTGAGTGTTTCTCAGGGGTGCTTCTTTGAGGTCTTCTCACTTCTTAACATAGAGGGCAACTCCACCACCTCTCATACCTCATCTGTCCCTTCTAAAAAGCTTCTAAAGTCACGGTATTCCAGTTATGTGAGTCATTCCACCATGTTTCCAAGATAGCAATAAGATCTTAGTTTTCCAATTGCACAATGTTTTTCAATTCCTTCTGCTTATTTCCTATGCTGCGTGCATTGTATAGGGGCACTTCAGCTTGGGTTTCAGCTGCATTGCCTTCTTTGAGGAGCCCTCTCAATAGCTCTGGGAAAACTGAGTTTTTTCCCTGCTGTTTCTTAAAGCAACAGTGTTCCCTGTCTCTTCTCTGTTCCTCAGCATTACATCTCCTTCCCCCATAAAATCCAGCTTAAAGCCCTGGTGATGAGCAGCAGGTTGAGATAAGATGCAGCTGGGTAAGGAAATCATGGGGAGAAGAATAACATTCTGGTGTCTGGAAATGAAAAACTGATCAATGTAGAGGGTGGGGTCATTAAGAGGAAGGCCTGTAATGGTTGAAAAAGTTGAAGGGCCCCAGGTGGAAGGAGATGAGAATAAGAAGCAGAGAAGAGAGATGAGAGAGAGATTGAGGCTTTGGGGAGACAGATATTCACTTTTTCCTACATAGTATAAGAGATAACTTGTTCTGAGAAAGCTTTTGCTGGGGAGAGGAAGAGGAAAGGGGACTCTAGATGGGAGTAGGAGGAGAGAACAGATTTTCCACTGTCATTTTCTGTAGACCAGATGAATAAAATACCTTTTGTTTATCTGGAGAGCACATAACAATTTGTGTAGTTAAGTACCATTGTTTATTTTCAGTAGGTTGGCAGAATTGCTATGTTAGGTTGGCATGTCTCCCTTAAAAGTCTGCTTTGGGAACGTTTGTTCAGTGTACCTAACACGCCCTGTCCCTTATTCTCTGAGTGGGTTACATGTTCAGCAAGGGCACCTTGTTTCTCAACTGCAGACCTTGATGGAGTGTTTTAGGACCGACTTTAGAATTGCAAATGAACGTCATGTGAGATTGGTGTTCTCCTGAGCCTGGCACTGTTCTTCAAGCACTTTTATGTGGTCTGTTGTAGGATCTATCACTTGTTACGAGAAAAGACTTGGATGTCAGGAAAAATGCAGGGCAAAGCCAGTTGGGTATTGACCCATCAGATTGATGGACTGGCAGGAAAGCACACAAAGATCTTTTTGATATTATCAGGATAAGGTCTCGCTGAATCACTTGAAATAAGAAAAATAATGATTCAAAAGTAGCTGAGATTTGCTACAGAGAGAGACTTAAGGTCATCTTAGGGTGTGAAGAGATAGGTGGCTGTGTGAAAGGTGCCAACGTTTTCACAGCCTATCAAGGACGAGCCCTGCTGTAGAAACTTTCTGAATCTCATCAGCAGCTCATTCACTTCCTGGAGCACAAACTCTTATGTTTGTTTAAACATTGCTTAGCTTAGCTAGTATAATAAGAGATTAATATCCTGGTGTCCTACTGAATAATAGTTGATTGTTCCTCTCATTTCCACTCATTATTCTTGCAAAAATGTGAAAACCACTCTTGCTTTGTATACAGCCATAAGAAGTGTGTGGTCCTTCTCATCGTGTTCTGCCAGTCCGTTAATGGAGAGCAGAACTGAATGCAAGATGCAAAATCTCCCATGCATTGCATTTTAGCAATAAATAGCACTCAGTCAAGAAATGAGCAGAATAACTACAAAGATACCTGCTTTTCTCTTTAAATATATTAGGAGACAATTCTGTTCTTTCTTCCACTTACAACCTTCATTTTGCTGCGCATCTTGAAATGCTGATGTTTCAAGATGGGAAACACTGATTTGCTGAGCTTGGAGAGGATTTTATGAAACCTGTTATGGGACATGGGCGTTGTATCAGGGAAATCAAGCTAAACTCTGTCTTAGCTCACAAATGAAAAAGATCAGCAGACCTAAGTCCCTAACAGCAGACATTTATTTGCCTTATGAAACTGCTGAGACCTGAGAAATTGGTATGCCACAGAGAGGAAAGGACCAATATATTTCTTAGATGGAAGTTTTGCTGTAAGTATGGGGCATACTTTCTAAAATCTCAGGCATTTTATTATAATATATACCACCTTCAGCTGTGTTTTTATGAATGAGGGAGAATGATAATAACTCTAAAGCCTTTATAGCTTGTCATGGACCTGTTAGCAGAATCTGGAGGCAGTTATCTCCTTTACTCCTCAATTACTAGGTTTACTGTAACTTGAATGGCAGCTCCCCAAGTCTTACTAAGTGCTCTAAGTTCCAATGAGGAACGTTTGCAGAACTTGTGTCTGAAACTCACCTAGCATAACACCTTCTAACACATTACAGCATCAAGTAGCAACTGATATGTGATGCAATAGGTTTTTCAGCTCATTGCCTATTGGCCACCAGCACAAGAATTAGAGCCACTATGCCAAACCCTTGGGCTTCTAATACTTAGTAGATGAACGTGGTTAATTCTAGCTAGTTCTGTGCACATGAATAAAAATGCTCAGTGACCACTAGTGAAGAATGATTTCCTATTGACAATGACCTGGTCGTTTTTTTTTTGTTTTTTTTTTTGCAATTTCCACATCTGATGAGTTACTTTCTTTGGTGTTAAGCATAACATTCCCAAAATTTGCCATAGTGAATAATTTCCCAAGGTATTCTGACATGATCACTACTGTTACTTTTTTGATATTGTGTTGAAGCATGAAGAGCAAGTTCACTGGTAGCAAGAAAAGAAATCAACAAACCAAGGAATGCACTTGAAGGAATGACAGAAGGAATCTTGAAATACTCTCCTCATGTAAATCATCAAGAGAAGCACTTACAGACCTTTCATTAAGACCTATTCTCTTTGATTCTCTTTGATTAATCTTTTTTGTAAAGAGCAGAGAGAAAAAGGTCTAAAAAGTGAACGGTATCTGAAACTCTGAGGTCAAACAGATAAATAAGGTTTGAATCTGGACACCTTGTCTGTCCCTTCTTGCTTTCCAGTTTTTATAAAACAGATGGGTAATTTGTCCAAGCAATTTAGAATCTGCTTTTAAGGGAAGGGAGGACCTCAAGGAGAGCTGCTTGGTGATGATGTACTGGAATGTAGAGAATTCAAACGTTCCTTGAAGAATATGTTTGAGAAGTCATTTCAGCAGATGCATGTTCTGTTATAAAGAAATCTGTGTACTTAACTCTCACCATCAGCAGGTATAATGTCTTTAGGACCCTAATGTAAACTGCACATTCTCAGGACAAGCTATTGAAGACAGTAGATGCCTCAGTTTATATAGTGTTTAGTATCTCCCTGCTGATCACTGCTGTTCAGCGCAGAGCTACACAAATGCATTCATTTTCTATCCTCACCTCTTCATGACTATCTCTTTGTCTTTGGTGGCAGAAAATTTGGCCTCTGTGAAATCACACTATCTGCCTTGTCAGTACCATGTTGAGGTCCTCCTCAAAAAACCCTTTACAATATATTTCTCACAGGAAGACCACAAATGGGGTTTCACCTGTGAGATGGCAAAAACAATTTCTTCTTTGGTTTATGCCATGTAGCAAAGAGCTGAGTTCTCCTCCCCTGTTTCTGGATGCTTTCCCTCTGCTGGTGTTTCTCAGGTTTTTCAGATCTTGCTGTGCCAAAGAGAACAGCTCACTTCTTCTAGTGAAATCGCATTTACAGGGATTCACAAAATAAAACATTTGTCCTTATCTAGTTCCTGAAGACACCAGCTGCACAAAAATGTGCCATCCTGTAGCTCAGATTTTTTATTTGTCCTGTCTTACTGTGTGGATGGATTCTCTCTGCTTTTCCTCCCACCCTTTTCCTCCTGCCCCTGGCATGAGACAGGGAGAAAGAGGTCAGAAAAATGCACCATCTGTACTCCTTATTTACAGCCCAGAGGAAAACAAAGGGATAACTGAACAAATTATGAAAGCAGATTTGCTGTGGAGTAACACAGCCAACATGCTTAAAACCAGAAGACACAGCATTCTGGCACAGGAGTGGAATCAGATTAGGAAATGAAAACATTCAGGTCTTAGGCTTAACTAAGGCTCTGTTAGAGTTGAGAATTAGCGTAGGTTTCTCCTGTGCAGACTGCAACCAGCCATGCTGGAAAATCAAGACAATCATGAAGTGGAAGCAGGTACTCCAGATGTCAAAGAAAGGGGCACCGCACAGGCATAAACCAGCACTAAAGCTGCCTCAGAATGGCAAACAGTATGAGGGGCTATTCAGACCTGAAAGAGAATTATGCTCTCTATTTGGTGACGGAGATATTTCTGTAGACCAGACAAAAGAGAGCCATGACTGAAATGAAGCAATGCTATTTTCTGAAACGTTGCCTTTGGCGGTCTCAAAGATCTCAAGGAGGTAACAGAGACAAGCAACTTACTTTGCTCTCTTTCAAACTCAGTCTGAGGATTGCATTGCTTTTGGGAATCTACATGGGAAAAACATACCATACAAGCATAAACCCTGGATCTAAATCCATGTCATTTCTGACCATTAGTGCATTTTCCTTCAGGATTCACAGTCTTTCTTTATTTTCCCATTCTCCCAGTTCCTTTCTTTCTTGCTTGATGGAATCTTACTGCAGCATCTAGATTGTGAATGGTATTAGTGAGAAACATGTTGTTTATGTGTCATAATGAATTAGCAGAATAGCCCAGCACCTTCACAAGATCCTATGACTTGACACAGAGTTAGGTGTATATTTATTTTGTCTAAATTTCCACAGCAAGGAGATAGAATGCATGAACCATTAGTGTATACTGCTCTTCTAGCATTATCATTTCAGTAAACTTTTGTTACCTTAAAAATAGAAAGCAGGAAGATGGAAAGAGAAATTTCACCTGATTTCAACTGAAAAGTTATCCCAGTAAAGTAAAATAAGAGGTGGTTGAACACTGCTTTTACAAACTCGTCTGCTGGATTGCTTGTAGGAAGCAGTCTAGCATTTAGTATCCTGGGCAGCTAATCCTAGCCCTTTGAGAGAGATGAATAAATCAATATCACTGCGACCATCTTACTAGTGGCTAAACTAAAGCAAAGCCATCACTCCTTTGAGTCCACAGATAGAGTCAGTGCTGTAAACATGCAGTCTTCGATCATGGTGCGATGCCTGTTTTGATCCTGAGGAAGGCTAGAGCATTTGTGATGTAAATGCAGAAGAGTTTGATGCAAGAAAGCTTGTACAGCATGCTTCACCCTGCTAAGGGCTGTTCAAGAATTAGAGAAAGGATTTTATTTTTTGAGCATGAGTCATTTTGTTTAAACATTAAACTGCAAAATCAATCTTCTGACTATTTAGTCATTATTTCAGAGGAATGGAGATTTATTTACTGTCTCTTTCATTAAGTTCCTTTGCTACCTTTCCCAAGAATTATGACATTTTTCAGAAGGTCACAAGAACTTTCTTCACTAATTAATATTTCTCCTGAAGCACATGCAGAAGACAATGATCTATGGACAGGGCCTTGAGACCGCGTGAATCAGAGGGCCTGGTTTTTAATACTGGTGTTGTCTTAGACTCATTAAAGAGATTTGGGAAAATCTTACTGATAATAATCTTTATACATATGTGTTTTTTTGTGAGGGGTTAGATCTGTGGAAGGAATAGGCTTCTACTCAAAAAAGATTTTTTATTTTCCAAGGTGCTTATTATGTTAGCAAGAGGAACTTACTTTGATCTTAAGAACTTTACAGATTGTTGCAAAGATTCCTTAAACACAGACTAGCTGCAGTAAATGAGATCTATGCTATTTTCTTCTTAGGAGCCTGAAGCAGGTCATGTTTCAGGGAAGATTCTTGGTAAGCAGAAGACTATCACCCCTACTCACAATAAGAACAGAGAAAATATGCCCCTGCCATCCAAAATTCTCCATGAGCATTTTAATCCTAGTTTCTATGTACAGTGAAGGTCTGGACCAGGACAAGTGGTCCCCCTGCACTGCTTCTGCTGCGTGGTCAAAATGGAGACTTTCTCCTGCCAAGCTGAAATCTTTGCTTCTGCAGTGCACATGGGAGAAATCTGCATTAGTCACCGCAGTGCAAGTTCACATACATTGCTCTTTGGTTTTTACATGTACAGCTGACTGCAAAGCTGAGATAGATTGCCCATAAGCACTATGTGTGCAGGTAAGGTGGGAGACTGGGCGTTGACTGCCCACTCTGTTGATTGTAAGCATGCAAATCTGAATTGGAGAATAATGTTTGTCCTATGGAATTTGGCTTGAATTTTAACACACAAACGTGACAACAGGGAAGCGTGCACAGAGGAAATTGTTTGTGAGGCATATGCTGTGTGTGTCTGTATGCACGTGCTGTATGGTGGTGCCATGTATACATTTTCTATATTAGCTAAATGTGGATAAGGAGGCTGTTTGTCTGAAAGGTATAATTTCCTGGGTTTTAAGAGACATAGAATGGCTCAGTTTACAACAAGAATGTACAGTAACAGCCAATCAAATTGACAGTTGAGAACCCCCCCTAAAATTTCTAACGCTTTAGAAAAGCATTATGTATCTAATTATGGGCAGACTATAGAAGTAGAGAAATGAAAAAATGACTAATTACAGATGCTCAAACATAGCATTTAATGCAGATAGGATAGGATAATGAAATTAATCAAGCATACATGTTGAATTAGCCCTCAAAGGTCAAGGAAAAATAAGCAGGATATGTGTGAAACTCTGATCTTCCCAGAAAAAACAAGTGCACTGTACAAATTAATGTCTGCATCAGGACACTTCGTTAGCAGTTGACAAGACTTTCACACATGCTTATGTCTGCCTAGGTGTATTAAAGCTCCCTTTTTCCAAAAGAAATTATGGAGTGGGGAAAGAAGCATCTGAACCCTTAGAAAGTACATTTGGAAGTCAACCAAAGGGACCTTGTTATCAGTCTTTTTGATAAAATACTTAATGCTCCCCCTGCTGCCCTGTCTATTAAGAAAAAAGCAACATGACAGTGAACTTGGCAGAATCTGGATGTGTGAGAGACTGTAACACCCCTAACAGCTAAACTAGTTGTTTTTGAGAAGATAGCTGAAGTCTCTCCTCCATTTGTATCTATGTGGAACTTGAAGCTGTAAGCTTTTTTTGCTTTTGTTATCGACTCAGATAGTGTCTTCTGGTTTAATTCGTTTAGAAAGATGAAGATTTTTTGTACGTTCTTGATTATATATCTTGCACATATAATTTTACTTATTTTCTCAACAGACCCTCTGCTAATGCAGAGGACCGCTATTTTGTCACAAAGAGACCTTTACAAAAGTCATGTTACTATAACAACCAAGTACACCATTTCAACCCAGGAACTATGCTTTTATGCTAGTCTTCCTTTTCCTTCTTCTTCTTTTTTTTTTTTTTTTTTTCCCCAAACTGGATAACGTAGAGGAATACTCTTACAAATGCATGGAGATATATAGACATAAAAAGGTTCACAGTTCAGACACATATTTGAGGCACATCCAAGATTACGTGCACACGTATATGCCTTCATCTACTACTAATCTAGCAACAAAGATGAAACAGAGAAAGCTGTATTAGTTATTTCTGTGCCAAAATATTCACTTAATTTTCAATGCAGTCTTTCCTGAAAAGCCAGTGGACAGTGTTAACTAAGATCATTATTAGATGAACAGCATTATTCACCTTGTGTGGTTGGGACTCCGTCTCTCCTGTCTCATTTTCTGCCATGGCTCCTTGGAGCTGCTGGCAGCTGATGGAAGACGAACACTCCTCCATCTGCATCATAGAAGCTAGAGGACTAATTGAGGCATTTTTCAAGTCAGAAAATTTTATTTTCTGCCTGATTTCCTTGCAAGTTGCTCTCTCTGAGGTCCTCATATGTAACTGAGAATTTGACCCTATGACTCAAATAAGAAACACTCTAGAACAATTTAGTTTATAACTCTAAGCACTGTGTTACCTTTATAACTTTGTGCTTTCCTGTCTGGAAGAATACCAGTAGTACTAACATTAAGAAAATATCTCTATTTTAGTTTCAAGGCTGAAGTGGAGAAAAAAGAACTTCATTTAGGCCACTCAGATTTAAAAAAACTGAAGTAGGTCTTCCCTGGTGTCTATTAAATGAACAAAACCCCAACCTTACTGTAGAAATCTGTCAGAACTTCAGATGAAAGGCTTTTTGATGTATGCCATGATGATTGGTCTGGAAGTTGTTGAAAGCAACAGGCGTGAAAACACTGGGAAAAATTCTGTCCTCCAGGGCTGCAGTGCACTGGAGAGAGTCTGCTGCAAGCTGGTTATGTTAAAGGAACTTTTTCTGGTCTCCTGAAGTACAGGTTGAAGCTTGAAAAGCAAAAGTGCCTTTATGCAAGCATCAGAACAGTTTGGGTGAGTTGTTCCATGTTGAGGTGTCAGCCAGGACTGTGGTCTTCCTTTGTAGCCTGAACAAGGCATTTGGAGGAGAGATCACAGATGAAAGAACAAAGAGTTAGGAAAGAGTACCTAAGAGTTGATCTTTTTGCACTGGGCCATTCTAAGAGATACAGAAGAGAAGCTCAGTACCCATGGTCAATCTAGTAAGAGCATGCTTATCAGGTGAGCAAAACAAAAGCAACATTAAAGATTTTAAGCCTATGAAGATGTTGCATTTCCTGGCAACTGTACAGAAATGTTACAAGTAAGGAGTAAGTCCACCTACTGAGTTGAGGAGGTGAAAGTGAAAGAAGGGGAAGCTGGATCTATTTTCATATTATTGCTGGGAAAAAAGATAAAAACCAAGTGGAGACTTTTACTAACAGCAATGGTGAGAAATATCAACATAGATGGGCTGACTGGACTCAGTCAACACTGGAGAACCCGGAGGAAATAAGACCATAGCAAGCTACATACTAGAAATTGAGTAGAAAAATTTCTTAACCAAGGATAATGAGGGTCCAAGTTTCACTACAGAATGACAGTGATACACTGGTGGTCCTGCCTTGACAAAGGCACTGTAAGACTGGATTGCTCTGAAATTTCCTATAAATAAGGCAAAGTTTTAATGCTTCTCATCAAGGGATGTCTGTGTGCTTCTCTGATTAGCCATGCTCAAGAAAGTTAAATTCAAGTTTGAAAAGAAAGGCTATTAGAGTAGCTGGGAGAAAGGGGAACTTTATCTTACAAATAGAGATTAAAGGGACATGCTCTCTTTAGAGTAGCAGTATTAAGGCTGAACAGGGATAATTGCTGTCCATGTGTATATCAGGAGAGTAAACACTTCAGAGGGATAAAAAGCACATTAAGACAAAGAACAATGATGGCTAGTAAACAAAAGTACTAAACTGGCAAAAAGAAACTAAAAAGGTTGTCAACCATGGCAGTTGAACTCACTTTCCCAAGGTTAAAGAAAAAGAAGTTTTCTAGGTTTATGAAATGAATTACTGACATGTGTAACATTTAGAATACTGTCTCCAATGGACCAGGCTGGTCTGTACTTACTTCATGTTCCCAGAGTGAATACATGCATATGTCACCACGCCAAGAACTCTGTTCTTACCTAACTGGAAATATAATAGATTGACTAGTCAGAGCCAAGGAAAATCATTTTTGTGGCCACTTGTCCTGGATTTGGTTGAGATAGAGTTAATTTTTTTCATAGTGGATGGCATGTTGCTGTGTTTTGGATTTAGGAGAAAAATAATGTTGATAACATGATGATGTTTTAGTTGTTACTGACAGTGATTGCATTTTGGCTTCTCATGCTGCCCTGCCAGCAAGGAGAGTGGGTAGAGACTGAATCAAGACAAATGACACAAACAGGCCAAAGTGATGTCCCATTCCATGTAGCGTTATGCTCAGCAATAAAATTGGGATCTGCTCCTTATCGAGGACTAGCTGAGTGTCCATCAGTAGGTGGTGAGAAATTGTGTTGTGCATCACTTGCTTTGCATATATATATATGTACGTATCAAATATATTTAATAATAATAGTAATAGATGTTACTGATATTGTTACCCTTCCTTTCTTGTCCTATTAAACGGTCTTTATCTCAACATATGCGTTTTACTTTTTCCCAATTCTCTCCTCCATCCCACAGAGAGCAAATAACTGTGTGCTGCTTAGCTGCCAGCTGGGTTAAACCACAATACCACTGACATGATTTTACAGGAGAGATTGTTGAAAAACAGATTTAGCCTTAGAGAAAGGCAGGCAAATAATGAAAGGAGCTGAACTGTCCAGGAAAAAAAATAATAAAATAAAGGATCAAAAGACAGCAAGTAGTGGAAAATGAGTACAAGGCAATAAGATAAAAGTTTAATGGTAGCAAGACAGAGACAGACAGTCTGAGAATGGAGATGTCTTGATCTAAAGTGAGGGTGAGAGGTAGAATGAGTAAGGCTTGGCCACTATGCTGGAGTCCATAAAGTGGGAAACAGGACAGCTTTATGAACTGCTGTTACAACGGTCCCAGGAGGAAAAAAGCAGTAAAGCACAGGAAGGATTGGTGATACTGTAGTCTGAATGTGGTCCTAAAGCTGTGCTCCAGTTGAACTTCACTCATATAAGAGGTATTTAGATGCAAATTTGTTCTTGGGCAAAAACTTTGGACTGATTTTAGAGAGTGATTATAAAGAAGGTGTTGGACTGTGCTATTTCTTGATATTGGCTAAAGCCTACGACCTACTGCATGCAGCCTTTTTAACTAAAATTCACTTCAGAAGAAGTCTGCCTACCTTTGCAGTGCCAGCAGGTGACTAGTATTGAGATGTTGACCATAAAAGTCTCCCTAGAAGGTCTCTTATTTTGTATTTGCTAGCTAAGACAGTACTAGTAGACAACCACAGAATAACATTAATGAGCCATCTGAGCTGTAGGTGTGCCCTCCTCTGCCATAGTGACATCCGTGGAAGACATCCTCAGTATGTTTAGAGAACTTTACATCTCTGTTGCAGTGTAGTCCTGGCAATGCTGATAAGCAGCAGGTCTAGATCAGAGAAAGGTGAGTAGATACTGCTGCTGTGGAAGGAAATCATTTGCAGGCTAGTAGCTTATGCAAACTATTATCAAGAACAGCAGCAGAAGTAGAAGGTCTGTAGCTGAACGTGATCAAGCACCTACAGTTTGTACATACAAGACCTCAATATTTTGAAGCAGAGATAAAATGATACCTGGAAAACACATTTTTGGTGACTGAAGTGAAAAAAAAATCCATTTCAGAAAGAAATTGGAACTGGGAGAACAGTGGCAAAGTAATCAGCTAAAAAAAAGTTAGAGGCATCGGAAGTAAGACTGCTTGAGAGCCCTTATCTGGGAGACTTCTGAACTCTGTTGTACATAGAGCGAGATAGAGCTTAAATAATAGAGCTGAAACTTATTTAGATATTGTATGTTACTGTTAGTTTTAGCTGAATTCTTTATTGTTTCACTTAAAGTGAATATTGGGGTATATTGGAGGGCCCAATATAAAAGGCTCTTTCTTAAAGGACTGAAATGGAAAATATAGGACATTTTAGAATTGATTGACATTCTTTTGGTAACTCTTCTGCAAATCCGGCTCAGTATTTTGATCTCTGCATGATGGTAGGTCTCCTCTTAATATCTGGCTTTAAACATATTCTTCAAAGGCGTAGAGGTAATAGCTCATTCTTGTAAACAAAGCAAATTTGCACAGTGCTTAATCTGTCACTGCTTAAAGACCTACATGAATCTTTCAGGCTGCAGAATATGCAACAATTCTTAGGGGAGTAACCTGTGCAGAACCCTTGGAAAGCACATGGATGTGTGACACATGGTCACTGCCCAGTGCCCAGGGGTCTTCATGGAGCCTTGCTGGGCACTCCTTAATGCACTGGCAGGACTATAGCCATACAGTATGAAATCTGAAGTACTTACGTGGTTTTGGATCAGTTTTTTGCACTTAAGTGTCCTGAATTACAACAAAAAAATTGCAAACAAAATGAAAATTTCAGGATTATAGTCCTGTATACAGCTAACACAGGAAGAAAACCCAGAAAACTCTAATAACTACATTATTAGGTGGTTAATTGTTCAATTTAGTGCTTGGTTGGTAACGATATCAAACACATATGCTAATAAGACTGTTCTTACTATTACAAGACACTTTGGGACATTCTGAATTTGCAGGGTGCAACGGTATATTAAACCAAATAGTAATTCTGTATTTGACAATTTGGCTTTGTTAGCATAATACGATTTTTATTTTATTGTAGCAGTGAAGAGGGAAACATTTTGATAATTATTTTCTTTCATTATCCATTTATATTACTTTTTCCTACTCGATATTTTATTTTTATTTTTTAAACAAAACAGAAAGCTTTTATAACCAAAAAGGCTGAATGAAATAAAGAAACCCTAATCTGTTTAGTTCTATTTTCAATAATATTCAGCAAGGAAGGTGTCAGCATAAGAAAATAACTTTAATATCCATCAGCTCTCCACATATTCCTGGTATTTTTACAGAAAAAAAAATAGACATGATATTATAAAACCTGCATGATAGTAAAGAGTTATTGTGCTTGTGATTCCCTTTTGATGTGGGAGAGAGATGGTTTGGAGGGAATTGTATCTTTTAATAGGTCAACTGGTATAATTGGAAAAAAATGGAGGAGAAGAATGTATAAGATCTTGCTTTTTTTTTTTTTTCCCCAGCTGTTTCAGTCTAGTGTAATAAAAGTCACTTTTTTTTTTCCTCTTCAAATCTTGCTCCTTTTAAATCAAAGACTCTCCTCCATAAGATGTCTTGCTGCCTGTGCAGGTTTTCCTGTGCTTCAGTCTTTCTCGTTATGTCCAACCGCGCCAAGATCTGCCCATTTTCTTTCAGACACCTACTCCTTCCCCTGCAGCTGGATTTCAGCTGTCTGCTTGGGTAACTCCAAGGTAGCTCTGCTACCCCAGCTGCTGCTGCTACCCCATCTCTGCTCTGTCTTGTTTTTCTCAACATTAGCTGCCTCTTTCTTTTCCCTAATGGCAGACTCAGCAAGAAAAAAACAAAAACAAACCAACCCAAAACACAAAAGCAATATGTTTTCTGCGTGTCCAATTGCTCCTCTGCACTTCGTTTCTAACCTGTAGGTAGGAGATGTGCCAGGAACATGATGGAATGTCCTTTTAGTTATCCAGACTTACATACTGAGTTTGCATAGGCCCATCCCTTACACAACTACCGCTGGTCTGCTGTCCTCTGTAGGGATAACCATAGGCTGAACCTATGGCTTGAAGATACCTGTGCCTGACTGTGGGCCATGCATGCCCACAAGAAAGGAAGCATTGCAAATGGAACTTAAAACTGTGGCTGTGCTTCTCCTAAGGCAGAGAATAGCTGCATTTCAGCATCTCATCTTACCACTTCGAGTTGCTCTTTTTTTTTCAATACAGGCATAGTTAGTCCTACCTCTTAGCTATGGTCAGTCATTAAATAAGATGGTGTTATTAAGCTAATTAAAAAAGTCTAGCAGGAGAATGGAGTGCAGACTTCTGCAGGATGTACAATTAACCTTAAGTGAGTGAGGAGGGGAAACAGCAAATTAACAAACCGGCTGCCTTTAGCCAGATACTGTGCCCAGCTTTCCACTTGCTGTTAATCAGACAGATTGTTACATGCTTTGGGAAGTTTAGCTGACTTGCCGGATCAGCACAAAACAGAAGCTCACCAAAGAGATCACACAGTGTTTCCAAAAGCATCTGAAGGAATTTATAGCTTGTGAATTACAAAAGCAACTCTTAATTAGTCCCCAGAGGCGGTTGCAGGAGTACAACTGAGAACACTGCCTCGTCATATTTGCTGCCTTCTCACCATTTTCATATGGGAGTCTGATAATGAATGTTCTCTAACAATTGGAGCTCAGGGACCTGTGGCTAATAACATTCCTGAGCAAACAACATCCTGTGTTTGCAGTGCCACAGATATTGGTTGGATACCACTGTGTGTCAGTACTGCCACAGCCATGGTGTTTAAGTGGAAAGATTTGGTAGGTACCAGGGACATCGAGGAAAATGAGCATCTTGGTAGCCTAACAGTAGCCAAAACATTTTGTGGTATGTTTGTGTTTCATTTTTCTGAGATGTAGTTTTTATTCATAAGCTCTGGAAGTACAAACTCTCAGTTCTTTCCTATGCTATGGGTGAAATTGATTTTGGATAGACAGGAGCATGGACATGAGTGAATACAAACCACCATCCTTGTGTGCTTTCTGTGTCTTACTATTCTCCTTGGACCATTTCCAGATTTTGTTTTCCTTGGAGACTGACCACCAGAACAATGCAAACCAGCTGCAAAAGTCTGGGGAGCCTGAGTTTAAACATTTTTCTTATGTGGGCTCAGTTGAAGAGGGATTAGGGATTCCAGGATCAGATCCACTGATAACATTGCATTCTGAAAACTCTCTGATCTGAGAAAGAAGTTTTGATGAAGTAATAATTTCTTTGCTATCTGCTACAAAAGCAAATGTGAAATCCTGCTGTGGCTGTCTCCGACCTTGCAAACCTGCAAACTTGAATTCATCAGTCATTAGGAACAGTTTTACCAGTTACATTAAATCTCTGCAGTGACACTGTGTATCAGTATGTTTGACATTACACGACATACACAAGTTGTCTCCTTAATCCATTAATTTAGAGTTGTCAACCCAAACCCCAATTCTGATTCTTACACTGGGGCAGAAGTTTCTCAGAGAAGTGCTCCAAAAGTGAATATTTTAAAAAGGGAAATATCTAGAGCAAGGCATTGCAGAAGTACTCAGGTTTTCAACAGCAGTGGAGGAAAAAAAATGGGATTAGGAAGATCAGTGGTGAATTGCTGGAAGTTCTGTATTTTTTTTAAACTGGGTTGTTTATTTGGTTACTTATACATAGATTTACATGCTTGTCATTAAGCACCTAAGTATGAAATGCTTGACCACAAGTAGTTTGTGAGTTCTCCCCTGTTTGTCTTCATTAGTGCACGTTTGTTGCAAATCCCTTACAGGAGAATGAGGAATGTCTTCATCCTCCATGCTGGTGCAAAAGAAATATTTGAATGAACTTTATGATTAAAGAGCCTAACTAGTTTTAGTCTTCTTAGTTTTAGAGGTGAAGCAGGACCTCAGCAATTCAAAGGGAGAAAAGTAGGAAAAGAATAAAAAGGCACGCAGGGGAGATAGGAAGGGTGAAAGACAAAAGCTAAAATGATATATCAGTGACAGATCATAAAATGAGATTAACGTGAGTATTTTTCATTTAAGTTTAGTGTTTGATCACAAATTAAAGACGTAAGAGCTATCTTGGCTTTAGAATCAAAGGAATTTGCCCTTTTTTCTTTTTCTTTTCTTTTTTTTTTTTTTTTAATGAGAAAGTCAGCTATTTAAATAGTGGCAAGGTTCCTGGCCATAAATGTTATCACAGATAGTATTTTAGAAGTCAAATCAGTCATTCTGGCAAGATATTTGCAGAACTAAAATACTTTCCTCAGTCATTATCTTTGTTATGGGTCAAGTGGTCTCTGACTGATGGAGACTCAGGCCTGGTCAACTTCAAAGATCCAATTACTTTGAGGTCTGCTGAGTGCTCATTGGCTTCTTGAATCAGCACCTCACACCATATAGCTCTGGTGATCAGAAACCAGCAGGTGAGTAATGGGTCATTGAAAAACTTGCACTTTACTGCTCCCATGAATTTATTAGGCAGGATGATTGTCTATGCTGTGCACTTGATAAAACACAAATAACAGGGCATTATCACAGCATCTTTGCTCTTACTGTAATAGCAGATAATTGGTTCTCTTTTGCAATGGCATTTGTCCATATTTGTTCCAGAAAGGTGATCGGTAATGCCAATCCACCAAGTCATGACAGCAGTATAGTCCTCATACATTAATTATGCAGTCTTTTATGCTAATAAGCATATTTTCTAGGCCACTAGAAAAATGTAAATAAAACATAACCAATTTAAAGCCATCCAGCCCCACATTCCATTGGCAGTGACATTCACTCCATTCTGGGATCCCTCTGCCAGCCTAAAATACAGGTGTCAGTGGTTAGCAAGGAGATAGAGAGAAGTGAGTTGCTACCAGCTGCTTCTGTAAACTCCCATCCCTCCTCAGTAGCACTGCAAATGAGGTAACAGAAAAAATTAGGGTCAATCTCTGAGTATCTCCATCACATTCCGCTCTCTTCTTGATTTTCCCTGGCTGAGAAGATACCCCTGTGGTCCTTGTTTTCATGGTTACTTTCTTGAATTTCTAAGTAGAAGTTTTTCTCCCTGGGCTGTTGTTGATCCTGTGATTTTGGCTGAATTGCTTCTGCCAACAGGCTCAAACATTTGCAGTTGAAAGACAGTGCAACAAAAAAGCCACGGAGGTAGAAAAAGTAACAAAGAGGAAAAAAAGGCAAAAGAAAAAAACAGTGTTGTGATGACATTTTGAAATGCCCTGAGTACCCCACAGGAAGACTTAGAGGACCCTCTGGTTTTTCCAGCACGTTAAAAAACAGGTTTAATGGGCAGCAGGCTGAGAGTCAGTCAAATGATGAATTGAGACAATGGTTATCTCCAAACAACTCATTTGCTGTCCCTTTTATCTTTGAGGCAGTGATGCTTTTGAGAGGATCTGGGGATGGCTGCCATTTATCGAGACAGATGAACTCATTTGCAGGAAGAGGAAAGGCAGAGATACAAAGATTGACATTTCTACTGTGTGGTTTGAAGCTATAATGTAAAGCCCAGGGTCCCTTCTGTCCATGGACTGCTCATCAGCTAAGGTGAGTGAAATGGATTTGGAGAAAAACAACGGCAAAAGGCTGATGAGGACTGTGTTCTCATGAATCCATTTCTTTGCAGAGGCTAAGAGACTGAATGCCAGAGAACTGCTGACATGCTGTGCCATGACAGTCACTCTTGCAAGTCAGATTTGTTGGCAACAGGCCTACTTTGAAGGGATCTTCCTGTCTGAGGCTTGGATTAGATGTGTGTAGTGACAGGCTGCAGATGTGTGTAGGCAGATCTCAGCTGCCTGTGCCCCCATGCTGTGGGACATGGCTAAGTTTGCAGAACAGGATCATCTCAGATGGAGATAGGGAAGGAAAAAGAATTAGAGAGAAGGATGGGGTGAGGTGCGGAACCTAAAGAAAGGGTAGGGAAAGAATGGAAGGAGAACGTGGAAGGATAGGTGAAAACTTGCTGGCAAGAAAATAGTTGGCAGGAGGGAAAGGAACGGAGCAAGAGAAAATTGGGAGTCACTGTTGTGGGCTGGGGAGGGAGGTGGGAGCTGCCATGCCAATGACAGCCAGCCAAGAGAGGGGACGAGAGTTGATCAGGGGGCTGGCATTTATCAATTACATTGAGCAAAGTGAAGGAAGGAGTGTTTATGTTTAAGAAGAGTACAAAAAAGAAAACCAAAAAAACTTTGTAATGACTTATCTGAATCATTAGCAGTGTTCCTCCAGGTTGTTTCTGTGCTGTTCAAAACTTATAATCCTTTACTTGTTTCTCTATTCAATATTTTCCTTTTCATTTCATAGCAATTTATGTCCTGCTCATGCAATTTTGATTCAGGTAAATTTCCCTTTCAGTCTCAAATTAGTGGAAGTCTTGCCTGAGCAATGGCTGAATTATTTGTCTCTTAGGGCTATTATTTCAAGCATTACAAAGCCTTTATTTATCAGCAGTCCATTTGTGCATAAACCTGACTTGTGTCTTACTGGAATTAAAAAAGGGCATTCTGTAAGAGACTGTAAACCATAGCCTACAGAGCAGGAGAAACATCTGCTCTTACAGGGCTTTGAGCACTACCAATGAGCAATGCTTTCTAAGAAATAAATTCTATCGGATAATATCATTTTAAAATGAATTTCTAATGGTTATAAAAATATTGACTTTTCTGTCAACAGAATTGTGGTTAACTGTTCTAAACTGAGTGAAATGGTGTTTGGTTTAGGTATTTTTAGTTGTTTCCTAGTTGCCTAGATATTGAAAAGGCAGTACTTCATATTGTGAACACGTACATTCCAACTTTTTCTGTGATGAAAGACATAAATGCTGAAGACTTCTGAAGTGACTTCTGGTGGGCTTGAAAAAAATCGGAACACTTTTTGAACTGCTTTATCATTGTGATGCGAAAGAGGTTTTGCTTTGCTTTGCTTTGCTTTGCTTTCCTCTTGGATGTCTGCAATTCTACTGCCCTTACCATGTGAAGTGCTCCTCGTGACTGTGTCCTTTGCTGAACTTTTCAACTGCGCCACTGACATTGAAATACATTTCAGATTTCCCTCTGACTGTCTGCCAGCAAATTTCCTTCTATGCTCACCTGATACTGAGGGGTTGAATATCTCTCCACGAGCTGTATAGTTCAGTTTTCAGTTTCTCTAATTTAGAATACCTTGTTACTTTTAACTTGTTTTGAAGACTTTGGCATTTTCCCTCATTATTCCAGCTTCTTTCATAGCTATGTTCATTTGCCTTAAACCTGAATTGTGTCCTGTACGTGTTACAGACATTAAAAAAGCCCTCTGATGTTACATCTGTTGCCTCATCCTTGCCAACCTGTGATTTTGAAAATGACTGATCACATTTTTTTCTGACAGTTTAGGTCCTTATATATCAGCAGAAGCAAGTCTCTTTTCTGGCTCGGTATCTCATTGCTAAGAGCAGAGACTTTATGTTTACTTACTTATTTATTTTCATTGTTTGGTGCCATCTGGATATGACTTATTTCATGTAAAAAGAAGAGAAGAAGCAATCTTTGCAATGAAAGAACATCTCTGGAACTGATTACTATCCAGAATATTTTGAGAGCTAATAAAAGCAGGCAAGGTGCCATTTCTTGATAATATTTTTTCCTCTCCACACTGAGTACCTGAGCTAGTCCAGTGCTCTGAGGAGAGTGTTTGTGCATGAAAAACAGCATTTCTTCCTTGTCACACGCCTTAGCATACTGCTCTGGTGCCTGTGAAATGCATTTCATGCCTCACTCATCTGTTACTTAAATGAGATGTAAAAGCAGTTCCCACCTCGTCTACGTTTGCACTGTTTTATAGAGCAGTGTAGATGCAGTTCCCCTGAAAGTAACAAAATGAGGTCATTAACCCCTGCCTCCCCTTGGACTGAATCCATGGTCTGATCCTTTCAGAGCTTGAAGAGAGTGGTCTGCAGGAGCATGCTTAAGGGGCAGAGGGTTGCTGAGGGACCACCATTCTGCACAGCTCTGGGAATTCTGGATGCTGCATCCGACCCACTTCTAGAGAACTGCAGAGACCTTAGCTGCAGAGCCTGGCTTCTTGCTGTCTTACATTTTACTCCAGCATAGAGAAGTGAAAAATGTTAGCTTCCTGTTTCAGTGGTTTTGTTTTGTTTTCTTTTCTTTCAGTTTTTGAACCTTATAAAATCACAAATAGCTGTGTAAGAAAGGACACTGAAGTCCCTAGAGTATAGCTGTACAAATTCAACCAATTTGACCACTTTTCTTTCATCAACTGAGTCCTAGAGTTGAAAATAGAGTGGCAATGCGAAGCTTGCAAGGTGTTAGCTATATTTGGCATCTCACTAATGCCTCTGAAAACACAGACTGAAAATACTAGCTTTCTTCACATGATACCTTCCTTTTTTTAATTCTAGTGCTCTCTGCTGGTTATGGGATCAAGATGCCTTGGCTGGCTTTCACCTCTTGTAACTCTGAGAGCAGAAAATAACCATGTCCACCTGAGCAGTCACCCTAGTGAATGAAAAAGACAGATGTTTCAGTAGTATGGCTATTACAAACAAATTCTTTCAGGAGAAGATGCAGCATGATATACAGGTGTCTCTTTCCTTCTGTTGACTACAGAAAGAAGTCTAAGCTGCAGGCATGTGTCCTGAGGGTGGATGAGATGAATCCCTCTCTTTTTTTCTGCTGAAAGGAAAAAATGCTGAGATTTTTCTGAGAAAGGGCAGTGTAGTCTGGGGTCACATCTTCACAATGCCCTGGACCAGAGATGTTAATGGATCTCAGCTTGTTTAATAAAAGCAAGAAAGGCAGATCAGGGATGCCAGCTCATAAAAAAAGAAGTAAACAAAACAGGCTGTCTTGGCTCCCACCATGTGACAGCAGAAATATTATTGGCCAAGTGGAAAAAGACAAAATCTGTTGAGGAAGAAATGCTATTTTCAAGCTTTATAAGAGGAATCGCAAACATTAAGAATAAACAAACTGGAAAGTAGAAAATATTGGTTTTGTTCCCCATTTAGTGTTTGCAAGAATGACAAGATGGAACATGCTGGACTTGCTGGAGATGTGTGAGACTACAATGTGCTAAAATACTTGTCTTAAAAACTCATGGGTTAAATCATTATAGAAGCAAGATAACTTCGAATAGGTTTCTTCTAATGGCTGGCTCTTTGGCTTTGTTCTGTAGGGTGCTGCATGCCCTCTGACAGCACTTAGGGTACCTGGAGGGTTTCACAGCATCCCTCTTTGTTCTCAGTTTTTATGCGCTGGAGGGAATTGTTTCATTTGTTACCTCATTCAAAGACATACCTAACAATAGTGTTTATGCATTTCTCTCCCTCTGTGCAATTATATTTTTACATTTTCCTATTATTATGTGCCTGCAGTTTCTATAGCTCACAGTCTGTGAGGCGACTGATTTGCGCCACAGAAATGTTGCATGCATGGATTAACACAGTTCAGAGCAGATGTAGGGGAGCTTTAAGTTGTGTGGGCAGATGTTTGGGTTTCTTCACTGGGGAGAAGTACCAGACTGACTACCCACCCTCTGCCTACTTTGCACCTTGCAGTAATCTTGTCAGGATTGGAAAAATCTTAGCCTTTTTTTTTTTCCTAGCCACTGCCATGCTAAATACACCAGCTATGTACTTAGATTCACATTTCTGATGTATTTTGCTTTGCTTTCACTTTGTTGAGGATACATGTTAAAGAATTTAAGCTGTCTCCATCTATGCTTCTTTTCTGCAAGGTAATCTCTGTAGGAAAATCCCTGGGAACAAACCAGTCCTTCAGTATATAACTGGAAACACTGGGGAAGCAGCAGTTTATTCACTGATAAGAAAAATTTCTTCAAGGCCAAATTAGTGTGTGTGGATGAACTGGGAAAAGTCACAGTGAATCCTGCAGAACCTGAGATGTAGGTGGAGTTTCTAATTGCACAGTGAGAAATCTGACTCTAAAAGTACTACTAAGAATACTTTGTGGACTGAAAAGAGGTGAAAGAACCCAGCTCCTCTCTATTTAATTCATAGAGACGAGGTTTATTAACTTCTGGGGTCTTGATATTTGTACTGCAGGCTGGTAGGCTGACATTTCTGTATGAGTTTTGGTCATCTGTGCAAAGGGCTGAACGCTTTGTTGATGGCCAGTACGCTAAGTCTATTGCAGTCATTTGTAAGCAGATTGCATGTGCAAAGCTGTGCTTGGTAATAAACCAGGAGAGCTACTGGAAGTTTGTTTTAGCAAGCAAATGGTCCTGCTGGAGCCAAATGTGACATAGGGTCATCTTTGTGACTGTAGAATAGATCAACTGGAAAAGAATGGAACTCATTATGAGGACTTGTTGATTTCTTTTAAGGTTTTACTTCTCTCTAATGTTAACAGTAATTTAAATCTCACCTTAGTCAGTGGTGAGTCAAGCCATGCACAGTGAGATCTTTTGTTTTCCTTCCACTGTGTCAATCTATTCACAAACTTCTAGCACCTTCTGTCTTTGAAGTTGTTTCAGGTCAATATAATTCAGGCGAGCAGTTAGGTAACAATTTCCTTGTCTTGCTAGAAAAGTCATCTAAATTTTAAAGCTTAATGCTATGAAAGAACTTCACTGAGCATATTCTTGTTCGTGTAAAGGTAAAGAGTAAGTGTCTTGGAAGAGTGCATGTTGGTCTGAGGCAAAAGTTTATTGGATTTCTCTTCAGTTTCCATTGCTGTTCTTAAGTTCTATTCTCAAGTCTGCCAGACTGCTGCATTGGATTCTTGGAGCAGAGTGAGGTATGGTTTGCACAGAATCTGTCTATACTGAAAGCTTCTGAGCTCTAAAGCTAACGAGATTTGAGATCCAAATATATATGCTGAAAAAGTATGTGAAGACCTTTTAGAACAGTCTTGGAGCACTACACCTTTACTACAAACTAAGCGGACAGCTCCACACATGCTAACCCAGCAACTTATATAGGGCAGAACAGATTGGAGAAAAGAATGATAATGCAAAAAAATATGGAAGAGAGGTTCTCCTAAGTGGGTAAGAAGACAAATGAAGACACGCTGGAGATATAAGAAAGTTGGAAAAAGGTAAAGGGAAAGCCTGTGTTGTTTAGTTATCGTCAGGTAATTCTGACTTTGACTGGGCAGAGAAATGTTCTTCTGGAATAATGCTTTTTGCATGAATATTTGTATTGAAAAGATGTGTTGTTTCTTGAACTTCTAAAACTGCTGTAAGATTTTCTTACGAAATCCTGTACAGATCTTCATATGTGATCTGAGACAGAGTACTCTTGACCAGTGTATCTCCTGCCCATTATTCAGGTTTTCTTGCCTAAGATAGCCAGTTCAAAGAAGCTACCATGTACTTGTCTTGTGAATGTTCTCTTGTTCTATAACAACAGAAACATATGGTAATGTTGGCAGCCAATCCCTCTTGGATTCCCTTTGTACTCTACCCTAGAGGCAGAAGTTTTGCTGCCCATGAGGCATAATGGAGAAAGAAAAAAGCTATAAAATACACACAGATTTACAAGATTGGGATTCTTTTTTTAACCTATCTGGAACTTCATGATCTCGTTCAAAGGGTTATGGAGGTGCTCAGGAGCTATGGAAAGTCAAAGACCTGAAGAACTTATTCGTTTTTTCCATCTGTTCTCTTTTTCTCAGTGTCTGTGCCTCAAGTAAGCATATCCCCAGCTAAATTGTGAAATGTCATATTCGTTATCACAAGACTTACTGTTTAGATGACCATCTTAAGCTACCAGAATATTGAACAGTAGACCTATTAGCAAAAACGTATCATGTGGCATCAAGAACTTGGCTGTTCTTGTATGTGTCAAGTATTTTTCAGAAATGTATTGCTTTATTTTTGCCTTTGTTTGGAGGAACATGGAAGTGTTAACAATTTATTCACAGTGTGAGACAAACAGATATTAATAGAATTTTAATGAACTCCTCTAAACAAGATTTGAAGATTTCTTTTTTAAATCAAGTGTTATATATGGTTTTGTTAATGTTGCAGCAGTCAAAAATACAGGCATCATAAGACAAGAGTGTGGAAAAAAACACATTACCAGAGGCAGCAAGAAAGTGAAAGTAAGAAGACAATTTCAGCTCAACAGTGCCAGATGCTTTCTCACTACTGAAGTCAAAGCAGATGTTACCAGATTCACATATAGATCACCATGTAATGGCGTCAACAGGGTTGTGGACCTTTGAAACACACATTTGTATTGCTCCAAAGTGGAAGGGCTTTTGAATTTGGGGTTCGCCTTTTGTCTCTCTTTAAATAATTGATTATCAGTTCTGCATTTTTTATATATAAAATTAAATCATCTGCTTCCTACTGATGCTCTCTTAAAAATCTATGTTTTTAAGTACACAAAGAGGCACAGTTTCAGGCCTCCAGCTTCCCATCCTTACACCTCAGTGACCTTAATAATGCCTCTGCCTAGTGAAGTGATAAAGAGAGGATGTACTTCTGTTGCCCCCTGCTCTCTGAAGTGAAATATTGAGACTTTCATTTTGTTAGTGAGAAAATCCTTGCTTTGCACTCTCTCATCTCTGACCCCATATTTTGTTACTGTACTGTAATCTGTTTTTGGGCCACTGCTAGCTCTAATGCCAGCTTTTGCAGGAGGAGCATGATATATGTATGGGAGGCAGGTTCCCAAAGGCTGAATGCCTTTCCCTGATAAAAGTGTCCCTTCATTACTGGACAAGAACATAAAGGTCAGCTATCACCAAGTGCGATACAAATCTACTTACCACCTGAACACAATAAAGGTGCTGGTGGCTTCTAGTCTATTAGCCCACAGAGTAGCTTTTTAATTAAAAATTTCCATTTCAACACTGCACACTGCAGAAGAGCACAGTTTCAGCTGAAGATCCTTCCCAAACGGGTACTGATGATTCTGCTCTTCTAAATCTTGGTGCCATTGTATAGTCGAAAATATTAGCTGCTTTTTCTGTAGAGTATGGTTCAGTCATATTTTCTTTGCCCTCTGGAGTTTATTCAGTTCTGTTGATTTCACCCAGACCTTTCTTTGAAGTGTGAGCATAGGGAATGTGCCATAAGATGTCTGGGGAGAGGGAGATGGGCACTCATTCAGGCTCAAAAGAAAAAACCCGGTAATAGTGTTTTGGTGGGACATACTGGACTAAGATATGTTAGGACTAATGAACTCAAACCTTAGTGTGTAACAATCCAAAGAGCTGTAACTGTAGTAAAATATTTACTCAAGTCTCTGGGCAGTTTTCTCACGTGTGTCACTGTCACCTACCCTTGCCCTGTTAGACTCAGGCTTTCGATACTGGCAGTTAAGGGCAAACTGAAGTCTAACAACCTTGACCCTGCATTAGGGCTTTTAAAGGATCCTACTTTCAACCAGATACTAATAATACTGAAATGATTTACTAACGTCTTCAGAAAAACATCTTAGATTTTATTCAGAAGAGGGTTCTGCTGAAGTCAATGGAAAAAACAGGATCCTTCAGGGTGTGAAGCCATCATTGCAAAAAGTAGTGTAGAGATGTCCTAAAGGGAAAGAATAAACACTGTAGCTCTAGTTTAGTTTGCTCCAACAGCTTGTGTTCTTAGGAGCATTTTCCATTTCAGCTTTTTAAGCTTTTATCTTGGAGGGCAAGGCAAGTTCACTGCTCACATCTAGCAGGAGCTGCTGCCAAAAGGACAGTTCAGTTTGATTCCTGACATTGCATGCTAGCAAAAGAAAAAAGGAGAAAAGGTTTTGATGGTTGTGAGGGAGCTTGTGTTTGCCGAAATCATTCCCGCTCCTTTTCCAATTTTTATTGCTTTCATTGCACAATGGTGTTATGTTTTACAAAGTCACGAGCAGCCTGTGGGATAGCTGACTTCTTTTATGGTCTTTATGCACATTTGCCTGCCTCAGGACAACAGAAGTTACAATATATTACAGCTGCACTTTGGGAGAAATGCATTATATCCAGAAGAGACACCAGACAGCGCCCATTTACCCATTAGACTTGAAGAATCACCCTTGCACCTGCTCCTGCTATGGACATCTGTGGTCCCACCAACAGCATGTGAAATGCAGCCCTTCTACCCTACTCCTCATTTGTCATGCAAGCCTCACTGATAATTATCCAATCTATCCAGGCATCTGTGTGCATGTTCTTACCCCCAAGATTTAAATCTGAAGTGACATAAAAAAAATATCTATTTTCTCTTCCTACTCTCCCCCTCACCTATTTATTTTTTTCATTTTATTTTTTTGTTTGTCAGTCTCATGTGCTGAATATTAAATAGGAAAACAAAGACATATATCATCTGGGGCTGAGAAGGAGCACAGGTGCACATACCAGGCAGCGAGCAAAACCAAAACAACTTATTTAAAATATTTTTATTCACTATTGTGCTCTCATACTTTATTCGACAGCCCAATATGACACCTCAAGTCCGCCTACGTGCGCATGCAGTTTGGAGCTGAGATGTTTTCTTGGCTCTTACGTGTGATTTTTTACCACGGCTTTGCTCAGAGTTGCTGGGTGCAGAAACGCTTCCTTTCCTCCTCCTGTTCTTGCAGCCTATCCCTCAGTATCTCTCGTGGTTTTGCATTTTGGACAGAAACTGCACAGACTCTTTAAATAAAGGGGAGGTTACAGCCTTCTTACTCCCCACCTCTCCAAAAAGTGAATACAACAGGAAAAACAGGAGATGTCGCTCAGGGGGAGAGCCGTCTCCTGGTTTGGCTTTGGCTTGCTGCTTGTCCTTGGAAACTCACTTCACTCCCTGTATTTTCTTCTCCCTCCTTGTCTCCTAACACTGTGAGCTCTTTCAGAGATGAAATGCCTTCTGTGAAGGGTGTGCATCATATCTCCTACACAGGAATCACTGAGCTTGCTGTCAGTAGTGATGTAGAGGTAGAATCTGTTCACTCTGGTCCTGCTTGTGGGTGAAGAAAGTGGGATACAAATTGTCCTAGCACCTGTGTGTGTAGTCTCACCCCATCTTACCATAAATCCCTAACTGGGTTTAGTCCAGCTATGCTACAAATGGAGTCACAGAGCAGCAACCCCAAATCCTGATCCCTTTCAAGACCCTGCAACAGCACACCTGAGAAATGAAGTGTTACAAGTGCACTGACTCCTATACTATTTTTGCTGTGGCTTCTACCACAGAAGGCTTTGGAAGGATGTGAAAAGAATAAACCCACAGTATCAGGCTACAAGTCTGTGGGCTCTGAGATGGATGTTACTCCTCAGGATCAAGACCTCAGAGTTTCAACAGATCTTTCAATGCTCTTTTATCTTTTTTTAAGTTATTATTTTTTTTTTGATGAAATAATAATACAAATCAAATGTTAGGAGCGGGCAAGTATGGGCAAGAAACCAAAGCAGAAAATAACCTTGTTTCACTCCTGTCTTTAGTATTGTATGCATTTCTCTTTTTCTTGTCTCAGAAAGAATACCCAGAACGAATATCCAACCTTGGCGATTCTATGATTCTATGAATGCAGAAGAACTTGAAAGGATTCAGTGGCAGGGGAGTGGTTAAAGATGGAACAGTGAGGACAGAGCAGCATATTAGCACAGGAAGAGAAAACGTGGGATAGTTATCTATATGAACAAGATATATAAATAGGTTTTATTCCACGTTATCTGTGACTCGTGCTTCAGAAACTGCTGTACCACTCTTGGATGTGGTCCACAGCCATTGCTGAGCCAGGAGAGGGACACTGATCTGATACTGTGCTTGAATGAGTTAATGAGTGAAAATCATCACTCACTAGTAAATGAGGATGGAAAACACAGTAAAGATGTGAGTCTGGTCGTATGAGAGTTGCCCATAGAAAAGCAGAATGGGGGCTGTTCCTTGATGGCAGATGAAGGACTTTGAGAATTCTTGGTGAATGAAAAATGGAGAAGTCCTGGGCATGGGAGAGGCATCTCTGGGTGACAGGGCTGGAGACTCACTAGGAACCTAACCAGAAACAGCAGCAGAAAGAGAAGCTCAGGGCAGGGTCTAATCAGATGTTCATCTGCAAAAATTGCCTTGAGTTAAAATATACTTGGTCTTTAGAAAGCACTCAGGTAGGAAGTGGAGAAAAACATACAGTCACCAGTTTAATTCATAGTGGACTGCCACAGGTGATAGAGAATATCAGTTACTCCTGTGAATGAAGACTCTGCATCCCAACCAAAGCCCTGTGGCACTGCATTTGCCATTAATGCTGTTCTCACTTTCTGCTGGAGGGTTTCACAAGAGTAGCCACATATTTAGTTATATTCAGTGATATTCAGTTGCTCGTACTAGCAGGTGCGAGTGAGTGAGCAGTTCTTTATGCCTTAAAGGTACTTTTTCCTTCCAGGGAAGGTAGAGACTAATTGGTTATAAATGATTTGTAGCTGACCCAAAGGGCATGCTCCCAGAAACAACATTTGGAAATTAGCAGCTGATGGCGATGGAGCTATTTGCTTCTCTGACCCTGATTCTGCATTTGTATAGATGTAGACATTGAAGGCTGAGGTAATGATGGATGAGTTGCTGAGTTAACCTCACCAAGTTTATGCCTGCAAGTCATCAACATACTGTGATAAAGATTCAGTAAACTCTGTTTATGTCATGAAGTTTTCCATCAGCTGCAGCCAAGCAAGGTCTGGACTGGCTGTGCTTTGTGCAAGCCATGCCATTGTAAAGCTCATGAGCACACATTTCACTGGATCTGATACACTGCATAAAGTGTCAAGGAGAGTGTTTGTATCTCCCATTTTAGAAGTCTTATTTCAAGTTTCACTATTCCATTTCCAAAACAGAACCTAGGATAGGTGAGCTGCATTTCTGTCCCAGAAGATGCTAGAAAGCAGTGATGAAATATTTCCAAAGAATTCCTTTTCTTGAGAAGAACTATGCCCTTTGAAGAAATAAAATAACATCTCTTTGCAGATCTAAAATACAAGAGCTTGCCATTCTGCAATACTTTTCAAGCACTTGCACAGGAGGAAGTAAACACATAGTTTGGTACAATCAAACACCTCGTGGAAAGTGGTAGCTCCAGGCACTTCCCCAGCTGTTTACCTGGTAGTGATTAACCAGCATGGTAACTGTTGCTAAATCTGAGTCAAACATATTTATCTGTGTAGCTCTGTCTTTCTGTGTGCAACAACCTTTATGAATGACATGCATTTCCAAGGTGGTTGCTGAAATCAAATTGGATGCCATTTCATTTGCACATCTACTACTAGTGCTTTTATTTTCTTCAGCTGATGAATTGTTGTGCAGCTTACAGTACAGTGTTTTTATTGGAGGCTTGCAGAATAAAGATCACATATATGGAGATAAGCAGAGAAGAAGAACGAGCCAGTGGACAATCTTTCAAATGAGAAAGAAAAGTGTGAATGTTTCTCACAACTGCAGAAGATCCATGTGCCAATACAGTGCCTGTGGAGCATAAATTTGCAGAATGCCCTTCTGAAACCTGCTCATAGCCATTATCGCCTTCTAGTTTTGGAAGTTGTCCACTTGGAAGAGAAACACTGAAATATATCTATAATGCTTGTGATGACACATGCCGGGTACATTTCAGTGGACTGCTTTGTACTGACAGATATTCACAAATCACTGAAGTCCTTGGAGTGTAACTCTGTCACTGAAAAGAACAGTTACCTGGAAAATTGTGTTGATGGAACCTGTCAGAATTCTGAATTTCTGACAGTGGTGTAGTCCATATTATGATGAGATTATTCTGAACATCTAAGTAGGGGGTTGGAATGGAAACCTATTCTGTGATCCCTTTTCTTAGGCAATAAATGAAATTTCCAAACTATAAAGAGATAATATATTTACTAAAAAGCTTCCCAAATGTTCATATCTGTCATAAGAACAGGAGACGTTGTGTTCAAGCGGAAGTACTCTTGGTAAAAGAAGACCTCAGTTAACAGATGAAAGGCCAGATAAAAACATTCCCATTCAAAGAGCTACAAAGGGATTTACTCTTAAACTGGGATTGTTGGTTTGTGCTATTTAGCTGCTGAGCACTGTAGCACTGTATCATTTGCATGTATCTGCATCAACAGACATGCTAAAATGAGTATTTTCTAACTCCAGAAGATCTGTAGCTCTCTAGGGTTCAGAAATACCAACCAAGTTTTGAAATTTAATTGGAACTGCTTGAGAACAGTTGGATAGCTCTGGTAAGACTTGAAAAGACATGAGCCACCTGTCTGACTGCTGGCCAGCAGAAGCTGGGAGATGTTGATGACTTACTGACAGCAGCAAAAATAAGGAAGAAAGTGCATGGTGATTTCGAGAAGAGTAGAGTGATACGTCTGAGAGTGATCCTCCTCAATAGAAATATGAGAAAATGGGCACCGAAGTTGCAGAAATTGACAATGTTGGTTGTGGGAAAGAAACTTCTGCTCTACACATTATGATTTTTTTTTCATAACCATGTTAAATGTTTTCCAAAGCTGGGAGTGAAAAAAGTACTTGTGTGTTCCACAGGATTCTTTGGGTACTAGCATGGTTCAGTTGAGACTGTATGAAAGAAACACAAGGCAACAGAGGCATAGTACAGAACTGCGAGGGCTGCTGAATGTATCCTCCTGCCATATGGTCACGATGAGCCTGCTCCAGAGAATAAATGGCAGTACAAAGCATTTTCAGAGCTTATGGAACATGCCTGTCAGCACTGTGTGAAGGTGAAGAAATTCTTGTAGAGTTGATGTAGCACTTGAAGTTTACTAAGAAATATCAATAAAAACTGCTGAGAGATGCAAAGTAGATCCATTGCAAACTGTCTTTTCAATAACATAGCAGCAAGCTGCACACCAAAGTATACTTTTTTAATTTTTTCCAGCAGGTCAACAAAGTCAGGGCCAAACAAATCTTTGAACAAAGAATAAGAGAAAAATAAGCACATTTCTGAGAAAAGTTGTGTATGCTATGTGAGAGTTCCTATGCAATATGCAGACCAGAGATCACTGTGTAGAAACCAAACCAAATTATCTCAGAAGGAAATAGATTCATGTATTGTTTTGCGTATGCTTAGTGGCTGGGATGATAGCTGCAAATCAGTCATAACCCACATAGGTATTCTTGAGCTCGTCCTGCTTAATTCAAGCACTACACTTGTAGTCCTCGGCCAAGAGGAGTGCAATAGCCCTGCCAACCTTGTGCAATTGACGTCCCACTAATTCTGTTATACACTATGCAAACTGCAAAAAAGGAACTTGGGAATAAACTCTGCCATATGAGTTCCTCCTCTTGTTATTGCTCCATTAAGTCATCCTCAGGGCTGAATAACTGATGTCAAGAGGATTTAGGGCAGTTGCTACATGTCTATATTGCCAACTCCCAAAGCTGTCCCAGCATCTGGAATTCTGCTGTTCCCATTCCCACAGATCAATAACTGCATGTGCATGAGGAATGGACTCAAGAGACAAGAAGCAAGCAAACTGTAAATTTGAACCAACTGATTACAAGGAGGAAAATGATGTGCAGTGTCACTTCAGCAGAGATTTTGAAGAGGGAAGTTATTGAGAGTTATTATCATTAGAAATGTTAGAAACAGTAGTTTCTTAAAAGAGGCTTATAGGAAACTGAACACACTTTCATTAAAGAAAAGCAGGTACTTACCACTTGAAAAAATTATTTTTCGCTTTTATTTCATTAATAGTAGTAAGCATCTTCATTTCATAATAGACAGGAAACCTGTCATAACGCAAAATATGATTGTCATGATTTAGGAGGTTACTGCTATTAAGATCCTAATCACACCTACCTTACTATTTATGATTAGTGGGAACTTACGGACAGGAAGATCTGAAAAAGAAAAGAAAAAGAAAAAATCTCAGGTGACATCAGTAATGTATTTCTACTCGTGGTTCCTTGATGTTGAAGAGAACTTGGGATAATCCAGCATTTCTGAAGACCTATTATGATGCAGCCAGCGCTGGATGGAATTTTTAGTGAAGTGGAAAGAAATTACTGTCTAGAGTTGAACCCAAATAGAAATCTGGTAAAAGCCTGATCAGAAAAACTAATATTGCTTTGTCCATCCAGAATGATCTTATGTGACTTCAGATGAAACTTTTTTACTTTTTTTTTTTACCTTTCTGCTGTAAGGCCTGAGTAAAAGTTTGGTCCTGCTTGCCTGTCGCTGGTGCAATGCTTTGTGATGTTCCAACAAACTCGCTGATTTCCAGAGCGAGGTGTATCCCCCCTTGCAGCTCTTTCTACTGTCTCATCTGTCCTCCCTGGTGGACAGCACCCTCATTGTTGTATGTTAGAGACACTTCACCTGCCTGCTCGAGCAAATGCTGAAATAAAGGTGCTTGAAATCTGCAGAGAGGAAGTAAAGAAGGGACTGGAGGGCTCCCACCCTTCTGTGGTCCATCAGATGCCAGCAGACAGACAGGTCGACTGGCAGGGTGTATTGCACCTGCTGCTTTGTGATGGGGATTTTAACAGTGCCAAATGCTTTCTGCATCTAGGTCTTTTCCACGACAGCACTGATGGTCTTGGCACATGGTTGCAGTAAGGTGGGTGGTGGTGCTTGAGAATACAGAGCCCCACAGTGATAGCATCAGGACATATATCTTACCTTGGTAATATGTTTCTGTTTTATGGAGCTGTAAGAAATCTCTGTTCCTCCTTTGTAAGGAGGCAAGTCATGTTATTTATTGTACTGACCCAACTCTCCAAGCTCTGTGTAAACTGAGGAGAAAAAAAGGCTAAATAAGGCTCCTGCTCTTGCTATATTATCCATGCACAGAAAGATGGACAAACATGTCGGTGAAATGCTCACTGGAATCGTGCATCTTGAAGCAGGAGATGGGCCAGGGCTGGGCAATTTAGATCTGGAAGAAGGTTTGAAGACTCCAAAAATCAACATTCTCAGCAGAGCTGAGCTTAGGTTTGAGCTCTCTGGGAAAGTATAGTTCAGCTGCAATCACTCCACTTATGTGGGCAATGGGAAATGGTTCTGCTGTCAGATTGATTCTAGCAAAACCAGATTTTGCCTTTGTTTTAGTCCTTTGAAAGGAAATTTCTAACCTTGCTCAACTGCAGCCTGGGCTGCAGAGTTTTAAGTGTCTTCTGGATACATCTGTCCAGTGCAGTGCTGCATGGACTCCTGAGTAAAAATGAAATACATTGCTTCTGATGAAATACATTATCACACCAGAAAATGCTTAAGGTGGAATATGTATGCAGCTGACTGATTGATGGATAACTGTAAGTCATTTTCATCAACATATCTTTAAAACCATAAGAACATTCTCTTCCTCTTCAAAGATATTTTAGGACTATGATGGAAATTGAAGGTGTAAGGCTGTTTAACCCTTATTTCAGCAAACCAGAACCACTTGCTGTCCTGCTTGCAGACTGAGGTCCACACCTCTCCTTTGACTTCATGTAGAAGCAGGTGACCTGCATGGAAACCTCTCCTTTCCTCAGTGCCCAGTGGGTGGTCGACTGGGAGCATACCCCTATAATCGCGTGTTTCGGTTTCTGGTAGCTTCTCATTGTGCAGATCTTCTGGCTAATCTCCTGTCTCACCTCTTGTGTTCATGCATTTAATTTCAGTGTAGGGCTGAATTCTTCAGTGGTGTAAATCCTGGCGGTCTCGTTAGCTGTTCTGATTTCAGCAATGCTGTGCTTATTTATGGCAGCTGAAGGGCCAGGCCCCGATTTAAAAGCAGTTTTCTCAACTCTGAATTCCTGGCCATTTTTTTAACCTATTGCTTAGAAACGGATATAGCTGAAATATATAAATAAATGCAGAAAGTCGAAAGTATTATAGGATGTGGCTCCGTTTCCACGGAAACCTGATCTTCTTCTTATCCAGTTCTTTTTTTCTCTGTTAGCCGATTTAACCTCTCTATCCTTCTATTAGAACTCTTCCTCATTAAAAGCGTGGTTGCAGGGGTTTTGCTAGAGAAATTGGGCAAAGAAATATCAGCTTTCGCATCTGTTTGGTGAATTATATATTAAAAAAAAAAAAGCCTCTGAGCCTTAGGGAAGAATGTGGAGGAGGGTGAAGGTAGAGGGAAATATAACCGTATTAAAAATAAAAATATGATTCAGTTTGGATAACCACGAAGTAAATTGGTAGCAGGCATGCAATCCATAATCAGTGTCTTTTCTTCCTGTGTTTGTTCCACTTGCCGTTACATTAAGAGATATTCTGTTGCTTAGGTGTATGACAGGGTGCAGTTTGGAGTAGTACAACATGGTGTTAGTTACACAATGGTGTGAAACCAGTAAGAATTTGCCAGCTGACTGGCTTGATGGGTCACTGTTGGAGGGAGGTTGTGTACTGTGGCAGTTGTCTGTCTCTTCCTCATTTTCATTTCTGAGTCACTTTCCCAGCCTCGGTGACATGGCTTTCACATTGAGAGCTGCCAATAAAAGATCCAATCCATTTCTGAAAGCCTCCTGCTAATTAATTCACTCTCTGTAATGCACCTGAATGACAAGGGAGGCTTCTGAGCTATTCCTGAGTGCTTTTGACTGGTACAAGTTATCACTTTGGGCACAGCTTTTGCCCTGTCCCCACTCCTGATAATGTGGCAGTGATTTTTAAAGTGGTGACCTGACCCAGCCTTAGAAGCAATAACATTGTTTTTCTCTCTCCTTGTTTTGTGATTGCTAAATAATGTAGTGTCCCTTGGTGGCAAGGTGCTGAACTTCCACTGACAATAGGAATCCTTGTCAAGAGATGCTACAGAAAATCACATAAATATGCCTGCTTTTTTTTTTTTTTTAACCTGTGGAAACAAGCATTTTTTATGCAGATCTTGTGTAAAGATCTTGCTGCAGGAAGCTGCAGACTGGTCCTAATCTCATGTGGTCTTACAGGTCTTCTGAAGCAGTAATTTCTTCTGCGTATAGAAGCTTGACCATGGGAAAGATCACAGGATTTGGAAGCTCCATAGGGGTGGAAATGCTTTTTTGCGTTCCTGAAGAAGAACCAATCAAGCTTATCAGGTAAATATTATTCATAGTGAATTTTACAGCACTGGCTGTGTTTCTGAGAGAAAGATGCATGTTCTAGCTCGCCAAATGGTGTCTTTGTTTCCCCTTCCTTTCCTGTTCACAGCAATAAATTCTCCTTTATATGGCCTGGTTTTGGGACATGGCTTCCACAGAACTTAACCACAGGCATGTACAGAAATGCATTTGAGAGAGGGGCTGATCAAACATGCTTCTTTCCAGAGTTTTGTGCTTGCACTGCTTTCCCTGACTTTTTTTTTTTTTTTTTCATTATGGCTTTTCAGTTCTCTTACTTCAGTAAAACTTCTCTTGATATGCTGTGAACTAGTCAGACAGAAAAGAACCAGAGCAGATCTCATCAGAGGTACGGTTTCCAACTTGCTACTGAAGCAGTAGTCATGTGCTGTGTGTGATTCAGCACTGCTTGTAACAACAACTATGTGGCCAGATGTGGCCAGATGTGATAGGATCTGTCAGTCACATCATGGCAAGGCAGAGGTTAAAGCCCTGTGTGATAAGGAAGAAGGCCAAAGTAGTCTGGGAGTCAAGGAACTGGATGAAGGGTGATTGATGGCATGAACTGCCCACCCAAACAGTTCAGTGTTGGTGCCTGAGTGAAATCCCAAACTCTCTCATGAAAGCAACTTCTGATGCTTGATTGAAATACATAAAAGCTGGGAAAGTTTTCAATTCCTGTTCCCAGAAACCATTTCTTGAGCCATCCAGTTCCCACAGGTCATTCCAGTGCCTGACCACTCTCTGAGTGAAGAAGTTTTTCCTTATGTCTATCCTAAACCTGCTCTGGTACAACTTGTGGCCATTTCCTTGGGTCCTGTTGCCTGGGAGAAAAGGCCAAACCCCTCCTCATCACGACCTCCCTTCAGGAAGTTGTAGAGTGTAATGAGGTCTCCTCTGAGCCTCCTCTTCTCCAGACTAAACAATCCCAGCTCCCTCAGTCGTTCCTCATAAGACTTGTGCTCCAGACCCCTCACCAGTTTTGTTGCTCTTTGGACACATTCCAGGGCTTCGATGTCTTTCTTGTAGTGCGGGGCTCAAAACTGAACGCAATACTTGAGGTGTGGCCTCACCAGTGAGATCTTGAGATCTTTCAGGAAGAAGTCTTTGCAGCAGGACTGTGTTGTACCACCAACAAAATGCCCAACTGCAGATTCACAGGTCTAAAGGCCAGAAGGCACTGCTTATCTTGTCTGATCTCCTTGAATAACACAGGACGTAGAATTTCACCCACTGATTTCTGTATCCCCCAAGATAATCACATCATATCTGATGACAGTGTTGCGGGGCTGAGGATGGGAAGCAGCTCCATGGGGACCAGGGGAGAGCCAGAGCTTTTCTGGCATGGATACTGTAGCACAGGGACTGGATGGAAGCTCCAGTGCTAAGCTGGGAATACAGGGGTTGCTTCTGCAGTAAGCCAGGATCAGGAGCCAAAGCTGTCAAAGGTGTGGAAATCCTCCCAGTCTGGTTCAGCAGGGTCTGACTGAGCTGTCAGATGTATGCCATCGAAACACTGATTGCCCACCAGATCATTACAGAGTTAGAGGGAATTTATGAGGATAGCTCTGAGATTTGAATCCCGTCTTCTGTTTACTGTCGTTCTACTTGTTACAAGTGAAGATTTTTAATTAAATGTTTACCACATTTAAATTTCAAGTATGTATTCAGATGCATATTATAGTAAAGCAATTCCGAATATTGAACTGATAATTCTACTGAAATGCATAGATGACATCTTACATAAATGTTAGAAAACAACATGTATATTTAACTCAGTGTTTGGCTGGGTAAACTAATAAAGAAAAAACACTTCTTTAAACTGGTCACTAATAGCAGCACACGCTGGGTTCCTAGATACAGTTTTATTTTTGTCTTTATTTCGTATCAACCTTTTGTCTTTGGATGCTCTGGTTCAGCTTTGGTGTTAGCCAGAACGATGATTGCCATATTTCCTGGAAAGCTGGAGGGAATGCAGGGCCCTTTGTTGTTGATTGCTGTCAGTTTTCTTTGAGCGATGCCAGTCTGTTTCTGAGATGTGAGTTTACCCAGGAGGAAATGAGGAGAGAGATTAACTGCTACAAATGCTGATAAAAAAATGTGAATTTTAGTTTTGATGAGCAAAAATGTGAATTTCAGTTTTGATGAGCAAATGCTGCTGCCTGTTATTTAAGGTTGTTGTTTTTTTTTTTTTTTTTTCCAATCTGATCACAGATCAGAGATGTAAGGATAAAAGAAAAAGTGAGTAAGAATAGATCTGCACTTTTCAGGCCAGTTAGTGAGAACTAGGTAGAATGTGGAGATTAAAAACATGTAGTCTCTAATATTTTAAAAATTAACACTGCCGATAGAACAGCCTTGTAAGCTTGTGTCACTCTTTTTTCCACAAACTCCAGTTCTCCCAAGTGCACTTCTTGCTGACCTTTATAAATCCAGGGAATACTCAACACAAATGGATCTGCATTAGCACCACATTTATGTTTGCAGCCCATGGTACTTGCCAGGTGTCTTTTCTCGAGCAGCTGTTGTTGCAGGGCTGCCAGCTTCCATGGCAGATGGGGGTTGGTATTGCTAAGGTCTTTTTTTCATCAATTCCTCATCCTGGTATCAGTCTGGGGAAAAAGGTTTGTTTTTTTTAATTTTTTATTTTTAGAGATGACCTTCTGTATGGTAAAGGTGTGAAGGAAATCTGAAAATATAAATCTTAAATATGAAAAAAAACTTTTTAAGAAATCCCATGTGATATTGTATGAGATTTGAAGATGTGATCTTTGGCTCATGAATACTCTGTATGCCCAGTGACACTGAATTATTAACTTTTCATAGGTAGTCTTTTACTGTATTTCTCTTTTTTTTCCTGGCAGTCTTCCACATTGCCATTTGCCTTTTTTTTTTTTTTTTACCTTCTAGCATAGAAAGCGTTTTTTAAAAACACATTGTTAGTCAATGCCAGGAGAGAGAAAAGCTCTAATATATGTCATCTGTTGGAATATGTTATTGAATTAAAAAAATTAGCACCATAATACCTGCATTATGTCATGAACTTCAGGATTCTGTGTTGTGTTGATTTCATTATAATTGCTCCAGACAGAGGTAATTGCGTTAGGTGTGCTGAAGATCTAGTGATTTCAAATGACTGAGAAAACCATAAATTGTCAAATGGAGATGAATGTTCTCTGTCCCTCAAAATTCCCTATTTAAAAGACAAACTTCTGCCACTCATCTTTGAAATCTTTGCAATAGTTGGTAGCATGACACTGAATTACTTGATTGTGCTGGCACATACAAAACCTGTCTCTCCATAGCAACAAGAGATTATCATGGTAATAAATGCAGCTAAACCATACATGCACAATTTATTCTGCTATTCCCCATCCGCTTTACCTTAAATGACTTTTCCTTTGATAGTCAGTATAAAGCTATCACACAGACTTTCAGAGATGTGTGGTATCAAAACTGGATATTTACTTGGACTTTGGCAAGGCACTTTACATTGTTTCCCACTGCATTCTCCTGGAAAAAACTGGCTGCTCATGACTTGGACAGATGGACTCTCCCTGGGTAAAAACTGGCTGGATGGCCAGGCCTGGAGGGCCACTGCCAATGGAGTTAAATCTTGCTAGTGGCTGGGCACTAGAGGCATTCTCCAGAAACTAGTTTTGTTTAACATTTTTATCCTCGTTTTTGACAGGGGAATTGAGTACACCTTCAGTAAGTTCACAGATACCAAGTTGGGTAGGAGTGTTGATCTGGCTGGGATCAGGCAGGTTCTGCAGAGAGACCTTGATGGGTTGTATTGATGGGTCACATTCACTTGTATGGCATTCAACCAGACTAAATACCAGGTGCTGCACTTGGGGCACAACAAGCCCATGTAGTGATACAGGCTTGGGGAAGCTGTCTGGCAGAAAGGTCCCAGAAGTGCTGGTCACCTGCCAGCTGAATGTGAGCCAGCAGGGTGCCCAGGTGGCCAAGATGGAGATTAATTTCTGTTTTTTTCCTTGTTGTATTTTCCTTGAAGGGTACAAGAAAGAGTGTAGCATGGTGACCATTTCTTAGCGGAAACCAGTTCAGGTAACGTGCCAACCTCTTTCAATATCCCAGCCTAATTTCTTGTTCCTAAGTCCTTCTAAGCTCCCACTAATTTTACTGGCAATTGCCATCTGACTCCCAGTTTGAAAGGAAGAGATGGTCATGGGCTTCTAAGTAGAAGACAAAGATACAAGATGAATGCAGGAAGAAAAGGGAAGGGCAGTATTCTAGTGATAACTGCACCTTACTTTGGTTAGTAATGCACAAATCTCTGACTTGTAAAAGTGTTAAAATATGGCATGTTGACCATATGTTGGAAAAATGTATTTTAAGAGGGTCAGCATTCCCTCAACACGTTTCTGAAAACAACGTTAGCTCCCTGTGAAGCATCCTCTCCTCCTCCACACTAGAAACTTTGCATCCACACCTTTAAATTTGCAATAGGCAAATCTCAAAAGCAACTTCACCATCACAGCTGCCAAGAGACCTTACTATATTCGAGATCATTATACCGTATACAACTGTGTAACCTACCTAATTTTCCTTAATGATTGCTTTCTAACGTAAAGAAACAGCCCTCCTAAATTGACACATTCTGCAGCTGAAAATGATTGTACTGAGGCTGAGAGCGATGGGGAAGCATCCGACCTCCTGTTGTATTCTCATCTCTTCTCAAGGGAGAGACAGAAAAGGTCAGAAGGAGCATTGGGTTAATAATGAGTGGCTTGAGGAAACTGGCCAGGCAGCTGAGTCACCAAGTGCCTTTTTTTTCCCAGCTTGCAGTACTTTACACTCAAAATGTCCTGTACTCCTGGCGTGTATAAACACTTTCCAGTGAATTAAGTTGGCTCAGCCATATGAAAAAAAAATCTAGATATTTATTGGCACCAACAGATTTGCAAAATAGAGGTGTTTTTTTTCCCCTGGTTTCTTTCAATTGATCTGCAGCTTCATTAGATCCAGCGTAAGACACAGTAACATACTGCATGCAGCTGAATTATGATTAAGCTCATAATAATAACAGTGACATCTGTCAGTACTGAACAACAGGTATGCCAGGTCCTCTTGCTTCCTAAAGGAGAATTGTATCAGTGGGTGAAATGAAGGAGAATGAGGCAATGATAACTGTCTCTAACTGTCAACAAGAAAGCCAAGAATTAATCTTGTAGATTCATATCCAGAGAATAGTCAGGAGTATTTCTGTGGTTTCATGTTTATGTATTATAGTTGCATGAAGGTAAAGCATTTTCCTTCCTCTGAGTAGTCTGTGTTGATGTGCAATAGCGGTGTCTGGTTGTACATAAAATGAAGAAGCTAGTTTATACAATGCTGCCATTGCAGACAATGAAATTACTCAGACATTTAAAATTAGTCTTGAATACTGCTGTGGATCAGGGCCTAAAACTGTAATAGAAGAGAGAAGTCATGTTTCTAATCCAATTCTGCAGTTAAAAAGCTGAGCTACTGCTAAGAACTGTATCCCTATTGAGAGGGCAAGAACTTTGTTCACTGAAGGAAATACTCAATTAATGAGAAGGTATTTAGCAAGATAAGGAGTAATTGTGTTAAATTTTTATTTGGAGCTCAGTTTTACCTGTTCTTAAATTACTCCATGGTATAGATGTAAAAGAAACCAACATTTTTCCTCTGCAGAAGTAATTACACTTAAGTGGTAAAATAATCAGAAACTTTAAACAATTACAGCATCAACCAGTCATTGAGAAATAGTATCTCCAAACTAAATGCTTTCTTGGTCTAATACACCCTGAGATGGGATACCTTTACACCCTGACCATGTTACAGAGTTCTTGGTCAGAGAGCTGAAATATTTCTGTGGTCCATCATTGCCCTCGGAATGCTGCCAAAAATATCCTTTATTTATTCCTTTTCTCAACACTGTAATAAATGTTACTGTGGTGACTTTCTGCATTAAAAAAACAATTAAAAAGTATGCCTTATATACCTAGCTCTATGCATTCAGTCACATATCAAACCTTAGTGCTGATGGACAGCTTGAGTACTTTCTTTCAGGGTATTTCATTATCTGAAGTTCATGTTGGTATTTGAGACTTACAGTCTTAAAATACCAGAAATATTAAGTAAATGTGGCTGAGGCAATTCTTTAAAAATAATTGGGAGAAGGGAAAGAAAACAGAAAAGTAAAGCATGTGTAGCAATAGATGGTTTAAAAAAAAAATCTTTAAAAACCAAATGCCAAGAGAAATAGTTAAGGAGTTTCTCCTCTCACTTAAAGCAAACAAGAATAAAGAAGCTGCTGCACCAAAGAGATAAAGAGAGGGGTGAAAATGGCACTGCTTCATGCACAGCTGTGCCCTAGATTTTATGCCCAGATCTCACAGACACCTCATAAAAAGCAAGAGTATATCACTGGCTCCAGAGCAACGTTAATGTCAAAACATGAGCATGGGCAACAGGGAGAGGCATTTCTAGAAAGTTGGGTCTAGAATTATTCTGCTCATTGTTCCTGTGCTGTGGTTTTTGAAGCCTCTCCAGAAACCTCTATGATATGTAGGAAAACTGAAAACAGCATGTTGTTTGTCCTTGCAGGACTACAGCTTGAGGCCATGTGCACAGGGGATAGAAACTGAAGCTGACTTATAAGTAAACTATTAAAGGTACCAAGTCTTCACATCTCGTTATTGCAGAGCTGGAAGGGCTGATATTAGTGCTATTCCTTGAAGACAGATTGAGCAGCCTTCACTAGCCTCATCATTTCACACAGGATGATGTGCTAGGGCAGGGTCAGGCTTTATGGATGCCTGGTTCCTGGCACAAGTAATTTCCTGTATTCGCTTACCCACTCAGAGTCCAGCTCCCTGTCTGGTAATTCTGTTATCCTGACTTTAAGTAGGGCCCTCTGCAGATAAGGTGGGCTGCTCTCTAAGAACCGTTTGCAGGATTGGGCCTTAGGGCCTAATGTTCTTAGCTTTTCATTTCTCTTAGAGACACTGGGAATGAAGCTCTTTATTCTTTCAAAGGCTCATCCAAAGGTGAAAAGAAAAGAAAAAACAAACAAATGGCTACATGTGAGTCCTCTTCCTCTGTGCTGTAGTCATTGTTATATAGAGTATGGATGGAACTATGAGACTTCTTGCCTTGGATCATGCACCACCTCCCCAGTATGAAAGGAAACAATTATTGGACAGCATTAGTTAGGGAATCTAGATACATGAATCTAGGGGACAAACATAGGTTCTGATGAGTGGATGTCTGACTCAAAGTTCACCTGCTGCCTGATTTTAAGTGTAGTTATGCCTCTTTTTCGTCCTTTCTTTCTTTTGTATGTGTGTGTGTGCACATGCAGCCTTGCTTTCATTAAATACAGATTTCCTTGATGTTTATGCAGGAGATATGTGTATTTTTACCAAGCCAGTTGCAATGGAATGGAACATGTCAAATTCCCAAAGCAAATACAAGCTGCATGCTACTTCTCTACCAGAACTTAATGTGGAAGCCAAACCTCAATTCAGGCTTTTCCTTAGAAACAATTAATGCTTACTCTTCTGAATCCAACTTTTAAGAGCTCATGTTACAATTTTCCTCCCCAATTATGCTTAAAACACAGCGGTATATGGTGTTTCTATAAAGGGAATATGCAAATGTGTTTTGTCACCCAACACATGGTAGAAGTGTTTCAGTTACCAGGGGAAATGGTCTGTGTGTGGGGGGGAAGTTACAGCCACACTGCATATGTCCAACTGCATATATTCAGCTGCAGAATGCCTTAGTTTTACTGAAAGTGAACTTCTGCCTTTAAAAACTATTTCTGGTAGGCAAATATGAAGAAAAGGAACAGAAAGATGACCTTTTAAATGTTATAATCAGTGCTCACATTTTCTTCCTAATGTTAAAGGAAGTGGAAATATGGTTAAAAGAATGAACTGTCCTCTTTATGCTTTGGCATACTCCCTGTAGGATGACATCCAGGAGATGTGCAGTAGTATTGTCATGGGCTTGATGGAGCTGGGTATCTGAGAGGAGCAGATTATGTCTAAATGGCATTTAGACAGCACAGACAAATGCATGGTGATGATAAGTGGACAGTTTCAGTGAAATCCCCATATGTGTGTCCCTCCTGCTCCCTCCAAGTACTTCTAGACTCTCATACCAGCACTTCATGTTTAAATAAGAGTTGTATTTGGATGTGTCTGGACATTAGTTTTGTCTGTCTGTCTACTCATAGTACTCACTGTGATCTGGAAATACCTTGCCCTCTAAAATACCCAGAAGGGAATTCAAAATAGACTGTGCTATTCTTGTGGGTTTGTGACAGAACTATTTTATGACAGTACTATGTAGATGTTTGCAGAGGACACCAAGCTGAGTGGTGCAGATGACATGACAGAAGGAAGGGTTACCATTCAAAAGGACCTTAACAGGCTTGAAAGCTGGGCCCATATAAACATAATGAAGTTCATCAAGGCCAAGTGCAAAGTGTTGCACTTGGGTTGGGACAATCCAACCCAAGCCATTCTGTGCTTCTGTGATTCTGTATGAGTCTGTGTGCCTTGGTCAGTTTATTCATTGCTGTTTAACTCCTGGGTTTTTTCTCTCTGCAGATTCTCAGTGCAACAGGGAAGGAGATGTGATTGTAAAACCAAGCCAGAGAGCAACAGAAAGGCTTTATGAAAAAGCATTTTCTTGGTGGGGAGGAGAGAGGGAAGAAGGGGATAGAGATGAGCTGGTGACTAAGCTGTTAAGTAGCCATTGCTCCCAGGGCAGATTACCAAGGCCAACGACCCAGCAATGGCCTGAGCAAGCCTGGGGGGAACATGCAGAATGGAAGCAGAAATAGGAACGAGGTAGGGTCAGCTGCAGGTTCCTGCCAAAGTGCTTTTGCTCCACAGCCCATACTGCCTCCATACATTGACCACAACCATGGCCTTGTTGTGTGAAGAGACAGTGGTCCCCCTTGTATCCAGGCCTGGCCTTGCAAGCCTGGGCCCCCTTACTTGCCTACAGCTACTCTGAAATGAGAACTTAACTCTTCACAGGGAGCTGAGACAGGTGGCAATGGTCTTGGGAAGCATGAGAGCCTTTCTAAAACCAGTGTTTTCTGATCGGCTGGGAGAGCATACCAGTCAGACTGGGGCTCTGTCTCAGCAGTATCCTTATTGGGCAGAGGGCAGCACATCTGCTCAGGCGTTCTTTCTAAGATCCTGAAAACATTTATCAACGTGTTGCTGACACCTCTTACCTGACACAACTCTGCATCACCTGCTGCCTTCTCACAGGACCACTCCTGCCAGGGAAGGAATTCCTGCTCAGAGGATCGCTGCTTTCTCTGAAAAGATGCCATTCACCACTGTTCTTTGCTTGGCTCCAGATGGGTCATTCAACTCCAGATGAGATAAGCAAAGGAAAATTTCCCCTTTTATTCCATCAATTTTCTCTTTCAACCCTGGGGAAGAGTTTAATCTGTTCCCCTTTCATACAAAATGCTGGCTGAAAATGAATGTATTTAAAGCATTCTAGTATTCCCCATACTTAAGAAAATAAGAGTTTTAAATCTGCCCTGTTATTTAATTGTTCTGGTCTTGACACTTCTCTTAGTGGCAAACATTCCCCTGTTGGGATCATGTCTTACTGCTGCCCTTTAAATCTAGCGTCTTTTCCAGGTTTTTCCATCTGCTGCTTCTCTTTCATACCTCTCTCTGCCTGCCTGCAGCAGTCACTTCAATTTCTGGACTTTTCCCCATAGCAACCCCTTTAATCAGTGCCTTTGCACAACACTTTGCATCTCTTCTCACTCCCTGCAAGCCCTCTCCAGACACTGCTTGGGCCATGTTCCTTCCATACCTCCCTCCACATCGCCACACCAATGCTGCAGGTCATGGGGGTGCCAGGGAAGAATGAGCCACTGAGAGAAGTGGCCCTGATGTTAGAAGGGAAGCACTACACGACCTGAGCCACTTGCTCAGAATTTTAGTCTGGGAAGTAAGAAGGTAAGAAGTCGGATGAAAGCAGCTGCTTTCGGTTTTGCACTACATTTGCATGTGAGAGGAGGAAAGTTAGAAAGGGCTGAAATCAATTTGTGGAATTTTTTCAGTTTTGAGATCAAATCATCTTTTTAGGGATGGATATGTGATTTCTGTTCACTGATGTCTTATCCAGTTTTGGTTTTGGCATGTTCAAAGTGGAACAATGTTTAAAATACTCACATTTCTGTGTATAATGAAAATTCTTCAATAATCAGAGTACTCCTGCTTCCTGCATCTTCCAGAAAAACCCTTTCTGGCTTGAATAATTGCTAGAAGTGCTTCTGCATACTTTATTTGCAATTCCTCTCTTCTCACCCAGTCAGTGTTGCCACTGTCGGTTTCCTTGTTTTCAGTCCATTCTCAATTTACTATTCCAGGACAGTAGCTGGAGTGGCACAATCCATGTCTTTGAAAGTTTTATGTCAAGCAACCAGAAATGGAATTAAACAGTTTTTTCCATTTTACTACAGAGTAAGAAATACAAAGAATGTGTCTTTGTACTTTGTAATCCTCCACCCAACTCTCAACTGTATTCAGACACTGTAAAAACAGTCCTTCTCCCCAAAATTGTTTTCCTTTGGACACTCCACCAAAACAAAGGATTAGTTGAAGCTATTTCTGCATCTGAAAAAAGGAAACATTTTCAACTTCCCTATAATTTCAAAACCCGCTTTGATTTCTACCACACTTCTTGTTTGAAGGAGGGGATAAAACGCAACAGAAAACATCCTAATGCAATATCCTTTCTGTGTGGGTAGCTAAGGGACTGGAAATCGCATCAGAGTTTGATTTATGATAGCAAAGGTGATGAGTCTAAGCAAATTATCTGGATAGGGAATCATTAGAGGACATTCAGAGCTACCAGTGGGATCTTCCTTCACCTGTGTTTTCCGATAACATTTCAAAAATGCTCAAGAGACACTAACAGCTCAAGTGTTGCATCTATTAAAGGATCCAAGAGACTCTAGCCAAATTATTATTTATTATTTGTATTACACTATTGCCTAAATGTCAAGTGATTCGCAGCTGTTCCAAAAAAGGTGCAATCTTTTTACTCGCAGCATCTTTCCCACATTGTGGGAATTTGTAGCAGATATTCTGCAGTCTGAGTTATTGCTGAGGTGAAATTCCTACCCCATACACAGTTGCTGTTGTACCAGGTTGCAGCCCATCATGTTGTGTCCTATGTCAAGTCACATCACCACGTGCCACCCAATATTGTTGAGAATCTAATTCCACCTTCCCTCTCTCAGGTGGAGATGCTTTCTCCAGGGAAGCACCATTGCCAGCAACAACTGTGTGATTTAATACCTCCAAGCACCTGGTGGTCCCCAAAGGGCTTGCTGAGCAACTTGCTGATGGGCATTTGTTATGTGCTGCTGTTGCATGGCCCCTCTTGCAGGTCAGAGCAATGAATTTGATCCCAGCTTCATGCCATGGGGACTGCACTTCCAGTTTATACCCTAACTTTATTCTTCATCACCTATCATGCAGCTCCCGGATGAAAAAGAATAAAAGTAGATTATACACTTTGTAGAAGAAGCAAGTATATTTAGCTGCTGCTGATCTTGTAACTTTTGTTACTTTGTATGTGGCTAGCCATCCATTCTTGCCAATTACCAATGCGGTGCTTTGACAATAGTGGAATGAAATTCACAGCTACACAGTCACAGCTTGAAACTTTGCAAATGAACATTCATAGCATGCTTCTCAGCTTCCTTTTTATAGAAAAGCTGGCACTTACAATTATATACTTTTTAACAAATATTCTTTCTGCATCTCTAGCTTCCAAGTTTGCTTTGTGATCCTTATGTATCATCCTTGCACTGCTGAACTTCCCGAAATAAAATAAGGGAAATTATGTTCTCATATAAGCAGGAGTAGCTAAAAGAAGTTATTAAATGAAGATATCAGTCATCTGATTCACTCTTTGAAAAATATTGTTAATCTGAAAGTTATATTATTATTATTGTTATTATTATTTGCATTGCTGACAGCATCTACTCCAAGAAAAAAGGTTTTCTAGCTAAAAGTTTTTCCCTTTGGGGAGAAAATAGATATGAAATATTAACGTAGAGAAAGCCTCATGGCAAGGAGAGGCAGCTTGCTGTCCTTAAATCCACACAGTTTTTGCTGAGGAGAAGGTGACACACAGCAAGTGCTAATGGCCAAAGGTAGACCTCCAGTGCTACTGGTCACAGGAGGCGGCTCCTGGCATCTCTCTCAGGGCACTTAAATTGAATGTCTCATCACGTCGCCTCTCAATCTTATGATAGGCTACTGCATACTTACCTGAAGTTTTAGACAGGTTCCAAATGTAGGGTTATCTGTTAAACAAGCTGGGAAACAAGACAAAGCGGAAAACAAAGCAGGAATCACCTATCCCTGTCTTTCAGGCAATGCCAACTACCTATAGGTATGTGGATGCAGGGTGTGCTGGTCCCAACTCAATATCTTTGTTTTCTTGTTTCTGCCCTTCTTTCTGGCTCCCACAGATCTGTTTCCTTTCCTCCTGTGCCCTCTCAGCATCTGACTGAAGCCCAGTGAGTGTCACGCAGTAGCAGTCACAGCCTCAGTGCTGGGGGCTCCTTCTCTCTGGAAGCAAACCGTGTTTCTCACTGGTGACCAGAAAGACTTCTTAGCTAACCAAGCATGCCTTACTCACAGCAGAGCTTCACTAAAGAAAAAGGGGGCTGTAAGGTGAGAGGAAGTCTTCACATAGATCCATATTTGAGATCATTCACTCTGCAAAAAGAGGCACAGGAAAAGGCTGCCTTCTTCTGTCCTTTCAGAGAGGTCTTCCTGCTCCATTCCCATCATTTTCTTTGTTAATCCAGCACAGATACTCCCCTTTTTTATACCAGTAACTTTATCAAAGCAGATTTTATCCAAACAATTTTTGTCTTCATCCATTGACTTTTATCTTCCCAGGTGGGAAGCTGGGAATGGTAAACAATAAATAAAACAAGTCTGTCCGTGATAAATGCAGTGAGATCCTCAGGACAATCTCTGAGATGGAGTTTTCCAATGTATGTTTAGGAAGTCTTGTTTTCCAACATCCTGCTATTATATTTAGCCAATACTGTCACGCAGTCAATAGTTGGATCGCACAATTTTCATCAATTATTACAGTTAAGACTTATTTCCATCACACTGTTGTGTCATCGGTGTTACCAGAAATTAGGTGGTAATGTATGGTATGGGACAGTACATATCTGAGACTATAATCAGGTTAAGAAATAGAAGTCGCTCCACACAGTGGTGAGTCATGGCTTGTAAAAGGAGCTGGGAGTAAAAGGCAAGTAATGGGGTGCTTGAGCATGCCTTTATCTATCCCTGTTTACAAAGAAGCAGCTATCAATGGCACTGTATTGACTGTAATGTTTTCCGAAAAAAAAATTAGATTACAATATATTGTTCCGGACGTTTTTGTATTAATCCCCTCTCCCTTTTTTTTTTTCCTGTCACTGAGTCTGATAATATGAATATTATTGAAGATTTTCTACTTTTAATCTCTTTTCTTTCATAAGTCTTTGTTATTTTTAGCTATGAGAATCCGCTTTTTAAAACCTAAGTTCTTGGCTGAATTTTTTAGGATTTCTGTTTCTCCTTTTGCTCCTTTGTCTTTTCAGTCGTACTGAGCTCTCTGATGGTTCAGAAGATGGGAAAAAGATCTGGGAAAAAAAAACACCCTGTACAGTCAAGTGCTTATGGTTGCAAAAGATGAAAGTAGAATGAAAAGTCTGGAAACCCAGTGAAACCACAATGCTTGTTTGATTTTATATAAGCTATCCCATTCAGAAAAGAAGCTAAATTATATTTCCTAGCCAAATCTTGTTCTTGACAGAAGTGATTGTTCATTTTTTACAGGAAAATTTTCCAGATGACAATTTTCAGGCAGCAATGGTTGCTAGCTGTAGGAATGACAGAACAATTGGAGCAGTGAAGCTTTAAACTATTGTTCTTTTCCTCTGGGTAGCCTTGAAAGAGTATATTCAACCACTTACCAGGGGTGAGCAGTTTTTTAGCAAATGACTAAAGTATCATTTCTTTCTCATTGACATCATTCATCCTGATAAATATCTCGATTCTCAACTCTCCTGTAGTCAATTGCAAGTAAGGAGGTTAAGCAGAAAATACTACCGGGCAATGTAAATGGTTGCAAAATTCAGCTCACCAACAACTGGCAAATCTTTTTGCTGATGTTAGCTAACTGCTAGCTACTGTGCCCCAGCAGTGCAATGGATAATACAGTGGACAAACGATGTGGGAATGCTGTCCTCGTGTGAGTGCTATGAATGAATCTGTTTCAAAATCATGTATTGCCACATATACATATCAGTATCTGTAAAATGCAGTTTCTCAGATAGTGCTGTATCATCTAAATAGGGAAAGGAAAGCAGACGTTGCTGGTAAACAGTCGGTGGGCATGACAGTCAGATTGGATTAAATAATTAATCTGCAGTAATGGTATCTAAACAGGAAGGCACAGTCAATTTGGCAACTGAGGGGATGAAATATAGTTGCTAATGCTGGGGAAATGTTTTCATCATGAGAGAAAAGCTAGCCTTGAGCTGAAAGCTCTGAGGTGTCGGCTTGCAGGGACAGACCTTGGCTCAGCACAGAGCTGCTGAAGCCGGCACAGCCTGCAGTCCCATGGTCATGATAGGGTTTCCAATGCAAAACTGGGGAACTTGAGGGCCAAGAAGTGGAAGAGTCCATTTGGGCACTCTCCACGCTATACTCAGGAGCTCAAAGACACCTCAGTGATGTGTGCTGTGGGTGTCTGTGGAAAGACAAGCTGCCCTGAATTCAGGAAGAGGCAGATCGACGGTGCAGCTTCTGCTAGCACATTGTGCTGAAATCTGAGGGCTCTGCTATGACACAGCCGGGGCTGGAATTCTCTTGTGTCACATTCCTGCTCCTCCTGTGTTAGCACAGACTGCTCGGGGTGGGTCACTGCCATCCTGCCACCTGCTTTTCCCCTTCCTTGCATGTATCTTTATGTGGCCTTCGGTGCCACTGGAATTATTACCTGAGGCTTGCAGGTGCCTGGCTCCACGTGTTCATGGGATGTGCATTCACAAAATATTGTTTGTCTTTATGCCAGCAGCTGAGCAGGCAAAATAAATTGTGATTAAGCTGTATTCCTCTCCGTGATCTTGTTTCGAAAGCAGCTTAGCATCACAAGAAGACCTAGGTGTCTAAGGAGGCAGACAGAAGTCTTCTGGGATTTTAAATCATCCCTAATGCTGAAATATCACAGAATCATAGAATCACCAAGGTTGGAAAAGACCTGAAAGATCATCCAGTCCTACCATTCACCTATCACCAATTGTTCTTACTAAACCATGTTCCTCAACACAATGTCTAAACATCTCCAAAACACCTCCAGTGTCAGTGACACCACCACCTCCCTGGGCAGCCCATTCCGGTGCCTGACCACCCTTTCAGAGAAAAATTATTTCCTAACATTCAGTCTGAATGAAGAGGGAAGAGGGAAGAGGGCTGCAGCTGGCTGGGCATGCTCAGAGAGAGGCACAGGAAGCAGAGAACAAGCTGTTACAGCTGGCTTGGAGCAAGGAGGCAGCCCAGGCATAGGCTTTGGGATCTCTTTGCTTGTATACAACGCATAAGTGAAGGGAAGAAAGGAGAAAAGTGTGCTTATTATCTCTCTTCCCTGTTTTTTTTCAAATTCTGTTAGTTCTTAAGAACATGGTTCTGAACCCTCAGGCCTTGTCCCCTCTGTTCAGTTGTTGGAGCACTGCTTGAGTACCAGATTTTCAGTATTTGGATTTCCCAGAACTATTAAAACAGATGCTAGCAGAAATATCAGTATCAAAAGCCAAAGCAAGTCAGCAACAGTATTTAAAACAGAATTTCAAAGAGGCAGAGTGAGAAGCATTGCCCCTCTGTTCAGATTCCCTCTGTAGATTATGCTTTCTACATACTGATGTCAAAGTAACATACACTGTTGCCTTTGTTGTAGTCTCTTGTTGGAGTGAGGAGCAGTATTTAGAGCTATTGATGTGACTCAAGACAGAGATTTGTCATCAGTGAGATTTCTTCTGGAAATGCAAAGCTAGTTACTTAAATCTCTAATTCATAACTGGATTAGTCTCTTACTTCACTTCAAATTGCTTCAAGTTAAGAAGCCTGATAGCTGGCTGGCAGTCCAGGGCATTTCTACTTCTAGGCCATACCATAAACTTTTTTGATTATCTGATCCCAAAACCTGTGTTAGTGCCTGCATACCTTTGAGGATATATGTAGTGGATGGTCTGGTACCTGAGAATTTCAGCTGAATATTAAAACCACTAATGGGGGGAATGTTCATTAACAAGTAAATGAAAAACTTTTCAAGGTGTCTTTATAAAACTAGAGGGAGCACAAACACTTTCCTCTGTCCTTAGCAGATTATGTTTAAGCGTGCTGATTGAAGTACGTTAGAAATACACTGTGGGCTCTGAGAGCTCGTGATGAAATGTACTAGCAGTATTATTTAGGTAAAAATCAGTATTTTTACCCAGAGTTGCTCCTGTGAAAAAGTGCTCTTGAAGAACTGTGATATGCATAATTACATCTGAGAATTGCTATCATCATGACTTTCCTCAGCCCATGTTCACTTTGATGCAAACCTACATGCACTGCAGTGCTGACAGCATGGCAGGGACAGCAGCATCCTACAGCTGGTGGTGGTTGGTGCTCCTGGGTTGTAACAGCCTCTAGAATGTGCTTTTATCCTTAGGAATATTGACTTATTATTTACTGTCTTGGCTTCAAATATGCATCATGGATTTTTCTGTGTTTCTACATAGCAGAAAGCAGAATAGCAAACCTTGAGAGGAAGCTGCAAACAGACCAAAAACACTGCAATTTTTGTTTGTAATTTTGTTATTGGTCCCTGTAGTTTTTCTTTTTCCCTGGAATGAAACAAAAGTACCTGAATTGGCTCTTCCAGTCCATAGCAGGAAGCAAGAAAGGGGGTGACAAGCCAAATGTTTGCAGAGAAACTCAGGCTATTGACTTGAGACACCTGGGAACAGATTGTTTTCTGGAGTCTGGAGATGCTCTTTGACCAGAGGTGTGCCTGTGCTAGCAAATGGTGGAGTGTAAATGGAGGAGGTTTGCAGCGCAAAGCAACTGATACTAAGGAAACTGCATCTTTGTGGTCTTTTGTTTGTGGGGTTGTAACAAAGTGGCTCCAGCTCCATCTGACAGATGCAGGAGCTCCTTGCACGTGCTCATGGGCCACATACAACAGTTCGTGTGCATTTTGACGTGAACCACACCAACACAGCTGTGCAGACTCACCCATGTTCTGACTGCAGGCACAAAATGTCCCACTGTTTCCCTGCCAAGGAAGGAAGGGAGCCAGCTGTTTGGGTGGGAAGGAGCTGTGTGATGGAACATGTGGGTGTCCAGTAGGAAAGTCCTGATGGTCACACCAGGACCGATGACATGTCCCACCAGGACCTAACCAGACTGGAGAGAGGACTACCTTCTCCGGGCAGAAAGCCTTTCGCTAGTGGGATTGCAAATACAATTAGGAGGATGGGCAGAATCAGAAGCTAGGCATCAGGTGAGGAGTAGTACTACTGATCTCAGCAAGATGACACTAGTATGAAAATTGTGTCTAAAAAAGAAGCAGTGAGATCAGAGACCAGATTTTTTCTTTTTCCATTAGTCATACCAAGTACTTTTCTGCCAGATTTCTCCATTAAATCACGAAACTACTTCACAATTGGTGCCCTGGCAGGGCCTTAGGTGAACCAGTTTACATAGATGCCACATATTTTTTTTATCGTGTGAACAATAGAAGAAAGGAGTGCAGATAAAACATCACAGCTAACCAATAAAAAATGAACCACTCTATGGAAACATTACGATGCATAAAAAATTAACTCTGTGCTCATGTATGCAAAACTTAATTACGTAGGCTTCAAATCTCATCAGAGTCATTGTTTAACTGCTTTTCCCAGAAACTAGGCTAACTCTCCTGAAACAGTTCATATCTATCATTAACTTTAAAAGCATTTTAAATGCAGTAGATGCTTAAGCTTCAAAGAAAAATCAGTTTCTTTGTCCTAAGCTGTGTCTGCTATGAGGATTTTGTTGTATTGCTATTTAGACAGATGTTCTACAAATACAGACATGAATGAAATGAGACTCTTGAGCCCACATATAAAATTGCTGTAAACTGGCATTGCTTTATTAAAGCTCATGGGGGCAGATTCGCCTCAGTAGAAGAGTTTGCTCTTGTCTCTTTCTGAAAATAACTTTAACAATGGCCAACACCCTAATTATCAAACTAGGGGGTTGGTTCTGGGTAGGCCTGAGTAGCTGCAAGAGAAGAAAATCATCAGCCATTTTGTGCTCTCCTCTGTGCAACACGTGTTATAAACTATGTATTGCTAAATTTCACTTGTGTTTATGCACAGCTGAGTCCGGAATCGAACGTGTCTGTGGTCTGGTTGCTAATTGCTAATGGGAACTGTGGCTGCAGGGCCAGATTACATTTATGATAGTTTTGCAGCACAGAAAGTCCCGTAACCTCTGCTTTTGATGGTTTAACTAGTAAAAACTTTAAAATAAATATTATATTAAGCGTGAAGAGAGGAAGACCCTAGGCTAGCTCTCCGCAAAGATGATATTTTTTTATATTTCTGGCTGTGTGAAACAGGAAAATTGCTAGCACAGCAGAGTTTTCTCAGCCCACAGGAGTTTCTGTATTATGGACATAATTAATGGGAAAGAATCTTCACATATCTACACAAATGCTTGGGTATTTTATTCTTTGCTAGAAAAAATAGTGGCATTCATTGAAAGTGGATGCTAAATTTAGAAAAAAAGAAACTGCTTTCTGGACATGTTCTGAACATTTTTAGCACGTCATTCAGTGTCCACACAGACATTTTAGAAGCATAATAGCTCTGCTCAAGAAATCCTAGATGAAAATTATACTATTTGAGGCTCTGAAATAATCCAGGATGGAATAAAAAGAATTCTCATTAAAAGAAGAGAAGGAATAATACTACACCTTCCACTATCAGAGGGACTGAAGCATTGTTCTATCTTGATAGTATACTGAAAGTTAAGACTGATGTTACTTTGTTGCCTACAGTCCTGTCAATACTTTAATAACATAGTGCTGAAGTAACTGTAATGATCATACTTGTGCAGCAGTACTGTGATCTACAAGGGTGCCACTCCTCCTAATAACTCCACCTTTCTTTCCTCTTTTATTTAAATAAACTTTTTATAATATCAATATACTGAACCTTACTGAGTTTTTTAATGGTGTACAGACAGTAACAATGATAAGTATGTAGCCTGGTGTACTTTTTGATATCGTTGAAGTACTGCATGAAGGATTTGGCTGTCTACGATCCATTGAAGAATATGGAAACTGTGTAGTCAGATCCTCATATACCATTGTGTCCACAATGGACTATAGGACTTGGAAAATTCTGTTCAGTGCTTTCCTTCTTCTTCTTCTTCTTCTTTTTATTTATTTATTTTGTATTTAATGCATGAATTATTTTTTGTATATGAGGAGCCATGCTAGAGGCTGGATTCTGGGTCACATCCTGATTCCTACTGCTTTAGTGTTTTAATTCTCCCACTAGTGTGTAGACAAGTCTTCTGGAGATATTCTTCTAATAACATGCCACTTGGGGCACTGTAAATGCATTGCTTGGCTCTGTTCTAAATGTTACCTAAACAAATGCATTCCTCCTTGAAGAGCAGAGGCTGGTGAATGTTTATCAACAGACAGACCTTAGCATGCTGAGAGTGCAAAGCCCCTCGATTTTCCTTTGTCTCCTCTGACCACAGATGTGTTAGGTAAAGTTCTGTTTTCAGAACTACTGACCAACTTTTGGAAGGACTAATGGGAGGGACAAGGAGAAGAGCCCTTTAGACCAGGTTACGACAGGTGCTGTGCTTAATTACTCTGATGTGGGACAAAAACAGCTCCAAGGGAAAATGAATGAGCTGGGTTTTAATCTGCAGGAGTACACTGTGAATACTTCTGGCAGGTTTGCAGAGCTGGAAGCACCTGCAACACCTGCCTGGAGGAGCCTCTGGGCAACCCTTACGTGGATGCCCCTGGATGAGCCTGGCTGGTGCTGTGGCATCCTAAATGCCTGGCTTGGGGGTGAGCAGGTGGTGGTGGCAGCTGGAAAGAGCCAAAAGAGGATGGAGAGGGCAGAGGTGAAGGTGCTGGTACTTATACACTTGTGTATTGCAAAGTGCATGCACACATAAACTCTGTCTACCAAAGCTTCTCCCTCTGATTCCTCTTATCTTACTGTCACACTTCTGGTATTGTATGAGCCAAGAGCAAAAACATTAAATAAGAAAAAATAAAAACAAACAACAACAACAAAAGAACAAGAGAAAGACAAGAACATGGGAGGAAAGGATAAGAACATGTAAGCAGAGAGGATGACTGGCACACACTGCATCTGGCCCATTTTTTTCTAATTGCTACTTATCCCTTGACTTCACTCATGTAGACACCATCGCAATTAGCTTTGGGATATATTTGCAGCTGATAATGGGAGAGGTCCTTCCATCCAGATAGAAGTGTTTAAATTGCACTTGAATATTTTAAAGCAACTTCAGAGCTGCATCTGACATAGCTGTGACCTGTTTTTCATGCTGGAATCTCAAGTGGTCTTTGCTGCTTTCTTCATCATTCAGGCAGCCACTCTTGTGCAAAAATGTGTCTATGGTCTGGGACAAAAATTAGGTAGTGTTGTTTCCTTGTAATTACACAGCAGAGATCTTTTCTATATTTGAGAATTCCAGGAGCATAAATACCTTTGCTGTTCAAAATAAAGATTAGCACCCAATTTTTGCTGTTAGCCCAAATGTGCAGCTGCCTTCACCAGTAAACCTTTGTGTGTGGCAGTATTTACATAAGGATGTTGACAAGTCATTATCAGAGCTGTGCGTTTGGATATGACCCTTACATACATGATTTTCCAGCTGAAAGGAGAGTCTGCCTGACATTTAAGTGATAGTGATCAGACAGAAACAAAAAGAGGAATTAAACTGTGTTTTTTGCAACCGCCTGGGTTCCTCTGAGCCTCCCCAGACATAAATGATAGCCTCACTGGTGCACAAGGACCAGAAGAATGTGAGAGGTACCACTTGCTTCAACCCATGCCAATCTGAAGCATCCTGTATTTCTGCTGTGTCTGAGTGCAGTGCGGATTTCTGTCCCCCTCTGCTCCCTGTCTGCCTTCTCCCTCGCAGTCACCATGCCAACCCAGCTGAATTCCTTCCTGACACAGCCGAGGCCCAGCTGAAGCAGCAGCTCCCCCAAAATGCCCCCAACAATGGACAAGTGCCCCAATTCTCTCAGCATCTGCACTCACCTTGAAACCCTACCTGGGAGGCACAGTGCAATCAAAATCTAATCAGTGAAATCAAACTGGGATTTGATCTTGGGAGCTAACAGGAGAGAGAGAAAAAAAAGATGACAGTGCAAATATGTACGGCTTTCTAGAGGGGAGAGGCACAAAGCTGTCATTAATCGTCAGCGTCTCAACAGAGTAGAGATGGGAGGACCTGGCAAAGCCCGTCAGCATCTGTGGTAATCCAGTTAATTAGTGGGAAAGGACAAACTCTTCTGGAAGTACCTCTGTGATGTTCAAGCTCTCTTCCAATTTTATTAGGATGATTGCTTTAAAGGTTGCAGGCAGACCCGTGCCTGTGTTGCTGCAGAGCTCTCCCCGGCTGCACAGGCTGATGCCGGGCATGTCGAAGGGCAGGGGCTAGCAGGTGGCGTGGGGAGGGGGACACAGTGTGTGGAGAGAGGGGAGCTTGAGCTCCAACCCACAGTCTGCACCGATTCCCCTCTCCCTCCTCTCCTGCCTTGCTCTTTCAGCAAGTTAAAATAAAGAAAGAAAGAAATAAGAAGGAAAAGGCTGCAATGTGTCACAAAGGAACAGACTGGCAGACATCTGCCTCTTGCCTTATTTATTTATTTCTTTTTGCAAAAAAAAAGAAGAAAAAAAAGAAAGAGGAAAGAGTACAGAGCCAACTCTTCACTCCAGAGCCCCTGTTCCCTTAACAAACCAAATGGTGGCTGTTGGCAGGGTATTGACAGCTTGTTAATGAAGGAATTCTTGACAAAATGACAACCTGTGTGGGATGCTGTGTGAAGCAGAATCCGCCCACAAACCAGTACTAAGTAATTAGGAGGTGGTGAAAATAGCAACTAACTACTGCTGAGGAGAAGAGGAAGGGGGAAGAAAAAAAGTCTCCTAAATTAATTATGAAAGCATTTCTGATTTGAAAACTATCCCTCTTCCCTTTCCCTGAGGAGACACAACAGTTTTTCCTGAACTGTGTTTTCTCCTTTGCATTCCTCTCTGTGGGGCTAAAGGTGCAAACAACTGCACCTGATGGATGAGAATCCAGCGCCTTTCTCTTCTGCAGAGACACAGAAATGAAAATCAAACAAGCTGGGTGCTGGCACGGTGCCTCCTGCTCCCCATAAGGTTTGCCTTGCTGTACTTTTCCCTTGATTTTTGTCTGATTGCATCAGGCAGACGAGCTTAGCTCTCGATGACTGCACTGGGCAGAAAGGAGGGGTCGGTGATGAAGCAGTTGAAGTAAGAGCACCCGGGGCTCATCAGTCACAGAGTGGATCTTGTGGGAAGGCGCAGTTCTGATCAGCAGACTGGCATTTGTGAGTCACAACAGCAACACCATTCACAACCATGGCACCAGCATCAGCATAGGTGTTGGCTTCAGGATCAGGTGCTAGAGCAGCGGTTAGCAGCAGAGGTAGCAAAATCCATGGCTTCTGGTGCAATTACCTTCAGGTCACCCTTCCGTTGGCTTGGAAGCAAGATAATGTTGTCCACTCTGTCTTCGACATGATAATTTAATTAAATGGTTTGGAGAAAAAGAGCGAAAATGATTTGTACAATAAAAGAAGTGAGGTATTATTTTAAAATGTTGATTTTCCTCCCCAGAGACTGAAAACTTTTGAATAACTTTAACATGCAACAAATCATTGGAATACAAGGGATGGAAGAAAACAAACAAACAAGCATTCTGAGAGAGTACAGTGGTTTATTTTTATTTTTTTTAATTTCTGTTAATGAAAGCTGGCATTCTGAGAAATTCAGATAACTCGTTCTGTAGTTTTAATCTGTGTGGCCTTTTAGCACCTTTTACAGATTCTGGGATTGACATTTACTTTCTACGAGGGTAGTTTCAGATAAGCGATGTGAACAGAAATGAACATTTTATTCCTTCCATTTTGAAAATAATGAGGAGAAATGTGGAACTTGTAGACTTTGAACACCCCTCAAACAGTTCATATGCATTTTCAATTCTTCATGAGGTTTTTCTTTTTTCATTGTTTGGAATGAGCAAAGTAACCTTGCTAACTTTATTGTGTCTCATCTGTTACCCAGTTAATTTGTTCCCATTTGTGGCTTTTGTACTCAGACTCTCCTAAATTATTACAAAAGCTACAAATGAACAACTGCCTGAGGAATTATTCACTGATTTTTGAAGTGGATGTACAGTAGCAGATTTAATTCTATGCAATATTTTTTGGAGGGAATAAAGATCGACTTGGTTCTGGTTTACTATGTGAGGTCAAGAATAGACATAAGAAAGAACACTTTAAAGGTTAAAGGCTGTGCTTTACAGGGAGCTGTCAAAACATTCCATGTTTCAATAGTCTGCTGGACCAGGCAGAGGCAAAGGCCAGGTCAGGGATATTTCATTCTTTCTGAGTATACTAACAGAACTAGGAAATAATTGATCATTCAAAAAGGAGATGATGTTGTTTTGTTTGTGTTGAGTACCTTAAATTACTGATATACTTTGTTTTCGGTGACTTCTGTCCTCACACAGTTTTCAAAGAAAGCAAACCGGTGTTTGATGTTGAGTAATTACGTTGCTCAGAAGGACTGGTAAATTAATGATAGGACATAAATGAATGTTTTATCATTCGGATAGTCATCGATTTTTTTTTGTGATGTGGAGAAGCAAAGCTGTACTGATGATGAAAGTTTGACCCGTGCAAATGTATGGGTGTATATTAGCATTGGCTTGTAAGAATTTTGCTTTGCACAGATTATAAAATCAGGACTAGAAACCAGCCCTTCTGCTTTCATTTCTGGCAGATGAATTTTGGACATGATCTTAGCTTTTGAAGCTTTTGGACATGATCTTAGGACAATAGGACTGAGAGATGGCTTCAGAAAGCCAACCAATGTGTAGGATATAAGGTGAATTAATGTTTGTTCAAAACACAGATCTGAGCTCCTTTCCTGTTAGAAAGATTACTCTGTGTTGTGGCCCTACGGTGCTACCAACCAAGGGAAAATATGACCAAATACAGAGGAAACAAGGTGCGTTATTTGATGGTTATTTTGAAAAGATACACCATAAAAAAGTAGTCAAAGCACCCATTCAGAATGGGCTATACTGCAGAAGACAATGTTTCTTTTACATGTGTGCCAGGTGCTGTAATAAGCTTTCTCACAAATGGGAAAGAAAACATATACGACCCCTTTGATGTTTGTGCAAGCAGTGTAGTGCTGGCTTGGAGATAACGAGGCAGGGAGAAGCTCTTTACAGTGAGTAGAAGTGCTTGTGTGCCCATGCTCCCGGGGTCAGGTTATTCACCTGTAGGCTGACAGACAAATATGAAGGTGCACACTGATGTGAAGTTCTTACCCGTCAGGGGAACGCTGCTGCCTATGCTGTTCATAGGTCTCAGCCTCCCACTTCTGGTACCTGTGCAGGAAGTGGAACCTGCACTGGTTCCAGTGGAAGATGCTTTCTTCAGAGATGTAGGAGCTACTGTCACTGCTACAGAAATGGTCTGTGCGTGGGGCTCGCTCTTGCGATGTGCAGTGTAAAAGACATTTTTATGTCTCGTGCTTTGCCGGCTCAGGCTCAGCGCTCTCAATCTTTTGTTGTATCAAACTGTCAGCGAGGAGTGATATACCAGCGAATCTCTTCTTGCTCCAGGGTCTTATTTGTCCAAAAGCAATCTGAAATGCAAGTAAATTCTAAGCAACCGCATGAGCGAAGCAGCTGAAACACTGTCAGCAGAGACAGACATGTGCAGGCTGTGCTGAATTCACTTGCATGGGATTTGTTCAGCTGCTAAGAAATGAAGAAAGCGATGGGATGAGCTCTCTTTCACTCCTCCACGTATTTTAATAAATCTGTACATTTCTTATATTAATATAAAAGGAGAAGTCTTTTTCAAAACCTGACACAGTTATCTGTTAGTACCCCGTGATGTGTGAGCACTTGCATGGCTCAGCTGCTCAGGAAGGCATGCGAGGTGCAGCAGAGTAGTGAAATTCTTCAAAGAGCTTTCTCTTGTCTCATGGGTGAGGAAACGTATACCACTTTGCATTCAAAGGTCCTGCGGTTGGGTATCATATGGAGTTGCGTTAAACAGCTGAAGTAGAAGAGCCTTAAACATATTTGCTTTCGTGACATTGCAAAGTCATGATGAACATTTGCTAGCTGGTTATCTAAACTTAAGTTCTGTCTAATTCACAATAAATATCAGGGCTCTTTCAGAGCTAACAAACACCCATATTTCTTCTGTCTTTCTTGGGATCAGTTGGAGGTACTGAATACTTGATGCTTTTGAAACTGAAATTGTTCAAATAGGGCCTGAAGTAAGGCCAAGGGAGCTCTGTTTTATGTGGTGATTTTGAAAATCTGGACCTGAGATCTGTCCTGAGAGAATCGAGTAAATCTTGGTACCAGGTGAAACTTGTCTGTGTACCTACCCATCTGCTCCAGATCTCGGCTTGTCCAAATATTGTGTTTGTTGCAGCTTTGCAGAGAGTGTGTTCTCACGAGGGCTGTCAACAAAGTGCCTGCACTAGGGCCTGCTTAGATCCAACCATCTGTGTACAGCAGGCAATGAAAGGAGAACTGATGAGCAGCAACCTTGACTTCCTCATCACTCCTAACTAGTAGGATTGTTATGGGTTTCAGAGCTGAGCTTCACTTTCTCCTGTTTTCATCTTATCAGTTAGGAAAGCTCCCGATAGCGTCAAGCTGCCTCACCCCTCGGCAGCCAGCACCAGCTTTCATGTTTGCACAGTTGCTGGCACTTGGTACACGTATTGCTTTCTCAAAAAACAACTGCATTCCCATGAGTGCTTACCAACTCCAGCAGGTGACGGCTGAGCTAAATTGTAACCTGAGGTCTCAGCTGTAGGTGGATTTGAGTGCAGCGCAGATGTACGGTAAGGGAAGATAATGATGAAGGAGGCTGCTTGTGTGTATATATGCAAATATTGTATGCGTGTGGCTGCGCTTTACAAAGTTTCCAAGAGAGAAATGGCACCGTGTTACACCTTCAAAATATATATATATATGTTCTTTGATCAAAAGACCTAACTAGGGTAAGTAAATAAAAACAAGGAGCTGAAAAGCAGGGCAAAGGTATGTAAAGGAAACTGTCCAAGAAGATCTCTACACACTTAAACCATGGGAATTTCTGACTCCAAGGCACACGTTCAGCTCAGTTCATCAGGCCCAGCTGTCTGATTATTATTTAGAGTGAAATGTATGTTGGCTTGCTCACTTTATTTATTCACTTTAATCATCTTGCAGCTCCTTCCAAACTCCAGGGCATTGCTGGTGGACAGGAGATTTATAATTTCAAGAAATCCTCAGCCTGAAAATGGGTGAATTGCTACAGCTGTAGCACAGGTGTCATTTCATAGCAGTAGATCCTCTGATTTAAACCAGTGGACGTTATCGGCTAACACAAACAGAGCTCGTTCAGCAGGCAGTAATATATAATTGGGAAACTATATGGCGCTGCATCGTTATTAGGACAAAATCTAGGGGTAGATGTTTGCTCTATCTCAACAGCAGGCTATCAATATTCTCAGCAGCATTATTAGTATTTATTGAAAATCTTTTGTGAAGCACTGCAAGTTTGCTCAGAGGTAATTTACATCACATAATTAGGATGCCTAAAACCATATACAGAAGGATAGATCCTCGTAGTGCCATGTACTTGATTGTATTACATTGCAATACTATTCTAGGGTGATTAGAGCATTTTCTGTCAATGTTGATTGCATGGCAACAAAATGAGTAGTTTGTTGCACACACTCCTGGGTCTGACTGTGCCTTAAAATTGCTCTGATACTACACTATCTAGGTGCTGCTATCCAGCAAAAGACATGCCACACAAGGGCGAGTCTCACATTTTCCACAAACCATGCTGTGCCCACACACATATAAGGTACTGGTGTGTAAACTACAAGCTCTGTTTTTACCAGTATGATATTTTGAAAGTCAGTATTGCCAAATGCAGGAGTTCTGAATCAAGCCATGTTTAAGTGGTCGCTGTAGTTCTGTATGTTACATGCAATTTTAGTATATGCTTAGGTTTAGACTGGATTTTGAGGCACCAAGCAGCCCCAGTTGGTGTCACTCAGCCCTCAAATTCAAGATGTGTCAGAATTGTAATGAATATTGTGAGCATGATGCAAACCCCACAGAATTCAGTGTGCGTTTTTTGATCCAAAGGAGCAATCAGTAGCATTCCACTTGGAGGACTTTGATTGCTCCGTTCTCAGTGTGTACTGAGAAATGGCACCCGGACAAATGGTGAGTCTGCTGCGTATCTGCAGTCAGTCCCCGACCTTGCCGAGATGCTAAGGAGGGATGAGGCAAGGCAGGACTGGAGCCTCTGCACAGGGAGTATGGGGAGTGAGTTTCTTCCCATGTGGAAGCTGTTAGAGTTTGTGAAAGCCTCCATGACCCCTCCTTGTGCTCCTTCCTTAAGCACTCACCCAGGGGCCAAGCAAAATGTAATGGTGGCATGAAGACTTTGCTAGGCAAGGCATGAGAGAGGTGCTCTCCAGGGCAAAGGTTTTATGAAGAGCAGAGGCACAGAGGTCCAGGAGCATTACTAAATCGGCCAATCAATACCAAATCCATTTTTCAACATCCATTCACAGGAAAAATAGCAGTGTCTAACTCAATCATTCCTTACAGAAAATAAACAGACACATTGTCAGTCCATGAGAAGAATCATTCACTGATGCCAAGATAATGTTTCTAAACAACTGAATGGATCAAAGGTGAAATCTAATTGATTATGTGTTAAATATTCTCTCTTTCTGTCTCTCTGACATAACACTCTCTCTCTGAAAATACCCAGACAGTAGGCCAAACAATTTCCTTCTTGTTGCCATAGAAATTTCAGGAGATTATCCAGTAGCTTAGCTGGATTGATTCTGGAGGCATAAGGTTTGATCCTTCTTCACTTAAACGATGTAAATCAGAAATAGCTCTGCCTAATTCTGTAAATTGTAGAGCTGGTATACAGAAGAAGAGTGCCTGTGCTGCAATGCTAGAGGCGCATTCTTTTGTGGATATCGTTTAACTAAGAGAAAGAAATGATTGAATTATGCACATAATCTCCTGCATGTCTTCTGTGGTAAAGTTCAAAATCCTGGCTGGACTGTTACAGATTTTTTGGGAATTTTGTTAATCACCGCTTAAGTCTTTGGTGTAGGACTTGAGTATTATTAAAACTTATAGTATATGTACATCCTTCACAGTTGGATTTACGTTTGCATGTGGGACTGAAAAAAAAAAAAGAGAAACTAAGTGCATTTGACTTGTCTGGAGTCACAGGTGGATCAGAGGTGGGGTAGGAGCAGATCTCCTGTCTCTCGTGCTCCCATTTTACTAGATAGTGCCTGTGAGTAAAAGGGCAGTGCAGCAGGTAACAAGAAGGCAATGCTCCATTACCTGTTTTGATTTTATCAACATGCATGCGTCAGATCTGGTTTGTAGGCTGAGATCTAATTGAATGTCCCAATAAACGGCATATGACTATGACATCCAGCTGCGGTCTGTTGCTGTTGAGTTGAATTAATCAGAGTTTCGCTCTCTGTACTACTTGTGGAAGAGCAGAGACAAAGGAGAGAAAACCAATGAGACTGAGCTTCTTCTATGCCAGGCATATCTATTGGTAGGAGGGCATTTGACCCTTGTCCAGGGCACCCACAGCTCTACAAGGAAAAAGGTCCCTTACCAGATAGCTTTTTTTTTCCCAGGGAGTCTTTCCTTCCCTTCCAGATCTTTATATTAGTGAAGATAAAAACGTGCCATGTTATTATATCTTTTCTTCTGCTTTGTGCTGTAGTGGGGGAAATTCTAACTGAGATGCAGGAGTGGTGTTAGGTACCTTCCTTGGGCAACGCTGTCATTACATAGGTCCAGAAAAATGTTTCTGTAACATATTCACTCTGTCCTCACCTGGTAATATTTTCACAGACTCAATGGATGAATACCCGTCATTGATGGATGAATACGGAATTAATGCAGTTCTAAGGAGTTAAGATGCTGCCACCCCAGAATGAGCTGTATGTTCTGTATTAACTTTATGGGGAATGCTGTGCACTTTCACATTTGGGCCATCTGTAAAAACAGCAGCTCCATGACTCATTATTTTATTTTATTTTATTTTTTCCATTTGAAGTCAAAGGAAAATTAATCTGGCCCATCTGCAGCCGGACTTGTTTAGGAAATCTGATTGCCTCCCAGTCACCAGCCATCCGTGCTCCAGGGATGACAGTCTTTCCACATGCTAATTAACTGAGGACAGAAGAAATCATCCCCAAACAGTCCCATCTTTGTGCCTGCAGCTGTAAATTCAGAATTAAAATAATTTGGGGAGAAATAATGTTGTGAAGTGTCACAGAAGATTTGCAAATGCCAGTACTTTTAAAGGAGCTGTGCTCAGAAGCATGCACTGAATACTGCACTGAAATTGAACATCCTTTGGTTTAATGCCTCGTTCTGCCCAACCAGCCCAGTAGAACTGGGGCTCTAGAAAGAACCCACATAATTCAGATTAGTAGTTTATCCAGGGGATTACAAGGATAAGGGCTAAAAGTACAGAAGGTACGTATCTTTGGTATCTGTATTCTTTGCTAAGCTAAGCCACTGAGAGCCTGAGAGTCATTAGGACTCTTTTCAAAAATAAAATGCGTCAGGAAAAATGGCAGAGGCATGAGGCTCAGCTGCTAAATAAAGAAATTTAAATGAGCAGTATCTTGGGCTCCATAGATTTATGTTATATCAGCTGTCTGAAAGAGACAAATGTTAGTTATTCGGGAGGAATCACATGCAGTGAAGTCTTACATGTTAAGAATATTATGATATTGGTTACTGCTGCATGGAAATGGAGAAGGTGAAGGATGCCCATAAGGATTCCTCTGTGATGACTGCATTTTGTCAGCTCTTTCCTTTTACCATCAATCTTATGATATGTGATATTTTTCAGTAATTCTTGCTGCTGTGATAGAACAGCCTTGGACTGCATAGAAAAGAATGAAAATTGGTGGGGGAAAAAAAAGCCTAAAAATGTGATTAAAAACATTTCCTATCCGTAAGATGAATGAAAACAACCTAACATTTTATCTTTACCTCCAGATTTGTTCTTCAGTAAAACTGGAAATAACTCCTTTGCTGCAGGACCTCACTCATCACAGTGGCTGTGAGCGGTCTGTGTACTCCCATTTACACCCACACTGATTTCCCAACAGAAATCTGTGTGTAGATGAGTGCATTCAGGGCTGTTCCAAATCCCATCAGTCAGTCAGAGCCTTTCAATTGCCTACAGTGGTCTTTGGATCAGCCCTGTAACCGTTAATAACAAGTTAGAAATGGCCACTCCAGCTCTCTGGTTACCCCAGAAGACTCTTTATAACATTTTTGTGCTGCAGCAACCCTCACTAGTGACTGGTCTATTTTATCTCTTCTGCTGAGCATAATAGGTCTGCAAGAGGAGTGTGAAAAAAGGAAAATTTCTTCTGCTTTTTGACTTCCAAATATCTTCTTTATGTAGGTATGCCTGCATTGCTGTCTGTCAAACTCTAGATGCCCTGGCAATGAATTACAATTCAGCATCCGCTGAGTATTGTGCTCGACACTTTAGAAAGTAATCATTTTAAAAGAATGACAGTTTGAGTGCAAAAGCAGTCCCAGAAGTTCTGCATCCACTTTACGTGTGACTCAAATCCAGGGTGTGCAAACAGAGCTTGCAATGATTTTCATTCTTGTAGCTCTTGGCTCCTTGGGAATGTGCAATTAAACAACCCACTGTTGCATGGTTACACCAGTAAATATGTGCTCTATCCTGTGCCTGTGCAGACAGCATGAGTAGAAAAGTTTAGATGGGCTCTGAAATATTACTTTTTATTAATACAGTGAATAGGAGCTCTCTACTGTTAGCAACAGAGTCAGCAACCCATGAAAGATGGCATAAAGCAGACAAGTTTTTTAAGGACAATCAGCAAGATGAGTAAAATGCTGGAAACTAAACCCACTTCTGTAGACAGGATATCTGTAAGAGGCAACACTGAGTGGTTTTTTAAAGGGGGAGGACTTGGTGGTTGACATGAACTTATGCATTCCCAGCCTTATGCTGCTACGAGACACTATTTGTAAATAATCTGCCATAAATCAGATGATGAGCAGTATTTTGCCTAATTCTGGCTGGGTTTCTACTGAGAAACCTGGGAAAGTAAACATAATGTAGCCATTCAACTATGGAAAGCAGTGTTAAAAATCTAGTTAAAATTCAACATCTTTGACCATTCACACCTATTTTTATTTCTAGTGATGTGATCCTGGAAATTTTAATGAAAACATGCTGAGCAAAACAGCTCCTCTACAAACTGTCTCAGGACCTGAGATACTACAACAGTCTCTTGAGCAGGTTTTACTAAATGAAGTAAAGGATTTGTAAAGAGGATAAAAATCTGCTCTCAGTGGAGTTGCACAGTGCTTCCATAAGCAGTGAAAGAATAAGACTATCAGAGCGTGGCTGTACGAGCTCCATTAAATGATTATCTCCCAGTTTCTGAAACACAGGAAGTTCAAGGGGCAGACTGGAACATGCTGGACTTGTGTGAGCTCATATGCTCAGCTTTCTCCCCATGGAAATTACGCATGAAACAGAGACAGGAGCTCATCCTAGTCTGTAGTCTGGACATGGCCCTGGTAGACATCTGGACCCGCAATCTGGCTAGAAACTTGGCTCCACACTGTAGATAACACTACTTACTGCAGCTACTGATAATGTGCATTACGAGGGTGCACATGTAGGGCAGTTACTGTTTTAGCTGACACAAAAAATGTAAGGCCCGGATTCTCCATGTCAGCTCGCTTGTGTGTTGACAATGCTAGAGCCATTTAGTAGATGAGAGCAACTTACTGTGTGACTTTTTGGTTTGCTACATATTCCTCTTTGAAATTCCTACTAGGAATAGAGCTCTGACAGAATGTCAGATTTAAATCTGTCTGCTTGTGATGATTGAAATTTCACACTTCTGTATCGTTATTCTTTCCTAATAGAAACACACTAGTGTTTATTTGACTACAGCTCAGTTGCAGCTTGATTACTCAAGCAGTAGTTTAAAACATTTGAAGGGAAAGTGTAGGCTATATAAAATGTGTGCAGAAGATGATAAATGTCTGTGTATGGAAGGCACATGTTTCATGAGCAAGATGTTTCTTCACAGTGCAGCAGAAGGAGGAGGAGGATGTGGGCATAGGGTGCCAAGTCCTGAGTCCCACAGGGATCACACTGGAATTAGAGTCAAGAATGTTGTTGCTCCTGTGAACTGGTGTGTTTCCAATTATGTCATTTTTTTTAAGCAGGAGAAAGCCCACAGAAAGCCTAAATCCAATTTTAGAATAGTTCTGAAATGTGACCTGCCCTAAGCTTGATAGATGGTGCTTTCCATAATCATTGGTGGAATTTGCTCTAGATGAGTGGCCATACCTCACAGATACTGCGGACTTATTTACCCTGGGACTTACAAGGGAGAATTGCAAAGGCCTAAAGAGGGAGCAAGTAGCTTGCTCGTGTTGTCAGATTAAGCTATTCATTTAACTAGCTTTTGTTCTCTTGTACATCCATGTTTCATTTGCACTCACACAGCTGATCCTTTGTGTTGGTGTGGCAGTGCCACTCAATCAAGCACTGAGTTAATTAAGAGCATGTCTTGTACCTTGCTACGTACGAAGCTCTATTTGGCATTCCTGTGATGCTCAGGAAGGTTTTCAATTAGGTATGCCACCTCCACGTTCGAGCTGTGGCAGTCTTAATCTGCTTGATCAAAAGAAGGAGCAAAATATGCCTGAGGTGACCGATGCTTGGAGTGGTTCCACCCTGATTTGTTTGTGTTTTGAACTTGGTGGTTCATAATGTGTGGAGCAGACACCGAGCACTTTCAGGGAATTATGCATGCAACAGACACTTTATACCTCTGCCCTGAGGAATGGATGGTTTAAACTGTGCCAACCACATGATGTAGCCAAGAGAATGTTAATGGGGTTGAAGTCAAGATGCGTGCCAAAACAAATAAATAAAATGAAACAATGTGAAAATGCTGTTTAAAGCAGCATAATGGCTTAACAGTACATGCACAATGAACCTTGATTTAAGATCTCAATTGCATCTGGGTAGGCCCTGCAGACTGCGCAGACGCCAGGCTACGTGGTGCCCAGGACAGAAAATTCCTTCTGCACCTTGTGCTCCTGATCCATATTCTGTTTTCAGATGCTGGCAGTGGGTAGATGCCCTCATTCCTCATCACTGCAAGTGAGCTTGGCCAGCACATTGAGCACTGCTCATCGATCTGAGATGCCAGGAGAGTTTTCTTAACACAGTTTAAGCAGGCAGGGACTTCTTGATCTGGAGGTATGTACTCCAGTTTCCCCCATATCTTTTTGAAAGCAAAGGAAGTTGTTTAATACAAGACTGAGTTACATATGTATTTATGTGCATGTGCAATCAATGTGGGTTTGGTATGCTATTGAAAAGTGCCAGGGAGTTTTGTCTCTAATACTAAGTAAAAAAAATCCCACAGTCACATTAATATGCAGTGTGTGTAGGTGAGCAAGAGATCTGATTTCCTTTCTCCTCTATTTCTGGATGGAAATGCGGATATAATAGAAATAAAATGACTTGCTAATGACTTTGGTAATGCAGTATCTCTTAGATGGGTATTTAGGCAGGGGAATGGTAGTTGAGAAACAACTGAAATTGTAGCTTTTGGCACTTCACTGCTCCATTTTAGCCACTAGATTCCTTTTCTGAAGTAACAAATTGCCAGAGCAACAACTGCAGCTTTAGTTTAGCTCACAGCGAGTGCCAGGGCTTAGATTCAGGAGACTGTGGCAGAACTCCCTTTGGCTTCAGCAGGGCGCTACTTTCTTTTTCAGCATAGAGTTCCTGGGATCCCTGAATGACCCAAAATATGTGTTTAAACTTTTAAGTGCAAAATGAGGTGTAATTAAGACTAGACTGAGGACTGACTCTTAAAATGTGTGTTCACACTGGGCATGTGAATGACTGAGTAGGTAGCAGTGCAGATATAAAATCTGTAAGGACAAAACTGCTAATTGTGTTTTTATGCTGGTTTTCTATGTGATACTTAGATTGTAATAACAGGTCTTGCATCTGTTAGCTTTCTTTTAAACCTTTCAGACACGTGTGTATTTCTCACACTTACTGAATCTACCAATCTGCTTTCAGCTCAGCAATATCATTGCCAAAATGCTTTTGTGACTCCAAAGAAGGTTTGAGTGCCTGGAGCAAGTGAGACGTGTATTAGATTTGTCTGAGGTCTTTTTAAGAGTCTAGAGAGACACTGCAGCTGTGGAAGGTAGTTCAGTTTCCTGCCAAGGCTGAAATTAAGGAAGGCCTTATATAAGATGACAAAAGTTTTCATTTTAAGCCCAGGTTGATGTTACAGATTTTTAACACCTCTGGGGATTTCTGTCATAAGGTTGCTAATGAGAAGCCCCTTCACAGAAGATCAATTGCTTAGATTGTTTTCTGCACTAGCACAAAACTTTAACACCTTATTGCATGGAGTCACTTTTCAGAGGAAGTTCATCAGCTCTCACTGGACTTCTTCAGTAGATGGTTTCCTCTCTCCCATGTTGCTGCCTGCTGCCTAGCCTGCCTATTCATTCAGAAGTGGAAAAATATCTTCATAACATATTATGAAGGGCATACACAGACCATTTTTTTTACAAGTATGCTACTCACAGTGTGAATGTTTTCCAGAAAATGAGGCAGGAAACTGTCAGCAGAGGTCAGGGTGAATAGACAAACAGGTTAAAATCAGGGACAAAAAGGGCACGCTTTCAGTCATGTCTGTGGCCCTGAACATTTGTGGAAAGGATGGGATGAGAAGCCCTTTACACCAGTGGGTTCTGCATATGCAGGCAAAAGAAACAGCAGCTATAGTACAGTATCAAAATACCCCCTAATACGTGGAAGACACATTCCATGCAGAAATATGTGCAAGACTATTCTTATTTCTAAGATAAGCCTATTCTTATATAATTACAACACATATATTTACAATTCTAATACTACCGTAAACTCCATATAATCCTAATTTTAGCTCATTGTTATGCTGTAGTATCGTAAGAAAAAGCCTCATGTCTCGTTGAAGATGCAATCTTCGAGTGATGTGTAATAAGTACTAAAACACTGCACTTCTATAATTGTGTGCCCGATTTCAACAGACACATCTGCAAAAACAAGGGAAAAAATATTCAGAGCAGGGCAGTATCTACTCAGTCTGGACAAAAAAGCAGAATTAAGACTGATCAGGTCTTTTGCAGAAGTCAGTGAGTGGCTTAGCTGTGTTAAGAGCTACTCCATCATTCTTTTCTCCAAAGTTCTTTGTAGTTTCAGCTCTGGGGTCTCTCACTGAGCTATGCTGTATTGTCTGTAAAGTCTCCTATTAGTATGGATTTTCAACACTATAGTGAGCACCCTGGAGAGTGAAATTAAATGTAGATGATGATGGAGTGCTGAAACTCAGAAAAATTACAGTTTCAATTACCCTACTACAAATATGGATCAGAGACATGTTCCTAAACCCTCTATTCTGTCTGGGTCTCAAATGAGTTCGAACTCACACGCAATTTTTTTGTTCAGTTGAAACCTGTCTTATTTCTGATTATGGTCCGTTTATTTTCCTGGGACAGCCAAAAGACGTTTAGTCTGTGAGGCACTAAAAATTGTTTTAGAAACATGAGCTAATATCACTATTGGGAAATGATCTTCTTCCATCTCACACTCTGTGCCTCAGAATGACGTCTGGTACAAGTCCAGAGGCTGAAATTAGAAGGTATGCTATAGCTGCTTAAATAAGCCAAATTCATTGTGGGTGGTTTCTCCAGGAGTATAAAGCTCTCTCCCACTATTTTGATGATAAGTCAGCCTCTTCTGAGACCTCTAGGTACTGCTAGATCATAATCTTATAATAATATATATGGAATATAATAAGAAATTTTATTATAAATGTTGACCTAACAATGTAAGTAAGTGAATATATAAATTCTGGCAAGTATACTCAGATCTGAGATAACATATTCTGCTTTGTATGCCGATGTGCCAAGTGGCTAGGCTGAAGTGGATGCATACTACAAAGTTTGGACCATGCAAAAAAGTAAATAAGCAATGAAGTATGGACTCAAATACTTCTGTGGAGGATAAGCATATAAAAACTTCAAGTTTTAGTGACATAAAAGAAGCTCTGTAAAGCAAAGACTTTGGAGCAATTTTCCAGTGAAAAGCGTGTGTCTAACAATTACATATGAAATTTCCCAACAGGTTCTGCAAGTTCTTACAGTGTGAATAGACTGAAAGTCGAAGATAATGTCAGATGTTGGCTATTGCCTTTAAGCAAGTGCCACATTAAAAGTAACCAAGTAGATCAAGCTATTAGGCCTTAAGGTGAAGTGAGGATGTCCTGAATTGATGTTATTAGTTCTTGTTGCTAAGAATTTTAGGGAATATGTAGTACAGATGAACGGTGTTTCGGCTCTTTCTGGTATGCTGCTTGTTAAAGAACTGTGAATTAACAGCAAAAGAATGTATCAAGATAGTTAGAAATTGCTTAAAGGGTTATGAATGGTGGACCAGAACTTCAGTGGACATAAATTGGCATAGTTCAACTTGGTGACTATGCCTCTTTTAAATCTGCTGAGATTCCAGCTCATTATATAAAAACCTGCATCCATTTATAGAAAATAGCCAGCAAAAGTTAAAATTCAACATCACAGAAATAAAGCATTTAGTAGAGAATTCTACCTTTTCCCTTTTTTTTAATCAAATAACAAAGTCAAAATGACCTTTGGGGATAGCATGGTGTTTGGGGTGCTAGAAATTTATATATCGTTACAAAAGAAATCCAATATATTTTTAGGAAGATAACACAGCTGTATTTCTTTTTATTACAATTTTATTTTTAACTCCTCTTTTACAAGAGACATCATAAAACTTAAACTGTCCAAAAATAAATTAAAAAAAAAAAACAAACACAAACCAAACACACAAAAACAAACGCAAGAAGAATCCAACTACAGTCTTTTGGACATATATTTATAACTGTGATCTTGCCTTGTCCAGAAAAAGTTCAAATTTTTACTCTAGCATTTCTTTCTAGACATCTCCAACTAAACTGCTCAAAATGAAATTAAAATTCTATACTGGAAGCTATAAAAAGTACAACATCATGCCTTCTCCTTTCTGCAAAGAAGAGAGATGTGCTGGAGGTTTGCTGGAGCCCAGCAGCAAGGGCAGAGTTGTTGCAACAATTCTTTATTAAACACATCCTTAAAAGCTGGCTGGCAGAAAGATGAGCTGGCTTTTACCTACATAGTTCTGTGATGAAGGGTTACCCCACAATCATGCTGGTCAGAGTAGCTGAGGGAGATGTGAGCAAAAGCAGGAAAAAAATTCTGCTCCCTGTTCTCACTGCTGTGCTGCATCATGGCAGCCTGGGACTCCATCTGTAGAATATTTGAACAGTACTGGTTCGAAAGGACCTTGAGAGATCATCAGGTCCAACCTTTTGGGGGAAAAGGGAGTCCAGATGAAATTACCTAGCACCCTGTCCAACTGCATCTTGAAATCTTCTGATGATTGAGACTCTGCCATGTCCCTGGGGACATTGTTACAGAGATGGACGTTATCATGAAAAAATTCTTTTTAATATCAAGAAGAAACCTCTCCTGATGAAGTCTGTACCTGTTGCCTTTTGTCTTCTCCACATGGCTCCTTCTGAAGAGGTTTCCATCCTTTTTGTACCTTTGGGTACTGAAACACTACACACACCCTGTGTGCCTTCCCTTCTCCAGGTCTGAAAGACCTAACTCCTTCAGTATATCCTCATAAGGCAGGTTCTCCAGTGCTTTGATCACCTTCATGGCCCTACTTTTGATCCTCTCTGATCTGTCCTTGTATTTTTTGAATATGGGGACCAGAACTGGACAAAATATTCCAGGTATAGCCTGACATTGTGCCCCAAACTGGTGTACCACATGCCACTGAGGGGATCAGGTAAGAGTCAAGCTCTGGAGAATAAGAGTTTTGTTTAAGCCATAAACTATTTTGTGAGTTTATGCAGCACTCTGGCATTTGAGAAATAAAGCTGACAGGCTGCTATGGTCTTGACATTTCAATGCATTTTCTGATAGACTGCAATCATAAAGAGGCTCAGACACACACGGGTGCATTCATTTTTCCCTCAAACTGGAATAAATCAGGAGCAATGGAATTACATCCAAGTAAGTCCTGGCATGGGCAGCATTGAAACAAGGCTCATTTAGCAGCGAGATGTTATGAAAGATGTTATTAACCCTTCCCACAGAAACTAATCTGCACCCTTTTTCAGTGCAACAGGAGAAGCCGACTGTGATACACAGCAAAAGACCTAATTCAGACTCTGTTATCCACTGCTTATGATTTTAACCCTTCATGCTGAAATTCTCCATGCCTGAGCTGCGTCTTGAGCTTACCGTCTTCTGAGGGAAGCTGTGGGTGGGGGTGAGAGTCATTTCTCAGAAAGCAATGTGGAGGGAATGCATTGACTTGTTGGTGGTAGAAAACAAAACAGCCTTCCCCCAGCTCCCTGATTGAAAAATTCAAGGTCTCTGGGGGAACAAATGAGCCTTAACGACCCACCCTGGAGTGGGGTGGAGTGGCATGGTGTGGTGTGGCCTTCTGGTCCGTCCCTGTGACCCAGGGCCTTGGCTTCAGCTCTGCCACCTCACTCCACTCCTGGGCTGTACAGAGGTCTGTCCTGCTGGCAGGAGACCTGCTGCACACAGCTGCCTCTCCAGCTGTGTCCTGGTGCTGCTCAGGTATGGTGGAGCTTGTGGGTTGTGGTGGAAGGCACCATGTCTTCTTACCCTCCTCTGATGCACAAGGGAAGAATGCTGCTTGGGATTTTTTTCTTCAGTAGCAAACCAAGTCCAGGTTAAGACGAAGTTGAGGCTGTGAAGTAAGCTGAGTGATGCCGGGGAGCTTTCTCCACTAATGCTGCATCAGCTTTCATGAGTGTTAATAGTTCGGTGAGTAATCTTCATCCACAGAACATGTTTGTGGAATAGCTGCTCTCAAAACTTCCTTTGGTCAGGTCAGTATGCAGCCGGCTGGGCTGTAGGAATGTGTCCAGTTGTTTGTTTCGTATTCTGTCAGTCCTAAATGATCCAAATGCTGTGAGTCTTGAAGGGAGTACCTAGCACACAGTCAGTGATCCAAATACTGGGACTGTTTGCTAGCTTTGTGAGAAACATGCCCAGCACCACATGGCAATAGCTTGGCACATGGACAGCAGGTCTGAAGAACAGAACTTCTCTGGACAGAACTGAGCTGTCTCTGGTTTCCTGACAAGATACCTGTTGAGACTTGATCTAGCAAGTGCCTCCAACTGTTGAGCACATTTCCTCTTGAGGGTCTTATATATGAAATCACTGTCCTCTTATTTATTTACTTAGAGCCTTCTTAATTGTGGAGACTTCATTTGTTGTTTATTTGTAAGGATGTTGCTTATCAGCCTGTTCTTATAGAATTTGTATAGAAACAATTTCTGTATGAACAAAGAAATGTGTTGTTCTTTGTTCACCCTAAAATTTCTGAAAGGCATAAAAAAGCATAGGTCTTGTTTTGGTGGACTGTAATTTCAGATTTTCATTTTATGGTTAAGTTCTGTGAATGAGTGATCCTATGCTCTTGACTGCAGTTGTGCCTGTGTACAATGCAAGGCATATTTCATACTTTGAGTGCAATGCACCTTTTGGACTCAAATATTCAGTTAGAGCTTTATAAAATAAGTGTTTTTTTTTTTTTTAATTGTTTCCTATTGCTCGGTGAAAATACTACATAAGTGTTTTTTAATGGAGAATTCTAAGATAACTCATTGTATTGGCTGGTTGAACAAGCAACAGGATCTTAATTAAAAATGAATTTTGTAGAATTAAATTTGTATGAGAATTATATTTCTTTTGAACACTGAAACATTTTCATATTTGAGCTGTAATAAACCCTGCATTTTTCACTTGAATGCTATGTCCTATTACAGTTAGATAAAAACAGTGGTAACCTCTGTTTCTTCACAGCATGTTCTCACAAGTGATAAAATTTATGTATTACTGAAAATACTCTAAGTAGGAAATTTATTGATTTGTCAGTACAATAAACATACTGAGTCTCAGGCTTTGGCAATTATGTGTGAGATAAATGTAGCAGAACTGAGTGCAAGACCTTACTGAAGACTGAGGTGATAGATGTCTTAAATACAGTTGATTGCAGTCACTCTGTCATGGATTTCTCCCACATGCTTGCTAGCACTATATCTAGGTGAGAATATGAGGCAGATGCATATTTCAAGACATACATGTGCAGGTATTCATGTTATGATTCTTTCAGCAGCAGAAAGTTGACAATGGGTATTGCAGCATGTCTGGATCCCCAGGTTACTCCTGATCATGCTAGCTACCCAGGACAAAGCCTGTCCCTTATCTGATATCTGGATGTTCTCAGCAGGATGTTGAGTGGAGGATAAGAGGTAACAAAAAATGGAAAACTGCGGTATGCAGAGAGGAATGAACTACTCCTAAATGCTGCTGCAGTTCTACTACTAAAGTCACTCTTTCAATGGCTTCAGGCAGTGTTTATATATTCCACAGTGCTCCCAAGGAAATCAAATGAACAAGCAAGTAGGACAGCTGTCCCCAGCACATTTGCAAGCCAACCTTTATTCTAGGCTGGTCTCTTAAAAAAGCTGATGTTTGCAAAGTGCTATCAGGAGTGGATGCATTGTAGAAGAAAGAATATTAATATTATTGTTTTGAAGTAATAAAATACCATTTCCCGTTCCTGCTCTTTTGGGAGGCGTTCCTGAGGGACTGGATGGCAGGGCCCTCATCAAACTGGCAGTGTGCATTTTGATGTGAGAAGGTGCATGTTTGTTTCTAGCACTTGTATATAAAAAAAACACAACAAAATAAACAGAAATCTTGGAGAGATCCTCAGAGAAACGAGAGGAAGGGGGAGGTCACCGGTGTTATTGCAGATGGATCATTCCTTCTTAATGAAATAAAAAAAAAGAGTGCAAATCATCACGGTAACTGACATGAGTTTTCTGTAGAGAGAGTGATGTGGCTTGACACAGTGTAACCAGACATAATGGGATGTGATGTTATAAATGAGAGGTACCATGGGTAGTTGTAATGTATATTTTGACACACTACCCCTGCTATGCGTGAGATGGCAGACAGTGGTCTGTGGTTCACTGAGCACCAAATTGCTTTCAAACAGGCAAGCTTGCCACGTCACCATGCACAAAAATAAACCAGCCCCTTCAGTTGTTCAGACACAGACCAAACAACTCAAGGTGCACCGACACATGTTTTTGATTTTGGGGTTGGTGTGTACACACAGGTGCTGAGCTAAGAAATCATAATTAGAAATAGGTAAGTGAGAGAGATCCCTACTACCGTTAGAGATAGAAATAGAGCAGTGTGGCTTTTGCCATGCCCTTGAAGAGTGACAGTGTGGCTTGAACCCTCTAGTGCTGCCCAGCCAGCTGGGATATGATGAAATGTGAAGATTAATTTTGAGTCAGTGAGTCTCCAAGTCTTTGTGCCATGATGGTTCCAGCCGTCTGCAGTTCAGACGAAGAGAAGGTTCATGAACTTGCTGGTAAATACTGCCTTTGACCAGGAAAAGAAAGGGAGCAGTCAGAGGTGGCTGAGCATGGGCTATTACTGCCCGGATCAGTATTGCTGAAGATGAGTGTAATTCTTCACTGTGGGGTCCTTTGTTTTTACTTCTGGCAAAATGAGAGGTCAGATGGATGTCCCATACTCTCCTCAACATTGGAAGAATGTTATACATCTGAAAATAGAAAATATTTAAGGATCAAGCCAACCGATCACCAAATGAGTCAGTGCTTGCTCCGAAAGCAGAGTGCTGCTGATGTTGTATGAACAAAATTGTTTCCACTACAGAACAGGAAATGCTGTATGATTGTAAGAATGAGAAAATATCCAAAGAAATGTGTTATTATTGGAAACTATGACAGGGGAGCGTGACATGTAAGGTGTGTGAGGGAGTTCTTCCAGCTCTCAGCACTCGTGGAGCTCTCAACGGAGTCCCATTCTGGGGCTAATGGTCACTTGGCTGGTTTGCATTAATGTATGGACTTGAGATTTGAGTAGGCAGACAGCACTCCATTAGCTGGAGTAGCAGTAGGCTGGGACAAGCGAACTGGTAGAAAAAGCTGAGATAACACCACTATACTAGCATTCTCTGTATACTTATTTAGACCAGCTCTCTGTTCCATTAGGGCTTATTAGCTCTGATTCAGGGCTGGCCCTGGTAATTTCACTCCATCTCTGTCTGCTGCTCCTTGGTGCACTAGGTTTTAGATATAGTGCTGGAGGAAAAAATATTATTTGCCATCTGTTACTGCATTGCATCAAATGGGCCCTGAAGGAATCTGGATGGAGGTGCAAAGGCATTTGCTCTGAGGGAGGTGGTTTGGTTTGTAGATGTTGCTGCATCCTGGCTGACTGCAAATGGTCTTTCAGTTGTTCTGCCAGCACAGTTGTTCTTCCAGAGCACTGTGTAAAGTTAGAAGTACCTTTCCTGGAAGGACTTTGGGTGATGCCTGTGATTTCTGCCCTGTCATGCAATACCTGCTTGTGATCAGAGTCTAGACTTTCAAGTAGTCCTGCTGTAAAGAGCTCCTGCTGTGCTGTTCTCAGTCTACCTCTCAGAGAAGGCGCACACCAGTACTTTTAACTTGTGTGGCAGGTGTGGTGTCTGCTGTGGTTGTGGTCCCCTCCTGAGGTTGGTGGATGACACACTTGATTTCTCCAAGTACTTGGATTTATTTCCCAGATGCGAAGAAGGATAGAGTTGAGAACTTCTTGGCATTTAACTCAGTGTGGAATCAAAACAGGGCAGATCATTCCCGCCAGACCCACACTATAGATTTGTCATATAGGGATTTCTGAGATGGCCAAACCTTTGCGATATTGAACCTTTCTGTAGCTTCTCTAGGCCACAAAGATCTCCAATTAATCTGTTGATACAGTTTCTGTGCAGGGTTTCTATGCTGAATTACACATGAGCTAATTATTATTATTACACAGAGTACGTGTTTTATTTATTTATTTTTGCTCCTTCTGTGCAAAGCATTTTTAAAAACCCACAAATATCTCCCCCTGCTTTCTTTTTCAGAAACATGTCTGGCCATTCTATAAACGTAGCTGGATTCAAATGCACATTTTTCTGATTCACTGTAGAATAACCACATTGTTTTAAAAGTTGTAATTAGGAAGCTGCGCCGTTAAATAAAACAATAATTATTTCAATACAAATATTTTCAAAGCCAACACGCATGAGAGAAATGAAAATGTTCTCTCCGCGCCCTGTCCAGTGCTGGATTCCTGCCCATCCTGCAGCGCTGTGAATTCATCTGGCATATCGCAGCAGAGGCTTCTCTGCAGGCAGAGATATGGCAAACCAGCAGCAATCTGTGACCAAATTTTTTGATGGGTGCAAACTGTCACAGTCCTGTGATTGTACTGGCCAATTTGATGTTCTCTTTTCCACTGTTCTTTTTATTTTATTTTTTATTTTTTTAGCATGGAATTCATGAAAGTGATTCTGTCTAGTGAGACAGATCTTCAGCATTCTCCTCCCTCTCAGCCCGGTGGGTTTGTTTTTCTATCTTTTAATCTTCAGAGAGGATAGGGATGCGATGTATTTCATTTCTGACATAAATGGCTAGAGCTCTGTTTTCTAACTTGCTTATTAAGATATACTTGGCATAGTACCTTCCATTATTTCCACTTTGATCTGGTCTTTTTCCTGCTTGTGACTCTGCTAACCTTTGGCAAAACCAGAAATGAGTTGGATCTGGCACACTGGCCCAGCTGGCTGCTATGCCACAGAGCAGCTGCTAAGCAGGAGGGGTGCACGTACAGAGCCGGCTCCCGCAGAGCTGACTGCTTTGGCAATGATACATCATAGGATCCAGGGAGAGCTTGGAAAAACCACGGCAGGAGCAGAAGAGGAGCTTTTGTCTCAGAAGAGAAAGGCTCTTTGTGTGCCAAGGTGGACTCCATTAGCTCCTATGAAGGAGGATAAGGAGATATTTAAAAGAGAAGGGAAAAAAAAAAACAAAACACACACACACACACACACAAAAAAAACAAAAGCTGGAACACACAAACAGAAAAAAGCACCCCAAAAAAAAATTCTGCGGGCATCCTTGCCTCTGGGTAGCACTCAGCAACACACCTTTGGTCATGGTCAGTGCGTGCAGTACTGGAGGAGTGGGAAGAGAGCTGATCTTTTGAAATCAAGGATAAAACTTGTCAATGGCTTTGATGAGGAAAAATGATGCACATAAAATGAATCATTTTGAAAAGCGGAATTATAATTCTTGTTTTTAAAGTGTTTTTGAATTCTTTGTTTCAAAATAGCTTGTGGCTTTCTTATTATTTTTGACCTAGGTAAAAAGCAGAGAACAGCAATAAGCAAAACGGTTGCATAACCCCCCAGTGAAACAAACCATTCACATGCCTAGTAACTTTGCTTTGCCAATGGAGGCTTTCCATTTCACTGAGCATCCTTTCCTCTGCCTTAGTTTAAATCCTCCTACAAATCTTATATATTAAAACCGAAACAATGTCTTCTTTCCACACACATCCTATTTGGCTTTAGAGCTGCAGGATCGGTTCTTGCTCAGCAGCACTCCGATGTCCGCTGTGCTGCTGCTCCATGGAGGATGCAGCGGTTGCTACAGGCACAGCAGAGCCACCTTCTGCCACTTCTGCCTTGCTGGGCATGTGATCTGGGCACAGTGATTCCATCTTCTTCCCCCTCTGCAGGGAAACTCAAAGCTCTAGCGTTAAGTCCCTCCAACTCCTTCAATGGCCTTTTCTTGTATAAGGATAAACATGAAAGAGTTGAGCAGTTAGCTCTGAGGAGTCTTGCAGAGAGGATACTGGTTTTATTCCTCTGATTTTTGGGTGGAAGAGAATTTAGATTTTAAACAGACTTAAAACTGACCAAACTAAGACTAAATATTTGTGGGAAATTTGGGGAGACTGTTTAAACAAACAAACGCAAAAATAAATCTGAAACAAAATTAAAAAGCCCCCTTGCCTTATTTTGATTTTTGGCTCTTCTGGGTCATGCGCAACTTTGACAAGAGATAATCTGATTTTCAGGGGCACTACGCACCTGCAGTGGCTGAGTTCAGGTAGATCTCTCCTTATGTGAAGTGATGAGAGATTGGCAACCGTTCATCTGGAAACAGCCTTCTGGAATTGGGGCCTCCTGTGAAGGCTGGACTCAGCTGTACGCAACAAGTTTTGCTCATGTACAGAACCAATGCAGGTCTCATATCAGGGGGCCAGGACACAAAGTTATTCAGATCTGTCAAGAAGGTAGTAATCAGTACTCTTCCCATTTTCCTATCATGGTATCTTGTAGGAAGTAGAAAGCAAAGCAAAGGTTTTCACTATGTGGTTTTTCGGTATGCTTGTGTGGTGCCAGGATATCAACAACAGGATTTGTTAATGAGAAGTTAAAGCAAGAGGGTTAAGCAAAGTTGGGTGTTTCTCACACTGTCCTTGATTTCAATATATTGCAGCAGGGGGACAAGTCTTGTAGTTCTGAAAGAAATTGGAAATACTGGCAAAAATGTCAGAGTAATTAAACCAGTTATCTTCTTTAAAAGCTTGGGCCAATACAATCTGTTTAAACGTGTGTATTCTGCCAGAGAAACAAAAGATTTTGCGAGCTTGTCCTTTGCCTTGCTGCTACCTGTACAGCTTCTTTGTTCCAGGTGTTACTGGTATGTATTTTTATGGTGCTCCTGCAAAATGCTGCTCTAAAATACTCAAGGTACCTTTTTATATTTGCGTTATTCACATAGTGTACCATTTTTTTCCTTCTAATAATGTGCTGAAATGGAGAATGGGATTGAGCTTCCACTGAAATGTGCAGTCGGGGTTGGTGCTGAGCACACACCATTGGCAGCCTAACAGGGAGTCATGAGGGGGAGAAGAGTGGCTGCAGAGGTTCATCTTCCTGTTTAATGAACAGAGAATGGTCATATCTGCAGGGGTCAGCAGCAGCATGGGGGAAAGTATTCTGCTGTGCTGTTGAAACTTGCCTCTTCTTCCACTGTGGGCGTACGGGGCACAGGAGACAGAGAATTTGCAGCTACTCAACTTTTTCTGTTAAAAAGCTCACAGCAAGGGATTGTTTACTCAAGTCCAAGTGCTTTTGGAAAATAAATAAATAAGTAAAATTTAGAAATATCCCCTAATGGCATGAGAACGTGCTGAAAAAAGCTTGTGTTAATGGATAAGAATGTTGGTTTTTTTTATTATTATTATTTTTTAGTTTATTTATTTATTTTTGTCCCAGTGGAAATTAGTATTGAGTTAAAACATGAATCCTTGTTTAATGGTGCAAAAAGATGTACTGTCTTTCTTACTGTGTTTTGTCTTTATGAACACTGACATTGCAGGGGGAAAAAATGGGAAAATGCTTGCTTGCTAGTGTGTTGTATTTAGTATCTGATCAAAGAGCATAATCATATGAGAACTTCAGAAACAGCTGTAGTGATTGATGCCTCTTTGCTGTTGTCCCTGAAGCAGTGCTGCTGCAACATGGGCTCTGCAGATCCCCTTCAGTGCAAACTCCTCTTGCTTGATTTAAAACTTTTCTGGTTGATGTATGAGGAATAGCTGTGTGATTAAGTACTGAGGTGCAGCTGTAATAAAAGTAGCCAACTGGTAAAAGGTACATCACCCACATCAGCTGCTTTCAGAGTCCACACGTGACTGTGCCCTCTTTGTGCCAATGACATCGAACTGAAACTCAAACAAATGTATATATGTAAGGGCTTTCTGAAAGTGTTCTGAAGTTGGATGTTGACAGCTTTGTGATTGTTTGTTTGTTTATTTTCCCCTCTTCTGGTATTCTGAGACAGCTATGGTGAGGTTAACCAACTTTTGCAAGGTTATTTAAGTCCAAAAGCCAGGAAGAGAACCTAATTATTTCACACGATAACTCTCATCTACTAAAACCGATCTTTGCATAAAACATGAGCCAAGAAAGGCATTATTATTTTTGTCTCGAAGTAATGTATTCATGCTTATATTTAAGGGAGGTGGGAGGAAATATCAAGATCTCTCTCTTCCAACTATTTGATTGACAAGCTTCTGCTGTGCTTTTAAAAAGTTTTATAACATTGATGTTTGATAAGCTAGCGTGGATGTGTGTATATATACATACATATCTATGTGGCTTTTTTTTTACACGCAGACTTTTTGCACAGGGATGTTTGCTGAGAGATTGAGCAGTGGAAATCCTGAAATAGTTGACACTTGAGTAATGCTGAGTGGCCTCTGCCACTAGCCAAGGAATAATGTAATTGAATATCAAAGTGTTACAGTAGGTATAGAGTATCATAAGAGCTCTTTCTTGCACTTACTATTGTCAACACAGTCAGACCTTCTGCACTGCATTGATAGCAGTTTCCTCATGATTTTACGCTGATTGGCTTCAAGGTGGCAAGGGGAGTCCAAGCTCGAGGTTGTAAGCTAACTAGAAATACCAAAATCACACCAATGGTACTGAAAGAAACACAGAGAAAATTGAGGCAGTTGTTATCCTGGGTCTCTTAGTACCACAGTTGTATTTTCCTCAAAACTTTAGATCCTAGAGATGTGTCGTTGTGACTCTCTCAGCTTTAAGTACATCAATGGCCAAAATTGTATGCTTAAGGATACAGAAACTTCAGTCTTGCAAATGATAATGGATTAAACTATCAGAATATTAATGGACAGAAATCTTAATTTTGTGTGGTCATGTAATGTTATTTTAATGCCAACAGTGGGATCAGCACTGGTACCACCGTGCAGTACTTTGTGTTGGCACAGTGTAAGAAGCAGATGCTTCCCAAGGCGGTTGCAGCAGGCTAAGCAACATCCCACCTGTGTAGGAGATAACAGCAACAGTAATAAAGGTTCTGGGAGAAATACACTGGTGATGTCAGTAGGTGATGCTTGGTATCTGAAAACTGTAAATGAGGAGTCTTCCCTGAACTACCGTAATAGTTTATTAGTAGTACTAAAGCAAAATATTATCAGCTGGAATGTGTATGGCAATCCACTATTGCCTAAACATTTCAAGGAATTCGAATTGTTTCACAGTTATATTTGCAGGCTCTTCTACTCTTTTGAATTGTTATTTTCAGCTTTATGTCTTAATTGGTGATGCACATATGTACACAAAATCCTTAAGCCCCAGGATCAGGGTTGAAGCTGAATGACCAGAGTGTGGTCACTCCCTTAACTTCAAGTCAATGCTCAGATCTTAAAACAAAGGCAACAGGAAGGGGAGAGCACTGTTTCCCTCAAGACCCAGGACCTAGCCATGAATGAGAGAGGCAACCATCAGCCTTGTGCAGTCTTTTTCTTTCCACTGTGTTATGGCTTGAAACAATGCACATTTGTTTTGCAAGGTCTTTTCAGAGCAGTGAGCCCATCTTGCCTGCTGGCTGATGATTGCCACACCTGCACTTCTTGAATTAGTCACAAGTTGGTTGGCTGTGGTCTAACGGCACCCAATTGACAAGAAACAGCTTAGGGACACATTCTCTGTCCCAGGAATAAACTGGGATTATTGAACTATTATTTTCCCCTCCTCCAGAGGTGATCTCTTTCTTCATGGGCATCAGGAGAAAAGATGAAACAAGCAAAAGTAGATTAAGGGATTTCCACTTATTCCCAGCTCTTATTTTCATTTGTTCTTGTTGTTTTCCCCCCTGCAGTGCTGTGGAACTGCAGCTATGCTTTACCTTGCAGTTAACCTTTCAGAGACATACAGGAATGTGGGTACTTCCTCCTGCTCTGAGGGGTCTGGAAATAGAAGGTTAGAGAAAGCGGAGGAAAATTAGGATGTTAAGGGTTATTGCTTATGGAGGAGTGGGCACAAAGGATGAAGCAACTCAGCGATATCTATATTGGCTCATTTTGAAGTGTGTCAGAAGGGGACCTGAATTACTTCCTTCCCATATAAAATTGATGTGCTGGATAAAGAGCTGCTTGAGAGCAAGAAATAGGAGGCACTTCTCTGCTGTATTTTTTCTTTAAACATGACAAATGTGGGGTAATTGCTGACCATTGTTGCCTGCACTTAGAATTTGAGTATTTTGTCTGGTGTTTTCATTTGGTTTTCTTCCTTGTCTGAGAAAGCTGAAAGCAACATGTGCTTCTGAGAATGGTGTTCTCCAGTTCTTCCCTTTCTTTCAATGAGAAGATCCATGTGATCAAATAGAGCAAAAGGAGGAGGTACCCACTATTTTATTGCAACACTGGTTTGTGTAAAATGCAAGCCTGTATGTCATACTATAGTATAATCAAGGAACAACTAGGCAGGGCCCTTTATATATACAGAGGTGCAGTTTTGATGGAATTTATCTGTTTTCCACCTAAATCTTGCTTTAGGTCCATAAATGCTTTTCTAAGCCTGGCCACAGACATTCTTTCTGGTCTAGAATAGGTACATTTGAAAAGAAACTTGCATACACGTGTAGCATCCTCCAAAAAAGTAACAAGCTGGATTTTCAGTCATTGGAATCAGAGGGGAACTTCTTTCCCATTCCTAGAGGATGTGGAAAAGCAGTTTGGGATACTGAGATCCAAATAGCATTTGCTGCATGTAGCTGAACCCAGCTTGCTGATCATGAGAAATGGACCCTCAGTTGTACTACTGTTAAAAAGTGAAACAAAAGTCACTACAATCTGCCTGTGGTTATCACCTGCAAAAAAGATAGCAGCCACAGAAATGGCTGCCATGGCACGGTACCTAGAGCATGTCTAAGTATCTAGATTAAAGCTAGTCCGGTGTGACTGGGTCTGCGGTCCCTGTGCCACAGGCTTGGCTGATGCTGTATGCTGCTGAAAACTGAGATATGTGAGTGCCAAAAGCACAGGGGGACTTGTGTTCCTCGATCATTCCTGTGCCCTGGGAAACCTTGTCCCATGCAGCCCTTCTTAGGCACTTACATCAGTTTGTGTTTTGTGAGTTTTAACGTATGAATTGTACTCCTTTTCTTATTTGCAATGACTTGAAAGTCAATTCAGGCCAACTTGCTTTGTGATCTGTATTCTTTAATAAAGCATGCAGGAAATCGGTTCCATTAGTTCTCTGATGTGGTCAGATTCTCCCCAGTTTGAGCAATTTCCAGCAGAGTTTGAGAGATGTCATACTGTTCTGCAGGGCAGGGTTAGGCCCAGCTCCAGCTGGTTTGCAGGCATCCAGCCTCCCAGGGGTGTCAGGTGAGCCAGCAGTGAGTAAAGAATTTTGAAGTGAAAGATGAATCTGTTCTCTTCAGTGTACAGTATTAAAGAACACAGTTCTCAGTGCACATGGTGGAGTGCACAAATTATTCTTCCACTATGGAAATAAATAGTGAAATGTTAGGAACTGCACAGACTTCAGTGTCTCAAAGTGCACTGTTTTTGATCTACCTTCCCACCCCCACTAGGTGCAGCAATTAAAAAGTGGGCGCTGAAACTGTTCAGACATAAAAACAAAACGTTAAGTAGAACTTTGAAGCCGTCGCTTTAAACATCCATTAGTTGTCTGTCATCTCTGAATGAAAAACAAAGGTGACCATTTGATGTTTGGCTGCAGAACAGTCTGAAGGCATCTGGAGTGCGTGTGTGAGCCTCCTGAGAGGAAGGATTTCAATTTCTGTGCATTTTCCCCTGTGTATTTAACCCTTTTCCTGCTGTGTTGCCTGGCACATGCTATACAGCTGCAGTGCAGGTTCCCAGCTCATCCTGTAACCTCAGCAGCACAGATGGGGTCTGGTGAGGCTTTGGGGTGCTGATAGCACTCGTTGCTTTCATCAACAGTCCTGTACCTCTGGCTGCTGACCTGATAGTTATTCCTTACAGCAGCTGCTCAAAGGGAAAAGAGACTGCGTGAGTCACCAGCACGGCTTTCTTTCAGAACAGCAGTGAAATCCACGTGCTCCCCGCTGCTTTTGTTCAGGCTGGCTCCTCTGTGATGCTGAGTTGTGTGATCTGAAGAGCATTTGGGCTGCAAAGCATGCCTGTATCTGAATGCTGCAGAGAGCCTTCCTTCCGAGGTTCTGTAACAGGCTTCTCTAAGCCCAGTAGCTACTTCTATTCCAACCTTTTTTCTCCCTAATTTTACAGCCTCAGCCAGTGCTACCTGGTGCTGTCTCACTTCATGTCTTTCTGCTGGACACCCACTGACACGATGGGAACACCGCTGCAGTTCTAATTTGCTGTAAAAGTGTCCAGAGCAAGCTGGCCATACTGTGTGCCCACAGAGATCCCAGTGCACTGGGGTAGAGAGGAAGGAAGGCAGGTAATTGGAGTGCTTTCTCCTGAATAGAGACAACAGCATTAACTTTAGGTATAAAAATGAACAAAGTGAAATGCTTATTGCTGTATGATTCCTGATAGCAATGCCATCAGAACAGTTTTCATCTGTTTTCTCCTCTGGATTCTTGACACACCTGGTATGAGCTGCTCTGAATCCACCCTCATTTCTTTCACTGAATAATGTTACTGGGGGAGAAACAGCAATAAAGTGTTTGTGCTGATGCACAAAAAAGCCTTAATTGTGAACATGTTCCAAGTTACCTGCTTGCTGCTTTTTATTGTTTGACTTTTGTTTCTTCTGAGATTTCTGTTGCTATTTCCAGTTTTGCTGCAATGTGGACTCTGTCTTTGATCTTGTTTTGTTTGTTCTTGATGTTTGGGTTATTATTATTATTATTATTATTTTGCAATCCAAGCAGAAGTAAATGATATTTGGAAAGCAGTAAGTTTGAACCTTTCAGCGGTTGCTCACTGCTACTTGAAATTCAAAAATTCAAAACGTTTTTCCAGTTAATTTTTTTTTGGAAGGTTGCTGATCCTTCCTCATTCTAAGAGCAATAATTAGTCAGTGATTTTTCTTTTTAAGAGAAGTTTATCTGTAGAAGGATACTCTATTAATTGAAGGAATTACTAAACGATGCAGTTTCAACCAGCATTGTTGTTTGATGATTGCACCTGTTCTGTTTTTAATTCCAGGATCCTAAAATTAGACCACTAACTCCAGACCCACATGTGAGGTTATTCAATGTTACATCAGTACAGCACTGAAGCCTGTTGTTTGAGTTGCAGTGCAAAGCATTTAAATAGGTTTCTAAACATGAATGCAGGAACTTATTTGGAGAAGCCTATTCTTTTTAATGTCTTGGACATAATTATTCATCTCTAGCTTGTAAGCAGAACTCTTGTGGGTTCCCACTGCAGTATTTTCTTACTTTCACCAACAAGTTGTTGAAAATCCTCACTTCCCTTTGAATGTAGCTCAGGGGATATGATTCTGTTGGTGTTCAGTAACTGTACACTAGGAAATTTTGGGTTTGAGAGCTCTGCAGAGATCCAGGCCATTTCCATACCGAGGTTCTGGCTACATGGTATCAACAACATCTGTTAAATTTTTGTATTGTTGATATATATTCACGTATGTAATATTCACCCACATAAATATGTGTTGTCATACATAGCATACCATGTGACGAGAAGGCTGCCACTGTAACAGCCATATTTCAGAGAGATCTGGAATGAAACTCTCCTCTATTTTTAAAAAATACCAACCATACTCTTTAATTTTTTCAGTGAAAGAACTCAACCCTTTGGCGGCTGCACATACTTCAGATATCTAAAATATCAATAGAATTACCTGGAAACAGGAAAACCTTTCACTCATTTCCCTCAATGATGAAACTTTGGTTTTCTTTTTTCTCAAATCTTCACTGATGAAAATTGTTTGTGTTGCCTTGTTTGTCTTGCAATAGACTGAAGGAAAATTTTAGCACTGCACTGTTGTTTTTCCTTCCACAAACTGTCAGTGTGCCCTGCATGATTTGAAATAATAGGCAAAAGTAGTGCAGAGAGAAATGGGGTTAAAAGTTAATCATCATTTTCCCTTTGTGTTTGTTGAACCCTGTTAAGTATGGGTGTATATGTGGTACTATGGGCTACTCTGAAAGTTATGCCTCCTACTTTATTATGTGAGCCAATGATTTAATATTATTATTTACTTTATTTTCGTTGCAAGTTTGGCAATGTAATATGCCATTAACTTGAACCAAAATGTTTTGCTTTAGTTATGTATTTGGGTTGCCTGGGCAAGGATGGAGTCCTGCAGACTCTCTGGGCACTGGTTATACATCTGAGCACCCTTGCAGTGATGGTCCTTTCCTTTTGCCTCACTAGATGTTGTCCATGCTCCAGCATGAGCCCCGTACCTCTGGTCCTTCCACTGCTAGGCTCCTGGGAGAAAAGTCATGTTTTAGCTCTCATGCTCCCAGTAGGCAGCTGAAGTTAACACTCAGATCCTCCCTGAGCCTTCTCAAAGCTAACCAGAGGCCACTCCCTTGTTTTGCCCTGGGATGCCATGTGCCCTGGGCCTCCCCAGCCCTCAGGCTCTGGGATGGGCCCATAGACTGATGGCTGAAAAGTGAAAATGATGAACCCTGCTGCTCACTTTGGCTTTGCCTGTCCAAGTTGGGAAGAAGCCTCAGAAATGACATCAGGTTTTAGGTGTGTTTCCATGCCAGCCTACAAGATGCTACTTTGTTTTTGAGCTTATGTTGAGCTGCTGGTGCTAGGTTCTTTTACAAACAAGTCCTTCTTCAAGCAACCCTATGCAGTTCCTGGTATCTCAGGAGAAGTTTTATCTTTCTCTTTCCTTTAGTACAACCTGAAGTTATTTTCAGAGTCTCTGTTAGCTTGTTGCATCTCTTACTGTGTCCTTTGCTCTACCTCAGTTCAAGCATCTCTGTTGATCAACCAATTAGCTGTTGAGAGGTAGTGAAATGCTGGGAATTTTCTGATTGTGTAGAAGTAAGTTTTCTACAGTCCAAATGGCCTCTTTCCCGTGTTCTTGATGATGTGTGTGAAATATCCCCGCCAATAAGCAGAGGGTGCTGAGGCAGGGCAAGGGGACAGCCTCAGTGCTGTGTGCAGTGCAATGGCTGCTCCTCGGGCTGGAAATGAGGGCAGCGTGTCCTGCTGTGGGGTACCTTCCTGAGTGTGGGAGACAAGGAGGGGATGTGGGAACCTATGTGCAAACTCTAGGTTCCTAAAGCAAAGAGACAATTAATGTTTTCCTTTTAAAAAAGAAAAAGTGCTTATTTTGATATGTGCTTTTTAATTGCTTCTTATTTTGTTTGGTTATTCTAAATTGTTTGTGGTCCAGACTTGAAAGGACAGTCCAAGCAAAGCATCTGGACTGGATCATCCTGCTCAAGTTCAGCTCTTGCTCCTGTCTGAGTGGAAGTCTGGTTCTCCATGGGACCAGCTGAGTCTGTAACTTCTTTTTACTTCTCCTCTTCCCCTGGGGAGTGATTGTGGATGGCAACAGAAATGATGGGCTCATGGGAGCCCTGGCTGTCAAGATAAGGATGATCTTGAAATGGAGGTTCCACGTGAGCCATCTGAGTGCCACATGCCAGCCCAAACAGCTGGCAGCTGGGGCCTGCGGCCATTTCTGGGAGGCAGTGGCAAGAATGCAGGCAGAGGATCGGGGCAGGGGGTTCTCATGCACCTGCAGCTGCCTGGGGTGGAGCTGTCCTGGTGCCCACAGCAGCAGAGGAGGAGCAAAGTGTACTGACACCCCTTGGGCAGCTGAGGGAGATGCAGTCATTAAAACCTGTTGAGTTTTAGGGGTTGTTTGGGCTGTCCTTTGCCATCCCTCACCTCTGGCCCTGGAGCGTGAGAAGGTGGTATCTCACGCCACGGAGGGGTGGGGAAGAGAGGGCCTGGCGTCCTCATGGTGGCCACATTAGGTCTGCAAGGGGAGCATTGAAGGCCTGTGAGGTCCTTGGGGCCTGGTGCTGGGGTTTTCCAGCCGGAGGACAGGAAGGCCGATTAGGGGTTGCTGTCCTCAGGCTGTTGTCTCCTTGGGCATATAATGGGTGGCTGAAGGTGAAGCCAGGCCCTCGGTGGTAGTGCACGAATAACAGCTGGCTATCAGTCGTGCCACCAGAGAAGCAGTTTGGACAGATTCGATTTCTACTATTTTTACTGCTCTAGTGGCTCAAGCTTATGAGGAATCTTATATGTGGCGTCCGGGAGCCAGTGTGACAAAATGGCATCTGATTTGGAGCTGTGTCATAAGAAACGTGTTTCAGAAATTTCAACCACTGACATTCAGTTTCATTTGCTGAACATTTATGGAGTATGAACAGTGGATTTCATTATAGTGAGGTGGTGCACGGTGCGTTTCAGCCAGCAGTACTGACAGTAGCAGTAGGTCACTTTTGCTATAACAGATTTTTACAGGTGTGTCTGGTGAAAATGCATAGCTAATAGTAGTAAATTAATTGAAAAATATTTTTTGCAGTTGAGTGTTTCCTTTATCTGATATTGTGCTCTTTGTGTGTGTTGTATTTTCTGTGGAAATAAATATGAGGCATTACTTCTAGTGTATCTGATGTTTTTGCCATACATAACTTCTTTGTTTTTGCTCAGTTGTGAGTCTTGGCAGTACAGTGCTGGCATAGTTGATGTCTCTTAATTCTTTTTAGTGAGACTGCTTGGAATGTTGTGTATGGTGGAGGGAAAGAAGCTCAAACATCCTTTACTAAAAGTTTGATAAGAAGGGTTATAACTAGAGGTGCTAAAATTCTTTGTTGTTCATTTGTAATGATTCTTTTGACAACACAAGAACTCATGGACCCCTCTGTCAATAGCTTGCATGTGATGTTTTTCGTGCTTATTCTCAGTCTAACACCTCCCATAGCTGAAACCTGACTACTGAAAGTCAGGTTGTGTATTTCGCTATGTGCACTTCAGGTTTGATAGCAGGCAGTCTGGAGGTATTGGGAAAATGATCCCTGTGGGTTTGTTGGATCAGTGGGGAAATTGGTAGAGTGAGAGCTAGAGACATGAGTCATTTGAGGTTACACTGTAGAGTACGAGTCACAGCAGGTGAGATGGAGTAGCTTTCAGTCTGTGATTAACTCAATTGAGGGAGCAGTTTGTTCCAACTGGGTGGAACAAATGTCAGTATCTTAGTTGCCAACACAGGCCTTTGACCTGACATCTGAGCTTTTGTTTGGCAGCATTTAAAGCAGCTGCCCCTTAGTCATGTCTGTATTGGCTGTGGGATGGATAGTCTTCAACTAGTTTTTTGTGTTGTATGCTTTTCCTGACAGCCTCTTTTGGGCTAAGGCCCAATGTGCATGTGAGCAGGCCAACATACAGTGCTCACACACTGCTTTAGAACACACTCTAATGATAAACCTGTGTTTCATGAAAGGTGGAGGAGATGTTATTCATACATGTAAACACAGGCACAACTGTGGTAAAATCAGATTTTAATTATTTTCTCTTGCAATGCTTCCGTAATGTACTCTTACAGTCCTGCAAAGGCCTGTAGTTTCTAAAAATGAAGGAGGCTTTCTTCTCTAAAATACTTGGATTATTAAATTGCTATATTTTGAAGTCTTATTGACTTTGCCATCTGCTCTTACTGGAAAATTGGTCCAGAGCAGGGCTGTATAAAGTTAAATGCTGCACACAGTTGGAATGAGAGGGTGTCCTATTGCCACAGAGTAAGTATCTTGTGCAATGCGCGGGTGGCTTTGTAATGAGCTTCAGCTGGGTCCCTGTGGCTCATCCAGCACAGGGGCTCATCTGTTTGAGAAATAGTTCTTAAACTTCATTAGATCGTATCTAACCACTGTTCCTTTGAGAAACTTGTTCTCCACAGGAAGGCTTCTCTGTCTGAAATGTTTGTTGGTGAAACCCTGAATGTAGATCTGAACGTATAGCTCATAGCTAGTTCCTCATTCCTTGTAGGAAGTGCCAGAAAAGGAAGCAACCAAATAGGATTGATTCAGTTGGTTCTGGTAGGGTGGCCATTGAAACCGTATTTTTGTACTCACCAGTTTTTAACCCCAAAACAATGAAAACTCTAAACTAGGCTGAGAAATGCCCCTTCTCCCTCTCAGTGTACAGTTAAAATCATACAGTATTTTGCTTAAGAAACTCCATGTGCTCTCCAGGATCCCTGCTGGCTGCTGTGTGAAGCTAAAGGGGTCTGACAGTTTTGCTCCTGTTCATCAGTGGGGATGCTAATGAAACAAAAAGGATTAGATCAGCTTCCTGTGGGAGCTTTGCAGGCTCCTGGTGCTTCTTGGCAAGGAGGAATCTGTCCTGGGAGAGGGAGACTGGAGCTCAGGTGGCAGGAAATCAGCATGTCCTCACTTCCAGCTCCCTGCTGCTGAGGAGCCAGGTGAACTGCTGCAAATTGGGCAGATATCCAGCCTTGCCTCTGCTTCTGTCAAGATCTGTGTTTTTATTGAATGTTAGAATTATAATTTTTTTCATATCTTGGTTTTGATCTTGCTTATTCCTGACTTGGGAACAAGCTTCTGTTCTTTGGATGAACAAGCAAAAGCTACAAGCTCATCACTGCCTCAGAGGTGAGCCAATGCCTTTTACTCATTAGGGCTTATTAGTTTGAGGTTTCATGCTGTATCAACCACAGACATAGCTCCTAGCCATCTTGGAGAGCAGACAAATCTCTGTTCATGATGTGGTGAGATCTGTGGCCAGTGTAGCCAGAGAAGGTATGTCATCACTACTGGGCTTTTCCTGCAGTCCCCTGCGCCTCTACAGCAGTGTGGTTGGGTATGTTCAAGCACATGCTTGTAATCTGTTGCACATATGAGCGGGTACAACCTTACTGTTCTTCTTTCACAGGCTGTAAGTGTTGTGATTTGATTTTTAGTATAATATTCTATTTGAATTTCTTCTTTAAAATAAATTATTTGAAATAAAAAGCCTTTGTCTCTTCAAAACCTTGATAATCTCCATCTACATACCTGAGTTCCGTTTGAATGTTGAGTGATATTTTCCTATGTAACCAGCTTGTTTGCAGTAAATGATCTAGAAAGACAACAAAATCCATTGTAGATTTTTTTCATAGCAAACTCTTGCTGCTAGTCTCACCGTATTTTAGGAAGAAAGAATATATCCTTCATCTTTTTTTTTTTTTTTTAACTCAATGTTTGAATGTGTGGAATTATGTGAAGGTGGCTTAACTTTTGGCAATAAGACTGCTGAATTCTCCTAAAAGATCTACTTTTCAAATGTAAGCTATTGAACTGAACAGTGTGTTTCACTTTGTGTTACTAATAGTGTACAATGGCATAGCTTTCATAGCCCAGAGGTCTCCTGGGTACCCTTTTGTAGCATGAAGGCAGCTTATGTTACCCTGAGTGGTCTTGGGCTTCTCCTCTTTGTCTCGATGCTATGCTTGCAAGAGTTGCTGGAGATGCATACTGAAAGGGGGATGTGAAAATGAACAAATTCCCCAAGATCTAAAGCAGCACGTTCTTATCTTTTATCCCCCAAGTAAGTCTGTGTAAGATGTGCTGATTTGGTGAGTATTTTTTAATGGTGATCTTTAAAAATCAATATCTGAATGTTCATCTGACATCTCTTGATTTTCTCGAGGAAGGCTGGAAGTGATCCCTCAGCAGATGACCAACAGATTGATATCTTTGTTCTGTAGCCCATACAATCCATTCTTACATATCCTCAGAACTATCAAATAACTACAATAGGTTGTAGTTTGTCAGCAAAGCAGATAGGCATTATTTTTCTGTGAAAGTTGAGAGTTTTCTGTTGACACCAATACAAACATGTCTTCCTCCAAACGGATTGGAATGAGAATGTGTTCTGTGCAGGAGGAGGAGACAGGTAAAAAAGACACATCAAGGCCTGGAAGGACATTTTTCTTGGAGACAGTTCAGTAACCATTCAAATCACCAACCAGTTCAATTTCACATTGTAAAGCAAGTGGATGGAACAATGGAGTGCATATTTTAAAAACTACGGAAACACGGGTGGTGAGTTTTTTTGACGTGAAGACCTGTGTCTTGTCTTCATTCCTGTGACAATTGGAAAAAGGGAAATTTTGCTTTCTACGGCTGTCTTCAGGTTCATTATTGTCGTGTCCTTAAAGACTCAGCTTTCATTTGGAGGAAGGAGAAGTTTCACAGCTGTGAGGGAACAGTAGCAGAGTCAAAGCTTGGTGAAATGGAAACAAACTAATTAGCATGGAACATGATTTTTCTATGAGTCATTTGGGTGCAAGTTAACCACATCTTGGCTTTTGAGCCTTCTTTGCAGCAATTCTCTGATTCTGTTTTGTGGAACAAGTTGGATAGTCTCAAAGTCGCTTAAGACCAGAGATGGTTTCTAATTGTCACCTGATTATATTGAGAATTAATGCACTGCTAAACTGTGAGTAGGAATTTAAAGTATATGCTTCTTGTGCAATATTTTTGCTATTTTAACATCAGAGGTGGTTTGAGAAACATCTTTCTAGAAGGTTATAAACAAGAAGGAAAACATTGAAAATTATTAGTGTTAATAAGCTATTAATCTGCAGTATCCCTCTACTCCACAAGGAACTATCTGTAGTTCAGCAGTGGGTAAAATTTTTCAGAGCAGCTTCATTCTTTGAACTGAGCCTGGCTATCAAAGAGAAATAGTCTGACCTATAACCTTACTAGGGGTTATCATATCTGGATATTCTCTCTTATTCCAACTGGAAATTGGGGATTCCAATCTGAAGGGTGTGGATAGCTGTGTTGGATTTCCATATATGCAAAACATCTGTACTTGCATCTACAGGATTTCTGTTTTGTCTAATACATTCTACTGAATGTGTGTTATCCAGTGCATGTGTAGTTCTTTCTCTTCAGGAAATCTATTCAGAAATCTCTCCCTCGTTTTATCTTGAGCATAGCTGGACAGTATAGCATTGTTTTTTTGGCACTGCCATCTTCATCTCACCCTTATAACCTGATAGATCTACACTGGCAATTTCACACAAGGTAAATTGGGCAATGTATAAAGTACATATTGTAGGAGAAAAAAAGGAAAGTTTGTCACTTTTTTTTTTTAATTTTTATCCCTTAAACTGAGAAATCCAAGCTAAAGTAGGTGTTGGCTATCCCCTGGTTTAGGAGAAGAGGTATTGGCTAGGAAACATGAAGTTTTGCATTGGGAACTAGCCCTGGCAGGTCTTCTAAACAAGACCAAATTGCTTTCCTCCTCTGTCTCTTTCTGTGTTTCCCAGCCAGAGGTAGCCTAGTAAGATGGTGCTCAGCACAGAGATCACCAGGCAGATATGCTCAATATCAGGTATGCTCAATATGCTCAGATATGTTCTTAAGACAGATACACATGTCAAAATGTTGTTTACATGAGCAGACTATAGCAGTTGAAGGGGAAAAAAGGCTTGCTTAATGATGCTTTGTGAATGTTCCATCTAATTAAAAGAAACATTACTCAGTCAATAAGAAGTCCATTTAGAAGTTTCTAGGAGGCTCAAATAGAATTCTGACTTCACAACTTGTATCTGAAACAACTTGTGGAAAAGCAGCCCTTTGACCCAGAAACAACTGGAAATGTGTCGAACTCTTTGAAGGTAGTAATTTTATTGCATCAGCTACCCACTGTTCATGTGCTAGGGGAAAAAACAAAGACACACACATGGCACAGAAAGATTATATAAACCTGGTTTGGTTTGAATGCACTCCAGTCAGACTACAATTCAGCATACAATGCTGTTGCTGAGCCTACTAAAGTTTATAATGACATGTTTTTGTTCCTGTGACAGGGAAAGGCTTTTTTTACTTCACTATTTATTGATCTTAATGAGACCTTGAGTTGTGAGTCATAAAAGTGTTGTAAAATCATTTCTCTTAAGAGGCCTGTGGAGGTCTTGCTCCACAGGCCTTTTAAGAGAAATTATTTTACAACAGTTTTATTTGTATAGGAATGGCTACTAGTGACAGATTGGTTACTAGTGAACGAAATTGGTTTCGAAGTCTTCAGGTTGCTCACTACTTGGTAGTGAGCTTGCAGCTCAACAGATGTTGAAACTTCGGCTGAGGAGTTCCTAAATGACTCATATACAGTCTTAAGCATCTTCTCACATTAAAAGATGAAATATGAAAAAGCATATTAATACCTCTTTCAAGAGTGCTTTTGTTGTTTTGCTGAAAGTAAATGAGATTCCATGAACCATTTCATGAAAGCAAGAGAATACAGTTAGAAATGCCTGGGATGGATTTTGATATATGAGGTCTGTTTCAAAAGTAGTTCTTCATATTTTATTATGTTGTTTATTATGCTTTATTATGTTACTGAGCCTCAGAAGTGACCTCAAGTTTTGATGTCTGGCGAAAACAGGAGGCATTACTTTTGGAGTGACTGATATACTATGTCAAAGTAATTATTTTTCAGTACTATGTGGGCAAAAAGATGAGTAATGCCAAATTAAAATATCATTAACTTCAACTAAAATGTTTTGCTTTAGTTATGTGTTTGTTTTGGCAAATGTACCTCAAGCAGCACGAAAGTGTTCAGCCCCTGCCATCAGGTGAAGAGGAAAGGAAGCTGTTTGTTTCCTGTGCTGTGACTACATTGCCAAAGGTGTGCCAAGAGCATGAACAGATTGTTGTTGAAATAAGGCCAAAGCCAATTGTGTTCACGTGTCAGGTGATGGCTTGCTGTGCCTGTGCTATCACAGAACCAGGTGATCCCAGTGAGCACCTTTTTCCTGGATGTTTCCAGAGAGTTTTACTTTCCAGCCTTGTCTGGATGGCAAGAGACAGCAGCAACTATCAAGCTGTCCAGTGGACTAACAGGTAAGGTACTGAAACACCTGTCATATGAGGAGAGATCAGAAGAGCTGGGACTGTGAATCCTGTCAAAGGTGAGACATAAGGAGATGGCAAGAAGAATTTGTCAATGTGTACAAATATCTGATGGGAAGGATTAAAAAGATGGAGAAAGACTTGTCCCTGTGGTGCCCAATGAAAGGACAAAACACAATGGGCATGAGCTGAAATACAATAAATTCCATTTAAATATAATAAAAAAAACTTCACCATGAATTTGATCATACACTGGAACAGATTGCCCAGGGAAGCTGAGACATTTCCATCTTTGGGGTTTCTTAAAACCTAGCCACAGTTCTGAGCAGCCTTCTGTCGTTGACCCGTGTGAGCCTGTGGGGTTGCGCTACATCTCCAGAGATCCGTTACCATCTCAACACTTCTGTGATTGTTTTATATAGAGAAATAGTTGAAGAAACTGATGTGCTCATAACCATCTCAGGCGCATAATGATCTTAACTCAGTGAAGAGTGTTAATTATAGTTTAATTTGTTCACTTTGGAATTGAATGTGCTGAATTAGACTTCTCTTGAATCATGCATTATTCCGGTTAGAAAACTGATAAACTTGCTCTTCTGTACAGACCCAGAAAAGTTTCCCAAGTATTATTCCAGACTTAATTTGACTTCTCTCACTATTTTTAACAGCTTCTGTACTTCATTTTTGACCTGAAGAGTTGCAGTCTTCTATAATAGCTGCACTAACAATCTACAGTTTTTGTTTCCTGAAATAATTCTGAAAACCAGCATTAGCAGAAAGGCTTAATAATTGGAATTCCACATCTCGATGCATTTTTTTCATGCAGATCTAAAAATGAATGCTTTTTGTCTGCGCAAAGTAGTGAATACTCACACCAACTTTCATTCCCAAAGTGCTCCAAATTTGTTGGCTAATTAATATTCAGAATATGCTTGGGAGACTGGTGTATTTAATAATCCTTTTTTTTTTTTTTTTAACTTTGGGAATTTGAAAGAGTGGTACATGGGACCCAACACAACAAGTCTTTGCTTTTTTGCATTCCTGCCCCAGTCCAAATAATAGTTTTCCTGCAAGTTGTATAGGTCTACAAGCAGAAAGAGAAATCAGTCAAGATCTCCCACTCTAGCATCCAGCCTGTTCCCAAACAGAAAGCATTATTCATCCACAAACTTCCTTACTTCTATTCAGTGACACCATCAGCGATTAAATTTGTCTTGGAAATGAGACACACAGAACTTCATCAGTCCATTTCTCTTGAAAGTTGTTGAGAGTTTTTTCTTATGGCTTTGTTTTCATAAGCTTTGCTCAGCACTTCCGCTGGTAATGTGCTGCAGTGAGTGACAATTACATAGAACATGATAAAATTTGTAATAATGTTTTGAAAGAAGTTAGAACATAATATTTTGATAAAATTTCTGTTTTATGCCTCTTTCCAGAGTGGAAAAAGCAGGGTAAGTACTCTCTTTTTTTGTATTTTAGGAGGCTGATTAATTGCACTCGAAAGATGGGGAGAGGAAATAATGTTATCTTTCAGAGTATGCCATAAATTGGGAGTAAAAGTAGTTGAACTACTTGGCTCCTGCACAGTAGTGTACTTAATTCTCTCATAAGCATCTTTATTAACAAACAGCCGGGCTTCATATAGTGATCCTTGACAATTTTCTCAGCCTTTTAATGCAGGAAAAGAAGCATTTTACAAGAATACATATATAAACGGGAGTATTTGAACTGACTTGGTCACTTGTAGGTATTGAAGTGGGTCCCTTGACTTTGCATATTTAAAGAAAATGAAAGTATTCAAATTTGTCTTGCTCCATCTCTCCATGAAATTTTCTAATGTGTCTTTGGAAGAAGTAACTGGTTGTTTTGTTAGGAGAAGCTAAGTAAGCCTTACTTTACAAAGAATTGTTGCTCCTTTATGTCAGACAAGCTTAATGCTTGCTGTCTTTGGGCTAGTAAGATTTGTGGAACATGACCAGCAATTCCCCCAGTATTTTACACTGTTGTTGCTTTGGTACTTCCAAATAAGGGACCCACAAGAAAGCCTCCTGCACAGTAACTCAGATGCCAGTGTTTGCCTTTATTCATTTGTTCCATGGCAGATATATGTAGTCGAGATACTTTCATTCTGTTTCTTGAGAAAAGATTAATCTATGATGGAAAGTCTGTTATGTGAGAAATAGCTTCAGAACTCTTCATGTCTCACTTTCTGACAAGTGCTGATGAGTTTATTGACTAAATCTGACCTATCAGTTCTACTTTACTTTAGGTTTGCATATCTGAAATAGCTACTGATGGGCTTTCTCTTGCATTTTTTTGATTGCTTTATTGTATTCAAAGTAATACAATGAAGTTCAAGGCTGAGATTCTGGTTTAGAGTGTTGTCAGTAATGTCTGTGTTATTTCTTCAGTCTTCAAGAAATGGGATAGGTATGGTTCAGGTACTCAGTACTGTTAAAGCAATAGTCTGCCAAGATTTTAATGGTAGTTATATCATAGCTGTTTGTTGTTGTTGTTGTTGTTGTTTTTGTTTTACAGATTTGCTTGGCAGTTGTATAAACTGTTTCCATTGGAAATTGGTGCCTTTAATTGTATTCCAATTCTAATAAAACTTTCATCATGGCATTTTTTCAGCCAAAGTGACAGGCAAAGTAGTTGATACCCAGTTACTTAGGGAACTCTTCTAGCCTTAACTTGTGCACTGATTAGTACTTTTACCACCCACAACAGAAGTGAGAGCTCTGTTGGATGTTCATTTGGGTGTCTGCTTTTATACTCAATGTAAATAACTAAATATTTCCTGAAAGTGTATGACTTGCTTGGTAGTTAGGATGCTTCCTTGAGCACTGAGCTGATGCTAGATCAGGTAATGAAAGGATTTTGTCATGGCAGGCTGGCATCCTGAGCAAGTTCACTGACCAGTGTGTTGATCAGTTTGACACTTAAGGAAGAGTGGGCTGTTTATTTCAACATAAAACAAGTTGTTTTTCTTTTTCTTTTTGATAACTTGCTTTCATGTGAGTCCAGAGCAATGTCAGTGACTGCATGATTTTTGTTCCGAGGTCTGTTTGTTAATTTCCTTATATTTAAGCAGAAGGAACTATAGGAAGTCTACATCCTTTGTCAAGTGCTGCATGTTTCCATTCTAGGCTTAGAGTAGAGTAGCCATACCTATGTGTTGGTACAGGTACTGATGTGCAGAATGGATATACTGGCAGGCTAAACCTCAACCTTTCTCATTTTTTAAAATATCATTATATAATGAGAAAAAGTGAAGAAGGGTTTAAGGTCAACAGAACCACCATCAAGAGAATACTTACAGTGGGGTTAAGTAAATGATTTTATCAACTTATTTTTGAATCAAGGCTGTAGCCTATTAAATGAAATAATTTCAGAGAAGGGATTAGAGACATTAGACAGAGAACCACCTTCCCAAAAACATGGGAAAATTCTGAGTGCTGCATCTGTTCTAATGGCTTTAAACCAGCTCATTCTTCAGAGTAGTTCTGAGATATTTTCACTTTAAATAAAGTAGATTCATAAAAATGACAATATAATAAACTCCGACATTCCAAAATATTCCCTTGTGCCCCTGTATGGGAACTGTTGAATCACGGCCTGAATCACTGATTTGATCACCTGAGGTGAACTGAGTCAGCTGCAGGAGCACAGGTGAAGGCAATGCACCCGTGTGACTGGAAGGGGTGGAGTCTGGCTTTACCTCTCCCAGACCCCATTTAGAAGCTGACCTCCACTGGGCAAAGATCTTTTGTTAAAGATTTCTGCCCTGTGGAGTTCTGGGTGAGTCTTGACTGTTGGTGACAGGTGAGCCTTTCCTTATTTACTGGTTGTGTGTATACTATCTGGATAAGCCATACAAAAATATACCATCCATCTTCATTATTTAGCATGGGTACTATTTGTTCAGGGGTATTCACCCTACAGCCCCAGTTAAGCCTCTTCTGTTTCTCTTCCTGCATCCTTGCCCCATCTGCAGTAAACTGCCAAATGTCCCTCTTTTTCTCCTGGCTTGCAGTAGAGGTGAAGTTAGCACTGAAAAGAATCAGTGCGAGCAGTGGAAGAAACTGGGCTAGTGAGCCTTCTGCTTTTAGCTATGACAACAACCACATTGTATGTTCTACAAATGAAACTGTTAAAAATAAAATGTTTTTTTTTTTTATTCCCTTCTTCCAACTATAACTCTATTCCCAAATGTTATTCCTTTCACAATATAGAGCTCTCATATCAGCCAAAATGCATTAGTGGGCGGTTCTTATTGTTGTTCTTTCACTTAGATAGTTTTCTTTTTCCCCAACTTCTAGCATTTGCTGTTCATTTTGATAAGCTACAAAAACAAGCTCTTCCATTGGCTTTTGTGAGCGGGTTTTTAATTGTCTTCATTTGTGGATTTGGTTTGTTTTTGTTCTTCACTTTTGAAAAAGCGTACTGAAAATGCTGTGCATAGCTTTCCCATTAAGGTCCTACCAGTTTCAGGTATGATGGCTTTTAATTTTCTTCCTTCCAACACCTCTTGTGATGTGCCCTCTGTCTCTCTCATAGGCGTGTCACTTGCCTTCTCAGTAAAAGGAAGTTTTTACTGGTCCCAACCTCAACAGCATCTGGTGCTACATAGGGAAGTGCTGGCTGAGCTGCAGGAGAGGGTGCTTAGTACAGATATCATCATGTTGAGAGTGACTCAAGGAGGTGAGAAACTGTGTTGAAAGAAACTAAAAGGCTGGAGGGAGGTTCTTAGTGCAGGTTCTCAGGGACTGGTTTTGACACTCTTCTTATTTTTTGTTCCCGCTATTTACCAAAAAGCAGGACAAAACTACAAACGTACGAATCAGGTTTGCTAATGGGTTAAATTAGGACTGCTTAAGAGGAAGACTGTCGTATGGAATTGACCTTGAGTAGTGAAGGATGGTGATGGAAGCATGTCTCAGAAAGCTACAAATATTCTGCCCTGTGCTCCTTGGAAGTCTGCAGACAGTTTGAATTAAAAATGTTTATTATTTAATTTTATTGTGCCAAGTTGTTACAAATTTTGTATTATTAGAAAAGAAAGAAAATGCAGGCAAGAAGACTTGAGTAAAGACAAGGCACGTAATCACAAATCAAGGAAGACTTTGACAGTAGCAGCAAAATTAAAGGTGTGGAAATATTTGTGGAGAAGAATCACTTAATATTTTGCTCTAAACTGACAAAATTGCTATACTCAGATATTCCTGTTCAGGAGTCAGGATGTTACATAGTAGCAAAACTGACGGACAGCAGCTGCATTGATTGCTTTTTAAATGGGGAGGGGAAAGCTGTTAAAGGAACCTGGATAGATCAGGTGTGTCCTAATGTGCTCTTCCTTCCCACACTGTTGTTCTAGATGCCATGTACTGTGGAAAATGCCGTACAATCAACACTGTTTTTCCAACTAGCATCCAACATTCACAGAGTTCTATAGTGCAGGGATTTCATAATCTATCTTCAAAGGTAGGAGCGAAGGAAACAGCAGCAAATCAAGAAATTTGTTTACAGCTTGCAAAATGACTATTTGGCATTTGTCAGAACGTTACTATCCAACTGGAAACTCTCCCCTTCCTTTTTTTCTCTTTTATTCTTCAGTTCTTTGCCCAAATGGTGGCTCCTTTTTGGCTGGTGTACTCAGTAAGAAGTAAGACTTCTCTTGGTTGTAAGTCTCCTGAAGACTTGGCTTTTTTGGTGAGTCTTGAAGTCTTGGTGATGCTATAGCAATCACACTCGCAGGATTTAGCACCTTTTGATGCAGTTTGGTTCTGGTGACACTTAGGCTAGTGTTTCACCTGAAGTCTGCATTTATTCTACTCCCTCATGGATATGTTAATTATTTCACACTCCTTCAAAAGAAAATATCTTTACAGTCACAGCTAACTTCACATCTTGGGGTGGTATTTAAATAACTTATATTCATGGAAAATGTATAAGTCTGGGTTTAAAAAAAGGATAGTGAATAAATTCAGTGTGGCACAAATCTGACATCTGCATTGCAAAAAGTATTTAATGCTAGAAAATTATGTATCTTTTTTGTTACAACAGTTTAGAAACCATAGTTGCAAATATTACTTTAATTACTATATTTTTTTCTGCTGTTGCTAAAGAAGCTTTCTACCTGGCACCTAACTACCTGAAATCTGATACTCTAAATATTTCCTTATTTCCTGATGTAAGATCTACCTTTTATAGTCATTCCTGTATTCTAATTTTCCTCTGTTGATCAAATATGTATTTCACATGTCGTTTTCATTATGCCCGTAAGGGCATGGTGTAACATTACTATTTTCTCCATGCCTTATATTTTTCACTTGATATCTTTCAGTTGATTTTCTTTGTGTACTAATTATGTTTGACTTTGTCTGACGCTTCATTAACTTTTATTTTAGACACATTCCTGGACATGCTATCAGACTAAGTATTATAGTACTCTAAAGTTCATTGAATCAGTATCTTAAAGAACAAAATTTCTTAACACTGAAGGTATTAAGAATTACAAGTATTTCTTGTATTTGTAGTTTTTGCTATTTTTCATAAGCAATTAAAAACCTCACAAAACCTCACAAAAAGCTTGACAGTAAGAGCCGTAAAATCTACTTTTCAGGTCAGAGTAGTTCAAATGAATCTAAATGTACTTATGCTGTTTTGTTCACATCTTATTTTTCCAAAGCCTCTTCCAGTCAAGTGCTGCTTTTTAATTGTTGTCAGTGAGTTTGAACAGGGATTTCTATTTAACTACTCCGACAACATTCTGGGATGTTTCAGGATTGATTTTTATGCAGCTCTTATTTATACTGAACTTTAAAGTTGCATTATCTGTACTGCTGGCTTGAGAATGGGAAGAACAATTTTTTCCATGGATATTAGGGGAATGGGTGGCTGAGGAACAATGGTTTCAAGGAATGCTGCAACTTACCTAGAACTGACTAGGAAGTTGCTTCTGGAACAGGTCTACCACATTTTAGAGTGATGTTCTCATTAACATGTTTACTCTGTATCTGTAGTAAATTCTTATCGTCTCTCTGAGAGCACCTGGAGAATATTAATCCTATAGTCTATTCATCAGGGGCATTGCTGGCTTTGTAGCTGTTTATTTGAATGTTTGGGTTCCTCTTTTCAGGAAAATGCAGGACGAGGAATCTATTCATTTCATGTTTCAGGTTACTCACAGCTTCAGTGGGTATGTGGCTAACAAAAGGGAAAGTGCTATAATGGAGACAGATGAATAGAGCTGAAGCTTTAGACTGAATTATTTAAGTATCAGGAGCAAATACTACTTCATCTTTTAAAAATCAAATTTGCTTAAAAACGGCAGTGAGAACTTTGACTCTTTCTGTTCATGCAAGCAGTAACTTTTAACTTCTAGCTGTCAGCTGGATGAGGGTATACTCAAACATCAGCTACTCATCTCTATGCGGGTGCAAAGGTACTCAAGGGTTTCAAAACATCAAAATAATTTATACTATTTTCCATTCCATTAGATTACGCTTGAATCTCTAGAAGCCATTACTCTTAACATCTGTACTATGGATGCTGTGGCTAGTGCTTGAATTTGAAACTTAGGGGGAAGTGTTCAGCACAAGAGAGTTGTGTGATGAGTTGTGTCAGTCCTCAGAAGTCATTTAGGCAGATGTGATGTGAGACTGGGATTGTAGCTTAATTGAAGGGTTGTAACTGTTCCCTCCAGGGAACTGAAAATGTTTTCATTCTGGTTGTAAATGTAATGTGGTAATGTTCCTTGGTGAATCGTTTGTGGTTTAATCTCTTGCTAACGAGAGGCAGGGAGAGAAATTGGCACTGTGGCTTCTTGATGTGAATCCCTCATGTCTCATGTTATGAATAAGCTTCTTCAGAGCTCTGTCTTGGGGTATTGCAGATGTGGAAGGGAAGGGTAAAATATTGATGAAAATTGCTCTGAGAAATTTCCTGTGCTGGGACTGAACACACTCCTTACCTTCAAAGTAGGCATTGTTTTGAAACTAAACTAAACCAAAAACACTCGAACAAGTGCATTTGGCTTAATTGCATTCGGCAGAGGTATTCTAAAGTGTAACTGACTCTTCTGCATCAATGCCAAGTGGTTCTATTCTTTATTCCCTAGTGTAGGCAAGTCTTGAAGCGGCAATTGACCTGAGCTAGCAGTGGCTACCTGTGTACTGAGGGTTCTTTGATGCATTCGGAGATACTGTATACAAATTTTAGTTGGAGTTGTGCATAGATTCCAGAAACAATATAATCACCTGATTGTAGAAAACATCAGTTGTCAAGAACTCTTAAGAGCTGTAGTCTTGAACTTGTATCAATAATTTTAAGTTTGGTTACTTGAGACGGTGTACGGGACTTGCTGTTGTGTGTGTGTGTGTGTGTGTATGTCCTGCTTCAGTAACACACCACTTTGCTTCCATTCTTTTGTTATGGAGTTGAATATCTCCACAGTGGAATAGTGGAGAGATCTGGAAGTTTGGAGTCTCCATGAGCTTTACTAGGATGCAAACATGTGGGCAGGTGGGAGTTCAGCTCATCCACGTGTTGAAACAAGCAGCGGAGGCAACTCTGGTTGCAGTTTGCTGTGTTTGCAGGAGAATAAAACAAGGATTGACTTTGTTGAGTGGCTAACTCTGTATGCCAAGGATGTGCAGAGAGACCAGCAATTTCGTTTTTGGTGTTTCTTTGTAACCCTTTACTTTTTCTCAGCAATGGTCACAATTAGAGTACTTCTGTAATTTATATCTTCTGTAAACAAGCTGGTTGTGGAAAAGGGTGTCTTACTGGGCTAGATGGAAACAATTTTATGTGGGAGATTGCAAGATAAATTGGCGCAACTCAACCTAAGGGGATGGTGATTGTTTGTACAGTGACAGAAGTCTTAGTTCATTTTGAGAGCTTCACAGTTCAAGAATCAATTGGATTTGCATATCCCAAAAGTTCAGGAATTGATTTCTTAAATGATGATATATGAGGCATAATGAACATGTCTGCCTGTTATTATATGATCAAATATATTCCATGGAGGGTGAATTATTTAATCGCTGTGGAAATATGGAATTTTTGTGATGCATTAGGATTGTAATGGGCACTTTTTTTTTCCAAAGGAATGAAATTGTTCCGTCTTCTAAACAAATGATCTGTGATGCCTTGAAGGCTGCTTGGAGAGGTAGATAATTAGCTACCCCACTGCCTAGAGAAATAGCTTGGAGAATTTTAGAAGCCTTATGCAAATGGTTTGGGATATTATACGAAATTAGTTTCAGTTAGGCTCAAATTTATCTAATTTAATTTAATTATTGGGAAAAGTAAATCTATGACTGAGGGGGAAGAAAGGAAACCTGACGCGAACAGAAGTCAGGGCAAAAAAGACACTGCAATATAGACTGCAGCAATTAGATACTGATTGATTTACAGCTGCCATTTACTTTGTAGGCATTCACCTCTAAGGCATCAGTAATGACTTTGTTCTATAAGACTTCATCTATCAGAATTAATACTCTAGGCCACAGGTGGAATGATTACTAAACTGAATTAAACCCTGTTGCTGATTATGTCTGTGTTCTATTTTCATGGACTGTGTACTTAGCTGGTAAATATCCATCTTCCTGGGATTTTGAAGTTCTAGCATGTCCCGCTTGTTTTGCTTAAAGTTGCAAGTGCTCTCTGGCAGGGAGTGGATGGTTCTCTGAGGGAGAAATTTCATGGCTATACCAGGGCTTGAGAGCCTGATTACTTGCCTATGGGAGTTATGATGGCTCTATGATGGCAGACTACCAAGGGAGACTGGTGTGAGCCTCTCCTATTTGAGGAATGTAGTTTAATGCTGTTACATGATGGATGAAAAGAGGGATGTAGTATGTCAGGGTGGAGTGGTTGGGTTGGTGGTGTCTATAAAGAAAGAGAGAAGGGTAGATTCCTGCTGGGATGATGGCCAAGCAGATTATTACAGGCGAATCTCTGCTGATTCTGGCAGAGCTGTAAAGTTTTACGCTTGCTCTTTGTTAGTTGAACTTCAGCAACTTCAGTGAACTTCTGTTTTGTTTCATCACATGTAATGGTTCTGTAGGCTATTTTAACATCAAGTATGATGTGACCACTGTAAGAGCAAATTCACTGAGCAGCCTAATTACATGTTTCTGAAAAAGCTTTCTCAGCAAGCATCACTTGCTGCTTTTGGAACATGTCCTGAAATTTTTATCTAGCATGTTGTCTCGTGAGCTCTTTTATTTTGCTCTTGGTGCTAAATTCAATAATATTATTAAGAGTTTAATTACAGTAAAAGTGTTTTGTTTTATGGTAGGTGACTATTTTACAGTGACACTTTCTCCATATACTTATGTATGGGGACTGCTAAGTCATGGCCTGAACCACTGATTAAGCACCTGAAGGAAAGTTCTGGTCAGCCCTGGGAGCACAGGTGAAGTGATTTACCTGTGCAACTCTTAGACCTCATTTAAGGGCTGACTACCACCGAGGAAGGATTTCTTGTTAGAGATCCGTTCTTTTGGAGTTCCTTCTCCATGAACCTAGATCTTTGGGGACAGGTTGAGCGTTCATTTTTCTTCTTTTTGTGGTACGTCCTTGTTTGCAGTGGTCCCTTTGCCTTTACAATGTACCACAACTTATCAGTAGAGGCGCCAGATTACTTCACAGGATAAACACAGTTTCAAAGAGACTCGAACCAAAACTGTGTTGAAATTGTTTACGTAGCCATCACAGACTCGTGAACATGTACAGTATGTTGTTATTCTAAGGTAGTTTGAGAATTTCATATTGAAGATACAGGCAGAACTTGTGAGTTTTGTTATAAAACTCTGAATGCAAGGTTCTGTTGGCCTGTAGTTAAATTACTGTTGATGTGTAAAGTTTGTATGATATCCTGGAAGTTCTCCTTAGGCTTCTAGGAACTTAAGAAGGTGTATTGTGAAGCTCAAATTATAATATTGTTTCAGACAAAGCAGCCTACACTCAAACCTTATTCCAAAAGGAATTAACAATTAGGGTCATATGTAACCGTGCATTTGCACAAAATTATTTTGGTGTTCAATAGCTTTATTTATCTGTCAAGTCTCGTATCATCCAATTAATGCATAGTAGATGCTTGATGAGGATACTCTTGTTTTCTGTTCTATTACTTTCCTAGTGACAGAACTTCTACTTTCCAGGTCAAACCAGTCAGGGAAAAGATGATGCCTGGCTTGAATCTATTCTTATTTGAAAAGAATTAAAAAATAAACAAAAAACAAGCCACTCCCTTCCAACATGGTGTCATATGCAAACTTACTAAAGGTGCACTCATTTCCCTCATCAAGATCGTTGCTAAAGATGTTGAATAGGAGTGGCCACCATCTGGATTTAACTTCATTGATCACAACTCTTTGGGCCTGACCATCCAGCCAGTTTTTCATCCAGCAGAGTGTATGCCCATGCAAACTGTGGGCAGCCAGCTTTTCCATGAAGATGCTGTGTGGAACTGTGTCAAAGGCTTTACTGAAGTCAAGGTAGAGCACATCAACAGCCTTACCTTCAACCACTAAGCAGGTCACCTTGTCATAAAACAAAATCAGGTTTGTCAAACACTATCTACCATTTATGAACCCGTGCTGATTGGGCTGATCCCCTGTTTGATCTTTAATTGATCCATGATGGCTCCTGAGATCATCCATTCCATAACCTTTCCTGGCACCATGGTGAGTCTGATAGATTTGTAGTTACCAGAATCATCTTTCCAGCCCTTTTTGAAGATGGGCATCACATTTACCAATCTCCAGTCCTCCAGGAGGTCCCTGGTTAGCCAGGACTGTTGAAGGATAATGGATTGTGGCTTGGCAACCACATCTGCCAACTCCTTCAGCACTCTGGGGTACAGTCCATCTGTCCCCACAGACTTCTGAGTTTCCAGCTTTTGGAGCAGGTCCAAAACCATCTCATCATGGATTATGAAGGGCCTATTCTGTTCTCCATCCCTGTATTTCAGTGCAAGGGTCTGAGTACCCAGGGAGCAACTAGTCTTACTATTAAAGACTGAGGCAAAGAAGGCATTAAGTACCTCAGCTTTGTCCTGTACCTTGCTTACTGTGTTCCCCCTGCATCCAACAAGGGATGGAGATTCTCCCTAGCCTTCCACTTACTGTTGGTGTTTTTCTATAAATATTTATTGTTGTCTTAAGAGTGCTTATATATAAAAATTCTTTGCTTCTATGAGAGCTGTCCTGAAAGAAATGTAAAAATAATTTCAAAAGAGAGCCTTAAACTTTTTTGCTGTAAACTCTTTCTAGTTTGAAAAATATCTTGTTTTTATATCTTGCTTATATTATTTTTAGATAGATATCTATTCCTCTTTGCTTATAATGAGCTGTTGAAGTATAATGAGCTGCTGAAGCTTGGTACTATGACCTTATTGTTACTTGAAACTCACCTTTCTATTCTTCAGCATTTTATTACTATTGTAACATTGTTCTTAAGAAAAGGCTCAAGAAACCTTTCTAGGACCACTGTCCTTGCCCTGTAGTGAGTGATGTTCCTGGTAAGAATCTATCAACAAAATATGGCAGAAGCCAATGGTAAGTCAAATGTTGGTGTTTTCCATTTAAACAGTTGGGACTTCATTTTTAAATAAGTTAGGATTCATAATTGTGATCAACAGAGATAAAGACAGATAAGTATATATTTTTTTATTCCCGGAATGCTATATTGATGACAAATTATCTTGTAATCTTTTAGTATCCACTATTTAATTAGCTGCCTTGTTTTCAGTCTCCTCAAAGATGTGAAAATCATTAATGCAGAGACTATCATCACGTATACAAATGTTAGTAAATGCTGCTTTCTGGTGCTAATCTGTGTTTGTAGCATGGAGTTCACACAAGTTTTGCCCTTGTTTAGCAGTTAAGCCCATACTTGTGGATCTGTTATTGGACATTATTGACAGTTCATCTGTTCTAACTTCACAAAACCAGCTTTTAACCATAAAGGATAAACAAAACCCTTTCAAAGCAGAAACATGACATTACTGATAACTTAGGCCCATAGGTGAGTTTAATGCATGAAGAACTTGGTTGAAGGAAATGGAGAGGAGTATATTTTTTTCCCAGAAAATCATCATTTTTATTATTTATTATTGTTCAAGTTAAAAAAAGATTACTTATTTTTCTAGAGAGAAAAAAAGAATAATATTATTCTTGCCTGTAGAGGTGTGCCAAAATGCTTTGTTAGTTATGGATGAACATTAACATTTGCTTAAAAACTAAGAATTCCTCTGCGTTTTTGACAGCAACAGTGCCAGCAAAAATACAGACATAGGAACACATGCTGTTTGGCTTGGAGGCAAGAAGGAGCTAATGTTCTGTAAGCATCCAAAGGGAGAATATTATTATTTTTCTTTCCAGAACATAGAAAATACTGGTTAAAGGCAAATAAGCTGCTGAATAACAATGAATGGTCCTTTGTAAGGCAGCACTGTCCTTGTCACACAAAAAGTATGAAAAATCTCTAGATGACTTACTCAACTTTAATAAATATCAGGTGTTCTTTTCCTTCAAGCACATATTGACTCGCTAACCTTTCTCTAATCTTTCTTAATCTTTGCCAATATTTACCTCTTCATGCAATAAATACTGAGAAGTCAACAGAACCCAACTTCATCTTGATTTTTGCACTTATGTTATTTCTTTGCCAATTTCAGTGAAATTCATATATAGCTTGAGAACAATAAATTAGACTGGCAATGCAAATTCTATTGTACAGTTTGTGGTAATAAATTTAATGAGCAGTCCAGACCTCTGGCCGTAAGCACAACTCCCCCAGACCTCTTCTAAAAGGCTAGAGCGGATTAGATATTTTTGACCTTTGGTATGTGTGTTTCTTCTGAGAGTGAACATAGCCTTACTCTATTACCAACCAGTGAAATTCTCTATTTAGTTTAAATGTATTCCTCAGCTTCTTGGTTGTTTTTTTTAGATTACTGGTGCACTAGACAGTCATGAAACATCCTGTGTGGGCAGGTACTTCTCTAAAACTAAGTGGCTACAAGCATAATCTTTAAAAGAAAATGGTATGGTGTTTTAGTTGTTTTTTTTTCCTCATATCTGTTGAGATCACTGACTTTTTATCACACTTCCTGCTGTGCTCGCTGGTTTTGCACTTGAGCAAAAACTTAAAACAGTGATAAGAGCCTGCAAAATTATTGCTTCCCTTTGTTAACTACAATATCTGGTCAGACTGCTGGTGGAGGTAGTAGAAAGGGATGCTCATGGAACCAGAGCTCAGTTCCATCCCCTTGGTCACAACGTGGACACTACTGAATCAAGATTGAGCTGTAGCTAAGTGCTAAGAACAGCCTTCTGCATCTCTATCATCATTACCTCCTTAAACTTTTCTAACTAAATTTCCAAAAGTCTTGTGAAGACAGTGAATCTGGCAGTGCTGTTTCTCAGAGTGAAACATTAGCTCCTTGAAAACTGATTGCTGAATAGCAAACTAATTGCTTTTGAGGTAATCATGACAGTATTAGTATAAGACTTGCCTGTAGCTCTTATCTTCTGCTTGTCTGAAGGTGTGCAAGAGTGCTTCATGTGACAAACATATCAAGAGAAGTGTATTCAGTTCTCAGAAGTACAGGCGATACTACACAGTATATACTCAGGCATAGCATGTGTGTGGAAGGAGAAGCTCACTTTAAACACAGAAATAAAATAGTGGTGTTACTTTGTGCTATCCATGGAAAGTGAAATTTGTGAAGGAGGGGAAGGAGTTAAATGTGTGCACGTGCAAGTCCTGAGAAGAAATTATGGCTTTAATTGCTGTATCCTTCCCAAATTGTCAAGCCCAATCCTGAATCTCTGAGGCAGATGTGGGTGTCTGATGCCATGACACTGAAGTGGTTGTCATCACCGAGTTGCACGGAATGTGCACATCAAATGCTGACTAGCCAAATGCCACAAACAGAAATGAATGGAACTGCAATTGTTTTCACAGTATTTAGTAACTAGTTGTATATTTTCTATTTAAGTATTTTCTTCTCAGAAAATCAAAACATTTTCTGGGAAACTACTTACTTCCTTGATAAATTTTGGTGGAAGATCATTGGAACATCTTTCTGACCTTTGCTTGACTTTGTGGCATTAAACTTAGTAAGATTAGCTGTGAAAAACTGTGCAGCTTCCTTTCTTCTCAATTTGAAGCAAGAGAGACTTCAAACAGTAGAAATCTTATGTGATCAAGGAATCAAGGGGAAAAGAGCAAAAGCAGGGACATCACAGATTTAAGACTTCAGTTATATTTGGGAGATAACTGAGTTGAGATCTGTGATTGAGATCAACTTTGGCTCTTTAAGTAGACCTGTTTATTAGCGTTAGATTCTGACATAACTGTATTACTTGGTATGCATTAGTAGGAAACTGTAAAATTACTTATTAAACCCAAAGGGCATTAAATGTCTCCTACCTTAGCTATGGAAAACAGTACAGCAGTAGGAATGAGGGAAGGCCATTCATGTTACTGTTTTCTCTTCCTCTGGAATTTCATATCTTATTAAAAATCCTCCCAGAAGGATTATTGGACTGAAATTGTACATTAAAAATGAAAACACAGTAGTTATTTACTTGCCTACAAAAACAAATAGTTACCATAAAAGTATATGGTTCAGAGAAGTCAATTATGCCTTAAAGAGGGAAGAAGAATAATTTTTAGCAATGTTTTGGAGAATAAGCCTCTGAAATGCACTGGATAAAAGAGCGCTGTTGTAGCTGGGGATGCATAAGTGGTTTGGTGTCTGTCCTTGTGAAGATTTGGGACTGGTTGAATCAGCTCCCTTGTGAGGGTGGCAGTCCCATTATGTTTTTTCCAGGTTGGCTAGTGTAATTGTTTTTTTCTGAGGTTATCAGCATGTTCAATCAAAAAGCTAATATGTGCATTATTGCTTTGCTAGTTTTTAAGCTCTTTTCTCATTATAGGTATCGATCTTGATTAAAAGCTGTTCTCCAAATGTTTGGTTCCACTGACATGAAGTGATTCTTGCATCTCCACCTGCTACCAGAGGGAAGGTAGCCTCATTCAGGTTAATTGTCAGTGCTTGATGCTAAATGCAAATGCCAGAGCACTGCTGGAGGTGAAAATTCAAAAATAAAAAAGAGCAGCTGTTAAAATGTCCTTTCCTTCTGTATTTACCAGAACAGCATGCTTTCCATTGGCATCGTAATATGCCAGAGAAAATGTCATGAATACTATTTTCAAGACAGATAATTTTCAGTTCTTTGTCAGTGAGTGTGTATTGTCTCAGTCCTTCACCAGGAGCTGGGGGAAGGGACAATAGCAGCAGACATCAGTGGGCATAGAAATAAACAACGATCAAAACATAATGAGCCAGTGCCAGAAGGAGGACTGATGTACAGGCATGTTGAGCACAGACAAAACCAGAAGCACTGCAATTGTAGTCTGAAATGTGTGGGTGGGCTCTTGTGTCCATGATGGTGATGATTTGCTCAGGCAGAAATATCCAGCCAGGATTTGCAAGAACATTGCAGCCCTTCACAATTGATAACCAGTTCAAAAATACTTAGAGGCAGGCCTTTATAAATGTTCTCTCTGTGATGCTCTATCTAGTTAGGGCCTTAGAACGGTGCTGTTTTATTCTAACTTTATTAACAGTGATAAAAGAAAACCTGTACCAGGTTCAGGATATCCTGAAGTTTAACTGCATGCTAAAGCCTTCAGTTTTACAGGCAAAAGAAAATGTTGGAGCAATTGAAACTGGTTCCCTGTGCAGTTTAAGCTGTGGGAACTCGTGTAAAGCATTTGATTTTGTTACTGCATGGAGTGAGGGGGGACTTTTTAAAACTAGTGGTGATGTGAGGGTTAAAAATTCCCAGAATTGTTTGGTTTGATTGTTTGTGTACCATAATAAACTGTCCCAGTGGCAAGTGTACTTTACCTAGCATTTGGGCTTTATTCCTTGTCTGGAATGGTTTTGTTTCTGTTTCTCACTCTCAGATCTTCTTATATACTTGACAGGCAGAGATCCTTCCACTACAGATTTTTGTTTTGTCCTGCATTTAGTCAGACATTATCCTTAAGTTACTCTTCTGTTACACTGACTGACTTCTGGTAGTAGTTGAAACTTAAACTTTTAATCACTTTTCTATTTTTTTTTTTTATTTTCCCCCCCACAGCATATTTTAGGTCCAAAATAGAACCTGGAGTCTTTTGTGACAAAATAAATTCCGTTATATGAACTCAGTCTCAAAGCAACCGTAAATGAAATGTCTTGGTTTGGCTGGCTGTCTGGAAGATTTCTCTTGTCAATATTTTCTCTCAGCAGGTAAAAACAAGGAAAAATGGAAGCTTAATCTTGGAGGCTAAATGCCTTAGCGCTTTGTGCTCTGTTGGTGTTAATGTGTATCTGCCCTCAAGCCAGGCATAGTCACACAGCTACCTGTCTGGAAGGCTCCTGCCAAATTGAATTTGGCACCAACTTCCTCAACATGTGGACAGGAACCTTGTTGCTTAGTTTTCCTGATGGGTATTTCTTTTATTATATTGCATATGTAATGATAAATTGATTATCTTCTGTTTAAGAAGTGAGAGGGGAGTGGAGAAAATGACTCCAGGATTTAGGGGTCCCTGAAGGAGCTGTTTTGGATAGCATATCTTCCTTTCTAGGGACTGAATTTCTTCCTGCAGCAGGAGAACATGAGTTTAGGCCTAACTAACACAATGCCAGAGGAAGCTCAATTCCTTCGGATTGTTGTGAGAGAATTCCTCTTCTCTCACATCAAAGATTTAAGCTCTTGATGCTACTACTCAAACTGAACAGCACCTTGTCCCAGAAGAACTCTGTCTTTTCCCTCTGGAGGGATTGTTCAAAGAATAGGCACTTGCCAGTGTGAATGAAGACTATCAGGTCTTTTAGATGCTATTTTATAAAAAACATTCCAGGCCCTTTACTGTGTCTCAGAGGTTCTTGGAGCAATGGTTATTTCTTGCAGTCCCAGTCATCCAACTACTTAGCTGGCTCTCATGTTATCTGGAATAGACAACTTGGTACAGAAAACTAAAAAAAAAAAAACTTGTTTTTTAAAAAATGAAACAAAAACAACAAATATATAGAGGCCTTATTTCAGTGTAGCTTGCAGTTAGCTATTCCTTAAAATGCAGTGGTCAAAAGATAAGTTGCAGGTGCACAAATTCATCTATCTGCCATTCTTTTTCTGAGAAGTGAGCAGGATACACCTCAAAAGATGCTTGAGCTATTTGCCTTTGCTTAAAAAAAAAAAAAAGCTAAAAATAAGGTAAATTAATGCTTTCTTTTTATTTTTTTTTTCTATTCAAAGTGATATTCTAAACTAAGCTGTTATTTTCATTTTGCCTTGTTCAACTCTATAAATAGAGCTGCAACCATAATAATTAGGTGGGAAGATAATCAAGTTACTCTTTTCTTTAGGAATTTTTTTCTTTTTAGAAAACCTCATGTATTACTGAAGCAGATGCTCACCATTGAGCTTAGGCAATCTTCTTTTAAAAGTCAAAGTAATTTATATTTGGTCCAATGACATGAATACTTCTGGTTAAGGAAGAAAGCAAAGGAATGAGGTACACTCTAACGCAAACATTGATATGTAAGTGCACTTAAAATCTTATGCTTTGAAAAATCAAACTATTCCTACCATTCTGAATATTATTAAAGGAAAAATTTAATGAGAGAGGATAGACTTTTAAGGACACATCAGCTTCTTCCAGGTATTGGTCCTTAAATCGCATTCATTTATCTTCTCATTTGAAGTGCTGCATGATAAATTAACTGGTGGCGGTACAATATTTGATGCTGTGCACTTCTATTTCTGTGCCTTTAATAAAAATAGTTTTTGCCAGGAGGTATTTTTCCTTTAATGACTTTCTTGATGTGTTTGGATTTCAAATAATCTGTTTTCATTTTGCTTAGTTCTGTGGCATTATTCTGGTTCTTCTGACATGATTGTTATTAAGTAATGAATATAATCCTTTAGAATTATTTATTTGAATAGAAAGGTTTTTCAAGGTGGAATCTAAAAACAGAATAAAGTAAGAATAAAGGAAACTGGCTTTACTGTATCTCGTTTCCTCTGTGGAGCATCTGAGGAAGAAGGAAGTCACCACTTATCAATCAACACCACTGAAACTCTTTCCCATTTGATCCAGCTTTCAATTAATTGAACAGGCAATGTTGATTGTTGCTCCTGAAAAGAATAGGAAGTTTGTTTATATTGCTGAAGTCAAATGGAATGAGTGGGAAGATGAGTCCAACTCTTATGCAGCATGCTGATTGTGTTTGATATTTGTTCTTGTAGGGAAATATCCTGTTTGCATTTGGAAGGAGGTGCTCACATCAAAGTTGAATGTGCTATTCATGATCTAATGTAAGGGAGTTCACTGAATATTTATAATCCTCTGGTGGTTATTGGAGGCCATCTTGAAATATCATATTTCTGGGATAGCAGTTTCTTCTTAATTTGGACGTAAATTTATTTATTGCCTACAGAAATGCAGCTCTTTTTGCCTCTACTGGTATTTATCACCTCCTACTCTGTCACTTGTTGCCTGACAAAAAAAAAAAAAAAAAAAAAATCAGGGTCAGAATTAATAAAAAACTTGTTTCTAGAGCTTGGTTGATAGATGGCCATTAGAGCCCACAGCAATAGTGCAGATCAGTAAATTGCTCTTGAAAACCTAGGAGCTTTACTTAACAATACCCCTCATTTAATTTGGTTCAGTGAATAGTTCTTCCATTCCTGGATAAAGTCTGGATTTTGCATATGGTATACAGACAGCTCTCTCAGCCAGGTCCAACTTGCAATGCTTTTCACTAATTGTATTTAGCATTTGAGTCTAAAAGAATTAAGAAGGGAAGTCAGAATAGGTTTTTCAGACTTTATTGAAATAAAAGTAGACATAGACACTGCAGGAACTTCAGCCATTTTGATGAACAAGTTTACCTGCAAGATTGATCCACGTTAGGGAAATTAAAGTGGGAAGACTTTCTTCCACGTGCTACAAGCCTCTCCAGAGAAGAAATGTCCCGCAGCAGGGCAGTAGAACTTTGTGCTCAGGTGCTGGAGAAGAGATGCTGTAAACCTGTGTCACGATGCCACCTGGTGACTCCCACAGGAACAGGAGGTTGAGCCAATTAGACAGGCTCTCATGTGCCATCAGTCGGCTAATTCATCCCACCAATTTGCCACCAAATTCTTCCTCTGGTTCTTGCAGTAATGAAGGAGTGGGAGGAATGACTCAGTCCCACAGAATTAAATTCTGATAAGAGCTTTCATGTTTAACTCTGGATGTTGTGATCCACAAGCATGCCGAACACTTACAATTACCTAAAGGAATGGGCATTTCTGTCTGTAAATGCATCCAGAAGCATTACGAAATCCATGTGGTAGCCTTTGTGCCAAATGGATAACAAATATGAATTATTTATAATTCATATTGTAGTTGCTCTGCTCTGTCAGTCTGTGCAGGAAAGCGATGTCTTGAAAACTCAGAACTACCTTTTGAATGGATGCAAGGGGATCATGAGGGTTTGCCAGTTGTCCCCTTAGAAGAAAGAAGTTTGTATTTCTAATAATCTAATTATACTTTCTAGGTGTATTTCCACTTTGATCATGATCAGACTTTGCATTGTGTTTATCTTCATGGTATAATATTTTAGGAGACAGCACAATTGGTTTTACAGCATCACTTTGAATGTCAAGCGGTGTTTGATGCTGGGTGGCTGGCATACACAGCCAAGTAACTTTCCATCGGTAACTTTCCATCGTAGAGTTGAAGAAGTTGGCATGAGGGCTTGGAGTCTACTGATTCCCTGGGGTGGAGAGGTCTGGGTTACTGCCAGAGTTGCAGTCCTATCCTTCTAGCCCATCCTGGTGTAGGATGAGTGAGAATACTTTCCTTCTGCTGGCAGGAGGGCAACCTTTTCCCATGAAAGATTTAACTGCCATCTTTAACTGCCATAGACAAGTGTGTATCAAGGATCCAAACATCTTTCTTATTTAAAAAGCTCCACCTGTCCTGAGAGCATGCTTTGCCTAGAGTGGGTCAAGGTCTTTGACATCTCTTCTGACACCATAGCACTTAAGTCATGGCAGTGTTCTTGGGCATTTGAACAACACTGAAGTGAAGGCTCGTATTAATGCAGAATAGACGTATCTAAATGCTCAGAAGGCAGGAGAGAAAGTTGGTGATCTCACTGTAATATTCAGTCACTTTGAGTTTTACTGGGTTGCTGAGAAGATAGTTATGTTACAAAGGAAAGCACTAGATGTGCCAAACAGTTAATGTAAAACCTTAAAGAGTTAATTATATCTTAATGTTTTTTATTTTCCTGTTCTGTCACTAACACTTCTTACCTTTAAAGGTGGTTTCGAGGTTGTTTTTTCTTCTTTTTTTTATTTTTTGTTGTTTCTGCTTTGTACAGATTACCAAAGAATCTGCCTTATGTCTGCTGATACACGGGTTCTCTCTGCTTTCAAAATCTATTTGGAATGAGGATGTGATATTTGTATTTAGCTGGTATCTGAAGGCAGCAAACATCCTCAAAAACACAAAAATCAGGCTTTTCATTTTAAAAGCAAAACCAAGAGATCTAGTTTCCTATACAAAGTGTCAGTTCTCTTCCTACATTCCTAAGCATTTTTTGTCATTAATATCTGTTACTATTACCTTTCTGTTAGCAAGCTGTCAGTTAACAGGAACCTTCTCTCCCCTTCCTCTCTCTGTGTCTTTGGAAACGTTTTCAAGATAAGAGGGACTGAAAATAATTTCACTATAGAAAACAAACACACAGTGTTCTCCTTTACTCTTTGAAGGTGCATATTTGCATCCTTTCTAGAGAAAACTGTATCATTGCTCCTGTGGAAGGACTGTTTTGCTGCAAACTCCTCTCCTTGCTTATGAGATAGTGTCAATTAAGTGACTCATGTCATAGCTCTTGATTGAGAGAGATGTGCTTTGGTGATTACATGTTAAGAGCCTGCTCCTAATCCATTTAAATCACTTGTAAATGACTTGCCTTCATTTTCTCGTTGCTTCCACTATTGTGTGGCACTTTATTATTTGCATGTCAGGGTGAGCTATTTCCTCATTCCTAAAGAACTGTCTCACGTTATCCCACAATGTATAAGGAAAGCATACACTTAGTAAAGTTTCAGCCGTTACCTATGTTATGGTGATGTGTTTGGATTCTATTGGATAGCTTATCTACCAGGCTGGCAAAAATTCCTTGATTATCTTCACCTGAGTTATCATGGAATTGTATTGGATGCTGAGGACAGCTGTTTTCATGAAGGGCTATTTTGATCTTCAGCAGTGGTTCTTCCATCACATATCTTCTGGTCACTATGCAGTGTCTGGATTTTTAGTTGGACCGCACAAATATTTTTAGTGTTCTCCAGACATTAAACTTCTTGGAGAAGAAACCATCCTTACTCCATCCTCGCAGAGCCCGAAGTTGCAGGAGTGGTTACTACAGCAGAGAATATGCAGTGGGTGGGGACTACTAAAGAGAGGGGAGCAGTCCCTCTTTTTCCACTCATCCCATGGGTTGTGACATGGCTTGCATAATCCTTGCATCAGCTCTTGTGCTTTTCTGACCTTACAATAAACTAACTGATCTCCCTGTCAAAGAAGAAAGCCATTGCATTTATTGTGTTAGTTTCCTGCTGGATTAATGAGGTGAATACTTTTACTGTACAGTTAGAAAAACATTAGAGCTGTGAATTATTGGACAATAGAAAAAGTAGTAGAGGAATCCTCCTGTTATCCCATGAATCTAATCATTATTAGAAGTTACACTCCTTTCACATTTCTTCCATTTCCAAGCTTGTAAGGAATGCAGCTAATGGCTTCTCTTCTGTGGATAATATCAAGGTACTTAGCATTTTTTACAGCGAAGCTCTATTTCTTGGCATCTGTAAAATAATATTTTTGCAGCCTGTTACTATCTAATCATGGGCAAGGTTTTACTTTCTCCTTATGAGCTACATTCCTTACCTTGGATAATTGCTTGCTCCTGTTATTAGCTGACTAATAGATGACCATAACGTTGATTTTAATAGTTCATTTTGCTCACAGTGGGCCATGGAAGACTTGAAAGACCAAAATCTTTGAGCACAGAAGAGGAAAATATAAGTCAATTTAATTGTATTGGATGAAAACCACGAAGTATAGAACAAAATCAATCTCAGCATCGTTAGATAGTTGCTGTTTTCTTTATGCAGTTTAAATTTACTTCAGAAAGTTTTCTGCATTAAGGTCAAAATTTTGTTTTGATACTTTTGTTGCCTTCATTCTGAACGCTTACTAAGGTGAAATATCCTAGTTCCCCAAAAGGGAAATTTAAACCCAACTAAATGCATCTGAGCCAGCAGAACTTTTGGGTTTCCTGTTTGCTTTTTTCTTCTTGTTGTGACAATGGAATTGATTCGCAAGAAAACGATTCTGAAACTGTTAGAACAATTTATTACATTGGTATATTGTTACTGCTGATGCTGGCAGCCCTCTGACCTCTGTGACAGGAATATTTTCCCCATTTATAGTGTCATTCAAGGCAATTATTGGTAGGTGCTTGAGAAGTATCAGGAGTTGGCTTGCCTCAACTAGAAAGAAGCTTGGAGCTGGTGAGCAGGAGTGCAACTGTTAATGCAAGAGCACTCATGAACAGATGCAGCCTCTGCAGGAATGGGCAGGCTGGCCAGCCCTAATCACATCAGCTGGCACAGGGGTGGGATGTCTGTCTGTCATACCTCCAGCCCCCACTAAGTACTGGCCAGCAGCATCCCTGGGGCATGTGGATAAGTCTGCATTTGTTTGATAGTATTGTTGATTCTAAACAAATTTAGGAACAGTTGTAGCATATACATACTTGAGATCTCTTATCCAATCTTATTCCAGTAGATTCTGATTTTGTTAATCAGTGAAAAAATACAGCTTTTTTATTTTTCAATTTTGAATTGTTTTAATATTAAAAAGAAAATCATAACTTGATGCTACCTTGATTTCTACTGATGAGAGTACTTGTTAATGTTGTGGATTTTAAAGAAGCTTCCATATTTAAAGGCTATAAGGTTAACAACTGAACCCAGATTGTCTCCAGTGAATCAGGCTCAATTTTCTTGAGTTTATTGAAAGCAATCTGCTCCAAAGAAACTAATTAGAGTGAATACAGAATGTCTGGGCTGTCTCAAAGATTTTATTCGTTTGTTTCCTGTAATTTTGTAAAATCAGGTAGTTGTCTATCTCCCTTTCTCTTTATGAAGTGGTGATGTGGAAAGTGAAATACACTCCTCTGAAATACCAGGTTGGGCCTGGTGTTCTGCAGGAAGGATACTTCTAGCTGGATAACTATGCTGATAAAAATGATGCTGTCAAATTCATCAGCTGTCTGTATTTGGATTGTTGGCTGCTGGCTGGCTTGCATGGGTTAGAGAATGCAAAAGCCACACTTAGTTAACTAAGGATACTTAATTGAGGCTTGTAATGTTAAGTAAGTATGCTTTCCATTTTATTGGTATTTTTACTTAGTCACAAGTCTTACTCTGGTGTATTGTTTGTTTTGAACTTGAGAGTGGTAGTCAAGCCATTCTTATCCTGTTTCGCTCCATGCAGGAGGGAAGTGTTGCTTCATCACATAGAATATGACAGCATCGCTTCAGGTCTGTATGTAGATGAACTTGGAATTGTTAACAGTTCAATCAGAAGGTCTGATTTTTATACTCCTGTGCTATGTAGGATGTGGATTTGCTGGATTAAGTTTTGACAGCAGTGTTTGAACAATTACTTGCCTAAGTCCCAAAAGTCTTATTTTGTGGAAATAATGATAGAGCATGTAACAATTCTGAACTCCTTTTATATCCCTTAGATGATTGGTCTGTTTATCTATGTGAAGATCTTTTCTTCCTAGAACTCTAGACATCCTGAAAATTTATCAGATTACTCTCTCTTTTGGAAGTAGGACCTTTTATATCTAATTTAAATAACTTGGTATATCTTTGATAGCTTTTGCAGGGCATGATAGCTTCTAGTGTAGTTTGGACTAGTTCTTTATGTGCTAAGCAGCTGTGTTTTTAACCATCAAAACAAATGGAAGGGTACAGAACATTTTGTAGTGGGAGATCTGGTGGCAGATCAGATCTGATATGTATCTCGTTTAAGTCTGAGCCCTTTGAAAAAGCATCAGAAGCCCTTTTACTTCTGAAAAGGTGTTGCTTTCATGCAGTGTTTACCAATCAATCCTCATTCTGTTTGTTGGCCTGATACCTGAACACTCCCTGGTTCCATGAAGATGATTAGGAAGGTTGGAAATGCTTGTCTTTATTGGGTGGAAAGTGCTTGGATATTCTGATGGTGGGCTGGTGGCACAGACTCAATAGATATGGAAGTGACTGAACTTCTTAATTGTTCCAGAAGCTTTCTTAAATTCTTCTTTTCCACCTTCAGAACTATGCTTTAAGAGAATCCAATTCTGCTTTTATGTCTCAAAATGCTACAGCTAAAAATAGATGCTGAGAAACAGGGTTTTATTGTTTGTTTCCCTAAAAAAAAAAAAAAGAAAAAGAAAAAAAAGGAGAATAGGGCAGCATAAAATATCAAGGAGGTGGAGAGAAAGATACTTCTAACAGCTTGATTTGCCTTTTCTTTGTGTAAGATGGGTGAATGTGAGAATCAGAGTAATTAATCAATGTGAACTTTCCAGATTTATCATTGTTAAAGTGCACCTGTGCCAAGCAACATTGTGCTGATTCTGGGAAAAAAAAATGCAGCATATTCATTAACCACCTCTGGTTTTTGTGCCTCGTTTGCAGAGAATGGGCCAGGGGGAGGCAGGATTTTTGTTCATGCTGAGGTAGTGCAGCACAAAACAAGCAGAAAGACTTCAGCTTAAGGTATTAACTGCACTCTTTTTTTTTTTTTTTCTTTTCCCTCTGCCCCTCTTTGTTCCCTATTTTTTTTTTTTTTATGAAAAAAAATCTATTCCTGAACGCTGATGGTCATTTACAGAGTTCTATGTACAACATTCTTTCTATAAATGTGTTTTTAAACAGATGTAGTAAGTGGTAGCTTACACACAACCAGGAGCACTTTCAGTGGAAGGTGACTGGAAGGAGGGGAGATCGTGTGAGATAATGTGTGGGCAAGTGTGGAGTTGGTGTCTTCCTCATAGGCCTTATGTTGGCAGACCTCTTCCTGCATAGTGGGGACCAGTGCCTGCTGATAAGGCTCACTTGTGTGCACCATGCCCGTGCCCCAGCTTTGCTTGCTTGCTGGCTCATGAATGCAGCTGTCAGAGCTATTTAGGTATTAACCTTGCTGAAGTGTGTGTGGACATCAAGAGTTTTTCGTTTGAACTTATTTTTAAAACCCAATTTTATCCCTTAATAAAACTAAGGAGTGAGGAAAAATATAAATGAAATCTGAAACTTCCCACAGAAAAAAAATTATGAGCTTAAAAAAAAATAAATTATTTCAATTTAAATATTTTGCGTGTCTGCTGCTATGAGTATAGGAACATTTTATTTTATTTTACATGCTCTTTTGTCAAACCATTTAATAGAAAAAAATGAGTACTAATCAGAAATTACCCTAGAGGACTTTGAAAATAATAGATTATCCATATACTGGCATCAATAATAGTAATATATAATTATACTGTACTACTTATTTGTCATGAAATAATGAAGATCTCTGCAAAATGCAGAAGAAATAATTGGGGATTGTGATGTAGTACTTCTGGAAGTTCAGCACAGTTTTCTGTTCAGAACTGCAATTTCATGTATACCCAGGGGTGAAAGCTGTTGGTTTTTTTTTTTTTTGTTTTTTTTTTTTTTTTTTTTTTTTTTTTTTTTTTTTAATTCAGAATTTTGATCAGCTTTCATACTCCACTAGTTAGTATAGCTTTCTGTAGAACAGGAAATCTATCTGTAATGTGAGTGTTCTAATGTTCAAGATAACAGAGTTCTTGCTAGATAATGTAAACAGGGATTTAAAGCTCTTATTCCATCTGTAGATATGACTGCCAAGCAGCACTGAAATTCTCAAACTGTATGGTAGGTTGTTCATTCATCTTTTTTTTTTTTTTTTTGCCTTCTGAGTGTAGGCTGACTAAGGTATTTTTCACAACTGTGTTTAAAAATAGGAGGAAGATATGGGGTGTGACTGCCTAAGAGAGTCTAGATACTGGAGTGGAGTACAAAAAATAAGATAAAGATAAGGGCTTACTAAATCCTGGAGACAGTCAGGTCAAACTACAAGCTCTCTTATGGATTCCATGCTCTTCAGCTGTCCTCCTTCTACACTGTTTGTAGAAAAGCATTGTAACCAATTCACCTAGCTTGTATTTAGTGGATGGCTTTTAACTACAGGCATCTACAATGCCAGAAGCTCCGTAAGCTTAACCAAGTAAAATGTCTTGAATGTTCAGCATGCATATGCATGGGTGACTGTCACTAGTCAGCTGCAGTGACACGCTGTCAAATAAAAGGAATGTTCATAGAGTTTAAAAATATCCCACGCCCCATGCCCAAGTGCCTCCACTCCAGTCTTTAGTCAAAACTATCTAGAAACTAGATCTAGTGTGATGAGGAGAATTATGATCATTTTACCTGTAAGTTGGTAACAAGTAACTGATCTCAAATGCTGATAACGTTGAATGGCCTCTTCCAGTGTTACAGACCTTGTTTATGAAATGTTACTTGCATTAAAATGAATGTGCTGTGTAGAATTGATGAATATCAGAAAGCTCGGACAAGTCTGAAAGACCCCATGGTGACAGTACAGTCCAAATTAATTCACTTATCTTGTCTTCTTCTGATATGTCCATCATACTGATAATGGTTGTGAGGTATGTGCTTTACCGCACCCCTGCCACACTACTGCAGGTGTGGGAGAGTAATATTGGTGATAAGTAGATGGTTGGACTGGAAGATCTTGAAGGGTCTTTTCAAACTTTGGTGATTCTATATAAGAGCTGGCTGTTTTGCAAAGTAGGTTAACAACCATAGGGTGATAGATAACCACATCACCAAGTCCATGAGGCATGCAGCAGAACAAGCTGTTAAATGATGTTTGTGTTTCAGCCTTTGTTTATTTGAGGGCTTCATTGCTCCTTGGAGGCTTCTTTCACTTAAAGAAAGGGAGATGGCAACTTGAAATTTATACCTCTGTTCTTGCAGATAGAACTAATTCAGTTGTAATAGAAGATACCACTGAGTTGGTGCTTGGAATTGATGGGTTTTACCAGTTCATGCTGTGCTTGGTTTGTTCCTGCTCTTTACTGCAGCGATCACAAATGAGCAGAACTGGTTTAAGTCAAAATATTGTAGCTTGGGATGCTGAACATGGAAACTGATGGAAATGCTTTGCAAAGTGGTGAAACGTCCTCACAGGCCAATACCAGTCTCTTGTGACTGTGTTGTACACCAGTCTGGGCTGTTGGTAGGATTTCTGCCTCTTTCCAGCTCTAAAGAATCTGAAGGTCCTGATACTGCTATAACACCTGAACCAAGTGCAAGTGGCACAGCCTGAATCCTAGAACTAATAGAACAATGAGATCAGCTAGCCAGTTAATAGGCTCACTCTGCACTCTGTTTCTGCACACAGACTATCTGGGCTGGAGAAACTGGAGGCTTGGTTTCCAGAAGGAAGTACCAAGAGATGGGTTCCAGAGAGAAAAGAGGGCCCGAAAAGAATGTGAAAGTCCTGGCTGGAGGATACATCTGGGAAGTGAGGGAAGATCCTGGAGGTGAGGTAAATGCATGGACACCAATGCCAGGGTGTGTGCAGCATCAAATAATAGCGCCTGAGAAACTGCGAGCAGTATCACAGCAGAATCCATCAGGACTTTCTGCCCATCCTGCTCTAGCTCACGACCTGCCTGCAGGGAAGTCAAGACCTTGGGAACATCATGGGGAAGCTGTAAGAGTCATGGAGAATAAGCATAAAAAACTCTGCTGAAGTTTTGCAGAGGTGATATTCTTTATTTTCCCAAGGATTCTGGATGAACCTTAGAGCAAGCTATGAGATGAAGAAGGAAGCAGGGAGAGGGAAGTGCTGCTGTTAATTTGGCATTCATTTTAAGGAGCTGAATGGCAGCCAGAAGTAGTGCAGATGGCATCTCAATTCCCTCTTCTTTTGAAGAAAATGTATTTTTAATACAGTAACTTTTTGTTTCCATTAAGACATTTTTAGCTGTGGAATAAGGACAGTTAAAGGCAGTAGTTAAACCCCCAGCTTTTAGATGACATTTCTGAAAGTAGTTTATTTCCCAGAGTGATAGATGCATTAAACATATGGTTCCTTCAAAGCCACAACAATGAGATGGATAGTAAGGATGCAGGGGGCTGGTTGGCAGATACCCAAGGAAGGAAGCAAAGGGACACAAAACAGGTGATACTGTTGCTTTTGCATATGGGTGTGGTAGTGACTGGGGAATTTGTATTGTATCTTCTACTGTTCAGGACAAATCCTATCTCTAAGCTTTTTCCAGATAAACTGCATTTCAGAAACCTGCTTAGTTTTCTGACACCTCATTAAATACCTATCTGACTGCCATCAGGGCTGCAAATCTGCGTGAGGTGAAAGCATACCATACTTTAGGTGTGGTATTTTTATAAATTATTGATTCTTTCATAAGGGACTTATTCTGAGAGTAATTTTTCCATGAACTTATTTGTGAAACTTTCTCTTAGGTGAATTCCAAAGCTAAGATAACATTTGAACTAAAATATGCATACCAAACAAGCTGCTGTGTGCATCTGCCTGTCAATATGCTCATGTTTTGGCAATTTATTGCGTGTCTAATGTAATCTTCAGACTTCCTAATACATTGAAAACATTCCCATAGGGTGTGATCAGCACTGCCATAGTACAACTCATTGTTGGTAGCAGTATGAATCAGGAAGTGCCACTTAAAAGACTTTATAAAGGAAGCTATGTCTTGAAATCAACAGTTAGTATTTTCTTATTATTTGTGCATCTCAGCAGCTGAAAAATCTAGAGCTTGATTCTTACAGAAAACTATTAAATTGATATTAGAACCATTATACTTCCTTTTGAGAGATAAAATTCTGAGATTTCACCATTAAATAAATGAAAGAATGACTAAAAGGGTGTGACAACTGAAAAGGTTAGTTATTCAAGCATTTTATTTCCAGAACCATTAAATAAATAGAGAAATAAATGGAAGTATCTGATAATAGAGAAGGCTGATTACTGAAACATCTTTCCAGAACTTACTACTGGTGCAGTTGTCTGCAGTGGGATCTACACCGGGGTGCTGGACCATCCCCATTATATGTCTGGTGAGAGCTGTAGGTGCCATGGGGGCAGGACAGAGTTGCTGGCATGGCTGCTGCCAGCATGGCTGGGCACCTGGTCTGCTCCTCAGGTGGTTCTTCTTGAGATCTCCCTGCAGGGCAGGGACAGCCACCTCATCTCCTGGGGGCAACTCTTTGCTGGCAGTATTCAGGCAGTGGTGGATCACCTCTTTTGAAGCATGAGTGAGAGCAGGAGTGACTGAAAGATGCAAAGGAGAAGAGTTAGTTGCTGTCCATTTGGGGCTGAAAGACCATGAGATACAGAAAGTGAGATTTAATTGCTGAAGGTTGGCATTAAAAAGTCTTATCAGTCAGATTAATCCTGGAGCTTAGGTTAAGTCAAACAAGATATGATCACAGTGAAAAGCAGTGTGGTGCCCATGGCCTGACTGGCTGGAGCAGCCAGAGCAGATGTCACTGACCAGCACTTGTTGCTGGTCCTACTCAGAGCCATGGGTGTTTGAACTTGAGTAGAGAAGCAAAGAAAACTGTATTTACAGGGGAAGGGGATCATTTGTCACCTAGATGTTGCTTCCTCTTCCCAGTGTAGTTCCTGAATAGCTCCCTTCTGGCCTTCTTGGTGTTCCTCTCATTCCCCAGATAGGGTCAGGGGGAAATCAGTTTCCCAAGCAATGTTAATAAAAGAAAATAGCAGTCACTTCCCAGTTTGTCACCACTTCTTGCAAATTCTCCATGGTTTCAATAGTATGGCTTCTGCAAGGCAGTAGCTGTGTACACAGGTGGTACTCTGCAATGTTGTCAGTCTCCCAGAGGCTGCTCTGTAGATCCAACTGGAAAAAGGCACTAAGTACATTTTGCTGATAATATAAACAACCCTTATATAGTTCCTGTATTTCTACGTGATATTGTATGAATTTAGAAAGCAAGCCAATGAAATCAGTGATGTCCTTTAAGCCTTTTAAATCGCATCCCTCTCTACAGGAACAGAGGCTTCATCTGTCAAAGAAAGGCTTGGTCTGGAGGCAGTGTCCCGATGCAGGGATTGAGTGTATGCTAAGTCTGAGGACACCATTAAATTGGAGGAGCTGTTGACTCTCTCAAGGACAAAGAGGCCTTACAGAGAGATCTTAACAAATGTGAGGGCTGGGCAGTCACCAAATGAATGAAGTTGAACACCAGCAAGTACCAAATTTTGGCCCAGAATGGGCAGCCCAGGATATATCCACAAATTAGGAGACAGGACCCAAGGGAATGGCATGGAGCTGCATCAGGGGAGGGTCAAAGTGGGGATTAGGGGAAGGTTCATTCAGAGGGCAGTGGGCATGGAACAGGCTCCTTTGGGCAGTGGTCATAGCCCCATACTGCTGGAGTTCCAAGAGCATTTGGATAATGCTCTCAGACATGGGGTTTGGGTGGTGTTTTGTGGAGGCAGGAGTTGGACTCTGTGATCCTTGTGGGTCCCTTCCAACTCAGGATATTCTTTGATTCTGAAGTGTGGTTGCAGTTTGGAGGTAGAAAGCTTGCAAGTAACGGCCCCCCACTTGAGAGTTCTGGAGTTCAGTTTCAGACTTTCACCCTTGCACATGGACTCAGTTACCCACTGTCAGTGCTCACAGTTTCAGCAGCTTTTTCAGCAACTGCAGATGTCTGGCTCTTCTATGCACACCATACAGGACCAGGCACCACAAAGGACAGAACCTCACATTTGAAGACATAACTTTTCCTTTCTTATTAATTCATCTAATATGTGTGTTTTGCATGGGGAGGAAGATGTGTTCAAGGTGGAGGTGTTAAGTGATATATTATTATTGCTGAGGTAGTCTGATTCTGTTTTGAAGAGGAAATTTCCTTATAATGTATTTGTTTCAGGAAGCATAGTGTTTCCCAAACTACAGGTTGCAAGGCTAACACAAAGAAAACTGCTCATGTTACTGTGTAACATACAAACCTGACTAGATGAGATTTCAGCTTCTGCCCTCTTTTGTAATGACAGCAATAGCTAATACTCCTCTGAATGCCTTAGAAATCTCTTATCCCATTTGGATAGAAATTCACAATGTGTTTTTTTTTTTTTTGCTAATTAATTTGGAGATGGGGTTGGGAAAATATTTTCACGTGGCTGGGGAGAGCTACTGGTGTCTGCCCCTGCTAGGGTGGGAGGCTTTTTCCTTCATTCTTTTTAGGAAGAGGCTTAAGGCAGTTCAAAAGGGAGAGTGAAGCTCTGAATTCTCCAATGGAGACTTGTTTTGCAGCCAGATTCCTATGACAGAAAATGCTTTGCTCCAGCTCTCATGTAGCTTTGTCTGGGCTTTGTGATCAGCATCATCCCAAAGAAGCAAAACTGTTTCGGAAATTTATAGATAGCAATTTGGTCTCCAGTGTAGCAGAGGCTCATCTGTTAATTGCTTTGAAGATTAAAGTCAAGACCTTGAACTGGCATCTGAAACTGACTTTAGAGATAAGCCCTAGCCGTGAACTTCTGTCATCTCCTTTGCAAAGCCTTTGGTATTTAGAGGATAATAGATAAGCAGGATATCCAGGACAGCAACTAACTGATGTAAAGGATTTGTTTTATGGGAACCTAAATTGTTTCGGGGCTAAAACCAGTCCTTTCCAGGTCTGTTATCCAGAGACCTTTCTAGAGAAGATGTAAACTAAGAAAGAGTGGAAGTAAGGCCAAGTAGACACACAGAAGTGACAGCAAGTCAAATATTGATCATATCTGTCATGTTAATAATAGACACTTTAGGTTGCTAATTGAATTGATATGTTGTTTTCTTTTAATTTAAGATGAATAAAAACTTTCCTAGGTTTTCATGCTTGCCACTTTTTGCCTAATGAAGTGGAACATCGAATTCTGAGATTGTTTAAACATTTTGTCGTAACTTCTTTTTTTTTTTTTTTTTTTGAGGCAGTTTTCATTGAAGGATGTTTCTCTTTTTCTGTGTTGAAAATGTTGAAGTAAAATGCTTCTGGCAAGTTAAACAATTTGTTCGGAGATGTTTAGAAATAACCGAATTCCCTAGTAGTTTTGGTTCCATCACTCAATGTCATTTTTCATCAAAAGCATCTCCATTAGTTAAGTAAGATACAAGCAAATAGAGATGTTTTCTCAGAGATACTCCTGTGCCAGCACATTAGAGGCTGATTTGAATACAATGTTTGAGTGCACTCTGTTGATGGCATTTGTTTTTATGGTGTTTGGGAGCAGTGCCTGAGGAATAGCTGTCGCACTTGGCCAACTATATGGGCAAAGTCGCAGACACCCCAAACACTGCAGAGTTTGTAGCACGCTGTTAAATGAAAAAAATTTGTGATGTATAACCACTATGGTGAGAGCAGTGCTGCTGCTGTTAAAACTTTTTCTCAGGGAGATAAAAAATAACAGATTTAATTAGGAGAGGATAAACATCAGAGGAAAAATAACATATGCCATTGAACTTGTAGGATGAGGAGTGGAAAATGAGTAATTGGTGAAGACTAAAACGGAAGGAATTGAAGGTGCTGCATGGCAGGTAACAGGAGACGCTCTGAACAAACCACTGTCAGTGAGAAGTCTGGAAGGAAAAAGAGCTCTTGTATGTTGTTAAACCAAAAAGAAAAAAGACCTCTACTTCATTTCCTTCTGCTTCTGTCTGTTCTCTCCCTGCATTTTCCAACCTCAAATTGTCCTTCTTGAAATTATTCTTTCCTGTTAACATTGTTGAGGTTGTTCAGTGATACAGTTTACCCACTGTTATGGACTTGGGTAATACAGGATGTCCTCTCATTCTGCTTGACCTGGAATATCAAGCAGTGGTGTTGTCCTTCTTGGTGGGTGACTAATGTATCCAGCAGCATTGCTGAGCTTAAGAAAGAACAAGAACCCAAGGGAAAACACTTCAGGCAGCCACAGGTCCTTTCGAGCTGCAACAGAGAGCGAAGGTGTTAAGGAGATGTGGGAATAGGGATGGGTCATCTGAGTTTTCTTTCAGAAGATGTGAGGTAAGGGCTCTTTTCTCCACTGGAGAGGAGAGAGAAGAGCCATTTCTCCCCTCTTTTCCCTTTTTTAAGAGAGAGAGGGGACAAGTAAGAAAAAGGACTTGTGTTCCAGAACTCAGCTACTATGGAGTGTGCCAAAAATGACGCTGGGATAGATGAGTGTGCCCCTTTTGCTCAGTGAGCAAAACCCTCTCTCCTTTCTCCTTTCCTTCCCTACCCTCTTCATCTCCACTGTTTATTGTGGTATATGAAGTGGATGTTTTTCTCTACCTCATCCCAGCCCTGCAGCTGGTGCTCTATTTTGAGAAGGAAGATGATGAAAAGAGGATCCTATGATTTGGTTCGAATTGCAGCCACTCTTACCAGATCAGCTGTAGCTCTCCAACATAGGAATGGTGCTTTTCTTCTCTGTTTTTTATTAGAAGTAAATATACTACTCATGTAGGTAACGGCTACCCTGTGATGTGTGAACCAAGCACAAATGGGATTCCAGCATAACCTCAGGGAGCTACAGATAACTTAATTTTACTGTTTGTTGTCTTTCTAGCAGTGTCTGGCTAACAAGCACTTGGGTACATTTTTTATTTGAAGAGAAATACAGGACAAGTCTGTAGAACATAGTAATGCATCTTTGCTCAGTTTTATTTTTTTATTTTTCCTTTTTTAATCATAAGAGAATCTTAAAAGTTAAGCTGTAGTAATTACTGCTTGCAGGTAGCGGAGATTTATTGTTGCTCTTATGCAGAGATCTGCTGCCTATGTTAAAATGTTTCCTTCTGCAAAAGCAATCTGAAATCCCTGTTCTATTGACAAAAGGAATTTTCCTCATCTTTAGAGGAAAGTGGAGATGGGTAACTGCTGGTTTATGTTCTGAACAAGTATCTCAGTGAGATGCATTCACGTACATGAATTTCTTGGTTACTCTGCTATTAATATTTACCTTAATATTTAACTTAAAAGCAGGGTTTTTTTTATTGTTTTTTAATGTAAGAAGCTTCCTGTGCATGAAAAAATATTTCTACTTGATCCCATTTCCCAAAAAGGCACCACAGAAATCGTTTTTTTTTCTGTCAGTGTGTACAATTGAAATACTAATGATCATGAATTTTACAGCTCAAATGCTACCTATCATATTGTCACAATAACCACCTCCTACCGCTTGTAGAAGCAAGACATCCTAGGGCAATTGCACATAAAATGATAACATTGCTATGTTTCAGATGTACAACATGAATAAGCAAAATCTTTGCTGATGCTGTGACTAGCATTCTGCAAATATGTCAAATGCAAATGGAGATCTTAGCTACAATTTATACGACAAATTTTACTAATAAAGAAGTTCAAATGTTTTGAGACAGTGGCATCTTTGAAGAAAAAAATCCAGCATAATTGTCTGTGGAGGGGGGGGGTGGTAAAGGTGTGTGTCTGAATTAAGTCTGTACTATATTAGTTCACAGATGGTCCTAATTCAGTTAAGACTTTAAAAATCAGTTCTGAAAGTTGCAGCTTTAGAATTCAGTACATTTGTTCTTGTCTGATTTCTTTCACGCATAAGGACCTGTAGGAATGGAATAATCCTAAATTTTCATGAAGGAAAAACTCTTTGTGACTTCAATATATATTTTTTTGAAGTTAAAATGAGTAACTTAATAATTAAATTGAAAATAAATGATCAGTTTCATAGAATCACTGAATATCCTGAGTTGGAATGGATCACCCAATAATCAAACTGTGTTTCTGGTAATATAATCCAAACAATTCTACACAAGTATTTGCAAAGGAGAGCACCTACCTTGCCAAAAAAAGAAAGTTTAAAAAACAAAAAGGAGGTTTTGCCTCTACCAAAGCTCCTCTTTCAATATGTTAGTATGAAGAAGAGTTTATTGGAAGAGAAGTCACAAAGCACACAGATCCTTTGTGGAGAGAGATGGAGAAATGTATGCCCTGTGTCAGTAGGGATGGTATTCAAAAACTGAGAGTAAAATCATCAATTAATATTATTGATTAATAGTAAGCTTGGAGTGCCATAGATTATACTTAGGCCTATGGCTGGAGACACACAAGACCAGTTTTTAAAGGATTGATTGGAGTATGGCTTTTTGTCATTGATCATCCATAGCTTTGAGATGTACAAATCAGCAACTTATTTCTAGTTTGAGCAATACTGTGATGCTAGGTGGATTTTTTCTGCAATAAACTGGTCTTATGTTCACACACTGAAGACTCTTCATTTGACAAGGTCTTGAGATGGCCTTTGCACGTGCAGCTCCCATTGGTTGAGGAGAGATCAGTAGGTAATTCAGTAGCTTGCGGTATCAGCCTGTTGGAATGAACAGAGTTCAGTAAATACCCTTTAAAATCCTGTTTGAAGGCAGCTGCTATTTAGAAGGCTTAAAATACTCGTTATAGATAGCTTGTGACATTCCCATCCATCTAGTCAAGAGATCAAGATAAATTAAGAAGTGTACACAAAGCAGGAGCATTCAAAAAGAAGAATTCAATACCGTACTGATTTTTCTTTTCTATTCCTTTTATGAATTCAGGCTGTAATACTCATTAAAAATGAGCAAATCTTTAAAAATTAAATAATTCTTATACAGAAGATAAATGTTTTTGGTTTATGAACAACTATTGCAGTATATTGGGGTTGGGGGGGGGGGGGGAGGGAACAATTTTATTCTACCCTGATTAGAGAGAACTTCACACTTACCCAACTAGATACATTCTAAAGAATTATTATGACTTTTCACTTTGCATAATATTGGACCAGTTTCTGCCAACATAAATTTTTATAGATTTTTATTAAGTGATGGCAAGTAGTGGAAAATGAGGAGGTATAAAAGGGAGCATCGAAGGCAAGAGAAGAATTTTGGTGCTCTCAGATGTCAAAATGCTGTCTCAGGGTAAAGCCTTAAATGAAGTCTTGTTAGAAAAAATGGACCAGATTTATCCAAGGGTCACTTAATGATACTCCCAAGTTGGTCATATTAGGCTGTTTTAGAAAAATTGGGCTGTTTTCTTTAAAACCAGAGGGCATTTATAAATAATAGAAAAAATCTTAATAATCTGATTCACCAGTGACCAGTTATTTGAAGATCTATGTATTACCTGTTTTAAAATGATAGCAGAACAGCAAGACTTCCTCTTTTATAAAGTTTAGATGTCTTGATTTCCCATCTCTTTGTTTAGTGCTTTGGTTTGGTTGGTAAGCAGAGATTCTCCTGAATTTCCTTCCCTTTGAAGTGGAGAAAATTTAATGCCTTCTAAAGATCACAAGAGAGGCTGACTAGGTATCTGAGAGAGAAGGAGTTTTCAGCCAGTGTTTGTAGATACCAGCTGTACACAGGAGAGTTCAACAGGTGAGCAGAAAAGGAATAAGCAGCAATGGAATTGGTGCACTTCCTTGCTATGTGAATTGACACAGTTAATTATGCATCTGCAAAATTTTTCCATAACAAGCCAGTAGACCTCAAGTTCAGCAAATCTGTGTTTTTTGCTGATTATTTCACTCAGCTTTTGATTAGAGACCCTTTCTACTCTGATTGTCATCTGCCCCCTGATTGTAGCGGGTGAGGCTTGCTTTTGTTTGCCTTGATGGGTATTGGTATTAATTCCCCGAATAACAAATTTCTTTCATAAATGGAGAGACAATAACAACAAGAAGTTGTCACAGCTTATCAGACTTTTTTGAATTTTCTAAATGCATTAATAAAGGTGAAAAAGTTTAAATATAAATATAAAACTGAGATGGCTATTCTTTTTCAGCTAGTATGAAAAATGAAAAAAAAATAGGAAATTTATTATTCAGGGAATTTTAGTTGCACTTTCTAGGGGAAATGGTCAATCAATCCCACAGGAATTAATTATCAAATAAATTCAGATGTGGGGTGTGGGGAATGGGGCAAGGGAAGGTTGCAGAGTTGATAATTTTTTTTAAGCTTTTTCACATGATATTCAGAAAAAGAAAAGCTTTCTTTGGCTACTTTTACTATACTTTGGTTTCCCTTTCATGAAGAAAAAAATAAAAGCACATTTCCACAAAGCTATACAGCTGATTAGTGCCTTCCCAACATGTACCATGAAGCACATTTCAGTATGTTTTGAGTCGCATCTGCATGGACCATGATTCAGTAATGATAATTATAAATATACCTATTTAAGGTATTCTTTATTTAATCATAGTTCAAGGCATCACCCTACCTATCTATCTTCCATAATATTTTTGAATCTTGTCATATAATTAAGCAGCAATCTATTGAATGTAGTTAAGAATGGGAATGCAAAATGCTTGAGGTTTAACTACTATTTCTGTCTTTCAAAGCTGATGTGCTCCCTAGCCTTTCCGTAATTACCTCTCGATGATGCATACTCTTCTGTTGTCACTCACTTGATTATAGTGTGGACTTCAACATTGTTTTGTTTCAAGTTGTTTGGTCTTTCCAATGTCCTTTGGAGGTTCTGTGTCAGCTCAGTAAGATGCAGATGATACTTTTTTCCTCATCTTCTGTCTTTACTGTGTATTCTAATTCTTTTCCAGAGGCCTAGAATCCCAACTTAAATTTTCCAAGTGAAGGTATATTTCTATTACTTCCCTTTTTAGGCATCCAATGTGACATTCTTTACATTTTTGTTGTTGTTGTTTGTATCTTTGTTCTTTAGATAAAGAGTATGTACCCCGTTTCCCTTAGGCACTTTAATCCCTAATTGCCTTTGAAAATGTAAGCTAATGTGGATTCTACTTTCTGTTGCCTTTTCTACATCTCATCTTGAATTATTTTTGGTGACAAGAGTCTCCCAGTATCACCTGTCATTTCACGTGAAGATTTCCTGTTATTGCTCAAGGTCTGATAATAGTTCAGCTTGTATTTTTTCCCCCAACTTTCAGCACCACTAATTGAATTATGATTCCTCAAGAGAATGTGTAATGTGTTTTGTGTTCTGGTTCTAAGAGGGATGAATGAAGATGCAATTAGAATGTCTAAGCTGTCTTTTTCTCAAATAATCTATCTGAAATTCATCTTAAGATGTTTTCCAGTATGTTTGTAAGTGTTAAACCTCCATGAAATGAATGATAATTTCAATGACAAAACAGTACCCTACATTTATCAAAATTTGATTTCTATCTTCTTCTTCTGTTTCATTTGTGTTTTGGTTTAACCCAGCAAGCATATAAACACCATACACCTTTTAGTCACTTTTTTCCCATCTAGTGAGATGTGAGAGAGAACTGAAAGTACAGCTTGGAGACTGAGATAAAAACTATTTACTAGGACAGAAAAGGAAGAGAGAAATAACAGTAATGACAGTAATAATTATATATACATATATATAAAAACAAGTGACGCACAAAGCGTTCTGATTAATGTTACACATGATGTATGTCATATGCATCTATGACTTTTAAATAGAAGTTTATTCCTGTATAGCATTATATTTTCTTATATTTTGAGTTATAATGATAGTCTTGCATTTAATATCTGTCCATATTTGACTGGGATGAATTCTTCTAATCTTCATCCTTTTGTCTCAAGTGTGAATATTTTCTAGCACGTATAAAGTTAGAAATTGGGAAGAGAGTTCTTGGATAGTCACAGCTAGGAGCACAAATAGTGAGGCAAAGGAATGAGCATATTTTTTTGTTCTGTAACTGTTCTGTGGGAGATTTTGCGCAGCATTTGCCCCAATTGTCAGTTGTATATTGAGTAATCTGTCAACACCTAAACTGTGAAGCTAGCTCCATGTAAACAAGGGAGGATGAAGTAGGGCTTTTTGCACTATTCCCTTTGCCAGTTTCTCCCATTTCAAAATCCTGAAAGCTAGACTCCAGGTCTTCTATGGAGAGGAATGGCCACACTGAAGAACCATGTGCCATGGATATTCTCTAGAGCCTCCTCTAGTTTTGTTTCCTTACCAAAGTTTCCACCAAACTTACAGCTGTTAACGTTGCAACTGAAGGGCCTTGTGAAAATCTGCCCACATGTGCAGCATCACAGAATACTAGATAAGAAGGAGAGAAAATGCTAAATTCAGAATGCTGCCCGTACTGAAGTCATTGATAACCTGTTATGCAAACCTGTTATTTATTCTCATATATATATATAAATATCCTAAAACCAATGGAACATGACAACCTGGACGTAAGATGCTTATTTAATCTTTGGATTCCAATATTTACAGCTATTTCTTGAAGTCTCTTCTGCCTTCATTTTTTCTAATAGTGCTTTCTGATACTCAAATTGACTTATTTTGAATTGGAGAAACTTTGAGTACTGATTTAACTAAGCTGAGAAGAAAATTTGATACTTCTCTGAGAAATGAAAAGCAGAGAAAGTTGTTAAATTATGTAATGGAGAAAAATATTAAAATATCACTCCCTCCTCTCACCCAGGAAGTCTTTAATCAACCTGGAATTATATGTATGTATTTTTTTTTTTTTGTATCCTTCTTTTAATGAGGTTTTTAATGAGTTTTAGCTGAAAACACTTAAATGATAGCAATGCTTCCTTGGCTTGAACAACTGCAAACAAAGTGATACTTGCTCTAATACAAGGCTAAATTCTTTATTTTAAAAATGTTTCTTGTGTGAAAAGAGATTTTGCTTGTTTGAGGGTGGGAGGTTATTTCCAGATTTGACATTTTCCTGTAGAAAAATGCATTTGGACAAAATGAATTTTGGCAGACAGACTGTTTGACAGCTCTAGGTACAACTCTTAACTGACTATGAAAGTGATTTTATATACAGGAATAGCAAATAGCTTGAAAGTTGGCTGAAGTTTCTTGTTTCTGTTACGACTGCATAAGGACTTTATCCAGTATGTAATGCTTCTGAAATGCAATCCATGTTTCCTCTCTGCGTGTCTGCACCACTCACCATCAGGTCCTGTGCTCGAGTCTCCATCAGGAACATGGGGCTCACTGCAGCTATGAGCAAACCACTTCATCGTAATGGGGCCAGTTACACCCAGTATGCTTGCTGTTCTCTGAAGCATAATCCTCTTGTAGATGTTGTTTTTTGCCCTGTTCTAGGAACATTCAGCCTTAGGAATGGGTAGATGCTGTGAGGAGGGAGATGGCTTGATTTAGCAGTGAATTATGGCAAAAGGGGAAAAGCAGCTATGTAGCACTGGCTGTGTGATGTGCAGATAAAGCATATGTTTTTTCACTACGATCCTGCTGTCTCTTACACGCTGCTCTCATTAAGTGTAATGAGGCTCATCTAAAAGCCTTAATAATCTTTCGATATATTATTAAGCCCCAGTTATTTGTGAACAATGCCAGGGTATGTGTTTGAGGTCAACATTGCATGCGAGTGCTTTAATTAGTGCATCATGTCCAGTTGTATTCACTTACTGTTTTAATTAGGGTGGTAATTGAGAACTGAGTATGTATGTCTTGTCCTGCATTTGTGAGTGCCTAAACCTATTTTTTGCTGTTGTAATTACTCCTTGCCCTACATCTTCTACCACCCCTTGTTTGTTTGCTATTGAATTAAGAAAATGTAAAGGGAAGAAACAGTTACTGTGTAAAGGCTTATTTTGCTTTGCTCTAAATTGCAGAACAATGTAATTTAATGATCATTGGAGATGACTGTGAGATGGAGTCTTGCCTGTAATTCCTAATCTCTGCCATACTGGATTTTTGGTCCTTATTAACCCTTGCAAAACCAGAAGAAAAGCAGGGAAACACACCTTATTCATCATTCTGTTGCTTTGTGTGCTTTCTTCCGACACTCATATCATCATGTACTCCAAATATCAGCTATGAACTTAATGGCATTAACTATAGAATCTTGGAGAGTTTTGCCATTGCCAGTTAAACCTGGATGTTCTGAGAGAGAAAGTGGAATGGAGAACAAAAATGTAGTAGTTTTTAGTGAAGTCAGGTTTGCAAATAAATGCAACTCAACCCATAGTTTGCATTTAATATTTGAACACTTAAGAGCTTATAATAATTCTTGTTGCAGTGGAACATCTGTTAAATTATCAGAGCTTAAATTAATAGGGAACTGAAAACAGTTAGCTAAAGGTTACAAAATAGTATAATAATAATATGAAACTATCCTATCCCTTCCATAACCTAAATTGCAGCCAGTTTTCATGGTAAAAACTTGTTATTTTAAGGAACCTCAAAATCTTGGATTGGAGAAATAAAAGGAATCAAGGGGAAATGTTTTTGTAAAGTTTGAGAAATCACATTGAACTGACCAAGGATTAAAAAATAATTTATATTTATCTTTTTGTCTATATTTTAGGTTTCCATTTTGGATCTTAGCTTTTTTGTCTCACATCAGGTCAAAAATTGGTATTTTCACTCTTCGTATCCGTACAGTGAAATCTCCTTGGAAACAAATGCAGCAGTTTAATTGATGAAGGTTCATTATAACTGAAGTAAGTTGTTAATGTTGTGGGCGATACTGAGAGAGACCAGCTTGCTTCCTTTGACTTCACTGGCTGCTATGAACACGTTTGTGTCTTCACTCAGGTAAAAGGATATTTTAGATAGGTTGTGGGGGTTTTGTTTGTTTTTGTTTGCTTTTGTGGGAATATTATGTGGTTACAGATCTGAAAAAGGACCAGTTTTTCACAGATCAGTATGTAGATGCTCATTGAGAATTCAGAAGCCCTGAGAGTTGAGGGTTTTTTGAGGGTGGGTGGAGGTATGGGTGTGCTAACAAACTCCTTCACAGTCCTCCATATCTTGCTTTCTGCTAGGAGTCTCCTACCTGGAAACAAACTGTTCTTTGAGAAACTGAATGAACAAAGTCAAATTTCCTACATATTTCTCTCTAGGGCTGTATTTGGAGTTTCTGTAACCCAGCAGAAATTGGACTTGTGGCTTTCCCACAGCTGGGCCACGTGTAATCTTTCTTTTGTGAATTCTCTAGTGGCAAATAAGTTGAGCTCACTTTTCAATCTTTCCTTTGGCAAGGGCAGTGATAATTCATCTTCAGGCTTTTTTTCACAAAGTGAGTAGAAATTTAGTATCTTTGAGAGAATTACAACTTTATTAAAATTGGGTAGGAGCAAAAAAATCAGTGATGACAGGAGCAAAGATTGCATATATGTACATGTTAGATGATCAATAAGCTTTGTTTTCTTAAGGGATAGACTAGAAGTCTGTGTTATGTTGGCAGAAAGAAGTAATACAGTTCTTTCTTGAGCTGCTGTATTAACATCCTGTGTTCAATTTGTCATTCTTGAGTCTCAGTGTAATGTAGTTTAGTAAGGGATGAGCTAATCTTTTTTTAATAGGTGCTGCAATATCCTAGTAAAAGTCTCCTTTTGGTTTGGGGCATTTAAAATACATGGTTGTAATTGTTTTTCTTTGTTTAAAGAGTAAACCATTTAGTAGTGATTTACAAATTTTTTTGCAATGGAAGTACCCACTGTAGTCTTCCAGATACTCAGTGAAATGTTATGGCAGCTTTTGCTTTCTACCAAAGAGACTTTTAAGAAATACTTGAACTCCAGTAAGCTAACACATGTAAGAACATGGCCAACGGTACTTCATGCGTTCTCTTTTTACTAGTTTATCATCAAATTTCATTCCTTCACCTGTTGTTCTCCCAAACCCCCAGCTGTGTGTGGTAAGTTAGTGCTGTGCAAATCTCCAGTCACTCTGCAAGCTGTGTTATGATGAATTTCTTCGCATGGGCCACTGAACCAGTGGGTCTGTTTGGTTATCCAACTTTTGAAATATCTGCTAAGTCTCAATCCAGAACTTGTGACTAATGTATTTTGTTTACTTGAAACAAACAAACAAAAAAACACAACACAACAGTTTTGACACCTTTGTTGAGAGAGCTGTGTTTATTAATAGTTTCCTCCCTGAGCTTTTTTGTTTGTTTTTTTTCATGGTTGGATGCCTTGGGCACATCTGTGCAGCAGTATTCCTGCATTAGCTGTCTTGCTTTATGGAGTCATTGCTTCTTTAGCATCTGAACAGGAAGCACAATGTTGGAAAGGGAGGAGGATCAGAATACTCTCATAAGCTTTCTTACAAAGTCTGATCAGTGTAAAACACCATCAGTCTTTTGGGATGTTCACCTGCCAGGAACTCGGAGGCACCTTCTAATCTTTTCAGTGAGGATCTCTTCCTTTTTAAGTAGAGGTAGCTAATCCTTAATTGTAAGTGCAAGTGGCTCAAACCCAAGTCTGCTGCACCTGGCAGTATTTCTGGCTTTGATGACACCCCTCCTGCTACTAGGCAGCCTGCCCTGAGCATGGACCAGTGTTGGCCCATAGAGCATCCTCTCAGCTGGAGCTGCCCTCCCTCCCCTCAGAGGCAGAGCTGCTCACTGTCCAGATCTGTCAACTGCCATTCCTCCTGCACACACAATTTGGAAGCTACCTTTAAAGCAGTAGAAAATGATTTTAATTTCTTAGAGCACCCCCATGCATGTGCACGCATACACAGAACTCTGCATTTCTCACTGCCCTAGACCTAGCCCCACCATGTGTGTTTACTGCCTGCCTCACTGATACCCCCTGTGTGAGTCAGCAGCCTGGGAGGGAAGGACATGGCAACCATTTTTCGTGCTCTTGTTCAGAAAAGAAGCCTGTTTCCGTGACACTGAGAATAAAGCTGCTTTCCCCAGCCCTTTCTAAAACATACACGTTGCTCTCAGTGTGATATTTGCTTCTTATTGGCACCATTCAGTGTTTTGTTCCAGTGCCCTTCCAATTATTACTGTATATTAATTTTGATTAGACAGGAGGCTGCTTTGTGAGTCTTGACTTCCTGCCAGTACAATCAAGTGTGAGCCATGGGAATGAAAAGCAAATGTTACTTTCAAAACCTTGTGAAGAATATATTACTTATAATTCATAGTAAATATATATAATCTTAAGAAGAATAAATATGTCTTCAGTAGATCAGGAATTGAGATAATGAATCTACCCTTCCCTAAAAGAGAGAATAAAAACAGAAAATATCTGTATAAACCATCTTGTTTGTGTATTTTCATCATTCAACCTTTGTATTCTTTTAATTTTTAATTGGCTGTTCCTTTAATAGATCAGCAGCTGCTGTATGAATTAGGGGAGTAGAATCAGTGTCAGATAGAACAAATAGGAATGGCTTAAGTTCCTACTCCATGGCTAAACAGGAATTTGAGGAGGAATTTTTTCAGAGACGTCCTGGAGCCTGTGATCTCCATTTCCTTCTGGTCTCATCTACCATTTTGTGAACAGAGCAGCTTTAACTCTCAGAGCTCACAAGAAAGGGAATTACAGTACTTGCACGCTCCTTTTCTGAATGGAATACTAAAAGATGTTTGCATTTTCCTTTTTCTTTTTTTTCTTTTTCATTTCTTCTTTTATTTCTGTCGAATTTTCCTTTTCTTGCTCCTCCTGTTTTCTGACTGAAGCACTTGTCCTTCCTCATCCCCTTGTTCACCTTGCCCTCCTCTTTGGCTGGTGACTACCAACTTGTCATCCTACATTACTTACTGTTGAGAGGATAACTCCTGTGTCCCTGCTGCATGGAGTTCAGTCAGCAGCAGGTGCTGGAAGAGCCAAGCACGTCAATATTTCATGCATTTAAAATCAAACACACTGACTCACATATGGCTGCTCCAAGGAGCACTGTATGTAAGTCTGCTTTCTTTAAGTAGGTGTGCTAAACTGCTCTTACTAATGTAGCACCAGCCTGACTAGATAAATGTGTTAGTAAGCAGTATGATAAAGAACTATTATCTACATTATAAAATGAGGAAATGTCAGAGATATGGTTTGGGGCTGAATCTGAACCCTGCAACAAGAGAATCACAGGTTATTATGGAATGACAGAATGGGTTATAAGGGATGTGCACACAGATAGAAAGGTTTAGTATGGGTACTTCTACTTGGTGACTCCTGATCTTATAGCTACAGCATTACTTTAACATAGCCTTTTGCTTATAATTTAAAAGTTTACTTGTGTTAGAACATCATACAGTGGCTTTTTCACTGCTTAATCACTCCTGTCTCCTTGAGGTCTTCCTCTAGGAGATGGTCTTTGTTGTATCAGGCTCTGAATTTGTAGCACTGATCTCCAGGAGTGAAGCTATGGAACTAACTCCAACTGGGCAGGACAAGAGGACCACAGCTCAGAGATGGGGGATACTGGATTATTAGCTGTTTGATCAAGGAAGACTGGCTGGGATAGCTAGTTAATTCTTGCTTGTATTGCACACGTAAGTGCAGTCTCTCCTCTCCAAGTCTGCCAGCACAGACCTTGGCCTAACAGCTTCGTGCACCATCACTGTTCTTTGACTTGCTACCAGAAAGAGGACCCTCAAAATTAAAAGGGAAGGAATAAGCTTTTATAGTCCATCTGACTGCCAAACTGTAAAGGGGGACAAGGACAGCGGGCCTCTGGCTAACTGACTTCCAGATATCCAAGTCCACTGCACTGGGACATACATAAGCAATGGCAATAGAAACCTCTTAAGAGGTTTCAGAAACTTAGTTTTTATGGAATATTTACAGCATCTCAAAAAAAAAAAAAAAAAAAGATTAAAAAAAAGTTAAAATGTTAAAATTGTGCTGAAAAAAAAATCAAAAGCAAAAACAACAAAAAAACCACTTGGACTTAGAGATTTAGAAGTGAGTTTTAATTTTGTTACTATGGGGCTGAGATGGTTACTGAAGAAGTATGTGGACAGTTAGCAGCTCTGGGGAGAGATGAAGGCATAGTACATTGACTTTTTTGCCTGCAAAGTATTCCAGCTGATCTTTGTACTGTTGATGGACATATAGTTAAGGCTTAACTATCTATTGAGCTCAGAGAAGATACTGCAGAGCAAAAGAGGATGGAAACAAGTGGAAATGTACTGTATGAAAATCCTCGAGGAAATGAAATTGTCCGTAAGATTTCATTTTCTCAGCTGGAATTTTGTCTCTATCTCGGTTTTATAACTACAAAAATAAAATGGCATTAGTGTTTGTTTTTATACTGATTGAAAAGAGTTAAACTTGATGCCTTATTTAGTGGGAAGGGTATGTTATTGCATTTTTATAGAAAAAAGACTCTTTCCGTTTAGGTTGCGTTTTCCTAATATTTCTCATGTGCAAATTAGAACAGATTCTGCATAGCAGTTTCCACACCATCCACTGCAAAACACTGCAGAAATCTCCTAACAGCCTTGCTTAGGAATGAAAGCTGCTGGTTAATGTGGCAGTTATGAAATAAAAGGGTAAAACATAGAGCAAGTCTGCTTTTTGCTTTTTGTTTTTTAATGGAAAATTTCTTGATTTTGAGCAAAATAACTTTCAGCTTACTCCTCCCTTCTTACTCTGTCTTTTGATCTGTATGGCTTCAGGAGGTTTGGGAGTCTGAATAATGATCCTTGGGGACACTTATGGCAACACAGATCGTGTTGATGCTGATGAAACAACTTCTCTGCTTTGATTGTATTGCAAAACTACAGAAGATGAAAACAGAAACCAGGTAATCGTCTGTGCTGTAGACTAGGAGCAGGCAGCAAAAGCTAGATCCTGCAAATTAATGTAATAAGCAGAAGACAGACATGAACGAACAAAGCAATAGAGACTTTAGAGGAAGATTTTAAAGGCATTTCTAAAGGAAATAATTTATCTCGGCTCTTCTCTGTTCCCTGAACAATGGGTGTCAGTGTTATCTCTGCCCAGATACGCTGTCACATGAAAGCTCCCATTTGTAGTTCCCACCCAATTTCAAAACCTACAAATTTATTTAATCTTTCAAAATCCTTTCTCAGTACCAGGCAACTTCAGCTCCGTCACCAGCCTGCTTTTGAAATGGATTTGTTTTACTGCTATGAATAGGAGCAGTGTCTGATGTTGGATATTCACAGGTATATTGAAGCAACTCTGTAATGTGTAGGATTTTTTTTTTATTATTTGCTTTAAGTAATAAGTGTCCATCTAAAAGGAATAAATAATGAAATGCCTGACATTGTTGCTAATCCTTTGTCTTATTAGCAGCTGTCTAGCAGTACCTAGGGATTCCCTTCCCCAAACACCCTCCATTCCTCGTTCTGCCTTGTTGAATGGTGATCTTTTAAACTTGAATTTTATAAAGAGGGTTTGCAAAAAATGCACAAACAGCTGGCCAAAGTGCATATCATGGAAATGTGCATACATTTACATACATGTAGAGATGCAGGGACTGGAAAAGTATTTCTGTATGTGTGACAGTATTAATCACAGGACTTCCAGAGTTGTATACGCAGTTTGAGTGGCAGGAACAAATCTCTGGAAAAATAAAATATTTACTTACTTATTGTCCTGGAGATTTTATATATATTACATATAAGTATATTTATGTACATATGTGGAATTTAAACCTTTCTAAGGGTCTGATGTGGAGTAGAGATAAATCTCATTTCTACCTTGGCTCAGGCTTTAGTTGACAGTGAAAGTGGAATGACAGAATGAGCCTGACCTGTATTGTCCTCATTCACCAGACCTGGGTTTTGTCTTCTTCAGGGGAAAAAATGAATTCTTTTTGGCACAGTGGTTGTCTTCTATGGAAAACTAAGCAAGAAAAACCCAAACTATTTGAAAGAAAATTTGTGAATGGTAAGACATGGGCATTACTGTAGCTTTAGGGTTAACCTTGTGAAACCATTCCTTTCCTGGGACTGAATAGAAAGCAACTAACAATGTTCCTGACAGTATTTTAATGGAAATTTTCATTCATGTTTAACTAACCTATCTGACGCATGCTTATTAGTTCAGCTGACCACCTGTAAGTTGGATGTGAACCAAAGCTCTAAGCCACCTCAGTACTGAAACTATTTATTTCCTATGTTGTGGTTTTCTCAGATGTCTGCTTTCTTGGAGACACCCTTGCCATGTTCTCAATAGCCTACGCTTAGACATAGAAAATCTGAAAAAGGCGAAACTTCCAGGGTGCTTACTTCTCAGTAGCATTTCATAGTAACTGGTTTAACTGGCTTTCTATGAACAAGTTCTGTATCCAAACCCTTCAAAACAAAATACAATTTGATGTAGTGGTTCTGAGCTGCTTCAAAATAATGTAGGTTAAACAATGAAAGCAGACTGTAAATAAGAAAATGAGTGCTCTGTGTCTTATCTATCCATCTATATATCCATCTATCTATTTATTAATTTTCAGTGGACTAAAGCTTCAAATATGTGAGTGTGGCAGTCTTTGAGATAGGCTGGTTTCCCATGTGCTGCATGATCTAGCATTAGGACTTTCCTTTGAGTTTCTATTGGAAGTCCAGAAGCTGTTTTGTTGTTGGTTCTTGCATGTAGTCTGTTGAGACTCTGTTGGCCAAAGTAAAGAACTTTTTAATTAGAAATGATAACTCTGCTCAGCACAACAGAGCCTAAGTATATCTTAGAAGAAAATTGCATATGATTTGCTTTATCAGTGGATATGAATGTTCTCTGAGGAATTTGCTGAAAGCTGTTTGAAAGCCATCTGATTAAATGAGAAATGAGAGCCTTTAGAGCAATCTCAAATTAATTCAACAAGTAGCACAAAGCATAACCTCACCTGACAGCCAGTTTCACTCAGACGATTGACCTTTTGACTTCCAGTCACACAGTCTGTCTCTTCAAGCTGTCCTCCACTCTATGCCAAAAGGTGGACGCCTTCTGAAGAAGTGGTCTTGCACAAACCAGCTGGTACCCTGTAGGCCTTGAAACCTGCACCTAGCAGCTCATTTCTCTGGAAGTCAGGTGTCGATTTTCTCTTCTGATTCACTTAAGTGGTTTAACTCTAGTTCTTTTGGTGTCCATATTTTTCTCAGCATGCATGAACTAGGCAAGTATTGGTCATATCTGATGTGGTGTGGCTTGAAGCTATGATGTCTTTGCAGATCAGTGCTGTGACATGTCAGATTTGTAACTGATCCTGGAATAAGTGTGTTTGTGTTTTCATGATGACTTCCAGCACTGCTTCTTTGCTTGAGATGCTGCACAATGGGGGTGCAACGTCATTTGTTTTAGGAGTGAGTGTGGTCTGAACTAGCTCCAAGGTCTTTGCTGTGATCTCATTTGACAGTGTGCTCATCATGATCTGGATGAAATTTTCTGATCATATTGGTCCCATGGGCTAGCATTACTTGCCTCCTAAATTATACTTTAAAAGTACTGCTCGTGATTTTGCATGTGAACAAATGCACGGGGAAGATATTCACGTTGCTCATAAGGGATTCACTGGAGCTCATGGACAGTCCTGGGATGAGGTTCTGCTGTGCTGTTGCTCTGATTGCTAGATGAATGAGGGACTATCTCATTTTTGATTCTCAGAATACTGCGCTGAAAAGTTTATCCTCAAAATGACACGTCTCTAAAATATTAAAAATCCTTATATGTTTGCTGCTGTCCTCAGCTCACCCAGCCAGCTGGCAGTGAAAAACTGATGGAAAATTTTAGATTCTCTTTCCCTTCGCCGAGGAAGGATTTATACAAGTGCATATTGGCACATATTCATGTATGAGCACATATAAAAGAAGTTGGTTGAAAATATACTTGCCTTATTAGATGATAAAAACTCATGGGATTTTAGATTTTTCTGACTTAATATGAGTATTCAAAATACCAGCTATTCGGTGATACAGTTAGATGTTTATGAAGTTATCCTTTTGCATGCAGCAACACCTGTCTCCAAAAGATCCAATGATTTCATTTCTTTTTTAGTAAAGGGTGATTGAAGCAAGGTCTATAAATTATCTAGAAAAGCAGCTATTTTGTTTTTTGTTTTATTTTTTTTCTTTTTGCAGAAACAAAAGACGGTCAAGAAGTCTGTGTTATCAGTACTCTGCACCACAGCTCTTACTAATTATGAAAGATAAGTGTTATACTGCTTGCAGTAGTGTGGTTAAGCCTGCACACTTAAAACATCTTCAAAGAGCTCAAGTCTCATTTTCCAAAATGAGTTTTTTAGATGCATTGGGTGATTAATCTCACTGTTTCTCGTGAGATATGGACTCCTAAGTTAGTGATAACTGTGTAATTGCTTATCTGGGGACAGGAGTGATGGGGAGAATACAAAAGTAGGAATCCTACTCTGGAAAGGATTGGTGAATTTGGAGAGGGAACTGGAAAATGTCAGGAGCTTCACGTGCTACGTGTACTCAAGGGAACGTGATATGTGACAGAGTGTTGTAAAGATCACTGTAGAAATACAAGGCTCATGTGGAGACATGGAGCTGTGGTGGTGCAGACAAATAATACAAAGTATATAATTCAATCTGAGATTAGAAAAACTTGAAGGGGAAAAAATAATCAGCTAACATTTCCGAAAGGCAGCACTGAAAATTCTATTTTGTGTGATGATTTGAAAACCTGAGTCACATTAATATTGGAAATAAGAATAAACACAAGATCTATAAAACTCCTGTTTAGAATCTGTATTAAAAATTCAGAGGAGATACCCGAGGAAAGGATGCAATTTTCTCACTTACAGAATGTTTCTGAAAACAAGGAGTTCTTTGGGATATGTGCACATGTGATTACACTTTGAAGTTTCCTATAAATAAAAATTTCACATTGTGCCTTCTGTTGTTAGCTCTTGTCAGTAAAATGGCAAAATTTATATTTTTTGAAGGGTATGGGGAGAATTTTTCCTAGAAGCATACACATTATCTCACTGTTACTCTTTGTTACTCTTGATCCTTCATCTTACGAATCTGAAGAATAGACTCCACCTCATGAGTTAGGACTTCTCTTTCTACAAGTTTCAGTATATCTTCGTTGTCATACCCTCTGGCAAATTTAAAAGGAAGCAAATTGGATATAATAGAGATTGAGTTCTTTTTATAACCTTTTAAATAATTAACTCACCTCTATATCTGTACTGTCCATGAAAGCCTAATCCTCTCTCCCAATTAATGAACCTTATCATTTCCCCATGTGCCAAGTATTCCTTCAAGAGCATTTCCTCATAAGTGTTGGCAATAGATTTGTGTTCTCTCCTGAATTATGTTTTTGTAAGATACACCAAGTAAATGTCTAATTAGTACATTTTAAGATTGAATTTTTTTTTTCCTTAGAAATAACGAACTAAGAAATGTAATTTCTTATTTGCTTATTTGGAAACCAGTACTTCAGTTTTAATTGCATGCTTCGTTACAGTGGCACACAACGAATGTATTTAGTTGCTGACCATTGGAAGGGTTATTGGATGGCAGGGACAGAAATCAGTCAGCTATTTTAGTAGAAGTCACAGGAGACAACCTTCAATATATTTGAATTATGTATTTCAAATATTGCTTTTTCACATAAAGTATTATTGCAACATGAATCTTTTTTTATTAAAATAAAAGCTCTAGTCTTTATAAAAGCATAACATTTTTTAACACTGAAAAAGAGTGAATAGATGACAGCGTTTATAGCAAGGAAGGCAGATGTGATTCATGTATGAAAGCTGGCTGTGAAAACAGAGCTTTCTCCAAGGTCTTATAATAAGTGAGAGGGGCTCTTATGCAAGTCTTATAACATTAAAGGAAAATATTCAGCTGCAGAGAAGTCATTTATCAGAACATGACACCTGTATTTCTGCTTTCCCCAAAGCACTGAATTTCTGGTGAGAATGATCATGTTTCATTCTTTTTTCGGGTACTACCAGAGAAATAAGCCAGCAGTATGCTGCACTTCTGTACTTGATTTAACTATATATGTCAAGTATTTTTCTTCTGCGTCATTATAAAATTATCTATGGATATATTTGATTTCCTTTTTTTTCTTCCTTTTTTTCTTTTTTTTTTCTGGATAAGATGAACACAAAAATAACATTAATGAACATTTTCCTGCTTTTTCCTGCTTTTATTGTTTTTATGTAGTTTGCTCCAAAAGTAACGCCTCCTATTTATTTCCATGGAATCTACAATTGGTACAAAGAACATGATGACACAATTTGATAGAACAATTTTTCAGCTACAAAACGCTATTTTTCAACATTGTTACCACCATTAGCCAATTTCTATGGTTGGGCTAATTGAAATGCTATTATTTTGTGATGTGATAGCCGTGCATGGTCATCTAGAACATGATTTGCCTTTCACAATGAAATTGCCACTGCTGAAATGCACCACCCATTGCCTCACTGTGCTCATGTCCGCTGTTTCATCTCCATCAACATTCAGGATGCATTGACAAGCATCAATAGGTGAAATTGTTTCCACATGGGAGGAACTTTCATTTCATACATACTTTCATGTCAGCCTCCATTTTATCAGTCTGCCCCTCTACTGCCATCTGTCTCATACAAAAAAAAAATAATATATTGGAATATTGGTGAGGTGGTTCAGCTTCTACTGCCATATGACCAACATCCACCCCTGAGTCTTGTCTCTATACCAGAGACTGCAGAGACTGAATTTGTCTAAGCTGCTTCCCAGGAGGTGTGACTGATAATCAGCTGCACCTTCAGCCACTCATTCTGTGCTCAAGGAGAGAACAGGCTGAGGACAGCAACCCTTCCCATCCTCCAGCTGGATAACCCCAGCACCAGGCCCCAAGGACCTCACAGGCCCTCCAACAGCGCACCTCCTGCAGTCCCAGTGTGGCCACCATGGGGACGCTAGGCTCTTTATTTCTTAAAAAAGGAACACAGTAGTTGTCTCTCTGCTTTTGGAACCTCAGAGTTTGCACGGAGGTTTCCACATCCCCTCCATGTCTCCCACACACAGGAACATACCCCACAGTAAGACAAGCTTCCCTCATTTCCAGTCCCAGGACCAACCACCACGCTGCACACAGCACTGAGGCTGTCTTCTTGCCCTGCCTCAGCACCCTCTGCTATGTGTTGAGGATATTTCACACAGGCTTCATCAGGAAAATAGTAAAGAGGCCCTTTTGACTATAGAAAATCATAAAACTCAAAGTTTTTGACCTCCTCTTAACAATTAACTGGTTAATGAATAGAGATGACTGAACTGAAACCAAGAATTAGCCTTCATTGAGACAAACACATAAGTAAAACATTTCTGTTTCAGTTAATGACAGCACCTTCCTGGGTGGTAGTCAGAAGCAGTTAAACACTTCAACCAAACTTTTAATTGGCTTCCCAAAGCTTTTCATTTGTAGCACTGAAGAGTTCTTTGCCTTGAATTTGACCTGAAACTTGATTGAATGACACAGTACAGCAGATAAGCAGGTTGGAGGGAACCTCCGAACACCATCTAGTCCAGCCTCCTGCTTTACGTGCACCTACTGCCAACAACCTGTCAGGTCAGCAGTGGCTTTTCCTGGCTATGTCATGAAGTCCTGCAAGATTTCACTGCACCCAAGTGACAGGTTCCCATGCCACACCAAATTCCTAGTAAAACTCTTTTCCCAGTATCTGGAGTGAATCTGCCAAACCTTCATTTGAGGCTGTTGCATTGGGCTATACTGTCATATACAACTGTACATCTCTGTTCTTTAGCTCCCTATTGGCAGCTGTGGATGCTATGAAACTGCCCTTCAGCCTCCTCTTTGCTGGGCTATACCAGCCCATTGCCCTCCCTCTCCCCATGTGCTGTTACTCTGGCAGTTCTCTGCTGGATCCACACCAGTTCCTCAGCAGCCATTCTGAAATGGGAGGCCTCAAAACAGGACACAGAAATCCATGGGCAGCCTCACCAGCACCAAGAAGGTAAGAATATTGTCTGCCTTACTCGTGTAGAGAGCATGATGCTGGATCCTGTTTAGTCTGGCATCCCCTGTAATACACAGTTTTCAACAGATTTTTCAGCCCATCAGGCCCCTCTCTGTACCCATGAGTGTTTTTGTTTGTTTGTTTGTTTGTTTGTTTTGTGTTTTTATTTCATTTTAGTTTAGTTTATTTATTTTATATTTTATTTCATTTTATTTTTATTTATTTATTTATTTATTTATTTATTCCTCTCTAGTGCAAGTGTTGTTAATTGGACCCTGTAGCAGCTATCACTTGGGGAAAAAATACTTAGTTGCCTGAAATCATTTTGTACCTAATTCTCTACAAAGAGTTCATGCAACAAGTAATAAAGTATGCAGTATTTTTGATATGTTTCTACTTAAGTAAACTGCATTATACTACTATTCCAAAGTGACTTAATCCTTTCCTAAAGCATGAGCACTTTGAGAGAAGATAAGACGCTGGAAGCCTGATCCTGCACTCTTGATTTAGTTTTACTTTTCTGTTGAGGCATTGCCATTAGCTGGCATTAACAAAGAGTATAAATACTCTTTTTTGAGGTGTGTTTTGTGAAAGAATAAATGTTTAGGTCCTGCAGATTCCAGATGAACTGATGCCCATCTTTTCCTTAAAGTATGCCCAAGTGGGTCCAGGCACACATCCCACATTAGTGGCTTTCCGGTGTTACTCAGAATCCTGCTGAATTGCCCCACAAGTCTTTAAAATGTAAAAAGACATTCCTACAGAATCCTGCTATTGTCCCTTAAAAATTACAGTCTTAGGAGAGAAATATTTGAAATACCAATCCGTCCCTTTTTTCTGCCCATAGAGATTATGTAAAGTTTCTTAATTACATTCTGCATGTCTGAAACTGAACTTTCCAGCAAAACAAAACCTGTGGATAGCTGGTAGTGTTATTACTTAATTAGCAGTAAAAGAACAGGATCAAAGGATCTTATTCAAAATATCTGCTGACGGCTGTGTAAGGAATCAAGCTTCTAAACATGCAGTAGGATACATATCTCTGAAGAAATGTTCCAAATGACTTTATTTTTCTTTACTCATGCACTCTTCTAGAATAGAAATGGTAATCTATTTTCCTTAACAGTTTTGTTTAAAATCAAAGTAAGATACTTGTAAAAAAAAAATAAATCTATTTTAAATGAAGAGCGATCTACGTTGCTGAACTTGCAAAGAGAATGAAGTATAAGTTTTAATCTTTTCCATTTAAACAGCTTTGAAATCCTTTCTCTAGCAGTACTAATGAGAAATTGAGAATTTATAAATATACAGCACATTAGTAGAAATGTGGAAAAAGATAGGGGACAGTTTTATTTCTCTTTGGAGAAATGGAATTACTGGAAGTTGAAGAAAAAAATATTAGTACCTGGAATGTGTGTCTGTGTGTACATGAAGTCTCAAAGATGATTAGATGATAATTAAAGCATGCAGTAAGGAGCAGTAGAAGAACTTGTGTAACATTTCAATATGGGAATATGTTTTATAGATCTGGTAAGCAGTACTAAATATTTTTTTTGATTTAGGAGTTGTTAGGAAAATATCAATGCTTGTTTACAGCATGATCTATGTAAGTCACTCCAAAAGTAATGCCTCCTATTAATTTCCTTGGAAACAACAACAGCTGCAAAGAACACAATAATGCTATTTGATAGAGCAAACTCTCTTCTACAAAACACTATTTTTCAACAATTCAACATTTGTCACCATTAATTATGCATTTTCACCAGCAACTACTGGGAGCCTGCATGCTGCCTTCATGAAAATCTGCACCAGCTGAGATGGACCACTGTTTTACAGCTGCTATGACAGTGTCACTGTCAGGAAAATGTTGTCCACGCAGTCCAACTTTCACTGTGCTGACATTCACTGTTCAGTCTCCATAAATATTCAACAAGCGTCCATGAATGTCAGTGGGTCCATTTTTTTTCCACACACAGGAATTCAGCAACATATCTTTGCTTTAGACACACTTCCATGTAAGATGCCATTTGGTCAGGCTGCCACTCTGCTGCCATCTGTTGTACCGCAACAACATGTAACAGCAAATTAATGGAAAGTTTCAATCCCTGCTGCTATACCACTACATTCACCTCTGGTGTTGTGGGCCAACATCATAAAATAGGAGGCATTACTTACAGAGCAGACCTCATATTTTAGGGTAGAGGTTCTCTTTTGTTTTTAGGCTTTCATCATAGGCATAGTAGAAAGTAATCAGATCAGCTAGGTTGCCATAGCTCTTAAGATATTTCCAGTGCAGTGTTGTTCCTTCCCAAGACCCCATATATTCCCTGTTTTTTGTCTTGTACCATGCAGAAAACACTACACTCAACAGCTTTGTTCCTGATAAAAATGGAGTACAGAAGGGAATTTGTCTGTGGGAAGGCAAGGTCGTCTTTAGAGATGGAAAGATAATAGGTGACAGACAATAGAGTGTTGATGAGAAAAAAAGATGAGGGTGAGGTGGAAAGGAGGTATCACTTTGCTTAAGGCTGCAATTTACAAGTGGAGGGAGCTCACACTGAGGAGTAAGAAATCTATTTTCAAGATCTTCAGAGCTGTAGAGGAAAAACTTGCAAGTCAAAACAGTGCGTTATGACTGCATCAAAGGTAAATGTTCCTCCCGTCTTCAGTGAAGGCAAGAACCACGGGCCAATTGGCCTCACATCTCTCTCATGAGATATTATGGAAGGAAGTGCTTAGAGAAGCCATTTCCACATTGGTGATGGTCAAAGCTGATTGGGATCAACTAGTATGGATTGAACAAGGGAAAACTGTACCTGATCAGCTTTCTGTGTTTTAATGACTGCTTCTGTCAACAAGTCAAGAGGAGTGAATGTTATGTACCTTGATTTTAGTGGTTTCACTTGGTATTTCTGTAGCCAAGCTGAGGAAAAACAGGCTACAAGTGTGAACAAAGGATGGCCAAAAAACTGGTGAGATCAACAGCCTTGAAGACTAGTGGTAGTGGTTCAAAACCTAACAGGAAACCCGTTACAAGCAATGTTGTTGAACAATTGGTTCTGGAATGTGATTTAATGTTTTCATCAGCCTATATAATGAAGTAGAACATACTTCAGCAAGGTCACAGGTGACTCCTGTGAACAAATGACCAATGTGAAGGACTGACTTTCAGAGTGACATTGACAAGTAGCTGAAACAGGTCAAGAGGAACTTGACAACATTTGCAATGTGTAAATACATTTCTTTGTGTAAGATGGGATAACTCTCGTAGCAGCACATGGTGGGACTAGCTGGAAAACAGCTTTGGAAACTTGGACTCTCAGTGGATGTAAATCTACAGAGCCATACTTTGCAGAAACACATGATGGAATTCTGTGACACATCACATGATGCAACAGTGAAAATGGCAATGTACAATTAAAAAAAAAAACCAAACAAACAACAAAAAACAACTGTAAAAAACAACCATGAGACTGGTTAGGTACTGGAAAAGAGCCCAGGGAGACTGTAAAATCTGAACACTGATGACTTTCAGAGCTTTACTAGACAAGTTTCTGAACAACACAATGGGACTTGGAAGCTGGCTTTGCTTTGAGCAGGAGGCAGAATTAGATATTTGTAGGTATCTATTCCAACCTAAAACTTAGGCAATTCTCTGAGGCCTCTGAATGCAGTACTTTCAATAGCCACAAAAAATGGCTGTTGAGTTTCGTCATGCCAATTATGTCCACTGCATGTGTCTCTCTGTATTCACCAGGAGCACAACATTAAAGGCAGGTAATCACTTCAGTTCTTAAAGTGCATGGTGAACAACTTATCATTATCAGTAACTGCATCATTAAATATGTAAAAAGCCTCGCTAATCACTGACCATTGTTAAAGATTCATATAGCCTAAATACTTCTCCAGAATTGTAATAACTAGACTCTTCAATTAAAACAAAACAACAATAAAAACCACTCACACACACAAAACCGCAAAAAACAAACAAACAAAAAAAAAACCACGAATGTATCAGAGCATAGAGAATGATCAAGTGCAGAAAAGTACATTTGAATACAGGCATTTCTCCTTTTGGAAAACACAACTAATCAATGGAATCATTAAAGTGATGTATAATCAATTAGTGGGAAGTGTTCAACAGCTTTCATGTGCATGGAAATTGTGAATAGAATTTAATTGTTCCTGGACTGACATCTTATCCTGAAATCAAAGTGATTCTATACTAATTTTCTTTAAACACCTTGAATCTTGTTTGAGCTACAGCATTGTGTGAAGCTACAGACCTGCAATCAGTCTATGGGAATATTTGCTGAGGCTTGTAGAGAAGTCTTCAAGAATCAAACAAAAGGTGTGCATTTTGTATGTCTATAAAGTTGCTTTTGTTCAGAACTCAGTAGGATTTCTTAAGAACGAAAAGGTGACACCTAAAGCCATCAAACCCAGGAATATCATTTGGGGGAGTATATCATATGGATGAGTAATCTTCCTGCTGGGTCACTGAATTATTTAAGAGACTCATAAGGGATTTTAATGGAGAGCGTCTTTTGTTGGAACCTGTTAAGCTTAGGTTCAAATACGTTACTCTTGTTAAATGTTGCTATTACTAACCAATGGCTCTGACTGCCTTCTTAGATAATCTTAAGGTAATAGGATATGCATTCATTTGTGTCATGTCAAATCCTACCCTTGGACTAAACTCATTGGAACTAGTTTGTGTATTTTGAATAACACTGATAGTGGTTTGCATGGGATTTTTAGATCTATGTTCAGTAAAGGTTTGGTAACAAAGGGACTTTATATCATTTTTGTAAAGCCCTCTTTTCTCAAAAAGGTACAGCAGATAACATAGCAACACTATGTTTTTATTTGTTGTGCTGGGCAGCAGTTGTTGTTGTTTCCTTTTATATCACTCTACTTTTTAACATTGAACTTAGTGAAGCTTTTAACAGAGGTTTCAGCATACGTTCATTCTGTGAAGCCCTACTGGTGCTCTTGCGTAAGCATTTTGATAATTCACAGCATAAGCTGTGAAATAAATGGATGCTGTGGAGCTAAGGACTAAGGTATTCAGAACAGAAGGAGTTCTAGGGCAAGGAATGTACTTTCTGTAGGAAAAAACATAATATAATATTGTAAGTCACAAGCAGGGATTACTTGAAATAAAAAGATCTATGCATTCATCGTGCACGGCCCTGAGAGAAGCCACTCTGTAATAAGTGGTTAGCAAGCTTGTGGCTGTCTATTTCTTGCAAAACATCTATCAGAGACTTTAGAAGGGAGATTTTCAGATCTGGAACTGGATATTAGTGGACTGTACCACTTGGCACTGTGCAATGCCTCTGAAAATCACAGAAAGGCTTTACTTTTTTCATATCTTACCTTTATTATGAATTCATCTAGCAATGGCCAACACTACTCAGTTTTGTTTAATTAAAATGTTTCTCCTCAGTATTGGAAGTGTGAGCAGGCACAGACTGGTGCCTCAGTATTCATTTATGAATTGAAAAGTAAGCTGCAGTCATCTCAGTCTTCACTGTGAAAGTTTTGATGGTCAGAGAGCACTTGCTATGTAAAAGAAAATATGTTTTTGGCTATTATTATTAGATTGTTACAGAAAGGCACCATAAAATTTGATCTAGAATTTCACTAAATATTTAGTAATTTAAAATCGCCAATGAAAAGTTGTTTGTAGTTGTTCACCCATTAGAAGCTATTACTCTCTGTTTTTACTTTGACTGTGGAATAAATTCCTTAGAAATCTTAATTGTTTCATTTTATAAGATTCATCTAGACTCCTCCATGACAGGAATAAAAGAAGAACCCAAGGGGTCCGAACTTTCTCTTGGCTTCTATTTTTACCTATTGGAGACCTCGTGTGAGTGAAGTACAGTGTTGTGTTCTGAGAATGAAATCTGTCAAACAGTTTGGAAAAAACGCAACTAATTTAGCAATGTTAGATAGAACAACTCCTTCTGCTTTTTCCTCTGAGAGTAATAGCCTGTAACTTTCAACACAATTGGCCTTTGGCAACTCTTGGTAACTTGGGAGGATATTTCTGGAAGAGGAAGGAAATAAAAAAGGATTAAACCACAGGGAATTGTCTAGGAGATGGAATGCTGAGGTACTTTAGTGCTAAAGAAGAATCAGCTTTACAAAAGCTTCCATGGCTGTAGATTTTTATTGTCCACATCCCCCCTATGTAGGATCAAAATAGGTCTGTCAGACACAGAAATGCATGCTTGATCTTATATACACAGATAATACAGATAGTAAAAGCCATGTGTCTATGCACAAGCATTTAAAGAATACATGCTAACCTCCAAATGGACTATGATGATGTTCTGCATCCCGTTTCTGTCTTCATACTTGCCTTTTAAAATTTGTTCAGACAGCAAATTTTTATTAGGCTTTGTCCTTGTTTATGTAGGAAGTAGATGTGCATTTGTTCACTCATGGAAGCTTTCAACTGAATGCCAAGAACCGCCTTCTCTCAAGAAGTAAATGCATGTAGACTTCTATTTCCAGTCCAGATATGGATTTGTTTTTTATTTTTATTTTATTTTTTTCTTTCCACAGATATATAATGGTTTGAATACAAAAATAGCCAAGTTGGAAAAGACTTATGTTGTTATTTGTTCAATTAATTATTTATTGTGAAGTCTTTTCTCAACTTATCTGTTAAACATTAATAAAAAGGTACTGTCAGACCACTTATTAATAGGTTAAACAGTAATTACTAAGAATTTCATATAGTATATTGTCCTTTGTAAGGAAGGGATTTGATTGGATGAGGGAAATTTTAAAATTATTCCTAGAAAGCCAGTTTGACAGAAGTTTCTCTCTTCTTTGACACCAACTTCTACAATGAGAAAGAGAAAACAACAAAGCTTCTACATTTGTAGACATGTTTTAATACTGTTTTGAGGTTTCCCAAAAGACATCTTAGAAATTCCATCTGTACTTTCTCTCTCTCTCTCTCTCTTTTTTTTTTTTTTTTTTAAGTTGTGTGGTCATGAAATAAAGAACTTTAACATTTACTTGGCTATAAATTGATCAAAGACCGATCAGGAGAATTCCTCAATTGTGTGGATTGTTTCAGCATACTGTTTTTGTGGTAAATTTATTTTCAACCAGAGAATTAATGAAAAGCTTAAATAAATGTCTTAAAAATAATTTTAATTAACGACATCTTTAGATGAAGTCATTTTTAATGACCTACTACTAAACTTTTCTCTATGTAAAGGGAATCATTCCAGATGTATGAAGTGCAATTCTGGTTATCACCATGGACTCCTCTTGTGTCAGTGGATGATCTGCCTTTGTTTCTTTATTTGGAATTTACACTTAAAGCACCATATAATACAAAATGCCCTCAGTTATAGGTGGGCATGTGGCATGCTTCTTTTAGCTGTTTGTGTTTTATTGTCAGACCTCAGTGTTGTAACTGGTGATGTCTTGTAGACCCATATTTAGATCTGCCATCCTAGAATAGTGATATGAATCTAGTGTGGTAATTTCCTAGTAGCATTTTACTGGATAGATATATTTAAAATACTACTGCTTTAATAGGCATCACCTTCATGCATACCTAATTGAGCTAGTATTGAAGTATGCCCAAATATTGATTATGGTAATCAGTCCAACCAAGAGAAGTCTATCTCACCAAGTATTTCTATAAGTTATGATAAAACAGAAGCAAAAGATTTATATAACTTTTGTTTGTTTGGTTGCTTTCTACTCAGATTTGAAGTCCATAACAGAGTAGAATTGCATGAACAGAAACTAGAGGCTGAGGAAACTAAAGACCAAATAAAGAGAAGGGAATTTGTCTTGCAGAGAATGCAGCCATGGTGTCTTGAATTTCAAGCTCAGCTGTGGACTTCTAGCATAATTTGCTGTAGTATATATTTTCTTGATTTTCAAAAACTTGGAGAATCTGATTTAGCAAGGTTAAACCCTATTAATATGTATCAGAATGTTAATGAAGACATGTATTCTGCTCTGAATTCTGCCAGCATGAGTCCAAAATAACTATCCTTGTTTCTTACAATATTTGTCCAACAAACCAGGAGTATAAAGAATTGAAAATAGTTTATGGTGCTCTGGTAGAGCTCTTCAAAAGTACTGACTTATAAGAATGGATTATTTTGTTTCCATCTCACTAAATTGTTATTAACTGTGCTTCAGATTGCACTGAAGCTTTTATTAACAATTATTAGATTGAACATTCAACCAGAATGGGTCTTTCCAGTTCCATACCCAGCGACTGTGGCTAAATTTGGTAATTTTCCAGTCTGCAGCATGATGATTTAGCAACACATCTTCTGCAATACTCTTCCCACTTCTCTGCAAAATATGTGTCAGGACTTGATTGGTGCTGGAAACTTGGATCCTTCAGAGATTACATTCATGTTAGTGTTAGGTTCTCAAGCTTTTTGGAGGGTAGGAATTGTCTCCCTATAAAACTTCTGCAGGTGACATCTTTTCTGGGCATTTTGCACTTTATATTTCTTTATTTCATTGTTATTGACAGCAGGGCCTTCTTTGTCAACAGCTGTTGAATGTCTCCAAGTGTGTAGGCTGCCCCTGGAGCTCCACTAATTTTTCCCCTCAACTTACTAATAGATCTTAGACTTTTTTCCTTAAGATTACTTATTCTACAGTATTCAGTTATAGAATTAGTCAGAGTTTAAACTCTGTAAAAGATTGGTACTGATAAATAGCTCTGAGGATTCAAGCCCATCTTCCACAAGTGCTATATAAGCACAATTGGAAGTGGACCTGCATGACAGACCAGTGCTGGTAGCTCTGAGGCACACCAGCTTCTTGCACATTCAATGTAGGTTGTTCTCTGTATCCACTGAAGTTAGCAACACGAATGACTGATTTTTGGAGTTACTGTTGTATGATTTAGGGGATGTCCCTTTTATCCTATGGATTAATGAGCAGTATGCCCTCATAAAGATACTTTGCTTTTTTAAGTTATTCTGTAGTACCTGTACAATTGTCCACTTGTTTTCTTTATAGTTCAAAGGCAGTTTTAGGATGTAAATATTAAATATTTAATATAATATATAATAATAGATATTAGTATTATTATAATATATTATAATAATATAATTATTATATAATATTTAATATATTAAATATTACCTTTAATGATTTCATAGATTAGACAAACTAGAAAACTAAGTATGAACTGATTTTTTGCTGTCATGGGTGTCTTCTGTCTATAAGATGGACAGGACCAACATGGCTTCAACCAGAGTGCTCTGTTTAGTGAGTAGAGGCATAATAATTGACTTTATTAAGAAATAATGATTTTAAGTATCATTAGTGCTGAGCTGGATTTCAGTGAGAAATCCTAACGAGATGAGAGGATGTTTGTATGACCTTCAAAATCTGCTGACAGTCACCTACTACTGCTACCTATAAAAGAAATTCAAAATAGCAATAGATAGGAGTTATAATTTTGAATGTGTTCTGGCTATTTGTCATAATTACTGGACAGAAATGCACTATCTATCTGGACTCTTTGCTGCTACTTGGGCATTATTTTAAAACTGTGTGACAGCTTAGCAAACTTTCTCTTGATTAGCAGAAGTTACCTCCCAGAAATAGCCATTAAACTGTTTTTTTTTCTTTTTTTTTTCCCCCACTTACTAGAGACTGTCCCAGTAGTTAATTTCCCAGAGCTTTGCCTGAGGCTGAAGTAGTTTCTAACAATCCATCATTAACTTCTATGACAACCACAGGTAGGCTGTGATTGTCAGAATTAGCCATGACATACTGTAGGCCACCTACTGCCATCTTAAAAAAAAATGCTGTTAAACCAGATTTTGCACCATTGCGAAGTGACTGGGTGGAACAGTGAACAAGGAATGAGTTTATTTTATGTAGTCTTGAAGGCAACTTTATGCTGTATTTTATTAAGCCCCTCCTTAATATCTTAAATGTCTACCAGCAGAATCACCGATGCTTCAGTATCAATGTCACATTGTCTTGCACAGATCACAAGTGTTCTCATTTCTGCCTGAAGCCACGTGCAAATCACTGGAGGGGATTCAGAATCTGCAAGCAAACCCGCTGAACTGGAAACAGTCATAAGGTACAGGGTGAATTGCTGATCTCCTGCCATGAAGAAAATATAGATACGCAGCTTTAGCATCTCAAATTTATTTTTCAGAATATGCTTCTAGTAACAAAAGTCACATAATTGTTCTGGGTTCTCGTAGTTTGTGTGTTGATTGTGACTATTGAGCATGTTATATGGTGTACCAGCTGATAGAATCATAGGGGTTGGAAGGGACCCAAGACGTCAAGTCCAAGAACTCTGTTTCTTCTCTGGAATGAGTCTGCAAGACAACGCCAATGTCCACCTTACAACCATTCCCTCCCAGCCCCAAACAATACATCTGGTAATTTATATGTTAATGTTGCCGATACATAACCATATTTCTGAAGAAGTAAATCATATTATGTTGTATAAGAAAGGTAGATCTGATGTCAATCATTTGAATGGGAATCTTGCCTGAGAAACAGTCTTTGAAGCTGTATTAATGCTATGATTGTATGGGAAAAAAGAACTTATACTTTTCCTAGACTGGCTTCATAATGGAGTAAGCAAAATGTTCATGCACAGTGGAAGAATTTTTTTTTTCTTCTGTGAATAAATATTGATATTTCAACATTTTATTTCATGTTGAGAACTTCCTAGGGCCAGAATACTTACTATATCTGTTTCTGTATTTAGTCATGATTGATAGGAAGATGATATCTTTTTATTCTTTTTGGTTGAAAAACTTGTAGTTATTGTTTGGGCCAGTCATGTACACTGAAATGGAAAATAGCTGAATTGTAAAGAAGCTCTTGTGTGATAAACTGAAGGATTTACCACCAGAACTCTTGTTTACAGATCTTCAGATAACTGGCTTTTTCTCAGCAGCATAACAGTCTTGCCTTATGTTGTAAACTGTGATCACTGAAATCCACTCCATCCCTTCTTCAAAACCAACTTGGCCACTTTTCCCGTCTTATGTATGCACAATTTGATTTCTTTTTGCAAACAGTTGTCTTTATTGATTAGTATCTTGTATTTTTAAATAACTTCTACAGCTTGTTGATATTTTTGAACTGTAGCCATTTTTCAAATGCTCAAATCTCTCCAATACTGTCATTTACATGTTGAATAAGAATCCTTACTGCATCATAGAAGGCATAAATAGTAGTCTTCAGTGGCACTGGATCAAGACTAGTCTTTTATAGAGCTTACCTTGTAATACTTGCTAGTTTAATGGTGAGCAACCAATAAGTATTCAAAGCATGGTTTTCTGACAAGTACATCCATTTATAACAGGTTCATTTTACCTATTGTTTTTAGAAACATAATATGGAAATATTGTGTGAGATAGCGTCAAAAATCCTACTAATGGTCAATTGATGTTTGCTTTTCTCCCTGTTTGCCCAATATTCAGACACTTATGTATCTAATCTATGTGTCTGCAGACAGAGTAACATGGTCTTATAGATTTATACAGAAATAGCGTAAAACAGAGAAGGTAGTTCCAAGCAGAGCCTTCTGCTCAAAGGGGAATTTTGGAATTGCATTGTTGATTGGAAAGATGTTCTGATAGCCTATTAGAAATGTTGTTTTATTTTCTCAGGCATTAAGGGGAGGTAGCTGAAGCTCTTATCCTATTGTATGAAAGGGGGGCAGCAATATGATTAAGAATAGCAGCGCTATTTCCATGAAAGAGCTCTTTCTGTATAGTTTTTGGTGTATATATGGATCTCTGGATCAAACAGAAGCTTGCTTATTGCTCTTTTGATAGGTTATGGGTTGTATCTAAGAACAATATCTTTCCAATAAGTGCAGCTGAAGGTAAATAGTCTAGATAGAACATTTTGAACGTTCTGCTTTTTAAGCCTGGAACAGTTTTAAGAAAATTGGAGCTAAAATAACTGGTTTTGTGGTGAGTGAGAGAGATGCATTATGATGAGTGAGAGACTTTTCACTTCTGTGCCTTTAGAATTAGTACTGCTTGCACCCTGCATGTGTTGACCATGTGATGTCATGGCCTTCAAGCCATGCTGGACAGACATTGCCCCCTACATGCAGATGCTCAGAAGTGGCCCCAAGGAGGGAACATCTAGCCATGCTTGCTGTCTGCTGTGGCTGCTTGGCTTCTGTGGGAGTACCTTCACTCAAACATTTGTAAACATGCTAGGAGTGCACTTATTTGCCATTTGCCCTAATCCTGAAATCTTACTCTAGGTTGCCTCTACTAATCCTAACTGTTTTTGCAATGATGTATTATATATCATATATATTTCCTGAGCCCTTTTGCTAGTTCAAATGGGGCTTGTAAATTTATGCTCCAAAGGTAACATGAGCACCAAACTGCTGCTTCAAGGGATATCTAGGTAAATGTTTGAAAAGTAGAGGTGTAACCAGGTGCTCTCATAGGGATCTAGCCGCAGTACCATTTATAAATTTGAATTAGTTCTAGATGTGCTAAAGTGTTCTGTACAGCATTCTGTTGAACACATTGTAGAAGAGAATGTATAAAAAAAAAAAGAGAGAACTTTTTCATGAAATATACAATGACATTATTTGCAATAGGTAGTGATAGTGATGAAATCCATTATCGTTAGCATCTTTCATTCAAGAAATACTTAACCAGGTCCCAAATATTTGTTGTTGTGTTTTTTTTTTTCCTCATCTAGTACTATATACTCTTGGAAGTGCGAATACTACTGTGCCCTTTCAAATTGAATGTCATAGCAGGGAATCTGTTCAATGGAAAATAGGAAAAATCATTCCAAAAGTACAAAATGACTTTTATAACAACTGTGATCAAGATAAGAGTTCTCTTGCTTACGTGGTGCTATCCAATTTTAAAAATTAAATACAAGAATTATAAAACCTAAGCCTTTACAGATACAGAATGGCATTTTGCTACTGCTCTGAAGTGCTCTGATAAAGGCAACAATGTGATCTGAGTTCCCTGCTATGTAGCTACTGTGTAGGTAATACAAATACTGCTCCATTATCTTGCTTTGTGCAACAAGCAACTGGGCAGTCAGGTTTTTAGTAAGGTACTTCTTGCACAAAAGGAAATTCCTCTCTTTGCTATGGATGGAAATGTAATCCAGTAGAAGTTGTTTACTTTGCCATGGTATAGGTAAAGCTGAGGTGGGGGGTGGGGGTGGGGGGTGTTCCTCTGTGTCTGAGAAGATGAAGAATGGATATGCTACAGTATCCTTCCATGTTCGCCATTTCTGAAGATGAAGTTAACCATAGCAGGGAGGAGGTAATGCATAAAAGGAATATTGGCTCTTTTGCCTTTTTATAGTCATGTAAGCCTGTCTTTTATGTATTTTTAGTCATGTGGATTTGAATTGTTCTAGGTTTGTTGTGTAACAAACAGAGTAGGACTTTCAGCTGTCTGGTATCATCTAGGAAGCGCAGAAGATCATGTGGTAGGATTGTATTTCTGATGCAGTCAATAGAGTGGCTAGTGTGGGGTTAAACCCTAATGGATAGACTCTGATATTGCAAGAAGGAAGTGATTCTGTTGGCCTGTGGTTGCTTGGGACCCTTTTCAAATTTTGCTGTTTCTGACTGACAGATTCTCTGGTGCGAGCACACTTTATTATTATTGATTTTTTTTTAAAGTATAGTTTCTTTCCATGCTAAAGCAGAAAATAATTTTGAAGCCTCAACACTTCTTTCAAAATAGGTTTGAGCTACAGTTCCCACTATGCATTTTGCTTTGAAGTTGCTAAGAGATTTATAAAAGGGCTGCTCAGAAAGTAATGCCTCCCATTTTATTATGTTGGCCCATGACATTGGAGGTGGATGTTGGTATGGCAGTAGGGGATGAACCTTCCTTCCAATATTCCATTACATTTTGTTGCTATGTGACAGATGGCAGCAGAAGGGCAGTCTGACTGAATGATGTCTGACATGGAAGTGCATCTGAAGCAAAGATGTGGGATTGAATTTTTCCATGCAGAAAAAATTGCTCCCACTGACATTCATGAATGCTTTCTGAACATGTCAGGAAACCAAACAGTGTATATGAAGACAGTGAGGTGGTGGGTGGTGTGTTTCAGCAGTGGCAACAGTAGCATGAAGGACAAACCACATTCTGGATGGCCACACACAGCTGTCATGCCACAAAATGAAGAGCATCTTGATCAACTCATCCACACAAGTCAATGAATTACAACCAGGAAACTGTATACGAAGCTGATTATCAACTTCATCCATGCCAACAATGATGGCAGTGTTGGAATACCACAAAATTTAAGCCAGGTAGGTCTCACAAATGCTCACACAGGAATGGAAGAAGCACCATCTGCAAGTTTGCCAAGACCTATGGAGCCAATACGAAGCCGAAGGTGTCAGTTTCCTGGATTGCATCATTACCATGAAAGTCCATAGAATGACAACATGTGAATTCCTTATCAAAGAAAAGTTCAAGACACAGCCCACAGTGGGTAAAATGATGTGAACTGTCTTTTGAGATAGGAAAAGGGCGATCCTTCTGGATTTCCTGGAACCTGGACAAGACATCAACTTTGACTGCTACGTCATGATGCTGACTAAGCTGAAGGCTTGATCTTCCAGATTTAGGGCAGAGGAGAACTGTTCTCTCGCAATGCAGTAACACCAGGTCTCATATCAATTTGAAGACTATGTAACACATTGCCAGTCCTAGCTGGACTGGCCTACCACACCCACCGTATAATTTGGATTTGGTGCCTTCTGACTTCCATCTATTTTGGTCCAATGAAAGGTAGACTGTGTGGGCAATATTTTCTTAGCAAGGACCCTGCCATTCCAGCTGTGAAAAAGTGGGTCACCTCTGGTGGTGCAGATTTTTAATAGTGCAACATGCATGCTCTCGTTCATCACTGGTGAAAATTCATAGATAATGGTGGTGACTGTGTTAAAAATTAGTGATTTGTAACTGAGAATCTGTTCGACTAAATGGCATTATTGTGCTTGTTGTACCTGTCGTTGTTTTCATGGAAAGAAATAAGAGGCATTACTTTTGGAACGACCTATATGTTTGGTAGCAACTAGCCTTTACACAATGTTTAAAAGAAGGGGCTTTTTTGCCTTTGATCCATGTCTGTATTCCCCAGACTCATCCACAAGGGGGATGTAGTTCTAAACAAATATACAGCTCATGGTTGTTTTTGAATATGCACATTTCTAACCCTTCCTAATTTAAGCAGTTCTCTTGGAATGCCTTGGGACAACCTCAAAACTGTTCTGGCTGTCACTGAGGAAAATCTAAGAGAAAGAGAAATGAACTGAGTTTATGGTTTTGTTTTTGTTTTTCTTTCTAGGGACCTTTCTTTTTTGTTTACAGATGAAGATGCAAGTCCTGGGGGGAAATACTATTCTCACCTGAGTGTCATCGCTGACTTCAGATGACTCATATAGATGTGTGCCAAAGAAAACATTGATTTATTATTATTTTAAAGAACATTCCTGCAGCCTGGAGAATGGCTTGACATTTCTCCATTTGCTTCTGGCGTAGCTGAAGCTATCTGATAATTAATCTAGAGATAGTGGTAATGAGCATTCCCTCCTCTCTATGCCTGTACTCTTTGCTAGCAATCTGTATCGTGTGAAACAGTGATTTGAATAACAACAAAACAGTGTATGAGTTTATTTAACAACTTGACTTGTGTACTCCAGAAACGGTGTCATGGTTTTACAATTTACACTTTGCACTACAGCTATGGTAAAGGGCTCCTAGAAAAATCAGACTTGTAACTTTGAATATGCTGTGCCCAAATTCTCTGTGGATTCCATGATTCCTTCTGACATTCTGGTACTGAAAATCGATCCTATGTGCAAAGAGATCCTCCTGAAAGAGAAGGGAAAGCAAGCTCAGAATTACATCCATTTTATGACTAATTTTGGGTGAGACCCTTCACTTCCCCTTGCCTGTCTGAGCGCGAGTCTTGGGAGGCAATTCTGATACTTGGTTGGGCAGAATTAACTTGAGTACTGACTAAAGAAAGGAACCTCTAATTGGGGCTTATTTTAGCCACCAGCATACTTTGACTTTTGTATGCTGTTAATAACACATAACTTTGTATGCTTGGTCTTTTAAATACAGTCTTCCATATCTAATATCAGAAATTAAAAGAGCAAGATGCTGACTCTCTTCACCTAACTGTGGATAGTACATCGATGAACATTGTTTTCCAGAATAAATTGATCTGAGTTTACTTAAAATATTCCCCAAACCCACTCAGATGACTCACACTATCCACTGGAGTCCAAATTAGATTTTTGTAAATAACATGCTTCAAAATTATGTTTATTTCTCAGCATCTCATTTGAAATTGTTCTGGAGTGGCATTTTTTATTCTAGATATTTTAAGCTTGCATATTCTTTATTAGCTCATTTTCTACTTAAAGGTCCCAAATGGTTAAACAGAGACTGTCCCATTGTCCTCTGCATGGAAATGATGGTATTTGGAGATTTATAGCAGCGTGAGATTTCATGAGATTACGCAGCCTGACACTTCAGTTCTAGAAGCACCAAATGTGTATAGAATTGACACCAGCCTGGTGAAGTCTTGTTAAACCTATTCCCAAAATCCCTATGGTTAAAAATCCACAGAGCTCTGAGTGTCTTTTTTAATCCTTTGTAATCCTTGCAGTTAAAAAGCTTTTCCCAGTAGCTAATCTAAACCTTATCTGCTTGAAATTTAGCTAATCTTTTCTCGTCCAGTCTCCCCACTAGACATGGGAATGACTGGTTACCTTGCTCCTCAAAGACACCTTTTCAGTTCTGTCATTGTCTCTTTTCTGCTGTGATCCCGTTTCATTTCCTTTTCTTTCTTCAGATGTTATATTTCATGTAACTCTCCTCTGCTCTCTCATTTGACTTCATCCTTCTCAAAGCTGAACACAGCGTTACCACTGAAGGCTCAACAGTACTGAACAGAATAAATAATTACCATCCTTATCTTGCATATGGTGTTTCTGTTAATACATCTCAAAGTGATATCTGCCTTTATGTATCATCCTAGAAAGGAGTAAATGGTCTGTGATCCTCTAGCACTTCAAATCCTTTTCTTCAGAACAGTTGCCTATACTGGTTTCTCAGTTTTGCTCTTGATTTAGCCTTAGTAAATGCAGCAATTTGCATTTCTATACTGATTTTTTTTTAATTGTTGTTGCTGACATTGGATTATTCTTCTTTCTTTCAAAATAATAGAAGAACATTCTGGTTTGATGTTACCTGTATGTTTTGAGTGTATCTATACTCCATGACCTATGCTGATGAAAATAGGTGATAGAACTGGACTTCTGAAGAGTCCAGTCTGAAATCATAAAATGGTTTGGGTTGGAAGAGACCTTAAAGATCACGTATTTCCAACCCCACTGCCATGGGCTGGGAAATCTCCCACTAGATCAGGTTGCCCAAAGTCCAATCCAGCCTGGTCTTGAACACTTCCAGAGATGGGACATCCACAGCTTCTCCAGGTAAACTAGTCCACTATCTCACCACACTCACAGTGTTGAATTTATTATCCCTTACATCTGATTTGAACCTACTTTTTCTCTTCTCCAGGCTGAACAACTCCAACTCTCTCAGCCTGTGTCAATAGCAGAGGCTCTCCAGACCTTTGATCATCCTCATGGCTTCTTCTGGACCTGTTGCAACAGCTCCATGTCCTTCTAGCACTGAGGGCCCAGAGCTGAACACAGTGCGGCAGGTAGGGTTTCATAAGAATGAAAGAGAAGGGAGAGAATCACCTCCCTCACCCTGATGGCCATGTTGCTTTAGATGCAGCCTGGGATGTGGCTGGGTTTCTAGGTTCAAGTGAACATTGCTGGCTCATGTTGAGCTTCTCATCAAGCAATATTCCCAAGTCCTTCAGGGCTCCTCTCAAGCCACTCATTGCCCTTCCTGTATTTGTGCTTGGAACGGCCTGGAACCCAGGTGCAAGGCCTTGTGCTTGGCCTCATTAAACTTCATCAAGTTTGCATGTGGCCACCTCTCAAACCCTTCCCTCCAGCATGTCAACTGCACGATTCATCTCTCCCTGCTTGACACAGAACTATTGACAAATTTGTTTTAATTTTGGCCTTTTGTTATCAACAGTAAGTGCTCTGGTGCATAAACCATTTTAAGCTGGCAGTGGCAAATCTTCACTTTGTCATCAATGACACCTGGTGCAGTCTTTCAAGACTGTATTCTCTATGAAGGTATCTTTTATAGCCAAACAGAATGACTCAATCAAAATTCTCATCATCAATTGGCTTGTGTTATTGCCAGGCATCACTGGCAATCTGAAGGCAATGAACCAGCCTAGATTTTCCACAAGGGACTACGTATTTGCCACATGTCTGTGCAAAGTGGAGATTTAGCCTATCCAAATGCTTCTCTTTCTCCAGTGTTCTAAGGAGATGTCTAGCACTATTGTCTTCCCAACTTGATGCATAGAGGTAGCTATAACACAAAGCACATAAGGTGCCAGTTCAGGCTACGTGCCCCTCAGGCACTCGGTTTAGAAGTACTCCAAGAGTGATCAATGGCAGCTGCCTCAGGAAAAGTGTACAAACAAAGCAACATTCAGTAATGGTCATTCCTTCTCACCTCTCTTCAGAATTTTCTCCCACTGTCCTGGTTCAGCTGAGACAGAGCTGATTTTTCCTTCTTAGTGTCTGATATAATGCCAGGTTTTGCTTTTAGGAGAAAAACAACTTAGACAACACATCCATGTTTGTAATCATTGCTGAGCAGTGCTGCACAGAGCCGAAGGCATTACATTTTCTCCACTTTTTGTACTGTCCTGACAGTGAGAGGATGGGGGGCACAAGGACCTAGGAGGGGACAAAATGAGGACAGCTGACCTAAACTCCCAAAGGGATGGATATTCCATACCATATGACATCATGCAGTTAAAAAAAAAAAAAAAAAGCAACCTGAAAAACAGTGGGGTGTTGGCCGGGGGAGAAGCCACTGCTTGAGGACTGGCTGGGGATCGGTCGGCAGGTGGTGAGCAATTGCTTTGTGCATCACATGTTTTGTACATATATATATTACTATCATTAATATTATCCTTTTTTTTTTTCCTTCTTCCTTTTATGTCTGACTAAATAACTTTTATCTCAACCCATGAGTTCTACTTTTTTTTTTTTTATTGTCTCCCCTGGTTCACTGGGGGAGCGGTGTGAGTGAAGGACTGTGTGGTGCTGAGCTGTCTGCTGGGTTAAACCACAACTCCCACCTTCCTGCAATTTATGGGCTCTAAGGGCTTTCTTAAGCATTTTTGTATAGAAACTACTGCTTTTGTGCAGTTGATTTTCTTGCTTTGAATAACACAGTTCCCCGTTTACCTGGATGAATCCTTGCTCATTTTGCTTCAGTCTTTGCTGGTCTGATCGGAACAAAAGGCAGCATGCAGAAGCCTAAGGCTTCCAAAGTATGCAGTGTCTAAAATCTTCCATCCCTCTGAATCTTTGTTCTATTTCTGCAGCCTCAAACTTTGCTTATTGATCTGGTCTTGTTTGCTTAACCTGACCCCAGGGACAGCAATGTTGATGAGGAAAACATGAAATCTTTCCCCTATACATGGCAGCTCCACCAGTAATTACACTGCCGTTCATCAAAATGTGTCTGAACATAGTCACTGTAAATCCAGATTCACTGTCAAACGATTTCCTAGTTATCTGTTGCTGCTTTCCTTCTACCTTCTAGCAACATCTTTAAAGGGACTGTTTTTTACGGGATTAATTTTAGACACCCCTTTAAACTCTTCTCCTTAGTTCTAGACCTTTTTTAAAAAGAATATGTTCTCTATTTAATGCTGAACAGAGCACATGAGTTCAGGCTGTCTGTGAAGAACTTTTTTTCCTGGGAAACCAGCAGCAAGGCAGGGAGGCAAAGAGAGCAGACAGTCTTTCAGCACAGTTACGTGCTGTCTCTGACTAATGTAGCCTAAACTATGTCCCAACATTTTGGAAGTATTCCTTTGTTTGAGATGGTTTTTTTTGTTTGTTTGTTTTTTCCCCTGTAGGCATGCAACTCATAAACCTATCTTTGCAAAAGTTCATAAGGGCCTGGTATAAAGCTCCCCATGTTCGCTTCAAAATTACTTTCAGGTTATTGCATCTAATCGCATTTTTTGCTTGTTAGCTTTCTGCTGGACTAGCTAATTGGGCAGGCCCTCAGAGGGGGCAGGCGTGGTGAAGCCAGAGCATAAGGGAGGTAAGTAAAGCAGAGTGAGATGGGAAGAAAGAGAGGGAGTTGCTGCTCCCTGACCTAGCTGTGGCTGCCATAAAACTAAAGTGGCTCTGTAGTCTTGTCAAACTGTTCCCTAAAATATACTGATTTACATGTTGGCTTTCACAGTCAGTGGAAATCGTGATCTTCCTGGGAGCATTAAGCCACAGTGAACTTTAAGCCAATTTACTTCTGAATGAGAGCGTTCCCATAGGTACGTAACGTGCTCTCACTTCGGCACGCTAATTTCACGCCTTTAAACTCATAACCGCTCAGTGCGCCCCGTGTAGATCTCACCCAGAGATGTTATTGTTTTCATTATTTCCAATCTAAAAATAAGGGGATCTGCAAAACCCAAATGCAGCCAGCAAGTGTTTTACAAGTCTGCAGCACTTACAGAATCTTACCTTCACCTGTGTCTGGGCATGGGGAGGGTAAGCAGCAGCAGACCACGGCCATCGTGCTTTTTCTCAACGAATATGTGTCTCTGCTCAGCACAGGGTTGCATTACAAGTCTTACATGTTTATTTTGACTTGATGCCATGCACCCCTCTCTAATGAGAGCATTGCAAAGCGAGCTAATCTCTGGATAACGTGCCAGCAGCATCACAAAACAGTGCTCACCAGAGATGTCTACAGATTGCGTAGTGTGCCCGAGTGGAGAGTGATAGCAATGTGTACTGAGCTGCAGAGGCAGATATGACAGGTGCAGAAGCAGGAAGCTCAGGCTGGGACGGAGCTCTGCATCCCTGCCATCTGGGAGCAGCCCCTGCCCTTGGTTTTGCAGCAGGTGCTGCTGCTCTGGCTGCTGGGGCACGTTCTGCTGGCCACCAGCTTGCACGGACCCCTCAGCTGCCACAGGGCTGCGAGTGGCTGCTTGCTACCATATGGCTGCATAAAAAAGAGACAGAGGAGAATAAGCCGTAAAGCAACTGTAAAAATTCAGTGCTGTTCCATAGTGAGAGCACTGCTGGCTCACCTCCTCTTTCCCCAAGTCATTACTGTTATGGGTTTAAATAGGTACACCTGCATCCATTCAGCCCCTATCATATCCCTACTAAGATGAAGCAGATAGACATTTCTCTGCATAACATTCTGAAATTCTGTTTAATTTGGGGGTAGTCTGATGAAGGCTAGGTTATATTTTTTTTTTTTCTACCCACTCTGCTATTTGGTTATGGGTGGAATTGAGTGAGGTAAGATTTGCTTTGGTGTTCTGGGAAAAGTTGCCAAGCTTGCTGGATTGTTTTGGAGAGGAAGTGGGGGCTCTTCTGCCCCCTAAAAGTGCATAATTCCATCATACAGCAACAGGAAAGACTCAGCGCCAGAAACAACAATAGGTAGATGATATTTCGTAATATAATATTGTCTATATGGCTGAAGAAGAACAAATGCTTTCCTGGCTCCCCATGGAACTAATAAAGAAAGGCAGGTTGAGGAGCCTGGGATAATTATTTAGTCTTCTTAAATATTCATGAGCTGCAGTATGTGCTACATGCAATTTAAGAGGGGCTTGACAATTGCAGCATACATCATCTTGTTTCACATGAGCTAAAAATACTTAATCTTCCTCCTTTAAAATAAAAGCATTAATCCTAAGTATGTCTTCAGCTAAGAGAAAAGCTGCAAACTGCAGGAGGAAGGAAAAGGAGCGTTTTTGTGTTCCAAACGTGCAGGTTGGGAAAACAATGCAGAACAAAAGAATTGTTGAGAGGATTTTAGCTTTAGGATTTTAGGGGTCTCTGGGAGCAGTGATGGTGGTGGGGAGTGTTCTCAATGTTAAACACTTTGCCACTGGCTTCATGAAGATTGGGGAATATTGCTCTGTTTGGTACAATGGAAAAATAGACACTTCCCAACTTTGTTTTGGTGACTGTAAAATCACTGCTGAAAAGACAAAGAGCTGGTTAGGATGGGCTAGACCCTCCCCATGACATCTTGTTACATCCAGAATGCAAATTCTTCTCTCACTTTCTTATGTGGAATTCCCACTTCCACATGTGACTCGTTGGTGCAGTGGATATTCCTGAAATGTTTAAAGAGAATTCTGTGTGGAAGGATCGATTACCTTGGCCACTAAAGGCAGGAAAAGTGGAACCAGAGATTCTTAGAATACATTGGTGTGTTTTGTGCAGCAAATTGAGGTGAGTACTTGAACAGGCTTTCTGAATTCGGGATGCTGTCATTTCTGGCTGCCTCTTTATCTCCAAATTGGCAGTAGCAGTAGTAATAAAACCTTAGTTACTCAGTTTGCGCAGGTAGACACTTATTTCATGTGTTCAACCCGTTATGGTGGGAACAGCTCTGTTGCAGAAGAAAGCCATAACAGGTTCATTTCTGGTTTCTTCACAAGTTCCATGATAGACAAGTTTGCAAATGTGAATGGATTTGGGTTTATGTACTTTTCTCTGTTTGCAAATCTTTGTGAAATCAGTATGTTAGAAAATGTTTCAGTAATACTTGTGGCAGCCTTTGATTGCTCACTGTGATAGCTCAGGAGTGGCCAGGCTTAGAGCTATCAGACATTTGGGTTTCCTTGGATCAATCTTACTTTTCTGCCGGGACATTGTGTCAAGGAGGAGTTTGAATGCATTGGCCATTAGGATAAGACGTATCTCTGTGCATACCCAAGGTAAATCCACTGGCTTTATGATGCATGTCGATGTGCAGACATGCCCAGGAAGCCAGGCACTGTCCAAACATCTTTTCTAAACAGATGTGGGTTTGCTGCTCAGCATCACAGGACATGCGCAAGCCATGCACGCATCACTGAGGAGCCGTCTGGTACCAGAATGCTCACTGCTCACTGTGAGTCAGTACGTGCCGTTATTTATGCTCTGAAATCCACAGTCACATTCTGAAGACTGTGTATTACATCAGCTATGGTATACATATTGAACAGTGTGCACGGTCGGCAATAAAGGAAAACAAATATTCTCCTCCCTAGCACCTAAAATACTCGATAATCCTCATGCATAATGTGAAGTTTCATGTGCGGTGGAAGAAGTGTAAGGGTTTTAATTTATTGGAGTGAAAATATAGACAGCAAACTGTAAAGGGAAAGACATCGATTTTGATCCAGGGTAAATTGTATAGGTGAACTGAATATACTGTGTATTGAACATCTGCAAGAAGAGAGCCCAGAGGTTGCTCGTGCTGTGGCTGACCTTTCATTGGGCTCTCACTTGGGCTCAGGCTGGCTGTGTGCCCATAAATAAGCCCAGGGGGACCTCCCATGACCCTTCTGCTCCATAGCAGCAGCGGAATCTGGAGCTTGCTGAGAATGAGAGAAAAAAAAATGAGTGAAAGGGAAACATGCTTTCCAATTAGATAATGGCAAATATCATACTTGTACTTGTGGAAGGTCAGAAAGGCAACAGCTGAAGGAGTCAAATAATAGACAAATTGATGACGGTAAGTAAGAAAGTATAAAGGTGACCCAATCTCTCTCACACTGATAAAGCTGTCTGAGGTGCAGTAGATCAATTTAGCCGTGGCTGTTGTTAGGAAATTACTCTTGTTTGATGTTCCACAAGCAGATCATGCAGTTTCCTAGGAAACAGCTTTTTCCACTTAAAATCTAATTTTCTTACATAGCTAGAACTGATGAGTCACCCTGCCTGACTTTTCCTTACTTCCTCTTACCTATTAAAATACACTCACCAGGTGGAAATCCAAGGATCCATTAACATTAATCACCTGGCTGCTCGATTAACTCTTATATCTCCCTGTTAGCAGCACTTGATTTGACAAGGCAGGATTAATAGGATAAAAGATGATCAAAATTGAAAAGGAATTGTGTGTGCATTAATGGGATGTGTCTCCTAAAGACTGTAAAGTATTCCCCTACAATTTCTTCCCTTATGTCTCCCTAAAAAACGCTCTCTATGTCAGTGCCAGCAACATCCCATTCTTATTCTTGTTATGTTAATTATCACATTCAGCTGATTCACAGATGATATTAAAGTAATCAATAAGAGTTACACTCAGTTACTGTGAGAAAATAAAAGAATGTCGTGGCGTATTGAAAACCACAATCTAAATGTAAAAGCCTCAATCCACAGTTGTGATGTTGAGCTTTAGGGTCATGTAATGAAGAGCACTTACTCTGAGCAGAAAGTTGGTGGAGCAGAGGTCAGGGAACAGCTTGCTGGCTGGAGTTTCCAGTGACCAACAAATTCAGTGAGCCCCCTGACAAAAAGCAAAGTGCTACAATTTACAGTTACCTGTTGTTTGTGCTTTATGTAAAATCCTAGTAGTCTGCAGATGCTTAATGAGCCCCTGTGGCTGCATCATTAATAAAAGGTTGGTCCGGCAGAATACAGCTTCCATGACAGTTCTCTGTGGGCTGCGTTTCTTATTCCCTTTCCATATGCAGTTGTGCTGGAATCAGTATTCCTGCCACTTCCCAGTGCCTCTGATGCCTCAGCTGTCAGCGCACCACTGATGTGCCAAACTCTAGTGACTAACACTTCAAAGTTTCAGCTGCTGACAAACAGTTTTCTGTTTAAAGAGGAAATCTCTCTGCACGGCGAGAGCATGGCTCCCTGTGACTCTACCATCCCTAGAAGAGGATGGGCAAAATAATTCCCTGTCCTGACTTTAAAATAGTGAAGCTTTTTAAAGTAAAGATTTGGGTGTATTTACTTATCATTTGGATATATTCTTGCATCTTGCTCTGTATCTGTTTCTACTTGTTCAACTGCAGCTGGTGAGTGGGAGGCCTTACCATATACAACGGTGCATAATGCCTCAAGAGCTTGGTAGGCTTGTCGTTTGCATTGCGTTGTGCTGCTTCTGGTACAGATTTCCTAAATGCTAAAAGTCAGAAGGAATGACCACAGATTTTGAACAGAGAAGTTCCAAACTAAGGTTTGAAAGCAGTTTCTTTCGTATCGTTGGATTATGAAGTCTGTGGAAATGGCACTTAGCTGTGATCTGTAGGGCTGTTTGCAAATAATGAGCCTTTTTCTTAATGAAGAGCTTTGCAGCTTCATTTCAGATGATTAATTCAATTAAAATAGGCCTTCTGAGCTGAATTTCAAGCTTTTTATGATAGCTTTGAGAATTAAAGAGGAATCTGAATCAAACTGAGCAAGACAGGCTCCAAAACTTCACCTGGCAGAAGCAGCAGCATGGTTCAAGCCATCAGCTTCTGTTCTTGAATGCAGAATAGACAGACAGGTGGTAAGTGACCTGGGCTTCACCGTGTGTACATTGTTCTGGTATAACAGAGCTGAGATTGAAGTGAGATTCCCTCTTTTTTGTTCGTGTCTCTCACTACTCCTCTGTCACTCATTTGTAATTATGTTGTACCACTGGGCTGCCCCATGGCTTCTGTTTAGAATGTGTGTTGCAGTAAGGCCCATGGCTCTTCCTGACAGGATTTATTTGTTTATTGCTAGAAATGTGCCGAATGGCACAGTAGAACTTTCTTATGCAGAGATCATGGGCTTTTTACTGACCTGTGGTTGACCACAGTAATTCACAGTCAAAACCACTGATTGATCCACTGTAGAATCCGAGTCCTCTGATCGCCATCCGATGTCAAGGCACAGAGCACAGAAAAGAGGATAATTCAGCATCTCTTGGTTCTGCAGTTCGTGTAAACTTTCTCCTTGTTTCCATTCATCCCCATGTGTTAAGGTGAATGCAATCAGTTGTTTTTTCTCCTGGTTCTACAGAGAAAAATCACTCTTACTTTGAGTGAGACCAGCAAAAGGTTTTAAGAGTTTGATATCTGTTGTTGCAAAATGGACAGAAGCCTCTAGATTCTGTAAATTTGGAGATATTCATGCTACAGTTGGCTGATAACATGCAAAATGAATATATGAGTGTAATTTGTGTATATGTAAAGAACCATCTAAATCATGTTAAGCCGATACAGTCTATAGATGAAAATTCTCAGCCGCTCAGTCCTGTCTTCTTGTATACTCTGCTGTCAGGAAATCATTTATCCTACTACTAATGTAGCTCATGCCATCTGTGAGTAATCTTTACCTCATCCATGTCAGTATAGTGAGAAGTAATCTGCATCCAGAGACGCTCTGAGATCCTCAAAGTAAATCCAGACTGCTCATAATATAGGCAGTATTGCTCTTGGAGAGAAATGGAGCTATGCTCAGTGTGGTAATGATATAATTATAGGGTCTCTGTTCCAGGAGTATAAGGGAGATATTAGTTATCATAATGTGCATGAACTTGGACTTCAGTGCGATATTTATAAAGAAGATACAAATAGATCATTTCTACTAAACAGAACAGGTCTTGGTGAATAATAGGATGGAAAAAATACACTCAGCAAATGTAACCTTTACACTTACAAAAGTGCTCTTTTTTTTTTTTTTTAAGAAAGGATCATGTTGGGGTTTTAATATTGTTGTTTTTTTCTTCTTTTTATTTATTTCTTTATTTTTCCTGTAAGGTCTCTTGCTGTGTGGGAGTTTAAGTATTAAACAGGTGATTATTGAAATGTGATCTCTAGCTGGTTAGGGGTAGCCGCTAATCACAGGCTTTTGTTTCAGCTTCCTGATTATATCAGCAGAATCCTGCAATCAGCCAGACACCTCAGGAATGCCATGGAGAATTTTAATCTATCACCCTGGGTAGCAAAAACAATAGAGGATCTGAAAAACATTTGTCTTGTGTGGTCAGACCTTTCCTGTAGTGTTGCACCCAGACCACCCTACCTACTTACTGTTGCATTGCTTGCAAGCACTTTAAATTTTACCTTGTCATCGTATTTGCTTGAAAATATTACATAAGCAAGTGTGTTCCTAGATGAGATGAATCTTTTTAATTAGCTCTCTAAAGGTTGTTAAAAGAGTTTACAAACTTTGGTTATGCAGTGTCCCAGTTGCATAAAGTCCATTGCTTGCCCTTTATTTGTACGCATTCTTAAGGTTATTTTCCTTTGTGTGCATATGAGGATAGGTATTGTTTTCTTGGCAGCCCATGTTAAGCAAACAAAAACCCAAAGGAAATAAGTTTTCAAGCCTTTGTGATGGGTTTTGCTCAGTTCCTTGTGTTCGGAAATGAATGAATGAGATGAAATGGAAGGGCCTTAAAGAATCAGTGAGGCATCATCAGTTTGCACCAAGGTGAAAAAGTTCAGGTATCTTTATAGTTTTGTCCTGGAAGGAAATATTCTGAATCAGAATGACTGACAGAGAAATTTCCCAATTTAAAATGAGTATTTTTAAAACCTCCTGCCTTTGAGATACTGTAACAATACACATCAGGATTCCTCTTCAAAATGTTGCTCCTGGCTTTTCCCACATTTTTCCAGCCCTAGCAGGTGTTAGGTAGCATGGGTTATGATTGCACAGGGACAACATGTGCAGACACCCTAAATACAGAACACTACCATAAGGGTACATTAAGGTTGGTGCACCACAGCAACTTTTAGAATTAGAAAACACCAAAATCAGGCTTTCCTACTTCCCAAGGAATGGCTTTTTAACAGTGATGCTATTTTAGTGGTGCCATTCTGTCTTAGGATGTGTTTTTCATCTTAGTCAAATCTATTCTCTTCCCTCACGTTCAGTTCATTTTGTAACGTTGTTCCGTCAGCCATAAAGACACTCAGTAGAGGTGGGCTCTTCAGACTGACCACCGTACTAGAATAAAGGAGCACAGTGCCAGGTCATTATTCCCAGCATGGGCGAGAACCAAAGAGAATGGAGCAGGCTCAGTGAATTGCAGATCTGCTGGTGGCTGAGCCTTATTTTCCAATTCACGGCTTGCTTTCCTGGCCACTTGTTCTTCTGCTCATTTTCCCTTTGTATCTCTGCCATCTCCTGTGCTTCCAAGCTATCCAAGTCCCTTTTATTCCTATGTCTAGCTGTATCCAAAGGACTCGTTTTCAGCTCTTCCGTGGCCAGTTTTCACTGCATGGTATCTTTCTCCCCAGCCTTGTCATACTCCTGCAAGTATGGAGGCTTCTCTTCTGGGCACTGGTGTGTTCCCATCACCTTCACCAGATCCCCACTACTGGTTTCCTCTCCTTTTTCATCTTTTAAGGCGTGTCTCTCCCTCGGGACTTCTGCTTACCACATGAATCACGTTTCTGATTTCTATTCCTCTTGTCAATTGCTTTACCCTGTAGATTATTCAATTATGAAATCTCTCAGGTGTGATCTCTATTTCTGTGTGATAAATATTTATTCATTTGTGGCTTTAGATGTTTGGGGCAGATGTGACTGAGTCTGGATGTGACGAACATGACAGATACGACTTGAATGAATTATAGTCCAAACTGATCTATCTTCCATTACTAACAACCTGATGGTGATTTTGCTACTGTCTTTTTTTTTCTTCTTTTCCCCCCGAGTATTTCTCCAGTTGTATCATTCTGAGATCTGAATTTTATGTGGAGGCTGCTCTCTGTGCCACCACTTAACCAGTTGTTTTATTTCCCAGCCCAGATGGGGTGTCTGGCAAGTGACCTTTCCCTAAGGGTCTTTTCTTTTCTGCTGAAGCAGCCAGAACTGGAATTAGAAGCAGTGTAACCGTCAGGACAATGCTATGCTCACACTAAGCAACCCATTAGGTACTGTGGCTGTGCTGCTAGTATTTCAGCTCCGTATGGCATTGCAGTGAATGGAGGGTCTGGGCGGTACAGGTCCTTGCCCTGTGCTCTGCTGTGGGGTGCTGTGAGATGTGGAGCACAAACATTTTTCGCAGGTGCTTCTCCAGTGTCTAACTTTTAGATGAAAGCAGTAGCTACCTGAATGTCCAGTATTAGCAAATGATTTATAGCACAGGTGAGTCACCAACAAAACATCTCAGGTGCTAGCTGTGCTGCAGAGACAAAGAGAGTCAAAATTTCCATGGCTGCCTTACTTCTCCTCCTGCCCCAGGAGACCTCATCACATGCAGTGTGACAAGGTGCGTCTTTCCCCCGAGCCACCTTCCAGGCACTGGGACTTTGGTCGTCCTTTCCTCAGGGAGATGCTGTAAACTTGACACCTCAGTGGGAAGCAGAGTATGTGGGAGTGAACCACAATGCAGCACGAGGTAGGAAAATTGTTTTAAATCCTGTCATTGTAACTGTTTAGTGATGTGGTGGGACCTTTTTCTTAATTACTCCCAAAGGGAAAGAACTGATTATACTAACTAGGCTGAGGCTATCTACTAAACCTAATACCATTCATTATTTTTTTAAATTCTAATGTTTAAATATTTATTGATCATAGGCACACTGTTTAAACCGCCCCCCAGAAAAGGAGAAAAATAATCATGGAATCGTTTGAGCTGGAAGGGACCCTAGAAGGTCATCTGGTCCAACTCATCTGCAGTGAACAGGGACACCCACAGCTCCATCAGGCTGCTCAAAGCCTCATCCAACCTGACCTTGAAGAGTTGTGAGGATTTAATTCCTCACCTCCCGGAGTCCAATGGTGGATGTGGATGTGTGTTGCTTCCAGATGCTGGGCTCCTGTTGGCCGCAATAGTTGGAATGTGATTCTGGGCACGTTAAGGTATTCAGGTAGAGCTAAGCAGGAACTATTTGAATGCTCATCTTTACCCTCTCACTTTGAAAAGAGCAATTTTTTAAACCTGAACTGCATAGGACATTGCATACTGACTCCACAGACTTCAGAGCAGTTCATTCCGAATATCTTTTTAAGACCTTAGGACAGCATTTTCTAGCTTTTATTGTAACCTCTGCTTTCATCTCTCTTCCTGTATTCGGACAAAAAGTTTTCCTGAGTTTTCTGTGCTGTGATGTTCATACCTTCTGTCCATCTATAATGTTACACACACTTTTTCTGCTTTAAACAGAGATGCAATGAACAACCATCTGGACAAGGTGCATGTGCTTCACTTGTGGTCATTAGCACTCAGTCTGGCAGGTGATGGAGGAGATTCCAGGAGTGAGATCTTCGTGCTGCTTCTAACTGCACCTGACAGGATATACAGTTTTAGGCAAGTATCTTTTGTTGGCATCTGTTTTCCTTTCTACAGTTTGCGTATCTTCCAAGTATTGTGTGTGAAACTTCCCTGGAGGTGTTTGAGAACCATGTGGATGTGGCACTGAATGACACAGTAGGCATGGTAAGGATGGACTGGCAGTTGAGCTGGATGATCTTAGTGGTCTTTTCCTCTCTTAATGATTCTATGATGCTATAGTTCTGTGTCTGTATTTTTCAGCATGAAGGACTCTTATTATATGATACACAGGGGACACATGAACCTTGCTGGGGCTTACTGCTGGTGGTTCTGCTAGTATAGGACAACCAAGAAAACCAGGCTGAAATGAGATTCATGTGATGAACTGTCAGTTCAGGGTTTTTTTGTTTTTTTTTTTTTAATTATTATTTTAGTTCCTGGCATTAAAATTTTTTCACAGATCTTTTTAATCAATGTAATGCTTAGCGAGTCAGTGTGTGCAGGGCGTAACTCACCTCCTGGCCCTGTACACTTTGCATCCTAACCCAAGAAGACTTCAGCAAAATGAAGTTCTTGGGAACTCTGAAGAAATCGTGCAAGTGGGAAGGACTGCAATGAGAACACAGATGTCAGAAGGGAGTCTGTGATTTATATGCCTGTAGTCACCTACTGCAAGGGGCAGTCTTAAGGAAGATGAAGGCATAAATAATTTTTATTTCGTGTTGTTAGGCTGTTTCTCAAAATCCCTCCTCCTGGGTTTGCCCAGGATGCTCTGCACCTCATCTGTATCAAGGTCCCTCACAAAACTGTGCCGGGTTGGGTGTGAATGGTGCTGGGCTCACGGATCCCATCGCTCCAAACGGCAGAGCTCCTCGTGCTGGAATTAATGGCGTTTCTGGGAGTAGAGATAGGAAAGCTAAACTGGATTGCTTCCTTTTATTTTCATAAAGCTTGGTAATTTTCAGCGAGTGCCTTTCTGTGAGCTCTCAAGACACTTTTTAATTATTTAGCAAAACATTTAAGCACATGCTTTGATCTGCCCAATTCAGTAAAGCACTTAAGCATCTCTTTCAACCTGTTTAAGTGGCACATAAGCAGGTGCTTAAGTGTCTGCTGAATAGAGGAGCATTACTGAGCTAGGACCCTAAGAGGGAGATGCTCGAATATAGGAGCAGAAATACAGGTGTAGGTACCAAAATGTGCCCAGCTCTGGGGACATGAGAGCAAGACAGATCACACAGCCATGCAAATGCTCCCTCCTCTCTCAATATGAGCAGATTTCACACAGCCTTCAGCCAGTTTTACCTGCAGATTGATTGATTCTGATGTGTGTGTACATGTGCAGTTTCGGTATCACCAGCCCGGCGTCCCTGGCACCGCATTCTCTTTCAGAAGCAATAAGCCATGCAGTATGATGCAGAAACAAGTCTCCATGGAGCTAATCGGCTTTGTTTTTTTGCTTTGAGCACTTGCTGTTTCATTTTTCTTTCCCCCTCGCCTCCCTTTGCAGTGGTATTGGAGCACTGGGTTAACTCTTAACAGAACTATTGATTGAGAAACTAATGCCACGAAGTTGTTTTATAAGCTATGCTGTGGGAATAACTTAAACCTTACTGTGGCAGCGGGGCTAACATAGATTCAGTCTTTGGAATAATTTTTAGCATAGCCGTTGCCTTAGTGTTTCAGTGTTTGAACTGTACATGATTATAGGAGTTTTGGCCCCAGGACTCAGCTGGGGACACATCTCTTCCTTCATGCTGTGCTGCACGTCACCAGCTTGGGCCTCATTTTCACTGCTGCTCTGGAACACAGTGTACATTTTCTATCCAGCCACTGAGCCGGCTGCAGCACTCACAATATGCCACGCTCAGGTGGTATTAAACTTGCTTGGTTGCTTTTTATGTGCAACATTCCAGGAGCTAACCTGCACCTCCAGGGAGCAGTGCAAAACAAAAGCATGCGTGCTTGTTGCTCCATCTTCATGGAGGTTTTTTTTTTTTTGGTCTTATTTCCTTCGAAGAAACAGGACAGTCTTTGCATATGGGCTTTAAAATTCAAGAGTAGTGAAGGAAAGGTATCAGTCAGAACTGCAATGGGAAAATGCATCTCGCTAACGATGCTTAGTGATGTCAGTGAGGTTTTCAACGTGTGAAGGGCATGGTGTAGGTCCCAGCAGGAGCTGTGCAGGGTTTGGTGAAGAGGTGTGCATATTTTAAAGCACAGTGGAGCATGAATACGAATTTGATAAGCAATTACTAATGAGGCTCGCTGTCAACAGCTTTGTTTGCAGTAGGGGGAAAAATGGTAGGGGGAATAATGATAGGTGTCCAGGGTGTCAGTGGGACAACTCCATCACCAGAGAGACTGCTCCAGAGTCACCAGCACACTGGCTGGTGGAAATATATCCCAAGTGAGGTGCTGCTAAGCCAGCAACTCTTCTATGAGTGATCAGAGGGGTGAACTGACCCTTGTGTACCTTCGGTGTTGCTGGAATGTTTCTTATGCAAAGCTCAACCAATCAACCAACCAACCAGCTGTACACAGAAAGTCATTTTGTCATTTTTGTAGTACTACAATTGCTGGAATACATTTTGACAAGAGTCATGCAGAATGTCCACACCTACATGATGACATATAGTGTATGGGCATAAAGTTGGACTGTTAGGTAGAAATGATCTCACAGTGCTTTGAATATACCCCATAATAATAAGGGGTGGAGGGAACACAGGGCAAGCAAATTTTTCAGAAGGATCAGGAATATTTGTTCTACAACCAGCGCTCACTGTGGGCAGCAAATACTGAACAGGAAAAATTCTCAGGTGGTCATAAGAGATTGGCAGTACACTAATGGGAATGAAAAGGATCCTTACTATAATTCCTACCTAACTCAATTGCTAACCTAATTCCAGAGCTCATGGATGCAACTATTTGTCTTCAGGGAATTTAATGTCACTGGTGCATCAATTCATGCAGCCCAACATTTTCCATCTAGCTGTGGCACGCAACCCTGCTGCAGTGGGAGGTGAAATAAAAGCAGCAGAGGCAGATGGGGATGGAAGGGGAGGAATTTTCCATGCAATTATTAGGAGGCCTGGGAAAGTGATATAATAGCCTGTGAAAGTGATGCAAACAAAAAATGATTGAGACTCCTCTCAAAGGTACTTAAGTTATCAGCACATCAGGTACCAAGAACTAGAATTAAAAGTTAAATGTCCTGTTGCTGGGATTTGCCAAACATTCCCTTCCATTAATTTCGCAAACTCAGATCTTCAGATGTCATGGATCCTCTGTCCTGGTGGTGCTTTGGAAGTACTTGTTTTATCACTCCCTAGATGATCAGAAATATTCTGATTTCACTAAACTCTAGACTAGTCTTGTTGTTATCCTTTCATTTACATCACGCTGCCATCTTCACACTTTGCCCTCCAGAATATCAATGAAGAACTATATTATCACATTTCTATCTTGGTTTTGCTAATTATGGCTATCAGATAATGTGATTTCCTAACAGATATTCTGTTTTTCTGCTCTCACTACCAGGCCTTAGGCATTTTCTTTACCTGCTTGAATGTAAACCTACCTCTATAAACACTGCTGATTATAGCTGATGGCCCCAAACAGGTCACTATACAATTTCATACAATGTTTTTTAAATATACAATCAGGCTTCTGTCCCTAAATATATCTTGAATCCTCATTAATCTTTTTACAGCTGTATAACTGCAGAATGTAGTGGGCATTCACTACTTATCAGAGCTGCCAGATCTCTTCTTTTAAAGGGTCCAGCTACCAAGTCATGTCCCAGAGTTATACCTTGCAGGATGTATATTCAAACTGCTTTTCAATTTATTCATTCTTGAGTGGACGAATGTGTACTGTGGGTGGTCTGGTTCTACTTCTTCACTCTTAGACTGTGTTGTGTACTGGAAATGAAAGGGTTTGTGATCTTGCTCACATTCTAGTGATGCTTCACAGCATCCACTGATGCTCCCATGCCTCTGGATGCAAGATATAGAAGGTTCACAATGGAATGAGAACGGTGGAATGAAAGATGGAGGAAACATTTTACTGTTAAACATATTATTTATTGAAAAGTGCTAATCTGGAGCTGGCTCTGAAGTCTTATTTTGTTTTTCTGTACTGAACTCAATGAATACAACCTGAAAACAATGTGAAGAGCTGTAAGAATTCATTTCTCAAAACTTGAAGTTCTATTTCGTTTTGAAATATGGTTCTTCTGTTTAGAAAAAATGGTGCTTCCCTAGCTGAGAAGTGAAATGGGAGGATTTGAATATTTTGATGCGACCTTAAATGTCTGTTTGTCAGTGTTCTCATTTTCACAAGAAAATCACATCTTTTTCCTTTTGGGTAACCTGAAACCAAACCTAGGCAGCAAGAGGAAAAGCAATAGTATTTGCACAGCTTTAGTTGATATTAAATTGCTCCTATTTTCTTGCGGTGATAGCTGTGCAGAAGGCTCATAGAAATCTCGCTCCTTGTGCCATATGTTTCTCTGAGTAACTCATTCTCCTCTGCATTATCTAGAAATAAATTTTGTTCCTCCTTTGAAATTTCCTGGTTGGAAATTTTCCATGGAACCCAAATGCTTGTTAGAAACCATGGGACTGCTGGATGTAAAGCGTCCGCTTCAACACCTCGCCATTTCCTATGGGCTGCAGCCAGAGCAGAGGCAGCTCTCCACCGGAGCGGTGCTGACCCAAATGAAGACATTGGACAGCTCGTCCCAGGGCAGAATGCTGCACTGGACACTTCACTCAGTCAGAAAGTCTTAAGCTATGTCCAGCTGCAAGAGTGTTTTTCATTTGTTTCTTTGCAGTTGAGTTGCAAAATGTAAAATGTTCCTATACTGATAAATTCAGAAACTAAGCATCACGATAGTTATAAAGAATAGCAGTGTGTAATAAATATATTTATTTTTCTGGAGCAAAACAAATCTAGTTTCACTTCTTGTCTGTAGCACTGATTTCCAGTGTGGCTTTGGTCAACTCAGTAAATCAATCTGAGCTTAGTTGCAGTCAGCAGTAATGTCAAGAGAATAGTGTTTCTTTCCATCCACCTGTTGTGTAATTTATTACAAACTCTTTTAGTCAGGAGCTTTTTTTTTTTTTTTTTTTTCTTTCTATCCCTGTTTATAGTGCTTAGCCCAAACTTTGTGAGAATAATGATTTTTTTTGTGGCCATTTTAAAAACTGAACTAAACTAAAATTGATGTGTGTGCAAAATGAAACTTTCCCCTCCAAGATATCGCATTGCATTAGGAAGAAAAATTAAATTTGGATTCAGTGAAAGATAAACCATTTTATTTCCAAAAACAAACAAACAAACAAACAAAAAAACCCAAACAAAATAAAACAAACCCACAAAAACCAGTTAAAATTAATTGTAGGGAAATAAAAATAAGAACATATAAACACTATTTTAAATCAGAAACTTGAGTTTGATTTAAAATGAGTCAGAAGAGAGTTCTCTGGGGACAAGTTTTTGATTTGTCTCTAGCATTAATGCCTGAAGCATTAACACTTGGGTCCTCCTGTGTAAACACTTCAGGAGGTGGGCACAGTTGCAGATCCCAGACCTGATGCAGCTGTTCTCCAGCATTGCTGTGCCCTGGATGTTGGAAGGGAACCCAGGAAGCTCTGTAGCAATGTGAGATGCTCACGTCATGACCTCTTAACCTGAGCCCTTCCCCATACAGACGTAATTAGGACTTGGAGCATTTCCTGCTGAGAAGGTCGGAGAGTTCGGGACCCATTTCTTCAACCTTTTGGAAAATTGCTCTTTGCTCACAATCTCCTGTGTGTATACGTCATGGCATGGCTGAAGCACTGCAGTAATAAGCAGATATCGACTTCCACCAAGACATCTGCTTCACTGAGCAAGTGTTTGCCAATGGATCGATGCAGCCTTAAGAAATATCTGACTCCCTGTAAGAGGAGGGCTGCCTGTAGGTGACTTCTCACTGCCAGCTGCAGGTATTTCATGCCAGAGGAGACGCCTTGGGGGAAGGAGAGGCCATATGTGATGGCTGGGAATTGGGTTTAATTAATTTTAATGGATTTTGTGCATGCTCAATTTAGGATGTGTTGACTTTTAACCCATTAATGTATCTCTTTACATAATAAATGCAACAAGCTCATTGCAATATTAACACCAAACCTAAAGTCAAGGGATACAAAAGCTGCTATTGCAGTGAAAAGATTGTCTCCATCAGGCTACACAAGACTGTGGCCCAAGTTCAGCCAAAGACATGATTAAAATGCTCAGACTGAATATAAGATCCAATTGAAGGCAAAGATCTACAGCTCCAACTGCTCTAAGTCAGCATAGTTTCACCAAAAAACATGCTGGCATGGTGTCAGTTTATACATTTCCCTCCCCACCCTCACCCCAGGCTTCGCTCAGTTAAAACCTGCAGTCAAAATATGTATGCAGACATGTTCAGAGCAGAGCCCTGTGGCATGCTTGGCAAGTGGATGGACAGATAATACCACAACAGAAATACTTCTTGGACCTGTGCTTGAATCCTGTCATTAAGGGAAGTAATAGTGCATTTACATCCATCAAGGCAATCTTGTTCTAAACCCCCACATTCACTTCTGAGCAAGGATTGAGGTTTTTCTTAACTTGTATTTTATTACTGTTTTGAGGGAGATGTGTCTGAAAATGTGTATTGTCTCTGTTGTTCTTGAGGAGGCTGTTGTCTGTGTGTGCTTATTCCTTGCTAGGAGTTTTCTAGCCTCATATGACTCTTCCATGACATCTGTTAGTGGTTGCTGACATACCACAGCCTCACATGCTCACCCGCTGATGAAACTGTTCAGAGTTGCTGTGCAGACATTAATAGGAGAGCAAAATAAAAAACCTCAAGGAAAAGTGCAATGGAAAAGCCATAAGGTAAAAGTATCTCAATCTACAGACTGAACTAATGGTTTCTGTTGTACAAATGTTAAGATTAAAGAAGAGAAAGACTTGTTATTGCTAGTATTACTGTATGTACAACAAGCAGATTAGACAGCATTTCTTCTCATAAGTGATGAAAGATATCCAGACATCAAGAATATCTGAAGGACTTGTTGTCATCACTGACCTGGAGCCTGCAGAAGCTTATACCACCAAAAGGAGAGAATGCAGATCTTGCTGAAACAGAGTGATCTGGACTTCAACTTCTTTTTTTTTTTTTTTTTTAAGTTTTTCATTTATTTATTTTTTATTTTTTGTAAAATCAGGGTTCTAATGCCGTGGAGTCATTTAAGCTCTCTATCCACCTCTCCTTGAATTTATGTCAGAATTGTCCATTCAACTTCCAGAGTCAGCCAATCTTGTAATATATGTAATTAAAATTGACCATGCAAGACACACATATGTACAGATGTATGTGTGTGATTTATATATAATATAAATCTTTTATTACACAGTTCCTGAAATGCAGCTGGGATGTTAGTCTCTGTGCAGATTGCAAGGTGACACAGCATGTGAAGTTCATTGGCCTGTGATTAGCCTGACTTCACTTCTTTGCAGTGGCACAGCTCACCACAGCCAACATGCTCCAATGGACAAGATATGTAAAAAATAGGAGACACCAATCTGAACCTTCCCCTTTCCTCTCCTTCTTGGGCCTGGCCATGCTACAGCTACAGCAGAAGCTCTGCAGCATGCTCAGGGCTCTGGTTTGGCTCCCCACTGTGAAGGAAGGGCTCTGTGAGAAGACTAGGAAATACAACCAGTGATTTTTCATCCTTGACTGAAATGTCCCATGACTCTGCTGAGATGGATGGGCAGGCAGGAAGAACTTAACTCCTGTCAGCAGCTTGGAGCAAATCCTGCTGGAGCCTTCTTTTTCAAAATGAAGACACATTTTTGGTGCTTTGTTGATTGTTGGGTTTTTCTAAATCTATATAAAGCCTTATTGTCTTCTGTGTCTTCTTGAACCTCATAGAAGTACAATAGATGGCTTCATGTTACAGGAGCCAGGCATATCCTTGATCCTTCCACTGACCAAAATGCTATAGAGGAAGGAAGAGTAGTGGTGTGTGATCAATGATTATTTTAGATGCAAAGCCATAAATCTGTACTGTTGGACTAGTGCTGACACTTCCTTCTAGCAACAGTTGTTGAACCAAGGGGTACTCTATTAATACTCTGTGTCCTCATAGATGAAAGTTTTTTTCTTCTCAGAAAAGAAGTTGCCAAAGCTTAATCTATTGTCTGTATTGGGTCCTATGCAGATGTGTTTGCTTAGGAAAGCCACAGAATGATTTGCTGTGTGGCTTCCCTTCTCTTCTTTCTTCCTTCTCCCTTATGTCCTTACTAGTATCCTCCAGAAACTTTCATTACTTCTTCCTCTGCTGATAGCTTGTGCTGCTGGAGCGGTATGAATTTATTTGGAAACAAGCTACTTCCAAAGGCATGTTGCTTTCGGACTAGAAATGTTATTGCTGGATGAAACTTCCTATTAGTTTCCGGAATAAGAGAAACAACCAGTGGGTTCAGAAATTTGAGATGCCAAGTGAAACTGCCTAAAACCAGGAGGAAACACAAAAGCAGAGCACATGAATCATAGAATCTTTCGAGTTGGAAGAGACTCTAGGAGTTTGATCCAGTTCTGGAGGGGAAAAAAAGACAACAAACACAACACAGCTGTATTTTGTAGCTGATTCTTTATGAAATATTTTGCTGGCTTTTTTTTTTTTTTCTGTAGTAGTAGTAGTTTTTTTTTTAATTGATTTTCCAGGGGATCCCACTGCATTTATTATTTTTTGTCTTAAATGTGATAGTACATTCTCCTTATGCTCCATGAAAGCCAAAAGAAAGTAATATTTATTGCAAATCCTCTGTATTATAGCCAGCCAAATTCTCACTTTAAACTTTACTTCACATTGCAACTATCATTCTAGCCATAAGGTAAGAAACATTTTCTGGATTTATGTTTCTCTTTTAAAGAGTTGAAAAAGAAACTGGGTCCTGAGGTAGATCCTTGTACCGTGGGCCACATTCACCGGTGCTCAGCACATCCTTGGAAGAAGATTACCAAGTTGTTTCAACTGAACACACATTGAACTGGTTTCCAGGCATAAATATAAGAAGTAAAGCCAATGAATGTAGTGAATTTTTAACATACAGTGGTATTGTCACTATGTATTTTCAGAGATAAAGGTATATCTAGCAAAGTTAGTGAGGATAAAGGGAAAGTGACTCTACAATTTAATTGAGGTGCAAATTGGATTTCCTTGAAGTCTGTATAGAACATATCTGAGGAGTTTGTATTTAGTTTGGCTTAGGTTCTTTGAAACTTTGTCTTCAAAGACAACTCTTAATTTTGATGCTACAAAGGGACTGAGTAGCCAGCAGAGGGAGCAAAGGCCTATTAACAATGAACCTGTTGGCAAGAAATGTGTGACCTTATAGGGTGATAGAGAAGGAAGAGATGTGCTCTATGCAACTTTAGTCTCCCTCGGGAAAGGGAGAAAAGGTGAGAGGTGGAGTGATTACAAAGGAAAGGAATAGAGCTTAGAGTTAGTTTCAGACTTGGATATAAACTAGACTGCATTCAAAAATTTTGGAAATTCAGATGCATGAGTAAAAAGCCACCTCAATGGAAGAAAATTATAAGCAAAAAATCTTAACAGAATTGAAGAATCTGTACACCCTCTGGTTCATTTTTTTTTTTAAATGCTGTTAAAGATTTTCATTTAATGGCCATAGAGCCTTATGAAACATTTCTTACCTGGTTTTTGGTCAGCTTTCTGAAAACGACAGAATAAGCATTTCACCTCAGAGAAGTTCACAGTGAATGTGAGAGGGTAGGAAATGAAGTGAAAGAATTTGCAATTGATGGGGGAATTCTAGCTGGGGCCTGTTAAGCTTTCTGTAGGGAGTGAGGAGCACTGAGGAAGCTTTTGTTGTTTGTTTCTGTCCCCCAGCAAACACCTCTCTTCACTTAGTCTCCTTGGAACACTGGGAAATGAAAAACTGTGAATAAATAGAAGGCTCACTATCTCTCTGTGTGTGTGTGTGTGTACATAGGCTCTTACACATCCTAGGGTGCATGAATTCAGATCAACTGGGAGTTCAGTAACACCTCTAGTTTCCTTGTGCACACAGTTCAGCTTCAAGAATGTGCTATTCTGCATGCTTGTTGTTGTCCATGAGCACAAAACTGTCACAGACGGTTGTGCTATGACAATTTGCTATTAATAACTGTCTAAAATTGCCCACCATTGTAATTTTCTTGTCTTGTCCACAGGTCACCGATAGTCACTGTGGCTATCCTGAAAACCTTGGAGTTGAAAAAAAACAAAAGAAAAGTGGGAGAAAATCTTTTTTTATATATACAATTACTGTTGTTTTGTGCCTTTTCTCCCCTGCCTTTTTATTTTTCTCTTTCCAGCTGCCATCCTCTTGGTTTGCAATGCAGATGATGGTCCTTTAAATTGAGGTAACAGTTAAAGATCTGGCAAGCTCCTGCCCTAAGCCCACCTCATCTTCTCTGGGACAGCTGCAGATTTTTGTAGCTGAGAGGCATTAAGGAGTACATTTGGTATGCTTTCAAAGGGCTGGGCACTCTCATCCCCAGCCCAGAGATTTGGGAGGAGGGGAGAAGCAGAAACATAGCAAGAAAGGAGAAGGCTTGCTGACGTGAATCAGGATTTAATGAGCTGACCACCTGCTCTTGAAATCCTCATCTGCAAGATATTTGAGCCCACGAATTCAGACATGACACTTTCAGCTAATCTTACTGTCTGGCAGCGCAGTCACAGAGAATGTGACCTCAGGAATAGAGAGGATATTTCCTGGATATCCTGGCAGAGCATGTTAATAAACATTTTAACATTGGCAGTGCCATTAGATTAGGAGTCATGTAAGATCTCTGATATTTATTAAGAGTCTGAGTGTGTACATGTCAGGTTTTGAGTTCACTGAATCCTCGGTCTTCACTGGTGATACGCAGTGTGTGGAAAGAGAGAGGGAGGGGCATGCCATAACATCATCTGTAGGACTGTGCCTGTGCTTCTGGGAAGGAGAGCAAGTGCAAGATGGGCCTTCTGCAGTGGAGAAATGAGCCACCAAGGAAACTCTTCTGCTGCTCTGTTTTGACCTTTCTATATCTGTCTTCCTCTAAGCCTGTCAAAAGTGAATGCTCTGCATCCAAATTAACTGTGTGGCACAGGGATCCTCTCTGCCGTGTTATCAGCGCTGCTTGTGGTGCCCTCATTCTTATGCAGTGTACAAGCCCTTGTAAGGATGGTTGGAATGCAGCATTCAGAGCAAGACTTGTGCTCTTCCCCAGATCGCGCATCATCAAGTTACATTTCCTTAGGCACAGCTTCCCTTGTTCAGGAACACAAGTCCTTATGACTTTCCTTATTTCTCAAAATTTACAGATAGAGCTGGCAACACTACCATTTCCTGACTGAGCGGGAATGGTGGCTGAATGATTTCCTTCCAGGGGCTGATGGCCTCAATTCTTTTTTGAATTTCGAATGCTGCGATATCAGCGAGCTTCCTTTGCCTGTGATTTCTGATTCATTTCTGCATTTGCATCTCCTCCTCTTGTTGTTTGGCTCTCAGCTCAAGGACATGCAAATATAGGTGTGCCACTAATGTGTAACTTCTCCTTGTAAGCAAAGAACATAAAACAATCTGAGATTAAAGCAGGAAGAGATGTGAAATGTGAATCATTAGGCAGAAGGGGAGAAATAAGTTCACTTTATAGCTACCCCACAGACACCTTTTGTGACTTGAAATACACTCCTTGGATCAGTATCCTCTGTGCCACTGTGTCCCTAAGTCACAGTTTTCACAGCCTCACAGGCTGCTCTGTGATATAATGTTCTAAAGAAAGCCCTCAAAGTCCATTTTAAGATGTGCTTGGTTAAGTTGTCCAAACCAATCTGGCAAATTTTATACTTACTAGTTCTAGTACCGACAGAGTTCTCTTGATTAATTCTTTTCATTCCCACCTATCCTCTCTCCCTGGTACATTTGTAGGCAGAAATCAGACCCCTTCTGTCCTCCTCATGTGGTAATAGATTTGCCTTCATGGGTAATTTAGGAGGTATGCAGTATTTCGGGCAAAGTTTCATTATTTCCCTGTGCAATGATTTTCAGCACTTCAAATTTCTGTTGAATATCTGTCTCTTAATCACATTGTATCTATTCCTGTAAAACAGTGAAAATAGCATTTGTATTACTTTCATATTAGAAATGATCACCATTTGTACTGCTTTGTGTATAAGCTTGTGGTGCCAAGTGGTTGCTCTAGGTATGTCCAGCTTCTGAATACAATGAGTTGGGGACTCAAACACCGACACATTTTGTACTTTTAATGATTCTCCTACCACGTATTCAGGGTGGAGGGACATAAATAAAAGTCATTTACAACAAACACACACTGGGAAGCTAAATTATATATGTCTTTCATGCCATATTTTTTGCAGAGCAAGATACCTCTTTAATGCTTCACATAAAATATTATAGGCTGAGGTAGTGCCACGTAGATGTTGACGTGCAGTTGGAGCATTAGCTTTACTTGTGAGTGATGAGCCTCTTTACAAAATCATACTGCTCATCCAAATGAATGTCAGTGAGGTCCTTAACACTCACACCATGCCTCATAAATACCCCTCACTGGTACATGCCACTCATTCTGTCCCACTGAAACACTTCAATATTGAGGTCTCAATTTTACAGTGTCAGGATGGTGGAAGATGGGACTCTACACCTAATGATGGTAGTTGGTACAGGAGGGAAGACATCTTGTGTTGAGGCAAAAAAAATCATGCTAAAGGAAGGCTGTATATATATATATATACACATATATATGATTTTTTGCATGTGTGAATTTGTTTTTGTTTATTTATTCATTCATTTTAAACTAAAGCTGCTCCATACTACTCAAAAACAGTGAGTGATAAAAGACATCCAGTCAGAATTTAGGCCCTTTAAGCACCTTTTAAACATGTAAACTTTTAAGAACTGGCGGACTCCCATAATGTATGCAAATAAGCATAGAGAAAACAGAAGTTAAGTCCTCCAATTCTCATTTTCATTGCTGTTATGCACCTAGCTGATAGCACAGCAGCACCTAGGTGAGCTTCTCTGCTTCTGCGCACTGCATTAGCTCAGCTCACAACAGTGAAACAGTGGTGATTTGTGCCAGCTGAAGGTATGGATGTTTGAAGGGGCTGTGTAGTGGAAATGCTTTGTCACAGCCCAAACCAGTGATGGAGCACCTGGTGGGAAGGCAGGGTCAACCCAGGGGAGCTCAGGTGCATGCGGTGTACCTGTGACTGGAAGGGGTGGAGGCAGGATGCACCCCTTCCCACACCTCATGTAAAGGTTGGTGGGGGGGAGGTGAAAGTTTCTCTCACTGGAGATCTCTACCTGCATGAGGCCTTCTAAAGGTAAGCAGCGCTTTTCCTTCATTTTTGCAGCTGCTCTATTTGGGCTTGTTCTCATTTGCTGTAGTCAAATACTTTGCCACCCTGCTATTATCATGTTACTTTCCACCCTGTTATAGTGCTATAGGCTGTCATAGAATACTGGGCCCAAAAGTGTTTTCAGCATTAGTTAAACTAACATTTAAAACACAACTCTAGCTTATTAACGGAAGATTTCTTTGTCTAAACCCTTTTCCTTGAGGAGAAGGTAGGCAGTATGCATCTTGACAGAAATGTAGAAAGATGACAGGTGAGTGTTTATTGATTCTGCTTGTGGTGTGTGTAGCAGAGGAGACATATTGGCAATACTGGTCTATGAGCCTGGCTGATGTGATCTTGAGAGCAGAAAAACATTTTAATATAAGTAAGGAATAACCTGAGCTTTATTACAAGTGCCAAGTTTATTGAAGTGTGACACAAAGAAGGTTATTGGGATGTTGCTGTGTATCCATAATGTGCAAAACAAAGTCAGGAAACAAAGTGAGGATGCTTTCAGCCTTCCTTGTTTGTCAGAACACCTGGAAAAAAAAACCTTCTTTCCCATGAAAGGGATACTAGAAGTGCTAATGGCTTTGTTTAACAAGCTGGCTTAAATTCAGGGCATCAATTTGTGAGGAATATATTATAAGTTATGTTTGGTTATGTAAGTTCTGTTGTTGTCATTGTTGGGTTTTGATTCCATTTCTCTCAGAAGCTGAAGCATACATTTTTTGTGTTTGCTTTCATTGGGATGCAGAAAACCTCCTGAGACTGGAAGCGGGGGCATGACTTCCAGTTTAACTCAGCCTGGAATAGAGTTAGCCATGAAATTAGGTCTGGATTCTGATCCCAGACTTCACCTTTAGATCCGGTGCTTTCCTGTTCTTTTCTGCTAATTAATGTCTATAAAATAACAAGTGTTTTATAGTTCATCAAGCCTTGGCAGTAAAATGCAAAGAATGAACAGTATTTTTGCAGTCTTCTGGCATATTAGGATGATTGACCTGCCTATTGTCTTTGGAATAATTAAGAAGAATATTCTGGCAATGAATTAACTTATCTGGAATGTAAAATGATCTTTTATTCAATTGCAGAGGAAGAAATTAAGAGTTGTACCAGTAATCTCAAAATACATCTTGAACTGCTGAGCCCATGGCATGCTGTGATTGTATGAGGTTGTTTAATTGGATATGCTGATCGGAGTTTGCTGTTTACATGTACACAGCTATTTTGGAAAGAGAGCTTGTTAATGAAAGTAGAAGAAAAACTTTAAAGAAAAAGCACGTCTGGCACTTAACTAGGAAAAGATTTGCTTTCCTCATTAAAGTCATTATAACTGAGCTCAGGAATTGCACATGCACCAGGGAATTACTTGAATTAAGTTAATAAAGTTGTACTTTACTAGGTGTGAGGGGCTCGGTTATTCCATTAGCAGGGCCATACATGGATGCCCAAGCTCAGATCTGTGGATTGGAACAATCAGGTTATGAGGATGGAGCTGTGAAGCTCCTGTTGCGCACCTCATCACCTGGATGGAAAGGTAGGATTTTGTTTCAGGACATAATAAATTGGTGCTGCACAGGCTTAACCGCTAATCAGTAGGGTTTGATCTCAGGAAATTTACAGGAGAGCTCTTCAGTTAATTGGTAGAAACTCAATGTGCCCCTCAGCTCCTGCAGAACACTTCAGTCCTTGGCAAGATGTAGCGATGCTTTGGGGTGGTAGTGGAGGTAGCAGTCATGGTTACTGAGTGTTCTTTTCAGTGCAGGTGCTGATGGTTTTCTTGTTTGCTCCTTAGTTTTTGAAGATGCGAAAATGACTTTTATCTATGTAGCTGAAAAACACAGTAGACATGTTAATAAGCAGCTTTGAACTATATAATGTCATCTGTGAGGTGAAATGTTAGAGAACCAGCTACAAGCAATGTAGATACCTTGTTTGATCAAACACTTGATGAATAGCCAGGTTACCAGTGTGTGCCTTTTTGACGTGGGGATACTCTTGAATTGTTGCCGGTCTGGGTTTAAATTGGTTTAATCAGTGACAGAGAGATCTCAGCTTTGGACCTAGGCAAACATTAGTGTCACACAACAGTGAAGATGTCATCTGAGTAGCAAAGTTGGAAATCGCAAAATCACAGAATTTTAGGGATTGGAAATTTCAAGAACAGCATTTTTTAATGGTGCTTCTCCATATGATAGGAATAGACCAGAGTCCAAGGGCAGCAAGCTAAGGGTGTTAGGGCTGTAGAGTAGGAACTGAATTGTTTGTGGGTGTTTTTTTTTTTGTTTGTTTGTTTTTTTATTTGAACCGCAGAGAATGTGGACAAGGAATGCAGTTTGGGTCCTAGTTCTGACTGCACCCAAGTAAAATCTCTATCTTAAGCCAGTGTTTCCTTTGCCATTTGTCACTAAACATGGGACCTGCTGGCAGCTATGCAGATGAGCATGGTCAGAGCTCTGCACTGCTGCTACCTGCATTGCTTAATTGACTTAATTGAATTGCTTAACCGTGCTGAATGAAAGTTAGAGAAGGCCTTTCCACCTATGTTCACAAGATTGATAAAAATGGAAGAAAATACTAAAATTTCTACTGTTTTAACTATTTTTAACCTACTATTAAATAAAATTCATCTATTTTAATGTAGAAAGTTTTCCCCACTGTATTCAGAATCCTTTTCTTGTCCTTTCCTATCATAGTCTGATACATTTTGCTCATGGAAAAGGTGATGGACTCAGGGTTGGCCCTGTGTTCCCCTCTGAAGGGTAAAATGACTTAGTCTGACAAGTTAGGGAGCCAGCTGAGCAGTCACTTTTTGTCGGATCATCTTTTCTGGAATATATAATTATTTACCAGATATTCACATCCGTCTGTCAGCAAAGAGTTAATGATCAATTGCTAGTTAATGAACCTATAATCACCTTATTAAATCCACATTGAATGTGTAGTTAAGTGTACTCAGAGTATTTTAATTTAAAATGTAACCATAAAATCTGCAAGCGGAATGAGTGTGCTACTTTTGAGATTACATTAGCAGCAAAACAGGGGGTGGATAGTTACTGTTAATTAAGCCACACTGACAATATCCACTGGAATTTTAACAACGTGAAAGTTGCATCTATTTATTTAACATCTTGCAGTTGCAAGACTCTACTCACCCACTGTTTCTTCCCCCTTCATCCTCTTTTAATTTCTGAAGAGATTTTTGGACCAATTTTGTTATTCTGTAAGACTGGTGAGAAGCTGAAGTAAACTTTCCAGTTGTCTTTGGAATGGGCTTGACATTATTATACTCCATGGAGCGATGGAACAATATTATTTCACTATGAGTTTGTTTATTAAACCATTTTATGGGAGTTTTCTTCTACCACCTAACCAGCCTCTGAGGAAAGCTCTTGATTTGATTTCCTCTAATAAAAGTGTCCCCTTCTTGTAACATATTCATGGCCATGCAGCCCGCAAAGTCTCATGTGTTTTTGCTTTTGCATGGTTAGGTCAAATACCATAGAGCCTCCATTTCCCTTGGTTGTTGTTCTTCCTCCCTTTTTCACGCCTACCCTTGCAATATGTGAGACTGAAAGCACCAGTTGTGTGGGATTTTTGTTTAAGGGGAATTGGCTTTATGAGAGGCTTTTTGGAATTTTCTTCAAAAGATGCCAAATGTGCTTCAGAAGGAGCATTCTTTGCTGCAGCCAGTCACATCTGGAGGGCAGTGGAGTGCCCTAAGTGAGCTTCTCTTCCTAACACGTTCCTGGATTTCACTGTTGATTTGTTTACCAACAGTTTCAGAGCTCATTTCTTCAAGGTATTCTTTTATTCTTCCACCATTTTGTTTTCTGGCCTTATTCCTCATTGTTCTACACTGCGGTCTTCAGGTTTGTGCAACTTCTGCAACCCACACACTATTCAAGCTCCCTTTGTCTTTTAAAGGAATGAAACTCCATCTCTGTATGATCACCTTTGGTGCTAATGCACTTCCGCCCTAGGCTTCTGGTAAGCACTCAAAGAGACAAGGGCAGCACTCCTGTCATTTTTTATAAGATACATCCCGTAGTTTGGGTTAAAAATTGCAGGAGTGAACCAGACTGCATCCTTCTTGTTGCCACTGCTGCTGTTATGGAATGATTGTCCCTATTCCACAAAGACTTTTTTTTTTTTATCTGAAAGGAAGCGTCTTGTTTTGTCAAAGCTTTGCTTGACAGCACAAACTCTTGTAGAGATAAGGTCTTGAAAGTTTTGCACCTTCTGCTGCCCATGCTGTTCTCTGGTCCTTAGAATCTTCCCCTGCCCTGTCACCTCAGTAGCCTGCTCTCTTGCTGGTAGTTTATGCTTTGACCTTATCTCCTTATATATGAATGCTTCACTCAAGGACTTATGAGGCTTTGTCCCTGCACCTAAACTGCCAGGCATCTCCCCTTGTTTCCCAAATCCTTTCTTCACAAACAGTTCCTTGCCTGTTGTAGGTATCCCTGACAGGCAGGTAAGAAGGGTGCTTATCCCCTGTATTTCATTCACAGACTCACAAACCAGACTATCTGCAGAATGTTGTTGTTACCCTAGATACCAAACCCACACATCCTTGCTCTCTTATATGTCGTAGTGGAGAGTTTAACTTAGACCCTGTGCATTGTTCAGCACTGTGCCACTTCTCTGTGAAGGGCCATGAACATTCTGGATGCTAGGAGTGTATGATACAAGGGGAATGGATGTGAGATGGTGAAGAATGGATACTCTGTGTTTTTTGGAAAAGCCAGCTAGGGGATGCCTGTAAGCACACCTGCTGTACAGCATTTAATGTTCTTTCCCAAACATTTTTGAGACTACAGTGTGATTTGACTCATTTGTTGCTTTATTCTAATGACATTGATCCAGTTTAATTTTTTTCTTCTATGAAGAAAGTATGCTGAGTCTCTGAAGGTCATAGCCTGGAAATCTGAAAGTCAGGTCCCTGACCTGTTGAAAGCCATCAGGACCTCGTGCATTATTTTGTAATCCCTTCCATTCACTCTCTGTGTGCTAGTGCATGTGTGTGCTCACCACAAGTAAGGATACATGAAATGGAGCCCTTGCTTTGTTTATAATTGAAAACCATTGCTGAAGAAACAGTGATTCAATAATTTGAGTCTGGCCTACTGTCTCTCTACAGGGACCATGGTGAGCACAGTGGTAAATTGATTTTAAAGGGAGTACAGTGTTTCTAACTCTTTATGCAAGACTGAGTACAGTTGCAGGCTTCTACTTAATAGCTCTGGATAATGCAGGGCTCCAAGCACTGATGTGCAGTGTATGTTTGTGTATGGCAGGAGCAGATGACGTTATCTTCTCTTTGGATTTTTTACTACTGCAAAAGGAAAAAGATCAATATTAAGATGAGTGAGTGGACTGTTTAAATGAAGAAATATGGGGTAGTAATTTGATTCCATTTTGTACACAATAGTGACGTGCACAGTTTGGAGGAAATTACCTTTTTACATCTCTTGAGGGAATGTACGTCTTTCCACTTTCACCTCACTCTTGGGCTGGCTGAATGAGCTGAAAAACTACAGAATGAGCCAGTTGGTTCTTATCTGTGTTTGTCGGCTGAGGGGAGAGCTTCCCTTCATCTACAGTTGCAGAACAAAGACCCTTCAGGGGTCTGGCCAGGTCAGTTCTGCCATCAAGTTAGATTGGTACATGTTAAAATCACAAGTGGTTGACATTACCAACACTTTTTGGGTTATTCTAGTTTTGTTTGTTTTGTTTTTTAAAGTGACTTTTACTTTCATGTTTCATGTTCCAGACTCTTAATTGCAGAGTCGTTTTCCTTCTTCGCTGAAGTTGAATTGTGCATGCAACACAAGTCTGTTAATGTAGAGCAAAAAAGGAAATGTTCCAGTGGTCATGCAAAAATCATGATTGTTTAAGAATGGAAGAGACAAACTTCGGAAGAATAAACTTTTTTTGAATTAGTAGATAGAGCTGGAAAAAAAAGCAGATGTGCTTTCAGGTTTGGAAAATGGTCTGGCCTGTTCACTTTGAGGCAGTCCTTAAATGGGGAGCAAGTTAGATACACATGGGCACCAAAGACAAACAGAACAGCTAGGACTGTAATCAAATCAGTAAGTGGGAGTGACAGCCTAAGATCAGAAGGAAACCAGAAGAAGCTTCAGAGCTTGTCCAATATATCTATCTCATTCAGCTAGTCCATTAGAATAATCTACCTGTATTTACAAACTTGGTTTCTTTGAAAAAATTACAGAGAAAGGAGGATCAGTTGTCAGGTACCATTAAAAATGCTTCAGTTCCATTAACTGTGAGGTTAAGGCAGCTGATACCAGCCCAAGATCTTCTGACTACCACATTTATTAAATGTGCCACTTGTTCAGCTGCTCTTGCTTTTCCCATGTAGCAATTCATTCCAGCAGGGAATGAGTGACAAAATGGGGAGGGTAAGGGCAGCCCACACACTTCATAGCTGCCATTAGGAGTAAGAAAAATGCAACCTGCCAGGTAGGGAGGAGCGGGAGATGGGTTCAGCCTTGACAGGGGCTGCAGGAGTTGGTGGACAGGCGATGGCATCTCGTTGTGTTATGTGATTGCCGGAGGTCATAGCTAATGGCTTTCCAGTCTGCCCATGGCAGTTTTTTCTGGTGTGCTAGGGCAATGCGGAGGATACTGATACACACTTTTCTTCCAGTTGAAGTTGCTCAGAAAGCAAGCTACCAATGCATTGTTTTTTTTTTTTTTTTTTTTTTTTTTTTTTTTTTGTTGTTGTTGTTGTTTTTGGTTTTTTTATTCTGTCTGGAGAGATTCATGGGCTGTCTCATTTAAACTTCTGTAAATATTTGTATGGTACATAGTTTAGCTATGCTTTTTCAGCTCCTGTACTATGATTTGGAAGATATTAATTACAAGAGATCATACATTTTTTCTGGTAGCTTGTAACAATTTTATCTGTTTTGAAAAGTGTTCAACAACAGATACACTCTGATGGTTCAACGAGTCCATTCAGAAGTACTTTCCACTTTGCAAGGGTAATTATCTTTATTAGTCCTGTACCTTGATAGTGTTTCATCAGAGCATTTAGGAGTGTCAAATTCTATTAAGGATAAACTAGCTCATGGAGGAAATAATTTGGAGCTATGTGCAGATGATGATGCTTTAAGAGGCTTAAGTGCTTGGTGGTTTTTCCACTTATTGTCTGATAATTTTTTGGTAATATAATTTACTTTTATTATTATTTTGGCCTCGTGTCTTTGAAATGGCAGCCTTCCCCTCATAAATAAATGTGGAAAATCTTAACACCTCTACATATAATAACTGATCTCTAGCTTAACAGACAGCTAGTGATTTTTAATCATGGAGTCACACTTGTAGAATCATTTGAGTTGAAAGGGACACTTAAAGGTCATCTAGTCCAATTCCCTCTCAATGAGCAGGGACATCTACATCTAGATCAGGTTGCTTAGAGCCCTGTCTGGCCTGAACTTGAACTTCTCCAAGGATGAGGCATCCACCGCTCTCTGAGCAACCTGTTCCTGTTCTTCACAACCATTATTGTGGGAGAAAAAAAAACAACCTCCCTCCTTATATTCAGTCTAAATGTATCCTCTTTAAGTTCAAAAAAGTTTCCCCTTTTCCTATCATTAACAGACCCTGCTAAAGAGTCTGTCCCCTTCTTTCTTACAGCTCTCTTTAGATACTGAAAGGATCAGCCCATGTCAGATGTGCCCTTCTGTCGGTACATTGTAGATTTAGTAGTGTGGTACACTAACTACACAAGGAGTTTTATTTCTAAAATGCCTCTTTCCAAGAGCTGAACTGTAGAGATGAGGCAGGAACTAGGCATAGCCTGTGTTTGCATGGCTTAGCTGTGCAGTTAAAGGTGCTTCTCGCTCACTGTCTGTCTCACTGCACCTATCGTGCACTGTGTGCCGAAGTGGGAAGTATTCCGAACTGTTCTGCCTCACCTGAGCTGCAGAGCAACGATGTGAGAAAACCGAGGGGAAAGTGCTGAGACCCATGGAAAAGATTCTGTTAGTGGTAAACAGGAAGATGAAACTCCAGAGGAAGTCTGAGACGGTGCAAAGTGTGTCCTGTTTGATTTCCCCAGACAGCTCAATTTCTTTGCATGCCATTAGCACTTACCTTCCAGACTGTACATGTATTAATCATACTAGAACTGCTGTCCTCAGCTCTCAGGGAGTTTGGCTTTTCTCCCTTCACATACTCTTCATCAACTTCAGCTCTCTTTCTCTCATTTTCTTAGCACTTGAGATTTTTTCTGTGTTTGAGAGGAACCAATATAGTAAATAAACAGGAGGAAAGGATGACATCGATTATTGCAAGGTAGAGAGTGCTTCCATTTGTTTAAATCTCAGCCTTTCCAGCGCTCCTCTGCTTCCAGCATCACTTAGTGTTTTGCTTTGGGGCAGACATCGTAAGGAGGATAGAGATGACCACGCCTAATGCATATTAGTGACAAAAATAATCAGTGGCACAAAGGGGACAGCTGGAGGCTCATGACATCAAACTGGGAGAGATGCTAGCATGTCAGTGGCAAGTGGCATTGAGCAGCTTGTCAGTGGGCTGCATAAATGAGTTCCATGGGAAAGGGAAACCCTGTACCATCCACCAAAGGCAAAGAATCCCACAACAAAGCTGGAAACTGGTCAGCTGTCTGGGGAGAAGCCCTGTTGGAGAGGACGCATGGATTCTGATGAACCTGAAGCACATCATGAACCTTAAGTGCCTCTGTCTGGAACTTGTGATACCACCTGGAGCACTGTGACCAGCTTCAGGCTTCCCTAGTACTAAAAAAACTGGTTTTCTAGATAACCGTATTTAGGCAGCTGGATCTACCTCAAAGACACTGTGCTCCTTTTCCCTGTGCTGAAAAAGCTCCTGCATTAATAACTGTTAAAAAAGCTTTTAAAACTTGGTTCTTTGTCATGCTACTGATGCCTCACTTTATTGCAAATTAAGACACATGACTACTTCTGAGAAGAGACAAGGATTCAAAATGTAAGACTAAATAGCAAAGTTGTTTATAATACCAAAAGAGCAAAACTCTGCTGGGAAGTATCTGACTTTACAGGGCAAGTGGCAACCAGGTTGGGTGGAAATGTATAGGGACAAAAAAATGGATATTTTTGTTGACTGGATCAAATGGTAAAGACTCATGCCATCCTTGCAGGAAAGGAGAAGGTAGGAGACCAGCAGTCTCCTACTGAGAATAGTCAGATAGAATAAAGATTTAAAAAAAATAAATAAAATAGAATAAAGTCTGCCTAGGTTTACCGAAGTGTGTGCTTTTGCACTGCATCTCTGTAAATAGGTTTATGCTGAACACTTTTTTCATAATAAGGTAGTTTGTGTGGACATATCTTGGCAAAAATAACAAAAAACAAAACAAAAAAAGCCAAATACCTCTGCAACCCTTAGATATTATGTCTATTTCTAGCTTCCCTTTGCTTGCCTTGTCTGGGCTTTTGTGTACTGTCCCAGGTGTAGCTGCTCTGTGCGATGACATTGTTCCCTCCAGCCCCCAGTGATTAACTTCCAGCCACACTGTGGTGTGATTTGATTCAGTTAGAAGAACCTGGGCTGGAAAGGCTACTGTACAGTGGGTGGGTAGATCTGACATCGTTCTCACTTCAGTACCACAGAGCAATGATAACTCAATGAAGTCTCAGATATTACCTCTCTTAATCTAGAAGAGAACATAGAAAAAAAGTAATGCTAGTGTCAATCTTATCTCATCATTTTTTGCCTTTTATCATCCAGTTTCTCAGAAGCCTCAGTCTGTTCTTCCTTTCATACATTTGTTTTGCTCTGACCGTGTGCTCCTCTGGCTCCCATTGGACTTTTAGAGCTACAAGTTTCTGCTCCAATGTTCTTGCAGGAAAGTTTGTGGAAGTGCGTCCCAACCTGCTGCAGGTAAAACCACCTGCACTAAACTGGGTGTTTAAGGTAACCCACTCTGGATTTTCCTGAAGTAGGCTAAGTATGTTAAAAGGACAGGCATACCAAGTTCCTTCAGAAAGATGCAGGGGCACCTGTAGTACTTAGGAGCAGCTAACCTCCAGTAGTAGCAGGAGCTGCTCTGACTATCCAGCTGCAGTGTGAGGGTGGACTTCTGCACATGGACTGATTGACAATGCACACTGTAGTTGATATGGATCAATTGCAAAACAGAAGAGTGTGTGCATTCAGTTTTACTGGTGTGGCTGTGTCTATTTAACCAGTGCAATGTTAAGAAAGGCCATTCATGTGTTAATGGGACTACTCCATCTCACTCTGGTGCAACTCTTACAAAGCAATATTGATATTTCATTTGTCTGATAGCAGTTCTATTTTGTGCTCCTTTAGAGGACCCATTTTACATTATGTTTTATTTTTCTTCCTCTTTTCCTTTATATAAGCACTGAAATGCATGCTTACCTTCAGGTGCATGAGCACTAATAATGATTTTTAGCAGGAATACCATCGTGATCTGTGTATTTTTAAAATCAGCTACTTTTATTGTGCTGTTACAATTGCTGGTTCAGTGGAACCTGAGTTATGAGCTTTCATTTTCTGGAAAATTAATCCAGGCTAATTGCTGCAAATGAGATTAATTAAACAAGAATAAAATCTTGCAAGGCATATATATGTAATATTTTTCTAATAAAAGCTGCCTTAACTCAGTTGTTTTTTTTTGTTTCATTTCCAAATCAAAGAAACTGTTCTGCTCTAAAAATCATTTTTTATTCATGTGAAGAATAGTTTAGCATCAGTAATTCAGTATAATCTGCATGTGAACAGACTGTATTCTTTATTTTCTTCCCCTCCCCTTGTGTGTGTGTGTGTGTGTGTGTGTGTGTGTGTGTGTGTGTGTGTGTGTGAACTTCCTGCCTATTGCTTTTCAGTATTTGGATACTTAAGTGCTGCTGGTGAACACTATCTGCTTCTCTAGAATTGGATGGGGCCAATCTCTTTTGCATCTCTGTTGCATATTTGCAAGTGTACTGCTACACCATCTAATCACCATTTCTATATCCTTAATGCCTGAAGCTTTCTTGTTGATACAGTGTTGGGGATTGAAAACAAAGAATGTAGTTCAAGAATTTAACCCTAGATCAAATCAGAAACTGTTTTGTTTGCTTGGCAGCTGTTGAGTGTGGTCTTCTAGTCCACACCTGCCAAACGTGGTAGAATCCTCATGTTCTCACAGTGCTTTCCAGTGTGTAGTACCAGAAAGAAAAGCTCATACCTCCCACCTATAGCTGAATAAAGTAGTTAGGTATTTCAAGCAGGGCTCAAGTTTGCTGGAATTTTAATTTAGATGGGAAAGTAACCCTGTATGTCAAGAGCTCTCCATTTGTAAATATGTGCAGGCTGGTGACTTGATGCTTAAAAGTTTCTAAAAGCTTCATCACTGGAACTTTCTGAAAATACTAGGAAACATCTTTTGTAAATGGCACAAATATTACTGATCCCACCTTGATACAATCCCATTTTTCTTTTAGCATTATTTTTTTAGACTGTTTTCCCAGTTAAAATTAGAAAGAACCTTTCATATCTACCAAACAGGGCTCAATTTATTTGTCCATTTCTACTTTTGCAGTGGTGACAGCAGGAACTAGCACAGAAACAATGCTTCACTCACAATTTTCATAACAGAATTGTAAATATCAGTAGAAACCCTTCAAATTATGAATACCTGTCCTAAATTCTTGATCAGTTTTGAGTGACAAGATATTTCAAAACTGTTTGAGTAAGAGTAAAATATCTAAAGGTTAAGTATAGAAATCCAGAGGCTAAGTACAAAATTTTCCTTGGTATCAGTTATGTTGTTTCAGCTAGTGATATTGGTGCAAGAAAATGAGAAGAAGCTGTAGTGTAGGGAAACGAGTAGAATAGGAATTGGTAGTATTCTTCATAGCTCAGAGACTGGGCTGGTGCACAGCTTGACAATTCGGAAGGCAGCTTTCTGACCTAAGGCAGCACCAAAGCATGCATTTGAGTTTTTCAGTAGCAATTAATATTAAGTCAAGACTTAATATTAGAATTTTTGCTCTATGGAAAGTTTGTTTTTTTAGGCTTTGTTTACAGTCTTTATACACTTCTGTTCTGCCTTTTTTTTTTTTTTTTTTTTTTTCAAAAGCCAAATCAGTAGCAAAAAAATTGCATAGAGTGTTGAGCGCTATTTCATTTAACATGGTAATACTCAGTGTTGCGTTTGGGGTTGAACATTTCGTGGTAAGTTACCACTTTGCCTCCTGGGAGCTCAATTTCTCTTCTCAGGGACAAAGCTGTACCGCTAGACCACATCTGCCTTATCTGTGCTTGCAATTGAACAGCTCTTGTTGAAAGTACTATCGTGGCTAGAGCTATGTGGTCTATGTAGTGACTCTGGATTGTAGATGAGGGAAGAGACTTGAGGCTCTGAGGCAGTTCATGATAGTTTGCTTTAATATTTGAAGTGACCTAAACTTTTAAGATGTGAAGTATTTAAAGTAACTATTTTCTGGAGAAAGTGAACAAAAAAAAAAAGTGCAGATTTTAATTTCCTCTCCACAGGAAATGACTATATAATTAAGCATATGCTTAAGCAACTAATTGGAGGGGGAGAAAAAAAAAAAAGCCTTTCTGCATCAGGTTGTCAGCAAAGTGATGGTCCCCAAAAGTGGCAACACTAACACGATAGATATCCTGGGATTTCTCCCTTGCATTAGAGGTTACTCATTTTTCTTGTCACCTGAGACAGGTGGAAAATTTCAGATGTTGTACACATCTCCATTTCATTGCTGCTTCTTGCCCTATTGCTGTACTATTTTATCTCCTGAATCTTCTCATCCACGCTTTTTCTTTGGCTGGCACCTTGATGAGCCTTGCAAGCACTGCTACCTGTTCTGCATTGGTGTGTTACAAAGCAGCCCTGCTGAGCTCCTGGTGGATCCCATAGCTGAATATAGGAGTTAACACTGCCTAAAGTAATTGACAGCATGTTCTTGTAGATTATTTTTAGTGATTCTGAATGCAGAGTTAGATGAGGAACATGTGCTTTTGGTTTGGCTCTTTCTAACTTGAGCAGCTTTATGAAAAATTAAATATTAATTTCATCTTGCTCAAAGTCATGACGAATTCTCTTTTAAAAAAAAGCACAAAGCTTTGCGTGTTAGGCTCTTTATGAAATGGTAGAGAGAAGCCTACACAGTATAAAGATAAGTGAGACAAATGCCCAACTGCAGTGCGTGTCAATAGATAGGAACACTCTTTTCTTTGACTGCATTACCATCAAACAACATGGATAAAGGCAGAAAGAGAAAGATTGCTATCCTCACTTTGCAGATACAGAAGTGGTCTATTATCAGCCACAGCTGTGCTAAGCTGAGCACGGCAAACCAGTGAAAAGCTGGAGTGAACTACTTAAAAATACATTTACAGAAGCTACAAAGAATGGAACAACTGAGGAAAGGCACAGGTGAAATAAATGTTTTGTCTTACAGTTGTTGTTTTGAAATTTCCTGAGAAGTTGCTTGTACACGCTCAGTGTAAAAAATTTAGTATAATAATATGAGCTCTTGATGTGCTTCCATATGGAAGCTTCCTGAATCCCAGATAGGAACAGTGATCCTACTCTTTTTTTGGTGAAATTCATTTCAGGCTATACCTGTACTGCCTTTGTTTTAGCTGCCAGCTGATCTGCTTTCTAGTAATACAATTAAATGTCTTTGAATTAACAAAAAAAAAAAAAAAAAAGTGCTGTAATAGTGATAATTTAAAAATTCCAAGGGGAAAAAAAAGATTCTTTTCAGACAATTTAGGAAATTATTGCTTTCAAGGGTGAATTATAAAACTTCTCTGACTGAGTGACAGCAGAGCTTTATATAGATGAATCTTTCTGAGCCTTGCAGTTGATAAAAGCTGTTCAGCAGCTACAATAACTGGTCTCTATTGGAATTTTAAGCAGATTTCTTTTTCTGGTTTCAGTTAAGCAGGAAAGCAGTTTTTTGATTCTTAGAATGTTGCTGTATATAATGTACAAGAGCGCAAATGAAGGGGAAGTTCTTTCTGTAGCGTTCTCTGCCTCTTGCCCAAAAGCAGCTGTCAAGTAATTTCTGTGCTACACAGTTACTGATTTTTATTTTTTTTTAACTTGTTGCTTATACTAAAGGTCATGCTAACCTAGTTTCTGAAATCTGTGAAAGTTCAGTGAGTGAAGCAGCAGCATGTTGCTATTTTATTCTTTTAAAATAAAGATTTAGATTAATAAGATTGTAACAAAGAACAGAGAATAGTTTACTTAATAGATAATACAAAGATCATACTTTACAGAATAGAAAGGTTACAGCTGAATTCCACTTTTCTATCTTTTATCATCTAACTCAGGTGCTCAGTTTAGGAGGCTAAAATCCCAGGGCAGCCCTTATAGAGAAAGGGAATTGTCCCTGCTGACCAGGAGCCAAACCAGAAATGAATCACCCATAAAAAGAAAAATGTCCCAGTGCTGCTTGTAGCTTCTGTGTTATGGCAGATGGATGGTGCTCTTGGAATTTGGCTTAACGGCATGACTATGCTGAAGTGCCTATGATGATTCTATGAAATGTGGGTTCCAGCATCCCTGATGCATGCTAATCCTGCCCATCCACTGATAAGTTTCTTTGTCATATAATCGCAGAATTATTAAAGTTGGAAAAGACCTCTAAGGTCATCTAGTCTAACCACCAACACCATGCCGACTGACCATGTCCTTCAGTGCTACATCCCTACAGTTCTTGAACACCTCCAAGGACGGTGACTCCACCACCTCCCTGGGCAGCCTGTTTCAATGCATTGCCACTCTTTTGGAGAAGAAATTCTTCCTAATATCCAACCTGAACCTCCTCTGGTGCACCTTGAGGCTATTTCTAATTTTCCTCACTTCGTAAATGAGGAGTTGACTCAGAGCTCCTCACATTTCACAAAACAAATCATCTAGAGCCAGGTCTTTTGGGAATCTCATAAAGTAACCAAATGTCTCCTGATCAATGTTATACTAACTGTCTTCAGAATTACTGGGTCCTGAAGGAAGTATTGCCCCTGCAAACAGCTCTGCTGTGCTGTTAGCAGTTGCTCAATGCATGGTGGTCAGGGTCTCCTGATACTGTGAACTGTCTCTTTCACCCCTTTCTGAAATCATGTTGTTTGTGAAAAACAGAATGGGATCTGTGAGGGATTTAGGGAAATCGTGCCACTTTATGGTTTCAACCTCAACATTTCTTGCTTGTTGCTATTTTATCACAGGAACAAAAGACAGAGCTTGTAATAGCAGTCTGGGCTGCTACTGCTCTCCTCTTTGGGTAGGTTCTCATCTGCATAGCTATGCAATGAAAACAGGCGCGTGTACTTGCACTGTGAAGTCTAATAAAGAAACGTATATGCTTATCCAGTGTTTCTTTCTACTGACTCCCCTGGATTATTCTTGTATTCTACTGTGGTGAGCATAATGCAGACATAATAAAAAGCTTAACCCAAACAGACACAGAAATGAAAAAGCAGGATTTCAGACCAAATCTGTCCCTTTCAAATACCATAATAATAAAAGCTTATTCCCACAGAATAAATATGTTTAACCTCCAAAGAGTTATCAGTGCATTACCTCCCTGCCGCTTATGAAAAAGAGATTCAACTGGCTCATGAGTTATCTGTCTTTTATGCTCATGACAGAAAGATAATCATCCTCAGGGGTGATATATGCTAAATACTGCATAACTATGCCAAACTGGCAGCAACTGCTTCATTCTTTACAGAGCTGCCACCCACACCCACAGTCTCTGGACAACGATTGCTTTTCCTCCTAAAACCTATTTGACTGTATTTAAAACTGTCATTAAAAGTTCAGCTCTCTGAAGATTTCTGTAAACTGGGCCACTGTTAGTAAACACAGTGATTCAAAATTAGTTCCTTAATTTCCCTGCAGTCAGCTAGAATGTGGGCAAGTTTTTCTTCTTTCCAAATGTATTCCATAGCTTGTGCTACAAAAGCAGTGGCAGAGATCAAGTTAGTGGGGCACAGAATGGGGCCAAATGTGCTGAGGTCACAGTCATAGGGTCCTAGAATGGCTGGGTTGGCAGGGACCTCAAACATCATCTAATTCCAACATGCTGTGGGCAGGGTTGCCAGCTACTAGATCAAGCTGTCCAGGATCCCAATCAACTTGGCCTTGAACACCTCTAGTGGTGAGACATCCACAGCTTATCTGGGAAGTCTGTGCCTTACTACCCTCTCTGTGATAAAGTTCCCCCTGACATTATGTGCCCACGTAAGAAATCAATCTCCTTCCTGTTTTTGATCTTCCTTTAATTATTGAAAGGCCACAATGAGAACTCCTGGGAGCCTTCCCTTTTCCAAGCTAAACAAGCTCATTTCCCTCAACCTGTTTTCATAGGAGATCTACTCCAGCACTGTGATCATCTTTGTGGCCCTCCTCTGGACTCATTCCATCAGATCCACCTTCTTCCTGTGCTTGGGGTCCCAGGCCTGGACACAGTACTCCAGCTGGGGTCTCACAAGGGCAGTATAGAGAGGGACAATCACCACTCACTCCTTATTGGCCACCCCTCTTCTGATACAGCCCAGGGTACTGTTGGCCTTTTGGGCTGCAAGCACAAACCTCTGACTCATGTTAAGTCTTTTATCTGCAGCTAGTGGGGTGTTACTGAAGGGTAGTTTCAGGGCTGGGAGAAGCCTCAAAGAGCCCAGGGGTGTGCAGGATGTTCCCTTGAGCCTGGGACTTCCTTTATTTGTATTCTTCAGCTGCATGCACAGTTTCTTGAGATACAGATCTTTTATTTCAGTGTCTGTCTGTAGGTAACTCTCAACTGCCTTCATGACTGTGCACTTGGTAATTATAAGGTTTTGCTGTTGTGTGACATATTCTGAAAAGGAAAACCCTACAGCAGTAATCCCACACATGGCAAAATATTTGCCTTTAGAATTTGGTACTATGAACAGGTATGTGATTGCTTGGGCTGTTTTTTGACAACTGTCATTTAGGGAAATCAATTTGTAGATTACGAATAGTAAACCCAAGGTGTGCGATGAATGAGGTATAATGATAGGGTTGACTTCTCTCAGCCCATTCTTTGGATTAACCTACCAATGTGCTGCCTTCTTACCATGTATTAGGCATATTCACCTGTTTAGGGATGAAATCAAGCAAGTTCTATCTATGTAGAAACACACAGAAATTTTACCTGTTCATTTTAAAAACTTTTTTAAGGACTAAAAACATAAAAGTAGTGCGTATTTCCTATCTTGACAAATTCTTGAAAATCCTTACTGGATTTACGAGTAGTGGTTGGGCATGCGGGACAATACGGGAAATGGTGGGTGAGAGAGTGGATTTTTAAATGGAAACCTCCTCCTAAAACTACTGCCAAGGCCCTGGTTTGCACAGGTGGACCTGGTCTGTCTGTCCATCCGGTAGCACTATCCTGTTCCTTGCTCTGAGAGCAGCTGCTCTTTCTTCACAAACCTCTGATACTCTGCTAGGAACCCAAAGGAGATGAAATGCATCAGACAGCAGCTCTGTGCTGCCTGATGAGGTTGTTTGTGTTACATACACTAGCCTGCTGGGCTACCTGTCTGTGCTTCCAGTAACTTTATTTAACTTATATTGTTTTCTCTTTCTTCTGTTACCTTTACTCACCTCACCACATCATAAGGTATGCTACATTGAATGAATCCAGTTGTTTCTCTTCTTCTGCATACGAGAAGTTTTTTACTCTCATGATGATCTTCCTAGCCAGCTTTCCCTGCCCACTTCCCAGTATGAGGTGCAGCACCTTAGCCATGCTCAGCCAGAGCTGTATTTCGGACAGTGTTTTAGCACTACTCATTATTTCATTAACTCCAGAGTAAGAGCTTTATTTCATTCATCTTACTGTTCTCACAACAGCATCACATTGGTAGCTCGTGGGTCATCCTGATATCCTATTGCTGTTTCTTTTCAATTCTTTTCATCTTCATTTGGTGAACTCCCAAATCTTATCTTCTTGATATACAGCTGTAAAACTGTGACTTTGCACTTACAATTATGTAAGTTTTCAACATTTTTACATTTCTTTCTCAGTCCTCCAGTTTTTCCAAAACAGTGCTAGAATCATTGCCACTTTGAGATGTTCCCCAGCATCGTATAGTAGATTTCATCAGCATGTCCTTTATTATTATGGTGAAGAAATTAATTAAACTGTGAAGTAAGGGTGATCCAAGATTCATTCTTCCTTACTTTTAGCCTTGTTTTACTCTATAACCAATCCTCTATATAGCTTACAATATTTTAACTACTCCTGATCTCTAGTTTTAGTAATGATTTCCCATGTGTCCCTGTTAAATGCTTGAAGTCCAAATAAATGAGATCTGTGGCATTCCCTTTGTGCAGAAAATCAGATTTGTTAGTAAAAAAACAGATAACAATTGGATAATATACTCTTACATTTCCTCTTTAATTTAGCACATTTTTAAATTTTCCCATCAGAATTTGTTTCAAAATTCTATAATTGCAGTCAGACTCAGACTACAGGACCCAGACAGCTTTTCCATCAACCAGCAAACCCTATATTTGCACTTTTCAATCTACATCACAGACTCGGAGAGGTATGAAGTATTTGTTGCTGGACCTGTAACTTAGGTTCTTAAATTCTGGGATGGTAATTGCCAGGTCTGCATTTTCTAATACACTAACTGTGGCAATTTCCACTGCTACAGTATTTTCATTTCCCTTTCATATTCTTCCTCCTGCCTTCTGACAGTCCTGTACTGACATATCCCTGTTTATCTCATTCTGTACTCTTAAAGTAGCCAGGAAGATTTCAAGTCTCTCCTCTAAGCTTAACAATCTTCATATCAGTCATGCCAGGCTTGATACCTAAAGGTCAGGTACAATGTGTACTCAGGGAATTACCCATCTGCCAAGAAGGGCCCTGTGTCTATGAATACTTTCTAGGGATTGGACATCCAAAATCCTTCCTCTGTTGCCAGTTTTTGAGTCCTGTGTTGATCGTCAGTGGCTTGTTCTATTTCATCCTCCTTCTCTGGGGGCAAGTTGTAATGATTCTTGTTAGAAGCTGTATGCCACGAGGGTGATGCTTGTAATACAAATGCACCATTGAGTGGAGGGGATTAGGGCTTCTTATTTCTTTCACCTCCTGTGCAGTAACTAGTCCTGCAACACAGGTGCACCTTCTCTAGGGATGCCTCTTCCTCACTCAAATAGAAGATTGTCACTGAATAGATTTATTTCAGGTACTTTTCTGAGTGTGCCTGTAGATATGAAGTACCTGAAGCTGTGTTAGTCATTAGATAACATTTTCCTTGATTCTGACACACACACAGGAACATGAATTCTTTAGTTTAGGGATATAAAATGGCATTCCATAGTTACATCTTTGTCTAAATGATACAGAAGACCACATAGTATTTTTGAAAGTTTCCCAAAAGATATTGGTGTTTACAATAAATATATGATTTAGTAGGGAAGAAGTTGAAAGCAGTGCTTTTCTCAGCTTTTAACACTGCGTGGCCTGTGATGTAGTAAAAAGCTGGAGGGTAGCTTGCAGTTCAGCAACAGCACCTTACAGCAGTCAGCTAAATTGGGACGATCTATTCTAACAGGAAGGGAGAATCTTGAAATCTGGCCTCTCACATACTAAAATTTCAGTTCTGATTTATTCATCTGGACAGAAAAATTCAGCCTAAATACACTTCTGAGAGGAAAGGTATCCTCAGCAATTTTGTTCTGTATTATCATAGAATGAAAGAACAACCTTATAAGTATACTTATTTCTTCTTTAAGACAGTTGGAGGACCATATCTGAGTAACATTAAGTAGCTCTGTAGCTCTCAGGTGGTCAACAGAAATGCATTTCAGTCAGTGAATATCGTAGAGTCATAGAATTGTTTGAGTTTTAAAGGATGCTTAAAGCTCATCTACTCCAACTCCCCTGTATGAACAGGGACACAACACCTACAGTTACATCAGGTTGATGGTTGATCAGAGCCAGGACCAGCCTGGCCTTGAATGGCTCCAAGGATGGAGCTTCCAATACCTGTCTGGGTAACCCGTTCCTTTTCCTCACAACCCTTACTGTAAAAAAAAGCATTCCTTATGTCCAATCTAAATCTCCCCTCTTATTGAGACCATTTTCCATTGTCCTGTCACAATATACCCTCCTAATGAGTCAGTTCCCTCCCTTCTTTAGGTGAAGCATGCTTTTTTTTTCTTTTTCTTTTCTTTTTTTTTCTGCTAGCACAAGAAGAAGGGCGTAGTAAGTAAATGAAAAGTGTAAAAGTCTGTGTAAATGTGAAATGGCATCGGTTGAGCCTACAGAAAATAGTATCTGGTGATGGAGCAGAAATCTACACAGGTGCAAGAAACAGTCTGACGGTTGCATGGTGGAAAAAAAAGGCCAAGCATCACCTACAGCTGCAAAATGGTCACTTTGACAATCTCTGAAGAGAGCTTAATGCTTCTCTTCCTACAACTAGGGTTTCATTTAAGAAGAAACTTCCTTAGCATCTGACAAGAAAACTATTCTAGATTTATGGATGATCTAAACATGAATAGCAGATAAAGGACAGACCTCCAGGTACTGTGGCATGCAACAGTCTAATGTTGAAACGGTGTAATGTTGAATTCCTAAATATGAGGTCTCTGAAAACAACCACCTACTTCCCTGTTTTTTACTGCAGTTTGTCTGTAGGTCAGTCTGTTCTTCTTTGTAGGAAAACCTCACCCTGATATTATTGTGAAAAGCCCTGCTACAGTGGCATTTAGAAAGTAAAAGATGTTTTAAATAATAGCTACTTGAGATGTATTGTCCTGTGATATCCTTGAGATCTCCCAGTCTCAGTGATAAGTCATTAGAAGTCATGCAATTATACAGTTAGAAGTCATCAGTGCCCTGTCTTGTTGTGTCTGTGTCTTTGTAAATCTTCAGCAAAATTACAGAGCAGCTAGTTCTTGAAGACTTTAGATGGTAAATTTAAAAACAGTTCTGGGGGAGACAGGGACCGTGGGTGCTTGTTAGTTTCAGGTAACGGTTCATTCAGTTCTTCCTCTATGAATTTAGCTTTCTTCGTCTGATGGAGCCAGGACACTCAGTCTGGGGACCATGAATGCAACACTTCTGTTTCTGGGAGCTGCTTATACCACAGTCACTGATCTAGGGAAGTAAAAAGACACTTAAAACACACAAAAGAGTGAATTTCTCAAAATAAATAAATAAAACCTCTCAGCAATAAAATTTTCCCCCTTCAAAGCAGGAGAAAAGGGTTTAGAAACGGTAAATACTCAAGCTGAAGCAGATATGAAAGACAATAAATTGAAGAGCTTGAAATTAGTTTTAAGGTGGAAGGTCATTGTGCTGCGAGTGAATTCATAGAGCAGCCAGCTCGAAACAAGCTGCTGCTGGAACGGACAGCAGTGTTACTGATTGGAGTGTTTATCTAACTATGTGTGTACTTGACCAGGTGGTCTGGGGTGGTTTCATAACCCACGGTGGGCTCAGTGATGATGCAGAATGGGTACAGCTGGCTTTGTTGCATCTGCTTAGGAAAAACAGCATCTTAACCACAAGAATATTTCTCAGCCTGAGAAACTGTGACAGTGGGCAGGGTTTCTCAGATCTTGTTATTTGTTGGCAGTTTAACATCTGTTGCTGTTTCTTGGGTAGAAGGAGCTATAACTGCAAAGGTGTTCTTGAGTGTTTGGACTCTGTTAAAATATATTATGTTTAAGAAATCAGTGTGAGTGAATCACAGAGGATGTCCCAGACTTGCACCAAAGTGCTTTAGTACCTTGCTATTATGGAGAAAGCATTTTGTTTCCTTAAAACTGTCAGCATTTTTTAATCAGAATTTATTCTGGGCAGTGAACATTTTGGAAGAAAAGGGTGGGCTCTGGAGAGACAGACAGTCTTTTATTTGGTACATGATATGGAGAGGCATGAGACTGGGAGATGTCAGAACACAGGTGGACTCTGTATTTTATTGCATTCAGTTCATCCCCACATTGGTGATGGCACTTGAGTTTTGAGAACAGCATCATGCTGTGTATTTTCTGTGTGCAGGATGAGTAGACAAGACATCATGTCGAATGGGCTTGCATTTAACAAAAAACCTCCCTAAGCTGTTGTTACCATCAGTATTAAGGGGGAGGAAATCAGCAGAGACAGGAGAAGCTCAACCTAGTGTAGGTGGTCACTCCGACCTCCTCCTCCAGGTACTTACTCCTTTTCACACCAAGAGGCCAAGGTAGCATTTCCCTGCACAGCGGTCAGAGAAAGTGAGGAAACACCATGGTCCATGAGGCATGTTAGCTGTGGGGAAATTATCCCATAAGGTTTTCTTGACTGCCCATGCAGGTGTTCAGCTAAAGCAGCAAGTAGAAGAAACCCTATGTGTTGGCTCTCTATACAAATGGAAGCACTTCATCCATTACTCTAGACCTGTTATTTATTTTAAGCCGGTGATCGTGGAATCATAGAAACATTAAGGTTGGAGAAGATCATCTAATCCAACTGCCAACCCATCCTCACTATGCCCACTAACCGTGTCCCTCAGTGCCACATCTACACATTTCTTAAACGCCTCCAGGGAGTGCAACTCCACCACCACTCTGAGCTGCCTGTTCCAATGTCTTACCACTCTTTCTGAGAAGAATTTTTTTCTAATATCCAAACTGAGCCTTCCTGGTGAAACTTGAGGCCATTACCCCTTGTCTTAAACATACCATAAATGCATAGTTTTCATAACAAGAGTAATGTAAATCTGACATGCTGTATTACTAAATTATTTTGTTTTCCCTCATAGTGCCCATCAAACAAACAGTTAAGAAACAGCTTGTTGGAGCCAAATGAGTTCTAAGCTGTCAGCATCAATCACGAGCAGATCGTTTTGTTGGAGCACACAGCAGGATGTGTGCTGGACGTCAATCAGAGGTGACACATTGCAGAAGTGGTGGAGGGATAGTGCGGGTACCACTGTTAGTATTCAGGGATGCAGAAAGACAAAGTTTTTTTTTTTTTTTGTTTGGTTAGTTAGTTAGTTATTTTCCGTGGGAACATGTACTTGACAGTTGTTTGTCTCTGCGTACAGCACATCACTTGTGAAGATCCAAATTCTATGCTTCTCAGAAGTCAGGTCTGGACAGAGCTGAGATTTTGATCTTGCATAAGATCCTTCCACAGACGATTGTAACCATGTATTAGGTGACCATTTTAAGAGATGGAAAAGAATTTTATGACAATGCAGGCTGTCACTGGAAAACCAGTTCATTAATTTGATGTTTTGTTTTTTTTTTCTTTTTCCTTATAGTAATATCCTTAAAGCTGCTTGTAAGTAGATTCTTTCAGATGTGAAAGTTGTGACTGAAGGGGGTAAATGAGAAAGTCAGAGGCATATGCAGAAAAACTTGTATGTTTTTCTGTTTGAAGATTGTTGGAATGGTAAATTGACATTCTCTTGACATTCCAAACCAGAACCACCAGCACCATTCTGTCCCCTGGGTATAAATAATGTTTTCTACAGAGTGAAGGGAGCTCCAGGAAGAAACACTGACAGAGATCAACCACAGAATTGTTGACAGCCTGGTGTTTCTATTTGGTGGCTGATTCTGAAGTTCAAATTTTCTGTAGGACACTGGAAAAGCATTGCTCAGATATATGTCTATGCTTGCTTCTGGTTTTCAACACCAGCTACACATGTATTAGGATTTTTCTGAGGCACAATGAGGACATATTTCTGAAACTTAAAATTTTAGAGTTTTGTCGAGAAGGGTTTTCCTTTTATTTTTATGAAGATCATGGACACTTTGTCTTGCAAGAATAACACAGACTTGGTCCTGTTATAAGAAAGAAAGGGCACAGCATAGGAAATGTTGAATTATCTCTAGAGAACACTTCATGACATTCCAGTGCTTCTGACATTACAATACAGGTGGGAACATTATGCTCATTTTCTGCTTGTATTTATGAAGTTGAGAGAAAGAACAGTTGGGGTTGGTTTCAGCAGTTCTTAGTGGCATCATGATCCTAGTTTTCTGAACAAATTCCACATGACAAAGTTCTTGTAGAAATGTTTCATGCAGCTCCTCTTGGCACATTTTAGTATTTTTTCTTCATATGATTGGGAAATGAAGATGCATTTTATCTGAAAAAGATTAATTATAGAGCAGTGACCAAATAATTTGAATTTAGATCAAACCAGATGAGGAGATTATCAAAAAGGAATTAATGCAGAACTTGTATTTTCCGTGGTCTATTTCTCATTATTCTATGCTAACTCTTCTTCTTCCCTGCAGATCCACAGTGATTTTGTTATTCTCTGTGCTCATTTTGAATTATAGTGTCTTCTGGATAGATGCTACTGGCTATTAGACAACTACCTGTGAGTTTTTTCAGCCCGCTCTTAATGCAGCCAATGTGTCTTACAGATTGTCAGAACTAATCTATCACAGAGCAAGTCTTCACTTCCAGAACAATTTATAAATGTTACAAACCAAATTCTACCTCTAGCTGTGTCCCTGACTATGCATCCGTGAGGGTTGTACTGCCGAGGCTTTCATTTTTCAGGGTCATTCTCAACCTTCCTTCCAATGACTTGTGTGTATCTGTGAGTCAGCAGTATTCAGACTTCTCCCAGGAAGTTCACCATTTGCTTAACGCACTGAGTTCGCAGGCAAAAAGAGCCATTTGTGTCATTACAGATTAGTCTCAGAAATAGACTCAATTGTGTTGTGCCATGAGTAATTTATTTCCAAGGACAACCTTTCTGTGCAAGCAGAAGACTATGTGCAGCTCTGTGTCACATGTCTGGGTGGCTTGGAAGATGATGGTGAGAGTAATGGACGTGGAACACCAGATGACTGTTCCCTCCATGGAGAAACATAAAGACTAACTTATGTTCATTAATACATATAGAAACTGGGAACTGGTCAGGTCTGATCAATGATCTGATGGTTCTCTCACATTTACTGGGAAGTACTTAGCTGAAACTTGGGTTTTCTGATGCTTGCATGACTGTGAATATTGATCCTGTGGTGCTTTGTATTCAAGAATCACTGCGGTTTGATTTAGCTTGAGCAAAGTGTACAAGAGCTCTCTACAGAGTGGAACTATTATTGCTTTGATGATTAAATAACCTTCTCTCTCTGTCTCTCTCTCTTTTTTTTTTTTTTTTTGGCATTTCAGTCCAGCTAGTTAAATCTTATGATCTAATTATCAGTTGGTATTTGATAACTTCAGAGACTATCAAGAATCTCTAAATTAAATATTTCAGAAACAAAATATCCTATCCGAGAATTAAACAAAATTATTCAAGCAAAACAAAACATTTCTTCTATTCATCACTTTCTGCATCTTAGTTTACTGTTAATATTTAATGCATGGAATAAAAACTTAATAACTTCAGAATGTAGCATTTCACTTCATACTGAATTATTCTTTGTTGTTGGTTTTTGTTTTGTTTTTTTTTCCCTGTACAATTTCTTGGACAAAAGTTGTTAGACAGAAAACCTCCCCTATTTGCCATTGTCTAAAGTATCTTGGGAATGACTAAGCAATAATCCCTGGCAACAAATCACTTTCTGTCTATCTTAATGAATGTCACTGTAGAGATAATGACCATTGCTCATATATCAGTGGATTTTGTGCCTGAATACTTTGCTGCCTCATGCAATTATTCTGTGTTAGTGTAAAAAAAAGTGCAGAATAATCAATAGGAGTCATGTTTTATGAGGAAAACTGTTCCCCCACCTTATAGTGCCATTTGATAAATTTGCTTGCATCTAAATAATCTTATTTCTGAAGTGAGTGGCTACTTGCATATATCATACCATTATACTTTTTTTTTTTTTTTTACAAGTTAAGCTGATCCTCAGTTAACAGATTAAAAACTGCTTTGAGCTCATCTTGTTCAAGTTAAAGACTTTATGATCATACTTCGTTTTACTTCTCACATTAGTGAGAAAAAAATAGTGTTCCAGGTATCAGGAAGTACTTTTGCATTGAATTTGCAAGAACACAATTGACCCAAGAAGTTATTATTCATATATCTCTACTTTTTATCTCTGTTGCTTTTTAGTGGTAGGGCTGAATTCTCTGTATTCATGATGACGGACTTTGGCCCTATGGCTTTTTTCTTGGGAAAGAGTGGTATGAACAATTTCTTTATCCTCATGAGAAAGGGAATATTCTCTATGCAGTAGGGTAGCACAATATGATTGATGTGAAAGAAAGGGAAGAATAGCTGGAAGGAGATGCACCTTTCCACACAGAAGAGTGAATTAGCCCTGTGAGATCTTACTAAAAATCCAAAAATATTGGTTAATTTTTATATCAGCAGTTTGTGGGGGTCCCAAATGTGCACAGAATTATGTTATTCCCTGCCAAAATAAAGACACAAAGTTATAAAGGTACCCAAAATAAGTTGTAGCCTAGACAAAAGAGGAAGTAGGGGCATAGATAGGTGAAGTTCTCCACATGACAGAGGAGATTAGAGATAGAGCTGAGAACTGAACTTAGGTGTTTTCAAACCAAATCCATTGCCATAAAGATCTTCCATCTTCTCTAATAGCACTGAAATAATAACAGCCTGATCCAAGTAACCCTGATGCCAGAGTTGTGTTCCGCAGCTTGGGCTCCCATGATAATCCAGATTCCAAATAAATTATTTTGTAGTGAGCCTTTCCAGTCTTCAGATATATTCACTAAAGAAAACAAAAGCACTCTGTCACTTGATACAGTATCGGGAAAGAAGTGTGCAGCAGATGCAATGAAAGACAGCCTTTTTCCTTTCCCTACTGCATGTCTGAAAGGGTTCCTTCCCAAGCTCCTGGTACTTCAGGGAGACTGAGGAGATAAGCAGCTGCTGTTTGTGAAGGAAGGGATATGAAGAATTATAAGGCAACTGATAGGTGACATTGTTTTAACAGGCTTTTTCTTTCAGGTTGTTAACAGCTGCAGAGAAACTCTCTTGTAGTCAAACTGAATTCAGCCATTCTCATGAGACATTTACTGGTGGATCCCTGGCAGTCTTTTTCCCTGTTCTTGTCCTGATGGGCTAGTCATTCTTTACCCAGCAAAATCCTTTGGTCTTCTAGTGGATTCTGGCCTTGTCCTTGTTTTGCAGAGAACGCCTTTTGAAGAATTTGTTGTACACCTTGTTTAGTACCTTCAGTTTGCATTAAGATGTTGATTTTTGTCTGCTTTTCCACAAAAACAAGGAACAACATCTTCCTGTTGAGAGGATATGTGACTGGTAAGCTTTTGATAAGGGAAAAACGATAATGGGTGCAGGAGGAACAGAAACCAATCTTATCTGCCTTCAAACACACTGCTGTCGGACTGCCCCTCAACATTGGCATTGCAGCATCCTCTCTTCTTTTAGGGGGGAGTGGAAGTTTGCTGCTTTGCAGTTCTTTTCAGTGAGGATACAATAAAAGGTCAGGTAGGGAAATGGGGCTTCTGGGGTTTTCTACATGATCTATACTGCTAAATTCCATTTTCACCATGTAGCTTCTGTTTTCTGTTCACCCACGCTTCCTTCTTGAGCTTGACATTCACTCATATCGCTTAAGTGAATGTATCTGAGTCCCAGAGCAAATCAGCAACACATTTACAAGTAAAAAGGAGCTTTTTCTACCTCATCTTACCTAGGCTACACTTAAAAATAATTCCTGGTCCCCTTGTGTTTCCAGCGTCAAGCTCGAGAGAATATAGGATAAGGGAATAATGCCGAGCTCTTTGATGCTTCTCTGGTTTGAGCAGGAAGGGGAGGCTTGAGGGAAGCTTTCCTTTCAATTGCTTTTTTAAAGGCAGGTGTGTGGCCACACAAAATTGTTCATTACTAGCTATTGTAGGCAATCACCACCTGGTCACAGCTTCCTACTGCCTCCTTTGGAATAGCCAGATAATTTTTATCATGCAGTGAATCTAGCTATTTTGTTAGAATGCCATGAAGATTACACAGTCTTCCTGGCTACTTTCCCTGCAGATGTATGCACCTCTCCACACACACCCCCTCCCCCCAAGCATTTTTTTTTCTTAGGTTACAAATAAATATGATATGAACTTAATCTCAAGAAAATATATAGAAAAGGTACAATTAACAATCCTGCATGCAAGTGCAGCTGAAACAGTGCCTGAACTTTTCTAGGTCCCATTTTTTTCTCTTTTGTTGCCACACTGTTGTCTGAAAAGCAAAAACATAAACCACAGAAAGAAGGACTAGCACACAGGTGCAGTAGTTGCTACTGAACCGAAAACATGGTGTGGTTTTTGTGGTGGTTGCCGTAGCAACAAGATCAATTACAGAACATAATCCCATTAGAAGAAAACATCTTTAAACTGAGCTAATTGTACATGAGTTTATATTGCTCCACAACCCGTTTTTTGGAAGATTTCATTTTTAGGATACTAATAAAAGACCGATTAAAAGCATTACACTCTGTCCTAAATTGTCTACAGAAAGGGAAGAGAGAGAAATTATGTAAATTATTGCAGGTATCCTTAGATTGAACCAATATGATCAAGTAAATTAATTCATGTGCTCATGATATTAAAAGGCGCAAGACAGCAACTATACCTGCAGCACTGCATCATCTTGGTCAAATTCCTTTCTTTTTAAAAGTATTCCTCAAATGATCCTTTCCCTTAGAGACCATCTTCATTCCTTAAGAGTCGCATGTCTTTTTTTTTTTTTTTTCTTTCTTAATTTTAGGAAAATTCCCTCTGCATTGTCATGTTCACTAAGAGGTGTAGAAAGCCAGTTGATAATTGACTGAGAGCAAGCTAATGGATTGTAAAAAAAGTAGAATGAATAAAACTAGGATGAAATGTATCACCTGGGGGAAGGCAAAGTTAGATTTAGAAAAAAAAGGGAAGAAAAAAAGGAGTGCTGAGATCTGCAGGCACTATAAGGGACAAAGAACTGCTAGCTAAATAGTCTAAGAAGTCATGTTGAAAAATCCACGTTTGTATTTTAGTCACGCTTTGGAGAAATGCTGCTGCCACATACCTGTGCAATAGAGGTACAGATATCTAATGGTTAAGCAACTGGATTTTACCTATTGAATTTTAGCTGATGGGAGTATTCTGCTTAGTAACAGTTCTGGCTATGGGTCACATTTTCATTCAAGAAGCGATCTGCAGAATTCATTGGCACTGCAAGTCAGAGAGGTCAAGAACTCAGAAAGTTTCAAAAGTGATTTGGGTGCCTGTGTAGCAGCTAAAAATACCTGCAGTTACACAATATAGATGATTATGCCTTTCTGTTTCCTCTCCCTTTCTTTGACCTCTCTGTATACATCTATGTTCCATTTAGGTTCTATTTACACCTCAAATAAATGGGATAAGTGTTGTGAGAAGCACGACATGGTCTATGTGGACACAACACTCATGGATTACAGTATTCCAATGTGTCTCCACAATTGCAGAGACCAAATTGTGTCTTGGTGTGCAGCTATATAGTTTTATGTAAAGTTTCACTGCTTTTGGTGCAAGCTTCTCCATTTTACATAGACACTAAGGAAATTGTATTTTAAAGGAGGAAGCTAGCATGGCTTCCATGGCAAAGAAACTATGAAGAGCAAGGAGGCATATTTCAGAAATGTGAATTGGAAACAAGTGAAGATGATATGTCAAATGTAAATTCCTAGTGAGGCTGGCTGAAAAGGAAAGTGAGGGGAAACTCCCAAGACACTCCAGAAGTATCACCATATCACAACGAATCTAATTTGGAGATCAATAGTTTAATTGGCAGCCATAAGCTCATGTTTTGTTTTAAAGTACAAGTAATTAAGAAGGATCTGCCTCTCAGACTTCCACGTCAGCAGCCATGTGGACAGAGAGCTCCAGCTGATACACTACAACTGGAACACGGTGCTTGGATTTGTAAAAGACAGTTAATAAGGTCCATCACTTAAATAAATAAATAAGAAGCTGCAAAATTACAGGCAATGTCTTTCCCTTTATATAAATTGCTAAGAGACAGGAAATGGATTTGCTGCAAATTGCTGCTGCTTGTGGCAGAGGAGCTACCAATGAGGTTCCACAGAGAAATGTACTATTGAGCATAAATCTAAATGACCCAGAAAAGGTACTGAGAAACATTATGATTAATTTTGTTGATGATACTAAAGCATACGAGACAGTAAAAAAAAGAAAGCTCCCTGGGAAGAATTGCAGGAGGGCCTTACGAGACTTTGACTAGGTTAAATGGCAGATGAAATTCAGTGTAAGCATGAAGCAGTGTGTGGAGAAAATACAATCTTAGTATTATGTATACCATAAGATGAGACTGTGAAATCAGAGGGAGATGTTGGATTACGACTGCAAAGGTTAAAAAACTAAGAAGAGAAGAGAAATTACAGTCTTGAAAAGATTCATAACTGTGAGAATATTCAAGGACTGTTTCATTTTCACATGTCCTGTAGTTTATGGTCTTTCTTGGGTATCAGTTTTTTTCTAGAGCCAGAATATGGATCAGGATTCATCCTTGATTTGTTCTCTGTAGCTGGCATTTTTCTAGATTCCAAGTGCTCACTTTACTTCTAAGTGTGTCTAGGTATATTTATTTTTATATTTATGACATGCTCTTAAGCTCTTCTTCAGGGTGACTGAATCATCATATGATTGGATTTCGACTTTGTGAATTAACTTTATGAAGTTAATTGTTGTTTTCTTTCTCTATTTCTCTCCAGCACATATGCACATGCTTACACACACAACAGTTGGTTTACTAGTAGGTTACAGAACATCCACAAATAGCAAAGATAATATCTATTCTAGTGCTTGTGCTAAGGGAAAAGTGTGAAAAATATTAAGAAAACTAGAACTTACTTTCTCCTTTTCACAGGAAAAAGAAGTATGTGATACAGCTGTATTTGCAAAAAAGTTCAAGAGATCCAAGCAACAACTGATAATATTTTTTTAAGAGGACATTAAATGATAAAGCAAACATATTCTCACTGTACTGATTTAATAAGGATCTCCTCACAAGTTCTTCAGCTGTAGATTATGTACTGGAATAAAAAAACACCACAAAAAACCTTATTTCAGCTGACAGGGTCACTCAGTTCTCACAGTTTCTTACCTTTTTTTAAAACAAATATTTTGAGGCTACTGAATTGTCCTTACTGATATTTTAAAAATTAAAAATGAAATGACAGGTCTATGGAGAGGAAAAAGTAGGAAGCAATAAAAGTAAAAACATTTATTTTTTCAATTGTATAACAATTTTTGTTTAATTTGTGTTACAAACAGGCCCAATTGAATACATCTGAAAGTAGTAAAATTAAAGATTTAATTGATGTAAAACAAGATTAAAAACACCAGTAAAAATACTGTGTATTTTAACTCCATTGTCTCTAAAATCTGAAAACTTATCACACTTTTGCCTAATTTTAATAGTTAATACATAGCGTTTTGGAGCAAACTGAGTGTTTTCCTTTCAATGTTCACTGCACATCATTAATCTATTTCTTTAAGGCAAAAGTGTAAGTGACTCTCTCTTTATTATTTTCACTTCTCTTCTAAATCAACTAAAAACTCTAAACCCTAAGGGTAGCTATTACGCCAGCAGTAAGAAAAATGCACTCCTTGAAGAACAACTTTGATTCTTGTTTTCATGGGATTTTTTCCTTGAGTTTAACATTTCTGCCAAACCATGTAATGCTGACCTGTGTGTTAATCGATTGATTTTATTAGGTCATTAAAAAATAATAGGAATTATATTCCTATTATATTATATTATATTGTATTGTATTGTATTGTATAAACAACCCTTAGACATAATTGTTTAAGTTTACAGTCTTTCCTGATCATGATGCTCAATCAGATAACAGTAAATTTTTTTGCACAAAAATGAATTAGGAATCAGGGCAGCAGAGTACTAAAATGCATATTGTTTAATTCTCAAGAGAACATGTCCGTGTTAAGAACAGTTTTGAATTAAGCCTGGGTATTTTTGCCATTCTGCTATTTAAATCTACCACAGTAAAGTAAACCTGAGATTGCAGCCCACCTTTCTCAAAAAGTTATAAATTGTCAGTGGGATACACTGGCTTTTGTCTCTCTGAGACGCATGGATTGTTTCAGCTTGCCTAGGGCTTCGAGCTGGCCAGGCACTGAAAGATCATCCAATAGATAATATGAATTCATTAAAGCAATTAACTTTTTACCTTCAGAGTTCTTTCAGAATGCTATTTTGTTTCTCACCATGCTCGTGTGATTGATGTAAAGGTTTACCACTTCAAAAGTATTGATGCTGTGAGCATTAAAGTCAATGAATTTATCATGTAAATGTTACTAGGCATGAAGGATCATCTTCTATGCATTAAGGACTGGCCTAAATTCCTAAATGCTGAACCAAAGACAAACTCACTCTTCAAGGTTATGGTGGTTTGTGCTGTTCACTCTGCTCCTGCTCAAATGGGGTCTCATTGAAATGCTAAAATAGGAAAAAAAGAAGGATATTTCATTCATCTTAGTTTTTTTGTAATCCATGACCTTGAGTTGAAGGATCTCGCAGACAATTAGCGCTGAGGTTCTCCCTCTTGCTTTTCTTTTGCTCCTGTTCCCACCAAAACTGAGCCAAACTCACCAACTCCTGCAGTCTTTGGCCATGCTCACTCTGTGCAGTGAACACAGGACAGCAGAGGCAGGGCAAGCATTCTATCAATGGGCAGGGAACTTTTTTAATAACTTCTGGGACCATTTCTGAGACTTCTGGTACTGTTTTCCTCCTTTCCTGGAGCCTATTTCAACCTCTGCACTGATGCAGATTCACTTGCTTAGCCCCAGTTCATTATGGATGAATCTGGTAGCATGACATCCAGGAGGTCATATCACCCACCCATAAGGAACTAACTGGGCTGAACAGCTCAGAAAATAAAGGTTATTTTGCAGAGAACTGCTGAACTTCATAGATCCCAAAGATAAGCAATTACTTAGGGGCTGTCGGTGGTGGTGAACTTAATCATGAGTCCTTGTTCAAACAGATTCTGCTATTTCTTCAATAGTTTTCTTATCATAACTGTTATATTTTCTGCCTTAAGAACTATGTATTGATCCTTTTAATGCCTGATGCTTACTCATCAGAACTTCATTTGTTCACTTGTTTATGGGTAGTTTATGAATTTACAAAAGGTCTGAATTTTCCCCATCAGGATTCTATATGGCTCAATGTTATCCTTTTGTAGTAATAAGTTCTACTTAAAAAATAAAATTGGTGTTATGCAATATCCATCACATTTTTTTCTTCTTTCAAGTATAATATTGTCTGTTTTAAAACTGTCTCTCTTTAGTACAAGGACTTATCTGTATGACTTTTGTGTTTAGGAAAAAAAAAAGCTGGAACCATGTTATTTCCAGATTGTGAAAAATTCTTTTCCCATGTTTTCTTCATGCATTTTTCAATCTGCTTTTTCTTCCTTGTTTCAGGAGATTGGCAGTAGGAACCTTCGCACTGGAAAGCCTCCCTCATAAGATTTCTCATCAGGTTCTGCATTTTGAAGCAAAAAGGGTAAACCTTAACTTGAATGGTCAGAAAATGTGCAGACCAAATCCAAGCCCCAAGTCCTATAATGTTTCTGCATCGGTCTGTTGTAATATTGGTTTCTGCATTTAATCAGGCAGTTGTAAGTGTCGAGCACTTCTTACGAGGAAGTAGAAATAATTTTCATATCTGTATTTGGCATTCGTGTTTGATCTCTCTAAAAATCTGCCTTCTGCTCCTTTTTCTTAATTTTTTTTTTTATTTTTTGGTGTGTGACTTCTTCTCAGTGCTGGATATTTTTTTAAGCTGTGTATCATGCAAAATACTAGATACAAATTCTGACAGTAAATTAAATTTCATCCTGTTTCCTTCCATTTTATCATGCTGGCAGTGAGCAAAGCAGTCCAGAAAAAAAGCACTGCTTACGTGCATTAAGTCTGAAGTATGAAAAAGCTGTTTTGATAGTTCTGTTCAGTTTGGCTGGGCAAATTCCTCCTGTGCAGTGCAGAGAATTGTCCAAATAGCTCCATCAGCCACAGCTTTATAGGGTCTCTGCAGCCTGCGAAGTTCTGCAGCACAGTGGGACCAAGTCTGTGGTATGTAGGGAGCTGCAACAGCGAGGGAGATGTAGCAGGCAGATGGAAAAGCAGTATTGCAGGCAAGGAGGCACGGTTTTACCAATAGGTGGGAATGGAGAAATTCTCCACTGTAAAGAGAGTTAGGAGAGAAGAGGAATACCATGCTAGGAGGTACCTATCTGAATTTAATTTTAGCCTCCATTATACTTTTTTATATGTTTTTTTCATATAGCCTGATCCAAGGGCCATTTGCAGGAATGGAACGTAAGACCTGAATAAAGTTTGAATATAAAGGATAATCTTTTTCTTTTTTCATTTTCTTCTCTCACAAGTAAAAACATCTAAATGTATTTTTTTTAAATAAAAATAAGCTCTATGTTTCACAACTGTTCATTCATTTTCACACAACAGTATTTACTTTGTGTTGATTCTCACCAAGTCTTATCATGGTAGCCACCGTGACAACCTGATTTTCAAGGAAAGGAAAATAGATACTCGATAGATAATACAATATTAAAATTAAACAAGTCTTGTAGGATTCATTGGGTGATATTTTGCGGAGACAAAAAAAAAACAAAACAAAAACAGGAGCTTAATTTTGAAGCTACTCTTCACATGCTCCACTTTTCCAGCAAATGACAGATGTCCCTTTTTTTCCACTACACACTGAATTTTCTCACTTATCAAAGTCTTACAGACTTTAGTTGGCCCTGGCTGCTTCTAGATCAGAAACTTTAAAGATGTAAGTAATGTGTTCTAGTATGACTTGTGTTACTCCACCTGAAAAAATCTATAATAGGAAACCATAAACATTAATAAATACAATTTGATGTAAGCTAATTGTTCAGTCTGCCTGTAGTAAATCTGAAATCCCAGCTTTTTTCCTTCTTCCCTTTTTTTATTATAAATTTAAAAATTATAATAAAGATAAAAATGATGGAAAAAAGTCTTTCCTCTTCACTTGAAGTTTGAAAAGCCCCACAGAGTTCCCCTTAATGAGTGTTTTTCAAAAATATACCAGGTGACAAGTTTGTCTTTTGAAGGAGATAAAAAGAACAGAAACTTTAAAGTGCATTTCACAGAACAAATATCTTTCTACAGAACCCACTGTGTATAATATCAAGCTGTAATATGGAGATACCTGGAAAAATAATCAGCAATGTTTTCATCAAGGTCAAATCAGTCTGACTTTCTACTTGTATTATAAAAAGATTCTTAAAGCAGGAATTGATAACGACTTTGAAAATGCTTAAGGAAGTGAATGTCAGAACTGAGAATAACCTGTCTAAAGGCAAACATATTATACACATTTTGAGTATGTTGGTTCATGAACAAGCTGTTATAGTAACAGATTAGGAGAAAAGTGTCCAAAGAGAGTCTTTTTCCAGATATCCATTAACAACTCTTTTGAAGCGGAATCTTTGAACTTTTGTGTTCCAAGGGGAAGAATGAAAAAGGAGTGTTTTGAGAAGGTCCATCAAAGTAATTTTTTCTCTTTTGAGAGACAATTATGCAGTTATTTTTACAGGTACTTCTATGAGTTTCAGGTATAGATCAGTATACCCTTGTTTGGGAACTCTGTATAATCTTAGCACAAAGAGCAAAAAAGGAGTACAAGTATCCTCTTCTATACTTGTACTTGTACTTGTCTGTGTAACCTAAGCATTGATTATAACCAAGCTCATGCTAACAGAAGTTCTTGCCTATGGCAATCTGAATGGGAAATTATGTGCCAAACATTAATGCATTAGAACTCAGAGCCAGAGGGTTATCAGGCAGGATGAAAGATGCTGGGCAAGTGCATTCTAGGAAAAGAAACGGTGGTTCCACTTGAGAGTGATGTTGAAACTGTCCCTGCTTGGAATAATTAAAAGTAGCAGGACAACATAAAAACTCAGTCGATCATGCTGGCTATCAATAATTATAGGGCTTAGCTGCCTCTGATCTTTGCAATGCCTTCTCTGGGCATTCTCACAAAACCTTCTTTTTGACAAACACCATGGTGATTATATCTTTATTTTGTGTTAAGAGGACTAAAACTTGCTTCTAATTAAGAAGTACTACTGGTAGCAGCTAGCACAAATTTCTGAGCATCTGGAAGGAATCCAGGGTGGAAAAGGAAAGAACTTCAGTGTCTGGCCAATGGCAGGCAGAGTTTTTTTTAACCTTCTTTGGAAAATGCCCAAGTTCACTACTGGCAGAGTCTTTGAATTTTCCAAATCTGGAAAAAAAAAAAAAAAAAAGACATAAAATCAAATAACCTACTTGGTTTAACCACTAATACTACTGTATTAATATACATTGTGTTTGGAGTTTGTCTCCAGTGGCCAAAGACAAGTGATCACTATGGTATTATGCTAGGGAAATAACATACCATAATTGTCTTGGTTTCTATATTCTCTCCTGCTCATGCATTACTGGCTAATGTCAGAGAGTGTTCCAGTTGGATTTTTCAACATTTTGAGCATGGCTGTCCTTATGTTAGGTTTGGTTGAAACCAAAATATGTTCTTGACTTCTTATTGTTTTTATGTTAGCCTAGACAGCCCTGTAATGACAGAAATGAAGGAAATAATACGCTTCATATATTTCCTACTGCTAGAAATCGTTAAGATTAGACACTAAAGAACTGACTTTGGACTCTAAATTTTCAGACTGCCCTGAGGATCTTTCACAATCAGCTGGCATTTCTGTGGGTTTCTACTGGGGCACTTGGTTTTACAGAAGCCATTTTTATTTGATCTCCTTGTAAGTTGTGACAAAATTACTTAGAACAGCAAAAGAAGGGATTTACTGCCATGCACATGCTTGAGAGTATATAATGTGACCATTTCTGTTTTTCTTATGTAAGTGGTAAACCATGGGCATAGAACATTTTTGAGAAAGAAGAGCTCCTGCTAGATGTTTATAGCATTAAATTAATGCCTCAGCTGCTCCAGAATACTTATTGAAATCCATTTGGGATGTATCCTTTGAAAGTTTAGTTCTCTTCTGAAAAGTGGCAGCATTAAAATGTCGCCTTTTAACATAGTAGAGCTGCTCCCTACAGGTACTCAGAGTTTTACCTGCTGACTTCAGTGACAGAAGTATGTCTCTACAGCTTCATTTACTCCAGCTCATTCTTCAGGAGTGACACAACTCCAGGAAGAGAGTCTGATCCTGATCTTTTCTGTGTATTTTTATCATTACAAGTGCTTACTGAATTTTAAGAATATATCAGACGTCTTTTACAGAATATACAAATCAGAGACTCAGCACTAGTCCAGTTTTGAAGACAATGGGCCTACGAAGTTATGGTAACAGACCTGATTAGTGCTGCACAAATGTAATTTACTGACTTCAATCACACCGCAATCTGTAGGAATGACCACAGGATGTAAGAAGCCAGTAGCCCATCTCTGTCAGTGATAAATTTAATTTGAAATTTCTGAGAGGTGCCAACTGTTGAATTCCACGTTGCTGTTTTTACTGAGTTCCTTTTTTTGTCAAAACAATGCTTTGAATCTGAGTGCTGGAAAGGGCATGTGAGGGTAATATAAAAGGACATGCAGATACTTTTAAGGGTTCTCTTTTTGGTGCTGTGTACCTGAGCAAGAGTAAGGCAATCCTGTTGTCCAAATTTCTGTCTGGAATTTTTACTTCTAGACAGCCTGTGTGTGTGAGTCACGGATGCCATGCTGCTGAATACTTATATTTATTATTTATATAGCCATGCATATTCTATGAAATGGACATTTCCCTGTCACCTTCATTGATGTCTGAAGCTCTGTGGAGAAAGAAAGCTAGCTCTAAAAAACAACTTCTTATCAAAAATGGTCACAAGGAGCTCAGAATTTGAGCTTTTTCCTCCCCTAGATTTGAGTTGCGTTGTGGTCCTCAAATCTTCTGATGGGAGGATTTAAAGTTCTGTAATTTAAAATGAGTTGATAATTTTTGGAGGCTTGCTCTCTATCCAAATTTCCTGGCTTGAGCCCAGCATCACTTTCTCACTGGGGAGAAGAGAGACAGCTAATCATAAACACATTCTTATGATGCTCACATGCTTGGAAACCATGGTAATGAATGTTGTATAAATATGTAGAGAGCAAGCAAAGGCTGTAATGGGATAAAAATGTAGCAAAGAATCATTTCACCTCTTCCCCAAAGCCCATCTACTTCCCAAAGTGGTACTTCTAGATTTTTTTTTAATAAATTAAACAAATAGCAATTACAATGAAAGTTTTATGAGATTATGCTTATGCCATAGTATTTATCTGAACATAGTTTTAGAAACAAGCTATCACAAGATTTTTGTGTTTTCTGTTTGTCTTGTCTTTATGCACCACTTAACTGCAAGGAAGTAAGTATCCACTCTCTGTTTATGTACAGTTTTCAACTAGGAGAGATCAGTTTTGTGGGTGGATATCTGTACTCCATTCATCTAGTATGATCACTTGATTTAATGAGAGAAAGGAATATAGTGGGAAAAGATCTTCAGACTAATGTTTATATCCTGAAATACTTCACATTCTTATCACCCCTAATACAGAAAAATTTAAAGAACTTCATAATTGTGTGATATTGTATTTTAATAGCCTGGTAAAAGAAAACAAAATTCAAATACTAGGACTTAAGACTGAATAGATAACAGAAGAGTAAGTATGAATACAGGTGGAAAGTTAGGTAAAGCCAGCTCAGCAAAGTCTAAAGCCAACACCAGGCTGAGACACAAGGGTGTGACACCCACCAAAGAAGTTGCTATGAACATCATAAGCTTCTGCTTTAAATCCCTGAATCTCTTAGGAGAACTGCATGCAACTGATGTGACTTTTGAATAAATAAACGAATGCTGTGCTATTCTTGGCTTAGCAGAGTATTATAAGGGTCATTGCTTCAGGCTGTTGATCAGCTTATTGATGACATTTTTGTCTGTGCATTAGGGAAGGGGGAATCAATATTGGTTATTAACAATCCCTTTATTGCTGTAAGCCTTCTGCACACACGGGATATGATCACAAGATCAGCTATGCTGTTTCCAGCTCTGATATTGATTCTGCACATGAAACAAATCCAAATGTCAAAAGCCATCTTCTACCTCCCTCAAAGCGTTTGAAATCTCCTTCTGCTATGAAATAACATGAAAAGGGTCTCTTTGGGGTTCATTGGGAAGAATTTTGTTCTTCAGATTCAGAAAACTCCACCCATGGGCATTGCTAGTGGTTTGGAAATACTTAGCTGTCAGCACCTCCAGAAGTCTCTGTTGGATGACAGCTTGGGTGCTCTCGCTTCCAAGAAATGCTCCCCCCTCATCTCCTCAAGGTTACAGTCAAGATAATGTAGACATATCCCAGGAGTAAGGGATTCATTTTTTCTAACTTTAGAACTTAAATCTTAGGTGGGGTTTTGTCAAAATGGATATCCAGAATTACTGTGGTTGGTTGAGAGGAGAGGAACTCTTAATGTAGAAGACAGATATCTAAAACAGCAAAGTTGAATTGTTCTCTTGAGCATATGTTTCCATTGGCAGAAGTGGTCTGACCAGCTACCTGTACGTAGCGCTTGCTTTTCAGTGGACTAAATTAGAAGGATTAAGTCAATCTCACTTAATGTTGCCTTCTGAAATAGCACACTGACCTATGCTACATACAAATTATAATTAATTATGAAGCACAACAAAAAAAGAGCATAATTTAACCATATAAAGAAACAAGCCACATGCCAAAATACAGGGATTACACTCACTGGGATATGTAAAGATAAAAATACAATTCCTATCTCTCTATCTCAACATCTAACACCTGACTAAATTTCTAGAAAAATTAATGATTTCAGAGCAAATCTGAGTAATTGATTCTATTATTCTTCTCTACCGTAGATGCAAAGTTTTCTCCTTAACCGTAGTATCTGTGATAACACGTAGATTTTATTTATTTATCCTTGATACTACTCTGAAGAAAGGAAAGGAATATGAGATCCATTTCACAACTGATGAAGTGTGATAGACCAACTGGTGCCTGGATTTAAGCTTCTGACCCTGTAATTTCATTCTTTGTAGAACTCTAGTGATACTGAACAGATGAATAGAGGGAACTACAGTAGTAAAATGAGCTATGTTCTATGATATGCAGACTACCTCCATCACAGGATGGAGAAGGGCAACAAAAGAAGGGCTGGAGCACCACTTCTACGAAGAAAAGCTGAGTGAGCTGGGCTTCTTTAGCTTGGAGAAGAGAAGGCTCCAGGGAGACATTGTTGTGGCCTTACAGCACTTGGAGGGAGCTTATAAGCAGGAGGGGGGATGACTTATTACATGTTCTGATAGTCGCAGGACAAGGGGAAATGGTTTTATACTAAAAGGGTGAAGCCATTCACAGGGTGAGTGGTGAGGCACTGGCACAGGCTGCCCAGAGAATCTGTGGATGCCTCACCCCTGGAGGTAATTAAGGTCAAATTGAATGGGGCTCTGGGCAGCCTGATCCAGTGAGCAGCAAGTCTGCCCATGGAAAATAATTTTTAAGGTCCTTTCTAACCCAAGTCATTCTGTGTTTCTATGAGTTTACTAACTGTCTGGACAAAGCATCAGTATTTACCTCCATATCTAACACAGCCTCTATAATAAGGAAAAAAAAAATAGTGAATATAAATCATTTCTTTTGGAAGGGTGAGAGACAGGGATTTTAAAAAATATATATGGTTCCTTCCTACAGTATTTCTTTTCTGAATCTTTCCTCTCTATTTCTGTCCCATTTTTTATTTCTTGTTGTCTGTTCTTCCATAGATGTCATTTTTAATGGGTTTAACGGTATATTTTTCCATTGATTTTTTTTTTCTTTCTGTATTGTTACCATCAAATACGTGCACTGAGACATTTGTTTAAAACTGCTTTTCAGTTGAAGACTGAATACAAAGTTTTTCTTCTGGTCTTGTTTTTCTCCCAGTTAACTCAGTATTTTTGAGAGACTTTTTCAGTTCTAATTTGCCTTTCCAAACTCAGCTGGGAGGATCCAAGCTCTCAAACCTGCTGTCTCCTCCTCTAGACGGTGGGAGGGATTTAGCACTTTGCTGACATACCAAAAGTCAGGTGTGAGGAATCTGAGCCAATGAGTCTCTAGCCAATTAATTAGACGCTAACAAAGAGTTATCTGCTGTAGAGGAAGAGTTCAATAGTAATTTGAGCAAAAAATTGCTGTTTCTTAGTAACTAGCTAAAAACAGAGAGGAAAAAAGTACTCTGCATGCAAACACAGGTACTGGTAAAATTTTGGTTAAGTTGTGGTTTCATTAAAAGCCTAGATTAGCACTGGTCTTTCTAAAATCGCTTGCAATGACAAAGGTATGTGTGTATTATTGTAGAGGATTAGTCATGGTTGGAAGTCTTCCATTGATTTTGGTGAAGTCTGGGCCAAGTTCTAAGTTACCAGGGGCGTAGTTGTTTGGTTTTTTTTTGTTTTGTTTTTTCTCATTAATTTTGTTAAAGATTTTGTCTGGTTTACTTTCTTCATTTTTTCTAATGCAGGAATTACGTGATAGAAATGAGACCGCTTATCTTGTAGAGCCCAAGCTGTAGAACACACATGATGCAAACAGAGGCAGATTTGATTTTCTACTGATTTATGATAAGACCTTAAGAATACTAATGCAGCATTAGTTCAGGACTGACTGACTAGTTTCACCCTGCTGTGCTGACTGGGAGGGAGAGAGGAGAATCACCCTTCTCATGTCATAGTATTCAGCTTTATTTTGGTTGGCACCAACAGGGAACTTCCAGAACCCCCTAAAAGAGTTGAAATGCGTCAGCTCCAAGGATTCTCAGCCAGACCTTCAATCCTGTTGAAACACTGCTAAAAATCTCTCCTGAATGTGTGTTTCTCCTCTTCTAGAGGTGGTGGCAGGTTGGCAATCTCTTCAGAGAAGATCCTTTGGTCAGTATGATACTTGCCTTCCCCCAAGGATGAATTCCTGTCAGCAGGGAGGTTCATTGACATTCTACTGTGAAGATGGAAGAAATGCGCTTGTGGCAACATAGTCATGGCAAGGTTGGTGAAACCAAGGGGAGGAAGAAGAGAGCTTGCAAGGCTGTTGCTCTCAGTGGGGGAAATTAAAGGTGGCTTGTGTTATAAAATATTAAATAGTGATTTAATCAGCAGTGAGATATGTAAGTGAGCTTAATTAGAAATACATATTATTCTTTGACTTTAAAGCACAAAATGAAAAATTAAAGCAATCTTAGAGGATATGTAATCAGCGAGGAATAATACGTTGGAAAATGAGCCTGATGTTGTAATTGGTGTATGCAATTAAAATTAATTAATTTTAGTTAGCATACATGCATGCAAATATGAAATCAACGAATTTCAGATATTAAACTCATAATTATAGTGATACTATTGCCAGAGCTAGTGACAGAGGAATTTACTTCTCAATGGTAAATACTTGCGCTTCGGATTTGAGGTCTGTTCTCTCTGCTATCATGTCAAGCTGAAACCTAATGATTAAGACTGCTATTTGATCAACTATGATCTAGAAAAATGTTTAGAATTCCCCTCATTTTGACTTGTACTTCCTAGGTTTTCAATTATATCAGTCCTACCCCCCTGTAAGATAACTGCAAGATATTTTTCCATCGGGAGCAATTTGAGTTTAAGAGGTTCCCACCTACACACTCACTGGTTGATGTGCCTCTCCCCCCACAGATAGCTCTCCTGTCTCTCTGCTAATACAGACTTGCAGTGCTGTAAGCCAACTCATGAAATCACCCAGCCTTGAGTAAAGAAATCTACCCTCTGGTTTCTATGCAAGTTATTTCATTCCATAATAGCTATTCACCAAATAAAGCACTTTTATTTATTTTACCTTGAAGTAAAACCTGCAGTGTCAGCAACAAAATTGTTCCCACGTCAGGAATTTCTGCAGAGCAGCAGCCCTCTTGACTGTGGTCTTTCAAGTCTTTGCAATTCCTTGCTTTGAAACCCAGTGTATTGTTAGAAGGAGCATCTGCTTCTCTGAAAGCCATTTGGCATAACGAAGGAGCAATTTTAACATGGAGTGATTCAGTAGCAATATAAACTTTCTGAAACAACAGAAGTATAACTCTAAAACTCCAGCTATTATTACATATTAGTTAGAGTACTTTATGCTCTAGCATTATTGATCCATTTTAGCTTAACAGTCAAACCACATTAGTCATTTTCAGATTATATGTGTGATCTAAAACAGTAAGCGGACCCTGATTGGCTCAAAGTGTCATTAAAAGGAAAAAAGAAAAAAAAAAAGGAAAAATAAGAAGTCTTTACAGCATCTTTAAAATAAGTTTCCCTGTTTTTTCCTCAGATAATGATACAGATGGGAAGGGAATTTAGGGACAGTGCAAGAGAACCAGAAAGAAAAGACCCACTGATGAGTGACAAGGAGGGCAGAGCTCCCCTTACTTCCACCTGTGTGCAATGTGCAGCATGCAGGTCTCTGCACTGCCTTTGCATTTCATTTACTTCAACATTCTCACCCCTTCTGGCAGCAATTTGTTCGCTGGAAATACATTTCCTTATGAAAGCCTCCAGCTTCCTAAAAGGAGCAGTTTTTCATGCACAAGATATACGTGAAGGATCACCCAGGCTGTAGGAGCAAGGTGCGTTATGAGGGTGCAGGGCCCTCAGCAGCACGTCATTGCCCAGAACTCCAGCCTCCTCTGCCTGCTATAGGTACCTACAGATTCTGGTTGTCCCTTCCTCCTCTTTAGCCCTGTAGCATGTTTATTAGTGCTGTATATTAAATGCAAATTAATGAATTGAGGAATGGGAATTAGGTGATGCTGATAGTCTGTGCAGAAAGATGATGTTTGTGTAAAAACTGGCAACTGAGCAGAGTTACACAATCACCAGGAAAAATGTCTGATTTGTCTAGGCAATACCGCTTTTATCCACTGCATGCAATAGCTACAGGAATCAAAGCTGCTAACTTTCAATCATCTCAGGACAAAGGTGCCTGTTTGATTCAGCTTCAAGGTCTGCATGCACAATCAAACCCCTGGAGATGCTGAAAGGCAGAAATGAGAGAGATGCTGCAACACAGTTCACAGGGAGGAAGCTGCCTGCATGGGAAGAAAAAGAATGAGAAGGGAAATGAAAAGCGGGATGGGACGTGAATCTGCTCACAGGTCACAGAAAGGTCTAAAAGGGGAACACAATATTCAGAGAGGCACTGAGAATGGAAATATGGTTGCTATTAGAACAAGAGAGCCATTACTTAGGTTTAATGAAGCTGAATTTAATCAAAAAGAAATCGAGCAAGCTGTTTGATGACTGCACATTATACTGTGGTAGCGTAGTGTGACAGAGCTTTGTGAAGCGGTGTCTCTGACTCGGCACGCACAGGGGTCCAGCAGGCAGCCTGCATGGCAATGCAGCTCCTTCCTACACCAGGAGGGATTGCAGCTCCAGAGTTTTCTTCCCTGGAAGTACAGAGTTCAGGTCTGGCATGGGGAGCAGGAGAGAACCCTGGGTGCTGCACAGCACTCAGCCACAAGTATAGGAGTCAAATAGGGAGCAGCGGGGTGATTGAATCTGCTTTATTCACTTGGCTGCAGTGTTCTCAAACGATGTACCACCCCCTTGTCCCTTTCTAACAGTATGGTTCTTTGCATGCCAATAGAAGACACTGAAAAACACACTCATCTCGGAGATCCACAAGCTCTGCCAAAGAAACTTAAGGGGCTGTGTTTCAGTCGTGACAATATTGCAGGTCAGCTGCTCTGCATCCCCAAGGCCATGGCTTAGCAGGAAGGAAGAGTGCACATCTGTGAATCGCCCATTGGGTTAGCCTTTTGCCATAGGGGCACCTCTCTCCAGAAAATAGAGTACCTGCGCAGTGTCTTGCACCATGTTTTCTGTGGCAGTAGCTTATAGTGATACAAACAGTAATAGAGATGGTGAGACTCCACGATATGAGGCTCAACAGCTGTGAAACTGGAGGAACTGGAAAAAGTTTCATTTACCATACAAAAATAATTGGTGACTTTGTTGCCTGTGTGGCTGTGTAGTCTTCCTGATTTTCTGGAATTTCACTTTCTCACAGTATAAGGTATGAGTGCAGATAGCTTATGGATTTTGATATATATTTTTTTGTAAGTGAAAACGAAGAGATGGGTCTCTGTTGGTTTAGTTTGCAGATGTGTTACAACCATCAAATTTTATAATCAAAAGTCTGAAAGTAGAGTTTATGGCAAGCTGTTATTCCAGTTTTATGTCCTGGTAACTTTTACGTAGTTCCTTAAGAAGGAATGCTTTTAAAGTCACCTTATTTTGCCCCCTCTTCCATCAACAACTGTTGTTGGTAGCTGCAATAAAAACAAATTCTGATGTGTGAAAATAACATGCTCTATTTGCTTTTCAACATAGAGAGATTAAAGGAAATAGTGTGATAATTATTAATTTTGCTCTTTTGAGTGAATCTGCATGCTTTTCATCTGTCCCTACTTCTCACTTTGCTGCAAGAGACCTTTTCTCTTTACCTAATGTTCATCTCTTATATTTTACGAGGTTGGAAATACCTGTGCTTTTCAAAAGAATAAAATAAGAGTACGAGACAAAACTCGAGTCCACAGAGGAAGGAAGAGGTGGGTCACTTGAAACTTCTAATATCCCAGCCTTTTATCAGAGCACTCTCACGATTGTAGCAAGAGAAATAAGATTTCCTTGTTACGAGTTGGGTTACCTGATCTCTCAATCAATATCAACAAAATATTGTGTGAACAGAAAATACCCTTTGCATTTCATTGTGTTCTGACTAGGTATCAGTGAGTTTAATCGTAATAGGGCCACAGAGATCAAAGCTGGCATACCTCTCCTATGAAGAAAGGCTGAGGGAGCTGGATTTCTTTTGCTTGGAGCAGAGAAGGCTGTGAGAAGACCTTATTATGGCCTTTCAGTACTCAAAGGGAGCTCGTAAGCAGGAGGAGCACTGAATTTTTACACAGTCGTGATAGTGATAGAACAAGGGGAGATGGCTTTAAATTTAAAAAAGAGAGATTTTGGTTAGATTTTAGGAAGAAGTTCTTTACTCAGAGGGTGGTGAGGGGAGGAGAAGTTATATGCCTGACCGTATACTTCTTCTTTGACTAAAGTGAAATTTGTAAATAGAAAGCGGATTTGGCATCAGGCAGTATTTAGACACGCTATGTTGTTACTTCTCAGGGCATGAATTGCATATAACATCACTTCCCATGCGCATAGGCTGCAGGAAAAATAGGTTTCATTAAGTACTCTTAAATTTTCCTTCTGACTCCAGGTAATAAAGGAGAACAACGGTGACCACAGATTTTGAAAAGCCAAATTCCTGCCAATTATGAGATTTAGAAAAATTAGTTAGCTTAATGTACTTCAGCTTTTCTCCTGCATATTGGATTAAGTCTTCAAAGTTTTCTTAGCTCTCCAGCAGTCCTGACAGCAGCTTTTAAAATTGTGTTTCAATTAAAACTGGATGGATCATTTAATCAGGTGCCTCCAGGAGCAAAAAGAAAATGCAAAGTGTTGTGTGACTAGTGGGGAAAAAAAATTCCAAGAGTCAGCAGCATAGTCTCCAGCTTGCATTTCCTTAAATCACTGGAGCAGAATTGCCTTTTGGAGGAAGCACTTTCCAAAAACGTTGAGAAGCAAAGAGAGAGCTGGAGATGAACGAACACAGGTGGAAAACATATTGTAAGAGAAGGAACTAAGGATCAGCAGGGGAATTGCATTCCTTTTTCTGGCTGTCTTTTTAGAGATTTGTAGGCTGGTTAACTAGTCTTGAGTCATATCTGTGCCAGGATCCTAAACATTTCAAGCTGTTCTGCTAATGCCACTGTTGAGGAGAGGATGTATGGTTTCTTGGTATATCTGTGTGTGACAGGACACAGCATCTTCTAGTCCATGCTGTTGGGAGCAGGGTATGCAGCTTCCAATGGACAGGAGCAGTATGAGCAAGAATGTTTTACTGGTACTTGAGGGAGTGTTCCAGCACTGGAATCCAAGGATTTCCAGAGAACAAGGGACTTATCTCTGGGGTGCACCCTCTTACCAAAGGGGCTTTCGGGCTGAGACAGTGCTGATGCCTTGCCAAGGGCAGCACCCCAGTGTGCTGCTGAGCATATTTGCAGGCAGGTAGCAGGAGACACTCAAGGGATGCCTGGAAGCATTTCATGCAGCACAGTACATCTGAAGTCAAAGTTATAGACGGGGCATTTTCAACTAGTTAAAACAGGTGTACACATCAGACTCTCAGTGGGGTAGTATGGGCTGCTTTACACTAATTTAACTTCACTGCAGTACTTGGGGCTGAAACTGCAAACTGCTATTGAGGATCTGGGAATCGTGTATTTCAAATTCAAGGATTTTAAAAGCCTTAGGTTGATTTAGCATGCACAAAACAATAGTAATAAATCCCTACCAGCCAAAGTATACAAAAGACTTCTGCAGCTGCTATGGCTTATTTAAAATCCATCATTATCAAACATAAAGGAGACAACATATCCTTTTTTTCTTTTTTTCTTTTTTTTTTTTTGTAATTTTGCCAAATTTCTTCAGGTTGGGCAATGTTTTTTCATGCTGAGTGTCTGCCTCAGAGTGAAGCTTTGATAATTTTGCTGGTGCTTTGGTTTTGCTTTGTGTTCTTTCAAAGAGGTTTGTATACATTTTTACCTTCTCTTCTTGCAACATTCCCGTGTTTAAAGCTGAATTTCTTTTGACTACTGTTATTTTGTACAGGAAGAATGTAAGGAAAGCCTTTCATTATCACTTGAAAGTTAATTGAGGTGTTCTTTGGGGCATGCACCTTGGGACACTGATGTCCAGATGACAAAAGAAAAATGTGCCTCATCAAGGTACTGAGCAGGTAAAACAGTGGTCCTTGATTGAGCTGAGAATTCAAGCCATATTCCTAGCTTTTTTCAAAGGGAGAATTCTCCAACTGCAATACAGATTCCTTCTCTTGTCTTAGATCCACCTCAAAGATCACATGCAACTCTGCTCATATCTCTGCACCCATTTATCACCACAGATCTGATCACTGCCAGCACTTGGGGTCTTTAATCTGGTAAAACTGACAGGAGATGCTTATGCATACCATTAGGAAGGCAATATTCCATATGCTCTGTAATTGGTTTGAATTTATCCTATTATTTCAACATTTAAATGTTGCTGAATGTAATTTAGATGTGTCAGACTCATAAAGCGTAGGCTCTTGTGGGAGTTCATTACTGAAAAGAGATGCATCCACCAAGGCTTTCTCTGGCTCCAGGCCCAAACTCAACATTTTGCTTACCTCACATGTGGCTTTGGTCCACTCACTGTGCTTCTACATCCATACTGAAGTAATGTCTGACGTATTCTTTTTATCAAATTATATCTTCTTTCTCCTTGTGTCAGAAGGTGTATGTATATATTTGTTTATTTAAGAGAGAGAGAGCTTTTTGAGAGTTGTCATAGCTGGAGTAGATGAAACTTGTGATAATGCTAAAAGGTGTGAACAGCATTCTCCATTTTAGTGAATGCCTGTGTGACAACACAAAACTTGATAATCGTCATCTTCTAATCTGGGTGGAGTATCCATCACTGACTGGTGTCTAGTAGAAGAAACCAGTGAAAGGTGAACTCTTCTGCTAATTGCAAACCTTGATGTCTGGACACTATGTTGTGAGCTTATCTTTCTTACTAGTCTTACTATTATGAAAGAAAAGCATTTGGAAGGCAATATTAAGGTTTGTGACTGCATGCTTCCGTAGCGCATTTCTGTGATAGCAGTGAAAGTAACCCTGAAGAAAATCTTATGCACAGTCACAGAACAGGTGTAAAAGCATGCTAATGCCTTTGACACATATGCTCGGATGACATGGTGGGTAATGAATAGCTTAAGCTGCAAGGAATTCACTTTTTTTCTGAATTCATCGCTATGAGAAGTATTTTCATATAGTTGTCTTGCAAATATTAATAGGAAGAATTTTCTTCACAGCTGCAAGAGGCCAGAGAGCTTATACCCTTTGGCTTTGTACAGCCTGCTCCTTTTGTAAGGGGCAGGAATTATGGGTTATGATCCCACTTTGATCTTGGCCTTTATGTTCGAAAGAGGAACCGTTTTTCCTGTGGGCAGTTTCCTTGATTCCAGTAGCATTGTGCAGTTTCTGTAGGACACAATCACAAAGCAAGTTGGCAGTAAGAGCACCAGTGCCATCTAAGGACAAATAAGTAAGAAAAGGTCGATGGGTAGAAGTATGTCTTTCACTAGGCTTGCACAAAAAATAAATAGGCAAGCACGTGCCTAGCAGATTGTCTTACAGCTGTTGACCATGTGATCTGAAGAGAAGACACCTACTAGAGTTGTGCTGTAGACACCTACAGAGTAGTGACCTTGCTGGAATGCATGTGAAATCACAAATAGGACTTTAATCTTGTTTCAGACATTCAGATATGTCCTAAAGCCTCATACATTTTTCTCACTTTTTCATTGGTTTCATCTCATGACATGAGGAGGGAAGAGCACTTGTTGGATGCTGAGAGAGAATATGTAATATATTTTTTTTTGTCTTAATTGTGATCTGCTACAGTACAGCAAGGAGTTATAATAATAAAAGCCTTTCTATGTCTTTCTTCTTTTCTTGAAAGGTTTAGTTCATCTCATTGCCTGCTCACCTCCACCCATGGGCTGAATTAAGCAGCTGTCCTTGCAGGGCCACCTTTCCTCCCTTCACTTTTCCTACACCATGTCTCACTGCTGTCAGTGACATTCTGTTGGTAATTTACTCTCTTTCTTGGCTAGAGGCTCTGTAGTAGTTAAATATTTTTTTCAGCCTGTGCTTAAGAAAAACATTTTCATATCCAGGTAGACAGCTTTTTCCAAACTGGTGGCCCAGCCAAGTCTTTTGAAGATAAACACTTTGAAGCTGTTCACTTAAGCTGTTTCATCTTTGCCTGGTTTTGTTTATTTTTTTGTTTATATCCTGAGGATTTCATCTCTTCTGTCCTTTGGTGTAACCTGGCCACATAAGTGGGATGATATCACTAAAATAAACACACAGTGTGATTTTCCACATCAAATTACTTTGTCCCTCCCAATGTGGATAAAATCACAAAATCATGGCTTTGGTCAGAAGGGATTGTAAAGCCCATTTTATTCCAATCCCTTGCTGTGGGCAGGTTTGGCAACCACTAGATCAGGTTGCTTAGGGCCCCATCCAACCTGGCCTTGAATGCCTCCAAGATTACAGTTCTGTATGAGACTTCCAGAACTTATATTTATATTTCCTTTACCTAAGATAGCTAAAAGCATTATATGATCTTCATTTTAAATCTCTTTATATAAACTTCTGTTTCAGATGTCTTTTGTTACTTCTTGTATTATCTCTTTATCTTTGACTAATCAATTTTATCTGCCTTATATTAACTACTTTTCTTTCCTTCAAATAACCTAGAATGAAGTGCATTGCTTTTGAAATTTGTGTCACAGAATATCACCACCATCACTTTTTGAACATCATATTTGCTAAAGGTTTTTCTTATTCTTAGTGGCTTGGATTTATTACCAAGGCAACCTTTTTTATTATTATTTTTATACTTCTGAGAGGTGAATGTACTGAACAATGTGAAGACGATCATCATAATGAGAGTGTCAGAAATCACAGGGAGGTGTTCAAACAACTCTCTTTCTTCACCTTGGATAAAATTTCACAGTATAATTGAATCGTAGAATTACCAAGGTTAGAAAAGACCTCCAAGATCATCTAGTACAGTATTTCCCCACCAGATCACATCCCTTATTACAACATCTAAACTTTTCTTGAAAACCTTCATGGTTGGTGGCTCTACCATCTCCCTGGGCACCCTATTCCAGTGCCTCGCCAGTCTTTTGGAGAAAAAATATTCCTAATATCCACTTGAATCTCCCCTGATGCAACTTGCATCCATTCACTCTCATAACTAGTTATGTGGATGAAGAGGCCAACCCCCACCTCGCCACAATCTCCCTTTCAGGTAGTTTGAGAGCGATAAGGTCTCCCCTGAGCCTCCTCTGCTTCAGACTAAACAATTCCAGTTCCCTCAGCTTCTCCTCATAAGAGTTTCATCTGTCCAGGGAATACTGTATGTTTGTGTATATGAGAAGAACGTAAACTTGTGAATAAGTGGTCGTAATGTATGTGAAGTCAGCTGGCCATGGGACAGGGTGCACTCTTCAGTCAATGTAAGTTGAATGTGACTCAAGGAAATGATTGGAAAAACAGACATTTTGTTCTGAATAGCAAGCAACAAGTTGACCGTAATTTTCCAGACTCTGCAAGGAGATTACAAGTTACAAAGATAATTGGTGTCTTTACATGGGGGGAAAGGGCATTTGGATTTACAAGGAGCCGCAACTTCTTTTTCAGTTTAAATTAATCACTGCTATTGTTTAAATGTCTCCCTGACACTAGGGAAAAGAATGAACTTGTTTGTCTTTAGAATTTTAATAGCAATTACTCTTCTCCATAATAAATATAACCAAAATACTTTCTCTTGTCAGTCAAACAGACTAACGAGATTGTAGCTGAGGAACAATACCCACTTGACTGACAGGTGCCTACAAACTGTTTTGAGTATACAGGCAGCACAAAGAGAAATTAAAATATCGTCTAATTCTTTAGGGGAGAGGATTGGAAGAAAATGTTTTCTTTATGTATAGTATGATGATGCAAGTGAAACTCATCTTAAACAGTGAAAGGTGAGGGAGCTTTTCCTATTAGCCTCCAGGCACGTGCTCTCATCTATTTCAAGGATGTATTTTTGTACACTTAATCCAAATTCACCCATGGCAAGGGACAGTCCTCTAAGATGCATTTACTTTCCCCATCAGCTTTTACCTGTGATGTTAAATGGCAGTAAGTTTTGCAGGAGTGTGAGTACAAAAAAGTGAAATAGAAAGGACCCCTACTCTCAGTGACTGTACTGGCATTCCTACAGTCACTCTGAGTGTGGCAAAATTTAATCTCTAAATGTCATGAAATTTCTGGCTGAGCTCTGTGGTCCTGTGTGTGGCTGCACAGCTCATAGGCAGTGCTGTATATTGTAGTGCTTGTGTCCTCCCTCCTTAACAGTTAAACATGCTGAACCTCAGAATGCAGCACAGGAGAGAATTTCACTCAAGCTGATACACCCAGACAGCTTGATTTTCAAATAGTTCTAAATGTAAAATGAAACTCAAAATGCTACATTTTGTTTGGTCTCAAAGGAAATAATTTGCAAAATCACCAGTATTACAGAATTTCGACAACCAGCACCAGTATTGCAGGATTTTTTTTTCTCAAGATTATCAATTTCCTCAAAAAGCTCCAAACAACAACAAAAAACACCAACAAAAGCTGGCAAATCTGCTGTGACCTATAAGCTTGTAAAAAAGTTTATTCTGGAGGGTTTGAAGGATTGGCTATATGATACACAGAAAATTCAAGAGCACTTGAGCTGTGTGTGTCCAATCAGAGTCTATGCTTTTGTAATATAGTCAGCTGAAAGATCACGAAGTTGGTGACAAACATAGATTGCATGCACTGAACCAAATCCATAAAATGCATACCTCTGACTGTGGACAAAGAAGTGCACATGAAACACAATGTAATGCCGTGGGCAGAAAGATCAGATTTAATGCTGCTCAGTTTTGTGATAGTGCCTCTTAAAATTTGTACATACTAACAGCACAGCCTCTGGCCCCAAATTCACATTCTTAGTATAAAATGCGAGCACAGCTCTTTGACTTCTGAGAACTGGAGTTCTAAGCAGGACTATGGAGGTGGCGTTCCCTTTGTTATGTGGCATCTGTGAAATTTCTCATGTGGGCCAATGCCAGGTTAAAAAATGCAAGTCCAATTTTTCTCTCTTCCTACGTACAAAAAGAGCACCAAAAATGTAATTGCAAGTAAAGCACAAAAATGCGAGAGCTAAGGTAATTAATCAGTGGGATGGATTACCAAGAACTGCAGTAGAATCTCCTTGTTTTAGAAACGCTTCATCACTGATACAGACCTTTATGGATGTTATATCCAAGTTTAACTATGAAGCGTTGGACTTGATTACAGGAATTACAGGGTGAAATTCAGTCTGATGTGTGAGGTCAGACAAGTTGCTCTCATCTAGACTTGAAATCTCTGGCCCTATGGGTTTTTCCACAATTGTAGTGTGTGCAAGCAGATGTAATCTTAGTGATAATGCTTCCTGTGTTTCTTTCTGCCACTCATGAATAAACAACTCCTCACTGAAGATTTTCCAGTGCAACCAAATACGAGTTTATTTCTAGAAGCTGAATAGCTGCAGGTGGAGCAGCTACTGGTTGATTCCCACTGAGAAACTGTGACCACCTCCTGTCTACCAGAACACGGAGGTCTGGCCCTGGGGCTCATAAGATACCACGAGCTTGATGCATGACAAGGGTTGTATCTTTGTGGAAGCAGAGTTTTCTTCCACAGATGTGGAGAAAAAAATGCATCTTCAGGAAGCTGCTCCACAGGATACTTTGGTCTCCTGGGAAGCATTGGTTGGGAAGTGAGAATTAGTTCCAAGGCAGGTGGATTTGTAGCCCATCAAAGATAAAAGAAGGATGTGCTACAGAGCAGAGTTATGCTGGCTAATTATGTGGCAGGGAGATTGTTTCGTCTTCCTCTTGCTAGCCATCCGTTTGCTATGTGTGTACATACACCACCATGTAAACGCTCATTTTGTATGGATGCTGCTCACTGCCAGAGTTAATTGACAGTGACCTCTGTGTCCTCAGGTCACACTTTTAGTGCACACCTAAGGACGTAATGTGGCATAAAATTTCAGAATAAGGTTAGCCTGTAAAAGCTGCGGTATAAAGCATATTGCAAGTGTGAAATTAATTACCTTGCTAGAGCTAACACCAGACTTAATATTGCCAAGCTAAAATAGGCCAAGGTGAGCTAGGGACATAATTACAACGGGGATACAACTGCTGTTTAACTCAGCAGTAAACCTAATAAAAATCAAACTGCTGGTGCTGACACAACTGTCATAAGCGGTGTCCCGTTTTCTTAGCCGTCCAGGAGGATGCAGTAGGGAATGTGACAGCTATAAATGAACAGATGAATTAAACATGGTCCTGGATTGAAATTGAGGTCTTCCTTTCCTGCAGGTTTAATTCTTGTTAATAGTTTGCCATTTCTGAGCTGTCATGGTTTTGATGAAGGAATGCACATGTGTTAATCAGGTTGCCAGAGAGTGCTTACCTCATGAAAGAAAACTCAGTTTTCTTACTGGCTCTGGGGTCACTTGGCAAACTGGAGGAGGTGGTGTGTTTTAACAGATTAAATTTCTTCTTTTCTAGGGAAAAAAAGACTGTCATTATTATTATGTTTATTTATTTTTGCTTTTGCTTTGTGCGCATAATCTTGCATTGCTGAATTTAGTTTCAAATGATGCAGGAATATTTTTGGTAATAAGTGATTTTCCTCAAACTACAGTTTCCAGCTCTCACTCAGCTCTAGATTTGCAGGATGTCTGTGGGCGAATGTGAGAACTAGGATCTGGGAGAAAAGTTTCTGGGAAGTGGGTTATCTAGGGAGGACCATATTGGACTGACTGAGGTGTAGAATAAGCCATCAATGAGGATATTTTTACATTATAAAACAAGATGCCTGTGGACTCAATGGGATCTAAACTGAGTAAAGCATATCTCTGAAGGACAAAATGTTCTTCTATGCTTCTCCCATATTGTTAAACAAACTGCTTCAGCTACTCATTCAAACACTTCAGCTTTCACATGTTCACAGACCCCTTAAGAACATTTTCACTCCTTGCTCCACCAGTTTCCCCAGATCTTATTGACTTCAGTGTTATGAATTTATGTCCTTGCACTGTGGTATTGCTTCTTGTCCTTCCAGAACACCACTAATTTAAGCAACCTTTGTAACTGTTGTTCAAATAACAACCATAATAACTGTTGTTCTGAACAGATTCCTGGAGAACTGCTTGGTTTCAGTGTGTCAGGAAATGAGGATGGATAGCTAATGTTTTTATTGCAGCAGGGAACAATTTGCTACATTGCAACTAGAAATATGGCAGAGTCCTCAAAACCAAACATTTACTTGGATTACTCTATTGTTGTATAATACTTAATGCATAGGTATAGAACACCTGAAATGGAAAATAATTGCAGCATGTAGTCATTGTTGGGAAATGCTTGTTTTTTAACTGGCATTTACACATAAATTTAGTCCAGTCCAGCATTTCCTGTGGCACCTCTGTTAGATTGAATGCCGCCACTCCTCTGTGAATAGCACTGTGTCGCCAGGGGAAAAATCACTTCATCCTGCTGCTTAAATGTGAGCAAATGCAGAACCTGCAGCATATGCCTCAAGTCATAGTGAAACTGGTGTCTGCTCAGACTGCACCAAGTCTAACCATTCCGATTTGAGGGATATGTAGGTAAGCTGCTTGCAATGTAAAAATCAGAAGGCTCAGTATGGAGTCCCCTAAGGGTCATGAAAAAGCTCTGAGCTATTTAGGTTAACAGTCATAAACTAAATGATGTTTGTTTCACCATGCCTATGCTGAAAGCATTTCTTCTCAGCCAGATCCATTATTAATTATGCATATTGAATAAACACTTTCATTGTACAACACTTGATAACACAACTCTTTTGATATTTGTATACTAGACTGTAAGCTAATACATCCACACAGTTTCGCACTTGTGTGGCTGATGACCAGACAAAGCTACCATTGTCCAGTATTTCATGACATTTAAAGATAAGGTCTATTTTTTTAATTTTTTAAAAAAAGAAACCCTGCTGTTCTGTCAGGCAGAAATTTGCTTTGTGTGTAATGCAGCTCCCTGGAACAATGCAGCCTTGCTCTAATGTCACCAGAGCTGTGCTCATGGTTCTGGAAGATAGTCCTCCATGCTTGGCACGAGTCCTCTCCTCTCACATTTTTGCTTGGCAAAGTCTGAATTTTTCTAACTCCATAAAACCTGAGCCAGGAATCTCTCCCCCAGCCCCAACCCCAGCACTTATCTCTGCATCAAATTATCGTTTTTAAGAAGACACTGTGAAGCAGAAAGTATTTTCTTTAGAATGTCATTACACAAAGCATTACTAACAAAGAGATTACTGCAAACTAAAGACTGGGAAAAAAAAGATTTTTCTCTAGGATTCATTCTATTGAGGGGGGAGATGCATAGGTTTTAGGTTTTTATTTCTTTAAAGAAATCAAAGTCTATGCTTCTGGTATCTGCGAATGAAACATGAAGTAAATGTCTCTTTTTTTAGCCAAAACTTTTTTTGGTGCAAGTTGCACATATGGTGTCAAAGAACTATCAACAGAATAAGTACTGCTTTCATCTAGTTACAGAGAAAAATGAAAGGGAAGAGAAGGAGGTGCAGGAGGAGGGTTTGTAGGCCATAAAGCAACAGTGCCAGGTGAGGAGCATATTGTTTCAAGAGTTTATTTTTCAAAAGCTTATGTATCCTGCTTGAATAATGTTATTAGACAGGAAACTTCAATTTTTCTGTATAGTCTTTTATTGCTGCTGTTTGTTGTGCATTGATCTAGTGCTGTTTCACATAGGAATAAGAAGATGCGTGTGTTTTGTGTGATGTGATCTCAGTGTCAGAGAGTGCTTTTCAGGTCTTGGGATTTGACACAGGCACTTCAGTTTCGATTAAATTCAAGCATAATTAGCATAACCCCCGTCACAGTAAGTTTAAAATTAAACAACACTTGTGACCTCTACTCTGCCAAAGTTTGGAAATAAGCATTTCTTCGTGTGGTGTTAGCAGCAAGAGCGTAGGATGGAGAGGAGAGCAGGGTTGCCTGGTTAACAAAATAATCCTTCCCATGTTCTCAGGATTCATTCAGCTGCAGGTTTCAAAGCAACTCATAGAACCTGCTTATCCTTTAAGGGGGGCTGAGTTTTATTTTTCACAGTCAGCATCACCAACTGAAAAACCCACAGTACCGCTGTTCATTTCCCTATGGCTTGCATCGCGTCACCAGAACACAGAGAAACACATTTCAGCCAAAAAGGCAGAAGTGCCCACAAAGAAGCAAAGCTTCGCTGGTTCCACTGGCTACCTGGAAGCTGGCTGATGAGGGGGGGTGAGCAGGAGGTCACACTGGCTGCCTTTGTGCTGGCTGCGGGTGGCTTGGCACTGCTTGCCTGGCTGCAGTTAGCTGCCGCTTCTGGCCCAAGTGCCAATCTGGCAGGGTTCACAGGTGCAAGAAGCAGAGCAGCAATCTGTTCGCTTCCCAGCCCTCCTGCCCAGAGCAACTTGATTTCTTCTCACCTGGGGCTGGAGCTCCCTGCCTGCACTTTATTCACACATGCCAGTGCCTGCACCCTGTCCCTGTGGTGGTGGCATTTGTGAGGCACCAGCGTTAGCTCCATCTGGGTTCTGTGCCTGCACTTCTCATAGCAGTAGGAATCCAGGATAGATTTCAAAGAAAGTGGTCACCACTTCTTCCTTCTGTCCTGTTCTCTGACATGTGGCACTTCCCTCTGAGGCACACTAGCTAGAATGTCACAGTCCACTAAAATTGGTATGAAGCCTGGCCAAAAAATGTTCCCTGGCTGTGCTTCTTGCATCCTCTTACCTCCACCATCTTCCCAGTCCCTGCTAGGAACCCAGAGCTGCTAGAGTAATTGCTGTTTTCAAAAATGCTTTTTTGCCAAAATTCAAACATGTTTCAGAAGTGCAGCTCAGCACATTGTTCAAGGGGTGTTTTTATTTGCAGAGCAGGTTGGGAGGAGGCTGATGAGGGATCAGACAAGGAAGTAGAAGGATAGGAGACGAGGAGCTGGTGTCAGATCCTATTCCCTTACCTTGAAGAAGACAGCATGTGATACTTTCAGGTGTGGGTATGCATCATTCAAATCCCTTGCCTGCCTAATTTTTTTGGTGGACTGTAGGCATATGTGCACTTGGACAAAGAAGGAGGGGAGGCAAGGGAAACAATTTCACATGTTATGAAGAATACCTTTTTCTCTGTATCGCAGTAGAAAATAGTGTGAAGTATTCCACAACTTTTCCACTCCGTTTCCCTACCTATCCTGTACTCTCATGGTAAATACAGACCCTTATATAATAGATTTTGTGAAGAAAGACCTAGCAGAGCACAGCTAAAGCCCATGATGGATAATCCAGATGCAAACATCATCAGCCAAAAACTTTTCACACTCCTGGAGTGCAGGTTTTACCACTGATTTTAATGTATGAAATGACTTGTCATTGCCCCATTCTTTCATTAGACACTATGTTTAGATTATAGTTTTTAATGTAATTTTTAGCAGTAGTGAACATTTGAATTTTAAGTTTTGGGTTATGTTTTTTTTTCTTTGAAGAAAATCATTTGGGTTTTTTAGTCATGAGACTTTTTTATTCCAGCCACTGCTTGATTTCATTGCGATCTAGGCTCTTTGTTTTACACCATTTTCAGAACTAAATTATTTAGGAATGTGCCTGGATTAGACTGCACAACTGCATTGTGTTACTCATTATGTAATTAATAATTGAAATTTCAGTCTTATTAATATTTTCTGAAATGCATTACAAAGTTAAAATATAATTAACACATTCACAATCAGTTCTGCCTTCATCTTTAGTACAAGTCATCAGGAGCATAGTGACACTTCCATTCTCATTACTTATAAGGGGAAAAAATAGACTTATAGCATTCCAAAGGAACATACTCTGTAGGTATTAAATGGTCAAGATAATCGGTTAGTGCTGTTTTATGTATTGCATTGTACCAGAGAAAAGGTGTACATCTGAATGGGTTTTGCAGTCAGAAAGAGAAGGTGAATACTAGGACATACCTGTATAACATAGAATCCTATATATTAAGAAGATAAAGTATTTTTGAATCATCTTGCACATCTGTGTGACTATGATAAACGTTTCAATTTAAATTAGTGACAACACCTTCCTAGGTGGTAGTCAGAAGCAGTTAAACACTTCAACCAGACTTTTAAGTGGCTTTGCAAAGCATTGTGTTTGCAGAAGTGAAGAGATCTTTGTCTTGAATTGGACCAGAAACATGAACACAGAACAGCAGATAGGCTGGTCGGAGGGAGCTTCTGAATACCATCTAGTCCAGATTCCTGCTTTACTTGTGCCTACTGCCTAAAACCGAGCAGGTCAGCAGTGGCTTTTCCTGGCCACATCATGAAGTCCTGAAAGGATGGAGATTTCACTGCATCTAAGTAATAGATTTCCATGTTGTACCATATGTCTAGTAAAACACTTCTCCTAATATCTAGAGCGAACCTGCCAGGCCTTCATTTGCAGCTGTTGCCTTGGGCTTTACTGTTTAATGCAACTATGCATCTCTGTTCTTTAGCTGCCTATTGGCAGCTGTGGGTGCTATGAGACTGCCCTTCAGTCTCCTCTTTGCTGTGCTACACCAGCTCAGCACCCTTCCCTTTCCATGTGTGCTGTTACCCTGCAGCATTTCTGGATCCGTACTAGTTTCTCAGCAGCCATTTTGAGGTGGGAGGCCCCCAAACTGAACGCAGAAATCCATGGGCAGCCTCACCAGCACCAAGAAGGTAAGGCTGCTACCTTAACGATCTCATGGCCATGCTCCTTATAATGCAGCCCAAGCACATGGTCTGCCTCAGTTGTAAAGAGAGCATGATGCTGACTCTTTTTTAGTCTGGCATCCATTGTAACTCATGGGTTTTCAGCAATTCTTTTGCCTATCAGACCTCTGTGTGTACCCCTGCGTGGTTTTGCTGATGTTAATTGGACCCTGTAACAGCTATCATTTCCTATTGTTTAGGAAAAAAAAAAAAAAAAGCAACACTGAATTGCCTAAAATCAGATTGTACATTATTCTCTACAAAGAGAAAATGTAAAGCTAGGAGAGGACTAAATAGTTTTAGAACAGTAATATAATGTAATCAATGTACTTAAATATGATATAAACATATGAGATTTATAATTTATCCTCTTAATTTGTAGTAATTTGTCTGTACATTCTTTTGGCACATTGTTTGTAGTTTAGTCACTGCACAGGTAAACCTCCCTTTCCTCTTCAGGTGATGGTAGGGGTCAGAACAATTTCATGCTGCTTGAGGTACATTGGGGTCAACTGCTGGGGGACAACCACACCTGTGCCCCTTCTCCGTACTCTGTTCTCAAGAGTGCTATACCAGAGATTGCAGAGATCAAATGTGTCTCTTCTGCTGCTGTGGGCACCAGGACAGCTCCACCCCAGGCAGCTGCAGGTGCACGAGAACCCCCTGCCCTGATCCTCTGCCTGCATTCTTGCCACTGCCTCCCAGAAATGGCCGCAGGCCTCAGCTGCCAGCTGCCATGTTTGGGCCGGCACATGGCACTCAGATCCTGTTGCCATGGCCACTGAGCCGCCCCCAATGGCAGTCCCTGTGCTGACCCAAGCAGAAGCAGATCTACTGTGCACTTCTGAAAGAGACATTTTATTTCTTGATACTTGGAGGATGGGAGGGAGCAGCCACCTTTAAAGAAGAGGCAGCTGATGGAAATGGGCGATTACATTGAGCCCATGGAAGTGGACCCACCTGACAGCAATGTGGAGCCCATGGAGGTGGATCCACCTTCAGCATCCTCTACTACATGGGGGGGGATATTTTACACACACATCATCAAGGATGTAGGAAACAGACTCTTTTGACCATAGAAACGGCAATTCTACAGAATCCTAACACTCACAGTATTTTACTTCCTCTCAGCAATTAACTGGTTAATGAATAGAGATGCTTGAACTGAAAACAAAAATTAGCATTTGTCAGGACAAATGCATAATTCTGCTGTACCTCTTTTAATGCGTTGTCTCCTAACCTTACATGCTTCCTGTGGGATTTCTCAGAATCTCTTGGGGAGTTTGTTTCACAATGTAACAGATAGCCAGCTTCCATTATGCTTGTCTTCTAGAGAAATAATTTATGCTCTGACTGAAACACTGAATGAAACTGTATTCAGATACATAAGAATATGATTTGTACTTTCCATGTACTTCGCTGCCAAAGCTTGCTGTTGGTTACTGTGCATCGAAGACATGCAAATAAATCCATGAGCAATGAAGAAAAAGGAATATGATCCATATATCATGACTCTTAAAGATAGTTTAAGATATCTGAAGTTTCAGGGAAAAAGGTTTCTGTTCCAGGTTTTGCCTGGTGTGCACCTTTGGACAACAGAGACATAGTTGGAATATGTAAGAATGGATAACATTTTGTCAAGAATGACTTAACTTTTCTTTGCCTTAAACTGAACAGGAAAATCTGATCATTTCAAGTGTACTATGCCAAGAAAAAATATATTTGTCTTTAAATGACTGTAACTAGCTTCAGAAATAATTTGAAGTGAATTTGTTCCCTACTTTTTTGTCATCTCTGCGGAAGTCAAACAGCTGAGGTCAGAACTCAGGTCAGAAAGTATCTGTGTTGCTTGAATATGGCAACGTTCCTCTGTCATAGGCTGAAACCAGGCAGGGATACCTTGTTCAGGGCTCCAGTACACTTTCTACTAAATAAGTTCCACCTATAGTAATTACATGTCTGCGCAGGAAATAAAATGACAATTGACCTGAGGTGTCAGAAATACTATTTCAAATGACACGGAAACTGCATTTTTTTTTTCTGTCTCGCTTGAAATACCACCTAAGTGGCAAAGAAAGTCTGTAACTATACTCAGATTTACTACTTGCTTTAGTAGTCTGTGTGTACGTCTTCCTTGTAACTGAAGCTGCCTTGTCAGATCAATATGTAACAGAAGCTCTTAGCTTATTTAATAGCTCATTAAATAGGTCCATGATCTTCTACCAGCTCCTTAGGCCATTTCAGACCTACTAAAATTATCTCTGCTTTGACATTACAGTTGTCTCTGCATGGAGGAAGCAAGTAACCTACCAGCTATTTACAGCCCTTGTTACACAGAAAACTGCACATCTCATATACCACATCATCTTATTCCCCATCTTGCTTTCCATATAGGTTTCTTCAACAAAATGCACTGAAAAATGGGTGCCCAGTTTTTAAACAAATACGATGAACTTTTAGCTTCTTAGTTGTGTTTTCAGTAGAGATCATCTTGTTGTCTAGCAACTTGCTTCAAGTTTTGCCAGACCTGTGACTCATTGTGTCTCACCATACTTGACATACCTGCTAAGGCCAAGAGTTAAACGAGACATGCTTTGTTCTAAAATTAAGAAAGCTAAATGCTGCATTTGTGTATCCAAGTTGTATTGTAGCCTACTGCTTTAGGAAAGGAAGCTGGGAGCAAGCATGGCCAATTCTTTAGTGTACGGATGGGTGGGCAAAAACAACTGCATAACCTGTTCGTTCCAACATAGCACTTCTCATCTGAGGTGTGACAAATGAACAAGCTGAGTTACTGACCAGTTGCAGAGTAAAAGTGGCCTCTTACACCACACTAATGAGCATGCTGTGAGCCACAGTAAAGGAAAAGGCATTCTGCTTTGTATCTCAGATGAAACTTGTGTGTGCAATCGTGTGTCTCAGCTGCTAGCCAAGGGCTCATTCACCCTTTTACATCTTCTTCCTCATAAAACCGCTGATCTTTGTCACAGGCAGTATTCCTTATATAATGTTATTTCTTTTGGACTAGCAGAAGAAATATATATGAGGGCTGCTCCAAAAGAAGTGCCTCCTATTTTATTGTGTTGGCCCATGATATTAGAGATGGATGCTGGTGTATTATCTGAAAGAATCACATTCTGAACTGGGGACTAGAATTCTGTATTAACTGTGCATGTTTCTCTGAGTCTTTTTTAACTAGACTTTCATACTAAAAGTAAAGGATTCGCTTTTAATTTGTTGGATATATGGAAATGTGAGTATTTTATCTGCAGAAGTTGTATGTATGGATCTTGAAGTGGCATTGAAGCTGAAAGGGTATAGAATATAAGCTTCACATTAATGAATAAGTTGTTCTTATTTTCTGCCTCAGGTTTGTTATTGCCAGCAAAACATAGTGAAGACTGGATTGATAGAAATGCTTTCAATGCCATAGGACAATGAGAAATGATGACATGTTGGCCACCCATTTGGGATTAGGATGCACGATTGCTCAGATCCCAAGAGTAGAGCTCCCACATCCATTTGTGCAGGTAGGAATGCTGTTTGACGAGGGCACAGGATGACGTTACTGTCACAGATTTATTTGAGTACAGCTTGAACAGTCTTGGCTGTGTCCCATGACCTTCCTTCCTACTTGAGGTTCTCCCCAGTCGCAAAATTGTTTCTAGCTATACATTAATTTGTCTGATGATTGAAAGTATCTGGATAGAAGATATCAGTGAAGAAATTATTGATAAGCCCTGAATCACAGGCTGTAATTCTCATTCTTCTCTTCTGTGAACCACTTCAAGTGTACCTCAGGAGACTGCTTATATCTCCTCTTAAATGGTAAAAATGTAAAGCTGATTTTCCATTGACTGGTATATTATGCAGTCACTCAAACCAGAATAAAGAATAATGGAAAAGTGCGGCATTATGATTTGATACAATTTTTATTTAGCTTCTGCTGTTTTTAATAGAAATTATGTAAGATTTGGGAGAGTAAAGAAGTGGAAACCATGTGTCTGACTGTGCCCATGACAGCCTGCAACAGTGCACAGTAGTGCACACTTTCTAAAGTGTCTATGTCTAATTAAAAGCCACCAATGAAATTCAGCCAGCAGCACGATGGAGGTTAAGTAATGAATAGAGAGGTATGAATATTAAGAATACTCTATGAAATTAGGAAAATGATCAATTTTCATTAATTGTTTAATAAGATAAAAATGTTAAATAACAGAAAATTAAAGGGGGTAATTATAGTTCTGGTGAGACATAGTATTCCAAGCTAACAGAGAAAGTGGAAGCAATATATTTTTTTAACTTCTTCAGTATGAAATCTCCAGGGGTCGTAAGTTGGAGAATATCTGGACCAGTGTGTCTATGGACTTACATGGATTTTAAAATATCCAGAGGATGGAAACTACAGTAAAAATGAGAGGTGCTGGAGCCGGGAGTGTGCAAATTCACTGACTGCCTTGTGTGTTATTTTTTAATAGCTATTGCTACTCTTGTTCATTTTTAAAAAATGAACAAGGTCAAACCAAAAAAGCTTTATTCAGCCTGTTCTGCACTCTTTGCTTAGACAAAACCACCAGCAAATTTTCAATACGGGAGACAGGGAGGCACTTAACAAAAAATACTATATGTTTCTGTATGTAACCTCACAGTACAATGTGATAAAGATAGTCCAAGGAGATCAAATGATGGTTTCATAAAAATAGCTTCTGCCCTCCCTGAAATCCTATGCTAGATTCTGACACTCTTGTCACAAAGAGTCCCGCTGTAAGCTGTGGGATTGTTCATGCAGCATTCTGTGAGATTTCTCAATGTGAAGAGAGAAAAATGCAGTCTTTTTTTGTCCTTATCAGCTTTAAAACCTTGTTCTGCTTTGTAGAATAATGGGAGGGTAATATCTATCTGCAAATTCCTTTTTTAAAAATCTAATCTTGTTTCTGTTATTGAATCAACACTTCGTTGGGATTTATTCCACTAAATCTGGAATTCAGATAGCCATGGAGAAAATTAAAATCCTGGAAAGTCTGGGAATACATAGGCAAATCACCTAAATGGAACTTAATATATATTTTAAAGCAGGATTTCTGCCTGTGTGTGTGCAATGTGGAATAATTTTCAGCAGATGGATTGGACAGTGTGTGAAGGAATGGGCTCTTTGGTTCGACTCCAGCCCAAGTCAGTCATTGTTGCTGTTCTGATCGCAACTGAGCAGTCCATGGGAAATGACTTAGTGGTCTCACTCCAGTCTTATGAAGCACTAATGAGCTTAGCAAAGAAAATGGTGGAGGGAATTGTGGAGACTGAAGTTGCTTTCATGCTGCAAGCCAGGACTGAGATGTACGAGCAGGATCAGAGTAGAAACTGAGTGGTCCAGTGCTACATGTAACTTGTAGGTTTCTTGAGTATTGTAGCTGAGAGTGATTTTATACATCAGCATCATAGGAAGGGTAAATAAAAGGTTTCTTCTGTGCTATGTCTTATCATATTTGTCATTGTCTGGAACTAGACTAGTCACAAGAAGGTGGCAAAAAAGTAAATAACTTTTTATTTTCCTTCTCTATCCTCAGAGGCTACTCCATGCCTAAATTCATCTGTGATGTGATAAAGGCTGCTTCAGGCCTAGTGGTGACTCTGGATCTGGGCAGACTGACAGCAGAGGATGTGCCCAGTTCTATGCAAGCCAGGATGATGATGCTGTGGCCTCCTGCCCCAGTCCTGTCCTTCTGCCCACGGGCAACCTGCACACTGTCAGCAGCATGTCACCACACCCTGCAAGAGAAACATGACAGGACCAAGTATCTAAAATAAGAGCAGCCTGGCAAAGCAAGAAATAGATGCAAAAACGAAACGAACACGATGTGAACCACGCTCCCTCTTTCACCACAGGCCGCCACCGGATTAACTGGGCTTTGTGCTGCTGTCAAGAGCTTCAGCACTGGGGTCAGATCTGAGGGCACTTCTCTCCCACCTCATTACAGAGCTGCTGTCTGTCTGTTTTCTCTGTTTTCAGCTCCTCATGCTTCTGAGAAAGGTGAAGGACGAGAGGTGCCTCCTGGCAAGAATCTCGCTGCCTCCTGGGGTGATGTGCTGGCTGCTTCCCCACAAATAACATCCTTACAGGGCCATGTCTCGTGCCGGTATCTCTTTCTATAGGGAATCATTTGTGTTGCCTACATCGTGTGCTGGATTTAGAAGCCCTCCAGTGTTACCATGGCAACAGTTTCTTCTTAAGTATAGGTGAGAATGCAAGTTAATTTTAAATAAGGTGAACTGAAGGAGGGGCTGAGAAAGCTCTCACAAAGCGTCTGAAACCACACAAATGTTTCTGGTTAAGCTTGGTAGCAAAGTATCTGAAGCTAATTCCCTATCCCTGAGGTCACGGTCTCCTCATACCAAAAAATAGGTTCAAGGCCTGGTTTTTTCTACCATCACTGCTTGTGGTGGTGGCTGGCCTAGGAAAATGTTGTTCCCACTTTCATCTCCTCTCAGCATGTCCCACATAAGTGCAGAAGCCAGTGACATGATGCTGAACACTCCGCTTTGGGCAGGGTCAGCAGGTGAATGAGCCCTGGAAATAGCGTAGTTAGCTGGGCAGGGAGTGTGTGGGCAGTTCAGGTTTGATGCTGCTGCTGGTAATCAGCTGGAAAGGCTAATAGGCTTTCCTCTGGGCTATGGCCCAAACTCTGCCCTCAGCAACAGCCTTAAAATCAGAAGGCTGTGCATTTATCAGTATTGTTTATGCATACATATCTGAGCTTGTGCATATGTAAGTGTATACATCTATGTATCATTAGAAATTAGCAAAAGAAAATATAAGACAATCTCCCAAATAGAAACGGTCTTTTATACTGCAGTTATCTGGAAGAAAAAGAAGTATGTGATTGACAGAGCAGGGACACAAGGAGTGCTGCTCACGGTTACATTATAGGATTGGCTCTTTTTGCTTTTTCCCAGCCTGCTCAGATCCTTCTTTCTCTCTCAGCTCTGTAATTGGCACTTATCACCACCATGTGCAAGTGTCTCATCCATTAAATAAATATCAGGGTAACAGTGAGAGATGCAGAAACCACTTAAAGGTTCACCTAGCCATTTAACTCTCTCTGATCTGCACTTTGTGAGTGTTACCTTCTTAATATATACAATTTACAGCTTAAGAGTGAGCAACTTCAGAAAAAGTGAAGGGTGGTTTGTGCAAACCCATTTGTGACACTGATGACAATTGCATTGAGAGAGAAGCTATATCCTAGGTGACCTTTCAGAAGCAGTGGGGGCTGAGTGATGTTTTCTGAAATTTGAGTAACAAAAGGATGCTATTCAGATTTTTGTAATAACAGTTGCTTGGTAACCAGCTTCTGTAAATCTTTTGGCAGCCCTGTTATAACAAATATCTGTGTCCAGGTGTTTGTCCCTTCCGTTCACTTGAAAGTGACAGCCACACAGACAGAAATAAGGCTGCTACCTTCTACTGTTTCATCTACGTTCAGCAATTTACTGATCAGTAAGGCACAAAAGGCTGAGGTACAGATTAACAAACGTTATAATCTTTAAAAAATTTTCCTTATTTGCCGTGATTTTCGAAGCTGCTTTTGCACATTTTTTTATCTCCATTTCTTCATTTGTTTTGTGATGAATCACATCCCTGCTGCTGTTTAGTGCAAGAAAAAGCATCTCTCCTGGAGCTGAAAAACAAAATTTCTAATGTATAAACACTCCAGCATTACAGTACAGCTGTGTAATGTTTTAAACTCACTTATAAAAACATTTCCAACTTTTCACTCTGAATTTCTTCAGTTGTTTGGTGAACTGATTTATATGGCTGATTAGATCTTACATCTGTATGCAGATAAGTTGTGTATTCAGAAGGCTTAATTAATTAGTGTATCATGTGATTTCAAGCCAGACACAGTTAAAATCACAAGATAAGAATGGAAGTGGCTGCTGACATAATGATTATTTTATTTCCCAAACCATCTGGATTGCATGCTGTGTTAATGTGGGTCAAGACTGACCTGTCCTGCAGGGGGTGGATAGTTTGTTACAAGCATAACAAAGAGAAGTGTTCCAAAATATTTTATTTATGTGGATGCATGTTTTAGCAGGTATTCTTACAGCCTAAGCACTCAATATACAACTGGAATATTAGAAATCTTAGAGGAAAAGAGGTCTTTTGTGTAGCAGAAGTATTATATATAAAAAAAAAGAAAGGATCTGAAGGAAGGAGTATAAACTGGAATATAAAGCAGTTGTGGGAAGAATAAAGTAGAGGACCTAAACACATGAATCGGTATGAAAGAAAAGTAGGACAAGCTAAGGGGATAAATAGTTCTAGCTCTGAGGGTCAAAAAGAAAGGAAGGATGATGTTTTAATGGAAATGGAGAAAATGAATCCTGCTTACAGAGAAGAGTTACACGGTTATGAGAATGTGAAGGATATTGGTGATGCTGCCTGAAATGTCTCAACTAGGATGGAAAACAAGAATAATCTTTTGTGTTGCATCCAGAATACTTTTTCAGTTTACACTGTTTCCTAAACAGGTACACTGAGATGTAAAACTAGAACTGTATCACAGCAATGTACGTAAGTGCAGAAGAAGAGGAACTCACCTAAGTGGGATTAAGGCTATCTGAAGTTTGCCCATCAAACAGGCAACCTCCCTAAAGGAACCAATTGGGAGTTTCTTCTTTACTTGTGCCATGTGCATGACAGGAAAAAAATACATAGATGAGGGCATTTCAAGGTATGGACCTCTGACAGCATCTGCCAATTGCTTCCAAGCTGTTGGCAAAGGGGGACTAAGGAAAGCAAATGTGCTTATAAACTCAAACTGTTTCCACTTGTTCACAGTTGTTATAGAATAGCTGAGTCTACAGAAAGCTGCTAGCATCTGCTATAGTTATTTCCACCCCAAAAGAGATCCCCAAAGGGACTTTTTATTGCGTTCATAATTGCCTACATTTAACAGTACTTCCACTATTAATCACACTTACCATTCCTTTTATACAGAATGTACTATTTAAGGAATATGTAACAGCCTTAGGTCATTTCTTTGACAGTGTTGAAGTATATCTCTCCACTAAGCAAAGACAGTTTAAGTTGGAAAGAAGTTGAAGTCCTTCATTTTTTGTTTCTGTTACTGGTAACTCATCTAGTAACCAAATGTAAACTGAAACCATACCTCTCTCCAAAGATGACTATCTCAAATGTCAGAAAGCTAATCTGTCTGGGGAATATATTGGAGAGAGGGTAAAATTAATGAGAAAAATCATTTGATGGTTGATCTTGATGACCTCCAGCCTAGACAAAAATGGTGGTTGGAAAGAAACAAAGGATGGCTATTTTTAAGGGTGGTAGTTGAGTGTCTAGAGTAGAAAGAAATGGGAACTGAAATCACCATCTGAAGTATTGAGTAGAAAATAAAGACTTTGGAATAAGATCACATAGAGAAATTATATCTATATATCTCTATATATAGATATATAGATATATATCATTTAGAGATGTATAGGAAGCACTAAAAACAGAAAAAGACAATGAAGAGGAACACCAAACCTGCTAACCAGGTGAGCAGAAAGAGACAAAATACCAAAACTGGAAGTTTGTGTCTCTAACTGGTTTTCCCACTTCAAGGCAGGGGGGAAGATGTCTTTTACCAATCTGTGTTTTGGTATTTGCTAGAATGAGATATTCAAAATCATTTTCTTTAGTACCAAACTACAGATAGTGCTTGGGACGAGTGATGCCTTTCCTCTGCAGTTATTTGTAGGTTGTTTAGGACTTTAGAAGAAAACTGGAACATATTGTATGATTTCCACACCAACTCTTTCATGACAGTATGGGGAGACAGAAGGGAGCGATCATCTTGGATCTTTAGGAAGTGTGTGTATGTTGAAAATTTTCACAGAATGTGGAGAAAAACATTTATGATCTGAAGCAGATATAGTTTACCAAGAAGGTAGATCAACAGGAGTACATGAGACCAGTAACCACAACTTTCAGAGCAGATGCCAACAAATAGCAGAATATTGATACAATCTAATAGGTTTCCTTCTGGTAATTTTCAGGAGGTAATGGTACTGGAAAAATGTAGGTGAATTCTCATTTGGCATTCCAAGCAGGACAGTGTAAGAGTTTGTGCCAAATTACACCATAGGATTTTCACAAATCCTATTCTGCGAAGGTCCACCTAGAGAAAATGGTTTCCAAGGAAAAGATCCATTTCATTTTCTGGTGTTGTATCTTCATTTTATTCTAGTTGAGCTGTCATAAAGAGTGGTTTCCTCACAGCTTTGTGCTGCACAGAAGTTTGATGCCTCAGACAAACTTTTTATAATTAATTTCTTTAATATTTTGCAGGAACACTAATTCATATCCAGGATTAGAGCACACATTTTCCTTTAATTCTCATAAGATCCCCTGAGCCTATTACATATTTCCTCTCCTGCATAAAAATTTCACAGCATACCAGAGAGGAGCAACAGCTCTCAGCCTGTTGGACAAGGCAATGTGGGACTGGTGGCTGGAACCGACTATACTGATGAGACTCTGCTGCACTGGGCAGAGTGGAACGATCTGTCTTGTTTGGCAGGATGCTCCAGCCCCTCTCAGCCATAAGCCTGTGAAGGCATCTAGTACTGAACCAGTCTCCATTCATCCATGCAATACTCCGTTTTGGATGTGCTGCTTCTTGAAGAACCTGTTGCAAGAAGCAGTTGCTTGTGGGATTGTTTTAAAATCCTGGAATAATTTTTAAACTTCTTTTGCAGTATTTCTGTCTGTAGCTCACCTTATGTGCTGGCAGAATTAGCAGATGATTTGCTATGAATCAGCAGAAATTACTCAGTTTTAGAACAAGTTCATAATTCTTTTAAACAGAGAGACAGAAGAAGTGCTTGCTCCATTGCACAAGGTCAGAGACCTTGCCTTCCTTACTCTGTGTTGCTGAGTTCTCAGTGGGTTTAACAGTGACCGTCTAGATTTGAGTTGCTTTCATAGTAGACTTGAGCTTCATTTCCTTCTCACTGACTTAACAGATCACCCACCCCTTTGAAAGAGCCTTTCCTTTTCCTGAGCACCCCCAACTCCATTACTTCACGCTTTTGCTCTGTTTGCTTCTCTAAATCCAAGGTGCAGCAAAAGGTTTTGAATTTTTGTGTGTTATTTCCTGAAGCAATTCAGGCTATATTAATTGCACACTTACTCCCCATGACTCACCTTTGGTTTGCAGTGCTCTGTGAGAGATAACACTGCTGCCAGCATCATTATAGTTTTTCTTCAGTGTAGGCTGCAAACTTTCTTATTCAGGCCCCTGAAGGTACTTGTCCTTCCAACCTGGAGTCTTTTATTGTGTTTTCCTTTGTCTGAGACCCTCCCCGTCTTCAAGGAATACACCTGTAAGACCCAGAAAAACAAGAGGGGAGCTGAAGAATAGCTTGCCAAACAGAGAGACTGGAAAGGTATTTATTCTCTGTCCTAGCCTGCTGACATTTGAGTCTTCCATGACCAGGGGCAGGTGTCTTAAAGAAGCAAAACCTAAGGAGCTCAGATTACTCTGTGTGAATGATATGGAAGGCTGGATACTAAATAAGGCTGGCTCCTCAGGCCACTGGCACCAGTCCTGCCGCTCTATCTGCAGCTACATACCAGAGTATCTAGTGGAACAGGTCAGCTTTCTTTTCTCTTGGCTTGTTCCCTCCTTGCCTGAGACCAAAAGCTGGGAGGACTTTAAATACCAAAGGTCTGACAAGAAAATATAAATGCACATGTTCTACTGAAAATTGCAGCCAAAAGTTGATTTAAAGCTGGTGTCCATATGAAAACCAAAATCAGTGAGCATGGGCAGGCCTGCACTAAGTCCTTATTTCAGAGTGCACCCAGCTGCTTTCCATATTCCCCCCTGGCCTTTCCTGTCACCATCACCAGAGAATGCTAAGATGTCAAAGAGGAGTGAAATCTGCAGTGCCGCAAAGTCTGCCAAACCTCAAATGCAAGGCACTGGGCTTTACGATGTGTGACATGTTCCAAATGAGGAACTTGACTGAAAATTTTTAGAGAAAATTAGAAAATGATGTGAAGGTCTCTTTTGAGCTATATCATCTCTGTGATCTCATTTTAAGAAGAGGTGGGTGGTAATTGGTTGTTTTTATATCCTACGTGTATGTATCTACTGTTTTTGAGCTTATTTTTGTCTGCCCCCTCTTAAGTGTCCAAAGAGACTGCATATAAAAACTTTGAAAAGGAAATTTCAGGAGGAGAGCTGGACAGGGAGAGGTTTGTATGCAGTGTTTTTTTTTCCTGATTTTTTATTTTCTTTTCACATGGTGTACCAAATGAAATAGAAGAACTTGCGATGAAAATTGGATCTGAAAATGGATAGTCAAAACTATGCATTCCCAGAAAGCATCAAAACCACATGTTCTCAAAATGAATACAATTCTGTGCTACATTTAGCTGTCCAGAAATTGGCATTTCTTGCTAAAAATAAATTTAAATTGCAGCTAACTTTGTGATTTCATAAGAGTCCCAAAGCTGCTGGGTGAATTATTCAGCTGGAAGTTTCGTGTTTGTGCTCCAGCTACATCAGTATTTTGTGTTAGCATGGCACCTTATGCTCAGCACACAACCATTTTCCCTCCCCAGTTTTCCTGCTCCCCAGTTTCGATGGTAGGGGACTAAGATGAGTCAGAATAGAGTTAAGGCATGGCAACAGCCAGATCCCTGATGTAATGTGGAGCGTGTCTATCCTGCAGTGCAAGAGATGTGACAGTAAGTGCCATACTCCAGTGCTTTTATTATCAGAATCTGCAGATTTCACATTACAGTACCGAGCTGAACAATTAAAATAATGAGCTGAGCATAAATTTTGGTTGTAAACGAGCACTATAGCTCATGACATCCAATTGAAAGAGAAATATTTGTGTGCCTTGAGATGGAAGGCAGCAGAGCTGCCAGGTACATCTCCTGGATGCAGGCAGGACATAAAAGAGAACCCCCAGCCCCATACTTATAGGAAGAGGAGCCCACGCCTCCTTTTTTTTTTTTTGTCATCATAACATCTTTGCAAATAGCATGTGGGTTAAAAGATGTGGTTATAAAGCCTATTTTACTCTAGAGATATATATATTATAAGTTGAATACTGTCACTCAAGACTTATCAAAATTCACACAAATATCCCTTCATTCGAGGGCTGAGAAATTTTTAACACAAGCCTACAATATAGCTCAGCAGATCCTAACATGTTTATACTCTCCACACAAACTTGAGCTTTCTGTGTGGTCATTTGGCTGCCTTGTACTGCTCAAGATTTATGCCATGCTCATCTGTTTTCACCTTGGTCTATGCTAACTCACATGAATTAACATCGAATATGTGTCTTTGGAGTTAAAAATTGCGGGTAGGAAAACTAAACCAAACTGCAGAAAAACTATAGATTCTAAAACCAAGCATTCAGTATTCAATCCAGATGCTCCTAGGTGAGGGCTGAAAGACATAATCGCAAGCACTCTGTAAATGTAGGGAACTGTAAGAAGGCCAAGTCTGAGCACACAGCCATAGTTTTAATTGTCTGCTCTAGTCTTCATATTTGCTTTGTGGCTTCTCTGTTGAAATTCTCTGGGACATCAAAGAGTGGAAATTTCTCCTTCAATTCCTCGAGAAAATAAATCCTGATAGCTGGTCCATCACATATTTCACAGAACAAACAGGTAGTTTCCCCCATCTTTTTCTTCCGTCTCCCATATGACCACTTTACTCCTCAGACTCAAACTTCATCTTGGAAGTTCAGCTAAAAGCAACCCAGGGAATACAGGTGGCAGAAATTGATTGATACCAGAAGTGATGTACGTTTATTGCATAAAACCTGGATATGTAACTCCTCCATCATATTATTTTCCTATCTGAATTTTGGATATTAGAGAAGAGTTACTGATAGGAGAAGGGGCAGGAGATTAGAGGTTTTTGTAAATGGTGATTTCTATGTTAACTTTCATTAATATTGGATTTCCTCCTGATGCTGATAAAAATTTTGCTATCGACCTCCATGCAGCCCAAGAATTCAGTCCTAAGACCCAGTGACATGTTATTTGCTTCAGTTCTTCCATACTGCTCTTACTGTGTTTAAATATAATTTCTGCATTGTCAAATTACATCTGTAAAATTCTAAACAACTTTCTTTGGGCCTGATTTTGGTGTCCTTTTTATCAATATGTATGATACATCCCACCCTAAAATGAACATTTTCTTTTCATCCCATGTTTTCAGGTAGTGAGGTTGGTAATACCAGCTGTGCTGGAAAGATGTTCCAGTCAGATCTTCCGCAATTCAACTGGTTGTTCTAAGCACAGAACTGAAATACAGTGGGTATCTCAGTTAATATGTTGTAGCCAGGAAGCTCAGTAACCTCTTTTCTGAGTATGTCACGTCCGATTTGTTTGACAGAACCAGTTTGGCATTGCATTCTTTCTAATGTCCATGGGAATACAATTATGCATCATGCTCTCTGAAATCTTTAGGGAACTCAGGACAATCTATATTAGGCAAGCACTATACCTTTGTGTCCTCCAAATTTTTATCCAGATGGGCACAGCTAGGGTTTTCTCATTTTCCTCTGTGTCAATTATCTGTAGTTAAAATTTTTTGATGAGAAATTTTTCAGGTGGCTCGCTATTCAGAGAAAATCCATTTAAAGACATTTCTCCCTCATAATGCAGTCTGAAATAAAGGGTGCCAAAAATATCCGTTAAAAATACATTGAAAGAAACTTTTATATCTCCCACATATATGGCTGAGTTATATCAGTGAATAGGCTCCATGTCGCATTAGAAGTCCATTATCCATTTCAAAAATCAAACCTGTTGTTTGAAAAAAGGTGTCAGGATATATTTAAAGTGGGATCTAGGCTCTTATTTCACTTGCCTACTTGAAAAATTACAGAACTGTTATAGAAAATGAAGTGACACTATTTTATCAAAAAAATTGGTGATCCCCTAATATCCAAACTTCCTCTAGTGATCATTAAGGAAATTCAGGATAACCAAAACCTTTACTTTCACACATTTTTCCAATTAACATTTTACATACACATTTGTATTTTTTGAAAACAAATCAGTAATCATTTTGTGGTGGAAAACATATAAAAACAATTGCTCAGTGTAATTATATTGCTTATTCAGTATGCAAGAGTAAGTATAATTTGTACACTGAAAGATCTTCACAAGACGATCTGACAATTCACTTTCTTTTTTTGGTTGACATTTCAGTACATCTCTTTGTCATTACGGTATGTTAAAGCCCTGTATCTGCTTCTGTATTCTTCTTGGCAGTACCACACATCTTCCTCAGTGATCTTGTGCTTTGAACAGATGTGTGCTAGAAGACTTCAAGAATAAGGGGTTAAAGTTGAGATTTCTGGTGACTTGTCTGGACACTGAAACCGTGCCTCTGGAAAAGAATTAATTTTGCTTCAGGTAATCTTTGTACCTATTACTTTTGCCTGGCTATGTTTTACAGGGTTGGGTGACATTAAAAGTAGTTAGCATACTGGAACTGCAAAATGATCACTTAGCTATTCTCATCCTTTATTTTTTTATGGTTGGCATTTTTCAGATCAGTTTGAAATGCATAAAAGGAGGCAGTGCAATACAAAAGAGGGCAATAGATGGGTGCTGGGTAGCTTTGGCATTACATATATGACACTTGTGGCTATTCTTTACACACCCAAGCATTGTAGAACAATGACACCCTGTGCTGTCTTACTGGTCAAAGAACATTGAAATTGCAGGTAATAACAGAAAAGGTGTTGTTATTTCCAATCTTCAGTATCTTTCAATTTCCAGTCTTCAGTATTCAAGACAGTTGCAGCATGTAATCTTGTCTTTTGGTCAGTGAAAGAGGCACAGAAGCATCTCTAGAAGCTCAGAATATCCTTCTAACCATCACTGTTTATTTCATTTTCCCTTCATCATGCTCTGGACCTTTCAAGTGCTGTGCACCAGCATAGCTGTGCTCATTTCAAAGGAGTGATGCTGTGCAGCACCGAAGGAAGTCTTCAACTTATTCTCTATGTTTTCTTTCCATTTCAGCTTGTCACTTTATTTCTTCTCTTGGCTTTTTCAGTAGGCAGAGAAATCTGCACCTGGCACAAGTGCATTTTTCCTCTTAATTTTTTCTGAAAATTCCCATTCATAATAAGTAGATTATGATCATGATACTTGTTTTCCATTTGCTGGATTTGAGATACTGGAAGCTAATGTATGTGGTAAATGGTTGCTTTCTGCATGCAAATAAATTCAGTACAAATTGCTAAATTCAAGGGTGAATTCACATGCTCAGGTATACATTCACTATCACTATAATCCATAAAATGTATTGCTAGCTTCAGTATATCTGTTGATTTTAGAAAAAAAAAAAAAATGGGTTGTTTAAGGAATGTGAAAATTGGTTCCTGAGCACCCGATTGCTTTCTGTGTGTTGCAGTTATAGGGAGGCACGTTACATAACTCCAGCTTTTATCAGAACCTACAGTGCTCACTCTCCTGACAAAGATATCTCCTCACCTGCCATTTGAGCTACATTAGCATTATGGACTGCAGCAAACTCACTCCAGAATTTGGTATGATTGGCAGTCACCACTTGGAGATCGTGAGGGTGGGGATGCGCAGGGGCGAACCAAGCTGCATTAGCCAGGCCATGCAAGGAAGCTGGCATGAAATGCTTGAATTCCTCTCCTTGGACTGCTCAGAAGCTGGAAGCGCTGTGAAGCAGTTGCTCTGCGAACAAGCAGATTGAGCATGTTCTTAACACGAGTAGCATTTCACCAGGCGCTCACAAAAGAAATTCACCCTCCCTCTAAATGGGTAAATGAGAGGTTGATTGATGACTCAGAAGTGTATTTATTTGAGCTTCTGCTTCACTGTAGCTACACAACAACTTTCCAAACTTACAGGAAATCAAGCAATTCAACCCCCCTTTCGTTATAAATGTGCAAGATGGCAATGTTCGTTACAGTGTACAGATTCCATCTGACAGAATGGAGGAAGAGTTTCATGGTTTAAGTTTCCTCACTTGCTTCATGTATTTTATTCTTTTTTTTTTTTTTTTTTGGCTTGGCTTCAGCAAAACAAGACAAAAGGACAAGTAGAGCCAATTTATCCCAACAGCTCTGTGCAAGTAGATTCATTTTTAGTGTCCAGCCTGAAAGAATATGTTGTTCCTACATATCTGCTCAGCTATTTACTGAGGAAATGTACAACACCTCCCTGAGAACTATTCATGTATTTTCTTTACCTTGACAACAGTAGTTCCTGTTACTGTTCTTGTACTAATAGAGATGTGGAAATTGCTAGATCATTTTAGTTTAAAGCAAAAGCTTTTCTGTAACCGCATGACTGGAATACAGATGTTTGTAAGCTACACAGGGCTATGTCTTATACAGAAAAAATATATTTCTGGTTGCAAACAAGGGATACCTGTGTATGTGCCTGCATGTGTAATATACATTTTTGTTGCCAGTTGCAGCTGAAGTAACTGGCATCATTGGCATTTATTGCTTTCTTCTCTGCTGTATAAATATCTTAGTACTTCAGCCTTTTAGATCTTTGATAAACAGAGATTATGGTTTAATACAATTTGCACTTACAGACATTTTGGGCACTTACAAACATTTTTATAGGACTTTAAAACATGTCCCAAATAATAAACAAGGAAAATAAGGTATGTGGGATTTTGTAGTCCTCTCAGGCATTTCAATATATGCAGATTGGAGTGTTAGATGGAAACAACAATTTGCAGCTTTTGCAGCATCACTCATTGGACTGCCCTTTGGAGGATGCCTTGATCACATGTGTAAAAGGACCTAAAAGTGGTCCTCAGTGTTCTACACATACTCTTTTGTTCAATGTATCCTATGCTTTTAATGTGTCTATGGGTGTTGACTACTGTTATTTTAATTCAGTAGCATTGTTAAGAGATATACAGAAAGCCATTACAATTTCCTGTGTAAGTATCCTTTGAAATGCTTGACAGGTGTGAGACTCTGCTAGTTTGCTGTCCTGTAGAGCTGAGTTTGCACCACCATGCTCCTTGTAGACCTCCGTGATATCACCTTCCCCATGCAGAAGGTTTGGTTTTATTGCTTGGTGGCCCATATTAGGGTGGTAATGCTACCAGTCCCAAGATAAATCATCACCAGATCTGTCTGCACCTCTGAAGTATTCTCCCCACATATCTCTTCATGCTGGCATGTATGATCTCTATAGGAAAGCATGTCTGTATTCTCTTAGTAGTCAGCTAGTGGGAAAATATTCACTATGAGTCTTCTTTACCCCTCTCTCCCTTTGTCTAATGGTTATGATAATTATTGATGTGACCTGTCCAGGCTGTAACTACAGTTTCTTACTGGCACAGGATAAAAACCTGAAATATGTTAACTTAGAGTGCTTTCTGTAAATTACTGTTGTATGGGAACCGTTGAATCATTGCCTGAACCACTGATTGATCACCTGAGGCGAGCACTGAGTCAGCCGCAGGAGCACAGGTAGAGGCAATGCACCTGTGTGACTGGAAGGAGTGGAGTCTGGCTCCACCCCTCCCAGACCTCCATTTAGAGGCTGACCACCACTGGGGAAGGTTCTCTTGCTGGAGATCCCTCTGGTGTGGAGTTCCATGTGAGCCTTGACCTTTGGTGACAAGTGAGCCTTTCTTTATTTACTGGTTGTCTTCATATCATGTGGATAATCCATCCAAAAATATGTGGTCTATCTTCATTATATTGTGTGGGTACTATTCATTCAGGATATTCTCCTTGCAACTGTTAAATCAGGATACTTTTGACTGTTATTGCAAACACCTAATACAGCTCGATTGCTGAACCATTGAACCATTAAAGGCTGATGGATAAGGCATGGTCTTCTCAGCCAGCAGCATTTTTCTTGTGGATTTTAGTGGGAGCCGGGCTTCAGCATGAAGCAGACAGATGCTCTGCCTAGTCAGCTTACACATTATATGTGAATGAAACAGCCTATGAAGAGGAATTTCAAGTTTTCAGCCTTCTCCTGGCATGAGTTACTTGATTGCTCAAGTAGGTTGGTGCCTACCTCATGTTATTACTAAGTTTAGGTTAGTTCTTTGGTTTAGCGAACTAATTTCTTGTTAATGGATTGTCACTAATAAATTGCTGTAGACGGGCTATATAGCAACCTTATCCACAACTCTGGCTATGAATATTCAAAGTCATCCTCAGATTTCAGTAGGAATGGCATCTTGGAATCCAGGATCTAAAAATGTCCCCAAAGTTCTTCAGATCTCCTGAAGTCCTGAGATCCCATAATGAACTCTTTCATCAGGCTGATCCCCTAATGCTCAGTAACTGTATCCTCAGCTGCTTCAGAGTACTCACACAGCTTTCTTCTTGACTCATGCTCCCTTCCTCTCTCTCTTTATCTCTCTATAATAAAGGGCAAACAAATGGGATAATCTGTTTTGTTCTCTGAATAGCATGTGAATATTTCTTAAAATACAACTCAGCAGTTGTCAGCTGTTTCACTATGGGAGTACTTCCTATTAATCTCTAGCTTTTTACCTTCACTTTTGTCTCATTGTAAAAATTAATCTTTGGAAATACTATGAAAATAAGGAGAGCCTTTATTTCTTTACTCTGGATTCTTAAAAGCATTCTCTATGTTCAAAACCTCTGTCTTTTTGTATGTCTGTCATATCCTGTCTTCTGTATACTGGTATTACAGGCTTAATACTTATTGACTAGCATTATACGCTTGATGCCAAACTAATATCAATAGTTTGATTGTCAATTCCCCTGCAACACCTTCATTATTTGTATGTTTAATAACTGAGTGTGCTGTCCCTTGACCTGTGCAAAGCATCCTCCTTTTGGGCTAAACTGATTTGTTGCTCCAGCTCCTTCGAGAGATGATGTCAGCCTCTAAATGGAAAGCCAAATTGGCATCAGGCTGTAGGTGCACAGCCAATCTGCTTTCCATATTGTTCTCTTGGCTTTAATACATAATGAATAATCTGTTTTAGGCAGTCTGAAAACCCCAGCACAAGCAGGATGCACTTTGTATCCCTGAAGTCACTTTTCACATTTGCATAGGCCTCCTGCCCAGTGAGGAGCCTGTATGCGTGAGAGGGAGAAAATAGAGAGCGATCTTGCAGAAAACAGCTCTGTGATTTTATTTATTTATATGATCCTTCTCAAAACCATGACTGAAGACTGTGATTTCTCCACTGACATATGCATGCAATTTTTTTCCTGAGATACAGGAACTAAATCTGTCAGCCTCCTGATGAGCATTACAGAGAGAGAGAGACACCCAGGATAATTTAATTAGACCCCAAGAAATAACCCAAACTGAAGGACATTTTCTGGTTGTCAGGGACTAAATTCATCTTTATAAGAGGAGAAAAACAGCACCCTGATTCAGAGACTCGCCTACTCTCTGATCACCTCTGAATTGCAGTTCCTCCATAATACTGTGAGTTCTTCCTCTCTTCTTGGAGACTTGCTTCAAGTTCTCAGCTGCGTCAGATCAGTAGTGCACCTACGGAACCGAGGGGAAAAAGTGACCTTATGCTTATGGTGTTAAGGGCTATTAAGAGTGATCCAGGCCCAAAGAGTAGTTTAGAGTAATGTTAAGATGTCTAAATCACTCTAACCTGCATTAACTGTGGAGGAATTGAAGCGATAATACATGGTGAGATGGTTACTTGGGTATGGCTGATTCTTTCTATTGTTTCTAGAGTTTTCACCTCCAGAAGTAGGTGTAATGCTGGTTTGGTAAGTTATGAATTATAGATTTTCACTTTTTGTTTTGTTTTCCCTGGAGATGAGTTTAGTGAAGTAGAAAAACATCCAGCAGTGCGTCTTGGGTGAAGTAGAGCTGGAGGAAAGGAAAGATAGAGGTAGCAGTAAAAATGGATGAGTGGTAAGATGCATCTTCTTCCCTTATCGTGGCTGAGCTGTCATTTTTGCAAGCTGTAACTGACAACTTACAACCTAGAAGGTTTCTCATTATGGCTTGATCCCTTTTTCTTGGGAGACCCATGCTACTGGGCACCAATGCTGGCTGAGCTCAGAGTAATAGGATCTGTCCAGAACTGTGCTAGCAATTCCCAGCCTGACCTTGCCACAGTTCTGCTCCATTGAAAGCCAGATTTTCTGATCTGAGAATGATGGAAGTAAGACCCTGTAGAAAATATTATGATAGCTTTATTTGCAAAGCTGTTGCTGAAGGGGCAATATGACACTTTTTCTACTCTATTGAGATTCTTTGTCTTCTGAACAAAGCAGAAGGTTAGCATAATTTGAGTCTTTTACTGAAAATGTAAGAGTTATGCAACCTGCCTAATCAGAATATAGTTACAATTCTTAATGATTACATACAAAATAGTTCATGAAGTCTCTATTTTCCAAAAACTAATATATTAACTAACTGAAAATTATGTTCAATGACCCATCTGCTAATTGCCAAAATTGGAATTTGCTCTCCATCTGCTCAGAAACATACACAAAACAAGGCACTTAAGTAATCAAAGTATAACTGATAGAAAAAATAATTATAGATGCAGCCTTGTAATCTGCTCTAGTTTATCATGAGTTATAGAAGCATATCAAATAAATGTTGTTAATTTGTGCCAGGTAAGACTGATACACAAAATGTTCCGATACTTTTCTTATTGCAAATACTTTTTTCTTCCCTTGTGCAAGTGATTTATATTTTATGATGTTTCTGTAATTTAAAAACCAAAGCTGAGTCCTATATTTTCAGGATTCCATTGATAGTACTTCAATTTAGAGATCTGCGATCTAGGCGATTGAGATGACAGTTTCAAAATGTTTGCTATAAATATAGTATATGGAGTAAGTAAATCTATTATTCACCTATGCCGTATAAATATAAATGGCTTCCATAATGTAGTATACCCTCAGTTTTCTATGTGTGAGATTTATCTCTAAGTGTTTAACTTGAATTTATTGCATCTCACTTTGTAAATGATTTAGCTGATAGACGAAACACATATGAGGTTAAAGCTTATGGTATTTGGTACCATTTCTGAATCTTGGTGGTTTTTATACAGTATAGAGTGGGGTACATTTTAGACAAATTGTCCCAAGTTGAAGTGGTTTGGAGCACTAGAGAAAAGCAAACAAATGCACTTATTCACATTAAAAATATCATAGGAAATGGTAGTTTTCATTGTTTTTATCCTTTCATATTTTTTGTTCCTTTCAATTTATTTCAGGAATGTATGCATTATGTGGTTATTAATTCTCATTCAGACCGAGTAGAAATTTGTTGTGTGTTGAATGGACCATGAAGAAGCTGCATGGTGGCTTGTAGGCATTGATGGACTATGGTTCTTAACTTCCTTAGACAAAATTTGGAAAATGATTGACGTGTGTGAAATTAAATCATCAAAAGCTTACAAGCTTATTGAATCACAGCACAAACAACAGGAAAGTGATCTTCTGTGAATCTGATGTTTTGACAACAATTAATGTCTTTCTATATTCCACTGAAATCAGGAGAAAGAGACTTTCTTCCTAGACAAGCAAGCACAGATACAAGTTGAGGTCTGAATTAGATCTAGCCGGCAGAGCAATCATAAGCAGAAAGTGAATGGCCTTACATAGATGCAGACACATTGTTTCCCTTGAGAATTACCTATATTTAACCTTTACTATTGGAGGTTTTGTAGATTTTTATGTTAAGTTTGTCCCTGCTTATGTATACTGGTCATTTTAGCATTGCTAAATTTTTCAGTCTTAGCCGTTATTTGGAGACATCAGAGAACTAGTTTGCAAGAGCAATGATGGAAATGATTATGAAAGAAATTGAAAGCAAGTTCACATCCACTTCAAGTAAACTCAGTTTTTATGTTAAAATATCTTTGAACAATCAATTCGAAGGAATTCATTACTGAGTTGAAGCAGAATTATTTGTGATTGCTTGTAGTATACCTTTTATAATCATCTCAAAATGTTAGGTTTCTATATACAACAAAGAGGATCTAGTAAACACCACAGAAGATTTATTAATTCTGCATGACTGGTGCTATTAAGGTAGAAGATGCCCAGTACCTCTCTTAAATTAGTTAGTAATTTAAATAGATATTTTTAGGATTCTTTCAGGAATACATAAGTGATTTTCTTAATAAATAAAATTAATGAGTAACATACTTTTAATACAGTAATTTCTGTTCATTTGTGAACAGTCTTGGATATGTCTTAAGACAGAGGCCATATTTCAGCATGGAAACTTCCAGTCAGAACATTTCCATAGATAGAGATATTATGATGAAATTAAAAGTAATTCCTTCTCATTTTTAATGTAATCTTTCAAAAAATAACTTCAAGTTAAGTGATAAAGGGGGAGTCTAAATAAACTAGATACTGTTCATTTCAATGAAATTTTACTCAGATACATAAGTGCTTTTGGAAGAAGTCACACTCCTTCCTCCAATTTATCTTCATCACAAGGAGTTTCCATCTCTCTGACCCAGCTATGTTTGCTAACAACACCAAACTTGAAATATAAAATGGCAGGCTTAATAATGTAATCCCAAGAAGATATTCTTTCTGTCAAGAGAATTCTCACATTATTTTAAATTAGGATGGTACTGAATGGAAACAAAAAATACTATAATGTGCAGGACATGTACTACTTAAATGTAGGCCTCAGGTTTGGAAGACTCAGGGAATGAAATAAAAAAGTGTGGTTCACTTGGGAAAAAGTTATTCAGTATGTATTTAATGGTCAGAGACATTTTCCTGTCCTAGTTCAGTAAGCTGAATGATACCTTCACTTGCACCAACTGCAAAACTAACCCAGTGATTATAATGTATCTAGTTTATCTAATGCATCCAATCCTTTGGTTTCTGCTCACCTTCTGCATATGACAGCATTTGCTTTGCTTTCTTACTACCTGAGATAGGCACAGCAGGGATGTAGATGTGGTTACACACTAAGAACATGGAGCTTCTGTGGTTTCACCTCAGTACTGGAATATTATCATGAAGTTGTTAGAAGTTAAATGGCAAAGAACTTTTCTTATAAATGTGGTTATTCATCTCCTTGCAGCATATGTGAAACAAATATTGCTTCTGTTCTCATACAGAGGAGATTATTTTCATTGATTCTTTTCTTATCTTTATATAAGAATATTTTATCCGACAGCTTAATTGATAGCTGACCTTTTCTCCATCTGCTTTAAGCCAGGGAAGTACAGTGTTCCTCTTGTAATTACATGTCTGCCACAAGGTATTTTTCTTCTTTTAGAAGATCAAAACAGTTATTGACAGTAGGATGCTGTCTTTTCAATATTTTAATCAAGAAGCCCACTATGTTTTTCTTAATGCTTCAGCTTGCCAACAGGAGTTTCATAGTCTACTGGAGCATTAACAGCCACTGCTCATTGGTTAGAAGGTCTAACTACATCTAGGTTATATCAACGTGACAGACAGGATGTTAGGTGAGGGCAGCAGCTCTTCATTAATTGTTTATGCGGATGACCCTTTGGTGGAAAGGTGAACATTTTCTGATTTGCCTTGGGCAGTGTAAACAAGTCTGAAAAAGCCACTGCAATTAAAGAATGTTAATGAGGAAACAAAGCAAGAGCGTTAGTGCAAGCACAGGAACAGCAAGGATTTATTCTGTTCCACAGCCAAATGGTCAAATTCTTATTGATTTAAACGGAGGGGGAGTAAAATTCCCGGCTAAGATCCTGCATGATAGCTTCGCATATCTCATATAAGCTGGTGTCAGGGCATGACGGAATGATGTTCTGTCCTACATGAAGCTGACAAAGTGATTGACTGTTCTTTAATTGCTCTTGCTTCAGACATTTGAGTCTCCGAAGGTGCAAGGACAAACTGAATGCTTCTCTGCCCTATAGTCTTTATCCAAATAGTTAAGGAGTGAGAATATTGGTTGGTTCATAGATTGTGAGTTGGGAAGATTGAGATCAGTAGTGGATTAGTTTTTTTCATCTTCTGAAGGAGATGGTGTATACTATTACACTTGAAAACTTCTGTACTTGTAGCCAGAGTGGCTGAATAGCCTGAAGTGAGTGCTTCTGCTTCTACAGTTGTGAGCTGAATAGACTGAGATATCTGAATCTCCCAATCATGGAGCTGTTTTTATTAATAGTGAGGGGGATTATCAAGAAGAAAGCAGATCAAGAATAAAATTACCAGCTGAAGAATCTGACTCCGTGGGAGTAGGATGACATCACTATTGGCAGCATGGAAAGCAGAGTAGAAACAGCTTTCCATGCTGCAAGAGAAGAGTCCCTAATTGCTTTTGTTTCATTCTATCAGAGCAGAAAATCAAAAACCTGTTCCTAGGTCCACTTAAGGTAAAGGTGGCAACAAAGGCTAACTTTTGCTCTGTTAAGTAATGTAAATCTAACAGTATTCCTTTCTGAAAGCAGAATCAAATTTGTTTTCATCAGTCAGTTTTCACACTAAAATGTAATTTAATTAATTCTGAAGACATTATGAGGAAGCAAACACATATGATCGGCTAAGGTATATGACATTTGATCTCTCCAGCACTGATGCTTGGATGAGACTTCCCTTTGTTTGCTCTCAGTGATTCTACACTGGAACTATCAGCTGGTGACAGTCCTTGTTTCTTGGACTGCATATTGGCTAAAGAAGCTGGAAGGAAATTTCCCGGTGTATAATCCAGGAACATCAAAGTGAGATGTTCTACCTGCTCCAATCGCTCCCTCTGTCTGTGCTAAGTTGAACCATGTCTAATCTGGTCCAGTGCAGATTTGGGAGGGGGGGTGGCTAATTGCTAGTGTGCCTCTACCTTGAGTAAATTGGTGCCAGACAAGAGCAGTGAGGAGGCACAGGGGAACAGTGACTCAGTTATGTGTGTCTGAGTCACAACGCCTCCTGGCTCTGCTCTGCCACCCTTGTTTAAGAGATGGGCTTAGCTTTTTTGGCATTATCTTTTTTTTTTTTTTTTTCCCCTAGTGCTTCTACAGAGCTGTGTCTAGAATTGGGTACTACTGCATGTTACCTCCTAACGCTTCCTTTCATTTGCTTTATAAATGAGTGAGCTGTGTAAGGAGAGGTTGAGGGGTTTCTTCTTAGTATGGTAGCCATAATACAGCTGATTGAGATATGATTACTGTATGCTGCAGGCTGAGGTTAAGTGCTGCTGACTGGTTCAGTCAAACAGAAATGCAGGAATTAAAATAAATGGGCAACATAAATCAGATGGATCCTAAGCTCTCATCTCTGAGGAGATGGTGCACATGAGATTTATCCTCTTCCATAATAGCCTCTAAACTAGGCATGTCCACCCCATGGCATAAATGCAGCCTGGCACAGCTCACAGTGCGGCCTCCCCCTGCCATGTCCATGGAAGTGGCTCTGCCCCACTGAGTGGGGACTCTCACTCAGCAATGACCAAACAGCAGTGCACTGTTAACTCTATCTTGGGTTAAAATCAGGGCATGGGGCACAGTGTAGTGCCAGCTCAAGTGATGGCAAATAAGTTTACGGATTTTGATACACTGGCTGAACACAGACCTGCGAACAGCAGAAAAGATACATATGTGCTTTCTATTTTATAAATAAAGAAAATTGAGAATGGGATTCAAGAATGCTTAAAAAAAATATCAGATCTTTTGTATATTTGCAATTCCATTTTCAGCTGGCATAAATACATTACTTGTGAATTCTTTAATGGATTGTGTAGCATTTCAATCAAGAATCTGATCGTGTCTGTCAGACCTTTACAAGTCTTATTGGACCAGAGAGAAATGCCCCTTGTTTCACAGTCACACCTTATTCATGTTGCTGCTGTTTGGCAGTGCATACATTTGTGAACAGCTGTTTTCAAGGCTGAAGTACAGAGAGTAAAACTTCATCAAAAATCTGTGATAAGCACCTTGAGAGCTTGCTGCGAATGGCAACCACTGCCATCAAACCAGGGTGATGCATTACTGTCTCAAAAACAAGGCCATGCATCCTACTAATTCTGTGTTTTTGCTGCTCTCTGTTTCACGTGTTTCAAAAAAAAATTAAATAAGTTTTGTTACTTTATATACAATAATTATATTATATATTTTATGAGGGCTGCTCTGAAAGTAATGTCTCCTATTTTATTATGTTGATCATATGGCGTAAGTGGTTGAACCTTCCCACCAGTATCCCATTGCATTTTGTTGCTGTGTGACAGACAGCAGCAGAGGGCAGTCTGAAAAACTGACAACCCACATGGAAGTGCATGTGAAGCGAAAGTGTGTTGTTGAATTCCTCTGTGCAGAAAAGATGGCACCCACTGATGTTCATTGATGTTTGCTGAACATTTATGGGGACTAAACAGTGGATGTGAGCACAGTGGATGTGAGCACAGTGAGGTGGTGGGTGGTGCATTTCAGCAGTGGTGACAGCAACAGTGGGTCACCTCCAGTAGTGGTACAGATTTTAACAAGTATGCCATGCTGGCTCTTGTTCGTTGCTGGCAAAAATACATAGCTAATGGTGGTAGGTATGTGGGAAAAATTGTTTTGTAGCTGGGAATTTACTCTATCAAATAGTGTTGTTTTGCTCTTTGTTTCTGCTGTTTACATTCCTTTTGGAGCAACTGGCACATATGCAGCCCAAAACAATTCCTCTTCACTCAGTGTGGCCCAGACAAGCCAAAAGGTTGGACACTCCAGCTCTGTCCTTACAGAGCTGGAAAACAGGCTCATATTCTCTGGTCAAAAGTTCCACATGTCCTTCTGCAACAAGTGTATTTTTTCTTATGGCTTGAAGAGCTTGCATGAGAGAGTGGGGCACGCTATGCAGAGAGTGGAAGTAGGGTATAGGCCTGTCAAAGTCCAACCTTTATTCTGTCTTTTCTTTTTCTGATTGTATTTCTAGTCCAGCCCCTTCTTTTCATGCATGTATATGGATGGTTATAAAAAGCATCTGGAAGCAAAAAGATAAATCCAGTGTGTCCTTATTTAGCTACAGATAATACAGGAAAGGAAAGAATATAGCTGCTGTTATTAAGACAATTAAAACACCTGAAAAGTTATTGCATTTTTTTTCTGTCTACAGCAGTAAATGTTTACCCTAAGAATGCAACACAATTATGACTGGGTCATGAGGAAAAAGCATTTTGACATTTTTTGTTAATACTTGCATGTCTTTTGGACTTCCCCTCCAGCATCATTTACAGTGTGTTGGGATAACACAGCCTTTTTCTATGCATTTTGCTCATGGCTGCATAGCACACAAAATATGAAGTTGATGATTTTGTTTCCTGATTTCATCAGAAGTTCTTTATGTTGCTGCTGTCTGAAATAGAAGTACAGCCTCTGCCATTGCTTCTTATGTGTTCATGACTTACGTGACTAAACAGTCTGTGAAGCTGGCAACTGTCAGAATAATCTTTCCATTAAACCGATGGTCCTTTTTAATGTAGTCTGTTTCCTTTTAATGGTAGATGGTATAGCAGTGCAATGGGAAGCAAATTATTTTTTCTTTTTCATTTAATCTTCTTAGGGAAAGAGGTAATCCTCTGCTAATTTCCTCCATCAGACCAAGCATATCTCTCAATCACATTTGTAGCTGGAGCAGAACAGCACTCAGCACTCAAATTATGCTAATAACCATTTAGATTACTTCTTCTCTGGCATTTATTCATACTGGAGATCCAGCAAGTAAGTCTTTCCACTATGTGAATTTATGTGTTAAATCCGCATTATTTTATTTAATACCTCTGCAAGCCTTGGCATGCAACTGTCCAGCTCCTTGGCTTCGTGTCAAGCAAATGTGAAGCAACGATGCAGTCCCACCTCACTGTGTTTGAACCCTTACTATTTAGTCTTTCATACTTTGAGTTGGCAGTAAGAGGTGAGAGGGATTTCCTAGCCCTGCTTCAAATAGGGAACATATTTTATTTTAAATGTTATGTAGGTAGATGAGGTCTGAGTCATGTTCATATGGCATCCATGGGAGTGTTCTTACATCATCAAAACTGCTAGCATCATTCTGGGGCGGGAGAGGGATTGCACTGTGTATACAGGCACATACAATAAGACAGAAGGAACCCAGTAAAACATGAGTTATAACCTGCATTCTACAGTACTGATTTCAATGTATGCTGAAGACTAGTTCTGGGGCAGTATGGTTTTATACTGTACAGATTTTACAATTTCATTTGTTCTGTGTCTAAACTGAAAATGTATCAGTTCTGCCTGTTTTATCATATCAAAGTATGAATGCTGTTGAGTGGATATATTTACAATATGGTACATTAAGAATGATTGAGGCTAAGTCAACAGGATTGTCACTCATGTTTTGATGTACCTTTCCCTTTCTTGTCAACTTTCCCCTCTGAGCACTTATTGATGGGTTTGTTCTGCCACCGATAAGCACAGCTCAGTAGTAGCTAGGAGAGTAACACTACATACAAATTTCTTTGCAACATCTCCTTGACAGTGCATAACAACAGACATCAGTCACTTCTAATTGCATTCTTGGGACGAAAGATCTCCATTTGCATCAAGGTGCACATGAATTGTTGAACTTGTGTACTGTGGTTGTAAGGATCAGTTGTCATAATCCATCCGTTTAATTTTTTTGTAATGGATGGTTATTGTAAAACCTGACCTGACCATTTCATGCAACTGTGTACATCTTAGGAAGGGAAGACTGAAATGTAGGGAGGATTTTCTTTTTCTCAGTCTGGCTTTCAAGAGGAACACTGAATCCCATTACAAGCTCTGTTTAGAGTGGAAGATTTTTCAGCGTGGATCCATGTTTTGAGCTAAGTTTAGGTCTATATTTGTGCACGTGTACTTCAGTACCTTAGCATTTTTACTTACAAGAGAATCAACATCTTTGACTAGAAGATGGAGACTAGCCCTGAGCAGAAAAAAAGCATTCAATGTTACACCACTGCAAAGGTTAACAAGAGGATTTTCTGTAGGAGTAAGCCAAGAGGAAATCTTTGCAAGTATATGTTTTATCTGTGTTTCTTCTTATCTACTTTTTCTTTTCAGGATCAACTATTTGAAATCTTAATTGAATACTGATTTTGTTGCTTTTTCATGCTTAAATTTGAAGTTATTCTGCTCTTCTGCAAGTAATCTTTATTTAGCTTTCTGTTTTCTGTATAATATTCTAACTCAAATCTTCATCAGTGTTAGTAGTGATTTTCTTTATTATACTATGAAGAAAGCATTTGATATACTTTGTTGTCAGTGTGGCTAAACTGTGAAACTATTATATATTTCCCACCATTGGAGCAAATCTTCCTCTAAGACCCAAGATCAACAAAGCACTTAGACAGCTGCTTGTGAGATGAAATCCCATCCCAAGGCAATTTTTAAAATACCACTTCTCATCATCATCTTTGGGATTCTCCGTTACTGTTTTATTTAGGCTGCTTTGGAATGAAGGAAAACAGAATCTTGTGACAATGTCGTTAACAGAGGGAAAACATCCCTGAGGAGAAGCACAGCAATTTTTTTTTGTTTCCTTCCAGTACTGTGAGGTTTAGATAAATGAATATTGAAATACAAAGTTCATTTATTACATCAATTGATCTGTTCACTTTTTCTTTTTTTCCAACGTGCCATCAAGCCAGTCCACTAATAATTTCATCAATGGTGTTCTCTGTCTCTCAGTCACTAACCTAATCCTTCAAAAATTTGTTTTTACAATAGGAGAATTAAGGTGAGGGATGCATTGTCAGAACTGATTTATGTTACTTTAGTATTGATTCAGAGCACTTAAATATTTGGCAGAAGTTATCTTTCTCACTAGCACAGCATACAAAGAACCACCTTGCAATCTGGTCTGTTAATAACTGGTATAAATTGTTATTAATGGCATTACCGAGATACCATGAAACTGTGCGGAAAACTGTAGAAATAGGTATTGAGAGATGGCTGTGGCTCTGAAGAACTTAAACCAATAAAAAACAGAAGCAAATTTGAGTAATGGTTTGTCTTAAGTTACTCGTAAGTGGCAGAATTCAGGTTGCAGTTAGTTGAACCACTGAGTCATACTGTCTTCTTGGGACACCATCTAATTCAACAGATATGTACTTGTATTTGCATACATGCTCAATCTATGCTAATGGGCAATCCTGTTCTTACAAATTGTTCTCTTTCTGAATATTATAAAGATTATTACATCCTTAAGAAGATGACTGAAATACCCAACAATCTGTTAGAGGGTGCCAATTAAAGTTTTAATGCTGTAACAGCTGTTGTCTACTTGTAAATGATTTCTCCTAATTTTGGGATTTTCTGTTAGCACATAAAGTGCTTTGTTAATAAATGTGGAAGTCCCCAAGGAATTCTGTACATTAAGCTTAAATAATTGAAGAGTGCAGAGGAATAGCTGAAATAAAAATTACTGCATTCCAGAATAACTTTTAAAAAGTGCCAACAACTACTGAAGTTATTATAAATTCCTGTGACGCATTATTGTCCAGGTATTTTGTTTTTTACCTGGAGAGATCAGTTATCAAACCCTGAAATGTTTTGGCCGGGATAGGTTATTTGAAAAACTGAAGTTTTCCTCAAAATCATTTCACCCCTAGTATAGTAGTTCCAGTTCAGGTCTACTAGCTTCAGCAAAACTACAGATATTTACATCATCTGAAAATTTGGCTCACTGTATGCACAAGGTTATCTATCATACACTATTCAACAGCTGTCCTGAGCCATTTACTTTCAAGTCTTCTTTTCCCAATTCCTTGAACTCCTCACATCAAGTCTAATTTGACACAGTGCTAGAAGATGCAGGTCAGGCAAGTTTGTAGCCTGGAGAGGATATGACACATCCAGTGGTGAGGATTACTGGAGTTAAAATATTCCATATTCTAAGCAATATATAAGTAAGATTAAATCCTCAAGTTTACCAGTGGTTCAGGCGATGAGTTTTTCCAGGCAGCATTTCTTGTAGTAGGGATTTTGCCAAATTGACTTCAATATTTGTGAGGGCCATGAAGGTGTAAGATGATGGTGATGACAGTCGTAATAACACTACTAATAATTAATATAACCAAATATATACCAGAAGAAACATGACCAGAACAGCAACAACAATAAGGTGGTAAAGTAGTAATATAATCAAATGTTAAAAATGGAATCCTGCTTATTCTAGACTAGTGTTAACTGTAGCCAACAAGGATCTTTTTAGGGGTGATCACTTTACTAGCAGACACTTCCGTCATTGTGTAATACTTCCATTCTCTTTGGGTTTTGCTATCACGGCCGGCCACATTTATTTTTTTCCTCACAATTTCATACACCTTGTCGCTCATAGAAGCTAACAACTCTAGCTGTTGCTTTAAATTATGTGCTTCTGAGTGGTGGTGGAGGGAACTCAATATATTGTGTGTTCAGCCCTGGCTCCAGTGTCATTTTCATTTAGAAATGTAAAACTGGCACGTATCATTTTCACTACAGCACTCATTTGTGTACTGCACCATCCCAGTCTCTAAGCTAGTTGCGTACATTATGTATATAGTACATGCTGTCAAATCATTGCAAGACCCAGGGGTAACCTCTCTCAGAGTCACTAGCAGATTTACAACCATCCGTGCTTGCACATAAGGGGTTTCTCCAACAGAGTCAGTGCCTGGGTGGATCTCTGTAGTTCCCCAGTAGCTTTGCTCCCATCAGGGCATTTGGATAGAGGAGTAGCCTGTGCTTCTCAGCCATGTTCACCTTCTGCTCCCTGAAAGAAAAGGGTCAAAGTTCTGCCACTGTGTTGCCCAGTGTGTGACTGAGCTGAGGTAGGTTGGATCCATGTGCTTTAGGACTGTATTTTCTTGAAGAGGCTACACAGAGGAGAAGAGTTGTGTGGAGTAGAATGACGTGAAAGGAAAGGCCAGCTGTGGTTGAGCATGCATCCTGAATTTAGTAGTATGATACAGGGGATATTTGTTTGAGCTCATTTCTTTGCTATAAACACATTATTCTTTTTCAATTGGCATTTAATTGCGCAGTTCAAAAGCTTTTACTTTGGAAAAAAATATTCCTAAGTAACTTGATGAAGTAGGATTTATTGGACTCTTTTTTTTTTTTTTCAGTTAGAACAAAAACAGATTAGCACAACAGAGTAATTATGAGTTAATTATTCTAATAACTTTCTCTCACTTTCATTTTTATTTTTAATTTCTTTTTCTATGCTGAAGAACAGGAGACAATCCAAACAATGAATTAATTAATTACTCTAAGCTCCTTGATCTCTTCCTTGTTCTTTCCACCCCCTCTTTCCAGATCATTACAACTACCAGACAATCAGGGTAAGATTTAATTGCTAGCTCCTTCCTTTCTCCAAACTCCTCCAATTTTCCTTTCTTCTCTAAATCTCATTTTATTTTTCTTCTGTGCACATATCCTTATCTACTTTCCATTTTTACATGTTATTTATCTCAAGAGCAGACAGAAAAAGAATGGAGAGTGAAAAAAGGCCCCTACCATTAATATCACATTTCTTAATGGGTGATTGTTGGCAGTTTTGCCCTAAGCCTATTGATGCCAATGGAATTTTACTGAAATGATCCTGGGAATCTCCAGTCTTCTTTGGAGTTGTCTGAGAAGTCACTGTGCTTTGGATCCTTTTGTATCACCTGCATGGGCAGTATAGTTTTGTGAAGCACTAGGTGCAAAAAAATTCAGCACTCCCCCCAGGCTATTTAATTAGCAGCACTCCTTCTTCCTACCTGCTGCAGCTGAACTTTCACTGCTTGGAAACTGGGAATTAAATCTTTTAATGCAGATGGAGCTCTCTGTTGCCAGCAGCTTTGCAGTACAGACTTATTCAGACACATCAGATTGAAACTTCCTCAGGAGACAGCAGTGGGGAATTGGTGTTGGTGCTATGCAGTACTGAAGGGTCCAGACAGGTTCAGGGATCTGTTCTATTCAACATGGTAAGAGGTAGGAGTGAGGAAAGGCTGCTAGGATGAAGATTTCCCGGAACAAATAAATCAGACTAGTGAAGAGTGACAGAAAAAAAGACAGAAAGCTACATTTGCATTGGCTTTTGCAGGCAGACATAAGCATGCTCTGCTGATGCTCCAAGTGGACTACAAGCTAATATATTTGATGTCTCAATGGACCTGAGAAGCTTACAGGGCTGACTGCAGCTGCTTGCTTCTGTTTTATAAATAACTTACAGTCAGGGTCTCGGAGCTGCTTGGGCAGAGCAAGCTTATGCCTGCCTCCACAATGGGGACCTGAACACCATGGGAGCTTGAAGATACCTATTCCCTAGGGTAGTAGCAGATCAAAACTACAGCTTGAGCTCTTCTGATGAAAAATTCAGTTATTTTGTTTCTGCCGCGCACATTGCAAATCAGTAATTATGTCTCTCCTCCATTGTTTTGGCATGCTGTTTCCTGTTGGCACTCATACATCAAGATGGCTTGAAAAAAAAAGCAAACAGGTCCTGATCCCTCTGCCATCATAATTTCACAAGCACTTAAGCTGGAATAGTCCATCATTTCCACTAAGGAAAACATCCTTTCCTCTGCTATGTAGACATTAAATCCCAATGTCCCTTCTTTCCTTTCTCCCTCCCTCCAGCCGCCTCAGCTCTGGCATGTATATGCAGCGAGTTACATCAGAGAACTAATTCACATTAGAAACCAAACAGCAAAAACAGGGAGGGTGAATTCTTTTGGCAGCAGCATTCACTTACGCCATCTGAAATTGTGCATGAAAATATGGTTATAGTTCTGCTAACTAGAAAAATGACAAAAAGTCCACTACGTCTTGTGTTTCCTTTTAGCTTGTGCTTTTACTGGGTGCCTTGAAATATATTTCTTTAAGGTGATAAGTTACATTCTTGTAAACTACTTGATATATGTAGTAGTACCTAATAATGTAGAAATTCTGAGCCCATTACAGAGACTTTTGGCATTAACTTCAATAAAGCCAGAATTTCACATAGAATTCAGTATCAATGAAATGAGAAAAATATCTATAAATTCTGCTGGTAAATGTTGAAATCTGTAAATCCGACTCAGCATTTACTGTAATATATATACTTCGCCTGAGTAAGATTTGCATGATTTGAGTCGAAAGAGATGTGTATTAGCTTGCAGTGTTATTGTTTTGACGTGTTTTCATGGTCTTACAAAGCTGGCATTGTACAGCTTTATTTTTCTTGGCTCTTTACTTTATTCTTTGAATCTTTCTTATCTTTCATAGAATCCCAGAATTGTAGGGGTTGGAAGGAGGCTCAAGAGATCGAGTCCAACGCCCCTGCCAAAGCAGCTCCCTAGCCCAGGCTGCACAGGGATATGTCCAGGTGGGTCTTGAATGTCTCCAGAGAAGGAGACTCCACCACCTCTCTGGGCAGCCTGTGTCACCCTCACTGTGAAGAAGTTCCCATGTATGTTTGTATGGAGCTTCCTATGCATCAGTTTGTGGCCATTTCCACTTGTCCTATTGCCACATGCTGCTGAAAAGAGTCCAGCCTCATCCCTTTGCCTCCTGCTCCTTAGATATTTATAGACATGGATCAGATCCCCTCTGAGTTTTCTTGTTTGAATCTGTGGGAATACTCTGTCCTTCTTCTTTGTCTGCTTTTCTTTCCTTTTCCCTCTTCCTTAGCCTCTTCCTATCCTTTTTCTTTACTATTCTCACCTGCTACTCAGAGACAATGTGTACTTGTACACTAACCCCACTCCCACTTCTAATATCTGCATACCCAGAGTAACCCTGAGATTTGTGTTTTTAAGACATGGTTGCCCCCTCTTACAAAGCAAATTGATATCTTTTTTAAAAATATTGGTCTACCAGTATTTCAGTGCTGCAAGGGGCAGCACATATCCTCCAAGTGGCTGAGCATTACAGATCCCTTAATTGTTGAAGCAGAGACATAGACTATCAGAAAGTTAACCAAAACCTCATTTCACTCCTAATCTGGATGACGCATGGAGGAATAGGTGTCATGCTTATCAACTCTAGTAGACTTGTCATATTTAATTTAAAATGCACCCGTAGGTGGCTTTATGCTTGTTTGTGATAAAATTTAGTTGTGAATCTCAGGGTGGAAGTAAAAATGGCAGGTGATTTTCTTACATGTTTGACTTCAGTCTATAAATAAGTATTGAATAATATCATGCAAGTTTTGATTCCATTCCTGCTCTATGTTCTTCCAACATACTTCACCAATAAACTTCTTCAGTTTCTCATTCTGATTCTACAGTGAGTAGATGCTGTTCAATAAGAATGGTTGTAATTGCCACTTGCACAGATTATATCCAAGCAAAAATTGATTGTAGAGTGACAAAGAGTGAGCAAAGATGACAGATAACTGTAGTATGGATTCTAAGTCTTTGGTTACTTCTTAGTGTTCTCTGCAACCAATACTCCAATGGTGGAGAAGGTCATGGAGTAGCAGGCGAGCTACATCATGGGGAGAAAGGAGAGTGGCAGGATCCTGACTTCATAGTTTGACTTTTGGTAATGTACCTTCAAGAGAATCCTTTTGGAACAAGAAAACCTTCAGGACAGAAGCATTGTTTCTTTCCTCAGAAACCAGATACAGCAAAATAAGACAACTGTTCTGAGCTCTGAAGTGTATCTGTAAGAAGGTATTACAAAGCAGGAGGGACAGAGCAATGCCCTAGTAGGGAGGTTACAGATCTAGCTGCAGGAAAGAGTTGCCTTGACATTTCTGCTGTGTTGTAGGTAAACTAATGATTATAGTTGGGAGAGACATCCATCAGGAAACAGATACGGTTTATCACCCTCTCTACATATCCAGGATGAGGGGGTCTGGACTATGATGACATTAGCACTCAGCTCATAATATGAGGTGGATTTATAACAACAAGTCTGTGAAATGGAGCAGTTGGAGTCATAGGGACAAAAGGGGTAGGGGACTAAGGGTCTCAATTTTTGAGTGAGAAAGGGCATACAGAGTCATTGGAGTGTCATTGTCAGATTAAAATCATAGAAGGCAAGCCTTAGAGTCAGGAACTTATGGCCACCACACGGATAAATTAATGAGTCCTTTTAGCGGTTTTCCAAAAAATACTGCTTTTTAGTAAGTTACAGGCAATTTCTGAGGATGTTTTGGGTCTTGAAAATCAGAAAATTATGCATATTCATGCTGAAATTAAGCTATTTCATCTGTGTCCTGTCAAATTAAACATAAGGTGGTATTTTTCATCTTTGAAACTTGACAAATTGGTATTTTGGAACAAAATGTGGAGCAAGAAATACGTAGCATAATAAATCTCTTTTAGAGTCTTTGCTCTTATTAAAATAAATGGTTATCTAAATTCTGGATGGTTTTCAGGCAGAAGAAGTAAATATTTGTTTCTGAGAAGGCAGTTATATTTGAGATTAGCTTTTCTACTCTTATTCTACAATTCTGAGTGTTTCCGATAAAGAAAAGGGATTACTGTTTACCTTCAAAAACTTCTGGAGGACTTACACAAAAAGTGAATAATTATGGATTCCAATAACTTCAAGAATTTGTTGCTCATCTCTTGTTTTACTTTAGCAAAACAAAAGAAAGTATTAAGTCCTGCACATGGGAAGGAATAATTTCATGCTAGGGGCCATCCAGCTGGAAAAGCAGTCTAGGGGCAGTACACCAGGAGGAGTGCTTCCAGCAGGTCGAGGGAGGTGATCCTTCCCCCCCACTACTCAGCACTGGTGAGGTAATACCTGGAGTCCTGGGTCCAGTTCTGGGCTCCCCATTACAAGTGAGACATGGACATAATGGAGAGAGTCCAAGGAAATGCCATGAAAATGCCATAGGAACACATCTCCTATGAGGGGAAGATTGAGAGAGAAGTTGAGACTGTTCAGCCTGGAGGTGCAGGGGAATCTTATATACAAATGCCTAAAGGAAGAGTGCAAAGAGACACAGCCAGGATTTCCAGGGGTTGTCCAGTACCAGGACAAGAACAAGTGGCAGTGGGCAAAAAACAGAACACTGGGAAACACATTTTTACTGTGCAGGTGATGGTTTATGGAGTGGGCATAAGTTGCCCAGGGAGGCTGTGGAGTATCCTCCATGGAGGTGTTCAAAAGTTGCCTAGATGTGGTCCTGTAGATGATTCTGCTTGAAGAGGGGAGTTAGACAAGGTGACCTCCAGAAGTCCATTCCAACCGTTGTGACTCCGAGTCGGTGGATTTTGTGTGGGTTTCAAACCACTGGAATGTACCTTTGCAAGTCAGACTAAAGCGTGTCTAACTTAGGCATATATATCCAATTACTCATATCTAATACTGTTTTAATATTTGTTTATTTTAGGAGAGAGAAATCTAATATCTGGGCCTCCACCTTCTCTCATTCCAATTTTTATTTTATTGTTTTTAGTCTGAATTCATTGGTTATATCCTATTTCCAGATGAATTGCAAAGCCTAGAGGCCCAATGAGGCATCTTCTCTTCCTGCTGACAGCTAGTAGAGGCTTTTCAGTGTCTATCACATCTCACCACATTTGGAGAAAACTGCTAGCACTGGGTAAGTAGCAGTTAGATTCTGAGTGCTGCCAGTTTTGTTGGAATTTTCTGTTTGAGTACAAGCAGTGCCATTTTCAAAATCGAAGGCTTGTGGTGGTATTTTTGACAGGGAAAGACCCATCCTATGCTTTACTTTTTACTTTCTGATTGACTGTAGGCAAGTCATCTGGTCTGTGTTCCCCAGCTGACTACTGAGAAGCATAAACCCCTCTACCCTATAGGTGAATTGTGAAGGTTATAATATGAGACACCTGGTGATATGCAGTGTATATTCCATTTAATATTCTGTTTATCAGTATCATGGGAATATCTGTGACCTCAAAGTAGGATGAAAGCCTCATCTTGTTGAGCATGACCAACAGCTGAATCTGTCCCTAGGAAATGAAGACACAAGTCCTAACTCTTGTCCTCTGCCAATGCTGCCTTGGCAAAATAACAAAAGTTGCAAGTGTTTGGATATTGATCAATTTGTCCTGGGATGCCTCAGAATGAAATTGACTTCACATGTGTAATTGAAAAGGTAAAACAAATCAACCAGCCAAGCAGCTGCTCAGAGAAAGGAAATAAAATACATCTTTCTCTTCACTTTCATATGTTTACATTGCTTTGCTATAATGATGCCACCTGCTTCCTTTTAGGTGAATAACAATCTCCTGTTTTCAGAGTTTTTTCTTAAACATGTTCCAATTCAGGGAGAGCATATTCTTATGCTTTTAGTTAAAAAATAAAAATAAAAATGAACATCCTTAAACTTAAGATTCGCATATGTGGACAATCTGTCTGCCAATATACACCAGATGTGTTGACCATAAAGTTGTTTTAGTATTCTGCACCCATATTTTCTCATGAGGCAAACTAATGAGAAAGGAAAATAGATAAGGGAAATGTCAAGGAGAATTGCAGTGAAAATTTAGATTGTTTTGCAGACAGGTAAATAGAAACAGGGATAAAACACAGAAACTTTAATTCTGCCACAATTGCTTCTGCTGTTTAATACCATATGCTTTAAAAAAAAATGAGAAGGGAAAAAAACCTTCATTACAGATACCTGTCTTTCTATCAGATCTGTAGCTAAACATTCCTACACTATGCCTGGCAGGAGAGTTAATCACAAACATGACTTGTAGCAAGTATATGTTATTATCAAGTATATTCTAGTTTGTTTATGATAGGCACCTGTGAAAACCTGCATAGTTTCAAAAAACCTGTTGGAGCAAAATTTCCTATTGCTGAAACAGAAACACTGTGGAAAATAGTGACATTTTCAATGATGGAAAAAAGAAATGTTATTGTTGCAAGGTCTTGCATGCTGACCAATGTCTAAGTTCGTTTATCAATAATCATTCAAATTAAATTGTCCATTCAGATAGCTTGTGCTGAAATTGTTTGACAAAAAGAAAATACAGTTTAACTCATCACTATATTTCCTTCTGAATCATACAGTTATACAGTTTGGTTTGGATTTGAAGGGACCTTAAAGATCATGTTGTTCCAAACATCCATGCCATGAACTGCTCTCATTTAGCCCAGATCACCCAAAGGCCCATGCAGCCTGACCTTGAGCACCTCCAAGGATTGGGCTTCCAAGGGCAATCTGGTCAAGTGAAGAATGTATTTCTTATATCCATACTAAATATACCCTATTTCTGTTTTAGGGGGTTATGTTTCCTCTTTTCCAGTCAGTGGGAACTTTGCTAAACTTTCATGACTACTCCATTATGATGAGTAGTGGCATAGCATTTCCCTCTGGACTCTTAGGTGCATCTTACCAGGTCCCATGGACTTGTTTGCCTTCAAATTCCTTTGATGGTTCCAAACCTGATCTTCTACAATTTCTCCCACTCCCCACCTTTGCCTACTGTGACTTGAGTGATGGTCTAGATCAGTCGGATATATCAGCTATGCAAGGCAAATAGTCAGCTCCTGCTGCATTTGGTCCCTGCTTATTGTGATTTAAGCTTAAGTTAGGGAAAAATACATGATGGTAGCAGATAACCAGTTGCCTTCTGCAACACAGATAATCTCAATCAGATGGGAACAAAGAACAGATGTTCCCTAAACGTATGTGCAAATAAAAAATTACGAGTGTGAACATTTATGAGCGTTGAATATAAAAGGAGAACTGAGCAAGTATCGTTTCAGGATGTAAGCAAACGTTTTGTGGACTGCTTTGGAAATTTGCAGCTGACTCTAAACATGACACATGAATAAAATGAAAGGATTTGGAGATTCTTTGGAACTCTGAGCCATGAGCACATTTATCCAAGTATCCTCAGTCTTTTCTGAACAAAAATAAGCTGTCGAAGTGGATGACATGCAAAGCTACACATCCATTTGCATTTAGGCTTTTTTTTTTAAATTGTTGAATTTATAATGTAAGCAGTGCATTTACTTTCCTTCCTAGATACCTTCAGAGCTAAGTTTTGTGGCTCACTTTCAGTTAGCTTACTTTTTAGGACTTTTGGTTTTCTCAAAGTGAGCTTCAAAATAGATAATTAAAAACTAAACTGTTCCACTGTTGTCGTAATTTTCTTCCTTCAAAATATCTGGCTACATTTGACTCCAACTTACTCTTACCCCACTTCTTAGTTATCACATCATAATGCAAAATATACATTTTTTTTTCTGTAAACGAAATTGTGTTTTCATTGTTGAGATGTAGATCTTGTTTGCAGTCATGCAACTTCAATTTCAGAGATAATGTGTTTTTAATCTAAATATGAAAAAAAAAAGCAAACCTGGAGGATTTTGTTTTATTCAAAACATACTCTTCTAAATTTTCATGAAATTATTGCTTTTTTTTTTTCTTTTTTTTTTTTTTTTTGAAATATTTTGTAGGTTAAGAGGGAGAGAGAGATGTGTGTTAAAATACATACGGTTCTCCAGATCCTTTCATGCAATTATACTTCATTTCAGAGAAATCCCAGATACCATGCAAAACAGGAATATTTACTAGGGCTTTTCTTTGATAAATACTGACTTAAAACATATTTCACCCTTAAGGAAATGCCCATATGAAATGTTTTGTACACCACAGACAGCAAATTCATCTTCATTATATATGTGTGTATATATATAACTTACATGTAGAAATCTTTACATTTAAGCAGGAAGTGTGCTTCCTAAGATTGAATATACTAGGGCTTTTTCTCACACCAACAAAGCAAAGGTGAAAGCTGTAAAATATCTGCATTCTTACTTGGCATTGAATCAGTTCTGATTTACAAGGATGTTCATGTTGCTGTTACTGAATTATATTTGTACTAGTCTGCTTTAATTTAAATGTGTTCCGGACCAGTTGAGTGGAAGGGCTTAATAGGTGTTTAGTGTTTAATAGAGACGATCATTAATTTTATTTTGCCTATTAGTAGAGACGGGTAGAAAATGGTTTTCCTTCACCTCTAGAGCTTTTAAGATTTAGCAAGAATGTTCCTGTGTCGTATGAGCAAAAGGTTATGTAGTCTGTTGGGGTTTTCAAATGTGCATGTGTGCCCTCATAAACACACACAGAATCCTTGTAAGAAAAGAAGGTAAAATTCTTGCAGCATGGTTTAGTGAGGAAGGTGCTCAATGAATAATTAAAGTCCAGAGTGAATGGTCTGAACTCAGGTAATTTTTGTGCCTCCATTATGAAGTCCTGTGCTATGTCTCTCTCTTGTCTGCTCAGGAGTTCTGCACTGTATCTGATGGCCTCTACCTGAGAAATGTTTAGTCATAGTCATACTGGGAGAGGTTTCATTTCTGTGAATCCATGAATCACTGAGGAAGCGTTCGGTTGAAAGAAATCTCAATCATTTACATTTTATCATTCCTCCCGGTGCTGGTGTTAGTTTTCTTCTTGCATCTTCCCTTCTTTGAACCCTATTTTCTCAAAATATATTTGCTAAAATGGTTGCATTCAGATAAATCTGTTAAAATTTTAACAGCAGTGATTCTTTGGACATCTGGCACAACATCTGGGTTTGGAGTCCTGAGAATAATGAGCACCCTCCCTCCTGTCTTCCTCATTTATATTTAAAAAGCAAAACGGGCATCTTGTGGGTTTTCTGCTGCCATTGTTAGAGTACAACATGCAAGGGACTGCAGAAGAGGAGCTGTCCTAGGTGTGCACAGACTCAAAGGTGATAGTGCAGTGGGCAAGCAGATGTCGTGATGCTGGGTGCTGCCTTTACCTCCGCAGCAGCTCAATTTTCTGCCCTTGCTTGGCTTCCTACTTGCTTTGTCTCGTTTCCTTGTGTTTTTTTTCCAGTTGCTTTTTTCTATCCCCAGAATCGCCGTTCACTCTCAGGTTCAGCTGCTTTTGCAACACCAAATTGCCTCTGATTGTGTAACTTGTGGCTTCAGGCTCCTGTTTCTCTGCTTTTTCTTCCGACTTTTCCTGCCGTGCAGCTACAGGACACGCACAGGAAGGTCCAGATTGCCAGATGTGACAAAGCAGAGTTTGTCCCAGCAGATTTTTTTTGTCCTGGTTGCACTGAATTTGCTATGCATTTTGTTTTCAGCCACATCAGCTCTTCAGGCTGGGCAGGGTTTTGCATGGTGTACTTTAATGATCTCACTGGAAGCTTCTGGCTGGTTGGTTCATCATAGATCACTGAGATGACTTTTTGGTCATTACTCCTCAGCAGACAGTGCCACACTGTCCTAAACTGGTGATGGCTACTTTTACAGGCTGAACATTCAGATTTACTTGGATGAACCAAGCAAAAATTTGTTTCTAAACATCAACAGCTTTATTTCTGAGAAAGCTGTTGGGAGGCTGAGCCCTCAGAAAGGCTTGAATGTACTGGTGCTATAGAACATCTCTCTGTAAAAGCTTTAAACCACACAAAGGCAAAGTTGGGTGAGGAGTTTATTTACTAAGTGGGTAAAAATTACGCAGACTTACAAAGGCATAAAAGGTGCAAGCAGGTTTTATTTTGTCCATTTTAGAAGGGCTCGAGCACTTCATCCCATACTTAAATGACAAGGTAATGGATGTTTACATCCTCTCAGTTAAGGATCTTGTTCTTAAGAACCACTGCTGCATTTGTGGGAGAGGAGTTTGATCTGGAGACACATGTACTTCAGACCTTCTCCATTATTTGAAAACACTAAAGGCAATGCAAGGGCAGTCAAGGCATGCACTTAACTAAACTATTAGTGAGCAGTACCTTATGCAGGGATAAAGCAGCCTTGTCTGCCTGGTGAAGCAGTAAGCGTGTCCCATTGAGGAGCCTTTCCACATACTGCATTTCACATCCATCTGTGAACTTACAGTCATCCTTTGTGTATATGTGCATGGTTAACATATCTTCGTGGTACCGTGGCATTACCCATTTGATACATTTTGGATGACCACTGTCACACATTCTCACCAAGAAAAAGGGCAAAATTAGAAGACTTCTTAAAACCTGAAAGTTTTGGTGTCTTGTGGCCACTGCTTATTCCAGTGTTCATAGCTTCCTTGTGCATTCACAGTCTGGTTGACGTTTGCTTGTAGGCTGTGAAGTTCATGGTGGACTCTTTTTGGGGTGTCAACATTTTCACTTCTCTTTCTGCACCGTTCATAGCCACAGCAGGGTTCCAGGTACTAACACAGGGGTATGCAGGGGCACACTTTTTCTTGTCGCTTCAGATCCAGATTAAGGCATCCATGTGTTGTGTTCCAAGAATTAAGTTCTTCCCTCCTGCTGCCATCTACATTGCAATCAGTGACTTAAAGGTTAAAGATACAAAATGCTTTTTAGATATCTTGTCCGCCTGCCCCTCTGCCAGCATCTAATATTAAAGTTGAAGCCATTTGTTTTTCATGATGACTGTCATCACTTGGTGAAAAAACAGTGCGTGCATTGAGCACATTAACTTAACATCTGCCATCCATAGTCAACACATCTTGCTATGCTGGGATGAATTGCAGTGCATATGGATGGTATTTACCTCTGAACAGATAAAAAGAGAGAGGGGGATGAATGGGCAGAAATTTGTTAGCTCTCCAGCTCTCAAAGCCGATGATTTTAAAACCAGTAATTCTATTGTCTTCCTCTGTCTTCCAGCACGCCTACTGACAACAGCAGTGAAAAGAGTGCATGGAGCCTTGCCATTGTTAGGGAGCTGCACTAATGCGTGTATTATGAAAATGAGTAAACTAGTAAGGAAGCTGCCTTAATTAACCCGGTAGAAGTTAAACACAGATACAGGCTGGGTGGAGACTGTCTTGAGAGCAGCCCTGAGGAGAATAATTTCTGGGTGTCGGTTGATGAAAGACTCAACAGGAGCCAGCAGTGTGACCTGGGTTGCATCAAGAGAAGCATGACCAGCAGGTCAAGGGACGGGTACACTCTTTGCTGGGTAAGGAACTGGCTGAAGGGCTGGGCCCAGAGAGTGGTAGTGAATGGAGTTAAATCCAGCTGGTGACCAGTCATGAGTGGTACTCCCCAGGGGTCAGTACTGCGGCCTGTCCTCTTCAGTGTCTAAATTGATGACCTGGACAAGGGCATTGAGTGCACCCCCAGTAAGTTTGCAGATGACACCAAGTTGGCTGGAAGTATGAATCTGCCTGGGGGTAGCAAGGCCCTACAGAGGGATATGACAGGCTGGATTGTTGGGCTGAAGCTGAAGGGATGAAGATGAACATGACCAAGTGCCACGTCCTGTGCTTTGGCCACAACAGCCCAGGCAACAGTACAGGCTTGGGACAGAGTGGCAAGAAGGCTGTTTAGAGAAAACAGATGAGGGGGTATTGGTTGATGCCCAGCTGAACATGAGCCAGCAGTGTGCACAGGTGGCATCCTGGTTTGTATCAGAAATAGTGTTGCCAGCAGGAGCAGAGAAGAAATTATCCCCCTATACTCAGCACTGGTGAGGCCATACCTCAAGTACTGTGTTCAGTTTTGGACTCCTCACTGCAAGAAGGACATCAAAGCCCTGGAGCGTGTCCAGAGAAGGGCAACAAAGCTGGTGAAGGGTCTGGAGCACAGGCTCTATGAAAAACGGCTGAGGGAGCTGAGACTGTTCAGTCTGCAGAAGAGGAGGCTGAGGGGAGACCTTATTGCTCTCTATAACTATCTGAAGGGAGGTTGTAGTGAGCTGGGAGTAGGCTTCTTCACTTTTGTAATTAGTGATAGGACAAGAGGGAATGGCTTCAAGTTGTGCTAGGGGAAATTCAGACAGGATGCTAGGAAATACTTCTCCAAAAAAGTGGTCAGGTGCTGGAGTGGGCTGCCCAGAGAGGTGGTGGATTCACCAACCCAGAGGTATTTATCTGCTTCTGGGGTTCCCAACACAGGAGCTGTTGCAGTGGGTTCAGAAGAGGGACACAAAGATGACCAGTGGGCTGGAGCACCTCCCCTACAAGGATTTGCTGAGAGAGCTGGAGTTGTTCAGCCTGGAGAAGAGAAGGCTCCAGGGGTCTATATAGCGGCCTTCAAATATATGAAGGAGGCATACAGGAAAGCTGGGGAGGGACTTTTTATAAGGACATGTAACAAGAGGATGAGAGGAAATGTTTTTAAACTGGAAGAGGGTAGATTTAGACTAAATATTAGAAATTCCTTACTGTGTGGTTGGTGAGACACTGGAACAGGTTGCCCAGCAAGACTGTGGATGCTTCCATACCTGGAGGCATTCAAGCCCAGGCTGGATGGGGCATTGAGAAACCTGGTATAGCAGGACGTGTCCCTGCCTATTTCAGGGGGCTTGAAATTGGATGATGATCTTAAAGGTCCCTTCCAACCCAAACCTTTACATGATTCTATGATTAAGTATGAATCAAATGCTGCCCTCATGTGACCTTCTGTTATTACCTTGCCTTCTTGTTTTAAATATCTGAGGACCTTTCTGTACTGAACATGTATTTTGTCAGAAGTAAGCTTGTGCTGATCCCTGAGGGACGTGTCTTTGGAGACACCTCCTTGGAGAGCTCAGAGAGCTCTCTGCTGCCTTGTTGGTGCCACCAGTATTCCACAGTGTGGTTGCTGTGCCCTGGTGCTTGGGAGCATCTCCAGCCACACACTACCTGGGGCCAAGGCCAGCTCCTATCCTTGGAATATGCTCATGCACCTCCCATGTACAGCCATCTCCATCACAGCTTGACTGAAGCTAGCCAACTTGCTTCATGCCGTAAAGTCTGCTGTCTTCATGTGGCTCTTCCTGCATAGTCCTGGGTAGGAAAAACCATGCGTTCTGCAAATGAGCCCTCATATAGCATTTTCAGAGCCTAGCTCTTGGAGAAAATAGCAAGCAAGTGCTCCCTGTTGAGGTTGTGGATGTATTTCTTTAGTGTCTTCTAACAATAATCAATAAGTGCTAGCAGTTCCTAAGAGAGAAGCAGTGTGAAGAAAGGGGTGAAAATACCATTGTTTGCTAGCACAGATTTACTTAACACTGGAACAGTAAATATGAATTGATTACTTCTCTTTTTTGCTTAGTGTTAGACTACTTCAAGTTTCCCACCAGATATGTTGTATTTTATTTCCTCTTGGCTGCCAATAGAATGTGTTAGTCTTAAGCATCTTAAAGAAAAACTTTCTTTGTTTAGCATATATTATATTCATCCCATAAAGCTTTAGTCACTGTGTACATACTAACAGCTAAAAGAGGTGTGTAGGGAAATCCTCAGTAGCTTAGATATTCTTAACACACACTTTAAACACCTTCCACTAATGTCCTTTTCAGATCATATGAGAAATAGGAAAAAAAAAAAAAATACAAGCAGTCTGATAAGGGAATAATGAACAAGTTAAACATTTTACTGTGAAAACCCCAGACTATGACAATCTCTGTTTTAGAGAGACCTGCTCTTAATGTTGAGAAATGACTAATGGGTTAAATAAATTTTTTTCTCTTGTCCACGAAATCCACCTTATCGAAGCAAACCTGAACATGTGCTGGTACACTCTCCTGAACTGAAGCTTGAAGGCAGTCAGCCTGAGCTTTACCTCTGCTTTGTCCACTCGCTGCCATCCTACTAGTCTGAAGATGGGAAGCTGAGGTCACTCTGCAAAGGATAGACAGCAGTGAGGAGCAGAGCCAGATGAGGAGACAATGTGAAGCATCAGATGGGGATGCTGGTGGTAAGATTTCATGACCAGCTCTTGAAAGATCTTCAGGAAGCTCAGCTCAAGTGCTTAAAAGCTTTGCTGGTTCAAAGAGGAAAAATAAGTATAGTATGTTTTAAAACAGAAAGAAAATACTTGGCCGCTGTAGTATGTCCATGGTATGGCTCTGTTGCTGGGTCAGGAGGGTGTCTACATGAGATCTCCTATTATGGATTGCCAGGCTGGGATGATATCTTTATTTGTAAATTGTGTTTCCATGCCAAGTTCAGACAGGCTAAAACACTCTGATATACGCTAATGATTAGCGCAGATAACAGTCTTGTAATACCTCCAATTTAGGCAACAGATGAGAAGACAAGTCAGTTTTTGTATTTTTATTTTATTGTTTTAAAACCAGTATTGACAACATCAAGTCCCATATTTGCAGTGTCAGGATTCAGTGCTGAATGAGCTTCAGACCTTTTAGGACCTTTTGCCTTAAAAACACAAATATGGAACTAATCAGATAGGAAATAATATGCACAAGCTGTGTTCTGTGTTCCTAGCAGAAACCAAAGAGGATTTTTTGAAAGTACAAGCAGCACAGCACGTATATTATGTCTCCTGTACTATTACCAAGCTTTTCAGCGTGCACATTTAATATTATTGTCGCAGCTCTCTCTCTGACTGGATGTGGTGAAGTAATTTTAAGTTTAGGTAATATTAGTCCTGTTTTTATCCTTTCTGTTTTTTTTTTTCTTCTGTTGAATTATGGTTTGATGTTCAATTAGCATTTTGTGTTCCAGTCTATGGAGAACATCAGAACAGATAGGCCCTTAAACCATGTTTCCCTAGGTATTTAAGCTGCTGCCTAATGTTATATTTCTTTCTTCTTAATAATATTTGTGTTGTCTATGGTGTAGCACTAAATCTGTTCAGTGCTATGTACATCTGGAATTTTACATAATTATAGGTGCAGAAGAAGTTCTTATTTTACCTAGGATTTCCTCTGTGCATGCGAATGTATTCAGCAGAGGTTGTATCTTTTGGGGCCTTTGATCTTCAGATAAAATCCATTGTTTCATGTGCGGAGAGGACATCATTTCGGCCCAAACACTGTGAGAATGTTCTAAAGTATTTCTAGGGAAGCATTTTGACAAAGTCAGAGCAGCTCTGAAGAAATCCTAAGCAAATGGATGACAGAAGAGGAGAAAATGGGTTTAAAGGAACAGTCAAAAATAAATAAATAAATAAATAAATATAAAACAAAACTGGAGATAAAAGACAATGTGGAAGATAGCTGAAATAATCTGAAAGACTGAGGAGAAAAGTGAACCGGTGGAAATGTAAAGGGAAAAAATGTTGAAAAATAGGCATTAGGAAACATAAAGAAGTTAGAAGGAAAAATGAGAAAAGGAAAAACATTCAAAGTGGAAAAAAGGAAGGGGTAGAAGATGAGAAGGAAAGCAAAAGATGGCAAAGGAAAAAGAGAAAAACAGAAGGTGGATGGATATGTAAAAATGTGGATAGAGATGATGTCCTTAACACTGTAATATGAACTTACTTAAAAGAGGGCAAGGAACGAAAAGACAAGTTATACACTTTGGATTACAAAGATGTTATGCCAATATTCATTTATTCAAAGCTACAGGTAAATCGTGTCAGGCTGTGGAAATAGCCTTGTGAGACAACCTGTGCCAGAGCCTAGCTTTTCATTTGTCTGAGAGAATACCATTTAATGCTGCTCTACTAGTGACTCAGTGTTTATAATATCAAATTGGACTTTCTTTAATAAACTTTATAAGGAAAATGCAATTCAAAATCAGTATTGTTCTGTGAGTTTGAGATTTGTATTTCTTCAAAAGAGTATCCAAAGTTTAAAGAATCTAGCCCTTACCTAGGCCCATTCAATCTTCAAAATTAAGCTGGAAAGGTTATTTGGACATGGAGATTATATATTTCACAGAAAAATTTCTAGCCAGTATTTGGATGGAAACTCTGATCTTCAGGATCAGTGCTGATCTTCAGGATCAATGCTGCAAAATTTTCCTTAGCCTTCTTCAGCTACCTACCATTCTGCTATGAATGGCAGTTGGAAGCAGCCCCACTGTGTGAATTTCCTTTCTGCACAAGGATGATGACTTTTTTTCACCCAAAGTTATGACATTACAGTGCAGGTGAGTCTAGAAAAGATATAAAGCTACTAAAAATAGACTCTCTCCTGAGGAAAAAAACAGATATTTTTTAAAAGTCAGAGCTTAGCATTAAACTTTTGTAAGGTAACTAGACTTTGAAGTGCTGAGTCACCTGTTGTATTTATTGATTTAAAATTAGCTGTTCTTGAGCCACTGAAGTTATTTACATGATTTAATCTGTACCTACGATTAGAACTTTGTTTTTCTGCTGTTTAAAATTTAAGCTCAGATTTATTAGCAAGTCTGCAGACTTCATTCTTAATGTACAGAATTAAATGAAAACCCCACAGTAATTATTTTTGGAAGAGTTCGTTGAGACAAACTAACGACACTTGTCTAGTAAACAGGACTGTTATGCCCTTACAGAAAAGTTAAATTTGGGGTTGTGATGATTGTTGGTAGAGAATTTATGCAAAAATCTTTGTTCAAAAAATGTAGAAAAGAATGATTTGCATTAACACACAAGTAATGGAATAGTGCATATCTCTTTGTCAGCATCTTTTAGATGTAATAATGCCCAGGAGATATTCTTTATACACTGTTTTTCAGAGCAACACTCCTTTTTCAGTCCATTATCTTCTCTTTACTTTGTAAGTTGTGCTTTCCCATGACTTTTGCTGCTTATATAAGTACCTCTACTAAGTATGATGGCCACGAGCCTTTCCATATGTGTACTTGGTATGCACTGCTCTGTCAGCCACAACCTAGTGTTTTGGAAACCGCAAATTGTTCCCATCCTTTTGCTTCATAAAAGAATTTCTTATGCTTTTTCCTTTCTAAATTAAGAACACTTGTTAAATCGTTAACTTGCAATAGAATTTTAGCAAATCGTGACAGTACAATGAAAATTCCTGTTATGCATTGCTTTGTCATTTCAGAACGCATTCTCCCTATGAACGTTTGTTTTTCCAATAGCTTCTCTCAACTGTTTCTATTAAAAGAATGAGAAGGGAGAGCTGAGCATTTACACTAAAGCCATGGCTGAACCATGGAAAAAGCACTGGTCTGTCCAGATCTGGTGTGAGCATCATCAGATGGAGAGCCCCTTCTCACATGCTTCCAAAGCCAGTTGAATTGTTTCATCCTTTCATTCACAAAATTAAGCATTTTGCTCTTTCCCATAACCGTTTGTGGAAGTATGCCCTGCTTTATCTTTAGTTGTCTTGTACTGATATCTAAAAGCACATTTATCGCACATTTCATGCCTGTTCTGTTTGTGCTAATATAAGGTTGCAATAGTTCTCATCTTCTCAAGAAAATGTTAGGGCAGTGCCAGATGAAGTTCAGATGGTTCTGATGTCAAGCTAAGCACAAAGGAGTTCAGGCACAAAGATAAGTCTCCTGAGAATATGTTATTTTCTAGAATTTCCTTAGGTACAGGCTCCCTCATGAGGTAATCTCTCCTGCTTCAGTCCTAGCTAGAAATACACAAGACCAGCCCACCTCTAATGTGTGACGATTTCATGTTTTTATACCAACTGGAATTCAGTGGAAATGCTTATATGCCATGTAACAGTAAAATAAAAAAAATGACTTGGTAAACTTAATTTAGTGCTCTTCTCTCTACCTGCATTAGGTTAGGGTAAATATTTTTCCCCCTACAGGTCTGTACTATATTTTATTTAATGTTGGGACCACTTCTGGAGTGAAGATGTACATCATGACCACCTAAACTTTAATGTTTTTATGCTTTTACCTCTATTACCTGGTCACTATTTTTATTGGGAAATGGAAAAGAGCTATAAAGTATATGTGTGCACAGTATTTATTTTATACGGACTTTGAAATTGTTTTCTCTACATCTCTGCAGCTTTTTAAATACCTCCACATGTTGCTGTACAAGAAAAGAATTTATTTTTTTCTTGAATAGATCCTAACAGTTCATCATTCTTTTGAATAACAAGTGGTTGATCATGTACTCTAATTACAGGAGCAAATTGAAGGTGGTTGTACTATTCATCAAAATAAATCATGTATTTGTTAACTAATGAAAAAGTCGACAGAAGAATAATACCACAGTAGTGCTAATTAACACAGGGGCAAAATTCTTAGCTCATGTGTATCAGCATAGCTTTAGTCTCTTGAATTGAGGTGAAGTATACCAGGCAAAGATCTGATCACTTTTTTTGGGGGGGTGAAAGTGTGAAGAATTTTGTGCAATAATTTTGCACAAAAATTGCATTGAGTCCAACATTCTTTTTTATGCTATTAAAATGTTTTTGTCTTTTCAGAAAAAAAAAAAAAAAAAGAAAAAAAGAGAAACTAGCAAAATAAGACAAAACAAACCAACTAAACAACCAACAAACATAGAACCACGTTATTTGTGTAGTGGAAACATTTGCTTCTTTTCTGGATAAACCATGTGAATTGTGATTACCATTCTCAGGGCCACTTCGGTATGTTTAGGTACAGATTAAATGCCCGGGATCAGAAAGGTCAGTTATTAGGTGAAGTAAGGAACTGTTATTCTGTGGATACAACTTTTTGAGATTTAACTAGATAAAAGATTAACGTTCCTTTGCCACTCCTTTTCAAGACCTTCTAATTTCAGTGCATGCCATTGTTGCTGAATATCTGTCAACATTTGGTGAAAGAATAAGATCAAGTGATTTGCCAGCCATTAATAGATGATTTGTGAACATACAAAATGGGTGATATTATCAAGTTGTTTACAACGGAAACCATAAATAAAAGAATATCAACTTGAGGCAGCCCCATGAAATCACTGACTGAATGATTTCAGTGATATCCAGCTCAGGTTACTGTATGGATTCTATCAAAGAAGATCATCTCTACAACAAACTATTTTGATCTATTTGCAGATGAGTATTCAAATAATTTCAAAGACTGTTCCTGGGTGAGTAATGCACAATCATGACTATTTGTGTTGGAGAAAACTGGCAGATTCACTTAATTATTGCTTTGTCCTTTCCTTGTGTATCAGAAGGTTTTGCTTTGTTTGTATCCTTTCTTCTTTTGCACAAAGGGGAAATGTTTTAGACACTGGTAATAACTGATTGTATAAAGAGTAGCCCTGATGGTTCTTGGCTGTCTCAAGGCTTCTTGTGGTTGTAAGGACTCCTCCAGTCCCGCAGCAGAAACAATACCCTGTGACTTAGACAATCAATCACACAGCATGAATAATGAGCAAACACTCAAAGCAACAGTCACATTTGCATAAACCATTCATTCAGTACATTTGAATAACTACCAAATTAATGAAAATCAAAAGGAGCTCATGGATCATTTGCCAACAGGAAGGAGGACTAAAACCACTGAATAGATGTCTTGCTGAAAACAATTTACGTGTCTCTGTCTTTCCATGAGGAAAAACAGGAGGTAGATTGGAGTGAAAATTACCAGGAGAGCCTCTTCTTGTCCACTCCTGACAAGATTTCTTTCTATGTAGTTCCTCTACATCACCCTATTTCTTCCAATGATCATATCCAATATCCTGGACCCTCACTTAGCAACAACCTGTAAGAAAAATCAGATAGTAAAAAATATGGATTTAATTGACTTTTTGCAGGTGGAGAACAAGATGTAAATAAGTAATACTGTTTTACAGAGGCATCTGCACTAATCAGACTTTGTTTATAGCACAGTATATGCTTCACAAAATCAGTTATATGAGGGTCTCTACGTACATTCAAAACAGTACAGTTTTGAAGGAAACCCCAAGAGAAGCATAATTTTTGTCTGTTTGATTTCTCCTGTTTTCCCTTTTCTTGTTGTGGAAGGTGCTGATGGTCCTCTGTCAGGAGTCTATATTCAATTTCAAAAAAGTAAACTTTTTCATCTGTCACAGCTGAAGAAGGCAAAAACTAAAATCAACGGAAGGCTTATCAGGAGGTGCTTTTCACTTTGCTGCTCCTGCCACTGCTCAGGTTTCCTATTTCTTGGGAAGTCTTTTTTGAGAAAAAAAAAAAAAAGAACTAGAAACTGCAGCATTAATTCATATGTGGATGCGATTATTTTAGTTCAGAATTTTGTAATCCTAACACATGAGCAATTCTATATAACATAAAAGGTCAAACAACATGTATTTCCATCCATATTTAAATTACACGAACCAGTTTCTACCTAGTTACAGACTGATGAATTCTATTTTTTATGAAAATGATTCCATGTGTTCTTTCTACTTTGGCAACACTGTATCAACAAAGATTTTATGCATGCCACACTAATTACCTAGATTAGATGATAAATAATTATTGCTTTGATAAATCCTGTAAGTAAGTAGAGAGCATGATGTGCTTCAGTCAATTGCTGTCAAGTCACGGCACTATCAGACAGCCTTGTGCTCTGTGTCTTTGCACAGCTCTTCAGCCTGGGCTCTCCCAAAATGTTTGTATTTGACATTCCTAACTGCTTAGACCAAATGCTGATGCTACTTTAACACAATTCACCTCCGGCAATGGTTCAACAGGCTGCACATAGTCCTCCAGAGAGGTCTTTTAACTTGAGGCTTGTGTCAGGTTAAACGGTTGCTCTGTTCAACAATTCACATCTTATATGGCAGTCCCTCTGAAGACACTAAGCCTGCCAGCTGACAAAATCCAGAGTGGTACCAGATCCACAGGGAATCCCATTTTGGGAATGATGGGAAAGGAGAACATCACTCAGGAAATGGTTTGCTCACTCCTAGAGCGATATATGGCACTTTGCCATATATCCACAAGTTTTCTCAAATCCAAACCACCATTGCCTCTGGGGTTCTTCTAGATCCTGGGTTTTTGTTTGTTTGCTTGTTTAGTTGTTGTTCTATTTTTAAAAAAGGATTACAGGCAGAAATATATCTCAGCTTTTTATGGCCTTTCTCCTGCAAGATTTGGAATGTGGGCCCAGGGGTTTGAAGTGGAGTGAACTAGGTCCTTTGCACATTCACAGTAAGCCATTGCATTCAAAGACATCACTTCTGTCTCTCTGACTTGTATGGTTACTGCTGATTCTACACCTAAATCACTGCGGGATCAGCCCCCAAAGGATAGATTACTGCCAAAAGAAAAAAAGCAACTGTTGAAATCCTTTCATATGTTTTATGTACCATTTTAACAATAGCCATCTGATGTAGGATTCAGTTTCAGCAACCCAGAAAGGACATGACATATGATGTTGCACAGATTTCCTCATCTTCTTCTCAGCTTGAGCTCTACAGGCCACTTTTGCTTTCCCTGTTGGCAAATCAAAGGCCCCATGAATTAACTTCCTTCTCTTTCCCACTTTTGGTCGTATTCAGAGAACAGAGATTATGACACCTAAACAACAACTACTAAAAATTGTTCTGTGGGGGAAGTGTATCTCACAATTAGTCCCCAAGAAAACAGCAACACGGCTGTATAAAATAAACAGTTTGTAGATATAAAGCAGGTGCATTTCCTGCTTCAAATTGATAGAAAATGTGAAGTTATTGAGATCTGGAAATTTCATTGCATGCCTTTTGTATTTTAAACTATATCATGTTAGTTATTTATTTATGTTTCTTTGCTGTTTTCTCCACAGAAGAAACTGCTATGATACATACCAGATGTCTGTCTTTGTCCCATATAACTTTATTTCTCATACCTGCATTTGTCATGACTTACTGCTTGCCTGACTACTAATTTCTATTTATTTCTTTTGTAGCTCTAAACTTTCAGTTATGTTTTTCATTCTCCTAGCTGTTCCTCAGTCATCTCAAGGGATGTGTGCTCCAAGAAGTGCTTTTCTTGATGGTCATGCCCTATACCTATGGTAGCAGAAGGACAGCATAGACTTTACCCACCTTTTGTACTACTATGGATCTGTCCAAAGCTCTAGGTCACCATTAGTGGCACTTAACACTGAAGCCTCATGATGTGAAGAATTTTGATCTTTTTCCATGTCCATGTTGTTTTGAGAAGAAGCCCACTCCACTCCAAAATACTTTTGCATTATCCTTCCACTTATACCTTTTAATCACTTCCATGATTTTCTCCTTTTCTTGGAAGAAGATAAATCACCTAGCTGTATTTGCTATTTATAGCAAATGTATTAGCTATAAATAAGCTATGTATTAATTTGTATTTATTAGGAGCTGTATTTGACATGTATTCTGAGCTGGATACTTGTCTGAATCTTTTACAACCATCTGCTGCCTTCTCAGTCATGTAACAGAGCAGAACATCAGCAAAAATCAAATATCTGAGCTAGAGAGTTCAGCTTTATTCTAAGCACAATGAATAATTTTATAATTAGTGATTTTTTCAGTCTAATACCCTGAAAGCTGAAGGGCATGGTATCATGTAGCCTTCGTTCCCTCTTGGAAAGTAGTAGTACTTCTAAATATTCATGACATCATTATACATTTTATCAAGTCCAAAGGTATTGCCAGCTTTTAATTTAGAGCACAGCTCAGCCATATTTCACTTGTAGCCAGAAGTATTTTTTTTTTCTTCTAACACTTGAATCCAAAGTATGCAGAATGGAGAGTCCATGAATTTTCAAGTCCCCTTGTCTCTCCACAGATTATCTCATTTACATTGTTTTGTTTTTATTTCTTAGATTGTGCTTTAGAGAAACCAATCAATGTAATTCAACAACATATAACAGGAAAGCAGCTCCCAGTTGTTAATTATTTCTGGTATGTTGTTGTTGTTTGTTTGTTTTAAATCTGTAGTTAAGATTCGTCATAATAAAATCTTCAGGACTGATTGGCTATTCAGGGCACACAATAGATATTTACCAATGATAACTCAGTCTACTCTAATTTAATCAAGACAAACAATTGAAGAAAAATGAAACTTAGCTAAAACCAAAGAAAAAGCCTCTTCATAACTTAGAGGCGTCCAAACTTTAGCAAATTCATACAACTACACATTCCAGAATAAATGATGAAGTCCTGCTGCTGGTTCTCTTCTTGTATGTATTTCTCCTTTATATCCAAGAAGCTGGAAGGAGAAGTGTGTTGTCATAGGTAGACAAGATCTGTTGAATATTGCCATGTGAACAGGCAGCCTGAACCTCCAAGATTGTTTTCCATGTAACCACAACAGCAGAGCTGTAACAAGCATAGAGAGAACAGGGATACATATTCTGTGGAATTTATTTATCCACTTGTCTATTTATTTTTCCAAAATAGCCTGGAAATGTGAGAAGGATTTTCAAAGACAATGCTGAAGCAATTAGAGGAAGAGTATCATGGAATGGTGTAGTAATCACGGTGTTTGATGCACTAGTTCACTTCTGGGCACAACAGAAACTCTGCTTCCAAGCTCTGTTTCATTCACTAGAGGAAGGTCTTGAGGAGATGCTTGGCTATGCTGTTATTTGCCTGGTTGCCTAATTTGTGCATTAGGACCTCCTAAAACCACCACCCCTTCCTCTTCTTAACATGAATGAGTTGCCCTGCCTCACACTTGGGGTTGGAATGGCAGTTCTTCCCAACGTCTACCAGAAGCATTGTTTTCTAGCTTTGTTAGCTAGAAGCTCACTGACCAAAATGTTTCACATCAAACTGAGTAGATATATAATTAGTTACCATTTTTCAACTTAAACCATAAGAGAATATGAATAGTATTTTGCTTATCTTTGGGTAAAGGCAGATACATGAAGACATATAGCTATCTAATTTCTTAGAAATTATTTCATCATAAAGCTATTGACCTCATGCTTACAACAATTCTTGTGCTTATGCATATTGGCTAGAGTCTTATCATTAGTCACATTTTGTTCCAATTGGTCACTAATCCTTGGTTTCTGTGACACTAACTGATGCATTCTGAAAATGCAGGCAAGCCTACCTTACATCAAATAATCAGCACTGCCTCAGACTGCATTTTATCTGGGGAACGCTTATTTTGGAATCCTCTGGGATCTTCTTAATAAAGACTAAGCTGTTGTGTATTGATCTCCGTATTATTTGTAAGGGCTTTTGCTTTCTGTATATCTGATACTTGGAATCAAAATGGCTTTTGTACAGCAGGGCAGCAACTTCAGCAGTATGCTTTGGTTTGGTTTGTCCTGTCAGGGACAGTGATCCATTCCAAGCACCTTGGTGCCTCTTAGGCTTTCTGTGGTTTAGTATGTACACTTGAAATAGAGCCTGACTTTTCTTTGGTGCCAGTGCTTGCATCTCTGCTCTCTACAGATGATTGCCTCTTCCTTCGGAAGCAGCTGCTGTGCAAGGCTAAGAACTCTGAAGTCCTTTTTCATTCCACTAAGAGATTGGTTTATTTACTGTCTGCTATTGATTATTACTTAATCTTACACTTTTTCCCTCAAGAAAAAAGAAGTAATCTTCATGGAGTTTCTGGTTTGTTCCGTGGCCACAGAAGGAAAGACTGTAGTGTCACTGATTGAAGAGGCCGTTCAGTTTTGAATCAGGGTGCATTTGTTTTCATTTTACAGCTGACTTGCGCCTTGGAGAGATTTATTTTGAGGTAGAAGATAGTGAAAATTGCCAGGTCGATGTCCCTAGTGATCAGTTTCTCTGTTCACCTGCAAGACAGTTGTAACAAAGATGTCACTGTCATGTGATGTCCCCCAGATCTCCTCCCTTGTTTGAAAGAAGAGCTTTTTGGTTGTAAGGCATGCCTGGGGACTTGAAGGGTGTTTAGGGAATGAGAGAAATGAGCTCTGACCGCTGAAGTCCGCTGGAATCTTATTTAGGGATGTAGATTTGGACCTTTTTGATTGGTGCGAACAGCAGGGTTGGTGTGAGCAAGAAAGTGTCCCAGGCAGCACACAAAGCAACCATCTGATGTTGCTTGTCCCACTGTGCTGAACAGCCACCAAATGGCAAAGATGCCAACGTCACAGTGGGCTAGGTCTGCACTAGTGACTTGGAGAGGAAGAACAGCCTGCAGGACCGAAATCTGTTTTTACAGTACAGGGAAAATTCTTCCAACAATAAACTCAGGTTAGTTCATGAGGAACAGTAGCAAGGATGTCAACTTTTTTGTACTTTTGTACACTAATCTAGGTGTCGTTAGTCAGAGGCTCTCACTGGCTTCTCATGGACTCTCTTGGTCTATCATCATGACCCTGTGCCACCCGTGGGTGAGGAGCTGTGTGTAAAGGCACGGGGCTGGGAGATGTATGTGCTTCTGTGTGTGAGCAGGTAAAACATTTGGTGGTTGTTGGCACATGAAGCACAGCTGAGGGAAGTTGCATTCACACTGCAGCTCTTTTCCTCCCAGGGATAACTCCACTGGTGTTTTGCTCAATCCATCCAAACATCAACTTGTATGAAACGTTCAAATGTGTAATAAACTTTAAGATTTTGTCTACTGTGTTAAATTGCTTAAAGTTAGCTAGGAGATCTAGAGATTCAAAGGGGGAAAATGAACCAATGAGCAGACAGAGATTGCTGAAGTTTTTGTCCCTTAGAAATACAAAAACAGGCAAACAAAACAAAACAAAAACAACAACACAAAAACAACAAACCAAAACAACAATGAAAATGGACATAATTTTTATTTACTTTTAAAGAGAGGGGGAAGGAAGGAGGTGGTAAAATTAACGGTACGAACTTAATTACCAGTAATCTTCCTGTCCAAAATTATTTTTGAGCTACACTCCATATTTAATTTTGACAGGAAATTAGTGAAAAAAAAAAATTTGCAATATTTCTTGTAGATTTTGTGAAAAGACTGTGATCAAATTATATATTCTATGTCCTGAGAAAGATAAAAGCAAGTCTCAACAGCTCAATGCAGCATTTTAGTCTCATAAATATAAAAACAACCAAAACGTTACCCATAATTATCATGTACAATAAAGAATAACAAGTATTTCTATAGTTGGGGGTTTTGTTTTTACTTTTTGTTATTTTGTGAGTGTGGGTTTTTCTGTTTTTGGGTTGTTGGGTTTTTTTACATAAATGATGGTTTTAAAGGGTTTTTAATTACATACTTGTAATATACACTTAGAAAGCTGGCAGCACACTTGCATCTAGCAACATCTCACCTGTAACTAAGAACTTTTTTAAAGGCGTATTTATTTTCCATAACTACCAAGGGTTACTGATGAGGCTGTAGCTCTGACTTGAAAATCCCATTCCTTATCATCAGCCCGGCACTGTCCATTTAAGAACGTAGGGACATAATGCTATTTCTCTGACCAGATGCTCTACAAATATACAAGAGCAAAAAACATATGTATTGAATGCAGAATACTTCCCTAATCCTGACAAAGGTGTTAACTCCTGTTCTTTCATTTTTATAGCCTTAAAGTCACAAGATTCTGCTCAAATAAAGCAGAAGTGATTGACCCTATAACTCTCACTATTAGGTCAAGGGTAGAATGGGCTGTTGACCAAGATATGTGAGCAGCAGGTACCTGCATTTCCCTTTTAGTTGTTTATTTATTAGCACTGGATTCTACTTCAGTACAGAATACTAACAAGCAAAAAGCATCAACACATCTGCTCAGGAGAATTCTTCCAAAACCAAAACCTCCTTTTCTCTGCAAATTCATTAAACATAATGTTCAGCAGAAGATACTTTTAGGCAGACTTTCCAGTCCCTCTCTACTACACAGTGCCTAGCAGTGGTGGCAAGGACTGGCAGAGCTCTTCTGATGTAATCAGTGAAACCTTCTACAGCATCATGAATTTAGTACGCACCTGGCAGTTAGAAGTATATTTATGATGACAGAGCAAGGAGCTTAAGCCAGCCTTTCTGTTTAGCATTGCCTATTGGTGTACATGAACTTCAGATGAAAAGGAACCACCTGACTATTCAGCCCACTCCCTCTTTCCTCTCACCATCCACAGCACCCGTGCTTCCAGCTGTGAGGGTGAGAAATTCAACCACACAGCCCAGCCAGATTTCTGCATAGGTCAGTACTTACTTGCACTGTTATTACATCTCTCTCTACATACACATATACACACACACATATATATATATCTTTTTATGACGTGGGAAGGATTGTTTTATATATTTGCTTTACAAGTCCATTTTTCTTGTAGCAAAGATGCTTCTAGGCAGTTCTTTCTGTCCGAGTCATTTCTCTCATCACTTTAGCACAGCATTTTCACAGCTGCCTCAGCAGCGACCCCACATAGCCCTGGATGTGCATGGGCTCGTCAAGCCCCTTGCGTTTAATGTGAGAGTTCCTGTGGCTGTGACCAAGCAGTGATTTTGGGTGAGCTGTAGAGGGGTTGATGTGTGAGTATGTAACAAGTTAAAGCTGGTCCCACAGGATGGCTGGAGCTGTGTACTCTCGGCTGAAGAGCTAATCTTTCAGGAGAAAAGGTTGGAAGACATTTTGCATCTTCCTCAACTTATAGCCAGGAGACAATAAGGAAACATGAGTGCCTACTCTGAGAGTCTGGCAGCCAGGGAAATCCCTAGCAAAGATGCTCTGCTGTAGTTTATTAATAGTCCTGATCTAGCTACTTGTGATGTCTCTGTTAGATATGGAAAAGGGGAGGTGTGCCCTTGTAGCAGGAATGCTAAGGGGCAGATTAAACCAGTGATGGAGCAGCTGGTGGGAAGGCAGGGCCAACCTGCTCAGGTGCATGCAATGTACTTGACAAACCAGAATGGGTGGAGCCAGGATAAAGCCCTTTCAAGGTTTGGCAGTGGAGATGTGGGTATCTTGCTGGAGATCCTTACCTACCTGAGGTCTTCAAATGGTAAGCAGATTTTCTTCCTTTGTTTTTGTATCTAGGTTTGTTGCGTTTGAGCTTATCCTTACTTGTTGCAACCCAAGACTTTGCTGCTGTGCTATCATTGCTGCTATTTCTGTTGTATTGTGGCATTACACCCATCCCATTATAGTGTTACAGTCCTGTATTCAACTTTAATTCTTTGTGTGTGTACTGAACAAGGACATGGGAGAGAGGGAAGATCAGGAATGTAGATATTAGTGTTTGTGGGCCATCTTAAGGAATCTCAAATAACTCTATTATTCTAAGTATCTTGTGTGCCGCTAAACGTGTATGGATGTCCCATGAACATAAGGATGTCTCAAATGATGCTAGAATTACAGAATAGTTGAGATTGGAAGGGACTTTTCAAGATCACCTCATCCAACTCTTGTTCTGGTAGGGTTACCTACAGCTGGTGATCCAGGCCTGTGTTCAGGTAGCTCTTGAAGATCTCTGAGAGGGGGACTTGACAAACTCCCTGGATAAAAATAATGGTAAACGCTTATATCTAGACACTTGTATCCAACTGAGGGGATTTGTATCTCTGCTCTATGTTTCTCTGTTCTGTGTTTCTCTTCAGAGGTTTTGAGTTACTTACTGTAAGATCCGATGGGCTGGTCTGCACATCTTTCTTGGATGTAGTCATTACTGCTCAGGTAGTGCTTCTAATAAGGGTAGAGTGTCCCCAGAGCTCATCAGGTATACTCCAGTAAGCACCTGCTGATGAGAGTAATGAAATTTCATATTTAATAAAAAGAAATCTGACCATCAGCTAAATGAAATTATCTGGTTTAAGTTCTTTCCCCAGTGCATTCAGTGTCTCCCAGCCTCGTGGTCTCATTTACGCCTTTAGCTAAGCTCCTTATTAGGAATATTTTGACACAAAGTTCTTAGGGAAAAGTTTTGTTTCCTCTTGGGGGACTCTGGCTTGCTGCATTAAGCAGAGGAGAGTAGAGCTTGGTGGCCGCAGTGTTCAAGGAGCTCTATGAGAAGCCCAGTGTCTGTGCAAGGGAAAAAAAATCAACAAGCCGCAGAAAGCACACAGACTTCATACAAACTTTGAAATTAGTAGAAAATCAGAGGATGTGAACAAAGACTTTTTTTTATTTTCTTCAAACTTACTCCATATGCATCAGTGATACATATTTTAAAAACTGTTTCAGGAAGCAAATTATTACAACAAGTGAAACACTGATTTTATTTAAATTAATGTTTGTAGTGCTGCTTTACTGTGTAAATACTGCTGTATCTGAGCATGACTTTTCAATTTAATTTTTGTATAAATTAACTTATCTCCATGCAACAAATAAGTAGCTTTGAAGCTAATAATCCTACAAGAATTAAGATTAGGAAGTAATGCTATCAATGACAAAGCTTGATATTGGCTTTTTGTCCCTAAAAAGTGGTGAACTATAACTAAGATAATTGGCCTAAATGGAATATACCATTTTCAGGTGTTCTTTATTCTGCTCTACATTAATTACTCCAAGGTTTTGCTCTAGTCAAATAAAATTTGGGTGTCTTGTCCACCTCTCTTCTGAAAGCCTGAGCAAATGTCAAATGAGATGCTTTAAGAAGTCAGGAAAGGCATATCTGCAGCAGAGAAGATAAAGCCACACAGAGATTATAAATACAGAGATGGGGACAATTGCCATGCTGATGATCTTTAGCCACTCCAGAGACTCAGGCAGGATGTTCTCAGGAAAAAGAAATCCTGCCTTCAAGGACAAGATGCTCAGATTGCACATTATACTTTTATTTTGCTTGTGAACCTACTGAGGTTTGCTGAGTGAAAATGATTTTATAATTTTTTTTTAACCCTTTATAGGATGCATGCTACTGACCTAAAGCTGTTTTAATGTCTAATGTGGGCAGATCTACTCTAGGCTTCCCTGAGAGATGGATCAGCCCAGATGGTTTTTGATCACTGCCTTTAAAAATCCTTACCAGAGGGGTAGATTTCTCTAGTAATGCTGTATATAGAAATTACAGTGCAACATATCAGTGTGCTTTGTTAGCCTTTGTAAAGCCTTTAAGAGCAGGCTGTGGTCTCTCAGAGACCTGTAAAGCACTACATAAAAACATTGGCCTAAAGAAGAGAGGCAGTAAGAGATGTCTGGTCTCTGTCTGGAGACACTGGCTAATAACAATGGGCAGAGAGGAGGGACAGAGGCAGGTTTCTGAACTGCATCCCCTGCTTTCCTACCAGGTCTTGATCAAAATGCTCGGTTATTCCCTCTTGTGCCTCTGCAGCCTGGAGTAGTAGAGTCGAGGGAAACTGTGCCTAGTTTTGTGCCCTGCAGTACAGGCAGGAAGGATGGATACTGTGAGGTTTAGGGTTTTGAGAGCTTAAGAATAAATGACTCTACAATTCCCATATGGGAAATAATAATAATAATATTTAAATGGGATAATTAAGTTTGAGAGGCTGGTACAATACTCTCTTAGTTTCTCCTTTTTGACCTGCTGCCTGCTCGTCCAAGTTCTGCCTTTTCTTTCAATTCTTGTGGCATGGGTAATAACTCAAAGAATCTAGTTTTCTTTTTTCCTGTGCTGCACCTCATTTGCTGAGCAGATCTTGCACCTGACAGACAAATCAATTTTGAACCAACAGATTTCAGTGCCATGATCTATTCGTTTTGCACTGATTCAAATGGGAGAACTCCTTAACTGATCCTGAAAGTTTGCTGCGCTAGTGCAGTTCTGCAGTGAACAGCCTAGTACCCAGCCATGAGTAACTAAATGGGATAAAAACGTACTTAAAGATTCATATAATGCATTAACCATCTTTGTAACTTAATTCATGGCATGATATATACAGCTGACATCAAAAGCCTTTCATAGCTGTTCTTTAATTTCAGTTTCGGTAATGAATATAGATCCAATTAGAAGGGAGCTGATACACATTCAAAAGAATTAACAATACCCCTAATTTCCATGTTTAAGTAATGGCTGCTATTATAGACTTCTTGATTTTAATCAGATATTCTCAAAAATGACAGCAAATTTGGATTCATAATGCTAAGCTGATTCTACAAGGGATGGCTCTCTGTCTGTCTCTGTCTTTTTAAAAATCAGTTTGATCTTACAAGCACATAGCAAAGACTTCTTCCACAAAATACCTGTTTTCATGGAACAGCAGTGTTTACTCAAGAAACCAAGATGCAAATCATAAACAACATGTCTATTGTCTCCAGTTCAGATCTTAGGCTCTCAGGCTAAAGAATTTTGTCTTTTTGGTGTAGAAAGGGGTGCTGGAGCCATAGTCACAGCTTAAACTGGGTAAGTGTTCGTGACCCGATTGTTGGTCACTGGCTATGGTGACCATGGGGGAAAAATGCATCCCTGAACTGACCAGTAGGTGGTAACGTACAGGTTTTTTTTCAGAAAAGTATGTTAAACTAAGGTGGATGAGAACCTGACAGTGATGGATTGCTTCATGTCCTCTACATGAGGCTGTGTGCTAGAAATTGATCCATTTTCAGGATTCCTCTAGTTTCTATGGCTTGGGCCAGTTTAAGAGGGAGGAGATAAATTTGTGTAGCTGTAACGCATAGGGAACAAATATGTCTACAAAGGTGTTTGTCTCACCCATCTACCCTTCTGGTAATATGTGAGTGTCCCTCTTCTGACTGGATGTGCCTGCATCGCCATCCTTTACCATGCTAACGTAGCCACTGTGCTTTGTCATTGCAGCATAATTTATGCCATGTGAAGAATCACGTGTGAATAGGGTTAACTTCTTGTTACGTGCAACATCTAAGGCTGTAGTGTAAGGCCTCTTCAGCTGAACTTACTTTTCTGACGTCTTTGACTTGGCGTGTACGTCAACTTCAGTATGTGTGGGAGAAGAAGGGGTATTAGCACCTCAGGTAGAGACACTGGAGAATATTACACTTTCTGAAGCAATAAAGCCAGGTGGCTTAACTGGGCAAATAAACTATTTAGAGAAATTGAAAAGTGTACTGTTTTGTTGTCACTGAAGACAAATTCCCCAAACAGGCTCACCTTTTAATAAATACTTGACTGACGCATGAGTTCAAAATGAAAGCTATTGATAGTGCCTGGCTGAGACATCTGTACAGCAGTACAGGGAAAAAATCTATCCAAATCTATATTGGAGGACACCTCGTATGCAGATGAGCTGTTAATCTAAAGCACGTATTAGTCAGAGAATTTTAATCAAGTAGTTTGACTGAGAAAATTTCATCAGTAGGGACACAATCTTTAAGTTGAAAGAGATATTGCATGCTGCTGAATGAATGCACTTTTGTGTTCAGATTTGGCCCTGTCTACAAATAGCCAGAATAAATGCAGGACATCTAAAAGCTATGAAGTTTATGTCTGATGGGAGCTGTCTTTGGAATGTGCTTACTTCCCCTTGGTAGGTGTTGCACCTCATAATTAATGTTGCCTGCTGCAGTGCTGGGAGTATCGTCACTTCTCTCTCCGTGTTTTCAGGAGAAAGTAAGTTAAAGAAACCTTCATTTATAATGTGAGATGGTGGAGAGATAGCCTGGCATGTGTCTTTGTCAAGAGCCAGCCCTGAAACTATATTAAAAACTATATTAAACACAGCTAGAACAGACAGCGCTGGATACACAGGGAAATACTATCAGTAGTAAACAACATTGGGAAGGCAGCAGCTGTATTTCACAGTGGTATTAGGAAGGGAAGTATTAAAATTTGTTTGTTTAATAATATTAATGCACAGTTCTTTGTCTCTATTTGGTTCTTACCAGCTATGATATTTTGTGTGTAATACATTCACTGTATCAGGTGGCTGTAACTTGATCAAATACAGTGTTGAATCAGATATGTATGAGGAAAGAGAGAATATTAAACCAGGATATAATATTTTTGTAGTGGTTTTTTTTTTTTTTTTTCCTATACCTGAGTGGATATGCTCACAAAATAAAAATTCTCTCAAGGAAAAGCAGTACCTGATATCCTGTTGACATGAGGCTGTAATGAAACTCTTAGTTCCTTAGTATGCTTCCATCTTTTCCGTTCCTTATTTCATGCTGCATTGTTCACAGCATCAATTCAGCAGTGTTTCAGTAAATTTACACTTAACATTTTGAGTTTTTACAAATTCAGAACTTATTCTTTATTTACAGGAGCTATTCTCCTGTTCAGAACTGCCTTGTTATTATTTAAAATGGTTACCTGGAAAATATTTTCAGAAGAAAACAAGTTCTATTTAAATACTTTGAAGAAGCAAAAATGTTTATTTTCTTATTTGTTTAGCTTTCTGGTGAATTCTTTTAATTTTTATTCCACTGTCTTCTTTAAGAACTTAAAAATAATTACTGGTCTGTAGATGCTTCTTTATGCTAAGGAAATATTTTAAAAGAATGAATAAAATAATTAATTTCTGTTCAGAAGCATGGGAGCTTAGTCAACTGTTATTTTCAAAGGTTTGCATGTCAGGCCTTGCTCATTGCATGACTCGTGAAAGCGTGCTTGCAAAGTGCACCGGTAACCTGTCCCTCCTGATACTGTAGCTCTAATGTGTGGGTGAATAATTTATTACAGTTGTATCAATTAAGTGTGCCCTACATATATGGAGAGATTCTTTAGCCGTTGAGCTTTAGCAATGGTTCTAGCTTACCACTGGCCCTTCCAACATCGCCATATTAATATGAGTATTTGCAGTAATCCCAGGCTGAAAGCAAAAAAAGTCACAGATGAAGATGCAGCATTAAACTGTGGCTCAGTCAGGAAGGCTGGGAAGACTGGAGAGAAAAGTCTGGCTGGGCATCTACTGAAATTGGTCCTACACAAAGAGCTGAAGAATATTATACCCTCTGTTGCCAACCCATTTCATACCTAGTCCTCTGGCCCTTCCTTTCATAGGCATCCCCGCCAGTGTTGAGCTGTGGTAGGAGTTGTTTGTACATTCTTTTTTTTTTTTGTATTCACTGTATCTGTGGATATCTACACACATTCACAGTTTGTCAGAGACAAACCTGTACTTAATAAAGGCTGATGTCACAGTTTACAGCAAATCCCAAGTGCAGACTTTTCATTAGTAAGCTGAAAATGAATGACAGTGAGTAACACGGTGACTTCAGTTTAGTTCCTTCTTCACAACTGTGTGTTTCCTTTGGCTGGATTCATGATGTGGCAGCCATTTGGGAAACTGCTGTCTCTTCTGTCAGGTCTCCTCCTAACTGATGGAGGAAAATAACTGCACTCGTGTAAGGTATTAACTCTCCTATCCTGTCTGGCCACTCAGGGTGAGCACCTGATTTCAGAGCTGGTAGAGGGGAATAAGCTATAACTCGACCATCCCTGTTCAGCCTGGGGTTGCAGGTGAAACCTATCTTTGCTGGGGTTGAAGCTGTTGTAGTGAATCACAGCTCTGAGGGGTGGAACACGTGGCCCTTCCATAACCTCATGATGGCCTTGCCCTCTGTGAGGATAGGGTGAGGTTGGGCAGGTAGGCTGGCTGAGTCAGGACCCCAAGCTCCAATAGGGATGCTCACTGCCCTGGCCTCCCTCCAGAGAAAGAAAGGCAACCAAGACAAAACTGGCTTGTCAGATCTGCTAGGACAATCTGTGCCAACCCATTCAGCTTGAAAATACCCTGATCGGTAGACTGTTGGAAAGCTAATATTTGTGTAATTGATCTGGTGATAATGGCTTCTTTTCCTCCTCAGCCGAGAGAAAAGCAAGACTTAGGGTAGTTTTCTGATGACTTTTCCTCCCTTCTGCTCAGCAAATAGAGTGGAGACTGTAAATGGTATTCGTTTTAGAACCATGGCTTCAAAACAATGATACATGGTTTAATTTTACAATTATGTGAAGTCTCATTAAATCGGGAGCACATTATTCACTATAGCAAAGTGCAGGACGATAAATGCTTGCAGAATCAGGGGCAGTCTCTATTCTTTAGTCTAAAGCACTGTCATTACATTATGCCTTCCTGATAATTGGTCTGCCTCAAAGGTTTTACTTGTGCTTTTCCTATGTTGCACTTCTTGATTTAATTGCTGCGTTTTTCTCAGCTAATGCATGGGATTCCTGGATATGAAGTCATGTTGTGTGAAATACTTGAACCCAGCCAATCTGCATTCTGATGGTATTGCATAAAAAGTGGTTAAGCTTTACTGCTGGGCCCAAGCAAGCAGCTCAATTCAATCCTAGCAGGCTCAGTGCTTTCCTGGGTCATGGGCTCCCTTTGAATGCTCTACTGCAAGTTCCCTCCTCCACCTGCTGGGCTATTTCATTCATTAACCACTGTTACCAGCAATCCTGGCCTTTAGCATGTGTTTTTATACACAGAGCTTCCTGTTGCACTCAGGCACTATCACACAGAATACCTTCAAGGTGGAAAAACAACATTTTTTCCAAGTGAAAGCGTCTCTTGTTTTTATCTCACAAAACAGGAATGAGGCATGACTTTACATATGAGTATTAAAATGTACTTTATCTGGCTTACTGTTGTATTAAAGGCAGTAAGGAGAGATATGATCAGCTGGTCTCTCAAGAGGGGAAATGCTGAAACTGTCAATAGGGAAATTGTGTCAAATGATAATAATCAACAGGCTGGGAGGTAAAAGGATGCATTTATTTCAGCTGTAGTGGTATTAGGTGTGTCATCAACAATAACAAGATTTTTTATAGTGAGTTTTGGGTAGCGTTTGTTTTTTAATTCATGCTATCTCTGAATCAACTACGTCTAGCTGCACATCTGCTGTTTCAATTCAGATCCCAGAAATGAGAATATAAGTGCATCGAGCTTCATTGTTTGAACACTTGAAAGGGATTAATATTTTGGACAACTTCAGAACTTTGGGATTTTGGTAACTTCCTCCAAGGATTTTTTTTTTTAGATTAACTCTGGAGCGTGCTTTCCTTACTGTTAGCAATACTGTAACTGTCAGATATATGGTACAATTATTGTAATGTCATATAGGTAAAACAGAATAATTTCACAGAGCCAAGAAAGCAGTAATTGCTCACACAGTGAAACTGCCAGTGGAGAAAAAATTCTTATGAGTGTTTTAAATTTTTTATGTCATGTAAATTATTCTTATACTAACATAAACAGGAAAGCAGGCTGTGATTTTTAGATCACTTTGAGTAACATTTGTTCACATTTCTTTCATTCATTCTGCATTTATTTTTATTGTACCACCCAATAGCAGCTTCCCTCCCTTTACCACTCCATTCATCCATTAACGCATAGATAATGACCTCATTGCGTTGCTGCGAAATACACTTATCGCTGGGATTCATTATTCTGTCATGGCAAGGCTATTTTTAGCCCAGACTCCAGCTGGCAACTGAGAAGAAACATAGGAAAGGAAATTGCCTCAGGTGCTATTAGTGCTATCTAGTTGCCTGTAGTGTCTACCATTTAATGTGAAGTGCCCTGGAGTGCATGGCTCAAAAAATTAATCGTATTTTATTTCTTGAGCTTGGGAAGCAATATGCCAGACTGGAGAGAAAAAAAATATGTCTATTTAAATAAATACAGCAAAATAAAAATGGATGACTGCCCCTGCTCTAAGGGGCAGTACTTTGCAGCTGATCAATAAGGGCAGGCAGAAAAATGTATAGCAGCAAGAGCTGACATAATTTGTTACCTTCACGTTGTGCACCTTGAACCTTTGCTGTGCTGGGCACAAGCTCATGTCACATTAACATCTCCTAATGGCTGGGAGATATTTACCTAGGTATTTGTGCTTGGGAATGCTGAAGAAATTTGTCATTCATCCTTCTGTGGAGCACTAAGACTTTTCCAAACAAGCATTTTTTTTTTTTTTTTAAAGAAGTTTCCTGGAATGAAAACTATTTCTCCAGGTCTTCCTGCTGATTTCTTTGATTTACTGATAATATATTTACATATAGACATACAAGATTATGACCTACTGGCTGGGGGAAAAAGAAAAAAAAAAAAAAGATAAATTCTTTGACATGCCTGACCTCTCTAGGTGTAATATTTTGGAGAGTTGCACTATTTCCCTAGCAACAGGTTTTGGGAGGTGTGAACTTGGAGTGGAAAACTCTCAGCCACAGGCCAACCTTTGGTCGGAAGTGAGTGAAACCATCTGCCAGAGGGTTAGAGGCCTGGCTTGTAGCAAAGGCCACAGTTTACAGAGCACAGATTTCTGCATCAAAATGTACCCTTTTCAACAGGGAAGCTAAATGAATGTGAAATTTAGACTGCACTGGAGAGTTGTCTCTTGGACTTGAGCAAATATCTTGGAGTGAGGACAATTTTTTACTTCTTAGCATATCACTTCTTGGTTCAAGTTCTTTCTTCTGAAAACATGGGATGGAGTCTTACTCTTATGGCTCTTATTCTGATCCCTCTTGCATTGCTAAAACTATTTAGAATGTAGAGTTCGAGGCACTAGAAGCATCTGATCTCCCCCATGCTATCCTGCGCTGCATAGTTTTGCTGCTCATTTAAACTCATTATTTTACTACAGTCCAAATGCTGATTATGAAAGTATGCTTTCATAGTAGGAGATGTGTGTTGAAAACCTTTATTAAAAAAATGCACGTGAAAGCTTTTTCTTTTTTGGCCCCAATAGAGCATATGGGAAGGAAGGTCAGGGCTGTCAAACAAGAAAGCTGAGGTGAACAAAAAACCCATGTGCAAAACTGCCACCAGGAACTGCAAACCTTGCTGATGTCTGCTAGGGACTAAGACTTTACAGTAGTCATGTTGTACTTTCAGTTTGTCTCTCACAGTATGGGATGACACCTTCATGCTTTCTGGCTGAGTAACAACCCAGTACTGGTCTTCCTCAATCCCAGACTGAGGTGATGAGAGCTCTTTCTGTTGAAAAAAATCCACAAAGATACAATGAATCTTCATGAATATTAGCTGTTTGATTCCTGGATGAAATTCATCTCTAAATCTTCTTTATTCAGGATGAGCAGCTATCATGCTTCTGTGATTCACATGACTAGTTTGATAGATGTGGTAAGCAACCTGCAATAAGAGCTGCGAGCCTATGGGAAGAGAACTTTATGCCAACATAAAATGATTTAATTGTGTGTTGTTTATCAAGGGAGAGAGATAAGCTTTTGTAAAACACAGCTTTATCCTGCTGAGAGACATGACACCCCAAAAATTAAAAAGCGTATTTAATATTTAGGGGTTGTGGGAGAGAATCACGATTTTCTGAAAATCTTTATAGAAATAAGGTCTCTCTGTAAAGGCCATTGTCAACATTTGTATGTTGAGTTGAGTTAAGCAGAACTCCATCCTTTGCCTCAGGCGTTGTTATTACCAAACTACTCTGAAGAGGCTATAATCTAGTCCATTATATCCTTAATTAAGCATCACAGGACAAAGAAGCTTTGCAGACAGTACAAAAATGTTCTTTGAGGTGGAGGGTATTGTTGTGCAGGGGATCTTTTCATTGATCTGTTAAAGGTGATGGAAAAATAAAACTACCTTTCATTTTTTGTAATAAATTTAACCGAATTATGTACCATGAACCTATGAGTGGATAATGGCTGGACAGTGACTGGAAAACACCAACCCAATTAAGGAAACTTAAGGAGATAAGATGAGCACTATGTGTATAAATTGTTGTCATTAAATGAGTGATTCTCAATAATTGTGTTTAAATAATAGGTAGTAAAATACTGTTGAACCAACAACCCATTTCTGAATTTTTGATCTACTAGAAATCTCATTTGGCAGCAGTCAGAGAGGAACAAATGAGTGTTAAAATTTAGATCATTTAAGAGTGACAAAATATTAAACCAGTGAAGAAGCCATGAATTAAAGTTGTGAATAGAAATACTTCTACTGTCTCGGAGAAAAGCAATAATTTTATTTCTTTCAGAGACTTGAAAACTAGTGTATTGCTTTAAAGAAGAATAAATCCAATTAAGCTAAAAAATGTTGGTTTCAAAACAGCTAAAATGCCACTGTCTCCTCTGTGTTCAAAATTTCTCCTCTAAATGAGTCTGATTGCCCTTCTGCATTTGCTCATGTTTTTGTTGCGTGTGTGGCAGTAATGCCTTCAGGCAGCAGCCAAGTTGGGTCCTGTGTTGGTTCCTCCCATGCTTATCTCTGGGAAGAGAATCAGGGAGCTGAAGGCTTCCCTGTGGCTCAGAGCTGGGCACTGAAGCACGGTGAAACTGAGACATAAACTCTGCATCTGGTGGTATTCAGTCTGGTGGTTTCTCCTACTCTGAGCCCTGTTGATTTTGTGCCTGTGGTGAAAAGTAGTTTGCAGATATGATGTCTTGGAGAGATGAGATAAGACCTTTATCTGCCTGTTAAATTAGTCATGTATCTGATTTTTTTTTTTTATTTTATTTTTTTTAATCAGAATAGCAGCATTGTAAAAATCACTTGTAATGGGGAAGAGGGACATCCCTACTTCTTTGTCACCATAGGCTTAAAGTAGTTTTTGGCCACTTTCCCTGCGGAACATGCCTTGCCACTGCCAGAAGCTGTATGAGACAAACCAACTGTATCAGTCAAGCAGAAGCCATTGGCTGGTGACATGCCCCATCTTCTGGCATGCTCTCCATTTTGCTCGTGTGGTTCTAAAGGCTGACAGGGAGGTTTACTGTGACAAATATATTGGTTTTCAGAGTAGTTACTGTTGTGCTGAGAGCTTTGCAAATGCTGTGTGCTGGCAGAATGAAGTGGATGAAAATGACCTGGAAAAACATCTTACTTCCCAGCTGAGATCACGTGGTCCAAATACACTTAGCATAGGGTCTTCCAGGAGATTTCTGGAATGACTCAGGGGCTAGATAAGAAGTAGAGAATGCCAAAAACCATTGGAAACACAGCAAACCCCAGAACAATTCTTCCTTCATTTAGCATTTCAAATATTTTTTAGAAATTTAAATAGGAGAGAGAAAAACAGCTGCACAGTGCTTTAGGGATTATATGCTAGTCATTAAGAAAACATTCACTGGCCTTTGCTAATTCAGAGCAGGGAGATATTACTGAAAATGTTGTGATTAAAAAAAATCAACCAAACAAAAAAATAACATTTGCCACTAATAGACAGTTTTGCTTGACTATCGGATCTCAAGTAGATAAGTGGAAAATTACTGATCAAAACCCAGCAATACTGAGGAGTTTGTTTTCCACAAAGAAGATTAGGGCATTCTTACACTATGTCTTTGGTTTTTGAGGACTTTACACCTACACGCTCTGGGTGCAAACTGCATGGCCCTGGGGCACTGTGGTGAGAAGGGCAGTGCGGCACAGGGTTCCTGCAATCACCTCAGGCTGCTGAATGTGGTTGTGGCTGGCAGAAGAGACCCAACAATGTCAAGGTTTCCAAGGGCTTATACAGGGGGAAAAGCTAGCTGGTATAAGTCCCGGAAAGCAGGGAATAGTTTCAGCTATGTATGTTACAAAGTCCAGGCTGGTTAGAAATACTGAGCTGAAATTAATGACACATGATTAATTTTTATTGACTAAAGCTTCCGGTTTTGACCCAAGAATTATGCTAAAAAACAACAATCCTACTTCGCTGTTGTCTTTCTGTGCCTTTTTAGACTAGTTTTACGGTAGCATGATTGGGCTGCTTTTGAAGCTGTTTGTTAATTTTCACTATAGTTAATGCAGAAATGGATATAGAAAATATTAGATTCTTATGTGCTGAGTGAAACTTGCTGTTAAGGGAGAGGAGAAGCCCTTATTAGTGCCTAATAAACAATGGAAAGGAAGAACATTATGTCTGTAGCCTACAGGCATAGCCCAGCTCCCATTGTGTCATGATATATATATATTGAAGCATAATCAATAGCCTAAGGGATGTAGGAGAGATCTGGGGAACAACAAGAGACTGGAGGACACGGGGGAAGGAGGAGGAGGTATAGCAGGAGGAAGAACCACAGAGGACAAATAACAACTTCTAGAAGTATGGCAGCAGTACGCAGCAGTGTATGGCTCAAGGCCATGCAAAAATGAGCATTGTTAAAATGAGTTATACAGAACTTCTTCATCTCACTTTGAGCTTTAGCAGCTCGTATCCTTATTAGAAGTCTTCTGCACTGTGGTGATCTGCAATTTGTGTTATTTGGTTAGCTGTGACTGGACTTCTGAGTCATATGATGATATTTCTGTCTCAAATAGGATGAAAATATCTCTTTGACTGTCAGCAAGCTTGTCCCAGAATAAGCCTCCTGTGTTGCCTGCTTAAATGCATCCCAGTTGAGTTTTCTCCTGTGTTTGCATAAGATGATTAGCAAGCAGGTTTTTGGAATTAATATATTTGCTGGCATAACTGAGAAAAATGAATGCCACATGCAGCTAGAATGAGCTGCCTCTCAGTTCTCTGACTATTCTGTGTATACAATTTTATTTATTTATTTATTTTGAATATCCAGGGTGCATAATGTATCTATTGTGTTTGTTTAATTTCATCACTTTGCAGTTTGTTCCGTGTGGTCATGTTTCAGGAAGCAAATAATTCTGATCATAAAGAATAAATGTAACCCTTTTTGTTCTCCCTTCTTCAGTTTCTTCCAGTTGATGGAAAGGTTCCCATGTGTGAATCTTTCTGGTTCTCTCCTATTGCAGCAAGCATCAGATGAGCATGCCATCATCATCTGCTGTTATTTTCTGGCACATCTAGAATTTCCTTTTTTTTATTTTCCCCTGCTTTGAGTGATATCCTGAGTTATTAGAACCGATTTTTTAATATCTAATTATATCCTTTAGAAAGAAGACCACTGCATTTGAGGGCAGGCTGGGATTAAAAAAAAAAATCAGAGTAGAGCGAAAGCAATGCTGCAGACAGGCACGTTCATTTCAAACAATTTCATGTATGCTGCAGTGCAGTATGGAAATCCTGTCCCATTAATATTTCTGTTATTTTTTTCCCACTGGTTTTCAAATTGCCTATATCTGTCATGCTGGGTTGAAATGGTGACGCAACATTTACAGGAGGGGTTGTTTTAGTCTTGAGTTTTCTGGGGGTAAGGGTTAAAATACGTGAAAATACTACCAAAAATATAAGACGAAAATTCCTTGCATCATCCTACCCACATAAAATTCCATTTTGCAAATCTTAGTGATGACTGAGGTTACTTATTGTTGTGTGCAACTGTGGGATGTGGAAAACTGTCATATCAGTGCCTAATGTACTGAATAATGGGCCCTCTACATAAAGTGCATTTGCTTTGTTCCTTTAGTGACAGATGCAAGGAATTAATTTCTCTTAGCAATAAATGTTCATTCAAGATAAGACCTGAAATAAACACTGACACGCAACTGTGAAACGCCCTGAAACTGTTTCTTGGTGACAAATTACTGCTGAGGTATATAGACCCTTCCACAAAAGTGACACCTATTGAATTTATTAGACAGATTATAAAGAGAGGACTGAATCATTTTTTGTCCCGTTTGTAGAGCTGGCATTTATCAGCTTCTCCTAATGAATAGGATATAGGCTGCTGAAAACAAAAGTCAGACGGTTATGAAATCTCTTGGACTGGCAGCCATGGATCATACGGCTACTGATAGTGTTTGTGAAGCCAAACTTTTGTGTAGAGGTGGACAGACCCTAAGCTTGAGGCTGTGGTCATTCATCTTCTCATAGGAAATTGTACAGGAGCTGCAGTCAGAGCTGTGAAACCTTGGTGAACACACTGAAGCACATGAATGGTGGGTGCAATGCACGAGGTCAGGCTGGATGTGTTGATGGGGTAGCAGTGATGAAGAAACCTGAGGGTTTGAAAATCACGTAGTATAGCTGCTGGGAAACTTCATTTTTTTTAACAAGTGGGAGAGCCAATACAGTCAGTGAAGTGTAAGCAGAGATTTTGTAGTCAGCTCTTCGTAGAAGAATAAATGCTGTGATAGATTTCTTTTGTGGGTGTTTATCCTTGGAGATTACTGTCAAAACAGTGTTTGGTCACGAGTCAGCCTGAATGTGGGCTAATTCTAAATTCTGTCTCTTACTTGAATAGAGTCAAAAAAGATTTAACATGGCACTTCTCATCAGTACTTTGCAAAGGAGATTAATATCATGAGCTCCAGTTTACAGAGAGGGGAACTGAGATGCAGGAACGTGATTGAAATAGCAGCCATTCCTCCCCACAGCCAACTGATGGAATTGGCAGCAAAACCAAAACTGCTGATCACAGCTCTCTTTTTCTCTTCCCAAGCCCAATACATGGAGCTACAGCTCATTTAGTCTTCTAATCTTTTTGTCTTGGAAATTGAATCCAGGTGACTGCGTGGGGAGCAAAGGCCTTATCCTGTATCTTCAGACCACTAGTCACCCATGAATTCAAGAGTGCGGCAAGCCATTTGCAAAAGCACCAGATCACTGAGTTGTTTTTCATGTAATCCTGTACTTAAAGTGCAATACAACAGATTCCTAAATAAAAAGCTTCATAATAATTTACAAAAGCAGATGGATAAGGAATTTCCCTGTTGCATCTCCATCCAAATTATCATCAATGATCATTTAAAATGTAAATCCCCCACCCTCCTCGATGTATTTTGAAGGAGAGAAGAAGAAAGTATCCATCAGCAGTTTAGGATAGAAACATCTATGAGATGCCTTCACAAATTCACCTTCACCAGAAGTTATCTCTGCTGTAACCCCAGCAACTTGGTGTTTGTCTTTTTTTCCTAGCTTCACGTTCCTATTCCCTAAAACAGCTTCACTGTAATAGGTAAATTGACAGCCTGACACATATTCTAGATAAAAGAAACAACTAACAAAATCCTGCTTCTGAACCTGAAATATAGGTGAGCATTCTGTGGCAAGGCCCATGGAGCTGTCTCACAGGAGTTGCCCATACTGCAGTATAAACCCAATATGCTACTTTGATCCTGTTTTGCTGAACTCAAATATGCGGGTGACTTTTCCCCCAGGATGGGATGGAAAGAGATGCAGTAAATAATACATGACAGAGAAGTAGTAAACAGCACTTTCCTTCTGTTTGCCTAACACAGGGCCAGCTCTACAAATAAATAACCTGCTGACCAGTTCAGCATACTGATGTGGAAAGGCTGATCTCATTTGAAGACTTCTTTGTGAGTTTCCCACAAACGTGTAAGCAGAGCAAATATATCTGAGTAGCAGGTGCAGTACTTTGGATCCAGTTGGCCAGATGTACATGAGGGCAACCCAAGGCTGTCCTGTTTCCTCAGTGGAGTGTTTAAAGCAGCTCTCCATTGCATTAACCAAAGAGAAAAACATCTCCTTGGTTCCTGTTATTTTTCCCCTCCCAGTCCTGTTTGTAATTCCTTCTCTAACGTCAGGGATTAGCTGGAATTTGGCTCTGTCAGTCTTTTCTCTCTTTTTGCCTACTAGAAAATATTATCCATGTCAAGGAATGCAGAAACCTTTCTCCTTTTGGCACAATAACTTGCATAATCAATGTGATCTGTGCCATTGCACTTGAGCAAGGTTGTGTGTGCAGAATGCAATAAAAAAAAAATCACAAAGAAATTTCAGCCCAGCAATGACAATCTCCTCGGAAAAGATTGCTTTGATATCCTGTCATATGTATAATTTTAGTATTTTTTTTCTCCCCAGTGATTTAAATTAATTTGAATCAAATCATTAGGCCCCAGACTGGTACTGAACATAATGACTCATCCCTAAATTAATATTGTCTACCCTGAACTACTCCTGTCTAAATCACTGAAAGACTCACGCTACTCACAAAGTCAGCTACATTCAAATGAGTTCTGCAACAGTTCATTAGGTAATGATGTAATTTATGTGACTGGGCTGGTGAAGGTTTTCTGCTCTGGCTTAAAATGGATGAAGTATGGGTAGTTAAACAGGTGTTTTGTAAACTTCTGACATTTTCCTGTGCAGGGGAAAAAGAAGAGAGGGGAAAAAATAAATAAATAGTAATCAGAGTTTGAATGAGGACAAAATGCATCACACAGTACAGCAGGAATTTCCAGTGCCAGTCTTGCTTCTTCGTGGCATAGTAAGGCTTTATATAAGAAACGTGCTTCTCTCTCAGCACATTCTGTGTTCTAAATGATGTACTTGACACCAGCACTTGAAAGGAACTATACTAAAGGGATCTGTTAGCACAAGGAATAAATGTATGTAATTAGACTGGGTTCAGTGTCTAGGTGAAACCCTTGTATAGCAGAATTCAGTCATTTTAGATTTGTGTTGTACACTGAACTTCTCGTGTCACCATATTGCCGTGCCATCCATTGTATTTCAATTGCCACAGTGATTGAGGAGAGACTGGTAACAACACACCAAGAGCAACATAGAGAGGGAGTTTCTCCTGAAGTTCTTAAATAGCGTAGACCCAAGAAAACAAATGGAGAATTGAAAGTATTATCAGCAGAGCATGTAAACTTTCTGTTTTCAATTGCTGCTGTTTTTCCCTTCTGATTATTGTCTTTGCACAGTGGCAATTGTTACGTATTACCGAGCCCACCAGTAAATGACCTTCTTTCCCCATACATGTGTGTTGACAGGGTGTGGCATCTCAAAGTTAAGACTTCAGTAATCTTGGCCTCCTTAGGGGAAGAAGGGAAGAAGCTGTCAGTTGTTCCACATAATGAATGGCAGGTTTATAGTGTGAGGCACTGCTTTTAGTATCCAGCAGCAAAAAAAAGAGCTTTGATGTCCTAGATCGCAAAATGCTGACTTTGGGTTATGATAGCTGCAATAATGAATAACTAAATGGTACAACTTGACAACTTCCCTATTTTATAAAATACGATGTTATTTTTGCCTGATTTCTATGTTTTTATGAACAACTAGAACTTCTCTTCCTTCTCAAATAGGAGAGAAGCGGTAGCAAAGGAAGAAAAAGAAGATAATTTCTTTTTCCCTTCCCTTTGCTGTGGCAAGATGATTACCTAGCTACTGAATCCTCAGTAAAGGTCTCTTCTGAAGCAATCTCACAGTGCATTTTTATGGCTAGTGTTGCCTGTGTCGGTTACTTCTGTAACCTGAATATGCTGGATGCAGGATATCTATTGTGTTGTGTCGTTCCGTTTGGAGGAAGTGAAGAAATAATGCTAAAAATGAGTGACTGAGCTTGTGGAAGTGACATTCAAGATGGCAGTTTGAAGAGGTTTGGAATTACTCAGGTGTAATGGAAGTGAATCATACCCCTATCAGCAGATTTGCTGTCTGGAAGTCAGTTTACTGAAATGCTTTCCTGGTTGTATTTCTACAACTTCTGGGTTGTTGGCAACTGCTCAGTCCCCAGCGCCTGTGGGGATGGATTGCTCTGACCATTTTTCATCTTCTCCATCAGTGGTACTATCCCACTGCCATCATTTTTAAGGCATCAAAGCACAGAAATTTTTTACCATACCAAGGTATAGTCCCGGGGCTATTAGTAAGAAGTATTTTTTTTTAACACTAGATAGAATCTCTCAATCTAAATCCTTCAAAAGTTCTTTTGAGACTGTATTTCTTAAGGCATCTTCCACTTTCCCATTTCATGTGGGCTAAAGCACCATTTGGGATGGGTTTTGCGGTGTTTTTCTCCCAGATCAGAAGTACTATACAACCTGAAATAGTCACAGAAAAGTGGCAGGAACATTTCAAAACACTCAGTAAAAGTCTGCTTCATGTATTAGACTCAAAATTGAGCAGTGACTATTTTTCATTTGTACTTTAACAGGAATTTCTAAGCTATATGCGGATATACAAATTGTTGAGCATATTGGAGTAAACTCACCGATTAAATTTTTTTAAACAACACACTAAACAAACCCATTAGTGAAATATTTTACTTGGAGTCTCTAAAAACTGTGGTTCAATCATGTAATTTTCTCCTTTGGCAGATTTTCAAAGTTTTCAAAATATAGATTGTTCTGTAATTTTGGTCCCCACAGCTGTGGCAGAGAGTTAATTTCCTTACTAGTGAAGCCAATCTACATAATCAAGGTCTGAAACAATGGTCTTTTTTCTGCTTTTCCTGCTGAATGTCTGCCTAAGGTAATTCTAGTCCTATAATGAACTGCTTGCAGGACCACAGAGCAGAATGTGCAACAGTGAGGTTTCACATGAAAAATAATGTAGGGAATGATTTAATGCTCCTGCAAACTCGCTGTACACATAACATATGTACCACTAGCACTGGATATGGCTAGCATTCATGTTTCTGAATGCACTGTTCTTCGTGCATACACTCCTCTTCAGCTTGAAATCTCATACTACCTGCCTTTCCCACAGATAGCCCAAGGAAGAGTCTCATTTTCCCAGAGGTGAGAATAGAATTAAATTTACCAGATGCCCTCATAAAATCTCTCTTAGAATACGTTGGAAAGAAAAGAAAATGACAGGCTAGAGAGCTGACAGGTGTGTGCTGACAGGTGGGTCTCAAACACCACAGCTGCTGAAAGCAAACTAGTAAGAAACAGTGACAATAAATGAATGTTAACAATAAATACTCCAGCATAAATGAGTTCCTGCGCAGCATTAGTGAGGACCAGTGAGGTGTAAGTGGGATGAAAAAGCAGAAGCAAGTCTTCTTTTCATTAGAGGTTCAGGAATCCAATGGCTTCTTGTGTCAATGGGATTTTGCTGATGATTTCAAAGTTTTGCACCAAGGCTGTTTTTCTGTGGTAAGTACTTAATACCTTCACCTAAGGAGCTCACCATTGGTTCTGTATATCTCCGTTCTCAGGGTAAAGTGAGAAGATCCTTTGTAGTTAGCTATCATTTGCCCCATGCTAAAAATTGATGCCTGTTTGTAGGAGACACATTTAGTTTAGGAACTGAACATCTCTCACCTAAATAGATGGCCACGCTTCCTCTCATTTATGCATATGTTTAGTACCACACATCTCATGACACCTGCAAGGGTTACTCTGCTGTATTATCAACCACTGCCCCAAAGAGCTTCCTGTGCTCTTGCTTTTGTTGTTGTTTTACATTTAATATTGGATGTATTTAATTGAAAATATATATGGGTTTCTCTCTGAGACTGAGATGTGCTTGGCAGTGTTTATGACCCAGTATGTTTGTTGCGACCTGTGTCAGGGAGCAGCTGCAGCATGAAGGGACCTATTGTGCCTTTAATGCTGCCCACACTGAGGGATGGCTCCTTCTGTCCATACCTGGCAGTCAGGTGGATCCTGGTTTAAAGATAGCCAGGAATAGTGAGGTTCAGCACAAGTTCCCCATTAGTCATGCTCTTAAAAACCTATATTCAGACCTAATTCAGCCTTTGTTGAATATCATCATTAAGAATGCCAGTTCTGAAAATTCACCCATGTGCACACATGTCTGTGTGTGCATATAAATATATACATTTGAAAGTCTTTTCAGGTGTGAGCTGTACGTGTTATAGCTCGTTGTAGCACAATGGAGAGACAGCATTACAAGTTGTGATAAACCATATGGCTGTTCTGCATTTCAATTCTCCAGGAAGCCGCAGCAGTCACAGAATTGCTGTTTTCAGAGCTGTGGTTAAGGTGAACATCTAATTCGCACCACACACAGGAAGCTAAATCTCCAAGCCAGAAGAGGACCAAAGAGCTGGTTCATATAAGGGAAAGTTATTGGCTCTTTCAGGGAAGACAGGACTTCAAAGATATGACTAATCCCTATTTACAAAATACGAGCCAGAGGTGGCTTGCACCCTAGCTCCCTGAGCAGAGGATGCTTGAAGAGAAAATTGAATGTAAGCTCCAGGCTGGAAATACATTTCTTTCAGAGCTAAGTGCTATGCTTCCCACGTGCCAACTGCTTCCACTTTGGAAAGCAGAAACCATGAGGATTCAGGAGGTGCTGAGCTTTATATTAAAATGTGAATTCATAAGCCTGGGCAGTTCTCAGAATCAAAGCTCTATATTTCCTGCTGTACAGATTGTGCCTCAGTTTCCCAAAAACATGTCCGGTTTAAGGTCAGACAAGGAGTCTGTGACAGAGCCAAGATAAGAGTTTAGCTCCTTCCTTATCATGGGGCTTTATCCTTCAACACTTCTTCCCAGAATACATTTAGTTCAGGGGCACCCTGGCACCCTGTCCCCCAGCACAGTTTATTCCATTTGTTTTAATGCTGACCTACTCCATCACTGAGTTATTTTAAGTGAAAACACCCATTCTGTCTTTCACAAAAGTTGAGATTTGTTTATTTGATTTAAGAAATGAAGCAATACTGCCTTTCAGCTGTTGTTATCTTTCAGAATAGTCATTAAATTCCAGTATCTTCTTTTAATTTTCAGTTGTGTGTGGTTTTCTGAGAAAATTGCACAATAAAGTTAGACAATTTATATCAAAGTTTAAGCTTTTGCTTGATGAAGTTGTGCTGCTCCCTTTTCTGCTCATTTTTAATATGTTATTTTAATTGCCCTAAATAATTAAACTGTTTTGCACATAGAAATACCATTCTGTTGTTTCATTTCTATACAGGCTTTTCATTTCTATCATAACTAAGAGGCAGAAGTGATTAGATAAATAACGTTAATTACAGATGATAAAAGTTGAAGTCTGTCTCTTACTTCTAAGCTTGATGTGATTGGTGCACTGCTCATTAAAATGAGATTGCCAGTGAATTTAGATACTGAGTGTTGCTATTTTATCTGTGTTTCTTGCTGCACTCTGCTGTCTCACTGCTTGAGCCAGCACCAGGAATTTGAAAACGCAGCCATCTTCAGGGACATCATCTGTTTCATGCAGTGAGACACCTGAGCTGTTAGTGTGAGCAAGCAAGCAAACAAATGCAGCTGAAATGACTTGGGAATGACTTTGTTGCTCAGGAAAATGTTCTCTGTCCTACTCGCACTGTTTTTTTCAAGGCTTTAATTCCAGGCAGTCTTCTGCTGTTCTCCTTCTCTTGTCATAGTTTTGGGATTATATTGACTGGATCTGTCATGTTTGCAGGCAGTGCTATAGGTCTTGAAGGCCTCTTTGAAGGCCAAAGTGTTTACTTCTAATGGAGCACTGGTGTCAGAATACAATGCTTGGAAATGAAAGCAAATCCTCTTTTGTTGCAAGATCAAGGTGGGAATTGCTGTCCATCCTCTTTTGATAAGAGCTTTGTATTTCATGTCAGCATTTCTGGGGTTTCCATGCTGTGCTAACCCTCCAACACAGATAGGAGAGTCATATGAAAATGTTTATAACACCATCTGCAGCAACCTATTATTTCACTGAATGTATACCTCCTGATCTTTCCATGTGGTTTTTCAGAATTGTGTATAGAAAAGGTTTTTCATGTGCACAGGCACATCACATTGGTGCCTAATGGAGGATATTTTGTGCCCGTGTGTTTAGGGAAGGCTGCAAGGTGATAGGGAGGGATGCAGACACCTGCTGGTGTCAATGCAGTCCTGTCATCTGGGGAAAGGAGGTGAACAGGGCAACCAGGAAAGCTGAGTTTAGCTTTGATTCTTAAACAGAAGCTCATGAGTTTGAGCTGCTAAACAGGTTGCTCACTACACAGGTCACTGCAGATTTGGATGAGGCTCTTAAGCTAAACTGGCTAAAGATTGACCCTGAGAGCCCTTTCTTGGCACCTACAAGCAGCCTGCTTTTTGAAAGCAGTATGCTCCAGATGTCACTGATTTTGCACATCTGGGAAGGAGAGTGCACCAAGGCTGGACATTTGCCTTGTGATCCCTGGAGCAGGGTTTGATCTTCAGATTACAGTCCTGAACACTGGAGGGAATCTTTGGATACAAAGACAGGTAGTAACGAAGGATCTAGGAGTCCTGGTAGACAACAGTAATAATGAAGGACCTAGGAGTCCTGACAGACAACAGGATGGTCATGAGACAGCAGTGTGCCCTTGTGTACAAGAAGGCCAGTGGTATCATGGGGTACATTAATAAGAGTATGGTCAGCAGGCTGTGGGGGGTGATCCTACCCTGTACTCTGCTCTGGTGAGGCCACATCTAGTTCTGGGTTCCTTGGTTCAAAAAAGACAAGAAGTTCCTTGGAGTCCAATGGAGGACCACAAAGATGATGAAGGGCTTGAAGCATCTCCCTTATGATGAAAGACCTGAGTTTGTTCAGCCTGGGAAAAAGAAGACAGAGGGGATCTGAGAAATGTTTACAAATATCTAAAGGGAGATGGGAGACAAATGGATGAGGCCAGCCTTTTCTCAGTGGTATGTAGTGATAGAACAAGAAACAGTGGCCTAAAACATCTATACAAACATGCAGAAAAAGTTTTTTACAGTAGGGTTGAGGGAACACTTGAACAAGCTGCCCGGAGAAGTTGTGGAGTATCCTGTTATGGAGATATTAAGATCTGTCTGGATACTCACCTGTTCCACCTACTGTAGGGAACCTGCTTTAGAAGGGGGGTTGGATTCAATGGTCCCTTCCAAATCCTGCAATTCTGTGAATTAAAAAAACAAAGCAAAAATTAAATAAGGATGCACAGTAGGTTGCGGTGTGATGTTCAAAGCACCCTAAGTGTGAGTCCCTGCCTGCATGAGCCCAGTTCAAGAGATCATTCCCTGTGGAGAAGTCTGCCCTGGAATTCACTGGGTCCCCGCACCCCTTCCTTCAGCTTCTCCCTACCCTAGCCACTCCAGCACCAGTGGGAGGCTACCTGGGAGCAAGACCCAAAGCTCAAGATGTGTTCTCATTCCCTCCGTTCTCCATGTCCAAGCAGAGCACCATTAGGCAGTGTCAACCAGCTCTCTGGAGACCACTGTGTGACATATCAGGCCTGTCATGCACATGGGTGTTCCCTATTCGTTTTTCAACCCTAAACCTTTTCTCTTTTCTCAGTAGTTCTCCATTCTCTGTTTTACTGTAATCTTCTATCTCAGAATGGCTGAGGGTTTGGTTAGGAGGGATTGAAACTTTCAAAGGGCAGTACTAAAGGACCCCTGCAGACTGCCAGTGTAAGGCCTTTGGTCTCATTAAATTTGCAGCTGAATCACAAGTGTGGGCTCTCCACATGAGGATGAAATTTCTCTTTTTCCATCCCCTACCTGCAATATAGTACTCTTGCCTCCTGTAGTGGCACTTAAAACCAGAAGATATCAGAATATTTTGCATTATCTACGACCTTCTCCCTGCCCTCTCTTGCCCCGCTCACATCCCAGAGAACCTCGGACCGCAGCTGTACTGCTGGGTCATGCAGTTTTCCTCATCCTTTGCTGGCTGCAAAGGCATAAGAACTGCTTCTGCATCCTGCTTGTGCTGCAGTATCAGCAGAGCTACTGATGGAATTTGCTTTCTACTCTCAGGACTGGAGCAGCTGACAGATGTTTGGAAGATTTCTTGTCTCTGGACTAGCGCTTCATCTGTTCTGAGTTATTCAAAACACAAACAGTGGGTTGGCAGGAGTGAAACCTGCTCAGAACTGAGATGTCAAAACAGAAATATATTTTTAAAAAGACAAGTGTCAGAGAAAAAAAAAAGTATTCATGTGATTTCTAGCAAGACGTATTTAAATAGATGAGGTTTTCTTCTTTTAACCCCTTGGACACCCACCTGAACTGACATTCTTCTATATCTAAATTAATTTTCCTGCTTAGATAGTTGAAGGATGTTATAGGTCTCCATTTCCTTATTTCCTGGTGGGTGGATGGGCCACATTTTCAAGGTGTTTGGCGTACTTGCTAACAACATAATGTGGGACTATCTTGTCAAGTGTCTTGTAAAGCTGTAATGTGATCCTGAAAATGTAGTGAGCAATACTGTTGAGCAGAGTGGTGGAAGGAACAGTCAGTGGAAAATGAAATTACTTAAGAAAAAAATAGAGAAGAGTAGGGGACAGATAGGGAGAAGAAAGCTATAGAAATAAAAACCTTAGGTTTAGAGGAGAGAAGAGGAAGTTTTCCAAGTCTAAATCAGTATAGGTAGAATAATTTTGAGATCTGGTAGCAGATAATGCTTGTCTGCTGGCTCATTCAGCTCCATATGCAAAAAAGGCAAGACCAGTAGCTGATATCAAAATGAACTGGCATCAGAGCCCTCTGGAAAAGCACGCACTCCTTCAGCTGAGTTGTAGTCTGCAGGCTGTGTGTTAGTAACTCCAGTCATACACAGAGGAGTAAGTTTTCTTCTGTGAGTTTTTGAGAAGGTAATCAAGACAAAAGTTAACAGAAAGTATAGGAAGCAAGTATTTAAATAATCAGAGGACACAAAATTCAAAAACAGATGATAGAAGTGGAATTCTTCGTTTTGCCTACTTTTTAAAAACGATGATTTTTTGGTGTGGAAAAATGAATGTCATCTCCTGTCCAAATGTTATTTGGTTGGAGTAAGAAGGTATTCTCTGTCAGGATGAGACTAGCGTAGGAGAAGGATATAATCCCATCGTCCCTCTGCACTAATAAATCAGCAGAGCGCATCTTTGTTGGCTTCTAGCAGTTGCAGAAATACATCTTTCTTCAGCTATCGATGCTGTACACGTGTTTCACATGTGGGTGCCGTCGCTTCTGCTTATAATCATTATCAGGACAGACATACAGTGTTACAACTTGATATCATGATAGTCTATGACCTGTGAAATTGCTGCATTTTCATCTGAGTATGGCTTTGGTGACAGTGGATAATTGCTGTGTTGTCACTGCTCGCTGTTGTGACAATGTGCTGGATAGGAGCGCTTATTATTTTCATATGTTTTCTGTTTTCATGGCAAATAGTACTGTTGCTCTGACATTTTCCATTTTTGTTGAGATCCGATATGAAACTGAAGGCTCTAAATGTACATGCATGGTGGATTTATGAATTATAGTTTTGAGCTTGCAGCACTTTTATTACTTTTGCAAGTCTGGACCGTTATTGAATGCCCATTCCTTTTCCTCTCCAGCAGATGGATGGCTGTGTGACCAGGGCCCAAGCTAAAAGCAATGGCACTGATTTTATTTTCACATTAGCATAACTCAACTGACTTCAGCCAACATGAACTTAACTCATATTAATAGCGGTGAAGAAATGATCAAAATGTATCTGTATGCAATGGGTATTTTACTGACTTCTTCTTTATTTCTCTTTTTTTTAGTTTAGTGTGAGCAGATGCTATAAATTCTTGCTGTCTATAAGGAAATCACATAGCCAGGGAAGATGCTGCTGCTTTTTTTTTTTTTTTTCTTCTGTACAAAGTGGTGGTGATATTTACTTGTGTTAGATTTGTAATGAACATCAGTTTTGATCTGTTTGAGTTGATTTGGGGGTGGACACTGCTCAAACATTCATATCTAAAGCACTGAAACTCTTTGTAACCTATTGCAGCTGAGGTCATAACTACATGTACTGAGAGAGTAAAAATTGGTGAGTGGGTGTGGACAGGGCAAGGACAGAAAATTATTTTTAAAAGAAATAAATGCATACCTCGGCAATCCGTATTTCACCTAATTGGATCCATATGGTGGTGTGTCCTTATTTTTGCTGACTCCCAGATTTACATTGCAGTTCAGCCACTGAAGGCATTTTGGTCTGGTGCCTTGTGAACCCTATTCAGAGTAACTTGGGCTGTAACCCTGGCCTTGCAGCCAGGCTGCTGGTGGACATGGCTGTGTTCAGTTTGAACCTCTCACTACAAGAAGGGTTTGAGCTGCTGGAATGCATTCAGAGAAGAGCAAGGAAGCTGGTGAAGGGAAAGGAAAACAAGAGCTGTGAGGAGAGGCTGAGGGAACTGTGGTATTCAGTTTGCAAGGGACTGAGGGGAGGCATCATTGTTCTCTATGGCTACCTGAGATGAGGCTGCAGTGAGGTGTGTCTCAGATGATGAGTGACAGAATGTGAGGCAATGGCCTCATGTTGCACCAGAAGAGGGTTAGACTGGATACTGCGATTAATTTCTTCATGGAAGGAATAGTCAGGTCTTGGAATGTGCTGTCCCTGGAGGTGATTATGAGAGGTGTGGACATGGTGCTTAGGGCCATGCTTTAGTGGTGGAATCGGTAGTGTTGCACAATGTTTGGACTTATTGATTTTATGTGTCTTTTCCAACGTAAATGATTTTATAATACTATGAAATATGAATCAGTAATTAATCCATAATAATCAGCGACAACTTCTAATGTGGGAAGTTGGAAGGTGTGTTTACTGTGAGAGGATGCTTATGAGACCCTGGATATGTAACCCTTCTGTGCCATGGAACTACAAACTGGGCACACTTCTAATTTCTGAGTTGGCAGTCAGCAGTACCAAGATGAAGTGACACTGTCCACACCTAAAAAAAACATTCTGATTTTTGTTCCCTCATCATTCATCTTTCTTTTAGGAGCACTTTATTTTAAATTGATTTTGTTCTTAGTGGATCTGCTCAGAGGCAGTGCACCTGTTACATATATCGAGAAACTGACTCTAGACTTCAGCAGGAGCAAGTGACAATGTTTTAAATTAAACTGTCCTCACTGCAGCTATCTTTCTTCTTTCCTTTATCTCCCCACCCAGCCATAAATAATCAGGCAGCAGAAGGCAGGTAGTGTTATAAATTGTCAGGGTACACAATTGCCTCGTGTTCAGCATTCTGTTCTTCTTCCCTGTTATCATACATTTTAAACTAGAAGTTCATGCATTTATGTCTCTACTGTAAGAGAGTGTCAAATAAATTGGTATTGCAATTATTAAAGAATACAAATATACAAAAATGCATTGATAATGCACAGCAACACAAAAAATGTGATACTAATGGGACAGTAGTGCTTTGTTACTGTTATTTAAAGACCAAGAGGAGTGAAGTATAATGTGAGCAGGAGTGAGTATTTCTCATATCATCTCATTTAGAAAGACGAATGCTGGTTTCATTTGCTGTAGTGGCCCATGATCTATTAGCCTTCTGTTTCTCTTCTATAGTAGGTGTTACTCTAAAATGATCTTGCTTTACTTCTCAAATGTCTGTATGTCATCCATCTGGTGTCTTCAGGGTGGTTCTACTGCAGAGTCGTAGGCAGGAATGGCAATGAGACAGAGACTTCTTGCTATCCAAGTGGTCAGACAAAAAAGGCATGGCACGGCATCTGCAGGCAAACTGAGGTGTCTGGCAAGCGCTCAGTCCTTGTCTGGCCAGATCTTTCTTTTGGGGTTGTTCTCCCTGTCCATTTTTTATCATGGCATTTCACACAACCTTAGTCCTTTTTACTCCCAGTAGACAGGTGTTCTACTATATTTCCAGAGGCTCAGTAGGAGGCGTAACCTGCTTTGCATTACAATTACTTTCTTAAACATGGCTTTGGTATTGTATGATGTGCATAGGCCAGATTTGAGTCGCATAAATGTGCCCACATTGGTACCTACAGCTTGTTTCCTACATCAGGACTGGGAAATGGGTGTGACTTCCTAGAAGACTGCTTCCCATGCCAGTATTCATTTTGCCCAAGGAGACAAATAATAGAACAGCATACATAGTGCAGCTACCTAAATTATTACTATCACTAAAATTGTGGATATCCCAAGGCCAATGTGTATACTTTGTCTGCTTTCTACCTGCACCAAGCACATAAAAATGAGTTCTGTGAACAATTCACAACATTCTTGGAAGAAAGAGGCAGAACAGCAACTACCCTGTCAGGAAAATTTTCACTCTTCTACTCTTCAGAATATCTCTGGCAGATTTAATTCATGTCTCAAGAAGTGTAAGAGGACAAAAACATATTTGCTCTAAGCTGTCATGTTCCCTAATACACCAAATGCACATGCAAGCTAGCTTGTAGGTGATGGGGACTTAAGTGGGGCACGGGGGGTAGGTGAACTTTCTGGTGTTTGTTTTCTTTTTATCACTAGCAGCTTCTAAAATGTCTAATAATGCTAGGTAACCGGAACTTCCTAATCATGCTGCCTGTTTCCTAGTAGAATTGTCTGACTGTCTTCCATTTTGGATAACCTTCAGATATTTTATAGAACCCCATAGACCTTCCATATCCTGTTAACAGATTTAGACCTGCACTCCCCCCTGACTGCCATTGAAGTTTAGATGGACGGAGGTGTTTTGCATAAACAGTGATGGCACAGCATGATCCATGGTCTTGCTTTAACAAACCAGGCTGGCTTGGCAGATGGGTTTCTACTGCTGGGAGCAGACAATGAAACACTTGTTCTGTCTGAATGTTTGTAACTCCAGGGATGGAGAACAAAAGTGGTGTCATTGAAAGTAGTCTGTCCTCAGTCAAATTGCCTCTACTTACTGCTTTTTTAAAGGTCTTTAGGATTGTGTTTTTGATGGTGAAATTTGTTTTGCACATATTTTTTGCAAACTCAAAAATTCCAAAGAAAAATAAATCTGTTTCTACATTTTTGAGCCAAGCTTTAAGGCTATCATTCACACAGAGCTTCTTGTGCAGTGCCAATCTCAAAATACTATACAGAGCTGTTGAGAAAGAAATCTGCAATACAGTGCTGATACTCTGCAAACTAATGACATCTGAGAGGAATGATGATCATTTGGGCAGCATGATCATCTTCATATTTCCTCCTTTTTCTTATGATTTCAGTACTAAATTCGTAGCCTTCAGAAGTGACTTTTACAGAAACAGCCATTAACAAATTCAGCTTTTTCAGGAGTTAGTCAAGGACCTTTGTTATATTTGTGCTGCCTTCTACTAGGAGGATAAAGAACTATTTGAATAGATGCTCTGACCCTATATAAGGAATCATTGGCCATGGGACATGAATGCCAGGGTGACAGCAACATTATATTCTGGGATGGAGACTAATCAGGGGTTGAGTATGTGTTTGCCCAGTTCCACATTAGTCTTGCTAGTTAAGCTGACTACTAACATATACAGATGAGGGCAGAGGAAGTATTTGTTAACTGCTACAACAGTTCAATCTATAAATAAACATGCTAGAGAATGAGCACTGTGAATTGGGGAAACTCATATACTATACATATATATGTATATGTTTTTTTAAGAAAGCAAAGGTGTCTTATTATATTCAAAAGTGGAGGTAGTCATACTAATGAGTGGGAGATAACTGTAATAGAGCAGAAATATGGATTGAAGTCAGTAACAATCTTAGTTTGCTCTTTCTTGCTTACAAGTATAAAGCATTTTTAGAGGGAAACTTGTAGATACAATGCGAGTCGGTCATTAGTTGGTCATTGGTCTGCTAAGTTTGTATCTGGTATCACCACGGGATGAGCCACACAAATAATTTGGGTGCAGAAAAGGAACCTTGAACGAAATATAATTGTGGCTTGCCTGGCTGGTAATGCTCCTTGTAGTTGCTCTCCTCCCTGTATTTTCAGTGCAGCTGGAAATGCTGTTGCCAACCAACATTTGAATGTGAACACTAAGAATATAAAACCACTGACATTTTTAAAGAGAAAATGTGAAGGCTCTTCATCTGAAAGATATTTGTACTTGCTAATAGCTTCCGATAGTGATAAATATGTGAGTAGTATCACTTTGTAAACGAGAGGTTGAAAATCTGAAAGGATTCCTTTGGTTATGAACCCTGAATGTTTTTAGGGTTCCTGGCAGTGAGGTCTATCCCAGGCTGACTTGCCACCCAGAGGACCTTTTCATTTCCATGCAGATCTTACTTTTCTCCTTGTTAGAAATGAGCAAAATAATTTAAAAAATATTGGAAGCGGTTATATTTCAGGAGTATAGATCTTGCTTATAGAGGAATTGCTGTATAAGCCATAACGATGCATGCAGTCAAGTGTCTTTAATAAGCTCCCGATGCTTTGCTCCATTCATGCCAGATGTAGGCTAGGCACAGGCATGGGAGGTGAAAGTTGCCCTTCAAAGGTGGATCTGTAACAACTTGCAATTTACCTGAATGCCATGTAGTGCTTCACAGGGCTTGTCACCACAGGGGAACTGGATTCAAACTGCTGGCTGTCCCTCAGTGCCACATCTCCTCACGTGACTTAAGGAAAATCGCTCTGTGTTACCAAAAGAGGAATGAAGAAAGAGGTTATTGCAGTAGCAGTATACGGATGCCTGAAGAGCAAATGAAGAGAGATGTGTTCCTTTTTATGGTGTTGTTTTCAAGTCCACTTTCTTTTAAGAAGAGACAGAATAGTCTCAAGGTTCCTCTAAATCATCCTTTAAATCATCCAAACATGTCTTTGTTAGAGTTAATGGGGACCGAACTAGGTTTGGCTTGAAGTCTTTGTGTTTTGTCATTCAGAATAGCTTCTTGTTAAATATGTTCCTTTGCATGAAGCAGAGCAACCAGAACCTAGATGAATGTGCTCATACTACAGCAATTCAATCGTATTTCCTATTAAGTGTATTTCAGATGTACATATGCTGTTTAACCTCTAAAACTGGAGCTAAGCCCAAGTTAGACTTGAGATATTTCTGTAATGCTAAGGACTGAGAAGCATCACTGCCTTTCTTCAAATGTCAACTTAATCGCCATGTGAGGTGACTGAAGGAGCAGGTGATATCCCATTAGCCCCAGGGAAAGGGTCTGTCCATGGCTGATCCTTTTTTCTGCCATTGTGAGTTTCTCTTCCTTTGACCCCTTGACTTTATAGGCAGTTTATACTGGTTAAGTGTTGAGGCCATTGGGCACCTCTACATTAAGGCGACACAGTGAGCTCATATGCCACCCTTCTGTTTCCGTGCTCCCGCTGCCGTTTCTTCTTCTCTGAGCTGGCACAATTTAACACCCCATCTCGGCTCGTTAGGACTTCTTAATTCTTCCTCTTGCTTCACTTAGACTGTTACACTATTCAAGGGCATTTTTAGGCACCTGTCTAAAGCAGATCTACCATCTGATTGGTTTCATCTTTATTTTTTTATTTTTATTTTCAGGAGCAGTCTCTTCTGCTTAGAGTGAAAATAAGCTGTGCTTGAGCACTGCTTCATATCTCTAAAAATAAAAGTTGGCTTTCAAAGTGCACACACGCTCCCTCTGCTTCTCTCTCTCTCCCTCTCCCTTCCTTTCTCCGCTCACTTCTTTCTGCTAGAAAAGAGACGGGAGGGCTTTCTTGGCAGCTACCGGAGATGGATCCTAAGTGGTGCACAAGTGCACACATAGCAATTTGGCACACAGCAGGGGCTGGGAGTGGGAGGCATTTTGGATTTGTCAGCTCATCGGTACAGCTAGATTCTTGTCAAACAGCAGAAGTTGCACAAGTCCCTGGTGGCTGAGATCGCAATTGGCAATGCTGAATCAGTGTGGAAAAGCAAAGAAGTGAGGACATAGGACCACTTCTTCCTCCATACTCCATCACAATTTGCTAACAGGGTTGCATTCTGGTGTTTCTGTCTTAACGGCTATTCTCTTTCTTAAGTGCCTCAGTTTTATGTCAGTTTTGTCATCTATTTTCTGTCTGTGCCTTCATTTCCCTGCATTCGCATTTCAGCAGTTGTACTAGTTATGGTTCTGTTACATTAACTGCTAGGAAATTTTAGACCAGTGGTCAGTATGGCCACTATACTTTTGTCTGAGAGAATTTTTGTCAAGCACAGAGATTACCAAAAGGTGATATGTGTGCCACAGTTAGAAGTGCTGCTCCAGAACTGTAACAAGCACAGTGCTGAATCAGGAGCTGCCTTTGCCAGTAATACTGCTGCCATTGATGAAGGATCAGTGACCTATCAAAAACAAAACAAAACAAACAAAAACCCCAACTACAAAAATCAAGTGTATTGCATTTCTGGTCTAGGATTTGAATCTAGTCTACATAGCACAATAAAAATTTCTACTGGTAAGACGCTTTTAAGCATCCTAAACTCCTTTTCTGACTGATATATTTTTTTTTCTTTTTCTATGTGCATATGACTCAGAAACACCTTTTCTATTCGGGATTGTGAGCAAAAAGCATCAGAGCTTTTTACTTCTGTGCTGTTTGGGAATTGTGCTTTCATCTGTTGGTAAAATATACAGTGTAGTTATGAAAATGTTTGACTTTTATGATTTGCTTTAATTCACGCTCTGTTCATTTCTTTATGATTTCTCCGTAACAGGCCATTCCAATCATATGTTTGGATTTTTGCCTTGACCTTTGCTGTTGTAGAAGTGGATTCTAATAGATTAATGTTTTTGTACATTCACAGCCACTGTCTCCAGTGCAGTATGGTGAGGGGATGCTCCTTTGGGTGTAGGTTCGGCAATGACCTTAGGAGTTACTTAGAAACTATTAGGCCAATCTGTCATGTAAAGATCAGCCTGGAATTAATTTTATGATAACCTGATGATCAATCCAGCCTTCCCCAGAATGATACAGATAGCATAACTACAGGCTTCTGTATGAATGGAGTCAGAATGTTTTGGACATCTCTTCATTGGACTTGCACAGTTCAGAGGAGCTATTGCTCAGTCTTATCATCCTCAGCACAGCCCTACTCTTCATACACATTCTGTGCATCCAACAGCAAACTGGTTGCGTTGTTTTTTTACAGATGAACTTGATACACTTAAGAAAACAAAACAAAACAAACACTTGATGATTCTTATTAACCAGTAAAGGGGAATAGATCTGTGTGTACTAAAATATTCAAATTTCTGTTTGGGCAGTTAAAGGGTGGCTAATAGAGTTCAAAAATAAACCTCTGGCTTCCCAGTTGAGGCATTCTGCCAAGTTAAAGTCCAGTTGCAGAAATATATGACTACTCCCCTGACTAGCTGGAACTCGAGTTTTGCTTTTGTCTTGTACGTAAGAATTTATCCTATCTATTCTACTAAAATTGCAAGAGTTTGCAAACATCAACCTCAAAGCGAGCTGTTGCTGTAGTGTAGGGCTTTATGCTGGGTTCAAGTCCCTTCGGAAAGAGAAGGAAGCATAGTATGTTTCCGTATACTGGGTTGCAGATCTAAACACCAAGAGTTTTGGTAAAAGGGAAAAGGAAGAAAAATATAAAATGTAGGATAAATTGGCCCCATCTTCAGTATAAAGTACTGACCTGGATGTTTACAAAATCACAGAATCGTAGGGGTTGGAAGGGATCTCTGGAGATCATCTAGTCCAAGACTGCTGCTAAAGCAGGTTCCCTAGAGTAGGTTGTTTAGTGCTACTGAGTTGAAGTACAATTGAGTATACACAATTACAGGTATTTGGAAGCTTACAGTAAAAACTTGAGATACTTCCACAATGATACAAAAGCCAACCATGGCTTTTGAATGTCTAAATCTTGTGGATCTATTTTTGTTCTCTTGTAACCTTGGCTACAGATTTCAAAGTGGAACAGTGCAGAGATTGGAGAGGCTGGACTAAAAAATACTTTTCCTCTCATATTTATAACACTCTTTCTTGTGACAGCACAATTCGAGCTAGGCTGATGACACCAGAGGAGGCCATACATTCCCTAGAAAATCTGTGATACTATTCAAAAGGAAAAACCAAAATATGTGTGAGAAAACTCAACAGTAGGATAAAATCTCTTGAGGGAATTACATGCAGGTGTATCTACAGGAGCCAGGGCCTGAGTAGCTTGTTTCATATTGTAGGAGCTTGCGCAGCATTGAGTGATGATACCAGCTGTACTCAGGTTCTTAAATTACAGAGAGATGGTGGCCGTAAGGGGACAGAATATGCCTGCAGGAATGGTTGGTTTGCTGATAGACTCAAGAGCAGACGGATGGCAGCTGAGACTGAAAAGTAAAGTAGTAGTTTCCTGAATCTGTTATTTACTAGAAATCTCCTTGAGGATGTGGCTTTGCATGTGATTTTTTTTATTCTGACATGATTACCTTCTGATTACATATGTTGGCAAATGGCCCCATATACAATATAAGTGCAAAGAAGACAACTAAATCCCAATGCACCCAAAGGTGAGATAGTGCCTTACCTTCACTCAAGCTTTACAGCTAGCTTCTGTCTTCACTTGGTCTTAAATTGTTTCTGATGGGAAGTCTAGCTAAGGTCATTCTAAAACATTTCCTGAAATGGATATGCAACCCATGCCTTAGCAGCAAACATCCTTCATTAAATTGATGTCCGATGCTTTCTTCTTTTAAGGAAATCTGTAATTTTCTTCCTTGGTAAACTTAATGCCTTTGAAAGAAACTGAACAAATCAAAGAAAAAATTAAAGATATTTGTTTATATAGGTGGCTACCCATGGTTACTTAACATACTGTGTCACATCAGGACAAACCAGCCTTCCTACATTCCGCTTTGATGTGTAGTACAAGGGTTGCAATAAGTCAATTTCAATCCACATGCCTTAAGAAAAATGTTCCTTTCTCTGGTAGGCTGGATTATGTAGCTCTCATCACCTGACATCTCTTCTCTGAAAGGCTGTAAAATACAACGAGAATGTTCGTAACTTGCCAATAATGCCATCTGAAATATTTAAATACTAAATGTGTTTTGATGGTTTGGTCTAAAGATAAATGTTCCAGCAAAATGAAAACATTTCTTTTTAAGCTGAATGACTCAAATGGTTAGTCAGGGTAGAGAATATTTGTGTATTGCAGACTGGTGAGCCCATCGAGATTCAGTTGGGTAAACAAACAATAGAGCTAGTGGGGAAGGAGAGAACCTGCCCAAATCTTGGCTTGATCTCTATACAGCTATCAAAAGAGAGATCTGGCTGTGCAAATTAATCAATGTTAGTTTCCCCAGGGATCAAAGGGGTTACTCAGAGGATGCAAGGGGAATGTAGGAATTCATCTTCGTCACATTTTCTCTTTAATTTAGCTGTCTAGGGAGCCTCCCACGTTTTGCACAAGTGGAAACATCCAGTTTAATTTCATCTTTCTTGGAATGCAGCAGCTTGCTTCCTCAGAAGCCAGGGTCTCTCTCCATTTACTCTCAGTGTTTGTCCCTTTAATTCTCCTACAGTTTCACAAGTGCTTCTGGTATATTTTGTAATTTTAGCTTATAATCAGATTTTTCAAAGAGGCACCATCTGGTTCCTGACATGGCTTAAAATAACAATCCAACTAACATGAACCCTGCAGCAATGCTTTACGCCCTTCCCAACCCAGTGTGAGAGTGTCCCCACTTCTATTTCTTCACAAATGCTCCACCGTACCATCCCTTCTGACAGGTCTCACAGAAAGCAGGGCCTTTTAACTCTTTCATCTCGACCTGAGTAGTTTCAGGCAATAAAAATGGATGTGTTAAAAAAAAAACCCTTGCAGCCAGGACAGTGGAGGATCTGCTGTGAACTGCTCAGTCAGAGATTTGGACCTGGAGCTCACACTGGTATTTCAGCTGCCCTCTTGTGCTTAGCGCTGCAGCAGTACACGCCATCATCGTGGCCCCAGTGCTCAGAGATCTCTGCAACAGAGCAGCGGAAACTGAGCGATGCAAGAATTACTTTAAAAAGAGAAAAGTGGCCCAGTGCTGTGAGTGGTTTATTTTAAGCAGGGTACGTTAACCCTGCAGGTTATGTAGGGTAGGAAGTTTTCTCGATTTTGACTTTTATGAACTACTTCTAGTGCTGGCCTGTTGTGCCTTCGCGCTGCATGCAAAGTGCCGTATGTCCTCATGCTTACTCAGTGGCCCTGGGTGATGCCTGCCATTGGGTAGCACGATGGTGTGGGCCTCAGTTTTGCCTGATGAAGGATCAGAGATCCTCAGTGCTGAGGCAGCAGGAGCAGCAGGTACTGATGTACCCTCCTCTGTCTGTAGCTGGCTGTTTTGGGAGGACCAAAACAACTGCTGGAGGGAAGATTTGTCTGAGGTGCTAAACTAGACTAGTCCATACAGGGATCTGGGGATTCTGTTCGCTTTCTCCAGCTGATGGGGCCGGAGCACTTCATTCGTTTTGCTTTCCCTTTAACTAGAGGCAGAGCAGGACAGTTATTTCCCTAAGGGCTGCTCCGTGGCCAGATCACGCTCCTTCCTGGCTAATATTAGCCACGCAGCTGATTGTCACGGCTCGTGCCCCGCGACAGGTGCAGCAGAGCCGCCGCACTGGAATCTGGCCCGGCCCAGTGCCGGCGTTGGCAGCGGCTTTCCCATTATATCAGGAAGGGCTGTATCCCATCACCACCATGCTCCGGCCCCCTCGGCTCGCCTCAGCTGTCTGCGGGACGTGGAGCCGGGCAGAGGCTGCCCTGGAAGAAGCAGAACCTTTGGTCTGAGGTGCGGAAAGCCAACGAGTCTGGATGTGACCGCTGCTGCGTGGTGGTCAGGGTAAGGAGAAGGCCTCAGCACAGCTCCGCTGCTTACAGGGGTGGGGGGATCTCCTGAAAAATAGTAGTTAAAAACACAGCTATCAGCGCTGCTGGTGAGCAGATAGGCGTTGTGTTTGCTCGTGTGTCAGCCCTGGTTCCTTTGCTGCACAGCAAAACATGAGCACTTTGTTTTTTGCATTAATTTTAATCGGTGTTCTCTAATTTTAGAATGCTCCTGTGCAAAATTACTTTCAATTCCAGTGGTGATTAGATGCTGATGACGTGTTTTAATAATAAGCATGGGAGAGATAAAGAAAAAGAAATCAAATATGCTGACTGCACTTGTGGGAAGGGAGGTGAGAAGTGCTGCTGCTCTGAACTGAAAGTATCTGATCTGCCTGCTCAGGGGTCTGAGAGTTTCCCATATCCTTTGTTTTCTTTTTGAAATGGCAACAGTAAAATGTTGCAGTGTGGTTTACTTGGAATAATCGGAGAGGAGGAGGAGGGAAGTGCCTCACAGGGCACTCAGGTACCTGCCGTGGTTATGTGACCCACTCCCCAACCATGGGGAGAGGCAGGGCCAGCACACACTCCAGAGGAGTTCCGCTCTGAAATGATGACTAAGATTGGCTACTGCAGTGTTGCTAGACCGCTAGATGGATGCATAATGCACTGGCACCAGGGGGAACCTCTCCCTTGGCTTTGGTAGGCTTTGGATCAGCGCTGTCCTCACAATTTCTGTCTACAGGTAAAATTATTTTCTGGGAAGCTGTGGAATGAGTAAGCAGTACCTAGACCAAAGAAACACAACACAGAATTGATGAGGAAGGTCCTGCCTCACAAGCATTGGTTGTCTCTAGGCACAGTTAAGGTCCAAGCTTCTTTCTAGAAGGGTTTTTTGCCTGATATCATAAAATTAAATACTGTGGTCTTTAGAAGACAAACTGCCTTATCTCAGCGCTGCTAGCTACAGTTGAGTGTTGGGTTGTGCCTGAAGGAGCATAGAGGCTCTCTGTTGCACAGAGGAATTTCTCTGGGGTCTTGGATTCTTCCCGGCACAAGTTCCGAGGACATGGTGCTACTGTAACTCTACTACTGTTCTGCTGCTCGTCACCTCTCACAGCTGGTGCTGCGCTGGGGACCTAACATGGTGTTTTGGCAATGAGGACACTATGTAAACTATGGTAATCCCATACATCTCTTACGCCCTGACTCATGCTTTCAGCCAAGCCATTCTCTGGCTCCCTGTCTACTTCACAGTGCCAGTTCAGCTTGGTTTCTGTTCTCATACTTCAATACGTGAAGCAGAATTTGCTCTACCTCAGAACAGGGAAAATGAAGGAGCTGCTGGGCAGGATTGGGTCAAGGCTAAGTGCTGGTGTCATGCTGACAGGAGACATGCCAGAAGCACAGAGAAAATACATGGTCATCTCCTTTTGAAAGTCATTTATTTGCAACTTTTAAAGTGTCTCTCCAAGGACCTTGCGGAGAGGTCATTCGCAAATTTGATGCCATTTTTTAAATGCAGTTTGTAAGTTTATTTCACTGCCAGTAAGGTCCTGTGGGAGAACAGCAGCCTAGGTCCCTGCAGAGATGGCTCTATTGCCTTACAAAGTATTTGCATCCAGCTAGGAAAGAACAGGAGAGTTATGTGGATCTCCAGTGCTGCTGGAGACGCAAGAGATCAGAAAATCCCAGAGGCAGGGCAGCATGGCTTTTTGTTTGTGTTTTTGTTTGCTTGTTAGTGTTGTTTTGTTTGTATTGTTTGTTTGTTTTTAACCATTACGGGCAAATGCTCAGAGCTGCAGAAGTTTGAGAAAAGTGCATCTCCTATTTTGCACATCACTGATCGTGGATGTGAGTTAGAAGGCATATCCAAATAAGTTTTATGACTGACCTTTCGTAAGGTCACGCAGTCATTACTCTGTCTGCATGGTTCTTTTTTATTGTTATTTTATTAAAATTATGTATCAGTTTCATAGGAAATTGACATTATGGGTTTAGGGACTTCTGTATCACATTAGGTAGTACATTATGCTCATAACTTACCATGCCATCATAATCTAGTAATTTCTTGGGTATTTAGCTTGTAATATCACTGCAACATAATGAGAAAATCCAATTACATTTCTAAGCAGCATAGGAATCCCCTCTGATACTGTAAACACATTACTTGGTCAAGTTATTTTAATGTGGTGATAAGGAAATAGAGTAATATACTATAATAACATACATATTAAGGTACTGAAGAAGACAATTCCTTTTGCTTCCTCAGCTATTACAGACATCTGCTATATAAAATCTAGGCCATAGGAAGATATACATGTGTGCATTTGAGAATATGACTTGTATAATGTAACAGCAGGGGCTAGATACTCATAAAGTCAGCTCTCTCAGGATCCTGAACTGCTGATGCTGAGGTTGGCAATACCCAGCCAGCAAGCAAGATATCCCTCTGTCATATACTGACAATCCTGAATGTCTCTGAATTTGTACAGGAACACTCCTTTCCCTTTCTGATGCTGAAAGTCTGATGATGATTTGTCTGCTCTTCACCAGGGTCCAGAGATATAGAGCAAGGGAGAAAGGCTGTTTGGCAGAGAGACTGGGAAGAGAAGACTGGGACAGATTTTCCACCAGATGCTCCCCAGAGCAAAGGCAATTTCCAAACAAGTTTATTTACAGCTACAGTTGTGTATTGTTTACAAACTCACACCTCCTGAAAAGCAAAAGAGGGAGGGGAAATTACTGGAAACAGAAAAAAGAATGCATGAACAATCTTACTGGCTATAAAGTCACTCTAGTAGGTTATGTGACCCATCCTCTGGGGAGGTCTCTGGGCATCATACTTATCTGCAACAAAGTCTGCTGAGCCCGAGCCTCTTGTCTCATTTGTAATGAATAGCCTTCATCAGCAAACCAGACCAATGCTAACATGTTCTCACTATGACTGATTACCTTTAAATACCTTTGTCTAGAATACAGTGAGATCTACCTAATGCTGGGTTTTCCTTGTTATTTTCCTAGCAAGTTCAGACATCTCTCCCTTGCTGCTACAGTGATGACTGCACCTTTGCATACACATCCACTTCTTCCCCAAAGCAGTCAAGAAAGGTTAGATAAAGATCTATGTAACCTAGCCTTTGGGCTATAAGTGTCAGTAGTGCCATGTGCATGGAGGGGAGGATGGGAAGGTAGTCTGGCTCTTACCAGGGAAAGAAACCTCCATCTGCAGTATATATTTATTTAAGGAATGAGGAGGTGATGTGTTTACAAAACAGACAGGTTGACACTTCCTACATTAAAGCAATGACGGTGGGGAAGGCTCATAAAGAAGATACCCCTTTGAACCCCTTGAAAATATGTTGGCAGCTCCAGGCAGGCCACATGGTGATGGAAGAACAAGATGGAAGGCAGCAGCAGGGCCCAGCACCTGCACGTGCAAATCCCTGCACGGTGCAAAGGCCCAGAGCTGGAGCAGGGCAGGTGACTACCAGTGATGGATGATGTTGAGATCTCACAGAGAAATGATATAATAAATGGTTGGTCTGACACAGTAGAAAATGTTTGGATAGAAGTGACGGGTAATAAATAAGCTCGTGTCGCTGTAGATCCTCGAGGCTGTGCTGCTGCAAAAATGCTTTCTGATTTTCTTTCTCTAAGGGAAAGAGGTAGGGGTTCAGAGTATGCAGGCATGAAGAAACTGTTTGCTGCGTGCAGTTGGTGTAATCTAAGGCTGAACCAGACCCAAGTCAAGTATTCCCACAGCTGTAGGTTCTCAGTTGTCAAAGCTTAGGTTACAAAACAACTTCCCTTACGTCTTGTCTAATGTCACCGTCTAGAGTTGAGGTTCCACTGTTGTATTTGTGGCTATAACACTTGGTTTTCTTGTACTTGCTATCAGTGCTGCTACAAAGATGGGGCAGTCAGACAGCTTTCTCCAGGCATGGACACATTATATGCGACGCATGGTGATACATCAAGGGCCACAGACTCAACTTCTGCTCTTGGGTTTCCAAATGTTTCTATGTACCATTTTCTATAGCAACCAAATATCAAATTTTTTTTTTTTTTTGTTAATTCGGTATGATTTCTTTTTTTTAATTTGAATACCATAAACAGACCTCTGTTACTGCTGCTGCAATGATAAGATTGGTGGATCCTTCAAGTTCTTGCTGGATAGGTATATATTATTTGGATGCATCATTACAAAATTAATTAAGACATGGATTAAGAACTCTGTTAATCGATTTAGTGATTTGGAAGGGATTGCTCAAGAAGCAGATTAGCATTAAAATTCTTGATTAAAAAAAAAACAAAAACACAAAGGAGCAGCTACATTTCTAGCATTTTGAGCACTCAACAACTCCTAAAATCAGTGAAAAAGTGCTTTTTTAATTCTCATTGTAAGTGCTGAAGCAATGCATAATACATTTCATAGTAAATTATTTTTTTCTATACTACATGTGCAGGCTAGTAAACATCGAGAGATGAGATTGCTAAAATTACATGCATAGCTTCGAAGTTTAAGTACAATGTGGTTTAGTGTATTTTCTGCAGGTCTCACTCCATGTAATGACAGCTATCCAGTACTGATGAATAAACAAGGGGTGAGAGGAGCACTTAACGATCCCTTCCAGATGGGGTGCTGGTGTCTGCAATGGGACTAATAGGACAATCCAAGAGAGCTAGCATTTAAAAAAAACAGCACTGAAGTAAAATGGCATAGTACATGAGGCCTCATACATTTCTATCAGAGTTTTAGAACAGTCATTTCAGAAAATTCATAATTTCAGCACTTCCTAGTGCATCTGATTTCATATCTCCTATTTTCTTATCCACGATAAGAGTTTCCGGGACTTGGCAGGGGGGGAGGATTATTTTGGAGCAGGCATGTCGTGACCTATCATTTGATTTACAGTACTGGGCAAAGGCCCAACGGTTACAACACAGACCTACTGAGCTCCAGCATTTAGAAAGCAAGGTCTGCAAATGAAAACAAAGATTTTTTTCCTGAACCTGTCTCATAGCTACAGTAGCTTGACGTGTCTGGATTCATTTTTCCTATTTCCTCTGCTTTTGCAGTACACTAAGCCTATGCTAACTGGATTTTAGGATTACTTGCAGTTCAGTGTGGTATTGGCGTCATAGGATTATAATGAGAGACTTTTCAACCACTGAAATATATAATATTAAATCCTCCACTGTACTTTTTGTAGTATTGCATTATGTTCCTTCCTCTTTAATCCATTGACCTCTAAGCCCTGTGTATCTAATGATCAGATAACTGCTTTGTTGCAGATAACCCTAATAGGGCTAAATCTTGTTGATAAGAGGGACTACCACACTTTATATCTGAGGAAAAAAATGGGGCTGAAGGAAATGCATGTAGGGGGAGTAGTTAATTACATACACAAGGTATTAGTTCCAACATCATGTTTCCCTTAATATCTATTTGAGAGGTAAAGCAAGTTAACCTAGCAGATAGATAGCTAGTAACACTGGTTTAATCTGTTTTGCTATTCTTTTCTTTGACATGCCTTGTGAAGTGGTTGTGAATATGGTTATCCCTAATTTAGAGAAAAATAATCCTGGGTGATACAATTTGTTGGAGATCAGAGGGAATATTAAGAGGGGAGCACCACTTCTGCTGCTACCCATGCTATATTCTCTTAGACTCTCCAAAGAACCTATTTTACAGCCACCCATCAGAGGCTGTGAAAGAGGGTCGATGTGGAGGGACGAAGAAAGTGCTGCTCCACTGCAGGCTGCAAGCACTGCACACATACCTGGCATAGAATTTCAGCCCTACTGCTGTCTTTTTGCTGACAGCACAGTAACGAGCTGAAACAACACCATGCTATTCCCAGAGCTGCATGGACATTGTTAATGCCAATGAATAAGTAAAGCTTGTCTGTTATGACATGAAATACTTTTATATTATGCACACACTTGTGTATTATGCCAGATCTGATGCTGTTAAATAAGAAAATCTCTCCTTGTTTTCTTTTTCATTCAAGAAAATGCACGGAGGATGAAAAAAACAGTATTTTCATACTAGGAACATGTATTTATCAGGTTTCTGGAGGAGATTGGAGGCTAAATACAAAGCCTCACGTGACAATTCGAAGAATTTTGTTGTGAAATTAGAACCTTTTTCCATTTTCACGCTTCGAGGGATCAGAGAGATAAGAGCGGCATAAAGCCAAGAAGCTGGGGAAGGGTGGTCTGAGTGGAACTGCTATTACCCTTCTGAGAGTGTCAGGCTCTCACCAACATCCCAAACTCCTCCTTGCAAAATCTTCTGCATTGCAAGGAGACTTCACAGAATGCTGTGGCAGAGATAGGGCTGGTTTTGGTGGCAGGTTACGGGACACTTTCCAAGAAGAGATTTCATGAGCTACCCCAGCCAGAGTAAACATTCTCATGCCTGGCCCCTGGAAAGGAAGATAAAGCAGTCTTAAGTGACCATTTTTGTTGACAAATAACTTGGTCTGTGATGCATGAAAGATCTGGTGCTTTTTGCCAAGTGAAAACAGATCTGTGCCATAGTAACCAGGTGACTCACTGCATGGGAAAAGTCAGAAATCAGAAAACGCCTTCTGAGAACTGGTCAAAGGCAGCACAGGGCTGATCCCATTGGTGCCTTGCATGTTTCACTTTAAGCCACCAGCTGAGGTCAGAGGCATCCCTGCACCATTCAGATTCAGAGCCACCAGCTTCACTCTCTGTCCCAGACTGTCTCGTTGTGAGGAGGCAGAAGACTAACAGCTCATTTAAGTTAGATCTAGCTTAGGATCCAGACAAGCAGCAGGAATACTAGAGAAGAAATAAGACATGAGTACAAAGAGCCCTTTCTATGATGCAGCTCCTCACTTTGGGGCCCTTAGAGGTGTATTAACTTCCTGAATGGTAGGGCATCCCAACCACACTGTTTGTTAGATGTGTCCCTCATGAATTTGCCTTCAGGTTTGCTTTATACTTTTGGCCTCTACACCACTCTGTAGCAGTGAGTCACAATTCAATTATACCTTGTGTGAACAGGTTCAATGCTGCGTTGGAACCGGCAATTAGTATTTGCAGTGGTGATGCATCGAGACGTTTTCCGTGTGAAATGTACTTTTCATCAGCACTACCCCATGAGGGGAGCTGCCTGTTGAAGCTTGCAGGAGATAGCAGTTCCAAGGGGAAAGGGGCCAGTGCCAGCTGATGAGCAGCACCACAGTGAGAGGAGATAGTGAGGCACTGTCAGCGTGGGGCCGCTTGCTTTGTGCTACTTGGCACAGGGACAATTAAAAAATTCACATTGCTTGCTGAACCCCAACTGCTTATTTGGTTCACTGTGGTCATGGAAACACCTGACCTATTTACACCTTGAGCGGAGCAGGATGTAGTTGGTGGAGGGGAGGTGGGAAAAGAAAGGATGTTTTGAGTTTGGATTTTGGACATATTTAATTAAGACAATATATGTGCATGCATGCTTATGAGACACAGCAAGAGGACATTGCTCTGAGCAGGCCACGGCTTCTGTCTCAGCTCAGCTGCAGATCTGCACGTTCCTTGAGCAAACATGATTTGCATGGAGCCCATGTTCCATGTATGTAAAATAACATTTACCTTCTTGTACAACATTTCCAATGCTTTGTCACTGGCTTTCTCAAGTCTTAGGGGAATTCAGCCTTCTGTCACTCTGATAGTGTGCTGCGTCATGCTCTCTCTACAACATCCATCCCTGAACAGAAGCCTGTTCAGAGAAATCTGCTTGCTGTAACTGGAAAGGAACAGAAAAGTCTCATTCTGTGCCTTAGCTGCCCAAGCACCTCATGATACTCTCCATTTGTGATTTGTCCACCTCCCAGTACAGCCAGGAAGGTGGGAATGAGGAAATAAAGTCATTTAAAAGCCAGCAACCTGTGGGGGGGTGATCCTCTCCCTCTACTCTACCCTGCTGAGGCCTCATCTGGAATACTGTGTCCAATTCTGGGCTTCCCAGTACAAAAAAAAAAAAAAAAAAAAAAGACACAGATCTCCTTGAAAGGGCCCAGTAAAGAGTGACAAAGATGATAAAGAGTCTGGAGCATCTCCCATACGAGGAAAGGCTGAGTATCCTGGGTCTCTTCTGGGGAAAAGAAGACTGATAGGGCACCTGATCAATGCCTATAAATATCCAAAGCACAGGAGGCAATTGGACAAGGCCAGACTCTTCTCAGTGACATATAGTGGTAGGACAAGGAGCAGTGGCTTAAACTTGAACATAGGAATGTTCCATACAAATACGTGGAAGAATTTCTTTACAGTGTGGGTAACAGAGCACAGGAACAGGCTGCCCAGAAAGGTTGTGAAGTCCCCTTTGGATATATCCAAGACTCATCTGGATGCCTGCCTGTGTGACCTCCTGCAGGGAGCCTGCTTTAGCAGGGGGGCTGGACTCAATGAACTCTAGAGGTCCTTTCCAACCGCTGCCACTCTGTGATTCTGTGATTCTGTTTGGTCACGCTGAATGGAGCAGGAGATTTCACTTAATTGCAGCTCAGGCTTTTACTTACCCTGAAAGTTCTCATGACAGAATAAGGCTGTGTAAGTCGGTGGAATATGGGTGGGGCAGATGTCAGGCTAAATTTTGCAATTCACTGCCTTCCTCAGGCCAGCACAGAATGTAGCTGACCTTCTGAGGTCACATATTAATATAAAAGGGCAAATTAACTAATGACAGTTACCTTAAATGGAACCCTTGCTGAAGGAAGAAGAGATCTGCTGGAGAGAGGAAGATATTAAAGTGTAGGTATAAAGAACTCTGCAGATAGAAGATAATCACGGTGCATATTAAGAATGAAAGGAGCTTCAGGACTTTAATGATCTGTTGGGAAATCTTGAGGAAGAAAGGGCGACTGCATTCAGTATTAGTGAGAGAGAATCAAACCAGACACCCCATAGCATCAGACCTCGGGAATGTGTATTTGGTAGCTCTTTAAGATGAAATCTCCCCCTCTGCATGATTAAAAAAAATATTTTTTTGATTGCGTGTTTCAGAACCATTCATGTTCTGGCTGATAACAGTTTTTATCCTAAGAGTAAGGGTTGACTGAGGAACAAACTGTGCAAATTCTGTTCTCAAACACCAAAACTAGAGAGAAAATACCATCTGTCTCCTCTCCAGCCTACTCTCCCTGGTCTCGGCAATGCCTTCTAGTGGAAAAACAGTTAAGCTAGTCATCAAGCTATTAATGTGGCCAGCAGCAACGGAGTGTAACATAATGGCCTATGTGTGCAGAAGGACCACTGCCTCTCTCCGAGGAGGCAGGTGTAAAAGTTCTGGTCCCAGCAGGTCAGGCAGGATGCTCCCACTGTTGTGATGCTGGGAGCTTGGTGGGATGCCTCTGCCACAGCAAAGGCTTTCAGGTGGCATTCCTGAGAGCTTTCCCCTCATCCTGCTACAGCAGTCAGATTGATGGAGTTTTGACAGCAGCTGTGACTCATTTCAGTGAGAAATCCACTTGAGTGCTCATTATCATTTCAGCATCATTTACATTTTTCCCAGTCAGGTGGATATTTTTTCATGACAGGGTGCAGGCTGTTTCTTTTGCCCACACAAACGTAGTCTCTACCTGGAAGCTCCTGCCAGAAGCTTTGCATCTGGCTGACTTCTGTTTCTGACTTCTTTATTTCCTCCTCCTTGTCCTAAGTGGCTGTCTGGGTTTTGGAGACTAGTTACACAACACTGCTTTCTCCCTCCTCCAGCCCTGCTGAGTATGTTTCAGGGCCGTGGAGGAGGAGAGCCTGATGTGCTGAGCTACCTTTGCCCATCCACTTGTGACTGGGGTGTAATAAGTACAGTTCTCAGCAGAGACTGCCGAGAATTTTTCTGCCAAATTGAATTTTTCATAAACTGATTATTGCAAAGTGCTCTTGGCTGAGGAGAGTTTAACACCTTTCTAACACAGCTAGCACAGCTAGAAAGAGAGTTACTGAAATAATAATCCCCTTCTGGATCCTTGGCCAGGATTTTGGATTTACCAAGAAACTGCTTCCACCCCCATTCCTTCACCCCTTAGTAAGCCCACTTAAGGTTTTTAAGCAGCTATTATTGGTGCAGTCACAGGGAGAGTTCTTCTCTGCTGGTGTAAAGCAGCCTACCTTCATTGATTTCAGTGCACCGAGTTGCTTTAGTACTGTGTGGGTGATCATATGATTCAGACACAGACGACAAAGTTGACAGCAAATCTACCCTCGATAACTTAATCTCAGCATTCTAATCCAAAGACAGCTATGTAGCCAAGGGAAGGAGCTGACTGAGCTACTCAATTTATCTCACAATTTCTGCTCTGTGTTTTCTACTTGCAAAATAATCATCCTGAGCATTTTTGGGTTATAATGTGTTCATTCTTAATTCTGTATCAGTGGGTTATCAAATAGGTAGGTGAATTTGGCTACTTAAATGTGATGTTGCCTAACTGCAACCCTACAAGCAGGGACTGACCAATTGCTGAGGACACAGAACGAACCCCTGTCTGCGGGTGAATGCTGTTGCTGGACAGAGTTTCCAGAATGCATTTACCTTGCATGAGTGTCTGCAGAAGGGTGAACAGAAAACAGATTGCAGCTGAAATAGAGGTGCTATTTGCAATTAGCCCAAATCATGTTTCGAGCTCCAGAAATACTTACCTAAAGCATTATACTGGATGAACATTATCTCTTCAGTTTAGCTACTTTAGGCTGTGCCCACTCAGCTTCTGTGGAGGACCTGGTTCATAGTGGCACTTAGGTGGGAAATCCAGCTGGATATCCCAGGGGTGGGCAGGAATCCCATGGTGCAGACCTGACAGAACAAATGCCAGAAGCGAGCAGCGCTTTTCAAAAAGAAACTAACTCATCATTTTAAACCCATGACCCTCAGATCACCTTCCAGCTCCTAGCTTCAAGCAAATAGTACCTTCACAACAGCAACAGGGGGAGAGCGTGTCCTTATTTACTATTGTATTTCCTTTCCCTTTTCTTAATATTTATGTCATTTTAAATATGACAAGGCTTCACACGTGTTGGTGACATAGATCCAACAGAAAGCCCACGCTCTGCCAAAGGGGAGACGTTTAGGAAAGTGCCAAGGAGCAGAACAAAGGCACAACGTGCCGCCTGCTCACTGCCAGCAAGATCCTCTGAAGTAATCCATACATTGCACAGGGCACATATGGACAATGCGGTCACAGTTTAAAGCTATGCCATCTGTCTGAGGAAAACCAAATGGTTTTGATCTGCTCCCAAAATGAAAACAGAAGTAGGAGTGCTGGGATTTGGATTCTACTGGGTGATGCAAACAAGCCCGGAGTTCCCAAGCACCCAGCAGAGCCTCTTCTGCTGGGAGAGGGCGGCTGGGCTGCTCTGAGGGGCAGGCACGGGAACCGCTTCCACATTTGCAAGAATCATGAATTAATTAACGTAGCGTGGATATTTATAATTCAAGGTGCTGAGACTGAGCAACTCAAATCTTTTTGTGGGCCAAAAATTTACAAAAGCTATGGGAAAAAAAAAACAACACAGTGAGAGGTCAAGAAGTTTTTGCTGTATGAAAATGCCTTTTTGCTGTCCACCAGCATCCATGTTGAAAGGAAGCGCCATTTTGATTTGAAAAAATGAACCTTTGCAATTAAAAGTGAATTTCAGTACGACATTTTAACTGACGACCTAAAACCAATGCCAAACCCTTTCAAGAAATCCTTCATTGAGTACTTTCAGCCAGCTCTTCTCAGTGTGTGGGCTTTACCTACACCAGTAGGAGTTCTGCCCTTAAGCCAGAAAATGTGCATCAGGAAAACCAGTCGTTTTAGTCAGATAATTCATAAATATTAAGGATAGTTGTTTGATGTGATAAACAACATAGAAAATCACTATGTGGTAGGATGGGGACAATGGTAGCTATGAGTGCACTATGGTTCAGAACCCAAAGCCTTTGGCAATAAAAAAAAACACTCATGTATTCATTGTTTTCAACAAGAAAAACTATGTTTTGTTCCGTTTTTAACAATTCAGGTATCAAATCATACACCAGTAAGGGTGAGTTAAAAAAAAAAACATGTTAGAATAATTGATTGGTAACAGTTTTCTGTCATTCCAGGACCAAAAGTATCAGCAAAAATGGGTGAGTAGAGGATTCCTTTTCTGGAGAAAAATGAAATGAAATGAAATAAAATAAAATAAAATAAATGAAATAAAATAAAGTGAAATAAAATAAAATAAAATGAAATAAAATATGAGCAAGGTAGGTTTTACCTGGAATAAAAATTATTTTCCCCAACATTATTCAATGAAAAAGCGCCACATAAAATTGTTTTGTTTTGTTATGTTTTTGTTTTCTTGTTAAAAAAAAAAATCTGTTATTATTTTCATGGAGAAATTGTTTTAATTTTTTTTCCCGATTTTCTATTTATTCAGCTAAGGAGGAAAGGGAGGAAATTGACAGTTTCATTAAAAAAAAAGAAATGAAAAAGCTCCATCATGTCTTTAAAAAATGTAAGCTCCTCCTAAGCAGCCAAGGTGGCCAAAAATAATGAAGCCTTCTGTTGCTTCATTGCAGCAGGGATGTCTGTCCTCACTGTAGCTCTAGAGAGCTGGCAGTCTTGTTCTTTTCCTGGGAGATAGGCAAGGAAGAATGATGGAGCATTTCAGTTCTTGCTGTAGGTCTCAACCATTGTGTCTATACATATGAAATGCATTTTGAATTGGCCTCCTGAAGGACTGGGGACATGGTACCTGTCAGGTATCGCCTAAATGCAGCTTGGATGAAGCAGGGACTGTAACATTTCAGATTCTTCCCTGCCTACACTTGATGGGAGAGAAAAGAGATTTAGTTCTTCAGGTTCATTTTTGTGTTCTCACCTTTGTTAACACACATATCAGGCCTAGGGAGAAAATCTCCGCATTTATTTCAGAGGAAAAAAAAAAAAAAGCTGAAGAGCTGTTTGCATTCTGAATTGGGAACAGAAATGCTCTTGACTTTCTCAAGGCACAGAATTCTAAAAATTCACTTAGCGTCCTATTTCACTGGCTTTTCAGTTCTGCATTTATTTTCTGTATTCTTCGCAAGTATGTCAATAACACACAGTACTGGTTTGGGTCTTTCATTTGGTCTTTTCTGCAATAGCTGAAATACTTATTTTAATCAATTCTTTTTTTAAACCTCAGGAGCAGCTGTTACTTGGTGTTGACTAGCACATCTTAACATTGCCTGTAGATCACAGAGGTTTTTTCTCATTATGACTGAAATAATTTCACCTTAGCTCAAAATTTTCTATAGGTACCTATTTAAATACCATTCATTCAGATTTATAGAAGAATAAAAATGAAATAGGCCCTCAATTTTAATTTGTGTAGCATGATTCTGTTAGACCATATAATCCAGTATCAAACATTTCTTTAGATGCCTTGTTTCATTCAAAGCACTCTTCTGCTCAGAGGCACCAGGCAGGCCCCTTGGGCAATTTGTTTCCAGTCGAGTGATATTAATGTTCCTATCTGATAAAGTGTTGTTGTTTTCCTCAGTTCCATCTTTCTGTGGCACTGAGATTGGGAATGCAACAAGTATTGATGAATGAGTTACTCATGAGCCAACCAGCAAATCCACATCAGTGAGAACAGAGTGACCTGTTGTAAAAACAAGAGGCATTTCCTGATCCACGAATATGCGCACTCTGTGTACATATAGGTTGCTGCAAAGTGCACTCTCATTTAGTAGATGGCTATATGACAAATGTAGTGTTTGTGTCATTTCTGACCCGTGCCTGTAGAAAATGAGCTTAACTTTTCATCTAGGGGTCGTGATCTTTTACCTATATTGCCCAGCAATATAGATGCTGGATGTCATGTGTATGTATAGTATCTTAAGTGATAAACAGTTTGTTTTTGCAGCTTGGCCAGTATCATTAGTTAATTAGACCGTGGCTGTTCAGGCACCTGGAACAAGCAGTGGGAATTTAAATTCTTCTGATAAAAGGATTTATTTCTAATGAGTCTCGACACATAATGAGTTCCAACCGGGGGAGACTGACCATTAGTGGATGACTCACAGCATTACCGTAAAGATCAGAGTCACATATTTAATTTTATAAGGCTTACATACACTCAGTGAGAGCACAGATTCTAGATACAAATCTTTTGGTTCCAGTTTTGTTACCGTGTTAGATTTCACACAGTCCTCCTATGCCAGAGAGTAAACACGTAGGACACAGCAGACTATTTATTTTATTTCACTTTTTATTGCTCTTCCTCTCTCCAGTTTCAAGAGGAAAAGAAGCTGAGTTTTAATATTGTGAGAATGCTCAGCCCTTTTCAGCTGGGAGATGTCAGAAGCAGCTGCAGACCTAAATGAAAGGAGCTCGTCTCTGGAAATTTGCTATGCTATAATAAATGCAGGCTTCTGCTGGTGAGCTGCTGATGGCCCTTTAATGTCTTTATGATCCAGCATTACTCAAAGACATGGTGCTGTCTGCCCTCCCTCCCTTCCCTGCTCTCCCTGCACCTCCTGCCCACCCAGGGTTAGGATTTGACGGTGCCAAGGTGACAGTTCACCACAGCACTCAAGGATTAGGCTCGGTCTGAAGGAAAGGGCTGCTGCCTGCTTTTATCATGCATGCAGCAAGTTGCATTCACTTCAGACTGACACGCTCCTTTACTGACATATTTGCTTGAGATATTTGGCTCTTGAATCACAGTCATACTCCGTATACTGTCAGTGTGCAATAAAGGGGTATGCAAAGCTGTGTGTTTTGTTTAAGTAGTGTATTCCATGCTCCACATCCTGGTGCAGTATTTCCCCAATTAGAGATGCACCACTCATTTGAATGAAACTCAAGAACTGCCTTCCAGTCTCCAGGCCTCTGCTCTCTCTCTGAGCTAAGCTGGGAGCACTGGCACCTACCAGCCTGGAGCCTGGCGAAGTGTTAAAAGAGCAGGATGGATTCCCCAGAAACACATTTACAGCTGGGAGGTGAGGACAGCATGTGCAAAGCTTGGTGAAAGGATCTCAGAGTCTGAAGGAGGCTTTGGGAAACCATCTGGGCAAGGAGTAAACTGTGGTGTAGGAGCCATTGCAAGAGTTGTAGAGCTGCTGTGCCCAGCTGTGATTCACCATGGGGAGAGTATGTGAGTAGTGTGGGTGCCAGGTGAGCCCTGAAGGCAGAGGGGAGTGAGGCTGATGGGCAGCATTGAGGAGGCATGGAAGAGTTTGGGCTACCAAGTCCAATGGGCAGGGATATTGCCCTGATAAAACAGCATGCTAGTTTGGATTATTTGGAGATTATCACAGCAGAAGTGCAAGAGTTATGTTCACTGCTGGGTAGAAGTGGGAATAACACAGCATAAAATTCCGAATTTCTCTGATAGAGAAGGAAAGAAACCAATTGTTAGGATCCCTTTCAGCCTAAGCAACTGCAGGTTTGCAGCGGTCTCCATCATTTGACCCAACACAGGAGGGCAGGAGCATGAGCAGCACATGAGCCCTGCTGGTTGCCGACCTGTGCGATGGAAGGGATGCATGTGGGGGCAGAGGACAAGGAGACTGCCTGCATGCCCACGGTCAGCAAGTGTAAAACAGTTGCTACCTATCCAAAAAAGTTTTCTTGGTAAACAGCTCATTTTGTTTCAGAAGCACAGAGCCCTCACTTCAACTTCTGCAGCACTCAGTTGGCAGTGTAGTGTAATAAAGGAAAGAATCAGCAATCATCACTGTAATGAAACTTCAGTTTTTCCATAGCTTGGAATATTACAGTAAAATACCTCCAAAAAGTGAGTTGCTCTGACTGACACGATAAGTATTAACATTGGGAAATCATTTTTCTGCATTAAATTTCCCTTACATTTTTTATTTCAGATGCTGTTTTTACATTGGTTTGATTTTTTTCAGACTCAAACAGGACCTTACATAAGACTTTAACTGCCCAATTTCTTCAGAAATCACTCATTTGTTCTTCTGTTGCAGGAAACCTGTTGCTAGCTAAGATATGCCAAGAAAATAAAACAGACCTTTTGCTCTTTTTTCCCATCATGCCACCCAGCTGCCCCAAAGTCTCATTGCTCTTTAATACCAAAGACTTTAATGCAGAGAGAGACAAATAGAAAGAGACTACAAGTACCTTTATATGGGGCATTTTGCCACTTGGCACAGGCCTTGGCTTGAGTCATTGTTTAATTGTATTTGCTGATCATAGTTCTGCCCTGGATAATTTTAGATAGATGGTATCTATTATAAAAGAAGAGGGCAGAAACACAACAAATTCACACTGCAAGGTGCCTGAATGCTTTTAAAATTTTATCTTTCCACTTAAAATCAAGAGCCTGGGAAATTAAAAACATCCACATTATATAGTTAGGAAATAGAGACTATGAAGCACCAACTCACCAAATATGTGCAAAATCCAGATGTAATTCATCCCTGGTGTTGCAGCTGGGATGAATTTTTTCCAAGGTCTGTACAAAATCCTTTAATTCTCTGGTCGTATTGCATGTGCCAGGCACTGTGGGCTGTGGATCCTTTTTGCCTAAAGTGCCCTCTGTGACCTCATTGCTGTGAAGGCTTTTCTATGGCATTGTGTGCATAAGCAGTCAGTGTAGATCATTCAGCCTAAAATACTGTTGCCATTAGCTAATGGTGGCAGGTTTATATATATAGATACATAAATGTATTTATCGTGCTCCCTTTGCATGTGATCCTGCAAGGTGAAATTCATTCATTACACACTCTGAGAATGGGGGTACCGTGCTTCAAACTGCAAGCTGAACTTTGAAACCAGAAATCTTTCTCTGTGTAGCTTAGTGAAGGTGCGTTACAGCATCCCTTCACCTGGATGAAAGCAGTCAAAGAACCACCATGAAGGCTGCAGGAAGAAATCTCCTCAAAATCTGGCAGGGGAAGTGCAATTCCAGCCGCCTAAAGTTTCTTTCTGGAACAGTCTGCACACCATCGAGGGTCCCATGCAGCTGTGCCATGCTTGAGAGCTATCTTGCAAAGCAAGAATCCAGTTCTTTTCAGCAAAACTGTTTCCAGGTGCAGAGCTCTGAACTTGATTCCGCATTCCCAAGAGCTGCTGCAGCTGTGGCAACACTGCCAGAAAGTAATTGTTATTACTTCAAACATTAAAAAATGTTTTCTGTAGCTCGTTCTCTCTTAGAATTAATGGTGGATGCTTAGAAAGCCAAAATGCCAAAACCAAACCAGAACACTGTTGGGAATTTGGCATGGAGTTTGGCGTGGCTGAGGGCAGGCTCCAGGTCATGTGCATGGATGGGACAGGACAGATTTTCCTTGCAGGAGTGATTCCTGGCTTTGTTTTCAAATTTTCTTTCTTGTTCTCCAAAGAAAGTAGGAGAAGTAAGGATAGATCACGTGTCAAATACCAGGTGGAGTGCTGCTGCCTTAGGTCTTTCATCCTTAAATTGACAAGGATGTCAGGAGTTTCATAAAAACCAAAGGATGTCCTCTGTTCAGCAAAGGCAAATGTTGGCACACGGATACCTCACTCCCAACAAATACTGAGGAGGCATTATATCTCCTCACTAAATGAGACTGTCAAAGAAAGCCACTTTCAAGAAATCAACTTAAATAATGGCACATGGAAAATACTGCAGATTAGCTCCTCTTGACTATTTCCCTTTTCCCTGACCTCACTGGAGCCATTCAACCTGAACACTGTTCTTTGTGACCAATGTGACAACCAGAAGAAATGTCATGCCACTCTCAGCGCTGACCAGCAGCCTTCCAGCCCTGGTCCTCTGCCAGCATCTCTCGGCACCCTGGTTGAGCCTTCTCCCAGCTGTTTTCAGCATGCAACAAGAGCTGCTCTCAGTGCCTCCTTTCCTTTCTGGATAGGTAACATGGGTGAAAGCCTCAATAGCAATAAATTATTAGTATTTGTGGAGGGAAATTGTCAGTATTTGTAATGCCTCTGGTAAACTCTGCCTTCTTAAAGGAAGCACCAATGATTCATTACAGCGTTTTAATTAGAGAGCTACCTGTAATTAACAAAGGGATGCTATATTTTAGATCTGTGAGGGTAGTGAGACACTGGAACAGGTTGCCCAGTGAGGTTTGTGGATGCCTCCTCCCTGGGGCTTTGAGCATCCTGGTCTAGAGGGAGATGTCTCTGCCATTGGAAGGGGGCTGGAATTAGATCTTGAAGGAACCTTCCAATCCCAACCATTCTATGATTCTATGATCATTTTTATTAATCACTGGTGCTGCACAGGAGTTATATTCTCAATTACTTGTAATGTTCTTTTGCCTTTTTTCTACTTCAGGGTGGAGTTTGCTGTTTTCTTAAGACACAACCAGCCTGATGCAAGGCTCTGCTAATGTGAGCACGGTGTTGTATGTGCAAGTTATTCTGAATGTTCTTGAGAGGAAAAAAATATCAGTTGTTGGGCTTTTAATGCTTCGCTTCTTCTGCACTGCAACTCATCAGCTGGAACTACGGCATATCAGTTATCAGTGTTATAACCTAGTAAAGACCCAGTGGTAACACAACAGAGCAACTTTCAAAGAGAATGTATTTTGTTGTATTATGCTTTGGAGATCTATGTATCAAACTGCAGAAATCTAGCTCAGGATGACCACGGATATTAATTTCCTACACTATGCCACTGACCATTCATCTATGTGTGCTTTAGAGACAGCAAGAGACAGTCTTGAAGATCGTTTCCTCCTTAAATAGACTGTGATGCTGCAAAAGGTGGTGGAAAAATTCCTGAGAAGCTTCACACTGTTGGCGTTAGCAGTTAACACCCTTCTTGTGTATGACAGGGCATGTGAAGGAGGTGCATGGCCACCTAAGCTCCCTGCAAAAAGCAGGGGAAAATTGTTCAGAGCTGTCAGTGCTACAAGACTTACATTTATTCCTCGCTGTTACATGTGCACACTGCAGCCCCTAGACTAGAATTTTCAGGCTAGGTCTTTGCAGCCCTCAGTGGGCTGGTGGAAGCATTCCTGCAGAGCACAGCCTCGTGGAGAGGCTGGAGCTGCAAAGTTAGTCTGAATGCTAATTGCATGTGCAATTGGGATGGATGGGAGTGGGAAGAGGTTATTCTCAGAGATGTCTCCATCCAGGTGCAACTGGCGTGAGCCCACCAGTGCTCTCCTTGATCGCAGAAGCAGCAATGTGGCTCTCAGCCTTGGAGCAAGAGGTACATGTGGGCATGCTGGGTGTCCAGCCAGCTTTGCAGTGCAGCTCAGATAGATTTTTCCAGTCTTTTTCTCCAGTGTCTGCCTTCACTACTGCCTTACCTTCCTCTCACAAATCTTCATCTGAGTACAATTGGTATTGTTTATTTTGCAATCATTGGGAAACTTTTTTTTTTTAAATCATTTGTGAAAAAAAAGGAGGTTCATATAACACTATTTTCTATCGCTTTCAATTTCCCCACTGATTGATACAGATATCAGTGTAGCCAGGAATTAGAATAAGCTTACCAACTGTAAGAGGAACCTTCTCAAACACCCTCACCACCTTGCCTAGTACCTCCCCTCCCACCCTGTAATTCAAAACCAGAGACAAGGGAAGCAATCACCTGTGCTTCCTTAGAGATTTAAGGATTAGAGATTTGGCCTTAAACACTTTACCAAACAGAAACCGTCAAGTGAATCACAGCCTTGTGAAAATCCCTGGCAGGGAAACGTGGATTCTGGGGCTCCCAGATGGTTAACCATGCCCTTGTTCTTAGCTTCTCTGAAGAGTGCATGGAAGGATTCGCAGCTAGAAATACTAGCGCCCGCCTTTATTTATTTATTTTATTTTGGCAGTCCTCCTTTGCCTGCACGATCATGTTTCTCTCGAATGGAGAGTGACTGAATGTTAGTGTTTACCAAGCGGTAAACACTTTATTGCATCAATGTGTTTATAAGCTCACACAGATTTCAAGGTACCAGAGAAGGTCCTGGAGGTCCCTCTCGCTTACTGTTGCTGAAGGTAAGAGTGGAAAGGAAGAAAGAAGAGAGCAGAAGATAGAAAGGAAAAAAAAAAAAAAAAGAAGAAAAAGAATTAAGAAGCTAATAACATAGAAATCTCGCTGCCTGAGCTGTGTCTCTTGCTGTGTTTGAATGATTTTTCTTTGTAGACAGCTTTGCACGGCACTATTTTTAGAATCTCTTTAATAATTGAGCTGTAGCGATTGTGCTCAGCAGTTAGAACAGGCAGGGAAAATAGCATCTCAAAGAAACAGTGTGCCAGGGTAATAATTTAAATCAAACTGCATTATACTGCATCTCGCCTTCTCCCCCTTCCCCAGAAAGGTGAAATGCTGCAGAGCCATGAACACAGGGGAAAAATGAAAATTGGGCAAGTTTACAGCACGTAATAAAATACATCAAGAGAGTTTATGTCTTAGAGGTGGAGCAGAGGAAGAGGAAGAGGTCAGCTGCTAACGAATTGCTGTTGCTGAATGCTTTACATGGGGCTGCCTCAACTTCCACCGTCAGCTGTGAATTAGGAGAGAGCAGCCTGGCTCTACGCTGCAGCAAGAGACTTGCCACAGAGGGAAAGCATTAGTCAAACCATGCCAAAACAAGCACAAAATCACAGGAAAATCCAGTTGTATTTCCCATGTTTGCTGTGCTTGGATATGGTCTGGCTGCACAATCCAGTTTGTGCTATCCAGCAAGGACCTGAGAGCCTGCCTTGTCCCCACTAATTGCACTGTATGGCTGGGACAAATAAAATCCTGCTTGCCAGTACTGATTGCAACCTTCTGTTCCTGGTTTCTCTCCTTACAAGTAGAAGATCCAGAGTTGTTTCAGGATGAGGTGTGGGCAGCAAATCCAGAGTAAATGGGTAAATGTCTAATATCACTTGAAAATGTAGAACAGCTACAATGACAATGCGTAGATTATTACAAACTATTTTGAATTTTAGGTAACTTTCTCTAGCCAAATGCTTACCAACATTTGAAAAGGTTAGCAGTTGCTGATATTTTTGTACTTTAGTGCTCCTAGAATGTAATGCTGTTATTTCAAATATAATTTGATATTAATTTTGTTTTTCATTATTTTATGACAATCTTTTTACTATTGATCTGCCCAAGCCTGATGACATGGTTAAATCCTCTTTAAGATTTTTGAGGAATTAGCTTTGCAGTTCCAAATTGGTTGTCTTGTCTTATGTTAATACACTTCATTACTGTACAGACAGAAAATACTTTGAAACAGAAAAAGAATATAAAGTATTATGATTAGCACTAAATAGTGGCTGGCTTTAAAGATAGAAAAATCAGAAATTTTCTGCTATCATCTCATAATATAATATTACAGCACAGTAATAATTAGCATCCATCTCTGAACAAAACTGTGGGAACTTGTAAAAAAAATCAGTTTCAAAAGAAAAATGTTGAGCTTCTATTCTCCAGAATTTTCTTTTAATGTAAAACTCTTTAGCAGATAAAGACTTTGAGCATTTCTTTGCAGTCAAAGAATCTGGGTGTTGAGGTGATCTCCTCAAGATGTCTCAAAACTGTGAGTAAGCTGCACAACGATTTGCTGGCTTTTTAGAGCAGGACCTTACCAGGTGATGACCATAAAGTAAGGTACTAGGAAGTTTGATTTTCCAACCAGCATACTGAAGATCCCCTTCAGCATTCCTTTATTCAAACTTTTTATAATTATTGGAGATTATTCTTCATTGTTGAAACTCAAATCCTTCTCTCATAACGCCTTCTTCCACTTCTTGGGCAGTTTGTATGAAATAATAATATTGACATTGTGATGTGAGAAATATTCCTGTGATCAGAAGCTACTGCCAGAGCTAAGAGCTTCCCTTCAGACTTCAACCACTTGGCTGTCAGGGTGAAAAGGCTCTTTCTGAAAAACAATTATAATAGCCTAGGTCACAAAGGTCCACAAAAAGTATTAGGAATATAATTATATGGCACTAGCCTTTTCTTCTGTTCTGACCCAATTTGGGAAAGAGTCCTTTCTATGAAATTCAAGCAGAATCTTAAAACCAATTCCCTTCTATGTTTTGTCTTGTTGGGATTAAAAAGCTGAAAAAGAGTGTTTCCTTTTTAAAATGGTGTGTACTTCTTGCCTTGCTCCTACTAAGGCTGATTTTTACAGATAATGCTGTTGAAACTAAATTTCAAGCTCCCATTTTTTGACCAAATTGATGTTGTTGTATCCTAGTTCATGAATTGTATGTTGACCTGGTTCCCAGAATATCTGGTTTAATTTTGGAACTGTCAAGCAAAACAAAAAGTAAGGCAGAATATGTTGCAAGATAAGTAGTTCCTCTGCAAACACGGAGATAGCATCCCAGTTGAAGTGTCTACTGCCTGTCTGCAGGCAAACTAGTTTGAAAATTAAAAATAAGATTGCTACATTCATAAATAATGAAGTAATCCTTGCAGGCTTGTGTCAGGGGCTGTGTCAAGAGTTGGTAGTTTGGAGACTGAGCTGATCATGACAAAGCTACTGCCAACTTGCCTGAGATGTCACGAGGCTGTAGGAGCCAGCAGTGGGAAGATCAGTGCATGATTTAGGACAGATTGCTTATTTTTTAGGTAATGATGAGTTTGTTTTGAGACGAAGATGTAACTAAGAGACTCTTTGCTAAGCCCACAATCCATAATTTTCTAATATATCATCATAGGAAGATTAGCTTGAGAAACTAATTACAACTGGCTTCTGGATGGGAGCAATATAAGGAGTAGAAATATCTAGGACATATCTGTTGCGGGTCAGCAGATCCACACATAGGAGAGTGAAGGCTGTGGGCCCAGAGGTCTTGTCCCAGAGCTGAGATTGTGATGGATGACTCTGGTGGTATGGCACAGGGAAATGTAAAAGCACATGGGGAGAGCACTCTGATCTCACCAAGGAGAAACTTGCATTACTGTATGTAATTTCTGTGGGGAGCTGATCGGAGAAAGGGAGCAGTGCAAGGCAGCACGCAGGCAGTGCGATTGCACAGTCAAGTTGGTCTCGAAAGTATGCTGGAAGATAAACTTGGCCTTCAATTTTAAAAGAAAAACTTTTTAAACTTGTTAATGTCATATACAGCAGGATATTTATAGCACTCTCTAAATGTTAAGCAGAGGGAAATATCACTGCTAGACAGTGGGCTTTTATATGAGTAAAAAATATGTTTCACTTTTCTTCAGCTGATAAGGAAAAGTTATTAGATGTAGTAACCGAGGGTGAGAGGGGTATGAATAGGCAATAAAAAAATTAATTGTATTGTTTTCTTTTCAGTATCATATTTGATTTTATGCTTACTGAATGTTGGCTTCTATTTATTGTGGTGCCTGAGTGCTGGAGTTATATTTAAATATAAAATATGTATTAAAAAAACAAAACAAAAAAAAACCCAGCAGTGTGGCTTTCTTGGCACAAAAAATTCATTGTTTATGGTTTACAGGTTGGCTGATATGCAAAGAATATGTGTGAGTAACATCCCTCTGCAGAAAGATAGAAATATACATATATCATTATACTCACAGGCGTTCAGCAGAATGGCAATTTTCAACTTCACAGACTTTCCTAAAGCTCAGCTGCATGAGCCAATTGGACCCATGAAATTGAAAATGAGCTCAGATTGGTTCGGAGGGATTAGGGCTACAAAAAGCATCCTTAGAATGGTGATCTTGGCCTCCTGGAATTATTCACATTGACCCTCAGAAATTCTAACTGGAAACTTCATTTGATGGAATTTGTGATGTGCTGGAGAGAAGAGTGGACCTGTGGTCCCAGAAACGGCTTTGTGGCTTAAATGTTGCGAGCTCTCAGCTCAAGCCTGACTTCTCCAAAGCTTGAACAGATCTATTTAGTATTTGGAGGTTTAGGTGGATTATGTGTCAGCTGGAAAGCCCACAAGGCCTAACGGCTCATGTAAGCTTGGTAACACCTCTTGTGTTCTTCTTAGCCCTGCTTTTCTGAATTATGAGTGACGGGAATTAGCGTTTAATTTAATAATTTTATTTTCAGCCAAGGAGAAAAAAAGAGGAAGCTAACATTCAATTTCTCCTAACCTCTTTCTAGAAAGGCTGAAATAGAACAGTGTCAAAAAACTGGAAAATCCATCAGGCTTTCAGTGTTCTTCATCTAAATACAAAGTCATCTTTCACCACAGATTACTAAACTAATAACAGTAATTCCTGCCTTTTGCTATTCCCATTCCCCAATGTCCTAGCTTCATGGAAATGTAGGTGAGAAAAAAATACTCAGAAAGAAATACAGTAGCTGAAAAAGCTCTGTCTTGGTGCCAGAAATGAAAGTACCCGGCTGTTGGGAAGGTGCCTGTTGCCCATTGCAGCGTATGCCATTCTCAGCTCTTCTGTGTTCAGCCATTAAGGGGTAATGAACTTCTTAATACCCATTTGTTTACAGAGCTGGCTGACAGAGGGATCATTTAATCTGGCTGCAGTGTATTTTTTCAGAAGTTATATCCTTCCACTCTTCCTGCTGCGATATTTTTCTTTGTGCAGCTAGCAAAGGCACTGTCTCAGAGAGAAAAAGAGCTTTTACAGATTTTGGGATCACTCAATGCACCAGTTAGCTTTTAAATTGTGACTGTCAGCAATTGTATCAAAGCAGAACTGCAGTCACAGTCTCATTGCACCATCTGTGCGTACGATAAAAGACACGTTCATTTAAGGATATGCTAAAAGGGAAATAGGTAAGAAATTTGAGTTTCCCATATCCATGGGCACTAGGCTGTTGTGCAGTGCACCTATATTCTACACTCCATCTTGCTGTAAAGAGTTAATTTTTTACTTTTTTTTTATGAAGATTGAGAATCAACAGTAAAATATATAATAAGCTTTTGAATCTATAGTTAAATATCTTTTTTTTTTCTGCAGAGGAATTATGTTATTTATTTATTTTTTTTTCTGGAGGCTTAAGAGAAGCTGCTGTTTTCATGACAGCATCTTTCCGCCATTGTTTTTACTCAGACTGGCCTTTGCTAACATGCAGTCATTATCCCCACTTAAGATGCCCACTGTAAAATGACCTGCTTTCTGTGTTGGCTAGAGGGAGTGAAATTATTGTTTCAATCATGTTTGATAGTCCCATACTGAAAAAGAAACCTTAGAAATGAAGAGTAATGGAAAGAAAATGACCATTTCATCCTAGCCAGGTAGACACAGCAGAAGGCATGTGAATGTTAATTATACAGGAAATATAAAATCTATTCATTGTTATGTTATCAAATCACTTGGGATAAGACAGCAGGCTACTGTGAGATGCTGAATTTACTGAAGAATTCATTTAAAACTATATTTTAATTTGAAAACCTAATTAACCAATTTGCCTGTAAACACATGGAGATATTGATTAATTTATCAAGAACCTGAGTAGAGTCCTATATACAGGGTAATTTAGTTAAATCCAGTTTGAAGAGCAAAAGTCAGTTCAAATTTATCAAGGGGATGAATATATATATATATATATATATATGTCTTTACAGAATATATGGAAATGCATATTCTGGTGCTGTTTTTGTATGTAATCATCTGTTCTAAAATATTTCTTTGATAAGAAGGTATTATCAGACTGGAAAGTAATTTAAGACTTTGTATTATATTTGGGCAAATATGTACTTCTTGCTAATTTATTACCATTAGATACTTTAATGTATAAATGGACTCACAGAAAATTTGCACAGCTCTCAGGATGCAAATGTGCCTCATGTTGAAGAAATCATATAGGGATTTTATGGTACCATTAAGGCTGACCTTAGATAACTGGTTAGTGAGATTTTATGCCATCAATGCACCATTCATGCTAAAGTGCTAACCCGGCACTGTTACGGCTCCTTAAGTGAAATGGAGCTCCTTAACAGTTATTTTACAGTTGTTAATCATCAATACGTAATGGTCAGGTCTTGTATGCTTCACTACCATTACTTAAAGTAGGAAGAAAAATAAGGAATTTAATAGCACCATAATTATCCTGTGCTGACATATTACATCCCTAATACACCATGAGCCAAATTTTCAAACTGCTGCTCAGGCTAAGCTCTCAAATGAACCAGGCTCCAGTTCTGCACTTCAGTTAGCAAAACTGCAGGGCAAAATCTAGTCCAGTGATCATTTGGGGGAGAAACCCAGTTGGTTCAACTGGAGACCTCCTGTTGGCTCTGTGCAGCACCAGTCAGCAAGCCTGAGGAGATGGGGAACCTGTGGTCATGCTGTAGCATAGACATTGCTGGTATTTCTTCCTTATGCTAAAATTAAGAGTACCTGCTTACACTTTCAAGATTGAAGAGCAAGACTAGATAACTAGGCATTAAATGTAATATTAAGTACTAAGGAGCAATTGCTTTCTAGTTCAGCAGTTTCAAGAAGTTTGTACAGATATGAGGCTTCAGGCCTAAGTGACTTTTTGTGACTAAACTTCCTTTCGGCAGTGGTTGATATGGATCTGTATGTAAATACAGATCATGAACACAGCAGGTTGGAAGTGAGGTTTGAAGAGGGATCTCTGGACCTCTACATCAGGTCCATGCACGTACTCACGGCATAGGAAGGGCACACATCCTTGTATTTGCACAGACTTTCTTTGACGACTAACAGTCAAAAAAAAGCAGAGAGCAAACTTGTGACACCTGCAGCACCTGCTGTAGTACAGCCCTCAAAACTCATCTAAAACTGTCAGTTTTATTTCAGAAACTGTTTCTTGTACCAGGAGGAAGACAGTGCTGGAAGATGACAGGCAGACACCATCGCATCCATGCAGATACTGCTGTGGATGAAGCAGGTAGCACAACCAGACTCTTCCCTTTTTAAAAACAAATAAACAAACAAACAAACACTTCTTTTAGTTATCAGTAGATCTGTCTACTCCCTTGATAGATACTTTCCAAAGCGTGTGCTTTGGGCTAAATATCATTGAAATTTCATGCATTGCCACCAGTCTGTTTCAATGAACAAAGCTATGCAAAAAGCTGTATATTTTTGCCTTACTAAAACCAAGCAAACAGAAGAACCACTCTGGAAAACTTTCCTGAAAAGCCCCATTTCCCCAAAGACCTGAATCAGATCTTTGAAAATAGCAGTGTTTTTGGAGATGTGCATTTTGCTCTTCCCAAGAGCATCCACTAAAATTACATAAAGTCTTACGACTACTGCTCAGACATGTGCAGTAGATATTCTTAAAAAAAAAAAAAGAAAAAAAGAAAAAGAAAAAAACTAGTAGCTATTTTTCCTCCTGCTTTCTCAGCATTTTATACACTAAATTCACTAAATAATTCACCTGTCCAAGGCTACAGCTACAGAGTGAGTTAAAACAATCAGTCTTGACACTGCTGGGTCATAATATGCTGCACAAAGATGTTGGCTCATGTTATTATTATTCAAAATTGTCTGACATGCACAGATTATATATGCCACATTTCTCATGAAGGTCTTTTACAAGTCCCAGTTTTCTCAAGAACATATAACGTGTGTTTTATCAGCTCTTCAGTACGTGCTGCTGCCTATAACGTGTTCAATTATGTGCACAGATTTTCAATGGTCTTCAGTTACTTGAAGTGGTTGATCAGTCAAGTTGCTGACAAACGAACAGCTGTGTTTACTTTTGTTGGTATTTTGTTTGACCAAATTGTTTTGATCCCTTTAACAAAGAAAAAGCCATTTTGATTCTGTTTTTGGTTCAGATAAAAACCGAGCTCGGTTTACATAGGATTGCAGCTTAACTAGAGCTCTGCACTCCACATGTACTGCAGATGATGAGGATGAAGGCCTCAGACATCAACCCAGTCAAGAGGTTTGAGCTGATCGAGTCTCTCTGGGTCACCAGTGGTGAAAGAAGAGTCAATGGAGTAAAGTCTGGGGGACAAGAAAGCAAAGAAACTTGGAAATGAAATATCAGAGAAAGTGAAAAGGCCAGGCATAACTGTATAAATGGCACTGGTCTGTGTACTGCAAGGAGTGTCAGGATAAGCTCCTTATCTTTGGGATTTTATGATAAATAGCATATAAGGGAAGAGGAACGAACCTGTGCTACAAGACTTGTGTTTGTGGCAATGATTATTATACAGTGAGAATGATCATGGGGCAAGAAGAATGTTGAGATCACAATTAGGAGCTTTCAGCAAAGCATTACACTTGAATACATGCAAATGCATTATTTCTAGAACCTGAAGTGCTTCTTCAAGGACCTTGAATGTAAGCCTTGCTTTTAGAAAGCCCATTCCCCCAGCAAAGTGTGTGTTTAATTCCCTTTTAGCGTTAGTGCACCGAACAACACTAACCTACTAGATCTCCACTAGGAAATGACATAATTAGCTTTGCCTGTGTCATTTTAATTAGACCCTCCCCACTCTGCACATAAATATTTTACTCTTTGCGAGATAGCCTTTAACTGCATGATCAAATTCTTCCCTCTGAACTCATGCTTCGTTCATTGCAAATAATAGATCCGGTACAGTAACAAATACATACTGTGCAGCAAAGGGTGCTGTTTATCTACAGATCTCCTGTCTCATCTGCAGAAGAAATTAGGGGTTGTGTAGAAGAGCTGAAAATGGAAAAGTAAAATTATCATAGTGAAATGTTTTCCTGAAGGCTTTTATTCCTGCTTCTGTTACGTTGTTCTGATGCAATATTAATTAAAAGAAGAAAAAGGTAAGAAAGCCTTTAAAAATCCCATCTGAATAATTCTACAAACTTTGCTTCTGAACAGAAAATGTTGTCCTTTAACTGAGATTCAGATACTGACCATGTGAAAGCAGTACTGCTGTTTCACTGGTTGCTTCAGTCATGGATCCAATGTGTTTGGGTTTTTTTATGTGTGTGTTTGTGGCACTGAATAAGAACCATACTACTCTGCTGGTCATACTTCTCAGATGAACATATAGTAACTACCAGATAAGCATCCAAAACTGGGAGCTGAGAGGCATATGATTAAACTCTCTAAGCAAGTTGAATACCTCTCTAAATGCCTCTTTAAATTAAAATCTGACCCTCAATTCTGGTTATTTAAAATTATTACTGCCCCCTTCTCATCCCACAGACTTTCAAAATGAAAAACAGAATTTTCCAAATTTGCTTGATTTAGTGATGCGCCAAGGAAAAGTCTATAAGTAGATTGTTTCATTCAAAGCAAGGAGTAGAGTGGAAAGCCAAACCACTAGCACTCACTGATGAAAATAAAATACTGAATATGTTCTTAGAAGGTGAATCCCTTCTATCCAATGTATTGTAAGGTACAAGGAATCCACAAAGCAGTAGCATGTGAGCATATGATTAAAAACTCTAAAGCTGTCTCATGAACAGAGATAAATGAAGTTCCTCAGGCCAAGTGAAGCTGCTTAAGAAAGCTGGAAGTTAGGAGTAGTCTTGAGAGTGAAGTATTCAGAAAGGTGCAGGTGAGTGTGCTATTTATAATCCTCTGCAGTTCATCATATTGTTGTCATCATTGCACATGCAGACTTGTATGCAATTGTAGGAAATTTTTCCGTAAGATCAAGTTTCTTTCCATGTAAGAGTGACTGTGATGTGTTTTATGAGTTTTTGGTTTTTTTTTTTTTTGCTAATTTTGACTCTGAGTTTTTAGGATGTGCCTCCTCTCAGCATCACTCAAAATATTTTTTCTAAAGTTCACTGTTCTATTTTCCAATTAAAAAAAAAAAAAGTAGTCCAAATTTACCCTTTATTTTAATCATGAACACTAGGACTTACCGTAGGCTGTTTTGTAATAAACTGTTTTAATTACAAGTAGGGCTGGCCATGAGACAATTTCATAATGATGCTGCATTGTGAGCTGTGACTTATACCTCTGTCTCTTTCTTTCCCTGAGTTTTCCATTCCCTGAACCACTCTTTTGGTAAACATAAACTTGGTACCAGTTTAGTCACTTAGCTGGCACTAATGATTAGAAATAGTGAAGTGGCTGATCCAGGATTTTTTAAGTGATTGTGGAGTTCAATTTACGAGGAATCACAAAGGAATGAGTTACACTAGGGGAAAGAAAATCTCATTACATCAAATACAAGCGTAAAAAGCAGCAGAAGTGCAAACATGGACATTCTCACCTTCTGTGTCAATTCAGTGTTAAGAAGCTGCACTTGAGTGGCCTGTTACTGGTTGGAGCACAGCAGAAAAGATTAATCAATTTATGAAGTGCTTAATCTTGCCTCCCAATCTAAGTTCAAAATCTTGGTTAGCTGCTTTGAACTACGAAGGACCTTCTAGTTTCATTAAACAACTGACAGCACACTGGTACTCAGAATGCAGGTCCTTAGAACCAGATGTGTCTGGATTATTCAATATATTGAGTAATTTAAAGCTTTTAGGTTTTCAAGGAGACAATAACTCAAGTACAGTATACAACAGCAAACAGAAACATTCAGTATTTTTCACAGCTTCTGAACCCTCCCTTCTATACAGCTCTAATTTCTTTTGTGATCATGCGTCAGAACTTAATGAAAAAGCTAAGAGCGTCAGTGATTTAGGGAAACAAGCAAAGCAGTTGATATGCCAGGAATAATAATGTACTATTCCCTTTATTGAAAGTGCCTTGAGTAGTTTTATCCTGCAAGTGAGATATGCTTTGGTATAACTCCGGATCAGAATCATCTGTGCGTTTTCTTCCACTGAGTCTCATGGTGGCAAGAAATAGTAGGTAATGTATGGGTATCATTGCTACACCAAAGTTTTCTCTAGGTGTTTTTTTTTCCCACTTAATAACTGTCTTTTCTGATGATACAGAAAGTCATCTCTGGTCCTGTGAAGAATGTCTGAGAAGCAAAGTCAAAGAAAAGCTGAGCTGGGGTTTTACAATAGAACTAGGTGACAAATAAAAGCATCTAGGAGGAAAAAAAGTCTAACACGGAATGTAAAAAGAAAAAACGTCTTTTCTTTTCTGAAAAAAAAAAAAAGCTCTATATTCAGTCAGCAACTATCCTGACAAACTATTAGCTTGCAGAAGATGTGATAGTGCAGAAGGCTTCATTATCTGATGAATGACCAGTTTACAGGATCACAGATCCATCATCTGTCACTGAACTTCTGTGTGGCTTCCCTGGAAATTCCAGATTTTATTTAGGCAGTCAGTGGTTGCCTACGATGCATGGGATGCATTTACATTCAGAACTTACGTTAAATCACCTTTTGTCTTTTATTTTCTTATGCTTTAAGTAATCTGTAAATTTCTTCAACACCCTCTGACACTTGGCAGCAAAATTCATGTGTAGCAGGTTTTTTTTTCCCTTCTTCTTTTCTGCTGGAACAGCATCCAGGGAGACTGTTCTCCTGTCACAGACCATCACTAGGGTTTCCTGTCAACGGGTATCAATGCTCCTTTTCCATTAAGTCTACTCCTCTTGGCAAGAATTGCGAGCCACATCAAGTAACCTTCAGATCACCATTCAAGGCGCACCATTTGCTGTTTATGTATTTTTTGAGGAGGGTGGTTTTGCAAAAGAGAATACATAATTCATGTACCAGGTGCAATTTCTTGTTCTCACTGTGCTACTGCATGGTATATAATAGTAATCAGTAAATTAACAAATATATATATTGGAAGTGAAGGGGCCATGGTGGGAAATCAAAATATGTGGATATTTTTAGTAGGTAAGCTGGAAATGAAATGCTGCAGTCGTATGCTACAACCACTCTTCGCATCTATTTTATTTACCCCACATGTCATGCATTGGGGTCCACCTACATTGATTAGAAGTTTAACTGGTACTGGAAGGATCATGAAATAGAGATGTAGGCTTAAGTTAGCTATAAATGTAAAGACACGTGCTTAAAAGTGAAAGCAAGAGAGGAAAAAATGGATCACAGCTTCAGATGCTTTTCAGTTATTCAGGGAGGTGAAACAGTTTTACAGTATTAATTAACATTTTAGGGCATGCTATATCTAAGTAGCAAGAGACTGTTTTGTGTTTGTATGTGAGTGTGGGAGGTGCTGTTTCACAGCAGAAAGATAGAAATAAATAAGAAGCCATCATTTTCTGAAAAGTAAGATTTTACTCGTGGTACAATAAATAGATACACACAATGTTTTACTATCAAACAAAGAATTTTGATATTTTGGTTAATGGTGTGTATGGGAACTGTTGAATCTTGGCCTGAACCACTGATTGATCACCAGAGATGAGCACTGAGTCAGCTGCAGGAGCACAGGTGAAGGCAATGCACATGTGTGACCAGAAGGGGTGGAGCCTGGCTCCACCTCTCCCAGACCCCATTTAAGTACTGACCACCACTGGGGAAGGATCTCTTGTTGGAGATCCCTCTTGTGTGGAGTTCCAGGTAAGCCTTGACCTTCAGTGATAGGTGAGCCCTTCTTAATTTACCAGGTGTCTTTATACTATCTGGATAACCCATCCTAATATATACTGTCCATCTTCATTATGTTGTGTGGGTGCTGTTCTTTTAGGATATTCACCCTACCTGGTGTTAGGAAAAGTAAAATAGGTAAAGGGAAAATGTGAGGGGTATGTGTCTCTCTCTTTTGCTGTTGCTTATTGCCTCTCCTTGTCACCGATAACCAAAAAGTTCCTCCTCCATTTCACATGCACCGAAGACCCTAAGAAAAGCTGCCTGGTTCTTTTCTCCTCATTCTGTAGTTCAAACACTGGAACCCACAAGGGGGTTCCTCCTTAGCTGCAGAGAATTCAGTGTGGAGCAAAGCCTTTCGGCCTGTACGGATCCTTACCGCCTTACTCATTGCCAGCATTCCTCAAGCATTGCTCCCTTTCATCCCAGCCTCATGGGAAAGGATGCCAACTTCAGCCCCTTCATATCAAGCTTCCTCTTTCCACTGCCTCACACAGTATGAAACATCTACCTAGTTGTGGTGTTCATGGGACACCTGCTCTCTGTTCATAAGCCTCTCCTAGGTGCAGCATTTCTTTCTTGACAGGTTGCATGCAGGTAAATGCATGTATCAGTGGTTGAAAAATGCAAGAAATCTTTAAAAGCCTAGATTATTGCCTAGAGTGCAGTTACCTTCTTGTCATCTTTGGTTGTGTATATCTTTTTGTATTTGTGCTTTTGAGTCTTAACTTTTGTTTCTTGATGCCAAGATAGTGATTTGCAACAAGAAAAAAGTATTTTATAGGTGTTCCCGGTGGAAGGTGTTGATATTTTAGTATCTGACCATTGTAATGATCCCACGTAGGCATATAAAAGGAAATTGAACTGAATGGAAAAAAAGCTGTGACTAAGAATACATTAGTAACAAACAGCAATTGAAAGCAGTTGCTTGTAAACACCAGGAAAGAAATCTGCCTTGCTGGAAAAAGAAAAAAATGCTCAGTTTTCAAAGGGACTTAGGTAAACAGTAGACTAAATGGTGGACAGAATCAGAATGAAATAAAATGCCTGAGGAGAAATCTTGGTATCAACAGCAATTACACATCTTAATACGTCATTTATAGGATATTGGGGATGATTACGACAGGTGTCCAATTACATATTCTGTTTATAATTAAGCCATTATCTGATATCATTTTAAAACCACTCAATACCAGAAATCGAAGGACACAGCAGCAGGTTTTCTGTTTTTGTTTGTTTGTTTGTTTTTTTGTAGGAGCCTATTCTTTGTGAATCTCTGTGGCCAACTGTGTATTGATGTCTACAATTCTGTTGTTAAAGAAATCATCAATCAGTCATTATGATACAATGCTGGATGTGCTGTGACCTTACACTCAGACTACTGCAGGCCAAAATATTGATATGATTTATTTTCTAAGGTTTTGTGTTATAGAAGTTAACTGACAATTCAATAACTCAGCAGCCTCCTTGAATATAGCTTCCTTATATTGTTTGCTTCTCATGAAGCAAAATGTGAGGGGAAAAACTCAGCTGAGAAACGCATTCCCAGCCAGATTTTCTGACTCTTTCAGGAAATATCTCAGTGAAGTGTGTAAGAAACTTGAATTATAGAATACCTCATCAACTCACATTCATTGCTTTGCCGTTGTTTAGGGCAGATTTGGGTAGAAAGAGAATTTTCCAGCTTCTTGCAATTCTGATAAAGAGAAAAGATACTTCTAGTATAGTTGAGAGAATGTTTGCATACAGCTATATATTATGTACCTTTGTGTTGGGCAGATCACCTGAAAAAGGCAAGTTTCAAGTCAGATTGCGGGTTTTGAATTCAGATATCTGAGCATGTTTTAATTTTGAAGAGTACAAGGAATACATTTGAGCAACAATTGTTCAAAGATGAAACAGTTTCCTAACTATGAAGGTTTGTTAGGTTTCTGATATCTTGAACTTTTGAAGACTGATGGAAGCTAAAACTCTTGTGCCACTTTGACAAATTGTGATCTTTCTTTGAAAGGTAACAATAAAAGAGGTGGCTATTTAAAAGTGGGTCCAGATCTGCATCCCAACAGCATGACTCATGCTTCTAACGCTCTTTCTGTGCCTGATACATCAATGTCTCCTACTCTGCTTAGGCCTCGTTTTACAGCAAGAGATAGGAGAGAGGACTTTTTACAACATGTATGGCAAAATCTCCAGCTGATAGTGTAGGCAGGAATTTACTAGTTTACCAGTTCAGAAGGACTGCTGCCAGCCAGCATTACTGTGCATTACTAAGCACAGTGAGTTTCTTGTCTTTGAGACCATATTGCAGAGGTACAAGAAGCTCCAGGCTTCTTGAATGCAGCCCTGTTCTGCATTCCCCGTGCCTGGAGACCCACAGAGCTGGGGCTTCTTTCTGAATGAAAAAGATAAGATAGTGAGGCACTTGTGCCACAGCACCAAACAATTTCACGATGCCTGGGATGATGTGTCTAAGCAAGATAAGGAGGGAGAATTTCTAACTTGCATTTGTGCATGTGTTTGTGTATGTATATTCACACACACACGTATGTGTAAGCCTCACAATGTGGCCTTGTGCTAGAAGGTTCAACTATCTAAATGTAAACAAAAGATGCCTTCTTTATCTAAAACAACAAAATGTTGAGTGAAATACTCTGTACACATCGCTCTGGGGAAGGCTGCAGCCTTCAGATACTTCCATGAGCATTCAACTGAGTTGCTATTTGTATTACTGCATTTGGAGAAGAATATGTTTCAGTAAATCATAAAAAGTATAAAATAAATGAGTGTAGATTCATGTCAGGTCTTTTGCCGAAGTTGTTTTGCATGTTCCTCCAACCTTAAATGAAAATTGCATAATACATGCACCATGATTATACACAGAAGATTTTAAAATGCCATTTAACAATAATTAGGTTTCATGAAACAATTGAAAACTACCGGAGTTTTCACAATAACTCTCTCCAGAGACAATCAACTGCTTCACTAGAGCTCGGTCTGTACTGCACGTTCATTTTCCTTTCATCTTTTGCATTACAGCATGAAACAAAAAAACAAGTGAAGAATATAGAAAACTGAAATGTGAAAATATAACAAAGCGAAGAATGCTTAGCATGCAATCAGATTATTTTAAATGGTATTGGCTTTATGACATTAAGAATTTCACTGTTTTCTAATTGCCTGAAATAAGCTGTCTCTACAAAAGGCCATTTAGACTGTTTATCTTAAAACTGTTTTGTTTTTTGTAGGAAGGTTATACCCAAATCTTACTGCATTACCTAGTTCTCTGTATTCAGTATAAATGCATATATATGGGTATATGGACAAAGAAAGCATTGGATCAAAATATTTGCTCCAAAATTAAAATATAAACCACATAATAAAGTATTAGGAAATCTGGGAAAGGTTCTTGAAACTCTTTTTGAAAAAAAAAAGAACTTTAAATCTCAATGATCTATTAGTCTTTATCACAGAAAAGAGAGAAAGGAAGTCTGATGGTTTGCCTTAATTCAGGCTGGGATCTACATCTGAGCTATTTGTGGCCTCCCAGTCATGGGGAGACTGGGAAGAGCTTAGGGAAAGAGTTCAAGCTTTTGTTTCCGTGTTGTTTGTGCACCCTTTCTCTCATATTCCTACCTTCAGAAATTTGAGAGCTTTGTTTTGAAATGGACTTTTGAAATCTTAGGGAATCTTTCGGAGAAGGTCTTCTGATTACTATCCAGTCCTCATAGGATTTTTGTATTAACAGTAGTATGATGACAAAATGGATGTTCAAATGCAGGCTTATTGGGAATGTGCATCAGTGGTTATTAATTAGGAATGTGATAAATTAGGGTTCATTAGGAGTGTAATTTGGAGCAATAAAAATAATTGCTGACACACTGTTACACATTCAGAATTACTCTTTCCCCTGGAATAGAACAGGTCACAATTTTAAAGGATTCTGTGGGATTAGAGGGAGTTGGGAATGACAGTGGTCAGTGAAGGCATAGGAAAGCTCTTGTACAATGTAAAAAACTTGTTTACTATATAAATAAAAAGACCTAGAGGAGACACAGAAGACTATGAAGTAATAAATGGCTGCAAACAAGTAGATGATACAGGAACTTCTGTGTTGCAGCACCTCTGAAATACATAAATGGGGACACAGAGAATTAGTAAAGAAGTACTTTTCTACACGATATTAAAGTGCTATCAGCTATTAGTAAAATTAATGAACTTGGGTCTTGGTCACCAATATGGAAAAATATCAGAAGTTTAGTGCTAGAAAACAGTTATGTATTTCCTTTAATTCACCTCATTATCAGAGGCAGAATCCTGGTCTACTGATCTATTGTGGTGAATTCTAAGTTTGTGTGTGTGTCTCCCAAATTTCCCTTTCTTTACAGGAAATGTAACCACGTTAAATTCAAGAAAAAAAAACATCTTTCCTCAACAGTGGTACAGCAGATCTCAGGAAACACTTTTAAGTTTTTACCTAGAGGGAAAACAAGTTTCTCAGTTATAACCTAGTTTCAGGAACAGTAATAGTATGCTGTAGGGACTGAAGTTACTAGCTAGCCATAGAAGAGCTGGACAGAAGGCCAGTATAACTTCCCTCACTTCTGTAGCCCTTTTAAACTTCCTGAGCTGGTAGCCTGTAGGAAATGGCAACTTATTGTGGAGCAGCTTTGGTCAGGGAATGCTTTCTCTGACTCCTCTCACTCCAGACAGTAGAGGAGGTTTGACCATGTTATAATCCTCAAGGAGAGGCTGGATAAAGCAATCCTTTCTTGCAGCCTCACCGAGAAGGCTCTCCCAATGTAATGGTAGAAACAGAATAAGCTTTCTTCCATTGAAGTCCCTTTTGACAGAACAACAAAGAAGAAAAAAGGAGATTAATGTTCCCAGCACTTTGCAAAAATGAGCAGACAAGGTAGGGCAAGAAAACTTTCACGTGGCAACTGATTATCAAATAATAGTAACAAACACTGAAAGGCCTGAAATGGATGAGGAAAATGAACCTATTTGCCTTCTCAACTAAGAGTTATAGCCTGTATTGCATCTCATGAATATTATGACCCTCTACTATGGGAAAAAGGGGAATGTAAGATAAAGGTTACTAAATTTGTTTGTTTTTACCAAGACTTGTGTGGAAAATGCTAGGGTTTCCCACAAAGTGAAACAACAAAAAATATCAATTTATTTTCCTCTTTGATGCATTAATTGCAGTGATTGTTATTATACTGTATGCATGACATTTCAGCACGTTCCTCTTCTTTGTTTTCAGACAAACTGATTTGTTTTCCCAGCAAAGCTTGGGTAGTTAACAGCGGCTTCTCTTTCACGTGAAAGTCCTTTCTAACTTTGACTGATCTTGTCTGCCTTTGATTAAATTATGTTTTGAAACATACTTTTACATGGACTTTTGTAATTTTCCCAGCTGCTGTTTCTCATTTCACCGGCTTGCTGAGTTGGTTTCAAATATTTTTACTGAAAAATAATTCTCTTGAGACATATCGCATAGCTAAAAAAAGCAAAACAAAAGATAATCTAATTTACCTGAGGGAATAATCCTGGAAAAAAAATACCTACTACTGGATATTGAATAATAGTTTAGTAGTACTACAGTTACAACAGTATATTCATCTGTTCCCACAACTTCAAATCTGTTGGATGTCACTGGGAGATCTGGAACTTGAAGTTCTGATTCCATCAGAAATGGGGGTTTGTTTGCCCAGCAGGTAGTTCCCTGTTGCTCAGAACAGAATCACCTTTTGCTTCAGGTGCAATAAAAGCAACTGAGTACTGAACTGGAAAGTTAGTTACTGTGCCCCAGCAGTAAGCTACTATAAACATAGCTTTTACCTCACAGCCCACCTTCATGCACACAGTGTTTTACAGTGGAATCAAGGAACTGTTTTGGCCTGTAATCCATTGCTTTTCCTTCTTTTATTTTCCTTCTAGTTCTCAAAGCGGCCTGCAGTAACATCTGTTAGAGTTACGATACACTGCAATGACTTTCTGATGCTGGAGCCCTGTAGCACTTCAGCTTTGCAGCAGGGAAAAGATGGGCTTTTCTGTCTGCATGATCTATAATATTGTGCTGCTAATTCAAGAAGAATGAACTATTTTTAGAGGTTACCAAATGACTCACAATACAGGACCAATTGTATAACAGATGAGAAACTGAACATTCAGATTATCTGGCTGCTAAAAACCTGGAAGAAATCAACCGCATTTCAATTCAGTAGAGTTCTCTTAACAGCATTTCGAGTTAATTAGCAGCGTATTCCTGAGTGTTGAACCCTTGCTATCAGGAGCTATGGCTGTTCTAAAGACAAACAACCAACCCTTTTCTCCCCTTCTGATAGCAGGCATGACTTTTACTGCAAGAGATTTATGCCAGTGTTTGATGTTGACTGCACTGCACCTAGAGTTCTAAATCCCATTAGAAACTGCTTATCTTATTAAGTGAGGAGTTTAATAGTATGCTTGGATAGTCCACAGCCAAAACAAGATGAGGAGTGCTTTCGCATAGTAGGAAAAATGATAAATAAGATGATGACTGAGTATGTGCTAAGCATTAGCTCTGTCAGGATCATGGTCTTGAGATTAAGCTTTAATATAATATTTTTCAAACCGTATTGATTGTCACTACTTAAAATTCGCAGGTCCATCTCATAGTGTTTCAGGAGCATTGAAAATGTCACTACAAACTCAACAACTGGAAAGTTTTGCATTTGAGTCAAAAAAAAAAAAAAAAAAAGAAACAACCCACAAACTACCGCAATGTTTACTCTTAAGTATGGAGACAACTTAATAGCGCTAATATTTCAGCAGTTTTCTACAGCAGTTTATTAGGCACACCGCGTGAAGCTAAGATAGAAGTTTTTCATTACATACCATGAAATGAGCAATTTTTAAACCTTACCCAGTGTTGTATAATGCTCCTGTGAAGATGGTCGGTAAAAAATTAGGCTCAGGTGAAATCAGCATCACAAATTCAGCGGTGCTCTGATTTCACCCACCCACCAGAATTTTGCCTTCTAGAAGGTGCTGGCTTTGGAGCAAATATTGGTAGTGAAGTGACTTTTACTGTACTGTGAAATCAGGTGTGCTGATGTGAGAATGCCAAGATGAAACAAAAGGACGGAGTCAGCAATGGTAACATTTGCATCCTCAGCTTTGGAAAAAACAAACCCATACATTCAGAATGAACTAGAAAAACTGGCAGAAGGAAAGAGGCCGTATTCTGTTGTGACTGAGTTGAGGGCTGCCAGTAAACTCATGCTGGTTCAGGTGGAAACGTTACTGCTGCGTCCTACTTGTCAGTTTAATATGGTGGAGCTCCTCGCTGCTTCTGAGGTGGAAACTATGTGCTAGAGAATCCAGGGTCTGCAGGGCTGTGCGGAAGGGACAGAGCTGCGGGTGTCACCGCACCTATCTTTGTGTGTATCTTCTGTTTGTGGTACCCAAATATAGAGAAAACCCTGCTAATGAAAGAGAAACAAACCCAGCTCCCTGGCATTTATTTTTTTTTCCAGCTGTATTTGCATCTCTGATGAATGAAAACTCATCTGGAGAAACAGTAATTGGGTTTGACACCACAAGCACAGCAGTAATGGAAGCAGGTTTCTCAGCTGGGCAATCTGATGATCTAACAAGCTGTCTCAATGAGATTAGCAAGTTTAAGGTCGTGTGACATTACTCATTAGTTTTCTAACACACTAATCTTTGCAGTACCCTTCCCATTTTGACGCTGTATCTCCTTCTCTAGCCACAGGCTCTATTCTTTTATGCTGCAGACAATGCTGCTTGTTAATTCATTGACACTCAGACTAATACTCCCAAGCCCTTCACCCCTTTCATTAAAGCTCTGAGGATATTTGTTTCACTGCAGTGTTATTTCATCTTCAGTGGAGAGGTGATGAGTTGATCAAGAAGGTATCAACATGTATTTATAAAGTGATACCTGGGAAATGTTGGAATTATGTTCAGGAGAACCAGTAGAATATAATTGTGTTTTCAGAGATGGTCCAAGGGCAGGAATGTAACAGCTGATTGCCCAGAGGAAGTACCTAAATCCTCTGATTAGCAAGTTCTTTGTTCGTCACAATGTAGGAATTGGAAAATGCAAGAGTGAGGAAGTCTGCAGTTCCATACTATGCAGATGAGTGTAGTAAGGAAAGAAAAACAGAAGTAATATTTGTGTCTGTAAATAATGCTAGATGTGTTTAGATATTATAACTACAGCACAGCATTATCTGCGCGTTATCAGATTTGAAATTCATCTACAATTCTCCTTGTGATCGCTGTTAACTGCTTTTGGATTAATTCCTTATCAGCGTGGAAAAGTCTCAGTATTCAAAGTTCGTTGTTTTCGTGTCTACCTAAAAGAAAACTGATTTGCTATCTATAAATAACTGCATTTAACCCAAAAGAAAAAAATATTAGCTTCAACTGCAGGGATGCAGAAGTTGCAGAGAGAAAACGTGCTGGGCTACTCCTTTTCTCCTCAAAAGATTGTAACGTGGAAGAAAAAATGTTTGGTATGCATGAACAAAAATCAACAAACAAAATGCATCTAACAGTATTTGTTTGCCTTGGGAGTTTCACACATTCCTTTTCTAGTGAATCACAGTATGAACATAAATATCAATTGCCATCTCTCAAGAATTAGATTCATCCACTATTTATTTATTTATTTTTGCTATTCATTGTGGGGATGAACATTTTGAGTATCACAAGGAAAAGCTGCTTGTTTTCTCAGTTAGGAAATATAATGTCCTCTTCCATCTTATTTGGGCTACACCTACAATTAGAAACCAGCTGCTAATAAATGAGTTTACTGTGCTAAATTATACTGCTTTATTTTGCTACTCTGCTAATCGTGGTAAGGCTAAAAAATAGTTAATAGGCAATCTGTAAGATCCGGTAAGATGACATTTGGAAATCCTGCAGTCATATTAGTCATTAGCCATGGCAATATTCTACCATAAGGCAATGAGTCAGACGATTGATTAGAGAGCCTCGTCATGATATATCCTCCAGCATGAATATGAAGAGAGGAAATAAGAAAAAGAGAAAGGAGGGTGCATGGGACACAGAATGGGTACATGGAAGAATGAAAGGGCAAATGAAGTCTGGAAGAGCATCTAATTTTTTTTAGAGAGAAGCTTAACTTTTATGCTTGATGATAGAGAATAAGCAGAAAATAGAAAACATGAATCTTGAGGACCTACAAGGCATGCTGCCCTCATGGTTTTTGAGTGAATCCAAAATCACTGGAAAATCTGATTTCTATTGTCTTCAAGCAGAGCATCTTCCACAGATGTGGACATGGCAGCTGTTAGCTGCCTTTTTTACAGGTGTTATATAAAGGCCACAGAGAAGACTTGCATTGAAACGTCACTCAATTCTCATTTTCTCAAATGGATGTGTGGATTTACCAACTACCATCATATTTGCTGAGGAGCGAAAGCAAAACAATTGAATGCACAGAAGCTGACAAAAAACTTAGAAGGGATACTGGAGAAATGCTTGCCTTAGAAAAAAATTGCTAGATACGGCAGCTAAAAGGAGCTCTGCTATTTAGGAGGTTATGATACTTTTACTGCTGGACGTGTTATGACCCTTCTGCTGCTGTTTTGGAAATAGACACAGTGATCCTGGCTGTGATGCTCAAGTATGTAAAGCTGGGTATCTGCCCCATCCCTGCAGTCAGTCTTAAAAGATGCCAGCTCCTGGCAGGATAAAGACAGCACATGCAAAACACAAGTATTGTATGAACAGTAAGAATTGCACACACAGGAAGAAATTAATTGTACAGTTAAGATTTCACTGCAGCACATTTTTTTTTTTTCCAAAACTTATCTCTTTATTGTGTGCTTTTCTCTGTAGCAGGGTATGATGACCTAAGAACCTTATTTGCAGTATTTCCAAATGACTGTGCCTACCTTGATTTGCCCAGAATCAAATTCCTCTAGGTCTTTGAGTGATGTGCAGTTCCATCAAAAATTGGTGAGCTATGTAATTTTACTCCCACAGATTTACTAGAGTTTGTCCAATGGACTTTTATTAGAAACAGTCAGGGACACTTTTGCCTATAGTGCAGGGAAGCTGTTAGTAAGATGTTTTCCTTGAAGGCACTTTCTTTAATGGGTTTCAGTGGTTTTCTTGGCTTGCAAGGCTTATCTCGTTTCTTAGGTATTTCAGGAAAGAGATTCCCACTTTGGTTTGCGTGTATAGGAAAGTAATTACAGTTATAATACAAGGAAAATCTGATTGGGTTTATTTTTGGCTTTTTTGTCTGAAGTATTCTGATTTGTGTAGAAGTGCTCTGCCTGTGATAAATACTGACTACTTTATAAATCAAAATGAATAATTTATTGTTTGTGCTTTTAAAAACTGTGTTGATCAATACCAAACATTTCAGAAGAATACATACAGATGATATTATTGGCAAATGAGATTGCTGCTGAGATCAATGTAAAATTCTTGTTGTCTTCAATGAGGCTATTTTCAGACTAGGATGTAGGATGCTATATTTTTGCAGACTGCCATTATGTAAACTTTCAGTGATGGATAGTCCTTTGCCTAGAATTACAATAGCCACAGGAAAGATCAGAAGAAACAGGTGTGAAAGATAATCAGTGGCATCAGGAGATGGGTTGAATTGCTTAAAGTTATCTACTCAATTAAAGGGAGAATCAGGATGAGAGCCTTGATATTTGAAGTCAAGACTTAACTCCTGCTTAATGATGTTGCTTCCCATGCAGCTTTCTCAGGTGATGCATGGCTCATCTTTCTTGAGCTGTGGAGATCTCATACCATGTTAACAACAAGATCAATTGTAAGAGCAAGCTGTAGCAGATTACCCCCCACTGCCACTAATTACTTCTGGTAGTGGCATCTCACCTTTCTCTCTGCCATGTCCCTATGAGTATGTAGCACTTTTCCCTGTAGTTTACAGGTGAGCTCTCAGAACATTCAGAGAAGACATGAGACAAAAGGAAGTTTCATGCTTCATGCGATCATAAAATCAGTTGATCACAAACCCCCCTGTAGAATCAGATATGTGGCAAGGTTCCTGTCCACCATGCACATCTCACTTTCATATTGCTCTTATTCCTCTTCATGAGGAATCTCAGAAGATCTAATTCCTTTTCAAGAGAATCTTGCCAAGTAAGCAGATGTAATTGTTTAAACAAATAGAATTTCCAAGCACAACTATTACAATAAACAAAATTACTGTGGATAGCTACATGGCATAAGGTTAATGCTATGTAAGGTGTTTTATTTGTCATACTGTATACTTATAAGCTTATAATACCATAAGCTTGTCCTGTCTTAGAAGTGATCCTTAGGATTGTAACCTCAAACCCTCATACTACTTTTAAAATTAGTTGCAGTTTTACCTGTTCTGACATAACTATCAGCCTTCTCTAGTAGTCTATATATTTTTGTACGATGATTGGCTCAGCTGGTTTATCATGTTTGTACCTTGCCCTGTGATGTCTCATTTCTTCTTTCAAGTGCAGTTATTAACAGTGAAGTACATTAAGCAGTACAAGGACTCCATCATCTTCTTTAGAGTACAATTATTTCTAGATAATATTGGCAAATGAATAGGCTTTCCAGAGGAATGTGTCTAACATAAAAACTATTTTACACGGAGAAATGTTGACTGAGGTTCATTATCCAATTGTATTTCAAGGAAGATATCTGCCTTGTAAACTATCAACAAGTAAAACAGAAACTGGGGCCGTGAACCAATCTTTCGAGAGCATTTTAGGCTTTTCGTACCCTGTTCAAAGGACTTCTTAAGTACATGCTTTCAGTTGACCCTCAATTGTTCTGAAATTTCTTGATGGGCACAAAAATGTGACTGAAGAGTATAATGAGGCCCCTTGTGAAAGCCTAACAGGCTTTGTCCAAAATGTCACAAGTGTCTGAATGTGAAAGATAAGATAGCATTAAAAAGAACAGAAGGATGGATTTTTGATTCCTTTTGATTAAGGTGGTGGTGGTTGTTGTTATTGTGTTAAACTGCAGGACGTCCTTGAGTTTCAGAATTCACATAACTCAAATTCTGATAAGTAGAAGTCTTGGAATGTGATCTTAAGTGAAGATAGCAGAATTATCATACAGTTTACTCTTTGAGTCTTGAATTAGGCCCTCAGAAATTTTCTCTTTAAGCTGTATGCTCTGTTGGACCATATAGTTGCCATATGAATCAAGAGGTGTCTGAAAGCAGACCACAACAGGGTATCACCTTGCAAAGGCCGTTCCGTTACACTGAACCTTCAGGGAACTATTTATTTTAATTTGCTTCTAGAGTTTTCCGTGATAATGGAATGTGATTAGAAACTTAAAGTTCATAGTAAAAAAAAAAAAAAAAAAAAAGGAAAAAAAGGAAAAAAAAGAAAGCTGAAGGAGTTTTTTTCTCAACAAACCCAATTTTCTCATCCGTTACATCAGAAGAAGGAGTTAATATAAAAGTAATACGTAAGTAAATGGCTTTGGCAAATTAATCTTCCTCTTACTAGGTGTCCCCTTGCTCAGTGTCAGTGAGTGTGCCATTCATACCTGGCTAGGCATTGATTCAGTCAGAACAGGACAGGATGTGCTTTAGTCCCAAGTGGGACTGTACTCATATTTGGATTATGTGTATATTTGCATAGATATTGGCTCCCTTCTTTACTAACAGGAGAGAGGCATAAAAGGAAACTCCCCTTGGGTTGTCAGGAAATAACTTTTTCATATGCACAGGTACTCAATAATCTTAAGGTCAAGTTTCCTAGCACACGAATGGGATGGGAATAGCTATACTTTAATTAACCCATTTTTTTCCCCATGGCTGTCAGCAAATTTAAATTTGTCTGCATGAATCCAACTGCTGTTGGCAATGCAGGTGCTGAGACACAGGCAGCTTGTGCAGACCCTGGTACAGGCTGCAGTCTAAGTACTGAGCTCTGAATTGAATCACTAGACTGCCTGGTCCCCCTACTTCCCCCAGAGTCCATTTGAAGTCTTCTAAGCTCTGGTTTATTGTATTTTTTTTTTGTCAGTCTAAAGCATAGTAATTTATATTTGTCACAACTGTTCTTTATTTGGGGTGGAGCAACCTTGGGCTTTTGTCCTGTCTTTTTTTTTTTATCAGTGAAGGATTTTGGTATTTTAAATAATTAAAAACACATAAACAGTTGATCTTGGCGATACGGCATATAACACTAAGATGTCTTCTGTAAAAGCCACATGTTTTTACTTCTACTGTCTCATTTACTTGAACTAGATTAAAAAACTGTTGTCATGAAAAATTAAAGATGATAATAATAGGCATTATTATCCTGTTTACTACATGTCGCTAATATAGAGAGATTTACATTTCTCCTGAGGAATGGTTTGATGTATATTTGTTTTCAATTAAATTTGCATATGGTGCTTTAAAGAGAAAGCAACTCTATTTATCTCTCTATTTGCTTTCACCGAGGAGGGAATAAAAGTTGTATACTTCTCCCCCTTTGCTACAACACTGCAGGAGAAGCCTGCATTGTGCCTCATAAAGAGACCAGGAAGCTGGGTAATTAATCACGAGCTTTTATGTAATAGAAAGTTTAAAATTCATTAGCTTTATATCGGAGTGTTATGAGGGAGAACATGTTGTGAATGAGAGGGAGAGCCTTATAATTAAGGAAGTGTGTAAATAATAATGAAAGTCATTAGTGCCATTCAGTTGGTAAGAATGTCATAATGCAATCGGAGCATTAAAGTGAAATTTGCGATGACAAACATTAACGATACAAAAGAGAGAAAATGTGGTTATCTTTAGTTTGACAGATAATGTCAGCTTTCTCACAAGGCCCAGATGGTGCACAGGAAAATGTTATGAACAGCTTTATTTTAACATTTCTATGATGTGATATTTGGGAATACAATGTCACAAGCACACAAGGAAGGCTGCATTTGTGAACCAATAATACCTTGCAAAGTATGGAGTCCAGCGCTGAGTGACTGAAGCAATAGACAGGGAGTCCTGTCATTGATACAGGATTGCTGCTGCAGTAAATGTGAGGTGCAATGTAGCATGGTATTACAAAGTTGTTCAGTTTTCCAACTGTCTCATTCTTTCCCTCTGGATGTGCACTTTGAATCTTTCTTTTCCTTTTGGAGGAAAAAAAAAATAAAAGAAGAGAGGGGGAGGGAAAAAAGGAAGAATATGATTTAACAATTATGCTGGAAATTATATGATTCTAAAATTGTACCATGTTCTCCTCTTTCAATGAAGGGACTTTCTACAGTATTGCACATTGCAAAAGCTATAATTTCAGGGTGTGAAAAAATGTAGATTCCAAACAAAGGAAAATTTAAATATGTCTAGAGGATAAGGCAAGGAGAAGCAAAAAGAAGGCAGCTGGAGAAAATCAGGGGGAACTGTATTATTTCAGACCAATAAGTGAGAAATGACTATGCTTGAGATTCCAGTCCAAGACCTCAAAGTATGGGACACTTAAGTGTCTCTCTTAGCATTCAGGGACAGTGTTTGGGTTTCGTGTGCCTCTGCTTACTTTGTGATGAGTGGACCTAATTTTTACATAAGCAGCAATCCATTCCTCAGTGTCTCTTTTCGGCAGCAGACGAACCTATGTGAATGTTGATTTGAGAGAAATAGTGTGAACTGCTAAATTGGTGCCAGCCAAACTCATATTCTGATTGGTGCATTTGAAGCACTGGCCCTGTAAAGCTGGGATAAGTGAAGCTGCAGAGGTGAAACTGTGATGGAAAACAACATGCTCTGCTCACAGGTACAGGGCACGTTCTAAGGCTGTTACAGCACTCAGTCTGGGGAATGAAGAGCCCACAAAGAGATGGGTGATCATAGCAATTCCCCTGCCTTGTCACATGGATTCCAAAAACCCCTCGGTAGGATTGTAACCCAGAGCTCCTTGAAAACCTTCAGAGAGTCCCAAGTCAGATGTTAAAGGCACCGTTTTTGCTAGTTTTATCACAACTGACAGAACTTGAGAGGGTGTTAAAATGACACGTAGCAGGAATTCTTCTGTTTGCTACAGGGCTGCTTCTTCAGATGGGGGTTTTGGATACGAATGTCCTAAGTAGAGTCATGCTGCATGATGGTTACATTTGTGCCTTTCTTGGTCATTTTTACCAAGCACAAAGAAGAGTAATGTGCTGTTGGTACAGGAGGTATAAAAGAGGCTGTTCTACACTGCCTCCAGTAGTTTGTAAAGCACTGGTTTTGGCAAGCATGACTTAGAAAAGCATAGGCTCTTTGTTTATCCGCTTCTCCTTTTTAAAATTTCAAGTTGCTTCTGTTCTTTGGCACATCTGAGCACTGTTTTTGCACATAAAGCATGATGTGGCCTTGAAGAGGGCAGCTCCTTTCTTTTCATGTGGATTGCGAGGGAAACCTCTCTGTCAGCGAAATATGCTACACCCCGCTCCCTCTGCTGCGAAGGGTCGCCTCATCTCCTCTTGTGCAGAAATCGTGACCAGTGTTTGAACTTCACTGCCTGTTGTTTGCTGCTGTTCTTACTGAGCAGGTTAATAAAACCGTGTGAGGGAGGGAGAAGCACAGCTGGCCATAATTTTGCAGAATAAGAACTAGACTTTCTTTTCCTTCCATTTAGAGCGTTTCCAACATTCACACCATAAATCTGCGTACAGAGGACAGATTCAGAGAATTAGTTTGTGACATGGCAAGTTCATCCTTGCTTAGGTATGATACATTTTTTGCAGTCTTTTCTCTTAATTAATACTGCTACAGTAGTGTTTAAGATGCGACTACCCACAACAGCAGCAGCCACATCTTGAAGTTATCATGGCGTTTTTACCTCTTCATACTCAAATATTATTTCTACCAACTTGGAATTTACTTTAGAAAAGCCAGACCTCCTTCTACAAGCATACTTCAAACTGAGGATCCTAAAACAGCAAGAATTTCCAAGCCCCTTCAACTAGATTTGCTGAACTTCTTCACTTTGTGTATGGTCCTGAGTCAGCAATCCAGGCGTGCAGCTGCATATGCAGGAGGCTTGAGGTGGCAGTAGCAAAACAGATGTCAAAGCCAGTGGCTGGGAGGTCCCCAGTTGGCTTGCTCTGTACAATAGCTGGTGTGGTCCCACGGTTAATGTATGTTTATACTCTGTTCATTGGAGGCTGGTAATGTAGCTTGCTGACAAATGTGAGCCTGAGCATATACTGCAGTGATGAAGGGTGGGCTGCACAAAAACAACACACCCAACTTACAGAGATGCCAAGGCTGGGATCCTTGCTAGAAGTTCTGATGGGGGAAATTAAATGTTATTCTTTAAAAATAAATAAATAAGAAAAACTGGGGGGAAAAAAAAAATTGTATATATTTGAAGAATATCAACCTACTGGTTCTCACTGATATTACTAAATTACTTGTGAAAATATCTGCAAGGTAGATCTGGGTCTAGTAGTAGCCTTTTCTGAAGATGTTCCATTCAAAACATGCATTTTCAGAGCATACTAGATGTTTCCAGAAGCAGAAGTTAAGAGAGCAATGTGTTCAGACAGATTTTTAAAGAGAAAAATTGTTGAGTCCTCTGGGTTACAGAGACTGGTGCAGCAATTTGTGTTTTCTTCCCCTCCAGATAATTCAGCAGCTTTGGTCTCCAGGTTTTCCTATCATACCTGATCCACAGTGGCACTGCCTGTTTAATGGACGGTACATTGGGTTGCATCTATTTGCCCTGATCAAAATACAGAACAAAGAACTTGTGAATATTACCAAGACTGACAATGTGAAACAGCTGAAAAGAAAAACCTCACAGTCTGTGTGATTGTTCTCTGTCTACTCATAGCTGTCATGATCATCTCTAAAGCATATCTGGTGTTACTTTTGAGTGTTAAACCAAGCTTATAGACCTATAACCATGTTTCACTGCTACTCTTAATACTGCCTTGGCAGGATTTCTAGAAGATAAATGGGGATTCCTCTCTTAAAATTGCTTTTTTCCTCTCTCTGTAATTTCCTAGATCTTGTTCAGCCAGGAAGCCCCTTGGTCTCCTGCCTCCCTTTCTGCCAGGATACTTAAGGACAGATGATGTAGGTTTAGTGATGGTTTAGCAGAGAGAGAGAGAGATCGTCTACTTTTGGAAGCCTACACAACTCTTGTATGTGATGGTGGTGGCTGAAAATTGCCACCAAATCTTGTCTGCTCTCTAGACGTGCTTGGAGGAAAGCTATAATTTGCGTGCTTTGCTTTAGAGAAAGGGCCACAATAATGACTTTTCTTGGTGAAACCTTGAAGGGAAACTGCTTTGTGCTAGAGCAGTTCTGATAGCTATGGTTCCTATGCCGATGACTGTAAGCACTCCCCTGGAAATACTGTGTTTGTCCAAAAATTCCTTAGAGCCATTCATACTTGTTATCCAAGCAGTTTCTGGGCTCTTAGGTGACCCCAAGCCATCAGATTATTAAAGCTCATAAATCATACTGAAAGATCTAGGAATTTCCTCAGCTTGATTACTCCCCTACATTACCTCTAATCTAAGTAGGTAGTGCACATTGCCCATGATAAGTCACAGACTGCAAGATAACTAGCTTGCTGCATTCCCTGCCTAGGACTTCTCCTCTTTTCTCACCAGTTTCTTGCTGCCCCATTCTAACACCACAGCTCACAGCATTCACCAACTGACTCTTGTTCCTGCTTTCATTCACTTGCCACTGTACATCTTGTCTCTCTACTCTAACGTGTATACTGCACGTATACATTATAAAGAAAAAGAAACAGAACCACGATGCTTAGTTCCTAAATCAGAGATGTGCCTACACCCAGAACAAACGAGAACAGCCCTGTCTGAATTGTTTAACCTGTTAAAGTTCTTTGAATGTAGTCAGCAGTGTGTCTGTGTGAAAATAACAGGTGAGCCCTCTGTGTGGCCTGCGAGTTACTGCTGAGCATCCTTTGCAAGCTGCCAGCCACCCTTTAATCCATAAAGCAGTCCACTGTCCCTCCAACACAGTGACCTGAAAGCCCTCAGTCCTCCTGCCTACAAGCAGAAATGAAGCAAAAAGCTTGTACAGAAGTGCCCATTTGTACCCAGTGCTAGCTCAAGGCTACGGTTCAAATTCCTGCTCATTTTCTTCTGCAAGTCACAGCTGAGCAAGAACTGCAGTTTCTGGTCTTAGATGGGATCAGAAGACATTTTTATTTATTTTTTTGGTGGGGTGAGGAACTCTACACTGGAATATCTTTTTCAAGATATATAGATAAGGTACATCAAACATTTGGAGTTTTCTAAAAGAAACTAAGAGGGGATTTGAAATGTCAAACACAAAGAAACGATGCGTTCCTTTTAGTGGGGAAAAAAATATCTTCCTCAGCCCCTCTAGCAACAGATTATATTTTTAAAGGGTTGTTCATTGATCTTACTCCAAAGAGAGAGTCTTAGATTTAGGTACCTGATCTTAATCCTAATGAAGTCCATTGCAAAATTCTCACAGACTTCAGTGGGAATAGCATAAAGCTTCACTTCTTTCTTTGTCAAATCTCAAATACTCTTCAAGTTGTACACAAATCGCTTGGTTAATTTTCCTTTACTTGTGATGCTGTCGCTGGAATAAATATTTCAGCTCTTCCTGAGAAGTGTCTGAGAACTAGAGTGATTTAGCTGTATTTACATTTTGTAAAGAGCTGTTTTAAATAGAAGAGCAGTATTTTTAAGTCCATCTGCAAATTATGCATGATTAATTTGTTTGTAACACATAGGACATAAAAATGGAGTAAAAAAAAAAAAAAGGCTTTAAAATAAACTGCTAAGGCTGATCTCTTTTGCAGAAGATAATGATAAAATACATCAACAGTTAGGTTATTATACTGCAGTGCCTTAATCTGAATCATTGCGTAACTCCAAAACACCAGAGACTACACAGCAGCTTTCTTTCACTGAAAAATGACTAGAGGAAGAAGAAATGTGCAACCAGTCATGCAAGCTTTTATTAAGAAACACTGCATGCCTTCTATTACAGGAGTCTCCTGTGGTTGCAGAACTGCATGAATCCCTGTATGTTTGTCCAACATCATACACTTCCAATCTGATTCTGGTTTTGAAAGACCGCTAATGATTTCTTGATTCCTCGGTGAAATCGAGTAAACGTAGTTACAAAACGTGCTGCTCACAGTGAAAAAGTATCATAATCTGTTGTGACACTTCAAAAATATTTCAGGTTTGGTGCTGCCTGTTGGAATTCTGTGTGTGTGTGTGTGTGTGTGTGTGTGCAGTGAAAGTATGTGCTGCAAGTTAACTGCTTCAGTCCCAAAAAATACTTAGAGGAGTAGTATGCAACAGACAGCAGAAGGTGTCAGAGATCTGAAGAGTTTATCAAATTCTGACCCTGTTTAAATACATAGCTCCGGCTGACTTCCATGAGGCTTAAATGGACAGATATCTCTATGCCTACCTTCCAACCAGCACAGACAGCAGCAAACCATTGCCATGGTTTCCCACTTCTTAGAGACTGTGACAGTCGAGTGACTGACTTCGTGATTTTTCTTTCCATGCAAAAATTCTGGAAGAGGGAAAGCAAGACGCCTACCCTGTTAGCATCGCAGAATGGCTTGAACTGAAAGGGACCTTAAAGCCCACCTAGCCCCAACCTCCTGCCACGGGTAGGGCTGCCACCTACAGATCAGGCTGCCCAGGGCCCGTTCAGTCTAGCCTTAAATAGGGATGGAGTCAGGACTGGCTCCTAAAAGATCTGAGGTGACTTCTCAACAAAGGGAGGCAATGTCACCTCCTCACATGTGCTGTGCCTGATGCTGCTTGCCATTCGGAGGTGAAACAGTAGCTAGGATGAGGGGTTGTTTATTTATTTATTTATTCTCCATTTCTCCTTTGTTGTTGCTGAAGTTGTCACCTTTTAACATTTGGTTGCTTGCTCCAAACATCCTGCCACGCAGGAGAAAACTGAGTGAACTGTCAGGACTAAGGTTTGGATGAATTTTTATCTGCAGAGCTGACGTAGAGCTTCAGTGCTTCCCACTACACTTCCCACTACAAAGGCACTCCCGGATCCAAACTGTAGGGGAGAAGCTGTGGGCATGTGGCTGTTCCTGCCCACTGTGTACAGAGACTGGGGTAAGGTTGTCAAGCCTATCCCCTCGAACCCCTTTGCAGGCTGGTTGAGCTCTGTATTACCTTTCACGTCCTGCTGCGGCCCGAGATATCTCCCCTTCGCTGGTAGGGTGCTTTAGCACAATGTGCAGCAGCCAGGTGAGGTCCTCTGCATTCCAGTGCATCTCCCACACCGTGAACTTTAGATGAAAAAACACTTCAGAGCCAAGAATGGGTCCTGCTCCAGTCGCCAGCTATTGCAAGCTTTGCTGTAATGCTGTTTTACAGCCTTTCTGACAATCACCTTGCTATCAGGAGCAACTTGTAGCTCATAGCACGGGGATACGTTAAACGAAATCAAGAGCAGATGGAGCCACGTGTGTCCATCATAGGAGTCAGCCACATCAGGAGGCACATTAGCACATGGCTCTTGGTGTCCTTGGCTGAATGCCTCTGATCACTGGAGGCGTGCACCAGAACTCTGCTAATGCATTCCCCAGTGTGGTTCAGTGCTCGCTATGCTCGCTGTATTCTTCCAACCAGACCCTGCTCAGTGGTTCTTGGCGAAGCAGGTGCTCGCTCCTAAGGGGAAGAAGGGATTCCAGGGGTGCTGGGTTAATGCCCACCAAACCAACCCCTCTCCTCCATACACACACTTTCTGCGTACTTGTCTGCATTCGACTGGTGCACGAGTTCTGCAGTCACTAAGCGCAGAAAACTCTACTTGGAAACAGGGGATTGCTGGAAGTACGTAATAAAAAGAGTGCATTTTTTCACAGCATATTTTAAATTAGAATTATCCATCTGTGGGAGTCGGGCTATTCGTATCGCTGCAGACAGAAATGCTCACTATGTTTTCTAGCACCTTGTTGCGTTACGCTGGTGGACTGTTTATTTTTTCATCTGTGGGATTGCTAATCGCAGCCGGTGCCAACGCTGCTGCCCCTTTCAGGTGACGGTGGTGGAGGGCACTGTACAGGCACACAGCTATTCACAGAGCGTGCAATTCCAGCAGCTGAATTGCTGGATCCGCTCTGAATGATCTACGGCAATTACATCTGGCGCTGCACTGCTCTAATTTGACTGCGCATTAAGAGGTAAAGGCTCGTTCCTCGCCCGGTGCAGAAGGGATGCCTGGATGTATTCAGCTGAGTAAAACGAGCCGCGATTTTTTGGAGCAGATGGCAGAGGTTTTGTGTGCTGGAAAAGCGTCTGGGTGCCCAGCAAGCTCCTGGTGAAAGCCACATCCTCGGGTCCTGGCAGGGGGAGGGGAAGAGATGGGGATCATGTGCCCCATTTTGAGTGGCTCATCTGCTACCACCCAAACTCTGCTGCAGTCCCCCCCCCCCCCTCCTTCAGCAGCTCGGCTCAGCGCTGCAGGCGCTGTCAGATTGCTCTGGCAAAAACAGTGATTAAAACACCCCCCCCCCCCCCTCCACACACACACACACACACACACGCGCGCACACCTTCACTAAGGTCACACGGGGGCCGCGTTTTTAGGGTCGGGGGCGCGATGGGGAGCGCATAGCGAGGGTACGAGGAGATGAACGAGCGCTCTCCTCCTTCTCGCTGACCGGCGCTTTGTGTGCGCTCCGGGCTGCTGGGGAGGGCCGGGGTGTGACAGGCGCACGGAGGGACGGCTCTCTGTAAGGAGAGAGGGGCGGGAGGGCTCTCGCTCGGGCTCGCCATGGCGGCGGAGCCCGCGGCTCCTGTGAGGCGGCCGAGGCGGCTCGAGCCGGAGCGGCGGCGCTGAGCGCAGTGAGCGCGGAGCCGGCGAGCGGCGCGCCGCTGTCTGCGGTCCGAGGCGCACCACGCTGCGTGGGCGGGGAGAGAGAGAAAGGAGAGGGAGAGACTCGCAGACAGACAGTACAGCCGGGAGCGCGGCACATAAAGGACAGGGGACGGGAGGGAGGGAGGGAGAGCGAGCCAGAGGGGAGCCGGGCCGGCGCGGAGGGGAGCCGGGGAGAGGGCAGGCAGCGCCGAGGCGGCACAGCCCCAGGCGGGAGGCGGCGGCGGGTCGGGCGGCACCGCGTCGTGCCGGCGGCGGATCTCCTCCCGCGGCGGAGGCGGAGGAAGAGAGCATGTCTGGCAGGAAGACGGGCGCTGCGCTGTAACGGCGGGCGGCCGAGCGCACACGGCGGGACGCTGGGCACACCCGTTCTCAGGCAAGGTAACGGCACGACGGAACAGAACCGAGAGCGAGCCTGAAAAGCCCGCCGGCGCTCGTGCGGCGCGGCGTCCTTTGTTGCTGCCGATTTACGTTTATTTATTTTATTATTTTATTTTATTTTTTTTTTCCGTTCCAGCACGCTTTCTGTCACCCTGCCGGCGCTGGGAGCGGGCTCGGGGAGCGGTTCCTCTCGGAAGGAGGGGGGAGGGTGGGGAAAACGGCTCCGTGTGTCACGGGCAGTCCGGAGGGGAGGGATGGGAGATGCTGGAGCCGGGCTGCAGGCGGTGTGCGAGAGGCAGGTGGGCAGCTGGGGGCTGTGGGGGGGGTGCACCGGGAAGGGGGAAAACGGCGTGAAACAGGCAGGAAAAAAAAAACAACCCTAAACTTTCACTCGCATCGAGGAACGCCGCTCTGCGTTGCTAGAGGAAAGCATTGTTCTGGAGGGCGGTGACTTGAGGGGAAAGGGTCACTCGGAGCCTCGTGAGCGTCCTTTTTTGTTGTTGTCGTTGCTGTTCTTGCATGCAGCGAGGGCAGCCGGGCGCTGCCAGGCACCCCGGCTGCTCTCTTCCATTAAAACAGCGTTAGCGTGCTGAGCGCAGCGCTGCGTGCTTGTCTGTGCCCTCAGCAGTGCCGCTTGCGGGTCTGCGGCCGCGCTCAGCCATTGTGCGGTGTTGTTAATTACCGTCGTGCTCTGCATTCGCTCATTGCCTGCACCAGCGAGGGATGCGTGCGGGTGTCGGCTCCGTTGGTGTGCGCGCTGGGATGGAACAAAGGAGCCACGGAGCAGCGCAGGTGTGTGTGTGTGTGTGAGTCACCTGTTTGGCTTCCCTGCCTTAGCTCTTGGCTCTGTGTGTGTGTGAGCTTGCCTGACCCGCACCGAAACGCCATCTGTAAGTTTTAGGTGAACGCAGAGCGTCGAAGCTGAGTTCTGGGGAGGGGAGGAACGCCTGTGAACTGACCCGCAACTTTCCAGTCCCATCACTTAACTGCACGCTGCTTTTTGTTTTAGCAGTCTTCGTCACGGATCGAGGCAAGTTTGCGTGCGCAATTAGGCTTGCACACTGCTAATCTCGCACAGGGCTTGCCTCCCAGCTCCCAGCTGGGCATGGTTACCTTGAGAGCTGAGGTGTCAGCGCTGTCGGAGCATGCTCCGGCGGGGAGACCGGGTGTGTGCTATTTTTAATACTATTTATTGAAGATGCTTCTCACTCTGCGATATACCGAGCATAATGGAAGAGCAGAGCGATGATTGGTTATGGATACTGGAAAAGGAGAAATGCAAAGGTAAAAATGGGAATCCCTCAAATACCTCTGTTACGATTAACGAAAGAAAATGCGTTTGTGCGGAAAGCTGAGCCACGAGCTGCTCGAGTCGAACTGTTTTGTGCTATCTGAAATGATTTGATTTTCTTTGGGAAGTTGTAAGAAACAAACCGTAGCTAGAAAATGATTTCTGTGCTGTCGATAAATACGATTGTATTTGGATATGTTTAAGTTGTGGAATGTTCTCTTTTACTTTTCAACGTTGAATTGTCTTACAATAGAGTAGTGTGAGGGAATGTTTTTAAAGTCTTTTTTTTTTTTTCTTCTTATTTTTGTGTGAATACAGTGCTAACCGATTTTAATGATTGTTTATGTTCTTATTGGTAGCTTCCTGAAGCAGGAGTTCTGTGTTTTCACTGTTGCAGTACTGTGTGAATTCGCAGAAGGCTGTGAAACCGCATGAGATACTTATGTAAAGCAAATACCTCTAGATAACTACAATGTATGCCATTGTGCGAGGTGTGCGGAGTTGGTTCTCCAAAACTGCCTTGTTTGGTTCCATGTATCCGCGGTCAGAAATACGTGCACTGGCTATCCGCTACCATCCTTGGAATCATGCAGAGAAACTAGCCTTGGTTAAAGATGTTGTCTGTAAAAACAGCTGTATTTTCTCTGTGTTGCCTACAGTTTTACAGGATGGTGGTCTAAGAAACATATGAGTACCCCTTCCTCTGCAAAATCCTTTTTCAGGCAGTTATGCCTTCCTGCTCTGTGACAGTCCTGACTGCCTTGGGGCTGAGCATGCCGATGAAGGTTGCTCAGTTGAGGGTTTGCCACATTATATCCTTGGAGGAAAAACTGCTTGAGGAGGGTAGAAGAAACATAATTGTAACACAGGTGTGAGGATTGATCACAGAGAGATGCAAGAACAGTGCTGTAGCCACTTTGAAACTTTATCCTACTGGTGTAACAGTGTGGGTCAAATCGTGTTTTCCTGATGGTGCTGCTTTTACTGTGGGCATTGCTGGGGTTATTCGCACGATCACAGCAAACTGGACTCGTCCTGACAAAAAACTGTAACCAAATAGAATTTCATTGAGTATGAATCCAAAGGAACCAAAGAAATCTCTAAATTCACCGTGCTTTTGGCTTCCTCCCAGGTTACAATTTTAACAACTAGCAGGAAACTTAGAATAAACAGAGGGAGGGGGGAAATGTATGCTCATCTCGGATGGCTTGCTTTCAGTCTTCCTCTCTTCCTTTATGCATTGCTCTCACTGCAGTCAATGGGAGTTTTAAATTTGGAAGTGCATCCAGAGTTTGGTTTCATGGTTTTGTCAGTGCTAAAGAAAGACCTGGGGACAAATCTTTAGCAGCTGTGAGTCGATGTAGTTCCATAGGGTTTAAAAGCAGTGTCATTTTACGCCAGCTGATATGTCTCTCTGCTTGTAACATACAGGATACATAATGGGCTTTGAGTAGTGTTATCAGTTTTGACGGCATTAATTTCAGAGCAGGAAAATGATTTTGGCAGATCGGCAAATCCATGTTTGTATGGACTTCTCACAGACGATCCAGTGAGTGCTCCCATCTCAGCTTATTTGCTCACTTGTAAAGAGAACTTGTAACCTACATGATTATTTAAAAAGCATGCTGTTCATATTAAGTACCTTATTTTCAAAAGCTCCGTTAAAGATTGGTGAGTTGAGAAGGAATGTAACTACAGCACAATAAACTTGCAAAATGCATTTGTCCCCTGCTTGTTCATTTATTAGATTTGAAGTTCTATTATTAATGTTCTCAGCAGGTAGTAAGTCATGCAAATGGGTCACTTTTTCTTCTAGAAGATTGAAACGTTCATCAAATGACTAAAGGAGTACTCAGCAAAGGCTGCGTACATTCCTGTGGAAAGGATTTGGTTTGGAAGAGTTCAAAGTACTGTGTGTGATCATCTTTGTATGTGTATGGCGACATGCATTTCTAGGGCAGGTTCTCTTTTGGTGACAAACTGCAATCCAGGTAAGTAGAATTTTCCCCATTTTAAGGCTGGATAAATGGAATTGCGGAGAAATTATGCAAACCATGTCAGGTCACGTGTCTTGTTTTTGACAGAGACTGTAAACAAGACCTTTCCCAGTCCCCGGTCGTATGCCAGTCATCCCTGGAGGATAAAGCTCCCCATCTGATTGCTGCTTTTGTTTTATAAAGTTTCCATTTTGTATGTGAAATAGTAACTTTGGAAAATATGTAAATGAGTTTAAATGCTTATGTTTATTCATAACAATTGTAATTATTGCAAATATTACGTTTTTATCTAATTTAATGATAAAAAATAGTTGAGGATGAGTGAAAGGAGTGACTCGAGCTTGATCGTGTTTTCTTTTGGAATTGGTGAAGGCATCCTGGTTGTTGTTAATGGACATGATATGTTTTTCTTAGGTTCTTAGTTAAGAAGACTTGAACTCCATCATACATAGACCACAGTGGCTATTGTTGGCTATGCCAGTGTGTACACACAATTTATTAGGGAAATAATAGTTTAAAAAAAAAGGCATTGAAAAGCCAACTTTTAATTAAAGACTTGGTGAATAACATCTGTGAGGGATTCATGCCAAGTAAGTTCTCCTACGTCAGTCAAGGTCCAAACCACTTAGTTACAGGTCTTCAGGGCTAAAGCACTCACTGTTTCCTTGTGTTTCTGGAGTAATTACAGCTTTTGAGACTCCACGTTATTGCATATAATACTTACATAGTACATAAAGTTGATGATGCATTGCAAAGAACTCAATTTAAAAAGACTCTATGTGTAGTGGTCTCTTAACGTTTTTCCTTTTTAGTTTAATTTATAAGAATACTTGAATAGTCTGATTTAATACGTAATGTGTAGCATGTGTAATCCAAAATTATGTATTGCATTTGCTTGTGGGGAAGGTTATTGGAACTCTTATCACTTTCAGGAAAAACAAAGGACTTTATAATGTGCTCCTGTATTTGCCCGCCTCCACCTGTTAGCAGCATTGCAGTGCTTTTTTACTATTTTGATTTCAAGTAGACTGTTACATGCACTTTTTTTTAAGGTTCCTTGAAAAAGGGAGTTGCTGAAAGTGTCCTTTCATTAAAATTTATAGCTTTTCAATTATGGTGAAATTGTTAAGCCGTGTTAGACCGTTCTAGATTCCTAAGTAATAAGCCAGTTTATGAAAAGGTGACTTGTCTTTTTCTTATACCTAAATTCCTTTTTGCTGATGAAGTGTACTAAACGCAAAGAGAAACAAAGAAAGATGAGGAGTAAACCAAGTAACCTATTTTACAAAAGTGAGTTCTTAAGTTTTGTAGATTTAATTGCTGGTGTGGTAAATGTGAAACATTCCAGACAACCCGCTAGCTGTGGGTTTTTCTGTTAATGCCGGAGAAGCTATGAAGTGTGAGAGAGTGATAATGTCATTCAGTATGACTTAGCTGAAATGCAGAAGGCATAGTTAGGCAGTGACAGCTGGGAATTTGAAATTTATGATTTGGATATCCAATGACTTTCTGAAGCAGCAGGGGATTTAGGATGTTTTCTGGTCACTGGTATTATATGGAGGCAGTAACTGGAAGACTTTTCTCAGAGCCAACTTGTTCACATAACATATGTTGAAACATGTAAGGTGAGAAGTGCATTTTTAAAGGTGGAAGAAAATGTTACCACTGAGAAACTGGGACACCTTTATGCTTGTTTCTCCAAATCTGATGCTCGCTGTTGGATCTTTTTAGGCCAGGAGCCACAGTTAACAAGAAGAGTACCATGAGAAAAGAAAGTCCTACGTGAAGTGTTCTCATCTTTTAATGCTTTTGAGTTTATTTCTCATTTAGTCTGAAGCAATACTATGATTTATGTATGAGCTGTTTGTACCCTGCCTGGGCTCAAAATTGTAGAATCTTAGGAACGTCTTCCGACTGAGCAAGCTGCCTCTTCCTAAATCAGATGCCTTAAAGCTCTAAGTCAAAAGAAGGCTTAAACGGTCAGCAGGAGGCTGTTCAAAAACAATCAGCAGTAAGAAAAACAGAGCTTCTTTCCCTGCTGCTAAATACTGTTTTTATTTCTCAAGTCTTTTTGCCTTTTGTTTGGAGTCTACAGTTAAACATAAATACATACCGATCGACTGCTCTCAGGCTTCAGTTTCACTCCAGTATTTATGGCTGCACAGCAGTGATTCTTTACTGGCTTCCTAAAGTCATCCGAGCCAGTTTTATATTCTAAGACTTGAATTTTGTCATCAGAAACATTCCTGAACAGCTAAAAATTTGTCATTATTTAATCCCGGTGCAGCATTTTTATTGCCTTGTGAGCTGAAATCACACGATGCCTCCAGTACAGAAGGTGTTGTGTAAATTTTCATCATGTCTTTGAGTGAATGGTACTTTTCTTTGCTGGGTGTGCCAGCATCTAGGTTTTGGTGCCTTGCAGAGCTTCTTATGGTGTAGTGCTTTATTTGCTGTGAAGAAGGTTACCACAATTTCTTCCTGGACTAAGAGGGACGGCAAGGCTTTTCAACTGAAAGAAGCTAATGTAGGTGAACTGCGGTGATTAGAAGAGTGTTATAAATGCAGTGAAATTGTTGTGCAGTTTAATGCTTCATGGCAATTAGCGGGAAGTTTTACTGGGAGCAACCTTCAGTGTGGATGCTGCCATGTGAGATAGGAACAGCACGATGCCCTTCTGCAGAATACACCTGCTCCCCGTGTTTTGGGTGTCTGTACCATTGAACGTAAGCTGAAAGCATTTGCACGAAAGTCAAAAATAAATTGCAGTGGTTGAAACTAAACTTTAAGGTCTGTCTGTGTGCAAGTGAATATTCCATTTCTGACCCCATTGCCATAGGCGTAACAGTTAGAATCATTTGAACGAGTTTGCTTAATGTATTATAAAGTATTTGTCATGGAGTCAGAAATGTTTATGATGTCATAAAAGCTTTAGGAGAAACACATCAAATAAATTGGTCCACTCTAAAGGCTCACTGCAGATTTTAATGGAAGTCCGGGAAATGTCTGATAGCTTTATAATTTGTGTACTTTATAAGCCATGAAATCGGAAGTGAGGAGGTCTGACTTTCATGCTTTTGGCTTTTGTTCTGTTAAGGAAAATTCAGAGCTTTCTTCTACAAAGAAAAAAGGGAAATCGTGGGCACAGATCTGAGAAGAAAGCATAATGAGCGACTTAGGGCATCTCTAAGTGCCTTATTTCATAATGCATTCTAATATGAGGAAAATGATAACCGTTTCTGACTCGAGTATGACTTTGGGGAAACTTTAATTCATACAAAACAAGTTTAACTAAATTGGAAAGTGTGCTGTATTTACCAGCTTTGCGTCTCTGAATGTGCTTTTCCATTACAGTGTAGCGATCTGCCCTGCATGTAAGCAGGAAAATGGAGTGGTCTCTAGTGACCAGAGTTGTGGCAAGCAGTGCGAGAATCCTGCTAGATACTGAAAAGACAATGAATTATTACTGATGGATAATGCTGCTCTGATTTATTTAACCTGCGCACTGATGAAAATGACAGAATGGGAAAGAAGTCCTTGAATGACCCTCTTCTTGAAGTAACCATCCTGGAGTTGGGGGCTGAGCTGAGCGAGTGGTGCAGCAGTGACTTTCTGAGGGGTGGGCAGAGCAGTGCTGTGTGAAAGTGGGCAGTGGGGTGCCAGGGATAGGGCAGCGGAGGGAAGGAGGATTGTTAGGAGATGCTTATTCCCTGAAGATTGAGTAACGCAAATTTAGATTACTTGGGGAGGAAAAAAATACATAGATGCGTAGCTGCTTCTCAGTGTGAATTGTTTTCTGGTTTAAAAAATAAACATCTCCTCATGCACGTGATGATGTGGTCCCTGCCTTTGTGTGGGGTGTCAGGAGACCGTGGGTGCTCTCCTGCATTCCCATTTGATCTCCTCAAGTCTGAGATTACAGGAAGCGTACGTAGCCTGTGGGTTTTGAATTCTGCTGCTGAATTGCTCCTGTCTGCCACCTTGCAGAGGAGAAGGGAAGATCTTAAGCATTGTTGCTGAGGAGGAGGCAGAGGCCGGCCGCACAGCAGTGTGGTTTGGCCTTGTGTGGGTACATGAGGCTGGGAGCTGGGCAGGGCCGGGGGATCTCTGCTGTGGAGCTGATGCCTCCCTGAAAATCGGCTTGTATCATTAGTAGCACTTGCTTCTTCATGCTAGCAGCCTCATAAATGAGTGAAGTATTTACTGAAATGGCAGAAAGGCCTCGCGATGACATCAATTCCCTACTTTTTTACAAAGGGCTCAGTGTTAATGGCAGGAGGGTTGGTAGGAAAGACCAGATGACGAGATGCCAAGGGTGACGCAGCGCTTTGGCTGCGTGCAGTTTTGCTCCCGGTGGCTGCGCAGCCATAGGCACAGGGCTGCGCTTCCTGCAGGCACCACGTCCACCCGCTCCTTCGCCGGGATCGGTTCCGCAATGCGGAGGAAGATGCGGCACGCACCTACCTCTCTCAAAGCCCGCTTTGATGTTTTTGTTATTCCTGAGGGCTTTTTTTTTTTTTTTTTTTCCTCCATGAAGAAGAACAGAGAACATAATTTGTGCTCTCTAAGGCTAATTATAATTTTTCCTCCGTGGATGACTTCTTAGAGAGCTGCACGTTCAAAGAATTGCTGCTAACTCTTTTCTGTATTGCGGTTACGTTCGGTGTCCAGATGATGAAAGCCTAAATGTAGATTCCTTTGGAGTCTCTTTCTGTTTGTGTTTGTTCAGAAGCATATACTTCTGTCATACCTTTATTAACATTATCAGGCACTCTACATCTTTGTATAATAAAACTGTTTCATTGAGACAAGAAGGCAGGAAAATATCAGTGGTACTTCAATAAAACATTTTACTGATTAAATAGCGTAATTTCCAAATGTGGAAAATGAAATCAGTTCTGATTGCTTCAGTCCTTTGAGAGGAACTGCAGTAACACCCGATTGTAGACTTTCCGGAAATTCACAACAGACCAAGCCATTCAAATTTTGCTTGGCATTAGGAGCAAATGCTGCTGCAAGAGGAGTGTGCATTCTAGATTCACGCTGATGGGAGATTGTTAACAAAGGGAGAGCACCAGTAACCTGGCTCCTTCTGCTCAGCAGATGAGTGTTCCCCTGCAATGTAGGATTCACTCCCTATGTGCAGGTGTTGGGATGAGGCAGCATGTAGTGGTGAATAACCACGTGCTTTTTTAGAACATCAGATGTGTGTGTGCAAGCAGTCTCAGTGTCTAGAAAACAACCAGACAGGTAACTTCAGTAAAAGGAAGTCCAGGCTCGTGGTTTTGACCTATACAGGTGTATGTCTGGGCCAGTAGCTTGAGGTGCTGTTTTAGTATTGCAAGGTGGAGATTTCAGTTAGTTAGCCTTACAGCCAGGATGGAGGAAATCTAATGTTAAATTTGTCTGACAGTAGTGAAGTGGGAAGTAAACCATGATAACGTTATGTACCTTTCTGCAACCTTGAGTGTAATGCACAAAGATTGCATCTTCATTCAAATCAGTCCAGAGCCCTGAATTGAAGGATGCTGAAAGGGGAGAAGGTTGCTGCTATCTTGATAGAAACTCTTTTCTTGCATTGTTTCTTCACTTGTTTCAAGCAGATGCTAGCATTTATGTCTCTGCCTTTTGCTTGATCCCTTCTGTGCGTGACACAACTCTGTTCTGCTCCTTCCATCCGCTGAGCATCCTTCCTTCTGGACCTTCATTTTGTGAGTTGTGCACCCTGTGGTCTTTCCTCTGTAAAGCTGCTTTGGCTTTTCTTATTTTGTAGCATTTGCTTACGTTTCTTAGCTTTTGTTTCCTGCCTGTCTACATCAGTTGCATGGCTGTGTTTGAAATGTCTCAAAACTTTGATTTATTCATTGCAGTTGGATGATTTTTCAGGTAACTTAATTCTGTAGATATTTGCCCAGTTTATACTCTGACTTTTTCTATAAAGCAGTATCGTCATTATTCAAGCTATGCCAGTTCCGAGCTGAGGTCATTTGGACTTTGTTCTGGTGTCTCCTACGGAGAGAGAACCAAACAAGTCCTGATTTTGTGATGGGATCTGGAAAGCATCATTCTCTTGAACCTCCTCCTGTATGAACTTCAGATGATATATGTAGGGCCCTTTCGGAAAGCAAATTCAGTAGCTCTGTCGAGCAGTGTGTGTTCGCTGCTGGGGAATGTTGAAAACTTTTGTGTCCTGAACTCTCACTGTGTTCATACGGATCTATATATTTTTGATTGGTAGCATTTTCAATATTTCAAGTTCTTTACTTGCTTGGAAAATAAAACATAACGAAAATGCCACAGAACAAAGCTTTTGTCTGTGTTTGTTGGCGAAGACTTGTCACGCGTTGGCTCTCTGGCTTTTCAGGTGGGCTGCTGCCTGTGGTGTGAGCAGGAGATCCAACAGCTGGCTTGGCACAGAGTGTGTTGCACTGCATGCAGTTTACTGTATTAGTGGGTTATGCAATGAAGAAATGAGTGTAGATGGATTTTTATTTTGTATTTCACCTGTACTCTTGTAGAATAAGCTTTTACACTGCACCAGAACCTGAAGACTTCATATTGTAACCATGGATCATATTTGAAAACAGAGGAGGCTGACTGTAAAGACAGAACACGACATGTAACTGTCTGTATTTGAGGACTTGTACTGAACACCTAATCCATTTTTTGTGAAATGCATTTATAGAATTGCCTCGTAAAGGCAGATGAATTAAAGCATTAAGTTTGCTATCAGCAAATGAAAATGGCGTTTATTTTTCCTGGAAACCTAGTCTTTTTTTTTTTTTTTCTATGTTTTGTTTCTCATTTTTAATCTCTCTTCATTGCTGAGATAAATCAGGAGAAACGTCTGTGTTCAGCTGCCAATTACTGATTTAATTCAGTTATTTTCAGTAATCTGATTGCCATTAGTGCCTTGTTCACTAATTGCCCACTGTACTATCAGTTTATTTTGAAGGGGACAATCTGAGTGTTCCAAACTGTAATGAATAGTGATGGTGGTGATGTGTAAAGATGGTGCATGGTAGCTCTGAACCAATCTTCTATGCACTGATCTTCAGACTGGTGGCCAGTCACCTCATTCATACCAGTAAACACCACTGAATTGAAGAGTTCCCTTATCAGTTAAATCCTACATTGTGTGATGTGGAGTCCCTCCATGTTTCAGTGGGATGTCCTGCTAATGAGTATTGTATTCCATAAATAATGATGCCAGTGTACTGACTCGTAACTGAACTCCTGACTTCAGTTATTTGCTAAGGAGATAATGTGTGATTTTCTTCTTTTTAAGGCATATGTATAAATCTCTGTGATTGCACAGGGGACTTGGAATGCAGTGAGGGTTTATTCACATAGCCTACGTTTAAATTGGCAGAAGGAAAGCTCTCACTTCTGTTAATTCTCTGGCTTTAATCCTTGCAAAAGAAGGCATGCAAGTGCCTGTCTGTGTAACTCTGTTGCTACAGTTCAGAGAGATCCAACAATACTATTCAATATTACAATACAATTTAAATATATTTCTTCAGAAGGGAGAGGGTAAAGCTTTTAAGATCCTTCCAAAATGTGCATCCACATACTTCGCAGTCTTTTAGGTTAAAAGTGCAACATTTATTTTTTTGAAGAAAACTAAATTTGGGATGTTTCCCAAATGACTGGATTACCAGCCTGCTGCTAAATTGTCTTTCCAGTCTGATATATAGAAGTGGGTTATTGACAAAGAAGTAGTAGATTCCACATGGAAGAGAGACAGGCAAAACACTTGTTTTCAGCTTTGTGCAAAATTTGGAAATTGGAGCACTCGAGCCTATTATGTGATAGAGGTGGCTGTTCTGTGTACTTTCTATCCACCCAAATGACTGCATATGCAGAATGTGGTCTTCATTTTGCCTACTATTTTACTTGTTCATGTCCCTTGATTGAAAACTGTTGAGAAGATTGGTGTCAATATGTAAGATAACTTAGTACAAGGAGGGTGCCGCTGGGCTAATACTAAGACTGTGAATAAGGACATGGATGTCTAGGAGAGTTTCGTCCGTTGATGCTCAGCAGTAAAGCACTGTGGGGTAATAGGACAGCAGAGACCTATTCTGTTTTATCCTATGTAGGATTCAGTCATAAAATGCACAATTGAATTCAAGAAACAAAAGGAGAACCTTTCATAAATTGGCCAGGTATTCCGCTTGGAAGATTTATTTCCCAAGTCACTACCAGAAAAGCAGGAATTAAGTACCTTGGCAGCTTTTTTCAGGTAACAGTTGGCAAGCTGCATGTGTACCACATGTATACATACATGTACGCTCATGCACACAGAAAGGAGAAAAAAAAAAAAAAAAAAGAAAACTTGCCCAGAAATGTGTTTTTGCATAATTTGGAGCCTGATCCATGAACGTGAAACAATTACATGAGCCAGTAACATGGAGAAAGATGTCCTAGCGATAGAATTGCCTACTCAGGTTTTATTTTTGTTTTGTATTTTTCTTCATAACTCTCTCCTGCGCTGAATTTCCCTTCCTTGCACCCGGTTCTACAGAAGCGTGGATGTCTCCAGGGAAGGAAAAGAGGCAACCAGCCATCTCTGATCAGCATGACATTCTCTTAACAAGGATTCATTTAGGGATTAAGTAGAGGAAGGAAACAAAAGGAATTGCTTTCAAGCAAAATTGCACTTCCAGGATCATTTGTACTGCAGATTGGAAAGTATGTCAGAAGTATATATATTTTGTGGGTGTTCGTGGTAGGCAATGAAGGTGAAACCCGTGGCATACATGCATTTCCGTAGTAGGGTTTTGAAAAGTACTGGGGGTAAATTCTAACTCAGGGAGTGAAAGCAGACTAGAACTGAAATTGAGCTAATGTCCTTACTGATTGCCCTGTTTGGTTTCATTTCTCTTTCTCAGGAAATAAATCTGAGCTGTAATTATAAATTGCTTGTGTTATTTCAGTCTTATTAGATTTATAATGAAATTAATCTTTTACATAGTCTTTTGCATGAATAAATGCATTTTTATTGGTCTTTCACTTTCTTGCCTACTATCATGTAATTCCTAAAAGAGTTAATTGCAACTATTAATTGCAGTGCGCTTCAAAAGGTGAAGGAGAAGAAGCGTGTGGGGCTTTTTTCTGCAGATTTTCTAGGTTTCTTGTTAGGTGTTTTATATGTTAATGGATAGTCATAAAATACTTCTCAGTTTACTTGCAGCTTCATTAGTGGTTGGTTTTCAGTTGTGCATTCTCACCCCAGCACAAACATTTTTTAGTGTAAAGGCGGCACTGGAGGGTAGAAATTAGGAGAATTATGGCCATGGACCTGGATTTTGCTGACCTTTTTGTTCTTCGTTGGACCAACTTCATTGCTCATTTCATCTCAGTGTTACTGAGTGTCTTCATTGGAAGATACTACCCATTCTCTGTACTTATTCACTGGCATACATGTATTTATTTCTGTTCCAGTGAATGTTTTAAAAATACTAGTTTTCCTTACTAACCTATGCTTCAAAAATAATTGCAAAATTTTAAGTAGGCCCTTTGCTTATTTATGTATTTTTTTACTAGAGCATAAATATTTTTTTCCAAACATCTTTTCAACGTGTATCATGGACATGTGTGATACTGCTATGATAGAGCAAGTATACCCAAGAATTTAATTGCCTTTTCCATATCTATTTGGTTTTGTGACTTCTAGGTTGAGACTCTGAATTCGAATCTGTCATTTCTCACTCAGCAAGGTTTTGTTAGTGGTTGGCATGGATGCATCTTATTTAACATTGTCTGGTTTGCTGAGCTCAGTATGTGCATGGAGCCTGGCTTCTGCCTTAAAGCTTCATTGACCTCTCTGTGCACTGCACTTTCGCTGTTGGATGTAGCTATGGTACTTAGTAGTTCTTGAATAGCTGCTCTGTGCTTTTCATTTTAGACATTTTACAGTATAGTGTGTTGGTGTTTTGTTTTTTTGTTTTTGGGTTTTCGTTTTTTTTTTTTAATATATTATTATTATTTGTGTGTCTCTTTTAAACGTTTTAAGTAGTGCTGTTTTTTCATTTTGATTATTCATTCTGACCATTCCCTCTTATATGCTTGTTTGTACCCCTGCTGTTTTCCTGCTTATCCAGACAGGTGGGACCTACCATGCTACCAGTGTTATAATTGCTCTTCCCATCTAGTTCTTCACATAAAAGAAGGCTTTAATTTAAAACAGGAGTTGTCTCTTTTCCAGCTGCTCTGCTGCCTTTCCTGTTCTCCAAGTTTTCCCCTATGATTGAATATTTTACAGTGTCCCACCTGCTTCAGCCAGTCCTTCCGTTCTTTTTAGTAGCATCCTGACTGTCTGAATCCCTTTGAATTTGATGATTTTCCTGATATTCTGAGATGACCTGTGCATCAGGCAGCACCCTGATGCTTCCTTTTCTCAGGTGCAGAGTCCTGTGTTCAGTTTTTAACAGTTTCTATATGGTTGAAAATGTGTAACACATTTTAAATTTTGCATAAAACAGATGGCTAGTGGCAGGAACTCCAGATTTGGTAGTAAAATAAGCCTGGGGCAGTAGTAAAACATTAATGTATTTAGGTTTAGCCAGTCCTTTGGAAGGTCAGATGAAAACCTTTTAAATCATCTGGAAGAGCCAGAAGGCAGTGTTTTCCTACTACGTTGAAGCATAGATTGAGGTATGGACTGTTGGTTTTCTGACTGTCTGGTGAGAACATTTACCCACTGCAGCAGCAAGCAGAAGGACGCTTGAATTCAATAACTTTGGAGGGTGAGTCAGAACTCAAAATACTGTTCATGTGTGTCACTTTAAGGTCTTCATGCAGTGTTGCTTTTGGACGTAATATTTCATAAAACTTGGGCATGGTGTGCTAAAGCAGTTGTGAATGTGTAGTGTTTATTATGGGAGTGTGTCAGTGGTTACGGGGTGTCACTACCCATTTGTCCCCAGCAGCATGACTCTCAACTGACACTGGCTTCCCTGTAAATACAGATACGTCTGCTGTCATTGCTCAGTGATAGCACTGCATACTTTTACTCATGTTCAGTTTTTTTTTTGTCCACACACATGCCATAGAATGCAATTAAATTTTTGCCTTCACTGTGGTCATGAGCAGTAAAGGAAAACTATGATAGAAATAAAAATGGTTAGGTTAAATTTAACCAAGTAAACAAATGGCCTCTTTGGTTCTTAAAGATCACATATCACATGCTTGAGCCAATGACATACTTGGATCATATGGTGATTGGAAAAAAAATGTCATCATTCTAGTATCAGAAAAGACACTGATTGGGTTCCTTTGTTTTATCAAGATGATTTGTCAAAGACTCTGAAGCATATATATATATATATATATATTACTTATATATACACAAATACCCACAAAACTCAGGCACTACAGAGTGAACAAAGGAAGCATTTTGGGGCAGAAAGAAGTTTATAAGTTAATGGTACTTCACTGGGATGAGACTTCTTCAAGAACAGAAGTTTCCCAAGAGCAGGTTCATTGGTAAAAAGCAAGTTGATTCCTCCAGGGGGGTTCTATAGGAACTGAAGGTACCAGAAAACAATGTAGTAGTTTTAGAGCTTTTTTATCATCCTTGGTTCACATCTGGAACCAATAATCCATAGTATAGGAGCAAACCCAGAAACAACGCAAGAAAGCTCCAACCTGAGATATTCTCCTGGGAGGTCATTGTGAGTTTGGAACATTCTCAAAGAAGTGTTTGGCAGAAGAACTAAAGACTGTTGAGATAAGTTTTATGTTGTGTCTCTTGAAACAGAAATAAATTTAATGTACTGAAATTACCCCTTCAGACCTCAGACCTTATATTGGTATGTATTTTTTTTTTTTTTTTTTACCCTTTATTCTCCTCCCTCCCCCCCGAACCTTGTCTGAGTTGCCAGAGATTCCAGCTATGTATGTGAAGTTGTTGTAAAATACAGGTTCGCATACCTGAGTCGATAAAAATACTTAACGCATTAAGTCAACAAACCGCTTCCATAAAAGTGGAAAGAAAATGAAGAAATGATTGTTAGGAAAATTAGGTGGTTAACTTCTAGAGAATTTGAAAAAATTCTTTAAATGCTTTGCTGTGTCTTTAGTTAGGTTATATCCACAGTTTTGCTAGATTGCTTATGCAAACCTCTGGACATATGGGTGTAAATGAGAAGAGCTCTGAATTTTGTAGAAGAAAGCAGAGTATTTTTGGTACAGAAAGAGGTAAGCTGATCTGGAGGCCCCTGGTACATGGGTGGAACTGCAGCCAGAAGCCGTACGTGATTATGGTGAGGAAGCTGGAGCAGAAGCATTGCCAATCGCAATGTAGTTCAATTGCAGTACTACTAATTCTGCTGTGGTCAGGAGTTGGTGCAGTCTGATATTTGAATCTGTTGTTACAAGATATTAAATGTTCACATACTAAGAAAATTCCACTGACATTGAAAAAATTGTTGCATTTGAGCTCTTGGCAACCCCGGTAAAATGAATATCCAAAATTTAAAGGCCTGAGAGATCTTACTGTACAGAGGATAATAGTAAGGCATTTGATAACAAGGGGGGAGGAAGGAACAGCTCTTGAGGAGGGCTTTTAGGACAGTGACATTTGGTAGATTACCAGTGATTTGCAGCCTGCATGAATGAGACTTGGACAGCCAAGTTCTTGGTCCTCCGGTAGCCTGTCAGTTGTTATAATACCTGCAGTGGTTTCCAACAAAAATATGACAACTTCCTCCTTAATAATTGCTGCTCAGCCTGAGACTTTACCCTTCAGTAGTTTTGTAGACAAGTCCTCTGAGGAGGAGGGAAGTCTTTTAAATTGTTTTGGAAGACTAGTTCTAGCCTCTGTAATTGAGTATCTGTAAGAGTTATATTTTGCAGTTCTGTCCAGAATTTGCAGCCAAGATCAAAAGTTTATTAAACTCTCTCATTCCCACGCAGTGCAGAAAATGATCCTTTGCGCTGCACAAGCATAGGTGGGAGGCAGGTGGGGACAGTGCAGCAGGGAGCCATGTTGATACACCAAAACAGCATGGAAGGCAGGTGCATTTGTAGCTTTTGGGTTTTTTTTTGAAGGTAAACCACATTAATTACCAATTAATTTAGATGTTCAAATTGGTACCTTTACTACAGTACTGATGTACCTAAACTACATAGTCAAGTCAATTCTATTTATTTATTTATTTAGAAAGTTACAGGAATAAGGACACCTCTGAATCTTGTTTTACTTCGTTTTTTCTTTCAGTTGTTCTTCTGGAGTGGCCCCCTGTTACAAAGAATAGTTTATAACTTCAGGTGTTGTCAGTCTGAAATAGTGATTTGAGTTTTGTGTAGCCTACTTGCTGCCCAGTGTTGATAATCTTAGCTCTATTTATCTGGAAGACAGGAGTATTGTTATGCAGCTGTGTGAGCTGTAAGCAAACAAGTCCTCTTTACATATTTACAGTGTACCAGAATGTCAGATACTTAATTTCTTAGGATGTCCAATGAAAAATTACTACGCTACAGAACAGCCTTCAGAGCCATTGGGTTCATGTCACACTCTGATCATAACCAGCACACAAGAGATGCGATATTTTACTAGGAGATGAGATAGGCAAGAGCCAGGCTCTAACTGATGAGAAGAACATAAGTATAACAGTCTGAACCAGGGCAGTTGTGTAGGCAGGAAATCTTGAGCTCTTCTCCTCCTGATAAGTTTGAAAACTTTTAATTGTGGCACTGTTATGTCACCAGCTTCAAGCAGGATCAAGTATCATATGTGGAAGACAGCACTCGGAAGTGCCGAGTTCCTCCTTCGCTGTTGCTTCCAAAACCATCATTAAAAGGAAGCAGGTGCCTGGCTTCTGCCATGGTTAACATTTCTGTTGTTTTCCTAAATTGCTGACATGCTATTTTCAGTGAAGGAAGCTTTCCTCTACAAAACCTGCCTGGATTTAAGATGTTGATGAATTGGATATGCATCAGAAGTCAGATGAAGAGAAAAAATGAGAAAGTGCTGTGAATTCCCTATCCCTTTTCTTAAAAGACACTTCTTAGAAATAACTAGATATTTCCAGCCATTTGAAATGTGAAGTTTCAAAAAGCAATAGCGTGTTTGGATTTTTCAGAGGAGAAAACAATCAAAGGAAGTCTAGGGTTTTCCTGTTTATCTCTGTATGTGAAATGTGCTAGGAATTGGGAGAAAAAAATGTGCAAAATCTTAAATATTAAGGCAGATCGCTTTAAGTGAGGGAGAGACATTTATCCTGTAGAAGAGCTTCCTATGACTTGTTAGTGGAAAATGAAAAGTCTTTAAGTTGATGGAGACAGAGGTCTTTCCTTGCCTGGTTGCATCCTTATTGAGAGCACAAAGGGGATCCAGCTCTGTAAGTGGTACTGCACGTTAAGCTTGCAGTAGCAAGTAGCATATAAAAAGGGATGGTGGATTTACTTGCAAGGTGTTTTAAAAGTCTATAAGTGTGAATGCTGGTATTCCTAAAACTCGGTTCTCTTAATTATTATTACTTTTTTTTTAAACCAAGTGTACCATTTACTTAGAAATTACAGCACAGAGAAGTGATACCATTCTTCCTCTCTTATCTTGCCCTAAGTCATGTGACTTTTCCTTTCATCTCTTCCCTTATTTTTGATGCACACAAGGAGATTCTGTACCAAAACTCCATTAGTACAATGCTGCAGTTGTCTGTGAAATTGTTGGGATGGCTGCTGATGGTTCCACCAACAATCAGAACTAAGCTAAATTGCACATATGTATTAAGGCATAAAACATAGACTGTACCAGTAAATAATCCTTATAACACATTATGCGTGCTGTGGGAATCATCACTTTGAAAATCCCTACTTCTGTGTGTTTAAAGTCTCTCTTGAAATGTAACATTAATGTATTTTCTCTTTTGCATGTAAATTTCTTCGTGCCTGCTGGTGATAAAAATCAGGTCACGAGTACCGGCTTGGTATCCCTGCGAACTCTGCATAGCAACCAGTCATACTGCATCTTTTAATGTTTTTGCAGCAGAACAGTTATTTGTATGTATGCAGTGAAATGAAAACTCTAAAACAGTAAGCTCCCACTATGATCGTGTTCTGTCCCAGTGAGTTCCAAATGATCTCTGATAAATGTTTTTAGAACAACAGATTGAAATATTACTTTCTTAGCTTGCAGATAAAAGTAAAGAAGCACTGAAATTATGTTTTTATTTTGTCCACCAGCAGGTGTGGGATTATTCCACAATGTAGTAGAATGCCTTTTGTTCTTGTTCTGCAGTACAATTAACAGTTACCATGCCAAGGCTACATTTCTAGGTATTGGGTTACTGAAACTTGTGACTGTGAGGAGGAAAACCCCCAGTGTGTGCTGACTTCAAATTGCCCTGATGACACAGCAAGCCTTCATCTGATGTCTCATCCGGTGATGGGACTCCTGGGCTGTCAACATCTTCTTGTGACTTGTTTCCAACCACATTCTTCATTTATCCCATTCACTTTGACTCTCTAATTTTTGAATGTTCTAGCTGTTAGCCATTTGAAGTGTAAGTAGTCTAGAAGGTTGTCTTGAAGCAGGTCCTGCAAGGGTATGATAATTTCTGCTCTGCTCAAGAATATGTCTTCTGGTCAGCGTTATTCTCATGCTTCAAATTTTATCCCATCATCCTCTTTTTGAGACTCCTGTTGAAATTGAAAAGGAGTTTGTGTGGAGCAGCAAAGTAGGGAGTTGGACTCAGCAATCCCTTGAGGTCCCTTCCAACCCCTGCAATTCTGTGATAGCTCGTAAACAGCATCAGGCTTTTGCACTTGAAATAATTTTGTTCAGTTTGCTGTAATTTCATTTAAGATACAGAAGTCTTTAGTTAGGTAATTGGCTAGAAACTGAAACCTTCCTAAGAATCCAAGCTGCTTAAACTTCCAGCTTCCCTCAGAGATTAATGAATGATTAAGGGTCTTTATAATCCTACTGTATCAGAAATGCGGAGTCATGGCCTGACCCAGTGATGGAGCACCTGGTGGGAAGGAGGAGCCAACCCAGGGGAGCTCAGGTGCATGTGGTGTACCTGAGTGACTGGAAGGGGTGGAGGCAGGATGCTTCCCTTCCCACACCTCGCTTAAAAGGGTTGGCAGCAACTCCTGGGAGAGCTTACTATGGAGGATGCTGGGTAGAAATAGATTAAGAAGTGTTTATCTCGTTATAGAGGGTGCAATCTGTTTGATCTTGTAATCTAGCTAAAGTTACAAATTAGACTTCAAAATCATAGTTAAATAATTTTCTGAAATTTTTGAGAGGAGCTACAGCTTTCAGAAGTTCTCTCTTTGCAATTGCTGATCTTCTTGGGTTGATTCTTGAAGAATACATCATGAGACAGCAATTATTACAGTCACAGCTTCAAGACCACTTTCTTACAGAGCAAGGTGAAGATTTAATAAAAACAAATGTTTTTTTTACAGTCATGTACTAGAAGAGAGGTCTTACATTGCATGGTTTTTCTTCTGTGAGCTGTTTGTGTAATTCTTTGCAAGAATCAAGATTCAAAAGAGGCAAAGAAAGAAGAGAGAGAGAAAAATTGCTGTTCTTTGACATTTTGTCTGTTTAGTTGTTCTGTGATGCACAAAGCAATAGCCCTTAGCCATAAAGCTCGCTGAGCTCCCAGGCATAAGGTGGTTTCCCTGCTCCAGTTGCGGAGGACTGTCAGGATCAGGGCTTTTCTGGCATGCTTCTTAACTTGAAACAGATTTAGCCTATGAGCTTTCAGTGTGTTTGTGTGGTACAGTTACATGAGTTGCTGCTGTGTTTGTTCATTGTCCTTCCTAAATCACAGAAATTTCATAAACATAAGTTATTTAAATATACAGAGAACAACTTAGACTGTGCTCACAAGTTTTCTGACTCATGGCAACTACAGAACTACTTCAAAGTAAGTTACAGCACTTTTAACTTGCTGCTAGGTAGTTTATATTTTTAGTTATCCAGAGGTTTAAATAAGTAACTTTCTCCTGTTGCACTTTTAGGAGAAGAATATGACAGTTGTCTGGGTGTTTTGTATATATTGTACTTGTGTATAAAAGCTAATGTTGAATTGTCAAACCTGAGAACAAACAGAATACATAGAAAAAGGAAAAAAAAAATGTAGCTCTTTCAATCCTTTTCAGCAAAGACTTCCTGGAAATTCAGCTTGATCTTTGTATTTTGTGGTGAATATAGAGAACGTTGTTCAGAAATAGAGCTTTCTCCTGGAAGTGCTGGAAGTATTTTGGAAAATAAGTAAGTTTAAAAGTCAACTGAAGCTAATTTCAAATGTCTCTTTATTAGGTGTTTTTTTTTTTTTTAAGCCTTTCCTTAGGTTTGTTTTCAGAAATTACCGTAATTTTAATGCTCTTAAGTAGTTACTAATTGTGCTGACATTTCTTACAAGAAAATACTTGGTACTTCGAACTGTGGTGTTTGTTTTTTTTTTTTCCTCATTAAGGTGAAAGATTTTGTTCAGTCATACATACTTGAAAGTCTTGCATTATTGCAAGTTCAGTGAATCTCCCTCAGAGTTGCTGGTGTGTGATTATTTACACTTGTTCCTGCTGATATCTGCTAAAACCAGTGCTTATAGTCAGCACCTATGCTTAACAAGTTATTGGGTGTTAGAAGCATGTGCTGAAATTGAACTTATTTTTTATTTTTTGGTTTGATAGTTATAAACCAAATTATGAGTACTTTCTGTGGGATTTTTTGAGATATTGTGGCATGTAAAACACCAGATTTTAAGCAGCTCCCATGCTTTATTCTATTATATAAAAGCGTGACTTTTTCCACTTATCAGTGTTTCTTGCTATACGGGAGATAGATGTTTTTAAGCAGCATTCAAATGGAAGATTGGTTTTGCTATAGACAGTGCTATAGACAGGATCCTAATTTTACTTCTTTCCTTGCCCTTTGAAGGAAGTTATAAGGCAGATCATTTCTAATGCCAGAAGTGACAAGGGAACTAATTTGTAATGTTGTAGTTAGATGATGCTTAGGGTAAGTTCTTTTTTATTAGGAAGGCTGATTTACAAGAAGGATCACAGTTCCTCAGAAGTTTACAGTGACAGAGTGGTTATTGACTTGCCCTTTCTCATAGTTGTCATGTTTCATCAGCCTTTGAAGATCTTGAAGATATCAAAATAAATCCTGAGGCTTGAAAGCATCGCATTATATATTAAGAAATATTGGTCAAGCAGATTCTGCCTTGCGTAAAGTTATGGTTCTAGTTCTTGCAAGGGGAAGGTCAGCCTAGGCTCAGAATGCAATTAAATTGGTAAACTGCACTCAAGGTGGAATTTTTTTTTTTAATGTTGAGAGGGGGGAAAAAAAATCTACTGAATTATGTCATTGAATGCTTCAGAGAATTTGTAGTCCCTCCTCTTACCCAGCAAATTGATTTAGTTTGTGGAATATTCTGCTTGGCATTCTCTTTTTTAAAAAAGAAAACACAGACCCTGCTAATTGCTTCCATTTATGGAGGACTTCTGTAATACATTTCAGTTTCTATCTGGCATCAGATGCCCTACTAATTAAATTTTTATAGGATTGCCCATTTGTGAGATACTGAAATTAGCTAATTTTAAGAGCAACTTCAGACTCTCAGTGAGGGGAAATTTCTCAAGCTTTTTCAGAAGATACTGTTTTTCCCTCTCTCACTAGAAGTCCAGGAGCATTGGGCAAATTTTTAGCATGCAACATATCTTCCAAGTATTTATACGATTGTGTATTGAGAGAACTGTATATTGTCCATTAAGAGGATTATTTACAAATGGGGAATAAAATGTTTATTGAAAGACTCTTCAGAATGAAACGCGTCCTTGAATTAAATGGGCAGTAGAACTGTGCCAGCAGTCTGCATGAGAGGCACTTAGAATCACGTTTAAGTTGCCTGTCACTAAAATCTTTGGGTTTAACCAATGGAAACAATTAAGAGTAGGGCACTTAAGCATTCATAGCCAGTCAATATGCAATTTTAGATGGAGAACTCATTGTGTCTGAAGCTACGAAGTACTTCAAACATTCAGAGCATTTATAGGTAGCCTCCTGAATTTTTATGAATGTATTTAATTTTTTCAAAAACTATTAAACAGAGGTCCCACGTAACTGGGACCAAAACGTGAAAATACAACTTTTCTGTAAAGAACCTGGGGCACAGAGCAGTGCAGATCCAGCACCCCTGTTTTTCCCTCAACCTCTACTGAAATAGATTCCACTCTCTCATTTCAGTGTTCTCCTTTTTATAATCAGATTGCTATGCTGAGAATCAAAGAGTAAACAGCAATGAGAAAAGAATGATGGTGCAACCATTGTGCAATGGCAGTGGAATATATTGTGGAGCATAGAACTTCTGTCCTGCGCTTCTATTCTGTAATTTAAATCTGGGTATTTTTGGACCATTGATGTAGTTAGTGGTTTCCAGTGCCAAGTAAGACAGATTGTTTCACAGCAGGTAAACACAATTTTGGATATTATAGATTTAAAAAAAATAATAATAAATTATATTTGAACTTGAGGAGACTTCAGTCTGTATAACAAGATTTTAAGTATTCAGAAAAACCCTCACTGTTTTTCTGAGTGGGTTTTGAGTGTACTTTTTGATAAAATATGTGTTTTCTACTTTAAATTTTTCAGGACATATTCCTTGGAGACATTGGCTTGAATATTTCATTTCTGCTATGTATTCATTGCTCTTTTATGAGTTCATGTGTCATGAAACTTCTGGAGAGGCATATGTGGAGTAGCCAGTTACATTTTTAACAAAACTGCTTAGCTCTCTTTCTCACGCATGTCATAGTTTCTTCCCTGAAAAGCACAAATAGACATCCAAATGTTTTTTTTCTGACTTTTCTTTTGTTCACAATATCGCATGGAGTCTGAAATTACCCTCTGGAAAAGGCAAACATAATGCAGAACCACAGGATTTCTGGCAGGATGTTTTCAGAATCCACTCTAGGAACTGGCACTCCTGCTTTTGTAAACCAGGGTTTCTGGAGTTTGTCAAGTTCCAGTTGTAACTGCTTTTGAAGAAGATTTCTTCTTCCCCTAACCCTTGGGGTGCTAATGTAAAATACCTGAACTTACCTCTGCTCAGTGTTTTTTCTGCTTTGGTTGGAATTTTTGCTTTTCTTCAGGAATTGATTGCGATAGCTAATACATTGGGCTGGTGCTGCGAAGAAGGAAATGTACATAGCCTGGGAATCTCCAACATTTATGGAGGTGGCAGGGGAATTGAGAAAAGGTTGATTTTCTTGTTTCAGCAACTAAGCGTAAGCTGAGAATTCTTGGTGCCTAAGTGCTTGGAGTGCTGTGCAGAAATGTGGAATGATGTCATTGGCTTTTGTAACGTACCTTTAATCAATCGCCATTTTAGCTTCTAAGTTACAGTTTTAGTTGTTTTGTGTTTTTTTTTTCCTCACACTGTGGCAAAATACAGCATTAAATTTAAACCATTTTTTAGGATTCTTTTGTAAAGTTTGTGTTTTTTATTTAACTTCATTGCCTAAAAGCAGCCAAAATGGGACTGACAAAATGAGATTAAGATATTAATATAAAATATAGTAAAATATGTAAAATGTACAACTGTATTATGTAAGTATATATTTATATATAATACATATGTTTATAATCTCCCTGTAGTGTTTGAACCATTGTTTTATCAGCCATCATTTACTTTCGCTTCAGAAGCACTTCAAAGAGAGAAGTGGGAACAGATCTGACAAGGAAAGGTGATCGTGATCAGGGAATTCAGAGCTCAAATCAAGGTGCAGGTATCCGCTAGACTGAACATTGCTCAAGTATTGTCTACACTCCACGCAAGATTTTAGGTGGGGTACTGGTATCTAGTAAGATAACCTTCCGTGATGAGGAAATTGTTTCTGCACAAATTGCTTGCCCTGGATTTTGCTCTGCTAGGTTTGTTCATGTCCGTAAGAAGCTAAGAACTAAGCATTTATATTCCAATATATTGTCTCAAACAAGATCAAAAAGAAATGTTAGGAGTGTCTGCATTCTATGTATAAAATAATAATGTAATAATAAAAATCATAGAATAATCTTGCCCTGGGAACTTCCTGAAGGTCCAGTGTTTGTTGCCTTTGGTAGAAGAGGCTCAAGCTGTAACTGTGCAAGCTGGATGGAATATGAGTCTGGAAAACTTGTGATGCATTCATATGAGCTTGATACCATTTGTCTTTTAATATGGAGAGTGTAATTGTGCAGTGCCTGAGCAGCAAAATAAAAGGGGGAAAATATATTGTAGTTTTTTTTTTTTTTTTTAATCTTGGAGTTTTATAGCTTTTTAGAATTATTCTGTCTGGAAAGAAGAATTTTTCTTTAGCTGCAGGCTAGTTTTGTTTAAGAAAATTGTATTAGGCAATAAATAAATAAATAAATAAAGTAGCTACAGTGTTAATTCCTGTAACCAAAAGAGGCTTTTTGGGGGGGAAGTAAATATTTTTCCTTTTTCATGTGGAAGCTCTTTGCTGTTCAGCAATCAGTGTTTGTCTGCTCTGGCAATTGTAGCATGGATCTGGTTCATCAGCATAATGCTGCTTTGCTGTTAGCAATTATTTTGTTTCAGGATTTGCCAATTAAGCTAGAGCTAGTGAAAACGCACCTAATTTGTCAAGAAATGGCAGGGTGAAATATAGGCACCATTATATTAAATTGAGAGAGGAGAAAAAAATCAGCAAGAGAGTGTGTGAGAGGATCGGTAATACTTGGTCAGTTCCTACAGCATTTTCCTTCTGGTTCTGCCTTTGTCCACTGGTTATGCTGGGAAAAAGTGTAAAGCAATTGGCTGTGCATTGTTGCCGTCCATGTCCTCTGTTACATTTTAAAATATAGAAAACCCAGTTTTGTTCACACGTATCCAGAACGCTTTATTGAAAGAATGTGCTACAAGTGAATAAAACATAGTTGTTTTGGGGGTTTTCTGGGACTTAACTGCTTTGTTTTTTGTAATTGAGTATTGCAGAATAGGGCATAATGGCTTCTCTGGACACTTGTTTATTACCTGCGGTCTTTTCAGATAGAATTCTTTATAGATGAGATTGCTTTCAATAAAGATGTGCTTTCTAGCAAAGTCCTTATGCTTTAGGAAAAAATTGTCTGAAGAGGTAAAGTTGAACTTTTTGCTTCTGTGTGTGGATTTAATGAGTGATGACATGAAGGATGAAAAGTGAGACTGAAAGTAGATAACAATGGAAACAGCATATTCCTGTGTAAGTGACAATTATATGGAGTTGTGTTTCTTACACCTCGCAGTGGAGGACAAAGTGATGTACACTTATTACCCATGGGAATAGAAGACTATCAAGAAATCAGAAAAGCTATTTAAAATAATGAGAATGCATTGGAATATGAAGAAAAATGTACAAAAGACTTGTGTACAACAGGATAGTTGAGGAGTGTGTCCTGCCTAGGCAGGGAGACTCTTAGACATCCTGACATGTTACTGATGTGCTCTTTGGAACCTCTCTAACCTCAAAGTAAAGCTGATCAGTCTTCAAGAGGGCTTTGGGATATGATTACCTTTGATAGCCAAGCAATACAGCCAAGGGAGTTTTGGTCCCTTTTCAGTCATGTATTTAACTGTATTAGTTATTAAAGTCACTGTCGAACTTGACTTGTGTGTGCTGACAGAAGACTTGTGTGCACTGAAATGATGACTGGGAACCACTGTGTCTCTATGTATAGAGTCATGGGAGCTATTTTCCACGAAGGAGTGTCTGACCAGGTAATTTAATGACTTCAATTCCAGGGAAATTTGTCAGAATTAGGTCTGGGAACGAGACACAAATTGGTATGCGTGTTTGAAATATGCAATGCTCTGAAGTCTGGGCTAAAGCATAAATCAGCATCCTCAGAATGAGATATTTATGTTGGATTAGCTTGTTAAAAGTTTGGGTGTTGCTCGGCTCCTGATAAATTACTGTGATTGACCTTTGTTAGCCAGATCAGTCAATACCTTGTATCCTTCATGCTGATCCTGGAAGACTTCAAATGGCCAACGTGACAGATAAAAGAGCAATTTTTTGAGCCTTTTCTTAAGTATGTAAACAGACTTTCCCTGCAGGCCATCACTATTTATTTTCCTGGGCAAAGCTTCTAGCTTTGCAGAAATAAAACAAGCTAAAGGGAGCATCATTGCTACTCCTTGGCTGAAGAAGATGGCATTGATGTGAGGCCTTCTGACAGGGGATTAAAGCGGAAAATCGTGGTGGCAATCCACAGGAGCAAGAAGATCCCTTCAAAATATGAAATCAGTTATAAAAGCACAAAACATTGCTTTATAATTTTTGATTGTTAGAATCATCTCATCCCTGTTGTAATTTGTAAAAACTGGATGTTGTGTGCAGATTGAGAGGAGAGCCGAAGCTAGTCTTTATGTCTTTGGAGACAGAGTTCAGCTGGGACACTGTTCCTCTTAAATCTTTTATTTTTTCTTTTCTTTTTAAAAGACAACTGAATGGCTCAGGATCTGAAATATTATCCAGAATAGTTTGATTCCTCTATGTCTATTACCTTAAACCCATGTTGCAGTGGATAATTGTTTGCTGGAGTGTTTAGGGGTGGATCAGTAGTCTACTGTTGCAAGATGCTCGTGTATCTGCCAGCCCTGAAAAAAAATAAAGTGGCCTCTGCTATCTGACAGTCAGTATTAAAATGCCAACAGTAAATAAATCTAAATAGCCTATCTGCAAAGGTCTGTGGCATGTAGGAGCAGAAAATGTAGGCAATCGCTACATCTGTTTTGTGGTGATGACGAAGAGATGGCGAAGTGAAGACCAAGAGGAGGTGGGAAAAGAGGCTTCAAACATTTTGTTAAAAATATTTGTGTTTTAAGGTTAAACAGTCAGTTTTCAAGTGCATGAAAGAATTTCTGTGGGAAAACAGGAAGGAAGGACTCAGTATGGCTGGTGTAGTGATATAGATCCAGAAGATAACTTAGTAGCGTATTCAAAATAAAAGCTCTGGGATTTTGTTTTATTTTATTTTTATTTTTAATAGGGTTTGTATTCTAATGCTTATCTTGAAAACGCCAGCAGAGATTTGAATCTTTGTTTTCAGTGTGAACCCTGAGATTGCCACAGAATTACTTGACGCTGAAACTTATAAGTAAAGGTCAAATAATGGGAAGTTTTGTACCATTGAGTGAACTGATAATCTGGAGGTAATGCTGTAGACCATTTCCTATGGCTCCTAGGAATTAACAGTAATGAATCAAAGCTGCCTTTGAGTCAGTGTGAATGGAATATGTGTTGCATAGTGGAAGTAATGCCTGGCTTCCTATAGTCAGAGAGTGCTTTTTAGCTCTGTGCTTCACAGCTTTATTTGAAAATACATTTGGGTGTCACTCGGGTGGGGTATGCTGTGCTGCCTGCTCCTGGTTAAAGTGTTTGGGCTTAAGAAACTGCTATTTTTCTTCTCTGAGAGAGGGCATGACAATACATACCATAAATGAATCATAGAATGGCTTTGGTTGGAAGGGACTTGAGAAATCTAGTTCCAGTCACTCTGCTGTGGGCAGACCAGGCAACCCAGGGCCCCATCCAACCTGGCCTTGCGCCCCTCCAGGTATGGGGAATCCACAGCTTCTCTGGGCAGCCTGCACCAGAGTGTAAGGATCTCAAAATTCCTCTTTTGGTAACCTATGTGGGCAATATCTTTGAGACCATGAAGGCATTTGCTGATAGCTAATACAGGAATGCTTACTGGAGGTGGGTTTTGTTAAAAGCTTTGCTGTTTAATTTCAGTTGGTGATCAGCGATCAGATGTTCAGTGTGGTGGGCTTTCTAATGCTTTTGCTCATTGTTCCCTTCTGTGCCTTTTTTTTTTTTTTTTTTTTTTTTGACAGCTCATCATGATATAGTTTCTAAACTGGTGTATTAACCTAAGTGTATATCTTCCTATGGGCTTTTCTGGGGATATGCGTGGTGTGTGTTATGCAAGCATATGTGAGCGCACGTGCCTTCCTGCAGCCCCTTCTCTTTGGGCTCTGGCAGCATCTGCTCCTGCACAGCAGTACCCTCAGCTTTTGAAGCAAAACCCCTATTGATAAAGAAAACAATTCAAGAAAGAGCAGCATTTTCATCCCACAGCATATGCTGATCAGCTGGCCTTTGTAAATTCTTTCCTAACTGATGATGCGATTTCTTTGGAAGAAGCTCTGCAAACAGCTTGGTGAGCACCTGTATCTTCTGTTCCATGCTGCGTGCGATGCTCATGTTGCATTAAGGAATTAGAAGCTCAGATGTTATCGCAGGCTCCTGCAGAACATATCTAAGATCCCAACACTGTATGAAATCAGACTTGTGTTTAAATGAGGAAAGAGCAAAGCCTGTTGCTAGGCAAAAACCACCTTTCTTCCTGGGGTCTGAAGCTCCAAACGCATGTGTTCTGCCTCCTGCGTCACGCCAGTGCTGAGGTCTGACAGTCAAATCAGGGCTGACATTTCTGATGTGCAAGGAGGAGAATGATCCGGTATGCTTCTCCATGGCAAAGCTGTCACTGTAGGACTGACAGTAGCAGAAAGTGTGTTCATCACTGAGTGACTGGGTATCCTGGGAACGTGTGGAAAATAGAAACGTGTGTCCCGTCAAAACGCCTCACTTCTAATGGCTATTTTCTGCCTGATGCCATTTTGCTATTTGCGTCCTCCCTGAAGTATTTTATAGAAATCTGAGTCCTTTTGGAAACCCACCCAAACAACCTGAAGTATATCTTACGTATTGTAGTATGTAAGTGATTAGTCATCACTTGTAAATTACCGAGGAGGAGGAAATTTATATTAAGGGAAGATGAAGAGCTTGACTGGCTGGTATATATACCTCAGCCTTACCTGTCTTCTTGCCATTTATTTTTTATTTAATATTTATTATTACTCCAGAAGTGAAATCTGGAGAATTTTTAAAGATCTTCCCAAGAATCACTGTCACTGCAGATTTGACAGATGGTAGCTGCGCACTGTAAGCTTATTTTTCTGCTTGTTTGTTTTCTCGGGTAAAACTGAGCTTTTTTAACTTAAGATTCTATGTTTTTCTTATACTTTTCCATCGAAAAATTGTTATAGTTAAGGTTTCTAATGCCAACGACATGGGGGATTGGGTTTGTGAAGAAATGTCTTTGAAGCGTGCTACGGTTGTGTTCAGCATCGGAGACATAGAACTATCTGTTGGATTTGCAGATCTCGCTTTCTGGATGTGATACTCTTTGCTTGCTTGCTTTGGGGTCTGTTTTTCAGTTTGCACTATTTTTTTTTTTTTTTTTTATGGTTAGTTAAACCATGCCACTTCACACACTGAAGAATCCTGAAATAATCTCTTCAGTCCTGACTTGGGTACCGGTTAGTTTGTTTGAGAAGTGTTTTATTGCGGTGTTATCTTCCGCTGCCTAGCTGCTTTCCAGGTGAAACTGTAACACACTGTACAACTTGGGGTTTCTTTGTGTTTTTCTCTTTTAGATTTTTTTAGTGGTGGTGGTGGGTTTTTGATTGGTTCCCCAGCACCACCTCTCTGAGTGTTGGTTCTATTAAATATATTTCTGCATGTGCTTGAATGCTTAGGCATAATCTTCCTTGTTGTTAGTTTGCCCCTCTCATCATGGCAAAGTCTGTTTCTGAGTTAGATGAATTACTGAAAATACCCTGCTAGAAATACTGACGTGCATGTGTGTGGGCTCACGTACTTAGTCTTACTCTGCACAAATTATTCAGTGGTTTGAGGAAATACTTACATTAATGTAAGTTTGCGGTGTTGTAGAAGTTTGTAGAGCTCTGTGCTCTTTTCCTCTGTGCCCGAGGTTCTGGAGGGAGCAGGACTTGATGTTGTACAAAGACGAATTGTGTTTTGGTGTCACGAAATTCAGCTGCCTGAACGCTCCTGTGTACTGTCAGTACTGCCTGGTAGCTGCAGCCAGGTGAAGCTTTAAATATGCCTCAGAAACAAGGAACCTGAGATGTTTTTCAGCTTTTTTTTTTTTTCCTTTTGAAGCGGAGTGCTGTGGGTTTCTTTGTATTTTCTGTTTTTGTGCACGTGTACTAACTGCTACAACCTCTGTGTGCAGACAGGTGTTGAGGAGCAGACAGATCAGCACTCAGCTGTGGCTGGCAGATCAGCCTCATCGCTAAATGCGTGCATTCTTTCATGCCAGTTATTCAGTTGGCCAACACTCTCCTAACAAACAGCAGAAGTTGATTGCGATGCAGTCAATGAAATGCAATGAGGCCAGTCTTTCTTCAGGTTTATTTCTGCAGTGATAACCTGGAGATCGCCTCATGTATAGGATGAGGTTATTTTGTGCATTGTTTGAGGAGTAGGGTTTCAAACTCATCCACCTCCTCTTGATAATTTCAACTTATATTTGTCTTACTAAACCTCGCTTTGCCCTCCTGGCAAAGGAGGTCACCTTCCAGAAACCCCCATCTTGCTGATTTTCAGTAGTGTTTGAAGATTTAAGTTTTAGTTGGAGCAGCATCTCTCATTTAAACACAGGCAAGTCTTTCTTGCTCATGCCCTCAGAGATTTCTGTTGAAACAAACAGATGAGCTTATACATAAATATGTATATGTGCTTTTTTTAATGAAAAGTGCTGGAATTCACTAAAAAAGGTTAGAATTGAAGTGAGTAATCTTCAGTGCATAATGCAATTGTTAATTTTAGTTCTTTGCGTAGGAGCTGTTATGCCTTGAACAGCCGGCTCTAGCCTTCATTAGAGAAGAAGCAGGCAGTTTTGAGACAGGTGGAGCTGGATCAAGCTGTGAAAGTGATTTTCTTGAAGCTGGTCATTAGTGTTAGAAATCTGGTCCTATCTACTGCATCCCTACCTATACCATGATTCTTACCGTTACTGTTATTTACTTTTCATCTTTTTCCAGGTTGACGATGATCCGTCAAACTCTCTGAAGAACCAGCATGGAGATTGGCATGCTGAACTGCTAATGGGGACATGGGACTCAAGTTGCCATTGATCATTTGTGTGGACTTAACTAGCGAAGAGCAACAGAAGACGCTAGGAAGACAGTGGGAATTATAGCAGTTTTTCAGGTAAATGGTTTCTTTAGTGCAGCCGCTTAGCTGTCACTGTAACTGGTTTTTAAATGTTGTGTGAGCATGTAGATGAGCTGTGGGGGGGTGATATGGACATGCTGAACTTACTTGTGTGTATGCATGCCTTGGTTATAAATCCTTAAATTAAAGACCTTTTGACAGACGAACCCTTGGTCTCGCAATTCATTGTGTTTTGAAATTTTAGCGAAGTGCTTCAAGTATCAGCTATAGCTGCAGGTCAGCCAATAGCATTACACCTCCTTGGTAGAAGGGTAGGGGGATGAGGACAACTCAGACCCTGATTTGGCTTCCTGTGATCAAATTTATAAGCTTAATACTCTGTGTTGTTTTCTCTCTTGCAAAATCCACAATCCTTCTCTAAGGAAATAGCGTTTTGCTGTAATGTTGGAAGGATTTTGTTTTATTTGCCTGTCATGACAAAAGAAAAGCAAAAAGACTTGAACAAATAAGGTTACAAAATACTAGTACGTTTTATTTTTTCACATAAAGCATAGCTTAGAAAAATTGAAGTTGAGTGCTAACAAATCTGTTGAGTATTGATTAGATGCTGTAAAAAGGAACATGGCAAAGTGTGGTTTTTCTTAATAGCCACTGTATCATTGTGGAGAATTGGCAAGATTTTGTGAAAGACTTGCAGAAATAACTCCTCAGCTGTGGTTGTTTTTCCTGAAGATGCATCTTAAGCCAAATGGATAGGGAGGAAGAAATTAAATTATTCATGAGTCTCATTTGACAGTTGATCAGTGGGGAGGCTTGGAGAGGGTGCTAGAGAGGAAAAAATAATAATAGGCTTTAACTTTGAAAAGCTTTTAGAGCTTCTGTACAGCAACCCATTGTGAACTGAGAGTAAATGCAGTTCAGTTAGGATATCATTATTAGAAATACCTGCCATGGGCTTCCTGTAGGATTTCCACAATGCTGGAGTGTGACATGGGGCTTGAGAAGAGGTTTGAGAAGAAGCTTAGACTTTTAATAATGGAGCTGTCAGTTTGATGCCTGTAAATGCTAGCCCTGAGAGTTTTATTGCCAAATTTAGATTTCATGTTTATATTGAATTATTACCTCTCCAACTGAATTTTTATTATTATTATTAACCAATAGTGAGCACCACAGGCTTCTGCTACGTATAGAAAACTCAACTGAGTTTTGAAAAGCTGCAATATCATTGTTGGCGTTTGTTTTTTATTTTTCATTCTCTTTCATTCGTGGCTGTTGTTTTCTTAAAATAAAAATAAAATAGAAGGATTAGAGGAGGGAAGTCGGGGCATTCCAGCCACTTGTAGGGCAAAGTGGGTTCTTCCCTGCCTGGTGCCACTGAGTTGTCATCTAGAGCCCCTTGCCACCCTTCCCTCCACCCAGTGGTCACAGAGCTTTGCCTTAAAGCTGTTTTCTCCCAGCATTCTTTAGGTTGGAGATCTGCTTGATTATCCTGAGTCAATTCTGCTGTTAGTCAATGCTGCTGATTGAGTACATCGCTTCAGCTGAGGTGTACGTAATTCTCGACTCCTGAGCTCCTCACTTTGGTTTATTTATTGAAGGGAATGAAATGACTTGCTTGGGAATGTAAAAAAAAAAAATAAATAAAAATTCATCCCTGGTGTTTTTGTGTGTGTTTGTGTTGTGGTATCTTGACCTTTCAGGTCACCAAATCTTGTTATTTTAATTTCTGTCTGGAAGAATGTCTGAGCAAGGTAAATTGAACCAGGAGACGGCGGAGGAAGCTGTGAAAGAGCAGGAGTCTGCTATCTCAGAAGTGACCCCAGACAACTGTATCCTTAATAAATCTGAAAGCTCAGAACTGGAGGAGAAGGAGGAAAAGCTGAGCGATGGCAAGACAGAGCTGCAGGTAAGATGGGAATAGTGAATGTGTGTGTTAAATATTGACGTGTTATCATTGCATTTCCATTTCTATGACCTCTTGCATTGCCTACGCTTCCTTATTTATTTCCTCATAATTTGAGACTTGTCTCTTTGTGTTTTATTTTGTTTCATTTTTTTTTGTTTGGGTCCTTTTATCTCCCTATTAAATAAATGCTGTTATCTGTTATACCTTTCAAGCTCTTTAGGCTGCTGTCCATGTTTTAATTTTTCTGAGAAGTTAATTCCTACACATCTGTGTTAAAGCTTGGTAAAATATTTGACTGTTTTCCCTATTTGGGGATTTAGAAAACTACCTTGATCTCATGAATTTACAGGTAATACTAATAAATAATTACTTAATGTGTGGTTTGGTTTGTAGGTGTTACTGCCAACAAAAAGTTGTTTTGCAAAGCCTAAGAAGGTAATTTAACAAGAAGACTTTACCGAATGAGGGGGTCTAAATACATTTTGCTCAATGGAATATAAAATAAAGGGGGAGACTACAATTTAAGAGGAGTTTGGAGAGGGGAAGCATTTACTTAAGTATGTCTTTTCTTGTAATTCTATTCTATGCAAAAATTACAAAACACTATGCAGTGTTTGTGCTGATTGTACCTGTTTTTAAAATGAACAGAGTGAGCAGAGGTGCTGCTCTGCTCTTTCTACTTTTCCAGGCTGGGTTTGGGGATATTGTTTTTTTTCAATCAGCACCTCATTAAAATACCGGTTTGGAGATGATGTAATTTCTTTACTTATTGTAATGCTCTTGCACATTTCCTACTGAAGTGAAAACTGCTGCATTTTTTTTTTTTTCTTTCCCCCACTATACCCAGAAACGAGGTGCAAACCAGCAGAAAAAGAGATCCAAGGTAAGGGTTCATGTCTGTTTGGAATTGCATGATAAGCTGCCATGATCGGCTGAAGAATTTCAGTCAGATGTCTGTCTGTGATTGAAATGATGTCCTTCCACCAGTGTTGTGGAGGTTTGTTTTTGGTTTTTTTTTGCTTGCTTTTTTGCTGTTTTTTTTTTTTCTTTTACCTCTAAACTTGTTTCACAAAGGTAGAGTTCCTCTAGGTAAGTCAGGCACCCTATTATTTATCCACAGTACTTACATGCTTCTGTTAGACTAGAGTGTGCCAGTGGGGAAGGAAAATACTCATTCCCTTTGCTTTAATAATGAACATCTTATGTCTGTTTGTTTCAATTTTATTTTAGTGGTATAATTTTGATGTAAAGGAACAGAAGTTGCCTTACTCAGGGTGGGTAGAGAAACAAAGGAGCTTCTAGGGCAGCAGGAGGAGCTTCTTGTAATTTTCCAAGTAGAGAATCTGTAAAACTTGCGTCTTAACTGTCTTATTCCTTGTTATTGGATTATCTACTCCAATTTTTTAGTGGATTTAGTGGAAGAGAACCGTAGCAGAAATAATTAAAAGCACATAGAAACCTAGTGCCTCTTGTATGTGGTTCATTGCTTACAATAATGTCCTGTCCATATGCAGGTCGGATAAAGCTGTACTGGATGAGTACTTAGGTAGATATTTGGGATGTTTAGGAACGGCTGATGAGTGCTGTTTATGTGACTTGAGGTCAGCAAGAGTGTTTTCTTTCTTGTTTTCTTTCTGTCTTAGTCAGGAGCTAAGGGAAAGCTTGTCCGCAGTCTTGCTGTGTGTGAGGAGTCATCCCCTCGCCCAGGAGCAGAAACCGTTCACGATAATCAGGTACGTTTACAGTCATTGCTGTAAGCTGCATGGTTGACCTCCAAGTTCTGTTGCATGGCTACATTACTTAATTGGGCATTTAGGACTGTGTTTCTTGGGGGAAAAATTGCATTTAACAATGAACACATTTTTATGAAGTTATCTGGTATAGCGTGAGCTTTATTTTTGAGATACTAGTTTTACATTATGTCACAGGGTGTTATTTGCTTTTTTTTCCAGACCCCCTGAAAATTTCAGCAAATGGAAAAGAATTCTAAAGAATTCAGATTCTAAAACTAAAACAAAAAATAACAATAAAAAAGAATATTAATATGTTATTTTCTCTAAGGCTATCTCTTCTGAGGCTGCATCAGATACAGATATGCTTTGGTTTCTGGGTCCTCTGAGACTCCAGGTCTTAACAGCATCCCATTCACTTAAGATCCACAGGTCCTTTGCTCTCCAGCATAACTTGGTTGAGTCAAGGGTGCTTTCTATCAAGTGGCATTTGTTTCCTAAACTCGTGGTGTAGATTTTCCAGTATCAAAAAGCTTGTCTTTGAGTCTTATCTGTACTGGTAGTGTTGTATTCCCTGTGACTGGTAGAGTTCTGTCCCTTTACCCTGGAGCCTAACACTGGTGGAATTCTTTGTAGACCCACTTTAAAAAAAGACCCCAGTTGAAAAACCTTAAATACGCTTGTTTGTTTGCCTGCTAAGAACAAGACTTGAATAAAAACCACAAACTAAAACCAAAATAACATGAGCGCTGCCTCTAGTTTGAGATGTGTATGTACAAATGAGATCATCCATAGAAAGATTTTAAAGAAGTGACTTCTTGTGAGCCTAGCACAAAAACAAAACTCACATTCAAGTGTACTTTCTCTCAGTTTCCTCTATTGACTTGAAACAAATTCAGCTCTCCTCTTAGCTCATATGTGGAGAGATTTTTTTCTATTTTTCTATTTTTTTTATTTTTTTTTTTTGAAAGACCAAAAACCAGGTTGTTTAGCAGGGGGACTTCTTCATGTTCTACTGCTCTACAATGATGTTTATGCAGTAGCTTGTTTATTTTATCAGTTGTTCTGTTCCAGGTATATGCCTCTAGCTTAACATGCATTGCTCGACATACGTGGCTTTTGTTCTGCCTTCATTTGTATTTTCTATTGTTTACTGGAGAATGAAAAGGAGAATAATACAAAGAGACTGTATTAAGCATGGCATGGTAGTTGATAATGTACTGCACAGGACCTGTTCTGAACCTCCCGACGCCAGGCAGAGGAGGGGCTCCAGCTGCACGCAGAGCCCGACCCTACCTGATTCCACTGGGAATGGCAGTGATGTCCTTGGCCATTCTGAAACAGTAATGGGAGATGAAATGCTCCCTGGACCCAGCTTCCATTTTTTAAAGATGAAGTTGGCTGGGTGTGATTAATGAGGTCAGAATTGCGTTTTTGCCCTCACTGCCCTTTGGCTAATGAATGTGGCTCGACTTTGCCATGGGACCTGATGCCTCCTCCTTGGGCTGGCTGAAGGGTACGGGAAGCTTTGTGCCAACCTAATTGCTTTGCTTTTACTTTAGAGGAGAAAAAGCTTATTTTTATTAATTTTTTAAAATTATTATTTAATCTTAATGGTTTACAAAGCACAGAAAATTAATTGCCAGAGAATGTACGGTACATTGCCAGAACTACGAAGTATGGATTGTACTGCAGACTTGATGTTTGTATTTATATTTGAATACTTGCCTTCATTTTCCTGTGTAGGGAAAAAACACTTGTTTACCTGTATTACTTGATCTTGAACGCTTACCTGATAGTTCACTATGTCCTTACTTACAAGGAATGTTGCCTTTAATGTTATACTATTGACCAATACATGTATTACTGCAATTTGAACATTTATTTTGTTGTTCACTATACTTACCTTGTATCAATGTATTTATTAATACTGTATTTTATTATTGAGAAAAATCAATAAAAATATAACAAAATGCACAGTAGCTTGCTTTCACGACTCTACAACCCTTCATGTGTGTTTCTTCCAGTGCAACCAAATATAGAATTGTTACGTTAAATGTAAGAGTATTTACTGTATGTTCATATGTGTGCTTATGTGCACAGTCTGTTGTTTTCATTGAAATTAGTGCATGTTAGCAGCCATTTATGAAGTTTAATATTAACGTCCTGAGAATGGCACAGCCAGTTACATTTTTCTCCTCTGTTTGGAAAGCTAATGGCACAGTCTCTCTGCTTGGGGCAGCAGTCAGGGCTGTCCTTCGGGGTCTTTTGTCAGTGGTTGATCCAAGCATGGGGTTTGAATGAGAAATTGTTCTGCTATTTGAAGTGAGAGAAAGCAGGCACAACCTTAGTCCTTTCAGTGCAACCTAGCAGGTTTGCAGATGTTTTTCTGTCACCCCTTATTTCAAGTGGCCAGCAGTCACCCCCTCGTGTCCTCTGTACACTGAGATCTTGGCTAACATTGTCATCTAGAGATAACAGAGGTAGGGATTAAGGACTGTAGTTCACATTAAATATGGGCTCTAAGGCTTTGTTTCTCCTCTATAGTGCTTTTCATCTCGAGTCCTCTGTGCCACATTCAATTAGACTGAGAAGTTACCCAATTCCTGTCTTACTGTGGCATGTTTATGCTGCTGCGTTGTTCCATTAGGGTTTTGTCTTACGTGTGTTGTGGTGACTGACTTGTAGTTCTTCACACAAAACAAAACCAACCTAAATTTTGTTTAAAAAAATAAATATTGAAAGCATCAGTTAAATTGACAGTGGTCTGGTTTCCCTTATTTTGAAGTTTTGTATCAATGCATTTGCTATGCTATTGTTCTTTGGAAAAAAAAAAAAAAGTGAGGTAGGGGAATTAAGTAGCATTCAAGAAATTCTGACTTTCTCCAGTAAAATTGAATTTGGATTTCATTAACCTGATGCCAGAAACTTATCAGACATGCGGGACTCTCCAGTATTAAATATTGCATTACCAGGGAGCTTTGCCACAGCTTAATTCAATTTTTACACAAAAGCGTATGTTGTTATTTGGGATTTTTTCCAACAAAAAAATATAAACACATAAGTCTGCTCCCTTAAGTTTTGTACAATCAGATTATTTTCTTCTGAAGTTGCCATAGAGTTATTTGTATTTCTCAAGATATTTCAATTTGCATTTTATTCAAACGAGCACAATGTAACTAATGTTGTAAGTGGGGAATAACAAGCTCCTTAAAGCAAGTCAGAAAAGGCGACTAGCTTGAATTCTCAATTTTAATTAATTTTTAAAGCTAAAGCATACTTTCAAGGGGACTAAGTTTTTTCTGAAGTACTGAAATCTTGAGGATAAAATATGTGGTGCCTCAGAGAATTTTGCTTACCACAACTTGTTTAAATATTGCAGCACCCACTTCACCCCTAAGCGAAAGGAATATTTGCACGCCTTTAAATATGAAGTGTATGATACGTAACTCAGTAAACCATTTTTGATACAACTAAATTTATAATTGCTGGCATATTTCTTATATCAGAGCCCTGAACACTCAGTTTGTCTGATCATGCATTTACGCATACAGAACAGTAAGCCTGCAACGTGCTTTTTGTGGGGGGGGGGGGGGGGAAAAGTCACATTTTTCAGATGTTTTTCCTATGATTGTTATTTGACATGTGTAGTATTTCTTAAACTTTAGAATTCCTCACAAAAGCCAATATGTAACGCATTTGACCGTTTCAGCAACTTTTGGGAGATAATAACTAAAGTGGAGAGTAATGTGCCTTTAATGTAGGTAGACTAAAGCATGTAGATTTCAAATCGCCTACTAGTAAAATTTGGCTTCCAGGATATCACTATTCTCCTGGAAAAAAGAAATCTATTTTCAAATGGGAAAGAAATGTACCTGGCTTCAGCTTTTCTAGCCATATGCAGTTTACTGCATACCTCCACAGGTTGCAAGTCACAGGAACTGTATTGAATCTGTCCCTAAAGTTATTTTTTTTTTCCTCCCAACAGGAATCAATACAACTACAGCTTTCAAGTTTTCCTAGTTTGCAAGAAGAAGATAAAACTAATAAAGATGACTCCGAGAAAGAGAAGGAGAAAGATAAAAATAAAGAAAAAGATAAAAACAGTGAAAAAAGCAAGATCAGAATGTTATCAAAAGGTGAATTTGAAATATTTCAGTGGTTATAATTACTTTTATGAGTATACATTTCTTTATTTGTGCGCAAATACTCAGTAGCAATGTTTTCATACATTGTGGAAATTCAGAACATGAAATGTGTGTGCATTAATTTTTCATAGAAACATTGGGCTTTGAAAGTGAGAAACCTTCTAAAGTGCTTTGGTGTGGATGTTTCTTATCATGTAAAATCATTGTTCTGAATGCTTATCTGTGGTGGAGCGAGCATATGTGCATGTAAGCATGTGTGATTATGTAAAGAACAAGTGTCTGACCGATACCTTTTTCTCCCCTCTACTGATGATAATACACTGACACGTTGTTTGTGCAGCTTGACAGCTGAGTAATCTTGTTTACTTCTATGCCAGACAATTTCTTTTAAATACTGTAAGGAAATCCGAAGCATGGCCTATAACCTGCTTAGCCACCTAATACTGCAGTCACCTATTATCATCTACTATGACTTCTTCAGTACAGATCTTATTTCTAAATAAAATCGTATTTTAAAAATCTTTTTATTAATCTATGGTGCAAAATTAGAGCATAATGTCTTAAAAATAATGGTTGCCTACCTGGGTGCAGATCCGCAGCTGGTGTGAATTGTCATTTGGCTTCAATGGAGCTCTCCACAGCTCACGCCAGCTCGCGGATCAGCACGTACCTTTGGTTCAGGCAGTACGGCACTGATGGAAAATTAATTCTGACTGCTGTCACGCGTTCCCATTACCCACCCACTTTCAGGTGTCACTGGGTTTTCAAGTCTGTTAATAGAATTCCAACTGGCACGGGGCCTCATTTTCTGTGTGTACAGCATGTATCAAGTGATACAAAGATACAGTGATGAGTAAAACCATTTTTAAAAGCTTTAGAGTTTAAGGAAGAATATGGAAATGACTTGCTTGGCATTGATGGTTTCTCATGGTTTTCAAATGGCCAATATTTTCCTTTAGTGTCTACTTTTGGTGCAGTGAAAAGTACACTGGAATCGTGAGCATCCACTTCATGCTTCCAAGATTTAATTTCTCTTTATTTACTTACTTTAACTTGAACTCCAAATGAATGTTTTCTTTTTGAATATATGTTTTCAGATTGCATATGACAAACAGAACTTGGTTTAGAGTATAGCTTAATCATAACTATTGAAATAAAATAAATGAATGTGAGGTGTGTGTTTTATTTTTCAGATTGCAGTCAAGAGTATACAGACTCAACAGGAATAGATTTGCATGAGTTTCTCATTAACACGTTAAAGAATAACCCCAGGTAGGTGTTCTCTACATTAGAGTTGACCCTCTGGAAATTATGCCTGCCAGTCTTAGTTATTCCATAAACTGTACATCCTGTTTTATTCTAGAGATGGGTGTGAGTGAAAATGTAAAGGAGGATTGTTTCTAACTGGACCAAAAAGCTGTTAAAAGTAATCAATTCCTAGTCCCTTTCCTCATCCATCACTTAATTTCACTTTCAGTGATATCTGGCCTTTGTCCTTTCCTTCTTGCATCTAGTGTCAGCATGATTTTAGAAGTACTCTATTGTAACAATTGCAGTTGGGGATTTGTATGTGAATATAAAGTAGCTTTCTTTTGGCGTTGCTGTAGACAATTAAAATCCTGTGCACAGTGCTGAATTTTCTTGGTATTCCCTTAGTTTTTATTTAGAGCAGTGAGTTCATTTCTGTGGAATTTACCTCTAAATGCTTAAGAATGGATTTGTTGTGAATTTACACATTGTTTTAAGTGTACAAATCGTTTCAAATGTTTAAATTTCATTGAATCTGTTGGATAGATGCCATATATTAAGAAAACTAGAAATAACAAGAGGTTACAGATTGTGTAACCTTTTCTATGGATCCGTCATAGTCATGCCCTGCCCACGGCTTGCAGGTTACAAGCAGCCCAGAAAAACTGGTAATTAACTCCATGCCCTGCCCCATGCCATCATGGTGGTAGCTCTTCTTCACCAAGCAGCACAACCCAGCCCTGGGCACACACCCATCACTCAGCAAAAAACAAACATTGGCCCAAGACAGTTTCTCTTCCCTCAGTAAGGCCCAGGCTCGCCAAAAGGTTGGACAGCCATGATGTAGATGATAAAGTCCTTGAACAGTTTTACCTGTACATAATGAGAAAGTTTGAAAGAGTTAAGGAGTGATGGACTCTGTCAAGCGTAGAAAAGTTGTATGTGTGGGGCTATGCTTGGAAACTTTTGGTAGTAGATGGAGGAAAAACAGTGTTTGGAGTGAAAAATGCAGCACTGTCTCCTGGGAGTCCCAGTTTGTGGTGCTGATCTCCGCTGTTCTCTTAACCAGATCAGCCTGCACATTCTTCTCACTTAACAGCTGCTGCCTACAGAAACATGTATGTCCTGCAGAATGCTGGATATTCATCTGGACAGCATCTCTTTTCACTAAAGAGCCTAGGCTAGCTGGAAGTATCATATTCCATCAAAAATATATATGAGAAAGCACCAGAGCTAGCTGCAACAGTCAAGGCTGTTCTGCGCAGCATGCAGATACTGCCACGTGTAGCCCTCTGACTTTGCTTGAGTGGAAGGAAGGTCTCAATCTGTCTTCATGTTGGGAAAGATGCAGCAGTACCAAGTGGAATCTTCTTCAGATGTGCCAGGGCATAGCACATTTCGTTTTTTATCTGGGTGTCTGGCTACACTTGCAAAATTGCTTTACAAATGTCGACATGTTTGTTTGTTTGTTTGTTTTAAAATCTAAAATGGCTATTGGTAGTTGATCCTACAGTTCCTTGCTTTTTTTTTTTTTTTGTTTTTTCCTTTTGACAGGGACAGGATGATACTCTTGAAAATGGAACAGGAAATTATTGATTTTATTAGTGACAATAAGTAAGTAGAGCTCTGCACTTGGTTGGGAGGCCACATGTGCATGCAGAAACGCATCTGAGTGACTGATGTACTCATATGGACTCCAGCATCCTGAGCCCTGTTACTGGCACATTGCGAGATCAGACTTTTATTTCCTGATATGTTGTGTCTGCTTAAAATACAATGGATGTAAATGAAAACCTTTTGCTTTTCCTCTTGCAATAACTTTTCAGTGGCTCCCACTGGCTCTGCTCAGTTGGATCCAAAAATATTAGTCAAGCTTTCAGCACGGAGGATACAACATGGGCATTTCTGAGGAGACATACTCAATCCAATATGCTATCATGCAGGTTTCCCTGTGTGCTCTGTTATTCTAGCATGCTGGAAAAGATAACTGAACTTTGTGAGGTTTTGCACTGTTTTTATCTATTTAATTATTTATTTAAGCTGTTCCTACAGCTTTAAAAAGTAGAGAGACAGAGTAGGAGCAGAGGAAGAAATCGCACTCTTGGGAAATAAGCATTTTGACAGAAAGAGAGGAAAGAGGAGGATGTGCCAATCTAGATCTCCCCAGCATCATTCTCTGCCTGACCTTTAGGAGAAGGGCAGAAAACTGTTGCTGGTGTCTCAGCAAATCTGTGAGTTGTTTGTGGAGGGAGTGTGCATTTTGGGGAGAGTGAGTTCTTCTGAACACAATGCCCAATTGATAGCATGAAGTATGAGCTTTGTAGTGCGTGAAAATGTGCTTATTGGAAATCGAACCTATAATTGCTTACTCTTTTCTGCCTTCTTGTAGTGAGTATCCATGTGCAAATGCACAAAGGAGAAATTTTCAGACTACTGTCCTCTGAGTTATGAAATGCATTGCTGTTGTCATTTGATTATAGCTCAGGGGAAAATGTAATTATCATTGGAATTTGTGTTTTTTGTTTTGTTTTTTTCTTTTAGTAATCACTATAAAAAGTTTCCTCAGATGTCATCGTATCAGAGGATGCTGGTGCACAGAGTGGCAGCTTACTTTGGGATGGATCACAATGTGGATCAAACTGGGAAATCTGTAATTATCAACAAGACCAGCAATACCAGAATGTAAGTAGCATCTGTTGTGCTTTCCTTGTTCCCTTTCACAAGAACTGGTTAGTATCATGATTTTGTGTGACACTTCTTTCAGTAAACATATATATATATATATATTTATATTAAGTGTGGATACTGTTTATCAATTTTTAGGGTGGGAGGAGAGGACAGAGATGTCTCCACAGCTAGAGCTGCCTGCTTGTTTGAGGGATTAAAGATAAATTAAGGAGAAATCAACCCACCCTGTTCTTTGCTGGTGTCTTGTCCAGTACCTTGGAATGTTATACTCCCTTACTCCTTAGTGCCACCAGTTCACTGCAGAAATAAGTTTATTGCTTTATGTACCACCTAATACCATACAAGTATACTCCCAAATATCCTAAATGTATTTGGAGGGTTGTCTCTTCCCTGGTTCTGGCTCTCCCTGCTTCAAGATTCATTGTCTGCCCAACCTGATTACTCAGCATTTGATTCCCCTTCACGACCTGACGCTGCTATTCATTTCCTTCTCCGCTTCCTGATTCTAGTTTATTTTATTTTCAGATCTCATAGCAACCACAAAGTTCTTATGGGATATAAAGTCCTTCTGATGGTTGAAATGCATTGCAAAATTCCTGGCAGGTTAAATGTTTCCTGGCATGTTTTCTGCTCTCCTCTTTGAACCTGTATAAAGCTAGCAGAAGCTCAGTACAAGATTTTTGACTAATTCAGCTAAGATACAGTCGTGTCCGTGTCTGTCAGCACTGCTTCTTCTGCCAAGTGCCACATGTACATTAACCATAATGGAAGCAATGGTCTGACCCTCTCTCTTTACCTATAAACAATATAATGAAGAGGAAGTAATTACTACTGGGTAATTAAGTTTTGGTATCTGGTATTGGAACAGGAATGCCCCATTTGAAAATTGCATACTTCCTGTATTCAATTAGTTGCACGAATAAAAACCTTTATTTCATTCACATATCCAGTAATTAGGTGATTTACTTAGACTCAGGTGCTGAGAGTATGTGTTTACATATTATAGATATAGGATAATAGCATTTTATAAATATATTTTATAAATATGCCCATGTATTTGTATCATACAAGGCTCAGGTTTCAATCTTGCAGGAGTGGGTAGTCCCTCTAGCATAATGGTTATTTCTCTGAGCCCTAAGAACCTTCCACGTGTATGAAGTAAATTTAAGATCATGGAAAATTTATTATAGGTCCTTCTCTTGGGCCTCCCCTAAGATATTCAAGCACCTGTAAAATAGAACTTAGATACTGATGTTTTTAAAGGTTTAAATAAACTGTGCTCCAATGGTCTGATTTTCAGGAGTCAAAGAGATCACAGTAAGTCAATAAACTTAGCACTCAAGCTGCTAACTCTTAGCATCAGGATCTGATAATTCCTGCCCCTGTGCAATGGATATGTTTGGATACGAATAAAGAAAGCTGGGTATGCAGCAAACCAATGTTCATTCCTAAACTGTAAATGAGAGGAAAAAACATCTTAAAACACATGTGATCATATTTTAATGATTTTTAGGCATTTCTGTGTCTTTACTGTTACCACTTTTCCCTTTGTATCTGTCACCTTTGGAGTGCAAGAACTGCTACAGATCTCACCGCGTTGCATTCTCCTGTTGATAATATTACACTGGTATCTGGTAATGCTTTGCCTGGCTGCGTGGCTGCACATGTCATATTGATAGCACTGGAACAGCACTTCTGGGGAGAGCCCTGAGGTCCCCTTCAACAGTAAAGACTTTGTCCAAGTGTTTTGGGGAAGCTGCGGCTTCTTGCATGGTGGGAATGAGAGGGCAAGCCTGATTATTGGCACTAATGGGCAGCTCATGGGCAGGCTTGTTGTTACTGGGAGCACAGCTTTACTGTAAGCACCATAATAACTGCAGACTTTTTCCCCTTCTGTAGTGATTTGAAGGTAGATAACTAAATGATGCAGAGCTTGTATCGCATCATGGTTCTTCTGCTGTGTTACTTACCATACTTTGATACTGCTCCAAAGTAAAGCTTTGTAGAGACTCCTTTTTTCATAATTGACGGAGATAACATGCTGCTTTGTTTGTTTGTTTGTTTCATGTTCCTGGCTCTGACAGAAAGTAGACATTATTATCCAGTATGAATAAGAGTTGATGAGATTTTATTATCCGCAGCAAATACTGTATAAGTTCCACATCTGAAAACATCCAGTGTTGTTTCACGTGTTCTGCATTTCACTATTCTCAGGAGAAGCAATTTTGTGTAGTTCAGAATCAACACCAAGAAAGCGTTGACTATTAATTACTACTTGAAAAATATCCAGAGTGCCCAAGAAACTGGAGAGCGGTTAGAAGGCTGTTCAGCGTGATTAATGCTGTTCTATGAGGCTGAGTCTTCATTGTTCAATGGAAGTTCATGGAGGGCCCCATAGTTTCTATGAAGATTTGCATTCTGTCAATAAATGATCTCCTTATGATGTATGATTCCCGAAATAGCTGCATCCTCTCATGAGGCTCAAGTTCTTTAGTTCAGAAAGCATATGACTCTGCAGAGTCACCATGTGGGCTTGAATATGCATCGTGTAGCTTATGTCTCAGTTGAGCGAGGGCTCATGTCACATCTTGGCTCCCACTCACAGGTGATGAGTTGTTCCCTGGCTCCAAGCAGTGAGATGGATTTGCTTTGCGCAGTAGGGGTCTCCCAGTCTTGCTGCTCGCAAGTGCTCACAGTCATAAGTGTCAGAAGAATATGTGTCTTTGACATGGATGGGTTGGTTGGTAAAATTGAATGTACAGTGCCACGATAGAAGTGCCACAGTATGGAGCAGTCTGTCAAATGGGGGACAGGAATATGAGTGGAGTAAATGGAGGCATTTCATTTATTCCATCAACTAGCAATCTGTAGGACAACATACTCCCTTTTGGATACCTGAGTCAGTAAGAAATAGCTACTTTTAGGGGAGATAGAATTTGAGAAGGTTCTTATTGAGGAGATCATAGCTGGAAGTGTGGCTGTGACTTTTTCCAGTTAACCATGTTGCTGTATGGAGGGGGGAAATTGATGGTAAGAAACCCTTAGGACTTGACTCTTGCTGGAATTGCAATCTTTGAGTTTTAGTCAACTCCCAATGGATCCTCCCTTAAAACAGCAATTATATCTTAATTACTGTTTTGCAGCCTGAAAACTACTTAAAACAAGAGGCTTAGTCTAAGGTGTATTTTGTTAATTATTGAAATATGAAGAAGCCATGCCATTTATGATGCTTCTTTATGAAATTAAACTCTAAAACACAAATGACCTAAACTACCAAGATGCTTCATGAGCATTCAGTATGTTCTAAAATTACCTTTCACTGTTTTTTTTTTTAATTAAGTTTAATTAAAAAAAAGGGTATTTCAAAGTAGAAATATCCTTTTTTCCCTAAACTGAGTTTTCTCGGTTCAAAATCTTAGAATTCTCAGTAGTATACATGAGAAAAATTGAGCAATAAATGAAGGAGGACTTGTTTTGATTTTAGAGACAGATAACCTCAAAATCATACTTAACATGAGAAGCCTGCTTTATTCATTGTGAAATTACTTGTGTCAGCATTGTAACATATATTAATCTGTCATCTGTGTCTGCCTGTCATATACTAAAATGTATAGAGAGCTTAAGACAATCAAATACTATATCAACAAAAATTTGGAAAAGAAGCTGTATATTACGCAGGACATCCCAAACTGGAGCCAAAAATGTGGATGTGTCATCTTCTATCCTGTGTACCCTCATAATTCCTATCAGACAACTGAACTTACTTCAGAGCTTTGTGCAAAACCTGTTCATATGATAGTACAATCAAATCCATTCATTATGTTATCTGTGATAGGGGGAAAAACGTAGAATTGCATTTTGAGTGCTTGGTAAATGACGAGGGTTTTCATTCAGTTGAGATCATCCCACATGTGACAGGTATGTCTGTGCTACAGCCCACACATGCATTCGTGTGCATTTTTGTGTATGCTTGAGTGGCAAGGTTCATCAGAGTGGGGAAGGTGGAGTGCTTATGTTACATAAATGATTGTATTTAGACATTTTCGTACATTATGAGGGTGTAAAACACCTATTATGAACTTAACACCGATACTCACATCTTCAGTTATGACTAATTTTTTTCAAGAGCAATCTTCGTAATATCTGATTCCCTTCTTTCCAGCTCTGTTAATATGCAAATATTGATACAATACTGGCCCAGTCAGAAGGGGTTTTGTGTCTTTGAGATGCCCCTGAAATCTCTGGGCAGTGGTACAATGTTTTCTATATTGCAGCAGTTCCTTTTATTCTGAACTGTATCAGCGGCTGACATACATAAAATATGTACTTTGTATGTCATAACTAATCTTGTAGATTTAGCCTGTGCTATTTTATCTTTTCTGTTTAAGGGGGATTTGATTCACCTGAAGAGAGTCAAAATTCTCAGATTTTCTTTTGTGTATTTACAATGTGATCATTCTGTGGGTATCATCTATGCTGGAAGAGGTGCACTCTGCTAATTTCACCATCTTGTGATAAGAGGCTGGACTTCAGTACACGATCCCACAGATGTGCCAGCAAAATGTCAGTCATTGAATGATGACTATTTCCATGAGGATTGGTTTAAAAAAGATTTTTTCTCCTAAGGTGCCAAGAAGACTTCCTTAAGATGCCAAACTCAATGGCCTTTGGAGTATGTAGTAAATTATCCCTTTCCCCTTGAGCGAATAAGGTGTTCATGGTTGCCTGGTGTAAATGACTTCAGTTTCTTAAAGCAGTTGTTTGCTGATGGGAAAGGTAGAGTGTATTCCAGTTGGTAGCAGCTGGTTTTTATTCAAATATATGGCAGTAGTCAAAATGCATACCTGAATGTGTATACCTTACTTTTTGCAGGGTTTCAGTCAAAGCAATCATCACTTACCAGAGTTTGAGCCACAGACTGTCTTGTTTTCTAGTTGTAGTTTGTTTTTGTTAGTTTTTTTGAATTTGCTGCTGTTGTTGAGTTGTTGGCAAGCTGTTTGCTGTATGATCTTGCACCTGCAGTAATGCACCTTGTGTTATCTGTGCTTGTCGTGTATTCTAATGGAGTAATCATCTCAAGAGAACAGAATCACTTTTGTTAGCCACATGATACAGGAACACAGATGAATAGTATTTTTGTTGTTATTTCCTTTCTTTTGAGGTTTATGTTACTTTTCTTCAAGGGGGCTTGAAGTCAGTTCTTTTCCTCAGTTTTCTGTTATAGTTCCTTCTTTCCCGAGCTACTTGACTACTAAGAAATAAGCAGAAACCGGGGATATCTACACATTCCCTCTAGCATATAGTTGTTGTCCAATAAATGTACCAAAGTCATGTATGGACATAGAGAGAAATGTGAGAGTGAGCAGTAGCTGCATGCAGCTTAAATGGAAAAGCTGTGAAAGTGAGAAATAACACCGTAATTGCCCATGGTGTTTGGTTCTAGTTTAAGACAAACATTAAGCAGAGAAGAATTTAGTAAAAACATTGATTAAAGCAATAAAAACTCACAGTAGTAACTATGAAGTTGATGTAGCTACCTAGTTGTATATGTAGATTTGAAGTAACAAATTATAATAATTTTCATGGATTTTTATTTCTCAGAGATGTTTTCATACCAAAATTATGTTCTTTTTTTTTTTTTTTAAATAATGACTAAGTTAAGAATGTATTCAGAAATTTAAGGGAATAGGAAATGTGTTTAGGGTGGAAAAATTTGGTGTCCCAAGCAGTCACTGCTGGGATGCTCAGCTTTTAGCCTTTCTCTTATTGCTGACCTTACCCACTGCAGCTCAAGCAGAGGTGGGCTTTCACATCCCAAAACAAGCAAGGAACTTGCCAATGAACTCTTTGGAAAAACATTAAGAGGGATTAGATATTTCACATCGAGATTCAGGAAGCATCCACTTCAAGCAGAGTCCCGTGCACATTACTGCTAGGGTTTTTAGCAGTATGTTAATGTAATCCTATAGCCGTTTGTTTCAGTTATAAATACAGTCCTCTTTAAATGCCTGATCTGGGGTTGTGTATTCATCATTTCAGTACTTGGTGCTGAATCTCTCCTCTGGAAGAGATTGAGGTTTTCGATCCCAGTCATTAATTTTTGAAAATTGTTTATTTTCCTTAGTTTAACACTACTTGAATTAGGACAGCTTTTTTTTTTTTTTTTTCTTGACACATTCTCTTCACATTTAGTTTCATGCCCGACATGTAAGATAGAAAAGAAATAGTTGGTATGTGTAGGGGTGAGCTGAATACATCTCTGAAATACTGTCTTCATTCATACTTTGATCACTGCATGCCATATACTTGCAAGCTGTGGAAATATCTTGCTCTGAAAATTAGATGTTGGGGCAAATGAACCAGTTCTAATAGCTCCAGTATTAAATTTTCATCTAATGTAGTTTATCAGAACTAAATTGTAATTAAGGTGGACATGTACTTTACAGCTGTTGTGTACTGTAATGAAATATTAGTTAAGCATTAATTAGAGTACATATGTATTATTTTTCTGGGTTTTTAATCCTTGCAATCCCACTGCTTAACAATGCAAATTTTGACAAATGCAGAAGGTTATGGTCACCTGGGCTGTGCTGGGGAAATGGAAGGTTGCCCAGAAAAAGAATGCTATGGAATAGAAAGGAGGCAATTCAGTTGAGGGAAGCTCATGCATATTTTATCACCATTAACCAGTGACTCTGTGTGCTCATCCAGTCTGTAGTGGGAAAATGTCTGTTAATCAAGCTACTGTTGGGCTGCTTATAGCTTGGAATCACTGCAGGCAGGTCTGGAAATCTGAAACGGTGCTCAGCTAATTCCCTCAGTAATGGGTGAAATAATGCTTTAAAATTTGGGCTGTGGTATTCAGAAGTGAGGCACTGATGAGTGAGCAAGGGAATTTTTGAGATGGTCAAAATTATTTGTAGTAATTGCCTTTTGCCATTCTGTTGCCTGCCTCTTGTTTGATGTAGGAAATATGTCATAATCGCTGGAAATAGAGAAAATGTCATGAGTTTTGAGAGTTTTTTTCTTTAATAGCAAAGTCTGTTTCTTCTCCTCCCTGCTCCAAGATAGACTTGATAGGCTGTCTCTGACAAGTTATTGAAAACCAGCACTTCAGGGCAGTGATCATTCATGGAGAGGCTTCTGGTCCATGACTGTTCCTTCTGGAGATGCAGAAAGTGCTCATGACCTGAAGTGGAAGATGGAGCATAGCCCTGCTTTGTAGACATGATGTATTTGAAGGAGACTAGTGGTTTCTTCATTAGGACTAGTGGTTTCTCAATTACTTTTTGGGGAACCACCTTGCTGTGAAGTGAAGGCACTGGAAGCCATCAAATCTTAGTCTTGCTTTCCTTTTTTTTTCCTCTCTTCCTTGTTGATTTTTGAGCTTCTGAGATGTGAAAATGTAATTTTAAACAAATCTCTGCAGTTAAGTAACACTAATTTTCCTCTATGTTGAATACGCCATGTCTTTATAACAAAATCTTAATGAATTCCACAATAAGCAATGTTACTACTCAGGTATCTTTACTAACTGGAAATACATTGTTGCTCTGCAAAATGTGAAGTCTTGATATAAATCCTGATATCAATAACTAAATACAAGCCAGGGGATTGGCAACAAGAGAAGCAAATTCCTGAGCTATAGAAGTAATCCTAGTTTGATCACAGTAGGACAGTCAAGTATCTCAATGCTCTTAAAATGGTCCCTGGCTGAGAGAGAAGGCTTTGTATTTCAGCCCTTGGCAGCAGAAAAGCTGATATTTCAGTGTAGCCTTGGCTGGCTGGGCTCTCTCATGCTTCCAGAGTACTTTTTGAGTATTCTGCTTTCAAAATACTGGGCCAAATATTGAAGTCTGAATTCAGGTGAACTATCAAGGGAGTACTGTGCTTTTGCATTTGTAGATTAAAATAGAATAGCAATCTGGAATTAAGCTTTAGGAAAGCTCTTGTCAGGGTCATGAGCTGTGCTATGCTAAGTTAAGGTTAGATCAGATTTTTTTAAATACCATATAGTCTGAAAGACTGCAGGATTTGGCACCCTGATTGGCCCTTGTATGGAATAACTTGTCATGGAAGAGATTCATCGTGCATTATCTTTATTCATCCTTCAGCCTTCAGGTTCACTGTCACTTTTATAAAGGGAAATACTACTGGTGCTGGGCCCACAGAAATCATGCTGCTAGCGTACCAGAACAAAGCATTTTAAGAGGTGAGAGGTTTTGGTTTTTAGTAAGTGGCAGTCTACCTGCCTGCTCTGCAGTGCGTGAGCAGGCGACAGAATAAAGCTCATGCTTGAACAGTAAGAAAAAGTCATACCTTCCATGCTGCATTATCAGCTCTGTTCCTTTCAATCCTGTCAGATTTATCTGAAGGCCGATCATCTTCATGTGAGAGGGAGAATGCCTATCAGAATCGCTTGTGACGTTTAATATCCTTGTTGTTCAGTCATAAATAGAGAAGATGATTAGATTGCAGATGCTGTTCTGAAAAATGCTAAGAATGTACAGTCTTTACCCAGGAAAAATGTAACGTTTGGTAATTGAGCTTTTTTTTCCTGTGCTTTGGAGAAGGCAGCACCTTTAAGCAACTGCCTTATACAGAGTAGATATTTTTTGATGGCTTTGTGTGCTTTTGTCATCATAACAGAAGTTCTTAGTGACTCATACTATAAAAGCAGCAATCTGTTAATGAGGCATCAACCTCCAAAAGCCTGAAATGCCATCTTGAGTGATTTTAAGTGTTAAGTTGTGATAATAGATCTGCACTGTGCTTCAACAATTATCTGTATTTAAATTCCTACTCTGACTTTTAGAAACTCTTACAGCATCCATCAGCCCTGAAAAATACTCAGTCCTTATTCTCGAAACTGTTATTCTGAGGGAATATAATCAAAGAATTTTAAGCTCTAGGGCTATAATTCTGCCTTACATCATTTTGCTGGAGCCTTTTGACAATGGTAGTATTTGCTTCCAACTTTTGTAAATTCTCAAGCTCACAGAACTTATCACCATGCCTTCAAGATCAAAGTAGTCTTTTTTTTTTTACTGCAAATAATAGAGTTTTGGCCCAAAAAGTAATGCTTATGTAGTTTTATTGTGGCTATAATGCAGAGCACTAGGAGAGCCTCCAGCATAAAACCAAAAAAGCACAGCAGGCAGATGTAGTAGATATTCACAAACTAGCAAAGCAAGAAAGGACACCATACTGTGTAACAGCATGCTTGCAGAATAGAGGCCGACGTGATGTTGGACAGAGCAGTTGGTTTAATTAAAGACAAGTGCAGATAACAAGAAAATGCAGTTAAGCAGTCAGAACACCTTCATAACAGCGCCCTAAATCTTCACAACTTCTCCAAATGCTGTCAACAGATATGCTTCTCACCCACACTTACCATTCCATTGCTCTCCTGATGGTGTGCTTATGGAAGAACATGGAGACACTTACTTGTTTGTTTGCCAGATGATGTTCCTGCAGGTACCCAGGGGGGCTCTTTGTCCCTTCCTAGCCCCATTACTTTACCTATCTGTCCTTCTGCATTGCCACCCGTTCAGGAGGAGTATTAACATCTTGTCCCCATTTAGTGCATTAAATGAACATCACATTGCAAATGCAAAGCTGGTGTGTTTTTTTTTTTTCTTTCCTTCGGGCTTGTGCCCACCACAGCGATCTCCACTTTTGAACTCGCTGTCCTAAATTGCATTCCTTATGTAGCTGCCTTGCTATTACCTGGGAGGTTTTTGCAGATGAAATGCACTACAGCACTTGCTAGATTTTTTCCTTTATCAGGCACTGTGCTGGTACTGTCTTTTCCACATGTGAGGAGGTTGTTGCTCCTTTTAAAGGCATCTTGTGCTGCAGAGGCCTCTGTGCCATAGAGCTGTCAGAAGCACATGCCACATAATAAAGATTTATGTGCTGTGTAAGTCAGCCCTGACAATCCCACGCTGCCCGTGTGCTCTGCTAATGCACTGACTGTGTCTTCAGAAGTGCAGCATTCAGAGCTCACGCTTGTCTCTTTTCATTTGTGCCTTTGGTGTGGTATCTCTGTTTCCTGTTTCTTAGCCAATTGTTTCAGAGCTAATTAACTTATTTTAAATGAGTGTAGATTTTTTCCCCCCACTATTTCATTTATTATCTCCCGTATAGAGATTTATAAAAGTGCATTATGTTTCTAAACATGACACACAAAGCAAAATGCTCTGTGACTTAGGCATTAGGATACATGGGCTGTTACTGCTCTGCTAAATGCTTTTACAATCTGTAATTTGATTCGATGCTGAATACCTGCTTAGGACATTCAGATAGTGGTTTTTGGTTTGGAGTTGTTGGGTTTTTTTTGGTGTTTTTTTTATTTTTTATTTTTTATTTTTTTTACATTGCTACTTCCAATGGTTGACTTGGAATGAAAAGCATTAAATGAGCACATAATGAGAATTCTCCTTAAATATTCCATTTAAAGAGTGTGCCTGGGGGACAAACTCTGTTCTCTATCATACTGAGATAAATTGAGAGGAGCTCCGCTGCAGTGAATGGAAGAATGGAACTAGTTCACATTAAAATCACCATATAATAACAGCGGAAAAATCTTACAATGGATGCTGCTATCAAAACTTTTCTTTTGAACTTTGACACATGGAATGTTTACCTAATTATTCCAGCTCTTCCCTTTCAAAAATGCTAGCTTCATTGTAGGGGAAATCTGTTGTCCAGAAAAGTCTGTTTGGTTGGTTGGATTCTTGCTGAAGTTGGGACTGCAGTTTTGTGTTTTAAGGAACTATAAAATGCTAACAGGAGATGATAACCATACATCTGTATGAGGATAGAAAGAGCAGTGTTTTGCTCTGAGAACCAGTTTGTCTTAAAAGGCAATACTGTCATGTAGTTTTGTAGCAATCTGCGTAAAAACGACCTTCACTGGGAAGGAAACAGGTTGCCATAAAGGCAAGTATTTAACTGATACTTATAGCTCAACCAATACCAATCACCAATAAATACTCGGGTGATCAAAAAGATTGTATTGTACCAAAGAAAAACAACTCTGCTGTAAACTTTTTTTATTATTATTACTCTGTGCATTTTTTATGGGAACTAAATGAAATACTGACTGTCGTGCATGTGGGCAACAGTCCAAATCTATTTTCTTGCATAGTTCTGTTAGCATGTAAATGCATGGGTACATTGGGTCCATTGGGGTCAGCCCCTAAAAATGATAGATAACGTAGATTGTGGGTCTTTTTTTTTTTTTTTTTTAGCTGTTTGTTGTTGTTTTGTTTTTATTTTTCAGTATTGCTTTGTTTTCTGTGTGTGTGTGGAAAATGCCTAGAAAACTGCAGTGCTCAAGTTAGTGATAAGTTCTTTAGAAACACTCGTTTCCTTCAAAGGTTATGCCAGTCCCAACTTTTACCACTTAAAATTAAACTGAGATGTGGTTAGGATTTCAAGGTATTTGTTATGATAATAATAGTAAGTTCCAGATTCTATGTTGTTTTGTATTAATGAACGTAATCCATGTTTGGGATTGAGTAAGACTGTAATTTAGGTCAATGGTCTAAATAAGATTGTTCATGCATGTGAGGGAGTGAATTTATCACAATCTAGTGCATTGGACAAATTCTACTAATTAACATTATCAGTGCTAAAGTAGCTTAGTAAAAAAGTGAATGTGATTTGTTATCAGTTAGGGCTTGTGTGAAATGAATCCACTGTATCTACTCTGTTACAGTAACTATATACTATGTTAGTACACTGATGGGGCACTGCATCTTACACAAAATTACATATGTTTTCTTGCATTTTTGACTCACCTTCAAATTCATAAACTAGTGCAACAGATTTCTCCAGGTGAAATACTATGTCTGTACTAGCAAACGTGTTATAGAGTTACAGGGGACTTTTAAAAGATTTGCACGTTCACTTATTCTGTCAGAAGGCCAGACTCCAGTCTTCACAGAGTCAGCCTCTTCTCTGTCTGAGTGATTAGAGGATTTGGTTCCACTTGCTTGTTTTAAACTGTTTGCTGTCTGTATCCTTCCAATATTATTTCCTTGCAATAGATCTCAGAAAAGTACCGTGAACAGTATTGGCCAAAAAACTATCTAGAGATATCACTGGACACCTTCTTTGAAAAAGTCCTTAATGTTCATGCTTTTCAACTGATTGTCCTTTTCTGAATTTGAACAGTAATGGAGAGGGGCCTGCAGGTTGGTGCAGTGATATCCCATTTCTCATTGGACAGTCTTCCCTCAGCTTTTGCATCTTTATGGAGTTAGCTGTGCAGTTTCAACATAACTGGTAGCTATGCCCCAGACTTCCAGCAGGGTTGGGAAGGGATGGGCTCACATAGCCTTGCTGTGCTCCATCAAGCTCTGCACAAATATCTTTTCACAACTGAGGATCAATCACATACTGGGTTTATGGATTAATTTTATTAACATGCACCAGCAGCTCATTAGTTTTGGCTTATGGCTGATCTCATGCTTCTCCTTTTAGTCATCTAGTCACCTTCTGACAGGTGGAAACATTTTAAAAACACTAAATTAAATGAAAATTGGATTTTCAAAAATAGAAATAATGTATCAGCTATTAAAACCATGTTGTTTATTCCACTGTTCGTAGTCAGAGATGTTTAGTTGCTTTTTTTTTTAACCTTTTTTTCTTAACTTTTGATAACTTTGAATCTTTTCTCTGTGTTTTAAAGCCAGAAATGTGTTGTGTGCACTGTATTGTTTGTTAGATCCTTAATAGATAGCTTACAACTATAAATTTTACAGCAGTAGTGCAGTTAGAGAGGTTTTCTCTGTATTCTAAGCCACGAAACCAGAAAAACAGCATTCTTCAATTGATGATCTCTAAGCAGAATATCTGAGGGGAGTGCATCCTGTATTGTAGCTGTATAGACACAGTTGCTTACTCATGAGAACAAAGGCAGGGCAAACCACCTAGCAATCCATTAATTGGATTTTGTAGCATTTCTGGTATGAGCAACCACCTCTGCCTTTAGTGACCCATGATGTCAGAAAACTACAAAAAAGCCAAGCTACTTTTGGGTTGCCAAAAAGAAGAGACTTGGTAGGCCATGCTGATGGTGGTCCTAAGGGTCTTTTCCAGTCTGGATGATTCTGTGACTCTAAGGGCGTCTTGAGTCTGTTGAATTCCACATTATGGGTCCAGTATCTGAAAGTGCCAACACCTCCAGCTGATGGATGGAGTTCTTTAATACTCAAATCTGTGGAAATCAGGCCATAGTGTTTTGTTGCTTTGTCACCAAAATGCAAATTGTGCCCAGAAGAGGGGATTGGTCAAATTGATACAGAAAGTGGGGTAGGAGAGCTGCTGTCTCTTAATTCTAAATTTCCAGCAGATCATTATAAATGTTTTCTGCACACCTGATGGTAAATTGCAGTGGACTGTAATTATGGCATGAATACATGCTGTCTTTTGATTAGAAATATACTGCTAATTAGTTGAATACAAATTTGAGTGATATAACAACAAAATGGTGGCTGATTTACACATAGCATTTAATTTTCCATTCTGGAAAAAAGCAAAGCTGAGACTTTCATTTCAGAGTTTGCAGAGAGCTTTTAAAAATTACTTACAAAGTCACTGAATTCTCTCTGTTCCACCTTTGATTTCTTCAGGGTTGGTCTGTTACTGTTGGTGGCAGTTTTGTGTCTGGTTTGTGGAGGTCTATTCAGTAGGCACAATCATCTCCTCGGGGTGCCACTGCTGGAAGCAGATGTGCTGCTTCAGCTCCTTCAAAAACCAGCTTGTGATTTATGAGTGGGTGATAGTATACGAATACCAGCTCTTCATGTCTCTAGACCATTGGTCACCCTATTAAAATCAGTGGGACATGACGTGTTATGGGCTGGGGTTGAGGAGTGGCATATCCTGGAGTGTTGTTGTCTACTGCAAGGGGTATCACTGACTAGCTCAGTAACACAAGCTGTTTCTTGCTGTTTGTGTTTTGCACAAGGTGTGAACACGGGAAACATGGAACAGCTTCTCTTGGCTTATGAACCTGAAAATGCAAAGCTTCTAACTTGTACAGTTTGGTTCTTAAAAAAATATCTAAGTGGGTTCAGATCAGTGAATTGATACTCTGTGACTCTCGTGGAGTATTTTCCTCACTTAATGTTATGAGGTAATTACTTGTCTAAGCAAAATACCATCATCCCTCCAGTTATGGTTTTATCTGTTAGGAGTAAGAAGCTCTTGCTTTTGCTCGTAAGACTTCAATCAGTTTTGTGTTACTTGTGAAGAAGGTTAGGTACCGTGAAGCTGCCGCATTGCTGGAGATCCCAGCTACTGAAGGAGCCAAATTAACATGCAGCATGTTAATTTGTTTTCCTGTCCTTCAGTCACAGAGAGGAGAGAGAAATATTTCAGTGAATTCCCGCTCCTCACTACATAACAACAACAAAAGCTGGTCATGGCAATAACGGTTAGCAGTGGGGTGATGTCCCCAGACAGCTATAGGATGCATCTCACGATGAGTACCAATGTTAACTGGTTTTGCACTGAATGCCTCTGTGAAAACAAAGAGCACTGAGAAAATAAAGATCGAACTAAAGCCGAAAGAAAGATTTTTTTATTGCTATGTTTTACTTTGCTGGCAGACCAGAGCAAAGGTTTTCTGAACATTTAAAAGATGAAAAAGGTGAAGAATCCCAGAAGCGATTTATCTTGAAGCGAGATAACTCTAGTATTGATAAAGAAGACAATCAGGTTGGTTCTCGGCTCGAGAGTGGCTGAAATTTTGTTCTGTTCTTTTCTTTTGTTTCGGAGGCGGGCTGACTGATGTTATTGTTGTTCTTTTGTTGTTGCTCTCCTCTCCCCCCCGCTGCTCCTTGCCCCGCAGCAGCTCCGAGCCCTGCGCGGCCGCTTGCGCCGTGGCAGCGTGTGGGTCTGCATGGGCGGTTTGCTTGGCAGGACGTGCTGCATGCCCACGGGGGGAACGCCGAGGCTCGGGCTGCGTGGGAAGGCCGTGCCGGTCGCGTTTCTCCATGTGTCGCCTAATGATGGCAGCTGTTCCGCTCCCTACGGCTTGCTCCTTCAGTTGTACCCATCCATTCAGAGGTGGATTTCAGTGTGGACCAGTGTAGCCGAAAGAGGGGAGAAAAAAGAAAATAAAAATGAAAGAAAAAAAAGCCCCAAACAAACGTGAAATAGTGAGGCAAGGTTGATTTTTTTAAACCATCCTAAAATAAGTTTTGACCAAAAAAAAATTGAATCAGTCCCTACCTATTAGCTCTCTCCCCTCTCCCCTGCCCTCACCGTGTGTTACTGTCTGTGTGACTGACCTGCTTGTCGTGCATGCACTGCAGCACCAGTGTCCCTGTGTTGCTCATCCCATAACACAGGTGTTACCGGAGGTGAGCAATGCACAGGGAGCACCAGGGGAGCACGTGCCTTTGTGCTGCCTTCAGTCAGTGTTGTGCTGTTCCGGTCTCGTGCAAGCTGTGTATGTGAAATATATTAACAACAACAACAACAACAAAAAAAAAAAAAGCAAAAAAGGTTCTGACACAAATTGATATTGTGAGAAAATTCTCCCAGGTAAGAAGACTGTGTGTGTTTTCTTTGCTTAGGTTGTGTTTGTTGGAGGTAACTGCTCTAGTGAGTCTCTCATTGCCACTCTCCTTCATGTTTTCAGTAAAGGACTGATTTTTCCTTTTTTTTTTTTTTTTTTTTTTTTTTGTTTCTCTTGTCTCCACATCATACATAGCAGCCTTGCAATTAGGCTGCATCTCAGTTGGCTTAGGACCCAACTCTCAGCCATTTTCAGGGCGTGGTGAACTTGGGGATCAGCCAGAGGAACACAGCATGACCAGCCAGAGGGTGCTGAGCAGGTGGAGGAGAGCAGTGCCTGAAACGTAACTGCAAACAAAGCACTTCTTACTGGGGATCCTTCTCCCTTCCCTCCCTCCTCAGGGCACAGCCATTTCCTGCAGTGTTGTTTATGGATGGGCAAAAAGGGCCATGCTTTTCCCAGTGAAAATGAAATTAGGGGTTCCTTATATCATGGAAACAGTTAAAATTCTTGTACCAAGCACTTGGAACTTCACCTAGCTTTTGGTGGGCTTCTTTTAGGGCTCACAGCTTAGGTCTTTCTGCCTGGTTTCCCTCCTTTCTTCCTTGATCTCATAGGTAGCTCAGTGCTGCCTGCCCTCTCATCTCAAAGCTGCTAGAAGAGCTGGGAGATGGTCAAAAGCAAAGGCTTGGGGTGAGAGCAGGTGGATTTAGGGCTGTGGGTTGCAGGCATCGGGCAGGAGGCCTCCTCTCAGCCCTAGGCTCTGCAGGCAGCATCTGCCTGGGAGCCCTCAGGTGCCCTAGGAGTGAAAGGTATCGTTTTCATGGTTCATTTGTTTGAGTGAACATTGATTATTCTCAGCTGACAGTTTCTTAACGGCAGTTTTTAACAGCTCAACTTATATAACCCTCCTGGTTTTTTTTCTGCTCAGCAAAACAGAATTCTTCCATTTAGAGATGACAGACGAAGTAAATCAATTGAAGAGAGAGAAGAGGAGTATCAGAGAGTGAGGGAGAGAATATTTGCACAAGATGTGAGTAGTTGTTTTCCTTGCCTCTTTAGTGCCATACCTTTCCCGGTAGCCAGCCAGCACTCCCCCCGCAACATGAATGCTGGATTTGCACCATGAACTGGAGGTGGCAGGGAAAGGCTCTGAGAGAAGCTTCAGGTGATGAGGTTGCTTTCTGGATGAGGAGAAGACACTGAGAGTTGCAGGGAGATGGGCAGAGGAAAGAGGAAGCCCAGCATGTTGTCTGAGAAGTGCTTATCCTGTTTCCTTGAATGTTTGTGTTTGTGTGGTCGAGGTTTTCTTCTTTTTCCTTCTCTTTTGCCAATCACAGAGCAGCAATTTAAATGGACACTCTCAATGATCTGGAATGGCTGTATTATTTCATGTACCTCAAGCCAAATAACTTTTTTTCAAGTAGGATTCAGCAGAGCCACCTGATGGTTACGTGCTTTGGACCAATGCTGTACGACTGAAACACTAAGGGGAAAGAGAAGGGTAAACATGGAGTGGCACAGGTTTTCTGTAATGGCTGATTATTCTGCCAACAGGAGTCCTGCTGATGATTGTATCATGGATAGAATAAAGTGAAATAGGCATAGTAATTCCTGCCTTGTGAAAAAAAGAAAAAAGAAAAAAAAGAAAAAAAGGGAGCTTGAACAATGAAGCTATGTTTCTAAGGGAAAACATTTAAATCTGGAACATCTATGTGCAATACCTCATGTTCCTGAAAATAGAAAATTGAAGTTTGCTGTGCTGCTGTAATGAAGGGATCCTAAAAGGAGAGAGGGAAAGAAAGGAAGTGGGGGTAGTTTCCATTTTGTTTTATCTCACATCTCTGTGGGAGCTCTGCCACTCAGAGGAAGATGGGAACAAAAACAATTCAAACTTACTGAATCATATTTGGCAGTGTCCTTTTAAATTAAAACTGTTCCTATGTTGCAGGACTAATACTATTGTCTGAGGTAACTTTTTATATGCTCCAGTTTTGGAGTTCCACACATTCAAGTTATTATTATTATTTTTTTTTAATAGAATATGTTCTATGGTTTTAAGGTGTGTGTTGTCTCATTTGTGGTAAGTAAGTTTTGCTCACTGATAAGTAGCTTGCCACATCCGAATGTTTTTAGCCCGGCTTTTTCCTTCTTGACTGAGAAAGTCACAGAAAAACAGAAGCCCTTCAGTTTATGTTATGATTTCAGCACGTGGGTCTGATGTGCATACTGTCACAGTATGTACAGTAGAGTTAATGAGTCATTCATGAGCCTCTTTTTGCAACCTGTCCTCTGCATGAAAGATGCTGTCTCCGGCTTATTACAGAGGAACTTGTGCAAAACCAGAAAATCTTTCGGTTTTGATGTAAACTGCAAATGAGGCAAAGCGTTGTTAAAAAAGCAGCAGCTAGAAATGCCAAGCTGGGAAGCAGATGGCTGGAGAAGAGTGCTGGAACTCACTCCCCAGTGTGTTGCTGTTCTTATTTTTAGACCGTTGAGCTTTGAGGGTGAGTGGTGAGCTGTGAGTTGCTCACAGTTGGAGGATGTTGCGGTCTGTTGGGTTAGCATCTCTGAGCAGAAAGGCTCAAGCAATGGTGTGGTTGTGGCAGGCAGCCTATATGGATGTGAAGTGAGCATGTTTGCAGATAAGAATGTAGATCTCTCCCTCTCTCTCTCATATCCACTCATTTGGTCTCTCTCTCTGCTGTTGCAGGTACTAGTGAGGCAGCAATAGATCATGTTGCAGTAAATTTCAGCAAGTTTTACTGATAATATTAACAGGAACTTATTTCTTAGTTGAGGTTTCTTTGAGTGGAGCACTCCTCATAGCAAGGTGTTGTGTGTTGTGGTGGGTGGACAGTATTATGTTTTGGTTCATTTTAGGAAAGAGAACTATGGCTTCATATCATAGGTAACCACTTGCTGCATGCAGGACTTTTTAGTTTTAAAGCACTCCGCAATCATTTGTATTTCCATTTTCCCTGAGTTTCTCTGAGGTAGGTACCTAAGCACGTAAACCTTGTCATCTTGCAAATTATAGATGTAGAAAGACAGGGAATAATTAATTACATGGTGTGAAGAATTAATCATGTGATGTTTTTATTACCTGGATGCTGTTTACACTCCTGTAGTCAGACCTTTATCCGTGCCTTGCTTATGAACCTTAGAAAATGGTGAACGGATATTTGGTTTCAAATTCGAGCATGCATGAAGAGAGCTTGCATGAGAAGTCTCCAAATGGCAGCAGTGAAGGTGTAACCGTGACTTGTTGCACCTAGCATCACTCAATATATGCCTCAAGTATCAGACTCTGTGCAAGATAGATCAACCTAACAGTAAGTATACAGAGCAAAATTTAGGAGAAAAAGGCAGTCTGGTGACAGAGGCAAAAAATCCTGTGAATGTTTCAAGTACCATGAAAAATACGTTAACCTGGCCCCCACATGTTGAGCAACAGAAAGCTTCCTTGCCCTTCTTTTGATTTTTGCAGCACTCCAGTGCACCAGATATCTTCATTTCCAAGTTTAAAATAAATATGTTCATGAATAATGCTATCATTATGATAGTCCTCATGATGATTAGTCTGATATTAGTCAGTCTAAATTATACTCCCTGTCAAATTTTCCATCTGCTGTGTTGGCTATCATAAATTTTGATAAGGGAAGCTGGAGGTTCTAATGACTCCTGTCGTGTAGAGTCGTAGCAGGTGGCAGAGACTGAGAGAAGCATGTTAATGATGTAACTTCATAAAAGAATGAGTAAAGAGTTACTGTGTTTGAACACTTAAGCTCCCCGCAATTGGAACTGCAAAGCATGTAGCTCCTAAACTTTTAGGCTGCTATTAACAGTAAACCAACGCTGCATGAGCTCTCTTTTGCTCAAGGTTATTTTTCAGTTGTAAGACCTACAACCTTTCTATCACAAACTTATTTTTGTTGTAAATCTAGCTTTACAGCAACTTGTCAATTTTATGACCAAGAGCACAGAGGACCTGGAGTATCCAGGTCTTAAAAAGAAGTTTTTCATCTAAGCTGCCTCAGTTGCTTTTATTACAGTGAAAAGTTATTCCCCGAGGAAAATAATGATGATGATAAAATCTAAAAGAAAAGAAAGGTATATGTTACACTTTCAATACACATTGATACAAATTATAGATTTGACTCAGGGTCCCGAATGTGTATGTAAATGGCACAGTACGTTTGGCTTTTAAGCATGCAGAAAATTGATTCTAGAGACAAGCAATTAAATTACTTAGGGGAAATTTCATTTTTTGAGGTTAATGCAATGTATAACCTCATGAGCCAAAATCACATAAGAACCATTCATTGTTCATAAATGTATTCTCTAGTAATTATTGTGTATTCACTGAAAAATGCGGATGCTTTATTAGTTACACAAATGCTGGAATTGCCCATGGTGCACATGGAACTTATTAAAGGGAATACATCACACTTTTTATTTTTGGCTGTTAATTGTTAATGGCTATTTTTGGCTAAGCTGTGTATTACTAAGGGCCAGATCCTTTAGATAAAATAAATCATGATTCCTCTGATTAAGAAGCATGGAGGATCTTTACTGCTTCCTGATTCAGGAGTCACTGAATGAATGTCTGAAAAGCTGGCTTCATCCTTGTCTTATCCTATAGAAAAGAGTAGGAAGAAGAGATTTTAAAATAAACAAACCCAGGAAATGCCTTGTATTGGCTAGCAGAAACCCATATGTATCAAGACTCCAATATGGCTGTACAGAGCCCTCCTTTTATTTTTGCTGCACATCAAGCAATTAGCATTAGTTATAAGCCTGAGATCTATCAAATCTCGTTAACTGACATGCAGATGATTACCTGATGGTATCCGCTGCAGGATATTGCTGCGTGTTAATAGTTATCTATGCAGGCTAACGTAATTGAAAGCAAGAACAGCAACCCCCAGTATACCTAGTGCTTGGCAGAGCTGAAGCACGCCTTCCAGTTGAGACTTAAAAAGGTTCTGGAAAATTATAGAATGAAAGGCTAGTTTCATAAGTGACAATTAGTCACACAGAGAACTGTAATGAAAATCTTGCACGCAGAAGTCCCCGAGGAGGTGAATTTGTAGGTGATCTTGCATAACCTTTTTTTCTTTAGTAGATTTGTTGTCAGTGTCTTTGATCAGTGTAAAAGAGTGAAGACTTTAAAAAATGGTTTTCACAGCATCTGTTTTGTGTATGTACTTAAGGCTCAACTAAAAGTACTCTGAAGGCTTATTGATGCTGTTGATCAGGAAAGTGAGTCCTGATCTTGTAGCAGCTGAACTACTTTCCAGAGATGCTTAGCCATCTGACTTTTTAACAGAATAACATCGTAAAGAAAGTGCCTGACTTTTCAACCTCATGCCCACACTGAGAAGTAAAGTTTCTAAGGATTGGTAGCCTTTTGCCAGCATCTTCAGCCAAGAAGACAGAGTTATTACAGAAATTGTCCTTAGGTCTATAATGCAGTTTGTAGTGGTTCCCATTAAAACACTAAAAAGAGAGCAATCCTCTCAACTTGCTTAATGAAGTATAAATCTCAAATATGTATGCTGCTTTATGCCCATTTCTTTAAACATTTAAAACAGTCATTAAAAAAAAAATGCTCATAAGCACTTCAGCAAGCAGGTACACGCCGCTTTCCTCTTAACTTAGTGGGTCACAGAGCAGTAGTCTGATCAGAGCAGAGGTTTTTACTGTGTTTGGAAGAGCCAGCTCTTAAGGCTGCTTAGGGAAGGTGACTGAGCTGAAGTCATTGCACAGCTGCCCATTATGAAGCCCAAAGAGAAGATGTAGTCCCATGGCTGAGGTGGTACAAGACCTCAGGGAGATTTTAGTAGACTGAGAGTTGTTAGACTGTGCTCAAGCCCACACACCCCCCAACTGTTGATGAAACCTTGGTAATGAGACACTTAAAATGGGAGCAGAGCTGTTGAAAGGATCCCAGTAGAATAGTTTGCATCTCTTCTTAGCCTAAGATAGAACCCTAGGTCTGCTGCAACCAGTCTTTGGCAATGGAAACCTTGACCTGGAAATGTCAGGGCTTTGTGCTCATGAGATGTGCTTGCCGCCAGTGCAGTCCAGAGCCCTGTGCATTTGATTCCTCTGGAATTTCTCCTGTTCAGCTGAGGTTCAGGCTGGGAGCCCACCTGAGAAGCATTCGCCAGGAAGCTGCCTGCTCCATACAGCATCCCTGAATCTGGTGCTGGGTGGGCAGCATTGAAGAGAAACTGTGCTGTGTTGTAGAAAGTGACACCAGTAATGATGGTGTGCCATTATTCCTTGAGCTGAGTCTCATTGTTGTGGAGGGGATGGGCATGAGCTGTGGTGTCCTCAACCCCTTGCTTTCTTTTTGTTTAAATTCTGTACGAGCGCTGACTGTCCTTTCTTCTGTACCTCATGGAGATATAATCCGCTGACAGCTACGAGGCACTTTGTGTAGAGAACATGAAATAGGAGGGAAATGGAAAAAATCAAAGAGGGAGAATTATTCATGGGAAATTGAGCACAGCTTCATTTCTCTGCATAAAAAATTAAGTAATGCCAAAAGAATTACATACTTGCCAATAGGATTTATTTCTTCCAAGCCCTTCACCTTTCTCAGGATCTAAGTCATCTAAGTCCTCCAGCTGAGAGCCGTTTTTGCAATAGATTTTATTATTGATGTTAATATTATTATTAATATTACCCTCATTTTATATCTCAGTGTGGGTATGGCTGTCTCCTCTCCACGTGAAATCACTTAGTATCTCTAAGTACTATAGTATCTTCTCTCTCTTTGAAGAACTTTGTTGACTTTGCATGCTCTCCTCCTGTTTGTCTTCCCTACCTGCAGCTCTGTGCTATTCTGCAATCTTATTTCTGGGTGGTAGGGCGTACTAGTGGAGCCTTGCTTTATATAGGCAAAACGTTTCTCCCCTTGAATCACCAGCATTTTGCACATTTCACCTTCTTCTGATCTCAGGACTGAAAAGTTTCAGTTTGTTTCCAAACTGAGACCCCTTGTTGCCAATGTGTTGTAATGCATGGAATTTATTTTACTGGCCTGACCTCATTCTTGACCTTTTTTCCCCTTTTGTCTTCTGCAAATGCAAATGATGCATGAATTGAAATCCCCTTATGCCTGACCAGGGGAGATAACTCTTAAAAAAAAAAAAAAAGGAAGGAATTGGAACAACAGAGCATATCTAGAGCGTCTGATACAATGCCTTTTTTATTTTTCAGTCAGTTTGCTCCCAGGAAAACCTTTTTGTGGAAAACAGGTAAAAAAAAATACAGATTTTTTTTTCTTTTTTTTTTTTTAATTCTCTAGCTGTTTCTCTCTTACTATTTGGTGTATCCGTAGCACTGAACAAATTCATAACCCATAATATCTGCAGTATTTTTCTGCTTCGGGGAGGGGAGACAGCGGGGGAGGAAGGGGTTGCCTTGCAATGCTGTTTGAACAAATAAGTAAGGTACTAGTGCTGCTTTCCCCAGACTTTGCATTTTGCTATCAAAACGTGGTTGCGGGGTGGTGGCGGCGTAGGAGAAAGCCCATCTAATGTTTCACTGCAAGTGACTAATCTCCCTCTGGAGTGCCTTCAGAATTTAACGTATCGATCTTTAAAAAGCACTTTAGCAGCAGCTGGATGATGATATTTACAAAACACAGCGTTTGTGTTTCTCGTGCTTAACCTGCTTTTTGTGGCAGCACTGAGCCAGCCACTTGTTGCTGCTGAGGGCTCGGGAGTCCACCAGATCTTGCCTGCTGTGCTCCTGCATTGTAATAATGGAACAAAGGTACCTGGGCCAACTGTCACTGCATCATTGTGTGATGGTTCTTCGGGTTCCTTATAATAAATGCACTTCAAGCAAAGGGAAGAAGAAACTGTGTATTAATTCTGAAGCTGTATGAAATTGAAGGCTTTTTAGCATAGTAGTGTTGAAGATCTTAGAAACTGTGTGCCATTATGGCCGATAAGGATGTTAATCAAAATGCTGGGCATTTCACTGGTGAGCGCTGGAGCAGTGCTGGCCCAACTCTATCCTGCACATGTTCTAAAACTGTTCTTCGTTTTCTTGGAGAAGATCATCTTTCGCAGTATTTCTATCTCTGTACATCCTTACTTTTGTCATTTATGAGTAAGGCTGTTCCCATGGTAAACGTCTCCTCTGTAACGGTACAAAACAGCCTTTCTGGTGGATAGTCCTGAAGGGGGAAGGAGGAATAGCCCTCAGGATGTCTCACTGCCACCTATCCACCTTGCGTTCTGAGAGCCCAGTACATTACCTCAGCTGCTGCTTCTAAATCATGAGATACATTTTGTCAGAATAAAACCAAAATTGTGAGCAGAAAAACCCTGAAAAGCCAAAAGAAGATAATCCCATAAAGCTACTTTTTTCTCCCTGTGAATGGGAGAATAAGTATGAGGATGCACACTCAGGTGAAGATCAGTGAAAGACCAAGGTGGAATCTGGACTTCTGCAACCATCGGCTCTACTAGCAGGAGAGCCCACTGCTCCATCCATCAGAACACTGCTTTTTCTTGCTGCATGCCAGGTGAAACACTTAAACTCGTACTGAGCTCTGTGCACGTGAGCAATCTCATGGATTTGCTGTGTTGGAAGTTACGTATATGTTTAAGTGCTTTGCCTTTTTTCATCAGAGAACCTGAGCATTTATCTGCACTGCAGAGATTTCCAAGGGACATAGCAAGTACTTAAAATTATACTTGCAGTATTTTGCTGCCTTGCATTTTCATGTTCTATTAAGTGACATTCTAATGAATTTTCTTTTAGATATAGAAGTATGGTTCCTTGGCTTCTGAGAATTACCTTGCTTGGTAACAGGAAATGTTAAATGGCCTTCAGCCTCCCTGGCAGACATTGCTTATGTTCAGTTGACTGCCAAGTTGTGGGAATGGGAATTGGGGGCCAATTTTAGCCTTGGTTCTTTAACTATTAACCTGGCAAGTCGGAAGATATTGATAGAAACTAAATGTAATTTTAAAGATACATTTGTATTACTGTGTGTGTTACCATAATCTTTCTTTTCATTTTTGCAGTAGGCTCTTGGAAGACAGTAGTATATGCAATGATACCCATAAGAAAAGACAGCTCTTTAGGTTTGTATGGCTTACTTTATTTAATATTTGTTTCCCAGTAACTCTCAGTTGTGATTCTGCCAAGGACACCTCGCCTGGGTGTGGGTATGTCATTTCTTCTGTCCCGAAGGGAACACAGAGTTCTTACTCTGCTCATCCCATGCTCTCTGAATGAGGAGAACCCAGCAGGACACCTTTTGGGTCAGAAACCACATCTAGATTTTCGGTTTTTTGAACGCCCACAATCTGGGGGTGACTGCAACTGATGGGAGTCCATTTAGCTTTAGTTCAGACATTTTTCACAGACTAGTGCCCAGCCTGACATTTTTTCCATTCTTTGTTTTATTAAAAGCTGAAATAAAAATATAATGAGGTTAAATTGGTTGGCGTTCCTTGGGAGCACTTGGGAAAAGTTTTCTCCATTACCTTCTGATCCAAAACCTTTTTCCATCTGCCCAGAGATTATTCAGTCATAATCTCTATCCCAAGGAGCATTCCATGACACAAAGAATCAGTCCATATTTTCATGGAGAGCGGTGTGCAGTGAAAGACCCAGCCTGATCCAACTGAGGGACAGGCTCTCATCCCACACCAGGAGAACGAGCAGATTTAAATCAACCAGATTTTAGCATGCCAAGCTGCTTATAAAGCCAATCAGCTGGCACAAATTTTAAGCAGAGCAGGCAGAAGTAATGAACTCTTTCAGAAGCATTTCCTTCATCTGGTAGAGCATGGGCATAGCTGGATTTGCTGTTTGCTTATGTAGCAGCGATGGTTTGTCACTTCAAGTTTGTTTCACCTATGTTAAGATGATTACTATTGAGAGGTACAAGGACACAGGATTATTTGATGTGTGTATGTGTTTGCCAATTGTGCATGTCTGCACAGCAGCCACAGGTGATGACAAGACCACGGGTGGAGGAGAAGAGCTGGAGCTGGCAGAAAAACTACTCCATGCTTTGGGCTAGCCCTGGTGATCTGATGGTCGTGGATTGGGCATGCAGGAGTAAGGAAGCATCAGAAATATCCACGCAGAGACTCTTAATAAATGATACCTATTCAGGTTTGGGGAGCAAATAGGAATTTTGTGTAACCTGCAACTACAGAGAACTGGGATGCAGAAGCATTTGTTTTCTCTCCCTCTCTTTCACTAGAATATAAACGTAAGAGAATTACTACTTTTTAAGCACAGGAGTGCAAAAGAGTCTGTAAATAATAAACTTTTTTTCCTTTCCGATTAAATCTTAAAGACAATTATTTTTTTTACATTTTTAAATCTATTTTTTTTTTTTTTTTTTTTTATGTTGTTGCTTCTGTGCTGTTTCTCTTTGTGTTTTCCCTCTGTCTGGGTCTAGCAAAGGTCAACAGGTAAATGCTGCCGATCACATGGGTGTGCGGCTCTGGTTGCAGGCAAGGAACACACCAGCCTGATCCCGTCCTTGGTACCCTGCTCCTTCTCGTCCTGAGTGGTGTAGCTCGGCACGTTCTCCAGTGAGAGAGCAGGAGTCACAATCACAGGGAGAATGGGAGTGTGGAGGGGCGATAGACCCACTCTCATCCTTTTGATTTGTAGAAAGTGCTTTGATTGAGCCTACTGTAGAGTAAGACAGAGGGGATGGGAAATGTCTTCTAAAAGCCTTCCAAAAGTCAGTGTCATTAGCATCACTTGGGTCGTAGTGCACTAAGCCATGGTAGGGCATGCTGGTTCTGTCATTTTAACAACGCAGTGTAAGCTATTCATCATAAATAAGGCAAATTTTCCTCTGTTTTTTGCTCTCTGCTCCCAGTTTGCTGTGTTGTCACTCACAATACTCTGGATGCTCTGCAGCTGTTCAAGGACAGGCAGTCTCTACCTGTAGCTTTTTGCAATTTCAAGCTGGGACACAGGCAGAGGGGGAACATGGTGATGTTTTCAGTGTATGCAGAGGGGAGAAAACCAAACCTGATAGGGTGTCTAATTGGAGCATTAACCTTGAAGATTTTAGGTGTGCTCTGGGCTGACACCATCAGGGAAAGGGGTTGGGTAACTCAGAGCAGATGAGTGGTGATAAGATGAAACAGAAATAAAGAGGGTGGTTGAGAAGACAAAGGTAGAGGGCAAGCCTAATGTTTGATGGAGAGCAAAAGGAGAGGTGTCGAGGAATTTCTTGAGGTAAACAGGCAACGCATACGCTACATCAGCTCTTTGTAATATTGCTTCATTAGTCCAGTCCAGGGAAAAGCTCTCGGGATGTATGGGAAAGGGAAGCACTGGTAAGTGCTGTGCATGTAAAAAAGGGTCACGGCAATGTTAATTTGCTGAAGGTTGAGTATTGGGGTCAGATTTCCCCTTGTAGGCATGCTTCTGTAAATGCAGAGTACTTCCTTTTTCTTTAGTAGGCTCACTGCAGGGTACCCAAAGATAGGCTCTGCCCTGACATCTTTTTGTTTGTGTATGAATCTTTGTTTTCTGATGTCCGCAGGGGTAACAGAGATAGCACAGGGAAGGCATCTGGCAGTCGGCAGAGCAGCACGGAGAATGAATTGAAATGGACAGACCACCAGAGGCCATGGAGCAGCACAGACTCGGACAGTTCAAATCGAAATTTGAAGCCAGCCATAACAAAGACAGCAAGTTTTGGTGGCATAACCGTCCTGACAAGAGGAGATAGCTCATCAAGTAACAGAAGTACCGGCAAACTGTCTAAAACAGGTAGCTAGTACTGTAGTGGGTTCACATTACTCTTTGCTGCACAGTGATAAATGTACGTGTTTGCCCATCTGTGTATGCCAGTAGCTGGGTTCTGGGTGTTCAGTTTATGGAGAATACCTGGCCTGTGAGATCTGCAAACCCTAGGTGATGTAGGCTTCTCTGAAATAGAGTATTTGCATTTTGTATTTGGGCATTCTCTGCAATTGTGACCTCAAGAGATAGTAGCTTTTAGAACAAAATAAATGAATGGCACAGATTGTACCGTTTCATTAATCTTTTTTTCTAATTCTGAAGAACTGTGTCATGTAGCTGATGAGAATTCCAAGAGTGTTTTGTTGTCATTGCTGAAATACAGACCACCTATCTGCACTGGGGAGTACAGCCTCTCCCCAGCTGTTGGCAAATGAGTCAGTGTGCTACAATAGAAACCATCAGAAGCTCTGGATTCACAGTGATCCTGCAACCTCTCCATTTTCCTGTTTGGTTCCAATTAAATGAAGGCACCATCCAAGGGTACTGTGAACCTGGTGGGAATTCTGCATTTACTCGCGTTAACTTCATGGGTGCATTAACATATGAGTGAGTCACAGGGCCTGGATCTAAGTAATTTCAAGCCATGCCATCAAGCTGCTCTATTATATTTTTGCGTAAAAGTGCATGATAAATAATTAGCCCATCAGATGATTCCATCAGTTTTGTTCACTTGATAAATATAGTACAGGACAAGTGGTAATCAATACTTAGCACTTAGTGGTTTTTCAGCTTGAGAGTGCGTTATGGATGGTACTTTAATTTAAATCCAGCTTATCGGACCTTTGTTAGTCAGATTTCATTCCTATTCCCAGAATGGTATGGTAGCCTTTGCTCTGCTTCAGGATGCCCAGGAGTGAACTGAGGAAACCTTCAACTTTGAAACTGCATTCTGAACTTCACTGACTTGAATATAGTAGCAATTCTTTTGAGAGAAGGAAGGGCACCCAGCTTGGTCAGAAGGGTGCTCTCTCAAACCCTGCTGGTCCTAAAGATACTGAGAGTGTTCATGATATACTATACTGCAGCTTACTTTTTTTTACATTTCTTCTTACCTTTCATTTTACCTTGGACAAGCAATGGTTTTGTATCTTATCTTAAGATTCTCCTCTAGTTCTACTCCCCTTCTACATATGTGCAGTCCTGTGGAATTAAGACTTAAATTTGTCTTTGATAAACATTAGTATGTATTTTGTCTTTGATAAATATTAGTACAATACAGTTTGTTTGTTTGTTTTGTTTTTGTTTTTACCTCTGTATTCTTCCTGAATATAAGCGTATAAATGTAGCACAATCAGTGTGTATACATCTTTGAAAATGTGCTCCTGTGTTTTTGTTTTTATTTGTATGAGGGATGAATAAGCTGTAGTGTGGCCCAAAGTATGCAGCAGACCATGTTTTTGCTTCCAGATCTATTTGACTTCCACAAATCTTTCCTTTGCATCAGAACTCAAATAGATATATATGAATTAGAGAGGAGGCTCGGGTTGCAGGTATACTTTTTTATGTAGTTAAATGTACTCTGCAGCACTGTATTCAGAGGTGCAGAGCCTTCACAGCATTGTCAGGGAAATCCAGTTTGGCAGGTTGAGACATCTAATTGCAAAACAGTAATTCTTTTAAGTAGCCATTTTGGTGTTGAAGTCAAGCATATTAAAGGGTGCACTTGGGAAGATATATTAAAGGAGAAATCTCTGAAGCATATGAATAATGGGAAGTGCATCTGTACTCTTTAGGCACCAAACCCCAAATTGCTTTCAAATGAAAGCTCTTACAGTACATTTTTAAAACATCATTGATATTAAAATTCCATGTTCTTTTCAGAGCAATTACATATTGTAAGTGCTTTGACTTTTTTTTAAAGCAAAGGTTTTCAATGTGAAATCGAGTATGCACAGAAAGAGTGAAAGTTAAATAAGAGAGGGAAAAGAGCAAGTCTGGATGTCAAAATGAAGTCACACCTTCAAAGCTGGGACACAAAGTGAATCTGTCAGTCAGCCTGAGGAAAGTCAGGGGAAATAATATCTGAATCGCTGTTTCTGTCCTTCTCTCTGAAATGTTACTGACTGGCATTAAAAAAGAGTAGAATAACAGTTAAAAAAATAACAGAGAAATATGTCTCGATGAAGTGTTCTTTCTGCGCTGAAAAAAAAATAATAATAATACTGCTGTCTGAGCTTCCATGTGGTATTTGCATGCATTTTCCAGGGTACATTGGGTACCAAGCAATATTTTAATTCATGTAATTCTGCATTAGATCTTCATTACCCTATAATCCAGTCATAGGGAAAGTCGGACTTTCCACAGTCCAGTACACATTTAAAGTTTTATCATGGTTTGAGGGTTTTATTTTCTTTTGTCCATACCTGGGAAATTCCATTTCAGTTGCTGTTGTATCTCTGCAAACACCAGGCATGCTGTTGTGATGCTGACAGGCGCTAATTCTATCCTAGGTCTCATCTTCAAAAAGCACTGGTCTGTTCTTTAAAGTGCCTTCTGATTCATTGTAATATATTTGGAACTCTTTTTGTCTTAGACAAACTATACACTGAATCAGCCTGAAGTCAGCAGCAGGTCAAAATGTTTCTCATTGGTTAAATGATGAAAAATGACTATTTTAAATGTAAAAATTATGCTACACCTATGGTGGTCATCCTGAAGCACTGTCAAATACTCTTCTTGAGCATGGAGGACTTCTAAGGATTTTCACTGATGGCTCAAAGCTGCCTGTTAGAATATATACTGCGATGCAATATTAGAACTGTAGCCTTTCTGGATAATTTTAAGTATTTTCACTAAAATTAAATGTTCTGCCCTTAACCTTCACTCCTTATTAATCAGTAATCAATGTTACATAGCGGACTGAGAGAAACTGAAGCGCTGAAAGAAGTTTGCCTCCCCTTAGGCAATGTCAGATCAGAGAATGTGCTGTTCTCTGCAACGGAGTCTAGCAGTATCTATTAGTCTTACACTTTAATTGCATTCAGCTGCACGGTAATAAGAGTTTAGCAAGGGAATTATGATTCTTAATTCTTGCAGTCCACGAAAGGAACTGTTTGAAAGCCATTATGGCTATCATACTGTTTGAGTATTACTTTCATGCACCTGTTGATTCCTTAGAAGGCACTGCTCCTCTTAAAAAGTACAGATCTTTTATTTGAAATAAGGTTTTCTAATTCATTATGTTGCAGCTTAGTAAGTACATAGATGTATTGTTTATGTTGTAATTCAGTGCCAAAATTAGGACTTAATACTGTAACGAAATGCAGTCAGAGTACATTAGGACAGCTGAGGGACATCCTACTAAACCTTTGTTTAGATTTCCACTACCAAAGTTGACTTCCTAGGGCTGACTAAATCTGTGTAGTTGTGAGTGCCCCTATGGCTACCAAAGATGAATCCGTGGCATTTTTAACCAAGAGGAAGAATAGCTCACAAACCATCACCTCATTTTCACTGTCACATTACAGTAGTTTTTAATATACTTTATTAGGAGGGGAGATAAGATGTGTTTGAAAGAAATGTCCTCTGTGCCTGTGTATGTAGCTTTATATTTATTTGAATAATTGTTGGAATGCTTATAAAGTCTCACTGCTGCATCTTCAGCTTCTCTTAATGCATTTTCCATAGAGTGGAATGTGCATTTCTTGGAATGTATTTCCTTCTCTCCCATTTATGAAAAAATGGCTGTGTGTGGATATCAGCTGTGTTGATACAGATCTGTAGGTATCATTAACTTCCTTGGAGTGGCTGCAAATAATCAGAGCCACAATCTGATCTCTCCTGTTAGGTGTTCACTGCTACTGCTGTCACACAAAGATGATTATACTGCAGGCATTTCAATATGTTAACTTTTATATATATACCTTATATACATATATAAGGTATTCCGTGAATTATAATATTGTGTCTGTGTTTTGGAATTGGATTTCTGCTTCTTTATATTTCCTTCGGTCAAACATTAGCTTGATGGATTTTGCAAGTCCAAGAGAAACTGCAGCAATGCTGATGTGTAGGTAATAAATTTTAAGCCAACTGCTTCCAGTCATACACTTCCCACCAACTGACTGTGCTGAACAGTCAATCTTATCTTCTAGAAAAGTACTGTGTTCACATGAGTGCATACCATTATCATTAAAAACAATAGATCCTAAATGCATTAGAACATGCAAATATACAAGTGACTTATGACAGTAGCAGACAAATAGGGAACCTGCATGAGCAGGGGGATGGACTAGGTGATCACCAGAGGTCCTTTCCAGCCCTTATGATCCTGTGATTTTGTGATTTTGAAACCTAGCACGGTCCTGCTCCTACAAAACACCAGCTGTAGAAAGTAGTGGGTCAAGTAGTGGGAACTTGAGTCCATTTGATAAGAAAGGGAAAGTTTACCACAGACTGACAAGGTGAGTTGAGCAGAGAGGCTCAAATTTATTAGATACTGAATACTAACCTGAAGAAAATATAGCAGAATGTGTTGCATTGCTCACTAGTGCTCAGAATATTGGGAAACTAATGGTAACTCCACGCGCTCACCCTGAAAGTTAAGCTATTTTGTGGTAATTTTTGTCTCTTTCACTGTTCTTTGAACTGCGGTATCTCTCAGAACACTTCAAAATATATTAATGGGAAGTGATGAGAATGTGAAGGTTAGTATTATGTCAACCATGATGCAGCAAGAAAATTATTGAAGAATCTAGAAGTAGCCAGGATTACATACAGAAAAAAGACATAGGGTTGTGTAATGGGGTCAAAAATCTCATTTAGTCAAAGATCCTTTCAGAAGTCTCTAGGAAGGCATCTCTTAATGTGAGTCTGAATAAAGTCAGATTCTCATTTTTTTTCTCATTTCTTACAGTACTGAATTCATTCTGTGGTGATTTCTTATTCCAAATTTAGAAACCATGAAAGCAGCTAATCGGAGCTACAAAGACAAGATTAATTGGTGTTAATTTTCAGACATTTGTGTTGGGATTTATTTGTCTTAATATGTCTAGACTTAAACTGATAAGAAGTTGTAATGAGGGGAAAATTTAAAATAGATTATTATGGCACAGGATAAATGATGGTAAAAGTGGTTAGGTAATAATTTTTGGGATATTTTGGAAAATGTTAAGAAAATTACTAAAATGGTTTTGCGCCTTGTTTGCATTCTTTCAAAATCACCAACTTGATCTGCTGGCAGAGGAGTGCGGGTCTCTGATCTTTTAAGAAATACATTTCATAGCTCTCATCTCAGCCAACGCGTGCTGATAGCTTCAGAGATTGTTCTCCTGCTTCTGCCTTCCATTTGATGAGTACATGTGAATTTGTTACAGTCCTTTGGCTTTTAACGTTCAGGTAAATTGTGTGATTCTGTAAATGTGATTCTGCCATAAAAACAGCTGAAAAGGAGGGGAGGAAAATGAATGTCAGCTTCAATCATCTTTTATGCTAATGGTGCTTCTGCAGAATGGCACTATATGGGGAGAGAAGAGTTTGAACTTAGGTTTGATAGTGCTTGTAGGCTTAGAAATAATAACGGGCTAGGGAGGCTATGGAATCTTGTCCTGAATCTCCAAGTGTATTTCTAACCCACTGAATTCTGTGGGTAATAGAAAAGAGGAGAAAGTAAAGTGAGAACTCTAATAAGCAGTTATGAAATGCACATAGACTGGGCAGAGAAATGCAGAAAAGGACCTGCAGAAGGAAAACAGAACTCCTGTGTCTGCATTTACACTTGGGAGGAAGATGCCAGGTATCTCTGGTAGCTTGCTGAGGATGATCTCCAAGAATATTTCTGCAACTGTAGAAATGTGGAGGTCTTAAACGATCAAATAAATAGAACTGTCCCTGCGGGAATAATCTCTATGTTTCCAGCCTCAATATTCACAGAGAGATATAAATAACAAGTACAGTAACATAATTTTGGAGTGTATTTGTAGAAATTAAAAAAAAAAAAAATCTTTTGAAATCCTTACAACTTTCTTGATTAAATGTTGGAGAAGCAGATTTAGGGTCCTGCCAATGGCAAGTAGTGCACAGCTCGTATAAGAGAACTGTTTCTGGTGTAGCTGCCTAGCTACCATATGGAGATGGGGTTTGGAATAAAACAGTTTGCATCAGCTTTTACACAACAATCCACAGCAATCTGTGGAAAGACACTGTTTGTTAGATAACAGGATGTTTGTGTGATTTCTTAGGAGGAAACCAAGACAAGTAAAGTCTCTGAAGTTTGAAAATTACATATGGTTATTAAAATAATGAAACTCTCCTCCTCCCAGTCACAAATGAGTGTTAGTACATTTGCTTTAGCTGGTTTGATCAATTTTAATAGTATATCTGTTGAGGAATTAAAATAGTAACGTTAGGTACGTATGAGTTAGTGCCATATGCAACACAGGTATTGTGTTACTCGACTGAGAACATGGTTGCTGAGTTGTTTTATTTTTTTCTTTTGCTTAAAATGTTTTTCATGTCTTACCCTGTGTTTAGCTTCTATATTTTATGAACCAGTACCTTTGTATTATAAACATATACTGAGCAGTCAGTGTTCTGCTTGACAGAAAACTACTTACTGGTTGAGAGGGAGTAGTCTTTGCTGAAAGGCAGAGGTCTTTTGAACTGTAGAAACTCATCTGAATACTGAACTCGATGGGGAGGGAAAACAAAACCTTACTCCTGCTAACTAGGCACGGATTACTGCTTGTCTTTGTCCGTGTGTATGTGACATATCTGCTGGGAGCCTGAGTCCCTCATAACTGTGGTTCTGTCTTTCTCTTAGGCTCAGAGTCTTCCAGCAGTGCTGGCTCCTCAGGATCCCTGTCACGAATACATCAGCCTCTCCAAAGTGCACCTCTTGTCCCCGGGTTGACGGCCAGCAATTCAGGCAGCGTGTCCTACCCTGAGAATGGGATGAGTGGCCAGGTGGCTCCCAGCAACACCAGCTATATCATTCTTCCACTTGAAGCTGCAGGGATACCGCCTGGCAGTATCCTGCTCAACCCACACACAGGTCAGTCCAGTGCACTCTTGCCATGTGCATTTCAGTGCTCAAAGTTCTAGAGGTTGTACATGGTAACAGATGAATTTCAAAAGGCATTTGAAATAGCACTACAGAGTTAGTTTTCTTACATGAGCTATGTGATTAACAATTGTATATATGTAAACAGGAAGTTCTGTGAAAAAAAGTTGTATTCCCAATTCTGTGTTATCCTGGTACTTAGAACTGCAGTTTTAACTAGGCACTTGCTGTCATCCAATTGTTTTAGAAGCCACTCAGCCTGAACTTGAGTGCCTGCTGAAAGTTTAAGGCAATTTGTTACCTCCTTGGTCCAGAGGAAGTCAAGATAATGTTACGCTATTACTCCCCACAGTATTGTACTGACACCATTAAAAAGGTTTAGGGAGGTTGAGACTGTGATGCTTCCTCAGTGATTTGCACTGTTTCCATGATCATGACTAGCTGTGCTGTCATCCTTAGCTGAGTTATGCTGGGACTAAAATAACAAAGCATACCGTGCTTTGAATTTTCCATTAAACAGGGAGCTGGGAGTTGAACTCCAAAAGATTGTTTTCAAAGTCCTCAATGGAGTGCTCAGAAGATTTTCTTTGGGGATTATTACCTATAACTGCTACTTTATGTATATTACACCTCTGCATTCTAGTTCTTGGTTGCGAATTTGTAGAGCTGATCTCTGAGTCCACCACTAATAATACTGAGTTAGAATGAAGACATGAAAAAAATGAAAGCTGCTGCATTTAAGAAAATTACTCCTGAAAAGCATTACTTAACTTTACTTGGGCATGTAGAGATAGAATTAGCTGGAGATGATCAGTATCTATCAGCATATGTGTGATCAGGGAGGATGTCTTAAACAAATTCAACATGCTAAGTTCTTTCCAGACACCACTGCCTTTTCTAAAGCTTTTAATGTTTATATTTCTGTTTTCAAGTTATGATATCCTTGAGGTGAGAGCCTAATTTTGGTGGCTTAAATGGGGTTTTTAGACATTTCTTAACAGGTCAGATTATGGGAGAGAACTGAATGGAAGGTAGGCATAATACAAACCCCATATTTATGAACTTAACTATTTCTATTGTTCTGGAAGTTGATAGTACTATCTGCAACATCAGAATTTCTTGGTCAGTACAGACAAAGGTATTTTGTGTTCTTTCATTCAAAACCCATCAGGCTGAGGCAGAAGTCCATCCATAATTCAAATGCTAGTGCTGAGAGAAACAAGTAGAAGGAATCACTGCTACCTTCAATCAAACCAATGGCTCAGAGGTTGTATCTGTTCCTGGCCGTAGCAAGGATGAAGGCTGCATCTCACCACACTTGCAAGCCATTAGTTTCGTTTAAGAGAAACATATCCTGCATCTGCTTTGCCAGTTCAACAGTCTGCATCAGCCCGATCTTATTTGTCCTTGGTACCTAGGGAGTCTTTGTCTGTTACAGGCATAGTGCCTGTCAGTGCTGCCACTACATCAGAGTGCCTGGTCTTCCCTTTGGTTTGCCTTGTTGCCTGCACAGTCATAACTAAGAGTTCCATGTCTGTTGTACCTTTCATATTCACAGACCGAGTGGGATTTATGTACATGTAATTCTTTGTTCTATTTTATTTTATTTTTTTAGTCTGCGTGTTTTATTTCTGTAGCTTCTCTGTAAATAAATATATGCATACTGAAGAAAATGGAGGGAGCAGATTCTTACAAGGACTGAAATTATTGACTCAGATGTATAGCTTTACACTGTTAACTGTGCTGGAAGCCAGTCTGTACTGTAGTGTCTGCTGTGTTTTTAACATGCAGCAAAATACATGCTACAAATTTTCCACTCTTTGGACTCAAAATCTTTGCATCTTATTACAGTAACATTACAAAAGAAGCTCCATAGGGAGGAAGCACAGAGATTGCTGGTTGCTGTGCTCAGCTATCAAAGTGATGGATGCTGTCAGAAGCACAGATGAAGAGAAGACAGTTTAAAGAAAAGGAAAAAGGAGCTTTGTTTCCTGTAATGAATAGATTCTTTCACTATGTAACATCATTCTTTAGTTCTTTATTCTCCTTTAAGAAAGTGGTTACTTCCTGTCTTCTCTCTTTTGATCCTAACACTGTGTCCTTTAAGATCTTTGCTTCCTTTTACACTGTATAGTCACTGACTGCAAGGCTCTAATGGCATCCACAGATGCTGTCAGCACCTCCCTGCTCTCATTACACTGCTCAGCTCCTTCTCAGGCATTGGCAATTTGTGCTTTTCCATACCCACAGTTTCTTTCAACTTCTCCAGTTCAGCCATCTCCTTCCCCAGATACTTTCAGACCTGCTTTGGGTAGAGACTGTTTATGCAGCTGTGTTCTTTTACTTTCCATCACCTGCCTCACCTTACCCTTTAAAGGATTCCTCTTGACATGTTCTCTGACTTAACCCCTTTCACAATTTGAGAGCATTTACATTTAATTTTTACTCCTTCAGATGGCATCACAGTCTTTGCCCTTCCATTAAGGCCACAGTTCATAACTTACATATGTCTTCCATGTTGCCATCTGATCTCTCCTTTTCATTACCTATTTCAAAATTTCTTCTTAAAAGGTCTTTTATACATCATTATAAGCATTCCCTGACTTCTTCTCTTTTGGTCCTGTCATCCTTCACTCAGCCACTATACATGTTCTTTAAGGCTTTATTTCAGTGCCTGGCACGCGATTCAGGAGCCTGTTGCCCTGCTCACCCTGTCCAGTTCCCAGCAGCCCACTTAGTGCTTTTTGGATTTATTTTCTCTCTAAGCCATAGCAGTTTTCCCTTTGAACAGCAGTCTGCAGCATTTATGTTACACGTGTTTATTCTTTGCAGCTTTGTGCTATGTTATTTGGCAGCAAAGTCACAGCTGATTCATAAGAAGATCACCTTTAACTAAACTTCCCCCCTCACTACCTCTTTTTCTTTGGTGAACCTTGAATCTTCCAAATCTATGAGGAGACACCAGCTGGACATGATTAAGTGTTAAATGCTGCACATGAGTATTATTGTGGCCTTCTCTAGTCTGTAAAATACTTCTGCAGCCTGAGGCTCCCAAGTTAAGGAGGAAAAAAAGCCACAAATGTTTCTCTCCATGCCATTTTCTCCCAGGGTCTGCACAACAGCAATCAAGAAACCATCTAATGCACTCAACTGGCCCATGCCTCTCTTCCACTTTCTTTGATCTTTCCCTACCCACTGTGAATGTGACTTAATCCAGAAAATGCTCATACTTTGGAGAGGGAAGGCAAGGTTCCCTTACCTGGCTCTTCTTGTGTGGTTCTGATAGCAGTAGTTAGAGGAAGGAGCAAAAAAGCACAGTGATGAATGGATGGATTAGGCAGAGGCACTGCCTGCACCAGGGGAGGTATAAAAAACAGAAGCTCCTTATTTCATTTACACAGAGTTACTACATTCCTCCTGATCTCCTATTTTATCTCAGATATTCCTACTTCACTTACATTCACTGTTATTACTTTGTGCCTAAAATTTGTTTTTTTTCTTATGTAAACATATGTAATTAATTTGATTTATGAATTTCTGGCAGAAGTGTAGAGAACAGAGGTCATGGAAACATGTTGCCTACACTCTTTTTTCTTTTTCTTTTTTTTTTTCTTTTTTTTTTTTTTTTTGTAAAGCAGTGACTTGGGCAAGGATAATTTTCTATATTTTATTTTTTAATATCTGAAGCAAAGAGTCCAGCAACTTATGCCTTGTTATGTACATACCACCTTCTGCCCTTGGTGAGAATTGTGCCAGAATTTCTTTCTTATATAAGAGGTTTTCATAGACATATTAACTGTTTCCTCCCTGACGACCTGCCAGGCTGCCTCCTTTAATTAGGGCATCACTCTCTAAAGAACAGCACTGTTACTACAGTGTGTAAATAAATTACTAATGAAGGTTTTTTTCATGTGTATATCTTGGAAGTATGGTATGTCAAGAGTAGTTGCATACATTTAATCTCCATTGTACAGCAGTAAAATATACATGGATATCTTCTGCTTTCAGTGTTTGTTCCAGAGTTCAGTCTTAGTACTAATTGATTCATCACTGAATGATTTCCAGTAACCAAAACACCTGAATCGTCTTATAGTCATGGCAACCTTTTACTCACTCCTTGAGGGTTAGTACTGCAAAAACAAATATCAGTTATCTGCCTTGCCTGCCAAAAAATAGGTAGAGATGGCTGATAATGTAATGAGAAAAACAATCACTTTACTGTTGTAGAAGGTCAATTAGTGATCAGTTGGAGCAAGCTTCTGTGATTTCTTACAGAAAACAGTCCTTTTCTGAGATATTCAGCAAAGGAAGTGTGTTTTGTTTCAGGTCAACCCTTTGTAAATCCTGATGGGACGCCGGCAATATACAATCCTCCCAGCAGCCAGCCGACAATGAGGAGCCAGATGGTGGGACAGTCTCAGCAACAGCCTTCATCCCAGCAGCCTCAGCAGGTTCAACAGCCTCAGCAGCAAATGGCAAGTCACCTTGTCACACAGGTAGGTGTGGTGGCCATTGGACCACCAGAGCTTTCAGGAATATGGAGGATAACCAAAGGATTAGGGGAGGGAAGGGTGCAACCAGACAAAATGCTTTCTGTTCTTTTCTTTGGAAGAAAACTGTGTATTTCTGACATGGATGAAACAGCTGGAGAAGGCAAGTTCCCTTTCAAGTTGCATCTAAAGGATAGTTTCATTCTGAAAAGGACTATGGAGCTAGCTGGTGTGTGTGTGTGTGTGTGTGTGTGTAGTCTTTAAATTTCTTTTGGAAAAATTGCTGTGTGAGGAGAAGCTGAAGCATTCATTTTCAGGCTAGTTTAATCTGTAGTTCTGTACAAATTGCTGAGAGCAGAGGTCTCTATGTTGACTATATTGACTCTTTGCCAGCCACCTTTCCATAGCTTTGAAAATACAAGTGAATGTATATTAATGTTTTTTTTTCTCCTCCTTAGTGTTTAATTAATCTCCACATTTTCTCTGTTTTTATCCATTTGTAGGTTTATACTATACTAGCAGCTACACTTAGCAAATTTGATCCTCAATGCTAATAGACTGCGTGAAAAAATTTTAGAGTACTGTGCTCATTAGGGATTTCTCCTCTTTTGGGAAGAGAGTTGAAGCATCTAACTTAGGTAGAGTGTATGCAGAATATTTACACAGTCCAAATAGGCTTGTAGATTTTTCATTACCACCATCCCCAAGGTAGGGGCTGCCACGCTGAGGGCAGAACTGGAACCCAACTGGAATGACAGTGTGAGAGGGGAAGGTGGAGAATTTGAACTTCAAGCTTTGAAAATATTGCTACTTGGTGGATCATCAAGGGTCCTGTGCTTTCTCCATGGCTTGGGCCCATCACACACAAATTTATCCTGATGCTGTGTGAACTGCCGTGGACCTTTTCCTGGCCCTTTCCACAGCAGAGGGGTTGAGTTCAAAAATTCAGGTACAACTTGGGGCCCCTAACTCTCACATTCAAGTTACATCAGGCCTGTGCTGCAGGTAACTCTCTCACAGCCCTACCCCACCAGAAAGACCCACGGTCATCTTCTACCCTTCCCTCATACTCTGGCCATGACCCTACTCTGAGCTAGAAGGTCCGGAGCTAGAGGGAAATAGTGGAGTTTAGGCTTAGTGTCCTGGTGCTTCATCTCCCTGGGCTCTGGATGGCCATGGCACATGGCTTGTGATGGCCAAGCACAAGCAGCAGACCTTGGGTCTGGTTCAAACTGTACACTGTGAATCTGTTCACTCAGGGTGGACGGCACGGCAGACAAAGGAAACTACTCCAGCAAGAATCTGTTATCCTACCTGGTCTAAGAGAAGCCAAGATCTACTGTACTTTTTGCATTTTAATTTGGCACAATTTCATCCCAGGTTATTCTGAAAGACAGTGTTTAAATTCACTGCAGTTGCTTTGAGATTACTGTGTTTGCACTGATGTTTGTGGCTCTTGTTTCTTCATTTGGTCTCAGCAGTTTCTGAAGGTGGTGGTTCCAAATCTCCGTAAGAGTCAAATTAAACGAGAGATTAAAACAAAAGAAATAGTAAAGCTGTTCCAAGGCAACAGTGCTATAGAAAATTATTCTTTCACTTAGGTAAACATCTGCTCTGAGCTGACAGACCTGTCTTTGTCATTAATTTGCAGCCTGTTTTTTGTTAATTTTTCTAGCTATTATGTTCTGCCAAAGCAGCTTTACAGTCATTATTCCTTTTCCTGTGACACACTGAGTTAAATCAGTCATTATCAGCAAAATCCAAATGTAAACTTACACTGCGCTGCTCTTCCAGTTTATCTCTGTAAATTAAATGTAAAATTATAATTTGGCTTTGCTTCGCATCAGTAATAAGAAGGTGCAGCTGAGACTTTATTTAATCTAGCAGCCATCAAATATAAGAAAATAAGGAGAAAAGTCTGCAATAAAGAATTGTTTGTGGAAAGCTAAAATGAGGACTGAAATCACAGTACCTGACCTCTTGTACTCTTCTGGCGATGAGTCACCTGCATTTTCAGAGCTGTGTTTGAGACCTTTGTTCTCAGAAACAAAGTTTGTTGTTGTTATCTCTCTTTCTAAGTGGATTGTATTTATTGTCTTTCACTGTGTTTGTTTTGCAGCCTGTTCAGGCAATGCAGCCATCTTCTCAGTCAGTCCAGTATCCAGCAGTTTCTTATCCTCCCCAGCACCTCCTGCCAGTCTCTCCAACGCAGCAGTTTTCTGTGGTACTAAAGACTTTTGTATTTTCCTTTCTGTTAAGTTGGGTGTGTGAGCATGAGTATGCTCAAGAGCATCTGGGGAGGACTGCAACAGGCTTCCCCCATGAGAGCTCTATCTCAGATTCTCTTGGCCTTAATATTTTTGGGCGTTGACAAGCATTCTGTAAGAAAATCCCTGCTGATTCTAGCTATCCAACCTAGGCAGTGAAGTTAGGAGCAGAGCTATCTACCTAGCTAGTGGAGCCTCAAGGAAATGGGTATTTGGGATTTGGATATTATCCCCTTTTTCTGCCCATGACTGGAGAAGAGACCTCTAGGAAATAATTTTATTTTATCAGTATATTAAATCTGCTGCCCAGATTTATTCCCTGATCATACCATAACACTTAAAAACCAGAGTATTGGTGAGCCAACTGCCAAAAGTGTGGTACTATCATGCATCACCACTAAACACTAATGGCCCATGTATAATAAAAATAAACAGAGTGCACTTCTGGAGTCTGGTTTGTGCTCACAGGGCTAAGATTATACTGTTGTAAAATAAAGCTGACATTTTAAGAGACACTGCAAGATCTTTCTTTTCTTGTTTTTTTCCATGGTAATCTTCTTTATGACCAATTTTTATCAAGGCAGAGACGTCATCTAGTTATAGTAAAAGATGGAAACAAAGCTGAATGGATCCTTGCAGCTAGAATGTTATTGTTAACACCTAGTAGATGAATGGTACCACTTAAAGGACAAGAAAACACGTCTGGTGCCGAACAGAAGTTCAATGATATCTCAGTGATAATTTCCTTGAAAAGCATCTTCCAGGCATCTCAGATTGTTCTAGTGATAACAACTAAAAAATAAGAAGCCAACTATGACTATCTTAATAGTGAGACTTCCCTTCTTCATGAAACTGTTATTTTCACGAAATACTAGATTCATCTATTTAATGTATGTTGTATGCACAATGTGAAAATTGTAGAGTTTTGAAACTCTTAACTTCTGTTGTGAAAATCCAGAGAACTTCCAGGCACAATTAAGTTTCTCACTGAATTTTTTTATAGTCATTTGCCATCCAGGTAACAAATATCATACCTTTTTAAAGAAATAACTTCAGAGAGACCTCTTAAGTGTCTGAATTCTGGATGTGAAGTGTCACTAAAGCAGATAGCGATCCTTTCTTATGCCTCCTGAAGCTCTGGATGAGAGTGTTTACAATGATTGCCCATAGTATCCTTCTGCAGAGCTGAAGGTTGAGTCTGAGGAGCAACTGCTTGTTGCCATGCTCACCATAAAAAGCCACGTTATAATATTTTGAAGTTTCCTGCAGGGAAATACATTGTGCAGGATGGCTCTGGAGAGTAAACACCACAGGAATGTCAACAAAATCAAAGACAGTCCGTTTATAAAATGACATGGATGTTTTAAATATAAACAGTTTTTTGCATTGTGTATTCCCCATCCCTGAGAGGAGAGTAAGAAATGTGCATATTAGCATGAGGTAGTTTTATGAGAGATACTTTACTATATAGAATACATTTTAATGTTGGATATTTAAAAGTCTCATAATCTGGGCACAAATGAAGATGTATAAGTCCACATTTATACATCTTTGACCTTCACAGAATAAAACTGAGAGCTGATTTTAGATTCAATCTTTTTGCAACACTGAACAGATACTGTCTAGAATCCTTCTTTCACGACCAGCATGTAACAAGACATTGGTCCATTGACTTAACATGTTACGTTCATCCTACCATAGATTTTTTTTCCCCCTCTCCAGTCAAATAAAGCACTTGTTTCTTTTCAACACTGAACTCCTAGTCTTGAAATAAGAACCAAAGGCTTAGCTTTTTTTTACCTTCTCTATGTTTGCAACCTTGGATTATCAAAACAAAAAAGGAAAAGATCTGCATCTGAATTCTACTGAATTACTGTTGGGATCGTTTTGAAAAGCAGGTGAAATTTCCACCATGTCTTTGGAGGAGGAATTTTGTGTTTGGCGAAAAGGTATTCATCATAAAGTTACTTTCATGCCCTTTTTATTGAAAATGTCATCTTCTGAATGAAGTAAAGTTCACTGACATTTAGGGGAAAAAAAAGGATGTGGGGAGGGTAAAAACCAAAATAATTGGCTTCTGTGCCAGGCCATGCCAACCACCTTGCAGGATTTGTCCTAGCATTTATAGTCGTTTTCATTTTAATTGTCTCAATTTTTTTCTAGATATCTCTGCAAAGTTTGGCACTTATTCGAGCCGAGCAACTCCTTTTCCCCTCATGCTCTGTTTGAACCTACTTAGTTTTGCTGATTTGCTTAAACATATACTGCAGACATCATGTCTACATTGTTTTCTACTGACTTTCGCCCTGCAGCGAGATGACATGACCACCCAGTTTAACCAGATGAGCTTAAGTCGTCAGTCATCTGGAGACAACCCTGAATCGCCTTCTGGTCCTGTCTACCCATCACCCATTCTACAGCAGCCTGCCCAGCAGACGGGTTACATCATGGCTTCGCCAACTCAGCAGCTTCCCCCAGGAGGCTTTACAGGTTCAGGACCACCAGTGTCCCAGCAAGTGCTGCAGCCCCCACCACCACCCCAGGGCTTCGTGCAACAGCCACCACCACCTGCTCAGGTAGGCAGAACTTTCTCTTCTTTCTATTGCCAGTGTAACATGGTGCTCATTATAGAATCAGAAAGACAGTATTAAAAATATTCTTTAGGTTCTCCGTTTTTACTTTGATTTTTTTCCTGCTTTGGTAAAGGTTTAGCAGATTTTCAGGCAGCAGGAAACTTACAAAGCCTCTTTCGTTTCCGGGGTTTCAGCAATTCCTTCTTTATTCCCAGTCCATTTTCTGAACATATGTTTGAACTACAGAACACATCTGCAGATGAATATGAAGGAGGAGGGTAAGTAAATATCCATAGTCCTTTTCCCCTGTATATATAAAGAGCAACACATACACTAGCCCAGGTAGTCGTTAATCATATTTAATTGACTTGAACATGTGAGATGTCACAGATCAGTAATTTTTACCGCCTTCTTGAAGACTGATAATGTTTTTCCATTCACTACCAAACATCTCTACTTGTCTCCTGGGTACCTTTACAGAATATTGAAAGTGATTACTGTCAAGAAGTAAAATGCACAGATGACTCTCTGGCCCATTTTCAAGGCATACACTTGAAAATGCCAAATTTCTTATCCAATTATAGGTACAGTTTTTAAGCAGAGTTTAAAACATGTTATTAATACTATGTCTCCTGTTTTTATTTTATCCTTCTGAAGAAAGTATTAAAAAAAAGAAGTAAAAAACTCATTATTTATTTCGTTTAAAAGGAATTTAAATTCACGTTTCTTTGCTTTTAGCTTCCTACCAAAAGTCTGTAATTGTCTTTGTTACTACAATTCCATGTTGCCATGTTACTGAAGAATTTGTGCTGCATAATACTTTAAGTGGGCTAAAGATCTAGTGCCTCACTGATTAACAAAAAAAATGAAGTGAGAGAAATACTGATGCTCACATCCCACAGAGGACTGTGACATCCCTCATATCTCTAGTTATAAACTCTATACCCATTTTTCTGAGAGAAGGCCTCTGAAAAATAATATTTAGGAGCTCAATTTTAACTCAGTGGCTATTTTTTTTTAATTGAGAAAACTGCTAGAAAAAGATTTCAGTGTTTGTCAAATATAGGATTTTTTCTAAATTTTGAGAAGGAAAGATGATCTGAAAAGTAGAATCCCCAAATGCATTCCTCACCTGGTCTGGACTGTGTTTTCTACCTGAGTTAGCAGGGGCTGCCCAGCAATCTTTTCTCACATCTACCTACTGGTGCCTTTGGTGCTTTCAAGCACCATTTAACCAAGCCTCACGACACTTCTGGTGACCCACATCACTCGAGTGCCTCTGCGGCACTCATGGCACACATGCAACAGTTTATTCTAGATGTCATCTCCAAGCAAGTGGAAGAAAAGATTATCAGGAGTAGCAACATAGATTCACCAAGGGAAATCATGGTTGACCAATCCGATAGCTCCCTATGATGGAGGACTGATACTATGCTAATAGTGTGTCTAATGGATGCCATCTCTGTCCATACCCCAAATGTGGTACATACAGGGACTTTCCTCCTGCATCATAATAAGCTGGGGAGTTGCTGAAGGCAAAAGAAATATCTTCTAGGTTTGCAGCAACTGTAATTATTTCCTCTAGAAATTATTCATCCCCGGGGGGAAGGGTAGAAAAGTGTAGAATTCAGAGCTATCAGCTTCTTCTGCATCTGTTGCACTTGCACACCATTCATCTCCAAATTGCCACTGTTCCAAAAAGTCCATCTTTTTCACATACCTGTGTGGAAGAGGGCATGTGGAGGTCAGGCCCTGTTGCCTGTGCTTGTATATCAGGAAAATACAGTGGCCTTGGTCTGCTGGGACAAGAGGCAGGGCAGCAGCTTTATTGCATCAGAACACACAGATGGGAAATTCTGATGTAGAATGTGGCACTGTGGTTTGTGTGCTACTCGGAGCATGTGTAGAGCAAACAGGGGCTTTCTCTTACAGAAAACTAAGCAAAGCCTTGGGAAATGGTAGTTCCTCCATTCCAGATGCCCTGACCAGCAGGGCTGCTACAACATGTTGCCCTCCCCACTCAAAGCACAACTTGACTGTGGCACTGGCTATTGCCAGCCTGAATCCCTTATTACTCTTTTGAACTTTGATGCAACCCTGGGCTGTTTTCAGATGCCAAATCAGGTAGGCTGAGAGAGGCTTAAAAACAAAGAGTAATAGAGGCAGTAATGCATGCAAACATTGTGATGCATTAATCAATGCGAAGCAATCAATGTAAAAGCACTTTTATATCTTGAATGTTTCTTTTGGATTTATACCAGTAAAAAGGCGGCTTGACTCTAATGGCTAATTAGTTCCCATAAATGCACTGCTTATAAGGTTCTAGTAGATTGGCTGTGGAAAATGAGAGCAATGAAAACTTAGGTAGAAGTACTGAGTATGAGCTTTTCCTTTGTGAGCTGAAAGGAGAAGCAAGAAAAGCTCTCCAAGCCTACAAAAGCAAAGGTACTGTTTTGTATTATTAGCTTTTGTATCAAAGTTCAAGTAAAAGCCGCACTCTGAGATTCTGCATCAAAGCAGAAGCAGACTTGAGTATGGAAGCCCCTTACACATCTTATGCCGCATCTTTCCTTACAGCTGTTCTTCAGTTTAACAACCAAGTCATGATTTAATAACCTGAAAATAGCAATCTGTCTTTGTTCAGCCAGCTGGCAAAAAAAAAACCCTTAGTCTGTGTTTGCTGAAGGGGACTTTTAGCAGCAAATTCTTATTTGCTTTCTGTATCACAAATAGCAATCATCTTTACTTTCTCAATTTTCTTCTCTGTCTGGTGATTCTTCTGTAGCACTTAGGGGCTCAAGCTCTTCCAATAAGGGTCCACGTTACTTTTCGGAAGCGTTCTGTCATTGGTATTTGTTATTGCTCAGCATTTGCTGCTTCTTGTTTCTGCCTCTGCAAATGAAGAGATAGGGAAAACTGTAAATACTGTGACAGTGACAAGGCATATGCTTATAAGTTACTTCCACCTCTATCTCTTTGTGAGAGTTGTGCTGGCAAAATGATATCTGAAAGTGAGATAGCACAAACTGTTGGAGAGGCTGGGAGAAGTAATACAGGTTGAAGGATTTTTCACCTGAATTAATTTTGTCATTAATTTGAGCTGGCTCTTTTCAGAATCCTGCCCTCATAGAGACTGTAGCTGCCATAAGGCAAAATCTTTATTCGTAGTATGGCTCCTGTAGGAGACATGAAAAAAGGTTGGGAGTGAATCTGAAGGCAGAAATCCTACATGTGGGTGGGTCTGTGGGTGGCTCTTAATGATCTGGTACAATCGTATTGGTGGAAATGCCTGCTGGTGTTGCACAAAGGCCAGTATTTTCTGTTACTATTCTCGCAGTTGTTATGGAGGATGAGGAGAAGAGAGAAATGCTTGATGAAGGATGCAGCCCAGTCAGTAATGATACTGGAAAGTAATGTTCCTCCATGCTTCAAGACATTATTGTGGTTTTTGTTGTCTTTTCTCCAATTTTATGCAACCATAGCTGCCATTAACAGTAGTGTCAGCATCACTAATCATCTGGGCAAAGGTGTTAATTCAAACCTAATTGAATATCTGCAAAGCCTGTGAGTTGGAAGAATCAAGCTGTGAATCGATAGGGAGACAAGCTAGAAAAGTAAAAAATCAGTCCAAAAGATCTGTGGAATTGTATTCCTACAGCAAGAAAATAAACAATGTACCTGTTAATTGAAGGGAAGCTGTTAAAGAATAGTCTGAGAGACTAACAAAATGTTTTAAAATTGTATGTGGATGGAACAAAGCAGAAAGCCAGTGCTGTGTTGAGTCACTGCCCGTCACGCAGAGAAAAAATGATGGCAGTTCGTTCCAGGGGTGTCTTTGAAGTGATGTACCCAGTCCTGTTACAGATTAACTTATATTTAAAAAAAAGTGAAGGTAAGCAGATGTGTATAAATGGTCAGCATCCAAACAAAGGGGAGATTCACCTTCCAAATAAGAATATCTGCAATGGAAATGATCGCCTGTCAAATACTTTAAGGGTAGTTATTACTGATAGAGGATTTTTTACCACACCAATAATTAAAACAATAAAGTAAAGTCTTTAAGATAGAAAAGACAGCATCTTTTTAGATGATGGTCGCAGATGTTTGAGCTTTTTTTAGGATAACCATGTAGCTGTGTTTGCATGCTTGTTAGGACAGTTGAAACTTAGTAGTTCTGTAAATTACATATGCTACAGTTGCTAAATTGTATTTTACTTCCTAAAGGTCCTGGTTTAGACTGTGTATTCACACGAGAAAGCAATTCAAAAACAAGTTCACTTTTCAGTAGGCTTCAACAGAATTGTAGCATACTTATTTGGAGAGATCATAAGCAAGATATTAGTAATGCTTATGTCATGAAAAACTGAAAAATTCAGGAGGGTCTGAATAGACAGTGTAAGCAGCTTTACTTCCAGTTCCTCTAATTTCACTGTTCGCTAATGTAATATCTAAAGGAACAAATAACTTGTCTCACTACTGAGGTATTGATGTACTCAAGGTAAATAAAAATGGATCCTTCCAGACCCGTCAGTCACTAAAGACCTATTGTATTCGTGTTCATATTTTATAGCAACCCATTCTTTTAATGTCTGATCTCTTCTTTTCAACTTATGTGTGTGATTACTAACAAATTCATCCATTAATCTTTATAAATTAAATTATTTTTTACCCAGAACTCCTACCACTAACATTTTTCAGGGTGATAGATTACACTCTGATAAGCTTCTAAATGGAGTATATAACAAATGTGTTAGATTCCAGTGAACTGAGAAGATGAGAGAAAACCCTTTGACTAATTCTGAAAGGGTAATGCGTGATTAAAAAAAAATAATTCCAGATACACTCACTGTTTCAGTGAAAGTACAGGTTTTGTTCATGTTCAACTATAAAGCTCACTTCAAAACTTATACTGTTTAGGCTGTATTTTAAAGCTTGTACCTATGGACTCCATGAAAGACAATTCATACACGCTCAAATGTTTTCAAATACCTGGAGGTATGTCTGAAGAAGGAAAATGAGTAAGTTTAAGGTAAATTAAATAAATTTTAATCCTTTAAGTGAGAGTAAGCTGCAGTCAGGACAAGTGGGAGTATTTACAGAGGGTTTTAATATCCTTTAATTTGTAGCAGGCTGTAATAAAAATATTTAAAAAAATATACTGAGATTTGTTCCTCTGCTCCAAGGCATGATCAACTATAACTATTTGCAGTGACTTTACTATGCTTGAGTCTTCTCACCTCGTTCAACTCTGCTGTTGCTGTGTCTTGCTGAGAGCTATCAGGTTTCCACATGATGACTTTAGTGTGATAAACTGGCCTGATTGCTTATTTACGCTGCGTTGATGTACCCTAAATCTCTAGGTCTACTTTCCTAATACCTTGTGGCTTTTCTTCGCAGAGAAACAAATTAATTGTACTTTTTGCAGGGCATTTTGCTTCTGTTACTTTACTCTCTAAGAAAATAAATGGCTCCAGGGCAGGCTGTAGCCATTGTCACCTGGTGTTGTCAGGAGGGAGGATAGCTTACAGCATTTTCCAGTCAAAACATTTGTGTCTTCCTCACATGCATTTGAATCTAGCTGATATCATCTAGAGGAGAAAAACAGAAGCAAAAAAGCGATATAATTTCCACAGATTCAAGAGAAAATTATTATAATTCTTGAAAAACGAATGAGAATTCAACTTCTTGATAGACAGGTGATATTAACTGTCAGTCTGTCTGGGAGTTTCACTTGACCAGCATCATCTAGTTCTGTTGAGTTTATCCCCAATACTTTGCCCTCTGCAGCTGTTCATTAGTGTTTTAACTAGCCCTATTAGCCATCCATACCCTTTTCTTAGCTTTGAGATGTCCTTTCTGTATACAAAATTACACACTTCCTTTACTTAACTAATATTTTCCTTTACGGATATTCAGATCAAACAAACTCTTCCAGCACCTCCATGCAAATAAAAGTGGCAAAAGTAGTTCTGAGTTTTGCAGGAAGAAGACAAAAGCACTTTGAATGACTTTGTGGAAGTGACTAAGTAAGATCAATACCACATGATAAAAAATAAATACTTCATGGTTTATAAAGAAACGCTGATATAAGTGGTAGTAGTCACGAGGCAAGTTTCACTAAAGCCTGAGTCCCTCTGTGGTTTGGTTCCATAAGCTCTTGAACTTTGTCAGGTGCCTGCAGAATCAACTGCAGCTGAAAATGAAAAATTTTGAGTGCTTTGAACTTGCCAGGGGTCACTTGAAAACTGTTTAGCTCAGATGTCTCAGTAATGGTGATATAGCATGTACAGGAAAAATCTTTAGCTCCAGTCACCCCCAGACTTCATGTTCAGCTGCATGATGAGGTGATGTAGTACATGTCGTTCTGTAGTAATAATAGAAAAAAGAAGCCCTCCTTAGCAGAACTTGCTGGATCAATGCCTACCCTTAGCTCCCGTAAGAAAACCATAACTGATTTTGCACACCAAGTACAAGAGAAGCTCAAAAAGGAAATATTCGTATATGATGTAGCAAATAACGGTAGAAATTTAGTAATATTTTTGTACAAGTATCACAGGAATGTGGATTCTAGCTTTCCCACAATCTCACCTATATATATTTTTACTCTAGGCTATCCTTTGCCTCAAACTGACCATGTACTCCAGCATTCACTTTGTGGTTTAATATTCTGTCTCTTTGTATTATGTTGATATGGATGGTATCACTTGCATTCATTTTTCTACAGCATTTGATATTTTACCACAATTTCTTTAGTTTATGTATAGTTTTTGCATATGCATCTTATATGTTTGTCTCCTCTCACTGGCATTTTTTTCCATCTGTTTCTTAAAGCACCTGAGAGCAAATTGTGTAGCAGAGCTGAAAGCAACCAGCAGTGCTCAAAGAGATGTGATGCAAATCTCTCCTCTTGATTACAGTTCTTGCTGACGTATTTACTTCAGCTCATGCTCTTCTTCTATTTTTTGTTTTCTTCTTTTTTTGTAAATCTAAAACACTAAAGAGTTCCAGAGTACATAGTTAGCTTCTCTTGCCTCTATTTCTCTCTCCCTGCAGATGCCAGTGTATTATTACCCATCTGGTCAGTACCCTACCTCAACAACTCAGCAGTACAGACCCATTGCCTCAGTTCAGTACAATGCACAGCGGAGTCAACAAATCCCACAGACTGCACAGCAAGCAGGTATTTATGTTTGCTATCCATTTCTTCATCTACTCACAGTGCCTTTTGCTGATGAAACTTATTGGTTGTGTTTGAATTTTGAATTCATAAATAGTGGAGAAAGTTGGTTGCTGTTTTATTGGAAAATGTGATGAAAATTAAGAAACTCCTTGTCAATGGAAGAATGGAGATTGCATTCTCCACCACTACTGTCCTGCATGCAGTGATATGTCCTTGCTGCTCCAGGTGACAGGGGCACAGAGAGAACATGAGCAATCACACTGAATCTTCCAGACACAGTTTTAGCCTTCATCATACAAACTCTGCAAAACATTTGTAAAACGATGTGCCAGAGATTTGCAGTGATGCAGACTGGGTTGGTGCTGTGTTTGTCTTGGTTGTGCTCCACCACCTTCTGCTGCACTTGGGCCTGGGGAGCAGCGAGGTGGTCCATGAGGTTGGGGCCAGAGGGAGAAGTTCCACAGGGATGTGCAGCTGGAAGGGGGGCCGTTACACTGTAAGAGAGTGAGTAGCAGGTCTCACAGTGAACCGGTCTCTTTTCCTGCTGTGGCATGCCACTGCTGATGACACCAGAGTAAGAGAGATGTAGGCAGAGATGGGCGGGTGCATGCTGGGGCGGGCACAGGTTGTGCTTGTGAAAGAGTCCTTGCATTTCAAATGAATAAACAGCTCTTCTGGCTTTGGAGGTTTTTGTTTAAGTCATCGGTTGTCTGTTTCTTTAGTGCAAACCTTTACTCACATGGCATCTCAAACAGTAACCGCAAAGAGGTGGTGCTGTTTCCCGGTAGAGCTTGAGATACAGACATGCTGGGTATTGTAAAGCATTCATCTTTCTGTCTGGGTTTGACAGAAACTCCTCTGAATGGCATAGCAGGTTCCCTGCAATGGCAGTGGTAGGAAAGCCTTTTAAGATTCAAGTCAAGAACCCAGACACAAGACGTGAACAAGACTTATGGGGTCATCCAGCCTGTCACCCTTTCTCTGTAATGTGGCTGCTGGCAATTTCGTTCATGTTCTCTCAGGCACTCAGGGAAACAAAGACACAGCCAACACAGCTATAACTAAGTAACTGATTACTTTTATTTTTATTTTTTTTATAAAGCTGTTCTATGCTTTAATAAAAATGGTGTTGTTTTGGATGGTGTCTGTGGTGGCTATCAATGTCTGCTTTCCTAACTTTGTATTTCAACGTTCCTGAGAGAGAAGGAGGTGAGATATTGCACAAAGGTCATCTGTCTCTTGTAGCTTCTCATGCCTGGCGGTCTGGCACCAAATTTATTATTTCAGTACAGTGGATCTTTGAACCCAAGTACAAATCAACTTAAAAGACATCTGGCTTTGCTGTGTTATTATAAAAGTATATTTATCAGTTTAATGCTGCATCCATAACGTAGCAGAGCTTATGGTAAATGAAGTGCAAAAAAGATGGTCTGAAATGCTTAAGTGATGTTCTGGAGACAATTCAGCTATTTGATCTTGAGGTTGTCATAATTTTAAAGATATATTATAGCACAGTAGCCATTACATTTGAGGACAGGCAGTGCAGAGATGCAAATACAAATTTTGTTTCTGTTTACTGCATCATTTTCTGTGGATGTTTGGAAAACATGAGTCAAGGAGACAGTGTAAAATCTCTGGTGCGTCAGTCTTTCCCTGCAATTCACTCTTTCAGCTGCCTGCTCGCTTGGAAACATTATTCTTATCTCGTTTCAAAATGAAAACATTTTGACTATGGTTTAGGCTCCCTGCTGTGGCGATTGTAAGCGTTTAGCTATTCTCAGATTTTTTGACTTGCCTGGGAACAAATTCTTCAAGCTGCTTCATCCCTTTGGGCTCAGATACATTCTTCCAGATAATCCCTGTCTGAGCACGTGACAGGCATGCCAGGGAGCAGCTTGGAGGTTCCTTCTGATCTTTTCCTTGGGATACAATGCCAGGATAAAATCATACGAGTAGGCTCCTGAGCTGGGTCACCTTGTATGTGCACCAGGATGGAGATGTTATCCTCCTTGTCCCATAAGTATGTGGCTGCTGTTGGGGCACAACACTTCCCCATGCCTTCAAAGAAAGGAAACTACAGTGCCTACAGCAAAGTTAATTCCATCCTGTGTTTTTGGTGTTTTGTTTAGTTTTGTAAATCTCTTTTCCCTCTTTTCTTCTGTTTGTACACACATAACATGGAATTTTGACTGGAATCTGGGAATTTACTGAGTATCTGCAGAAATAGTGTTAGCTGAGCCAATACAGGTTATGTTACCAGCTGTGTAATGTCGAAAATTGCTTCTGAGGCAGGAATTAGAGTGCTTTGGATATATTAAATGTTTAGGTGGTAACATGAACGGATATAGTTGATCACGGAAAGGATATGAAGTGATCACTGAAATTTACATATCATCCTTGCATCCTTGGCATTTGGAAAATAACTAGCTTTCCAAAATATCACATAATTGCACCGAAATAAAAAAGAAGCTGAAGGATAGGAAAGTGCATTATTTATGTTATAGACTTACTGAAGGAGGTAGTCACCAAAGAATTGATTTGGTGATGTTTCAGGTGGCTTTGTGCCCAGTGCACTGCATCTGCTTTTCTTCCCACCACACATCCCATCAGCCTCCCCACACATTTTGCTACCCTGTGGCCTCAGCCCAACCTACAAAACCCTCATCTCCTTTGGTGTGCATTTGATGCCACACTCTCAGCTCCCTGCTGTGCCCACTGACTTCTCATAGGGCAAAAGATGATTGGTAGTGACTGGCACCGCAGCAGAGGGAGCAGTGGCACCTGCATACTGGAGATAGCTGGTAGCTTCTGCTGCGGCTCTGTGACTTGTTTCTCCTTCAAGGCACTGACTGTCAGGAGCCTTCGAAAGAAACATCATATTCTCACAGCTTCCATCTGTCTGTCAGACCTGATAGAAAGTAGACATTGCGCTCAGAAAGTTGCTCTGAGGGTTATTTGAGGAAAACTGACAGGGTAATCACACAGTTTTTTCTTTCAGAAACCAGGCTAGGAAAACATAAAGAAGATAAACACTTCTAAACCTTCCTAGAAATGTGTACTTGATTGGAAAATAGCAATCATAGAGTGAGAGTTTCAGACCACCATTTCCCCACTGTGCTTTAGAACAGCAGGGAGCAGGTCGTGCTTGTGCTGGGAGTGACTAGGGGTGGCAGAATGGAGACATAGCAGAGAACAGAGACAGTAAAACAGCACAGGTAGTATCGAGGATGGGGAGGGGGAAGAGCTGGGAACGAGGCCATCAGAAAGCTGATTTCAGGAATGATTTCTGAAGTACTCAGGTTGCTTGTGGCTACAGTGCAGGCATGCCTACCAACTGCTCACACAGCAGTATCAGCCTGGAAAAATGCTTTACTACAAATAAAGTTTGCCTTTTGAAGGGGCTTTTGGAAGCTTTCAGAGCACCAGTGGGGAGTTTGAGCTTCGGTTTTCCCACTTTGGGCTGCAGAGGTCAAAGTTTGATCTAATGCCAGCGGTTTGTTTTCATTTTTCTTAGAAAAGGTCTCTTCAGGAGCAGAGCGATATTGATGACTTCTATAGCAAGCAGATGAAGTAAAATGTCAGTGCAGCATCTGCAGTGGCTAAGGGTGTCTGTATTCTCTCAGGGTTCTGGAAGGAGAGCAATATTAAGTTAAAATGGCTCCAAGGGAGAAAAAAAGATGAGCTCACCTAATATTAGATTAGAGCTCTGACAGCAATAAATCGTTTGGAGAAAAGGATGAGAATTTTTCTGTTTATTTACTTTTTTTTTTTTTTTTTTAAGCACAGGCTTGCTTGAGAAGTGGACCGTTTCTAGCAGGAGCATGTCTTTCATGAAGATTTTTACATTTACATTTGTTTCCATTGAGGACCCAGTCAAAAATGTGGTATTTGATGATTTGGTACCATACTGTGTGAACAGAAACGCTTTCACGCTTTCATTTCACTTGGATATGTGCCATCTTAGCTGTTCTTCACTGTGCAGGTTCTGCACAATTCCAGTGCCCCGTTCTGTGCAGTGCACAGTGATTCCATGTATTGTCACTGAGTCACGACAGTGCGTCCAACCGTGGCATGCACAAGACATGCTAGGTGGGTTTTGTTCAGAGAGCTCTTCTCAAAAGCTCCTTTTTCTAGGCTGTGTGTGTATCTTGCTGTTAGCTTGTGGACATGTTCAGTACTGTGCAGTGACCAGTTCTGTAAAAGCAAAGTGAACGATGCTGTTGTGTTCCCATCTGGCACTACTCTATAAATCACACCTCTAACATCATCACTGTTTCCTTTTTCAGCCAGTTACCTCTAGTAGCTTTGAAAGCGTTAAATCCTAGTTATTGTTGTTGAATAATAAATAGAGATGTATTGATGACGAGTCAGTAACGATGTGCATTTTTCCATCGTAGAAGAAATCAGCAACAGGCTATCGAATGTCCGTGCGTCTGTATTTACTTTCATTATAGTAAGTGCTCTGCACTTAGGGGATTTTTCATCTTTTAAGTGCTTCATAAAGATGAGAAGGATAAATACATGAGTATTACTTTGGGATATGTAACCGTTATTGCTGTTCACCAATGAAGAAGCTGCAACAAATTATGTGATTTCTTTCCCTACTTTGATTCATTATTCTATGTCTGTCTCACACGTTCCAAATAATTTCAGAGTGCTACATAAATTTTATAGATAAAATCATGTTAAGATTTTTGTTTGGGCTCTACATCTGAAAGGCAGTTAGCTTGGTTTATCGCACAGTTGTGAGGTAAAAACATGTGGCATGTGTTTTGCATAGGTAATGAAGATCTTCTAAGGACATTAAAGCTAAAGCTTTTAGCATTTGGTTGAAACATTTTTTCAACCAAAAGTTGAAATATATCAGTAATATATCCAGAGAAAATGAGATGATATTCCGCATTTCTGACTGGTCTGCAAGTTCCTTCAGTCAATATAGTGGTTTTAGGATTTCTGGAATGTTTGAGAATCAGCAGACGTTTCCATTACAGCTTGTCTCAGTGTCCAGATAGCACTGGCATGTTCAGATTTCATAGGAGATCTACAGTTTTTCCTAAAAGCAGAGCAGTTCATTATGTACAATTGCACCTTTGACAAAAGGAAGATGGTGTGTGAGGAAAAGATGTGTCTGAATGCTGTCCAGATGCAGAATCTCTTCTTAGTAAGTATACATGGATATTGTCTCAACAGCAAATGTTTGTCATGGAGGACAATTAACATTTCCAATGAATGACTGTTACTAGGCTTTAGAGCTTCCAGTAAGAAAAAAGAGGTAATTGCATCTCTCGTGCATTTCCAAAACAAATTATAAGCAAAGACAAAATGAACTGTAAAAGAACTCATAAATTTGCTTAACTATAAATCAGAGTCAAATTGACAGTGGTAATAGTGATTTTTTGTTTAATTTAATCTTTTAGGTGTCAGTGTCGTTGAAGAGTGTTCTCTTCAAGTCTCCTTCATTCTCTTTGTCTTCCAAAAGCATATGTCATTATAAACTGATACTGAGAAGGGGAAAAAAAAAGTGGGGGGAGGGTAATGTGCAGCACTAAAAAAAATTGGTTTGTTATGATGGTCATTACAGAACCTTATAAAGAAAGATTATAGCTTACAACCTTCATTAACAGCCTGACAGGAGCTCGTGGTCCATGACAGATTTGTTTGCATAATTCCGCCAATAATTTCTGTGCTTATATAAACATAAACAACTTCAAATTTTAAGTATCTAATTATCTAAAGAAGCTGTTTTTCCAACAGTAATTGCTTACTGCACTACGGGAAGAGATTTGTACTGAAGGTGTCCATCTGTACTCAACGACCAGAATTGCAAAGGCTGTATTTTTTCAGCAAACACTGCTTCTCCTGAGGAGGGTTCAGGGGGGTGTCTGTCATTTTAACAGAGTTGTGACAGGAACAGGATGGACAGAGCCCTACTGGTTTAGGTACTTAAGTGTAGTGCTGTAACCAAACCGTACCATTCAGGCATTCCTCTGGTATGAGAATCCCACATGCTTTGGCCAGCCCAAAGAGGTCTTACATTGTTCACCATCAGGGAAATGATCTCCAGGATCTCTGCTATTCTAGGATGTTCTCCACCTTTCCTGTATTACTTTCATTAGGTAGATGAAAGAACAGAGGAGGAGTCTGAAGGAACATTGCATTCAAGACTTGCCAGAAGGTGGCTGGCTGAGGCAAAACATTTTTAAGTTTCTAGTCCTAGAAGCCTAAGCGATGTTGTCGTTCAGACACTAAGCAATAATGCTGCACCAATAATCAACAAGCATCTAGTTTTACAGAATAACTGTAATTTAAATTAATAGCAAAATCAGTACCACTGCATTCCTTCTAGTGTACTGGATCTTGAAAATTGAAAGGCAGAATAACTTCTGTTGAACAGCTTTGCTCCTTTTCCAGTGCCTCCCCGAGAGGGAATAGTACCCTGGTAGGCTGAAATGTACCTTAGGGTGGTCATTTGGGGGGGATCTTTCAATTTTTCTCAAGTTTTGTTCAACTTTTCTTCTTCTAATTAAAATCTAAGTCAATTCTAACAATATTCCTAGAGTTTTAGACTAAGATAAATATGTATCTTTTACTGAATTAGTACGTATGAATGTCGTACTTGTTAATAAACAGGGGTAAGCAGAGAGATAAAAGATTTCTAGCAGCATTGTGCAGCAAGTAGGATTAAAATATCCCTTTTAAAAAATTGCAGAGGCCATGCTAAGATGTGGGGAATTGTCAAGGGTATTCAACAGTGTCTACAAAGAATCTTTGTATTTCTGTCTTTTCTTTGCCACAGAGTCATACATCATCTCTATTGCTAATTCTGTGTTCTATCAATGCATAGTGCGTCCACTTCTTGCAATGAAATTTTCCAGCTCTGAATAATTGAGAGGTTTATGTTGTAGCCCTTTAGAGCAAAGACAGATTACATATTTTCTTATGTGTTTTTTTTTTTTTTTTCTTTTGCCAATTCCTCTTGCTGATGCTAGAATGAGTGGAACACCATTGTCAGAATTGCTCATCTGAGAGGTGGGAACATCTCCAGTGCTGCTTCAGGCATGCTGCTCACAGTAGCTCTGTAGACTGTGGGGCTCAAATTTCTCTTACTTTCCTGTAAATGGAATCACACAGCAGAGTAGAGAAGTATGGCAAGGCTTTGTTGGTCTGAGTCGGTGCTCCGAATGTACACCAGAAGTCGGCACTGCAGAGGGAGCAGAGACTTTTGCCTTACAGTTGCCAGTGACTGAGGATGCAAGAAGGAAAGCAAATTTAATAGCTGTAATACTTAAAAGAATGGGGCACTTCGTTAGGAGGGGACAGTGCAGAAAGAGGTGTGTGCAACTACTGGAAGAAGGTGTCTTCAGTGGTAGAGCAGAGGATTAAAGAGTGATCTCCCATGAACTGAAGCAGTGTTTTGGTGACTAGCCCTGAAGTATGAAAAGCTGCCAGTGACTTTAACTAGATTTTGGTTCAGTCTGTAGTTACAGTCAGCTACTGTTTGCATAAGCCAGCTGCAAGAACATGGCAAGGCCATGTGCAAGGAGATTTTCTTTTTGGTTTACCACTACATAGACTGTATGTGTTTTTAAATAATTGTCTTAATTGCTAGTGATGGGAAGTGAGGCTCATACTGTGGGAGTGTGAATGAGTCAAACCCCTTAGAGCATCCCCAAACACGGGAGCTGGTTTCCTTAACAGCGTGCAAGGATGTGTAGTGCCTCTCCCAACACTTTTCCACCTCTTCCACCTCTTTGCAGTGAGCTCATTACGCACCAGAGCAGAGAGCATTCCTGCAGCAGGAGCTAATTGTAATGCATGAGGGCTAGGAGCTGTCATTGTTATTGGGCACAAAATAAAAAAATTGAATTTGCTGTCTGAGTGTCTGGTTCTAACAACAGCTTGATTATTTCTGTTATTGCTACTGATACATGGTCCCTGCTGAGGTTTCACTTTCAGTGGGTATCTCTGGCATTTATCATTATGAATGATAAGGATAAACTCATGTTTTCTTGCTGCAGACTGTGGTGAAGACTCCCTCATGGCTAATGGGATATAGATTGAGAAGGGAAAGTGGTGATTCTTTACTCAGCCCTTGCTTCCAGTCTTGAGACCTGGCATTAATTTACATTAATTCATTCCAGAACTAACATGGCATTGTTAAGTGGAGGCTGGTCAGTGCTACTTAGGCCTGCTTTTTCTGCTTTTGTTTATGAACTGATGGTGAGAGACGACTATTTCATCATCAGGAATATTATTTTCAGGATGGAGAGAACAAGTACATTATTCAGTGTGTCGAACAAAAATTCATTTTCACAGAAATGCTCTTTTTAACCTAAATATTTCCATAGTGTAAAAGTTTGAATCCCTAAGCCAACCTTACCTGGATAATGGGAAATGAATGAACTTTTATCCCAGCTTGTCAGGGAGGAGTTAAGATTATAAGTATTTTAACACAGATTTTTCTTCTCTAGGTTTGTTTTTAGATTAATTTTTATTTTCAGTGCAGTGCTCAGGATATCAGTCTTCCTTTAAGTCAGACTTTTGTCTACTGTCACACCAGTGCTTAAGGAAGGGAAGAAGCCAGTCTGTGCAGTAACGATCATTGTACTTCAGCAGTGCCTATGAGCTACAGCTAGCCTTAAGAGCCCTTTGAGCTAAGAACAGAGAGCCTAAGAGCTAAGAACAGAGATTTTTTTCAACCTTAAGATGCAGCAAAGAACATGCATCCAAGACTAAAGGAATATTAAGGTAAGCACTTTGACCTTCCAATTCCAGGCAATTGGCTATCCCTAAAGATGTTCATTTTCTTAGATAAATCAGAGAAAGAAAGACAATGGTTTTACAGAGGCAGCTCTTCATTCATTCAGTGTGTATTCACTGTGTGTAAAATGCTGAGCACCTAGGGTTCCCACTGAATGCTGAAAATGGTAAGTAGCTTTTGGGATTGTACATGTAGGTGTATGTGTGCTGTCCTTAATTTTCCAATCAGAATAATTCATATTTTTATAAGTGTTTGAATTTATTATCTTTAATTTTGGTATTCTTTAGATTTGCCCATACAGAACCCCACAGCCGTAACATAATGAGAAGTGAGTGGACTTCCCGTGCAAAAAAAAAGAATAGTCCCACCCAGTTTTGTGTGACTTGGGCAAAACAAATTATGTTGGAATTAGTGTTTCTGAAACATCTTAGCCCAGAGAAGTTACTTTAAATAAGCTCCCATTTCAAAGCAAGCACATATTTAGACTATATAGGTAGGTCACTCCAATGCCTGCTATTTCTTTCCATGGAAACTGCAACAGATACAAAGAGAACAGTAATGCTGTTTGATATAGCAAATTCTCAGCTACAAAACACTGGTTTTTCAACATAGTCCCACCACTAGCTATGCATTTTTGCCAGCAGTTAACAGGAGCCTGTGTGCTGTGCTCATACAAATCTGCACCAGCGGAGGCAACCCAGAGTTGCTGTTACTGCTGTTGAAACACAATAAAACAGAAGGCATTACTTTCAAAGTAGCCTTGGTGTTACGTGTATCTTTGGCCCTGTTGGGTTATAAATGACTCAGATGAAAAAAAAAAAATTGTGTTAAAGTAAAGCATCTCTCTGAAAGCTCTTAGACCTGCGGCATTAACTAAAACAAAATAAAAAATGACGTGCAGGGTTTTCTGAGCAAGGAAGACATTTAGGTGACACATATATGAATCCTTTCACTTTTTTATCAGCCTGTGTTATCAAAAAAATTTACATGCTTCAGCACTGTCCTCGGGACTTCCAAGAAGCGTGCTTAGCAGAACGTCTTCAATACTGTCTTGTTGGATTGCCATTTTCTCACTGTCGAGAGCTGCCTTTCAGCAGACACTGTGTGTCTGTAGGAGTGCAGAAGACTGGATTTTTTAGAGATCCTTCCAAGGAACCTCCAAAAATTAATTTTTAAGGTTGCCAAGTGCCACTTTATGGATTAAGCAAAAGAGGAGAAATGTATTAATTAAAAAAAAAAAAAAAAAAAAAAAAAAAGTGCTCCTACGAAATGATTGCTGCGTTAATAGTTCATATCAAACACAATTTTAATTCCTTCTTCACTGGAGAATATAAAGCAATTAATCTTTTGTGGCACATTGTGAAAAATAAGGGCTTAAACAGAATCTCAGCTGAGGCTGTTTCTTCACTTAACCTTGAGCTGGGCAGTAAATAATTGTAAATTCAGCTACATTGTGAGGTAAAAGTAATCTGGTGAAATATAATTATATCATGTAATAAAGGAATCAGAAATCTGATTTAGGTTTCCTTTGTTGTAGAAAAGTATGAATTTGTCTGTGATTTGTGTGTAAAAGAGAGGGGCTGGATTTTTACAAAGCACCTACTGTATCCATACAAATGTTGAGCTATGTATTAGTATTGCAGTGCCGGTGTAGAAAAAATGCAGTTGTGCTCTCTCAGCTACAGCACATGTAGAATATATCATAATAGAGCTTGTATTATGGAGAGAAAAAGTGATTTCCAAGGTGCATGTGTGTCTTCACAGCTTTGAACCAGGGCACCATGTCATCAGTGCCACCTTCCATGAAACTGTCAGTGATACCACGTTCCATAAACATTTTGCTCTGTTCTGGTGAGCTGTTCAGAGATCCTAGGGAAACTGAAGATTCGACATTACAAATTGCACCACTGTGCCTTGCAGCTCCCATACGTGCCTTCTGTATCCCAAGGCAGTGCTATTAACCTTACTTCACCTTGAGGTTCTTCTACCAACTCAGTGAAAGTCGATCAATGGAGGTATTGATTAAGCATGTATGCTGTGGGGCATCAGTTTGTCACAGAGCTTTGTCAAGGATGCTGTGATAATTAGAGATAAAGAATGTGAAAGAAAACGAAGGAAGTGAAGCTCTTCTAGCAAGCATGTCTCAACATACTAGTGCACTGGAGCAATAGACAGGAGCCATTCAGTCTCCTGGCTAGCTCCATAGTGGTGAGAAGCCAGAGGATGCTTCCTGTCAGTCTCTCCTACAGGCTGTACTGTTTCTACGTGATAGCCATAGTTGTTTGTTGTCCTTACTGAAGGAAAAAATGTTGCAGTGTGTTTTGCTTGTGAAAAATCTCCATGCACTTCTCTCCTTGAAAGTTCTGTGGTCCTCACTGTTCACTTCTGCCTTTCGCTGATGCTAAGGTAGCAGTGACAGACATCCCAGCAGGGCAGTTCTCAGTAGATGCTGGTGACTGTTGACTCGTACCCAGCAGCTATGAACCAGGAACAGAATAAGCTCAAGGCCCAAGTGGAGCAGCAGCTGGGGAGCAGGTACTGTGTCTGTGTCATGGTGCCTGAAGTGTGGCTTGTGAGCAGAAAGCAGATGTAGTTCTTGACCTGTAACTACTTCCTAAATAATATGAAGGAAAGAAAAGGAACTATCATTGATTTCAAAGTAAGATAAGAAAACCACAACAGATGAGAGAAAAGGTCCAGTATTCTGTCTTCAGCAATGGCAAAATAGCAGCAGTTCAGCAGAATTGCAGAACTGTCAGGCACGTGGTCACATTTCCTCAGAAACCTTCCTTTCTATGAGCAGTTTGCATCAGAGGTGCTCCTTGCCTTCAAATTTAGCAGCCTTCAGTGATTTTTCCCTCTGAATTTGACTGGCTGCTTTTTTGAGCGTGTGTAAATTTCCTAATATCTACAGTTCTTTAGGGGAGAACATTTTGCTGTTCAGCTACATTCTGTATGGAGAATTACCTCCTTCTGAGGTCGGTTGTTGTTGTTGTTCTTGTTGTTGTTCTCGTTCTTGTTGTTATTTTGGACCTGCCCATAGATTTCATTTGCTGTCCCTTAATTCTTGTGCTGAAAAGGACAATTGAACAGTTGTGCTGTAGTAAAATGCTGTTTTTGTGCCTGTTATGATCTTACTGCCCTTTCAGTCTCCTTTCAGTCAGTGTTAATAACATTATTTTTGTTTCTGTTGCACACAGATCTGAATATTTATCGTGGTTTAAAGGAAAAGTTAGGTTTCTACTTGTCTGCTTAGAGCCTAAACCAAAATCTACTTGTCTTACAGTCTGGTTGGCCATCTTCAGTCTTAATATGGTGCTTATACATAAATACGTATGTTTCTCCATGACTCCACAGATAACACATCAGTATTTCCTAGTTCCATTGACTTATGGGAGACACAGTATGTCTGCAGTGAGTTACACTTTCATGGTGGAAACACTGCAGTGATAAAAACTCAGCTGCTTTTATCCATTATGCCCAGGTGTTGATAGCCCACTATAGATTGGGTGCTAACTAAGCTAAAGAGATTTCTGAGCTTTATAAAATGTGAAAAAGAAATGGAATGCCTGAATTGCACATGCACTCCTTGTTTCCGCTCTGCAAATTTGAGACTAGAGGAATGGCTACACAAGCTAACAGAGTGTGCTTCAGTTTGACGGAAGTTAATAAATGGAACTGTAGCTTGTACACGTGCATTCCTTTTTTCCCCCTCCTTTTTTCCCCTTCAAGTATTTACTTGCCATATAATGAAGAAAAGTGGAAGTGCAGAGCTATTTGTTCTTATTAAGAGATTTAGTCAAGTAATTGGTGTGTGGTTGGTTGGGTTAAGACTTTTTAGTCTTAAAAAAAAAAAAAAAAAGCACCCAAGTTTTCTGACCAATTTGAAGCCTGGAGGAGAGCACAATTAATTTGATTTCTGCTCTTTCTACTCAGTCCTGATTTAATATAAGTTAACATGGTGGTTGAAATGCATTAGACAGTTTATTTGTGCTATAATATGGTCCATTGTGTAAATATAGAGTGATATGATCTATTGGAGCAACAGGTGTGGACATGTGAAGGTCTGATTTACGTTAGAGAGGTGTTTCTTACTGACAAGCAAAATGCCATCTCCAAGCAGGCAGGCCATAATTAATCAGCAAGAGCTCTTTTTCTGAATTTTCTCCTGTAAATGAACACTCAGTACATCCATCAAGTTGAAAATGAGAGGGAAAAGCCCTGAATCCATAGCGAGCCTAGTGGCTGTGTGCTGTGAAGGAATGCCAGCGGGGTGCAATGCTGAGTGATGCCAACATGGGCTTTGAAAAGAAATGCTAAATTGCCTATTTACTGTAGGACTGTTAAAGTTTAAATACACCAGGTGTGCCTATTGAGTGCCAAAGAGGAAGCTGAGGTGAGGAGAGAGAACAGCAATGGCACAAAAAATGGACCACCTTGTGTAAGTACACTGGTAGTTATTAGAGCAATTGTTCTTATAATGCTGAAGTCACCAAGCACAAAAATGAATATCAGAGACTTGTGCTGGATATCCATTTTACAGCAGCATTTACTTTTCTGTTAGTGTTTTCAAAATCATGGAGTCTGGAGATGTTTGGTCTGGACATATTCTGGAGTGAAAGCAATAACCCATTTTTTCTCACTTACTATAGTAATTTAAAAAACCCACAAAGTTTTTATAATTAGAGATGTGATCTAGCTTGCTTTTCGTATGTGTTGCGATCTTCACAGACCTGTCACACTCTGCTGTTGTTGGAATGGGAAGTATGCTGGAGGATCTGTTGTGCAATTGGTTAATTTCACACTTTTAAATGCAAGAATACCTAATCTTCATGTTCAGCAGTTTGGGTCTGAGATTTTGATTTTCATACTTGTAAGTCAAAGTAGGACTTTCACGCTACCCATATTATCCAGTCCAAGGTCCAAACTACTTACTGGCAGGGAAAGCAGTACCTCCAGGATGAAGAGAAACAAGTCAAGAACACCTGTGAGATGCCTAGGGAACTGCCTCAACCTTGCTGCACAGCAAAGACATAGAGCATTTTTTGGGGATTCTTATCAGCTAAATTTTAACCTTTGCTCTGTTACTTTCTAGTGTCCAAAGAGGAGCAGAACTGAAAAGATACTGAAGCTGTTCCTTTAAAATCATGTTTCTCTAAACACTTGCATCTTACACAACTCAATGTGTCTGTTGTACTAGAAATGCAGTCTGTGATCCTCTAACATCCTCAGGAAAATTTCTGTGGGCTCAGAGAGTTGTCCCTTGTTGCAGGAATGTGGGTGACTTCTAGTTCCAGCAGCTCAGTCTTATTTAGAAAGTTCTTCAGGTTACGTGTTTGGATTTTTTTTTCTTTTTCCTTGAAAACAACTTTGTGAGGTTAAGAGCAATCACTGTATTATAGCAGGGGTGATCTAGGCATGAATAATTGAAATGGGCCTTCTAGTTCAACTGCTTTCACATAGAAGCCAGCCATTGGATTATGTTCTGATCCCAACTGATCAGCATCCAAGTTTGTAAAATCTTCAACATCTGTACATACAACAAGATAACATTTATGTAGAGCTTTTTTGACTGTTTTTGGTTTTTCTTATGAGATTTGTGACAACCTACTGCTTTCCTAAGAACATCCTTTATAAGATTAATAAAAGACCCACATGTATGACTTCTGTACGTGTGACCAGGTATGTGGAATTAAACAAGGAGGAAAGAAAACTTGCAGCTTTAAACACCAGCATATCTCAGGGTAGAAGGTTAACATTTGACAAGTCAGTTCTCAGTGAGACTACCCTTTTGAGTGCCCAAGCAAAAGTAGGTGCAGATCTAATTGAGTCTTGACGTTTTGAAATTCAGACTTAGTGTACTGCTCATGGGATTTTCCCCATGGCTTACAACGGATACATCTGGAGAAAATTGCTAGCAGTGTATACTGATCTGTCTGTGCATGAGAACATCTAGCACTATGTGAGGGTCAAGGTGAAGTCTTTGTAAGCTGTTGTGCTCAAATCCATTTTGAAGTCCTCCTGCGCTTCATAACTTAGGAAATAGGAAGATGAGAAATTCTGATGCAGTTACATTAGCATTGTACAGGGCAAACTCTGTTGCAGTATATAAGATTTTTATGTAATTAAATACTGCATCTTATTCAAGTATGCATAAGTTGGTGGAATTAAGGTTGTAGGGGCTACTTTTGCATTGCCATTCCCTGATGTCTGTATATTTAACCACATGGCCAGCTGCTTTCTGAGGCCATATGGACACAAAATTGAACTGTGTTCAGTTTTAAAATGCTGGAAGTGTGACCCCTTAAGGCAGTGAAGCTCTAGCCAAGCAGTGACGAATTTCTTACGCTTTCAGTGTTTGTCTTTCATTTTGAGAACTGCACATCACTATACAGATGTCTGCATACTTGGCTCCAGATCTATTTCTTAACCAGCCTTTAGGAGTAATCTGTTCTGGAAGCACAGAAGATCCTTTGGTAGGGGAAGTCCTGCTATCTCACTGGGAGAGTGGTTCTGGCATAAAAAGAAGATTAATATTTACATCATTCCTTAACTGTCTGCTGTCATTTCAGACAGGTGTATCCTGCACAATCAGATTTCATATCTGCGTGCAGATCCTGGGGAAGAACAGTGCTTTATGTCCAAGGATATGTAAGGTATTGAGTATTTCCACCTAGGCCACCTCGCTCTTACTTACTCTGAAAAGCAAATTGTTATCTGCTGAGTTAGAATTGTATTTGTAATTTGACAGTACATGAAAACAGAGTCTTAACAAAGAGATACCGGTTACTTTTGCTTGAGCAATAACATTGATCGCACAAAGGTGGAAAAGCTTTTGTTCTCTTGTTACAAAAGATTGTTATATTGACATAACAGAAAAATTGCATGTAATATGGGGAAATTTTGCTTTCATGTGAAGGGCAACACAGCAAAAAGGCATATTACAGTTACTAGGCTGTAAAAGCATGTGGTAAAAAACTTATGCCTTTGATGTGGTACTGTATTTACCATTTATGGCAGATTTCCAGAGCCACTGTCTCAGGCCTGGGAAACGTGCTGCTATTTTCTGTGCAGAAAACTAGGGGACCTGATATAAATGGAGAATTTCCAGTTTTCATGATAACTTGCTATTTGCATTGCTACAATTGATAAAGCCCTAAAGTAAAGTTGTGGGTGGGTGCCATTGAGTGCTTGGTTTTAAAAACAAAGAAGAGGGGAGGGGAAATGTGTGCTTTGCTGAGTTTCTAAGCAGCGCAGAAAAAAAGTGGGTAAAGGGAGGCAGAGTGAGGAGCAGATTGTGTTCTCCATTTACCCTTTTTCTTGCAAAGAGTCTTGAAATCATAATGGAATGTGCTCTTTGTGTTAGAAGATTATCTGTTTTGTTCTGTAATAATAGTACTGTCTTGAAGACCCTGGAGACCATCCCTGTTAGAGGGTGTGGAAGGAATAAAAGCAAGCATTCTTCACTCAGGTTTACCACCCTGGTTACTGGAGTGCTATGAGGGTTATTTCACTGCTTCAGGACAGCAAGCACTTGTGAGTGGTGGGATAGGCAAGGGTATTCTTGCTTCCGTAATTTCCAACCAAGTCTGGGTTGTGATAGTTACAGCTTCCTCCTGCCCAATGTGCAGTAGAGAGGGGATAATTCTTCCCCTGCTAAGAGATTAAAATTTGGCATTGTATTTGTGGTCTGTTGATAAAAAATGCTGCAAAAAGGTTCATCTAGTTGTTTAGCAAATGTACACCGGAAGGGTATATGGGTTGAAAAAAGGAAGGGAAGGAAAGACTTCCTTGTTACAGCTTTTGATATTCAAACTGCTGTTACTGAAGAAACAAGAATGTTTCTGTCCTTCTCCCTTGCTTGAATTTTATTTCTGCCTTGTACTTCTATAAAGTGATATAAAAATCATCATTACAGTGTACTAAAGCAATTGTTCTACAGTGTGTTGAGCTTAAAATAATGTTGAATCCCTATTTCCAGTAGCTAGTAATAGAAATAAAACAATTAAAAGTTATCTTGCAAACAATTACATTCCTACAAGTGTTTCTGAAGAATAATGGTGCTACAGAGCCATAAATAAATGAAAGCAATAATGTACACTATTCTGTAATTTCTGTACTATCAAGAATTTCAGTTCAAGGAAGAAATCTTTCTTCAAACTGTTAAATCAGTTAAAAGAAAAGAAAAAGATGAGAGCAGGTTGAAAAAGGTTTGAGCTCTGTTTTCCCTATACAATGAAAGAAAATTAGGAAAATAACTGCGAAGTGTTGACACTTTTGCACCTTTGCCAGCTACCCAACTCTAGGGAATGTGTTTACCCAGCTTACTGTTTAAGTATCAATCTGTACGTAGGGCATTTTGTACCATTTCAGAAACAATGTCACTGACACTTTTTTCATATGGAGCCTAACTGCAGAAACCCAATTTTCTCAGATGTTTACAGGCATAAATTCAAGAAATGGCCAACTTTCTCTAAGAAGTTGCATGAACTCATTCTCGAAATATGCAGTATGTCTGAGGTCCTCTGGTTATAAGTAATGGATATTACAGAAATGAATATTGATTATCATTTCTCGAGGGAGTGTTTTGGATTAAACAGAAGTTTAAAAAATGCCCACCAGAAACAAACTCTTTGTTAAATGTGCTTTGTCTTTTGGTTAGGAGCTGATTACTGTATAATTGCTGATAAACTTATTTTGATCCACAGCAAGATGTAATTGCTTTGACTGAGTCATTACTTTCACATGTTGTTGTTAATTTAGGAACTGTAATGACACAGAGGCCTGCTTCCCAGTGTGTCAAAAAGGGGGGACTGTACTGTGTGGCTCTCAGTCTTGGGATACAATCTCTTTAGATAGGCAACTCCTGAAGCCCAGGCTGACTACGAAGACAGGCTTGGTGTGGTTTGTGCCTAGTGCCTCGTAAAGTGGAATTTAGCCCAGAATATCTTACAGTAAAATATTTTCTGATGCTTGTACAGTAGTAAGACCTTGCTATAGGAGGACTCTTCAGTACTGTGCTCTCGTTTCAGTGCTCCTCTGAGCTGTGGGAAGAACCTTCCCATCACTGCAAATAGGACATATGAGTAGTAACTTGCTTCCTTCTCAGAAATGCTGATGCAAGGACCAGTGTGGATTCAGTGGCCAACTATTGTACCTTCCCCATCCTGTTTGGGTATGAGCTAAGTCATGGAATCATGGCAGCACTAAGCTATTTTACCAGTCTGTTTGGAGCCTTGCAGCAGCCAGGTTGAATGGGAGCTGCAGCCCATAGGCCTCAAACCTATGGTTGTTCCACTGCCTACAGCCTGGAAACAGAAGGCGTTATTTTCCAGCTTCTGTATAAAAGGTAGCAGCTAAACTGCAACCTTCTGTGCCAAATGTTTTTCCAGAGCCAATTTATAAATGCTTTGTATATCAGCCTTAGCTGGGAAGTCCCAGTCGCTCTCACCATTGCAATGTTATCTTCCAAAAAGCCAACAAAAACACAGCTTTGTTATGTTTCTCTGTGTGCTCAGATGCCATTGCATGTGAGGTATTATCATGAAAACCACATTATCAGAGTAATTCGGGGCCTTTGGGCATCTGATGTTGCCAATTGCCTTCACTTCTTGCTGGTATGTAATTTATCACTGGTGTGGCCTACCCTGCTAAAATGTGCCCTTTGTGGGCAGAGGCGAAGCTAATATACATTCAAAGTGTGTTAGAATTGCTTCAATAAATCACAGCTGTCACTGTGAGCAATTTTATCATTTGCCAGCACAATATGTTATCTTCATAGTTCATAGTCGTGATGCTATGCTGGACTTTTATTTGTGTAAATTGTAGTGCATCATAACTTATTTTATCAAATGGGTTTGAGCAGCCTTTATATATACATACATATATATATATATAAATGGAAACTTTGCCTTGCTCTGTAAAGAAGACAGCACTTTTGTGGGATGTACTGTAGTTACAACCATTATCTGATTATAATTACTTAGCTTCAAGAATGCTTGCATTTGTTTTTTATTTGTTAATTTTCATTCTTCCATGCAGTTTGTGTGGCTGGAACAGCTTTGCTTGTGACTCGTACACATTTCTTCTGCTGCGCTACTGCTTGGATCATCCACACAGAGATCCAGACAGGGTCTCTGTAGTGAGTAGGACAGTGGGGTAGTACAGGAGCTTTCTTGCTTCATAGACTTTATTTGCTATCTATACAGGGTATCCACCAAGCTAATCAATTGCCTGGATTTAAAAAACAAAACAAAACAAAACAAAAGGCACACCTATCGATGTAAGCACTGGACAGATACAAGCTCATCCATTGTTTCTTTCCCCAGCCAAAGCAGCAGATCATCTCAGTATGACCTGAGTCTGGTGCAGCACCTTGCTGCTCCTTGGAAGCCACCTGCAGTAAGAGCCTCTCCTTAGCTATTTTTTCTTGGTGATGTTCTGGCATTAAATAAGCCATTTTCAGGACAGGCAGTAAAGTCTCTCCTTTTTATGGCCACGCCATAAGTACCAGTGAATATTTATGAACCAATTTGCTGTGGTTTCTGCTGTGATGGGGGAAAAAGTGCTTTTCTCTTAATTGATGTGGTGGCTTACTTCAGAATATGAAAACAAGGTGTATAAATTAGTCAGCTTTTTTTTTTTTTTTAATAATTAGAATATTATTTCCTGCAGGTCTTTTGCTAGAAGGTAAAGATTGTACTCATCTGCTTTTTAGTTTGAAGAAGCTATACTAATTGTTTAAAATTGAAGAATGGTGCTATCATAAGGAAAGTTTATAGGTGCAGACTTAATACTGTGTCATGAGGAGCAATTAGAATAGGTATGACTTACATTTGTCCTTTTCCAGTTACAGAAGTTTGTGTTTGTTCTCAAGGTTTGCTACTCAGAATGATCGCTAGTTACTAAAGAATATTCTGCAGATGTGTTTACAGATCCTGTGATTTTCTCTTTTCAAAAATTTTTGCTACACAGACATTTTCAGCAGATTGGCTGGGCACATCAGCTACCACTTCAAAAAATGCGTGTTATGGATCTTACATGGAGAAACATTTCTGCTTTGTGGTTTGACTTCGTGGAGCCCCAGCAGAAGTGTATGGAATCAGCTACCCCATCCAGAGGACATAAGCAGGAGTCAACCATTTTAGTCTAAAGTAGACTGATGATGCTGTTGTATTCATTTCAGTCACTGTGTGGGAATGCATATGTACCTGTGCTCATATATTCAGATAATTCATGAGAGCAGAGCAGCTAAAGATGGCATATACTTACTGTTCTGAGAAAAAGCACTGAGTTAAGTCCATTGTCCACAGAAGAACTCTCTCTACTGTCAGCTGCAGCTCAGGGGCTGGCAGCTGCCTCTTGGCAAGCACTGGGAAGCCTTCGCAAAACCCTTCCAGGATAATTTCAGAGTGCACATTTGTATCTGTTTTCTGGCCTTCATGATTTGCTGAGATCTGTGTTCTAAGACCAGTTCTCCAATAGATGAGTCCCACTGCGTCCTCTTCCTCACTTTCCTGCCAGTACTGGCAGACCTCAGGCTCTGGCAATTCAGCCCTGCCCTTAGAGGTGCTATCAGAAGAAACATCTTTTTGTTGGCTCAAAGTAGGGTTCTTCAGCCAACTGAAAATTTTGCAAAGCTCTGTATGCAACTCTTAACAAATTCAGTTCTCAAAGGTGTCTTCGTATCATATATTACATTGAAGATCAGCTTTTTTTCCCCTGACATTATCCAGGACATGTATAGCACTGTATGGCACTGCTGGACTGAAGAATGTCTCATGAAGAAGTCTCCCCTCAATACTTTATTCTACAGGTGGGAAAACTAATACACAGAAAGAAGTAATGTATTTGGAGTATACTATATTGTAAGCAAGTGAAAAGCTTGCTTATATTTACCATATATGAAAGAAAAAAATCCTGCTGCTGCCTCAAAAGCCTACCGTGACCACACACCCAGGTTATCTTCACTCTTCATGCTGAGCTGAAGATTCCATTTGTGTTTGATCTGTGCATTTTCCATTGCTCTGAACACGTGGGATCAACCATAATTGCAGACCTTGCACATAACTTCCCAATGTTAGCCGACAAAGAACAAAAATTCTAGAGACTTTTAAAGTGCACTGTGCTGCCTTTGTCAGCTAATGAAATTAAGTCTTGTGTTCATTACGGTTGCACAATTGCAGATGCTTTGAGAGGAGAGGCAGAGCTCAGAGCTGATCTCATGAGTTTCACAAACATATTCTTCTAAGAGATTATTATTTTTTATATCTAGACAAGGTGCTTTTGCTTGTCAGATCAGCCTTCTCAGGCAGTTGCACTGGCTGGGTTAACTACAGCATCCTTTCACAAGGTAACCATGCTTCAGCTGTAGCAGCAGTCTGCCTGTGTCCTAAGCACTGCTGTCAGACTGTTGGCTGACTCAAGATAGTCTCAGGAATAAGTGTAGAAACCAAAAAGTCTCTTCTGAAGCCACCTCTATCCTCCCTCTGCCTTTTCACTCTCTCCTGTTCCCTTCGGACCAAGATTTCTTCTTTGTAAAAGAGCTTGCAGCTGATAGAGTCACATCTATTCATTTCCTATGTGTATACAACATGAGGTTGTGCCTCCAGTTGTTAATCCTCCCTACACAGGAATTGAAATTGCACTTGCCTGTGATACAGTGATAGGCATAATTTGCAGGTTTAGCCGCCTGATCTATCAAAGGAGTTTATTTAACTGCACGAATAAGTGATTTTGCAGATTCCTCAACCAAGAAGAATAAAAGCCTCAAATTCCTGTGAGGTGAAACTTGTTTCTTCCGAAATGACAAACCAAGAAATGAAGCAAAAGCTTTAAATTGCCTATGAACAACTAAACTGTTTCATTTATTTTTTTTTAATTCAAATAAAGATTTTGAAGTCTTAGAAATTGGTGGGGTTGTATTAGGAGTGTTAGAAGGAAATATTTTTCAGGTATTTTTGGCTTCAGATCACTTACTCCCTCTTCCCTTGCCAGATGAGTAGTATGACCATGAGTGAAGCTAACTAGGCAAGGGGGTGGCTACATCTGCAGATCTTGCTGTTCATCTCCATTGAAGACAAAAGTTTATCTGGTAGATGCAGCCTGGTTTTAATGTGGTTGATGTATTCCTTTTAAACACGTGGCAGAATGAAATATTATAATCTATATTACTGCAGTAATATAGAATGGACTGGTTGTGTGGAAAGATTGATACCAAGTTCATGTGCATGTCTTCTGTCTTGTACTTCAAGGGGTAAAGACAATGGAAATGGAAGATCTTAATGGTAACGATTGCTTTATTAGCATAAAATCCCTAGCCCAACTCCCTTCTATCCTCTTTTGAATTAACAAGAAAACCAAGAAAAGTGGACTAGGATCTATTAGTAAACTAGAGGAGTCTGCTTGCACTGTCAGGATAACTGGAAACACTCTGCTTGTTCCACATGTGCCAAATTCCTCCCTGGCTGCTGTTTATTTTATAGTTTGCTAATATCTCTTGGTACATAGCCAGTGCTTATTGTGTTGTGCATAGGGCCATGTAAATACAGGTTCGGTCCCACCTTGCCCTGCTTTTCAGCTTGTGGATTAAGCAGTGACTGTGTAAAAGGAGCACTGAGAAGAGGGTTGATTTCATATCTTGTAGAACTGAATTTTATTGCAGTGGGAGTTCTTTTTCCTTCTATTGATTGGACCTGTCTGGTCAAGTTTCTCAGGAGCTTTTTAAAAGATGCTGGTAATGTACTGTAAATAAACACCCCAGTATCTCTCCTGCTGGAGATTTCCTCCATCAAGAAGCTGAATTCCCTGGCCTCAGTCCAGAAGCCTATAAATCATTGCTCTGAAATCAAGAAATCTACTCTCATGTTCACAAGTTAAGCAAATGCTGAAGGGATCTGCTGTACAGGGGCCATAGTAATCACCATATTGCAGGTGGGTGCTCCCAGTACAGTGCAAAGTCAGTTAAAGTTGATTGCTAACTTCGGTAGGCTTTGGATTACATTCTGCATGACTGCACTCAGAAGAGATGTGATCTTTGCAGTTGGACCCATATGGGCAAACATATGCTCCTTCGAAGTTGTGTTGGCTTCGGTACCATCCTTGCATCTGTTCGCATCTAGCTGGGGGATGCAGCCCACAACTTGCTGTGCCCTTATGGCATAGGTAAACAAACAGCTCAGTGATGTGATGCATTAACCTAAACGTGTGCAGTACCTGAGTGCAGCTGTAAGCACTTGTGCTCATTAAAGCAGTTCGGTGTAGTGAGATTTCCTGGTGCATTTTCCAGGAGAGGTTAGTGCACCTCTCCTGGGCATTCAGTTTTCAGTCTCCAGCTGCCTTGTCTATTCAGGAACACACAATCTTCAGTGCAAAGACTGCAGGCTATTCCTTGAAGTTTGCAGCTGGCATGGTGGAGGTTCACCTTGGGATTATGTTTATAGATATTCCAACAATACTGAGAGCATTGTTTTGCCAATTTGGGCATGGGCAGTCAAGAATTTGCTTATTTGGGGGCAATCCAGAAAATCAGACTGATGTAATGCAGGGAAGAACCTGCTGAAATTGCTTGAATTTAAGTGCTAACAGCTCGCGTGGATGAATTAGTTCTTTTTCAAATCTATTCTTGCTAGTTTTGTGTGTAGCCATATGTCATACTGCTTGGTCGGCTCGCAGTCCCATCGCACTCAGCTCTTAGGACTTGCTAACAAAAGCAATGGATAGGCAGTTTCAAATAATAGTTAGACTATGTCCAGAAATTGCTTAGTATTACAGACTGCAACCACCAAAATGGGTACAAATAGGCCATATCACACAGAGTACTGCTCATCTCGTGAGCTGTGCTGCTTGCAGCCTGCTCTGTGTTACAGGGCTCAAACTGCCAGCGCAGAGAACAGCTGTGCTCAGTCAAATCCAGTAGCTCAGCTGATGTCTGTGACGTGGACATTTGTTCTATCTTGGACCCCGTCAGTCATGTCTGCAGATGGTTGTAGCTGGAAATACAGCTGTGAGCATGGTGTCCTTGGAAAGGCCAGAACTGTTGCACACCATAAGGAAAGTGATCATACTGATACCCAACTTGGGTGAAGAAACTCAATCATGTGGTCAGACATGGACTATTCTCCCCAGTGGACTATAGGAAGGAATGATAATCAACTGTTCTCACTAAACACACAAACTCTCCTGCTCAGCCCTGCACTCAATGGCTGCATCACACAGTTTGGAGCTGCCACATGCCCTGCATCTCACTGCTAAAGCAGGTGGTTAGGTTAGTTACAGAGCTTGCAGCACATGGGCTACTGCATAAAATGCTTTTAGCTCTCTGTTCAATCTATTAATTTCCACTGATGCAGATATGCATGCATCTGAGAGTACGTATGTATATATCAAGACTTAAGTTGGTGCCAGTGTTTTTTCAGTTTGGTATTCCTGCCTCGAACTAAAGGAAGCTACCATTTCAAGTGAAAAAGTATTCCTGTGTGAAAACAAATGCATCTGTTACTGAGGTTACATCCTGAAATTCTGCAGAATGTGGTTTTCTGGATAGAAAGATAAGAAGGGAACTTTTTTTTTCTTGCAGTTTTCAATCAAAGCTATTGGTTTCTGCTTCCTCCTGAAAATAATAGTGATAAAATAGTCGATGATATGCTTCTTTTCCTTCCAGTTCACTGTAAATAATAGTTTCAAAGAAAGTTTAGCTTCTCTGTGACAATGTGTAGACACTTTGTCTCTGAAGTCAGCAAATCCAGAGTGCAGTGTTATGTTCTCATTCTACAGGAAGACCCTCTGTAACATGTTGCTGACAAGGGCATCCCTCTACATCTTACGGCTTCAATGTGAAGCAAGAACTTCAGCATGGCATATGCCAAAGGAATCTAGCTATTAAATGAAGGGAATTTTACACTGGTGTTAGCTGTACAGTAGCTATTTGTTGTGCTTGAGTTATGTATCAGCTACTGAAAAATCCCCTAAGGAGAAAGTGCAGCAGACTTTGCCGATGTAACAGCCTGTGACTGCAGTTATAACTGCGACTAGCTTTGCATGTACTTTGTTTTTAAACAGCAGAGCTCTTAAGAGCAATCCAGAAACTCCAAGTCATCTGCTGTCCTGCCCACAAGTGCATTAACTCTCATTAATGTCAGTGGGGTTGGCATGCAGTGACTGAGAGCAAGAGAGTTGAACCTGGCTTTTCCAGGCCAGGCTGTTCAGGCCTTCCCTGATGCCACCAGCATCACGCAGGAGCCCTTAGTGCTTGCCTTCAGTACCTTAGCTGCACTGGGAGGAGGAGGCTTTGCTCCTCCTAAAATGTTGCTTCCCAAGCCCTGCAGTAACCACCCTGCAGGCACCAGGCTGGCTTTGGGTATCTGCCATTGCTTATCATGCTAATCAAAGGGAAACTTTTTCCAAATCCATCTCCCGAAGGCTGTCCTTTCACATGACTGAGTACTTAGTTCATCAGTATAAAATACTTTCTTCCTCTCCCTCTCATCACCTGTGTCATTTGCTGGCTGAGTGACTTTTTCTTTTTTTTTGTGTCTAGTAAAATTCAGAAGCCTCAGATTACCAAAACAGCTGCACATGCTTTATCTGAGTTAGTGCATTTAAAAGTCAGACTCTGGGTTGCGGGTAAGCGCCAGGATCCTGGATCAGCTGCTTCACCAGAATTATGCTGCTGTAATGGAGCCCTGCATTACTCTGTTGCAATTATTTTGGGTTGCAGCTGGCCGTTCCCTCTATATTTTTACTGAAGTGAGATAAAAGGATTTTGTCTTAAAAATAGAATTTTCTGAGTCTTGCTGAAGCTTTGAGTTGCATGCCGTGTCTGATAGAGGCGCCCATCCATTTATCTTCAGATTTATCTTCAAGAAGGAGAGTAAACCATTTTTCTAATAGGTTTTGAAAAACAGGAACTAAAGGATCTTAAAACATAAAATAGAAGGGTATTGAAAAGAGAATAAAGTAAGTGATTAAAGCGTCACATAATTACATGGTTTTAGGTCCTCAGCAAGAACAGGTTTATTTTCAGCATCAAGCCACTTAGCAGTAGCAAGTTGTGCTTACAGCTGTCCCTGTAATTTAGAAATCCTTTGTATAGAGAAGTAAAAGAATAGATGGAGATTTTAAACTGAAGAAAAATGTTTCCCCAACCTTGAATTTCTTGTATTTGTATCCTTTCTAGCTCCTTTTGATGCTTGTTAATATACATTTCTCGTCAAAAACTAGCTCTCGCGTTCTCCAGTTGCTAGTGAAAAGTAAACTGGATGCAGTCATTTATCTTTGAACTGTTCAACTGTGCCCTTCTTCGTGTTCTTGTTAATAATGCCAGGTCTCCTAGGAGTGCTCTCACGCAATTTTATCACATAAGCTTTTTGTTTGACCTTACCTGCTGTTCCCCTGGAACACGGGGAAGGAAAAAAGCCAAAATGCCAGCCTGCCTTAATTAAAATTTTAGTCTCAGAAGATGTTACAGTCTGTGATTTCATTAGGTATGTAATGACAGTATTTAATCGTATCTCTTATTTGTCTGGGCTTTTTTTACATGTGGAGTTTTAAAACAAACCTTTTCAGGTGTGGAAAAGTAACTGATGGGCAGGTATGCATCTTTAAGTCATTCATAAACCTTCTTTCATGTTATCTGCGGTTTTGCACGTCTGCCCTAAAGACAGTTGCTTCAATAGTGGAACGGAAAGGTCTAAATAACTGTTCAGTGTGCTTTGTGAAGCCATTCCCCACGGGACAGTGAGCATGCATAGAAATGTCTTTTAAAAAGTTGGTGCTATTCCTCGTCTCCAGCAGTTAGAACCTGGCTTCTTAGAAAAAGGGTGAAAGAAAATGTAATGGATGTTCCTTTGGTGCTGACATGTAAGCAGCTCAAAGTATCGCAGGTATGTGGTGTTACTTTCATCATTTCACGCTGGCATATTCTAGACCACCATATCAGGAGGCCTTCTTCCAGCAAGATGGGGCCGTTTGTTTTATGCAGTTACTATTCTGGAAGAAAAGGCTATGCACAAAGCACCCTCAGATCTGCTACAAATGTACCTCATTCCAGTTTATGTAGGACAAGCAGAGTTAAAAATAGACTTGTGAGGCCCTGATCTAAATCGTTTGTACTGGGGGGGTTTGCTTAGCTATGGGATGTGTTATTCCTCTGATCTTTGCATTTTATTAGCAGCTGGGAAGTTCCCTGTGTTGTTTGTGGCGTCTGCAGCAGTGCATGAAACCATACTTGAGATGCTCTGTGCTTTGGGTTACTTCCAGGTTGCAAAACAAGATTTCACATAGCTTTTTGAAAAAGAATAAATGGTGAAGACAAGGATGGGCAGTTCAGCAGATAAGACAGGCTCTGCTCTACCAGCTGGATATAACTAGCCGACGGGGGATTTCAGAGTTGTTACGCACAACAGCTTTTCTTTTGTGTATGGGTATTTTCATCAGCAGTTTTAACCAAATCCTACAAATGAGTCGTTCCAAAATAATGCAAAATTGTAGCCAGCTTCCACATTTTATTTCTTCTTCTTCTGAAAGTGAAAGAACTTTAATACTGTTTTTTGCACTGCTGACTTTGTGGAACAGAGACTTTTGCAAGCCAGATAAAGAGCAGGGGGAGCAGGCTGTTTTCTAACGAATGTTTTTCTTCCTTCTATTATGATAATAAAGTCTTACTTTCTTTTATCTCTGATGCATACAGCTTGCTGAGCTCTGTAATGCAGCTGGATGTGATCTTTTTTCAGTGGGTCTGCCAGCGACGAGTTTGTTAATTGGGTTCAAGAAGCAGGAAGGTGCTCTTAGCAGAGCTAAGGCCTATTTAGGAACCAGGGAGCTGCAATTCTGGCAGCAGTTATGTACTGAGAAAGTAAATTTGAAATCCTGCTGTTTTATAACCCCAGCTCTTCACTTCAGGCATAGATGCTCTTGTTTCTCAATTGTGCATGTATGAGAACAAAACATTTACATGGTCTTATATTTTGAGGGGAAAGGAATCGACTTTTAGTGTTAAGCCACTTTGTATTTGTCCTTCCAGCTCACACGGCATCCAGCTTACATCCATAAATTATCTGAGATGTCTTCAAGGGGAACACAAAGACCAACTGTCTTACTAGGTGAAGACATTTTTATGTGTAGTGAAGAGAGAAAGCAGACCCAGTAGGAGTGGACTGATCCACTGTAGCAGATATGGCTTACAGCATGTCTTGCAGACTTCAGATCAAACCTGGAGCAACAACATTGTATATAAAGTGTTTTCAATTCCAGCTGCACAAGATGCATTTTTAAGTCTTCAGATTGGTGCAAAAACTGGCGCACCAGCAGGGAGACATTAATTAACGTGGCTTCTGTGGGAGACTTCCAAACTGCAGACACTTAGGGGTGGTGAGGCTGAAATCCAGCTCAGCTTAATTTTACGGCAATGCTTTCAGCAAGACTTCCAGTCTGCTACTTGTGTGAAACTAGCCAAATACTGACCAACTGCACAGTGGAAAAAATGAAAGGATTTCCTCAGCAGCTGTGGAAATGTTAACGTGAGGGGCAGATGTGAGAAGCCAGGCTGAGAGCAGTGCGCTAGAGCCAGCAGTGTTTGGGGAGGTTTTGTAGGTGGTCATTATGTGTTCATGTAGGCGGTGAACATCTGGTTGCAATAGACGTGAGGCAAAGAGCATCAGCAGGAGGTACCAACAACCCCTCCCCCCAGGGTTTTGTTCTAGCTAGCTGAAATCTGTTGCATCAAATTCCTTCTTTCAGTTGTACTGGGAAGGCCCCATGGCTTGGCCAACTGTCCTGTACCAAAGTAGGGGCAGAGCAGAGCCCACTTCCCTAGCCCTGCTTTCTTTCCTAGTATTTTACAGGGAACAGTTAGGGACTGTTGGAGAATGGAAGGGTTCTTTTTGTTAAGACAACGTTTGCTCTTACTTGCTTCAGTTTCATTCTTTCTTCCAGCTTTGCAAGTACTTCAGGATGGACCAACTCAGAGCGTTTGGCAAACAGACGAGTAGCCAAAACTTGCTCCTGTGTGCATGACTGAATGGTAGTTTTATGAAGACAGATTTTATTCTCTGTCTAGTAATTTCTCAGCAGCATTTTAAGTTGCTACAATTGTTGGGCAAAAACTGCATCCCATTCACGCCTTGTTTTAATATTTGAAGATAATTAAAGCCTGGCAAAATTAGGCAATTGGAACTGACCACATTCAGTCTGAAAAACTTGGGGAGACATTACTTCAGTGAGAGGAAGCAACCTTAAATAGCCCAGAAATAGCCATTCAGAAGCCACCTTACACATGTGAGTTCTCTCCATGTGGTGTCAACCTGTGGCAATGCCAGTATGGGATCAAAGGAAAGAGATGAAGGAATGGGAGTCCATGTCACACACAGCAGCTTAGTGTTTTTAATCAAAACTGACTGAAAATATATCAGTAACTAACTGGCTCACATTTTCCATAAGTATTTCAAGTCTCGAACATGTAATTTTATGCTCTGTACTGTACTGGACACAGTGTGTATTCTAATCATACCTTTCTTCCCAGAAGTTCTTATTAAGCTTCATCTCTAAGTCAATTGCACCCTTCCTAATTACAGGCTGTGCTGAAGTTTTGCACTTTATTTCTAATCTGAACTGTTCTAGGTTTATCTTCCAATCATTTGATGTTATGCCATTTTCTACTCTGCTTAAGAACCATCCACCAGCAGCCATCTCTTCATTGCACCCAGCTCTGTGATCTCTCCAGGGGTCTTCCTCTGAAATTCTCTTTGGACTTGGCTTGCCCAGATTGCTGCAATGTGTTGCAAAGGCACATGCCTTTTGGCTGTGTCCTGGGTTTGCTGGCAACCATGGCTTGGCTTCTTGAAGAACTACACTGGAGGAAGTAGATGAGCTTTCAGATCACTTCACACCAAAACTGCTCTGAATTTATGTGCTTGCATCAGTTGAGTTTAGATTCAAGACACTATTAGATGCAAGTAGTGAGAGCAGAATAAGATATGTGGTTCAAGGAGTCATGCCAGGCAAAATTCTCATCGTCCAAAGTGCTGATTGCTTTTTACCCGGAGCGCTGATGCACGTAGTATAAAGCTATCCTGCTAATATATGCTTCAAATCTGAAAGGAGTGGATGTGCTGTTCACGAAGGACACGTGCTGAGGCCAGCAGAGCACCCAGCCTGCTATAATTACATCCCTGGGTGATGGTACTGGCAGGGGTGAGAGACCACTGCATTTTCCCTTCTAAGCTCCATAGCCTCATTAAGAAATTAAAACATTTGTGGGTGTTTCATGTAGTGTTTCTCCCTCTGGGAGTTTTCAGCTAGCTGACTGTCAGCATGGTGATGCAGGCTATAAAGGTTCAGAGCATTACCTTGATGATACGTCGGCCTCTTCCATTTAGACTGCAATCCAAGGCTCGTTTTTCCTCTGAGGCATTCATTGAAATTCTGCGCACGATTTGTTCCTCTGGTTGTTTAACAATGTCTCTCATGTTTGCCCTGATTTAAAAAATCCTCCTTTGTAGCAGAGATAACATAGAGCAGGATGATATAATTGCAGTAAAGAGGCCCTGGAGCTTGCAGTAATAGGATGGTTCATCTGATGTGTACTGCCATTAGAAAATAACCCACGTATGTGCGTTCTCAGGGGACAGTAAAGAGGCTTTTAAGGATTACACTTTATGTAGTATGAAAGCTAACGAGCAAAAGAGCAAGTATGAAGAAAACTATTACTGCAGAAAGCATGGTGCCATTTCCTGCTTTCACCCATCTCCTGATACCTGCGTAGCTCCAAAATGCCCATCTCTGCCCAGCAATGCATGGCTTTCCCTCCCGAGCCTTTTGAGAACACTGTGTTATTTTCATTTTGTTGAAAAATAAATAGCATGTCAAAGCATGAAAGAGCTGAGTTCCGGATTGAAACTACCATGTGCGTACAAAATAGTGTTGGGGAAATAGCAATCTGTGCCCTCCAAAAAAAAAATTGGTGATTTGCTAGAATGATGAGTTTCATGAGTACTGCTGAAAAGCTGGGATATTGAGACTATCGGGAATGAGGAGTCTCACTTCTCTCGTCTCCACTCTTTCCCTGGACTGTGTGTGAAAGTATATGAAATACGGAGTCAAAACTGCACGGTTTTGGCTGTAGAGGTGGAAAATTCAAAACACCTGTTTTCTGATTTTAACAGTTTCTTGTACAAATGGATTGCCATGTAAAGTGCCAGTTCTTTCCTCTTGCTTCTGTGCAGAAACAGAAGCCAACCAGTAACCTTCTTAAACATCCCACACATGATTCAAGGGAGCTGTGGTCAAGAGAATGCGGTATCTCCTTCTGGACCACAGAAGTGCCAATTTCCCTTTAAGACAAGGAATAGTCAGGACACTGTGCAGGCAGATTCTTACATTAAGATCTCTTTTCTCCCATCTAATCATGTTGGAAGCATGTTAGAGTACATCTGAAGTATTTTTCTGCTTACACTGAGGCTCCTCCGGGTGCTCAGAGCATTGTAAATAACTTGTAGAGGAGAGTGGGAAAGAGGCCTTCTCTGATCACCAGGGCAGTGAGCAGAACTGTGTGTGCTGGGATATAGGTGAAGGGTGTGTATGTGCCCCATGGGCTGAAGAAAGTTCTTGAAGGGTAATGGAGTCATTAAAGTTGCAATCCATAGCCTGGCAGACTTCAGCTCTTGAACCCTTTTAACGCTTTTTGCATTCTTGCACCTAAACTGCACAGTGGTTGCACCATCATATGAAACACCTCTTTTATGGTGAAAGGTTAAGGGAGTTGGATTGTTTAGGCTGGGGGGACCTCATTGCAACCTTTCAGTACTGTAAAGGATCTTACAAGCAGGAGGGGAACCAACTTTATACACAGATAGACAGTGATAGGACAAGGGGAAATGGGTTTTAACTGAAAGAGGGGAGGCTAGATGTTAAGAAGAAACTCTTCACTCAGGGACTGGTGAGGCACTGGAGCAAGCTGTCCAGAGAAGCTGTGGATGCCTCATCCTTGGAAGTGTTCAAGGGCAGACTTATGGGTTCCCAGGCAATATCATTTAGTGGTTAGCAACCCAACCCATGGCAGGGGGCTTGGAACCAGATGATCTTTGAGGTCCCTTTCAACCCAAGCCATTCTGTGATTCTGTGATTCTGTGATCTACTTAGCAGAGTTTGCTGATACAGAGAAGGGTTTTCTGAATACATTTTGACATTTGACATTTGTTTTAACAACCCCATGAGATGATACCTACGTGTTCAGCATAAGGTGCCACCTCATCATTTTCATAACTTGTTTCAGCTTGATATTCACGTATGCACTGGACAATAAATTAATCCTGTTGGTGAATATGGAGCACAACACCGAGGTGAAGAGACAACTATCAGCAGCAGCCTGATTAAAATAATGGTTATGAAATTACACTGAGAGCTGACAGCAGGGCTGCTCTGATGTTGACTCCAATGGTGTCTGCCTGTGGAGCACCTGTCACTACCCTGTGTCAGTGCATCACGGTCCAGAGCCAAGATCCAAAGTTTGGTAGCATTCCTCAGCTTAGCATCGTGTGGGTTCTGATCTGCCATCGGTCATTGCTGCAACTGTGGCTTGATTTGACAAATGCCACTGATATAAAATGAATTATATTTTGAGGTTTCCACTGTTGGTTCCTCTCTGCTTGAGTTTCCAGTCTTTCAAATATCAGAATGGTGGTGCTAAATTTTTTATTTCTGTCCTTTCTGCTCTCTCTCCCCATAATTGGTATAAAAAAGCAGAACACGCCTTGCAGTTTTATTATTGCTTCATAAGCCTTCTGTAAACTCGGTTACAGCATTTCTGACGTTGGTAATTTTTGTGACTGAAAGATATGCTGACTCTGTGTTTGTGTGCAAGAAAAGAGCAAATCTGAATGTATAATAATCCGATGCATTTGGGAGATGTTTGATGCTGTATTCCAGCCAAGTTAATCACTCGTGGAATTAATTTTTGTTGTTATTATTTTTCTTGTCTGACAGGAGACATTAATCTCAGATCTGTAGAAAAGGCCCAAAAATGATCAGAGATCCCCAACATTTCTCAGGCGTCAAGGAAAGGTTTTGAAGGAGAACTGTCAGTTCACAATAGACTGGCAGAAACAGAGACATAAGTTACTTTATTTTTCTTACATAATCAAGAAGTACTCGGGTGATGATTTCCAATTTGTTGAGTATATCAAACCGTATACTATATTCATGAATATAAATTGAGCAGACACAACATAACGTTTTTCAAATAAAAATAACACAGCATTGCTGCTTCTGATAATCCTTCTTTGCCATAGTGACCCTGACTGGCTGTATTTTTCAAGGACAGGATTTTTCTACATCTTCCTTTCCTTTTCCACCTTTTTTAGCAAAATTCTTCATCTCTAACTACTAGCCTCCACCAGTAAGCTCGCTCTCATCCAGCAAGGCTGGGTCGTGTTGCTGCCACATGGGTTATTTCCCATCCACACTCTTGCCTTGTTAGCAGCTTTGCCCTCTAGATCTTCTGGGCTCTGCCCACTTCTCAGTCAGCCCTATAGGAGCCGTGCTGCAGAAAGCCAGCCATGTTGTGGTGCCTCTGAACACAGACAAACAGTAGGCTGGAGCAGAAGCACTGAAGTTTCATCCCTGGGCAGGTACTTCTGAGTTCCTCTTGTGCCAAACGTGAAATGAGTAGGATAAATTATGACACTTAATGTGCTCTAGTTGTAGAGGAAACCTGTCACCTGCTGAGTATACAGATACTGTTCTTGATTAAATAAAGACATCTCTGTATACACCATGCTAGTGGAGCGTTGCAAGGAAAATAAGAGGAAGGGAGGGTGCTCTCCGAGGCACAAATCTGAAGATAAGAAATGTGATCTGAAGGAAAGCTGCCCAGTACGACGGTGATGGCCTGGTGCTGGTGTCCTTGAAATTGAGGGGGAGTGGCCTCAGAGGAAGAAGCTGGCAGCCAGTGGTACCCAGTGTCTGTGCAGGACTTTAAATTGTGCCCTGACATCACCTGTCCCTCACGGTGGTCTATCCCCTCCTGCAGGGCTGCAGGATGTTCGCTGTGACTGAGAATGGTTTTAATTGTGGCCCTAAAAGCAACAGTATACCTGAAGGTGGCTTTCTTCTTGCCAGGTTACCAACCTGTCCTGCCGAACCAGCAGCAAGGGTTCCAGAGCCTCATGGGAATGCAGCAACCTCCCCAGAGCCAGAGCCTGATGAATAATCAACAGGGAAACCAGGTGCAAGGCATGATGGTGCAGTATCCAGCCATGTCGTCTTATCAGGTAGCACAAGCTGCAAGAACTACTTATTTTTTCTTCAGAGAGTGCGTAATTGAATTAAGTTTTCGTGTCACGGAATGGTCTTTATTACTTCATTAGGGCAGCATGTGGCAGGAGGCCTCCAGATAAATGCCCTTTTAAGTCAAATTGTTTTCTCTGCTTCCTGTTTATGTATTCTTAGTACTCCTGATTTTCATTGTGAATTGGGAATACATTAAATGAACTATTTATTACAGCCCGCAGTGCGGGTGAAACTTCACAAAGCACGAAGGAATTATGCTACTTCTTGTGCCAGAAATGAACTGAAGAAATGAGAGACAGAAACACTGTTCTCTTTTTCTGTCTTCTGTTTTTTGCTTTTTTATTTTTTTTCCTGCCAGTGCAGTATTGTTTTCTGTAATAAAATAGAAGGCTTTGCCTGATCCAGTTAAAAATCACTCATCTGTGAAGACTGTTGCCAGTGTCTTAAGAGAGCATCTCACCCTGCCCTTCTGAAACATACTGTAGCCAGAGAGAGATCTGTTTATTGGAGTTAGGAAGGAAGTGGATTGTGTTTTACCAAGTCCATAAATTGCACAGACATCTTCCTTATACCTGGGATCTGTGAGTTATGACAAGAGCACACAAGGCCACCTACAAAGTAGACTGTGCTTAGGTTTCCTGGTGATCCCTCTGGAAAGTTAAGAAGCTCAGTGTTGTTAATTCATTTCCATAAATTTCACTGATAAAGCACCCATTCATCTCTTCCATCAGTTTCCCTGAAAACACCACATCAACCCAGATGGAAACAGAGGAATTTCTTACGACTGTATTTTTCCCTTTATGTCTTCAGATTTAATATACAGAAAAATGTGTTTTAAAGGTAATGAACAGGTTAAAGACCTACAACTTTTCAAGGGCCTAGATATCTTAGGGTTGAGTCTTCCATTTGCATTGGTGTTGGCAATTCAACCTCAGCCAGATCATGGCAGTGCCACTTAATAGTACCAAGGAGCACAGTGATTTCTCGTTAAGCCATCTCTAGCAAACAGAAAGTCCTCAGGAATTAGAACCATTCTGAGCAGCAGAAAAGGACATACTTTGTCTGAGCGTGTCATATACATAATTCAGAAAGAATGAAAACCCAAATATTCAGGACCTACTTGAATTTATTTACTAATTACTGTTTTTTTCAACCTATTTTTCTACCTCTGTCTAGGTGCCAATGACCCAGGGTTCTCAAGGACTGCCACAACAATCATATCAACAACCAATCATGCTACCTAATCAATCAGGTCAAGGAACACTTACAGCCACTGGAATGCCTGTTTACTGTAATGTCATACCTCCTGCCCCACAGAACAACCTACGGTTGATTGCCCCACACTGCCCCTCCAATAACGTTCCAGTTATTTCTGCCAGCTGCAGGACAAACTGTGCGAGCATTAACAATGCCGGGTGGCAGGTCAAGTACTGACACTGTGGCCTAGCGTGGATATACAAGGATAGCGGTGCATTATTTGACAAATATCTCATGGCCTTCAAATGAAGAGGAACACAAGAGAATAATCAGTTGAGGACAGAAGTACTGACTATGCTCAAGTGATTTGCTGCTGGAAAAACCTGTAAAAAACTAAAATAATAAAATTTTGAAAAAAAAAAAATGTTTGCTGGTTAATGGTGCATATTTTTGTCATGTCTGCTAGGTATGCCTTTATAGCTTAGCTAGTGACATGAATTCATTGAGGTAAGATTTTTTCCTACCACTGAACACCACTGTGTAGATTGTAATATCCCTGATTCGGATTAGTTTTGTACTTTGTGTTGAGTTTGTGAAGCTAAAAGTATTTAAAAAAAAATATAATAAAATCACATTGTACCAAAGCTGTAATGGAGATGAAAAAAAAAACGAAAACAAGAATTACTGAATGGAAGGAATAATTTATATACACTATAGAGTTTTTTTTTATGGATATATACTGTATTGTAGTGTTTAATCACAATAAAGCTATTTGACCTCATGGAGAAAGGTCATCTTTCTACCACCTGCTTGGTCTCCTCTCTGTTTCTGAGTGAGTGATCTCTCCTTTGGTTCTCTGTTGTCCTGTTTTAGGTGAGGCTAAGGGAAAAACTATGCTTAATGGGTTTGTGGCAGTTTGGGGAAAAGGCTGAATATCTTAGTATACAGTACCATTACAGCAAAGGCCACTTAGAATTATGAACGTAGACACTCAGAGGTGTCAGGTTACCTTAAACTGAATTTGTGCATTTCCAGTCCTGAGCTCCACTAATGTCACAAACATGATTTGCAGCAGCTCCTACGTAACAGGTTGAACATAAAGCACAGATGTCCAGCAAACCTTCTCTGCTGGCTGTGGAAGGTCAGCTGCAGCTGGTGCAGCAGCCACAGAGCCCAGCACTTCTTCCATAGAAAGAGATACTCTCCCCAGTCATTCCTACTGTAGCTCTAAGACACTTGAAACAAAAGCTTTGCCCACAGATCTGATCCATCACATTCAAGTAGCAGGGATGAAATATATATTTGGGGTTCTGGCTCTTAAATCATGCAGAACATCTGCCAGGAAATTAGATTTTTATTAAAGTTTTTGTGGTGTTTCTCATTACATTCATGTTCACCCAAATTCCCAGCTTGTTCTGATCAATTATTCTGCATTCATAAATGCTGCATGGAGTTCTTCAGTGCTTCTGCAATGAGAACATTTGAGTTGCAAATGTGTTTACCAGACAAGTGTCTGTTGTTTCTCACCTGTAAGCTGCTTTCAGATCAGTTCTGAGCACTTTTAAGACAGACAGCAGTTGTACACCAAAGAATTATGCATATATATCACAGGAAAGCCATGAGATTCTTCTGTGTGTAAAATCTCCATGTGTCATCGTAAGATTTCAGGTATGCTCAAGATGATAGTAGTCGCCAATGCCCTTTGGTCATTGCTAATCTGACTGTGGAGCAGCTTTGTTTTTTCCTTTAAGGGCAGCATTTCCTTTACACGCTTTGGCTGTGGAAGCACAAATTAGAAGAGCTACAACACATACTTAAATATTTTTCTTTTCTATATCATAAGTGTATTTCTCAGGGACAGGTCAGCTTTTTATAAATCTGTCCTAGAGTGTGGGGTTTCTACTGGAATGCAGACCTGTGGGATAGTGAAAAAGCAGAACACTGATTTTTACATAGAATGATCACAATTCATTTGCTGAGAGACAGTCAAGAACAAGAACAGGTAGATAAACACGACTCGCTCTTCAATTAGAGGTGAATCACCTGGGGAGAGCAGACTGATTGAATTCTTTTTCCTTTTTTAAATTGAGACGCAACATTTGAGTTTTGCCTGTGACCCAGAACTCTCATTTCAGACACGCTGCGCTGCATGGCTTATTTGCTTTTTAAGGTTTTAAACGCCATCGAGGGTTCTCTCCTAGCATTCATATAATGACACGTAATTGGATTTGCTGCTGCTGAATGAGTGATTGCAGAACAAATGGCTGTCCTTCCCAGACAGGGCTTGAGTCCAGCAAGAGGGACAGCCAGCGACCTTGGGAAGGACAGGTTGAGCTGGTGGGGAGGGTGCGCAAACCACAGTACACAGTGTCTGGTGTGAAGAGATCCCTTAGTAGTCACTGTATTGAAATCTTGTTTCTTCTCTGAAGTATTACTCTAACCTCATCAATCTTCCTTTGCGTTAAAACCAAGTGAGCTGCCTGGTAAAAACCACCTCCCCTCAGCATCATACATCAATGGGCCATAGATTGACATGGTGGCAATAGGGAAGGGAGTCAAAAAGCAAAGCCTAGGAGTCTTGCTTCTGTTAAAACACAATTTCCTCACATCTTTATGCCTCTCCGTTGTTCACGTCCCTGTGGCAAACAGCATATCCCATGACTGACCCATCTCTCTGCTCATTCAGTGAGCAAAGACGCAAACAGCTGTGGGGGCAGGGATTGTCCCAGCCTTGTGCAGAAGCACTCACTCTGCAGGAGTCAGAAACCTTTCTGCTCAAGGGTGGCTTTAATTTGCTATGTAAATGGAGCAGCTTTGGGAGGAGGTCACAGCCACTAACCCAACACGGCCTACATCCCATGATTGTCTCACTCTCCAAAGAGTTTGAATCTCCTTAGGCATAAGATGAAACCAAATTTGATCTCCCTTGACTATGGAAAATGCCCTAATTAGTAAGGTATCATATACATGGGGGACACATCTCACATGGTGGCGTGCGTAGGTGCTTTACTCTGGAAGAATTTATAACTGAAGAATTACAAAGCAATTCTGCTTCCACATCGAGTAAGGTACAAAAATTTACCTCTGATTTAATTCTTACATCACAAAATTATTTTTTAAGCTTTCCTAAATTTTGTTTTTGTTACTGAAAATATTCTGTGTGGGATTGCTTATCAGCTTTCTGCTATTAAACTAGAAATATTTCAGTATTAAGCCACTGGCAGAAGGTGAGGAAGAGAAAAAAAGAAAAAAAAAAGAAAAGTAACTTGTACATAACTGTACATAATTGCTTTGTAGCTGTGTTTTGCTTTCTCCTCCTTTTTTTAGATTTTGGAGCTATGGCAAGTTCTCCCATGGCCCAGTATATATTTTATGTGCCACTTTTTTTTGTTGTTGTTCTTGTTTTAATTCTTTATTTGCACTGAAAAAAAACCCTTAAAGGAGTATATTCTAAATGAAGTGGACTGTATCAGAGGACACTGCTCAGACTTTTGGATGAGTCTAGCTCATGTGAACTGTACATCCTAACAGAAGACAGACACCATCTGCTATTGTTTTGCCCTCTTTACTATACAATAAGCCAATGATTTCCTTCTAAAACTGTATTCCCTTATGTTTCCATTTAACTCTATGTGAGTTATACTGAGAAAAAAGTGCATAAATTACCCCAGCAGCAAGGAATTGCATAGGGAGTATGCTGAGAGCATCCCACCCTGCCTCCCTAGCTACCTTGTAGCATGGCAGCACATGCTGGCACCATTGGGTGCTTGAATGCAATTTCTCCGTCAGCATTCCTGACATTGATGCAAAATGCTCATTGATCAGTGTCATTTAAGCCCTCCTGTCCATAAAGCTGTAGAACTGTGGCATGTGATGCTCCTTCAGGGTAAGTGAATTCAACCAGAATCTGCCACCTTACTGGCAGCCCCATCCTGCCACAATGGCACCTGCAGCTCTCACTGCGCACATGCTGGGGATGAGCTGGCACCCCAGTGTGGGTCCCACTGCAGACAGCAGGGACAGCAGTACCAGTTACAGGTTCATAAATTGAGAGGTGATAGATAATACAGTTCTGGAAAGATGTTTGAGTAATACACCTTCTGGAAATAAAATTAATCAATAAAAAACCTCTTCAGTTGTCACGTCTTTTTAGTCATTAATTCATTAATTCATTCATTTAATGGTGAAATCTCAAATTAAATCTGTATTTTGTCTCTCAAAAGGAACTAGAAGCAATGGCTCTGACATCAATCTGATGGTTTTCTGCAAGAATCAGAGTCTAGATTCTTAGCTTAGGCATAACACAAACTCCAAAGTGTTCTTTCATTCTGCTTTACACCTACTTAGCCCTCCTTTGGATGCTCTCTAACGGCTTTATGTCCTTCTTAAATTGTGGTGCCTCTTAGACCTCATTTAAGGGTTGACTGCCACTGTGGAAGGATCTGTTGATGGAGGTTTGTCTGTTGTGAAGTTCCTTCTCTGTGAACCTAGATCCTCAGAGATGGGTGAGCACTCATTTTCCTTCCTTTTGTGACACCTCCTTGTTTGTGCTGGTCTCTGCTTTTACAACCTTTATGGCCACTTGCACTTAGCCTAGGGCCTATTTTTTACAAATCATCCTATCTTTAACACATGCTTGTCATACAAGGGGAAAAAATAAAAGTTGTTTCTGGTGTAGGACATCATCATGTTCTCTCAGGCAGTGGCTATGAGCTCAGTGCAGAAGATCCCCACTTCTGATTGAATTTCTGCCCCTGGCATGGCTTAAGGATTGACTTCCTGACTGGTTCCTTATGTTATTCTTAAAATTGAATATAATGAGCTTGTGTGGCAGTGGACTGATGGTTAAATAATTAAAGCTACATAGTGTTTCCAAGGTTGGTTGGTCCCACATTCAGTAAGCATCATGAAGTACTGCTACACCTCTGTATGATTTTTACTATTACGATTTCGGTAGAATATTGCTAACAATACTGCCTTCCAAAACATGGCAGTGGGGGGAGGGAACGACAAACCCTAGTTCTCTGGCTCTTCACACAATGTTTTACTAATCATGGAGGGAGAAGATTTCTTGTTACCTTTCCTAATACAAGGACAAAGAGAAATAAGAGAAATAAAATGCTTATTAAAACAGGAGTTTCCGAAACAAAGCTTTTTTTTTTTTTTTTTTTTTTCTCATGGATTATGTAAGCAACCTGTTCCATTGCTTGCTGTAGGATGTTAGGCTTGGCATCAAATATGGGGGGGGGCAAGATGAGAGAAGGAAGCTGTACTGAAGGCTGCTAGATACAGAGAGCCAGTGTACATTGCACAGAGGCAGAGAACAGCCTAAAGAAACATCATGTAACTGCCCTACTCGTAAACCCTTCTACAGATGCTGTTACAGATGACTGGCAATGAGCCTCCAGCCTGACTTGATACAGCAGTTCTCTAAAGCAATACTCATCACCCAATTCTTAATAAACAAATTAAAAAGCGTTGGTATCATCTGGTATCATCATGTAACAAAACCTGTAAGAATCAGGAGGAGGAAAGTCTAACGTGAGCTTAATTTTCTTTCATGTGTTTAGTGTCAAATGCCTCTGACTGTGTGAATAACCATTCCTGGCCTTGTGCAGCAGCTTGTTCTGCTGCTCAGAGAGGGGTGTAATGCCATGCTGAGGATGTAATAAACCTTCCAGTGGGAAGTGCCTCATGATAGCTTTCCATCATCTTTTATTTCCTCTCTGTAGCATGTAATTGTTCGTTAGCTTTGTAAAGAGTAATTATGTTTGAGCAATGCTTTTGTGCTAAGAGGTTTTTCCTTCAGCTGATATTAATTGAAACACTTTTTCAGGTGACTTTATTTTTATATAATCTGTAATTTTAGGTCAAATGTCCTGGCTTTTCTGAGCATCTGATATAGTTGCTACTAAGAGTGTTTTTTACAGTGCTTTGTAATTGACTTAACAGAGGTTAATTGATGAAGGCATTGCATGAGTAAACTGCAGCGGAGTACTTGAGATTAGCTTTCAGGCTGAAGAACAGCAGGTGTCCTAGGTAAACTCATGGATGGCTTGCTGGAAAGCAGAATTGAAGTCATCTTTCCATTTTCACTGACAGAGATCAGCTGCAAGCTTGCTTGTGCATCATGAAGCACTGAACCTTAGCTCATCCTTGTGTATCTGAGGAATAGTTTTAAGGGCTATGGATTTAGGAAAGCAAGGTTAAAAAAAAAAAAAAGCTTTATGTTATGTTGTGGGTGCAGTTTTACAAAAGACAGTTATAAAAAGGAAATGTAAGCACAGGACAATGTTACGGTCAAGATAAACTCTCCCCAGCTGAGAAATTATCTCCATTGAACTCTACTAAACAAATCTCTAGAGGAATACTTTGAAAGAGTCCCCTCAAAGAGCCCTGTGCATCCTGAGATAAAAAGCAGACTTCACAATTCCTAAGACTACGTAGTTTTTTTCCAACTCAAAGGGTGAAATTCACATTCAACCCAAAGTGGGCTTGAATCAAGGCACTTAGAGAAGCCAGGTTTAGCTTGCAAATCTACACCAGATCACCTCCACCATAATGAAGAGCTACCTTTATCTTCCTGGGAAATATACGTGAAATCCTTTGGCAATTTTGCTGACAGCAACTGGCTCAGTCAGTGTGATAGCACAACCGTGTGCATTGATAGTAGACGAGACTGGAAATTTTGTATTTAAGTCCCACTGACTTCAATCCCACTGGAATCAAATGCTATGTCATAGGGGGATAGATGGTGGGAGATAATATCTTCTGTGGATATATGAGTAAAAACACTCAAAGATGAAAAAAGCTGTATATTTTTTTCTGAAGCCTTTCAAATAAAAACACAAAGATTTTATAAAATCTCCTGTGAAACTGTGCTCCTGTTTTCCATAATCAGTGCTGCTGAGGGAGTGATTTAGTAATGGGACACAGTGAAGGAGATCTGTGGTCACAGTATAATCCTTTGATATGTTAAATTTCATGCAGTTATTTGGACACCAAATTATCTCATCTGATAGTCAAGGAGAGAAAAAATTGACATTGAGTTCAAATCTTAATTGGTAAATTTTGACAAATTCTGGCTCATATCCGATAGTGAAGGTTTCTACAGGAATTAAAAAGAAATTACTTTCAGCACTAGGGATGATACCATCAGCCGTGAAGACCAGGAAATTTAATCTTAGTCTAGATATTTGTCTGCACGTACCTGTATGTACATATTTGTATGGAAGCAATAGATATTTGTAAGGTTCTTTGAAATACAGGTCAGAGTGATGCACATATACCTGCTTGGTGCATTGCTTTAACAGTAAATGAAATGGAGCCCCACCAGCATCCCTGCTGTGGAGCCCAGAGCCTCCCTGTCCAGAACCCCCATTGAGATTCAGCTCCTGACTGCACAGAAGGAATACAATTGCATGAAATTCATGTGCAGCACCTGAACCACCCTCTTGTATTTTGTATATGCTCATGGCTGCTCTTTTTTGTTTCATCTACACAGAATAAGTGGCTGGGCTGTGCAACGTGCTGTACCTCAGCACTGCCACATGAACCCACCATCCTGCTTCCTACCAGGTGTATGGCACTGCTGGGCAGCACATCCCCAACACTATGGTGTTTGATGACTCTTTTTTTGGCACAGAGATTGGAAGAGCATCATTACAGGGCTCGCTGCCTTCTTCTGCTGGGAATGCATGTTTGGGAAATGACAAAGTGGTCCAAATTATATGGAAAACACTCAGGCAAATCTGGACACTTGGATAAATCTGGAGCCTTCTTGCTGTCCTGGAGGTGGAGAGGGGAGAAAAAATGTTCTGTCTTAGGTATTTCATGTGCAGATTTTTATCTCCCCAGTCTACCGGGACTGAAAGTTTATATATAGCTGGCATGTGGAGGAAGGAGTTACTGCTGATGTGCAAATAAAGATGTTGCAGACATCAGAGCTGTCACACTACAGTGGAATGAGCTCTGGACATGAAGCATTCATACTGCATTGTAAAATTTTTGATCTAAGAGTTGTCCTATCATTTATTCATGTGCTTCTCTGCTCCCCTGGACAGGAGCTGTATTTTTTCAGAAGGCTGCCTCGTGCAACAGCAGATGTTTGGTGGTATAGAACTAGAAACATTGCCTCTCCTCGCTTAAGAAATAATTGGGGTTTGGATCTAAGTAATAATTTTTTTTTTTTTTTTTTTTTTGTTTCGTTTTGTTGAGTGGGAAGGCTGATTGCCTGAGCAGGTGTATGTATCTGTTTAGCATAAATGTCTATAGGTGAAGGTAACTCACACAGACTGAGGATGAGTGTGTGAAGAGAAGCTGCAATTTTTTCAAACCATTCACCCAGTGCAGGTCCCTGACGGTAAGGCTGTAATTTATGACCACCCTTTGTCATCAATAAAGCAAGAGGATTTAAAATAATAATAATAATAATAATAAAACCAAGGAGCAGTGTTTAACTGTAAAGATAGCAGTGACTGCTTAAAAAAGTAGAAAGGAATACACCTTTCTATGAGAAGCTGGCACCATTAGAGCCAGTCCCAACTGGTGCTGCCTGAATAACACACGTCCCTCTGCGGCTGCTGCCTTCATTAGGGGAAGAGCTATTGCAGCAGTTTTTCACTGTGAAGACAAATCCTTTGCAGAGAGCGCAGTGTCTGAGGTGGAATAGATGGCTCATTTAAGTCCCAGCTCCTCTCTCAACTGACAGAGGGGATCCAAGACAATTAATGCAGCTCAGTGTCCAGCTCCCAGACAGGGAGATGTGGGATAAAGAGCATTGAGGAAACAGAAACCTTTCCAGGGAAACCGATGACCGCGAGCACTGTCTGCTGTCCCTTGTTAGTACCCACTCTTTGGCCACTCAGTATGTTCTACTGGGCTGTATTACAGAGCAGTGTATCCCAGGGATTGTAGCTGGAGAGAAAAGGCCTGAGATGCTCTCTTGCAGAATGACTTGTTTTCTCAGAATTAGAGCTGTGGAGGGGCCAAGGGAAAGATATGGCGTGTGTTCCCTGCCTCTGATAGAGAGCAGAGCCCTTTTGATTCCATGCACAGTGAGTCCCAGAGACCCTAGAATCCCACCCATGCTACTTCACAGGCCACTGTGTTTCTTCTCAGCAGCCCTTTATCTGTGCCTGGCATGTTGGCAAGCCTGTTCCATAGGGACATGGTGACTGGCAGCCTGTAAGAGCTTCTAGTGCCCACACCAGCCCGTGCTGGAGGTCCAAACCTGAGAGTAGATCCCAGTGTTGTTAGTGGCTTACAGCTAGTTGAGAATGCCGTTGGCAGGCCCAACTGCCCCAACAGATGCACATTCCTGTCAGTCAGCTACAGTCACATCCGCACTTCATTTGCAAATAGTACCTGATGCCGACAGCCCCAGACACACAGTGATGTGACCTTCTGGTTGCTTGTGTGGACCGAGCCAGCCTGGCACCTGTAAGGCTTGTGCCTCCGGTACAGTGGGCATGCTATTCAGCAGCCTGCTGCTGCACTCGGTCCCAACGCTTAATGGACTGCAAGCCAGGGGGTGGGCAGCACCAGCACATACCTTTGCTCAATGCTTTGGGTGCTACAGTATGTGGTAGCAGCATTTTCTTTCATTTCCATCCTGTTGCTATAGAAATAGGCTGGACATGTATGGAAGTTGCATTTGCCTGAAATTAAGTCCTTCTGAAAAGCTATCTAATTAAAATCGTGTTATGTTCCAGTTTTCTAAAGTCTCTGCTATCAGTGCACGTACAATAGTGCCAACAAGGGCAAGTGTAAATAATTAGCTAATTGAGTATTGCTTGAGAGTGCTTTTCATTTACTCATTCATTTTATTTATTTCCTCGTCCTCATGCGTGTTTTCTCAGCTGTGCATTCTTCTTAAATTGCCATTGCCCATGGAGAACCAACAAAATTAAGAGAGGGGAAAAGTTATTCTTTGAGCTTTGTTACCATCTCTGAACTTTGCTTTGAATTGTGTAGATTTTAAATTCACTGTTTCCTAAACTGATTTTTTTTCTTCATAGCAGTCTTCACAGCTATAAATGGTCTTGGAAATGGAACGTGATATTAAAAGTACAAAAACACAGGAAAATATATTTTACCCTTATCATAACTATCTTACGTACTTCTGGCACTGAGGTTAGCTAATATGCTTTCCGTTATGAGACATTAGGTACCAAACATGATTATTGCATTTTTAATTGGCACATCCTTTAGTAAGAGTGTTCTGCTTGTGCGTGTACATCCAAGCAGTCCTTTGTAAAACATGGGTGGGCAGTAACATTGCTGTCTCGAAAGTCTGGTGTACAAAGCCCTTGCAACTCTTTCTTTCACACAGTGCAACATGAGTGTGAGCTATAGCTGTGAGCCTTCTTTGAGATATCACTGCTTTGCTGTGCCCTTCTGTGTGCACAGATTCAGCTTCTAACACATACTAGTATCTAGAAATAGCTGTAGTGGCACTGATATGTAGGAAAACGAGGATTGTTTGGGGACTTGGTATTGTGGAGCTTTGCAACTGCAGTCTGTTAATCTCTCCTTTCCTTCTGAAAACCTTAACATTTCTACCCTCTTTCCAGGGAACTGCTGATCATGTAGGAAAATGCAGTTCAGTAGCACCAGATTCCTGCTAATAACTTTCCCAGGTGTTTCACAATATATTCCCAGTGTAAGGAGGTCAGCTTCATCAGCTCTTAGCGGGTGGACACACTTGGGATAATGACTTTGACCAAGACTGTGCAGCAAATTACCAGGCAATTAAAAAAAAAAAAAAAACCCAGAAGAAATGCAAGGGAGATACAAATATTCTCTCTGAAGCTGATGTTAAAGCTAGGAGACATCAGTATGGCAATGCTTGAGGCTGTAATGAATTCCTCATAGCAAGTGTTGAAAAGGAAGGTGCAGGATGAATCCCATAGGTAGGATTCATGCCTTGCTCATTCAGAGCAGCTTAACTTCAAAGGCAAGGAGCAAGATTAGTGTGGTTCCCCCTCCGCTTTTTCTTAATGTATATTTTAGCTCAATTAATTTTTCTTTTTCCTAAGAGGTACTTTACAGGCCTGATGATACGTTGGCAATGGGCTAAATCCAACTCAGCCAGGTTATAGAAACTGACTTTTCAGGTGCCACAGATTTATATATATGTGTGCGTGTGTGCACTTGTTCTTTTTGTTACCATTGAACTACAGTTGTCCAAAGTTTGGAGTGCAACAGAGCCTGGGAGAAGTGAGAAAGCACAAAAAAAAGGTGATATGTGATATTTTTTCCCACTTTTTAACTACCACAGCTCTAGTGAAACAAATCAAATACAGATTTAAAACTTCCCTGCTTGAACTTCTCTTTCCCTTCCCTCTCCCTGGGGTTTCTGTTTTAGAGCTCTTGAACTGATTTGTTGAGACAGATCAAAGTATAAAGTATTTCTCAGCTGGTCTTAGTTCTCTCACTGGATTTTAGTGGCAGGAGACAGGCAGCTCATTACAACTGGGAGAGTGTTCCAGTGAAAACAACTTGAGAAAAATAAGATTCTGCTGGAGCTGTAGTCCAGTCTCACCATCACAGAAGCAAATTATTTTAGAATGAATAAATAATGCCACACTGCTCCTCGTTAGGATATAAGTCTAAGTATTAACATGATGTTAAGTACATCTGAATGACCCTGTTTCTGTCTGGTACTGTGAAGTCTATGAGGCGCACCCTAGGCTTGTCCAATTTCAAGCATGTCTCCCCCATGCTTGTTCCTTTTCTTCCATTTTCAACAGTGTTTTAGTGAACAGAGAGGAAGGGGAGGAGTTCTGCTCAACAACTTGTCAGCCTTCTCTGAGTGCCAGCTGTGTTTTCTAAGTCACCAAAGGGACAGGTGTGTTTGCACGGTGCTAGTGAATGGGGCTCTGTATCCTGGAGCACATTAAAAAGCAGGTTGAGGGAGGTGATCCTCCCATTCTACTCTGCCCTGGTGAGATCACATGTGGAGTACCGTGCACAGTTCTGGGCTCCCAAGTTCAAGAAAGACAGGGAACTTCTAGAGGGAGTCCAGTGGAAGGCCACAAAGAGGATGAGAGGCCAGGAGCACATCCCTTATGAAGAAAGGCTGAGAGCTGGGACAGTCAATCTGAAGAAAAGAAGGCTGAAAGGAGATCTCATCACTGTTTATAAATATCTAAAGTAGAGGAGTCAAGTGGATGTTGTCAGACTTTTTAGTGGTGTGCAGTGAAAGGAAAAGAGGCAACGAATGAAAACTGGAACACAGGAAGGTCCATTTGAACATGAGGAAGAACTTGGCTGTTGTGAGGGTGAGAGAGCACTGGAACACGTTGTCCAGAGAGATTGTAGAGTCTCCTTCTCTGAACATATTCAAAACCTGCCTGGACACTCTCCTGTAGGGGGCCTGCTTTAGCAGGGGGTTGGATGAGATGATCTCAATTTCTGACTAATTTTTAAGTGATTGGTGTAACTCATGGGTGTCCAACATTTTGGCTGCATTGAGAGAAGAGAATTTGTCGTGGGCTGCATAAAAATACAAAATTGAGTTATGGTATATAAGTAACATTTAGTTTTTTTTTATTAAAACGTAAAAAACAGTAACAAATGCATAAAGCTAGTGGGATATTTGACTTAGTTTTTCTGAAACTAATCCATCAGTGTCTGGTTCAATGGAAGTGGTTGCAATTTTCAGCAGTCTCTCAAGGTGTTCATTGGTGATTTTTTTGGTGAAGTATTACTCTTTCTGTGATTCATCCCTGAAAGTAGTTATTTACAAATGTACAGAAATGTACTTGCCAGAAAGCAAGTACATGAACAAGGCATAATTATAAAACATGGGATATTTTTTTCAGCTAAGATAGGTCTTACAAAATTCTAGTGAAGAGACATGATGAAATTTTTTTGAGTTGAATGTCTGATTGCAACACTACACATTCAGTGTGAAGATGTACAGGCAATGTATTTATTTGTACTGAAAATTGAATTGCAGATATAAAAAAAAAAGGAGATTTTTTTTTTGAAATCTTGAAACTTATTCTCAAATTCCTTTATCAATACTGAAAGCACAACTGCTTTTGTTTCACTGTTCAAAGGACTGAGTTTAATCAGTGTATCAAAATGCATAAAATTATTTGCCATAACTTGAGCTTGCCTTAATTTAAGTTTCATTTTGAACTCTGTTACGGTTTGAAACATAGCACAGATAAGTTGATTTTCATCTGGAAGACACATGTTTAACTCATTTAAGTAAGTGGTCAAATCTACCAAAAATGCTAAAACTGTGGGCACTTTTCTTTTTCAATTTCTGGCACAAATGTTCCTTTTGATTCCATAAATGAGTTGATTTCATTTTGCAAACTATAACACCTTTTTAGCACTTGATCCCATCTTAGCCACTTTCCTTCTGAAAAGTAAACAATGCCCTCATAATCAGCATCCACACTTTTAAGAAACTCCTGGAACTGGCCATGATTCAATCCATTGGACTTCATGAAATTCGCAGTTCCAATGATGATTTCATAGAATCATAGTGGTTGGAAGGGACCTCAAGAGATCATCGAGTCCAACCCCCCTGCCAAAGCAGGTTTACTACACCAGGCTTTTGCATGTTAATTTTTTTTTTTTATGTATGATGCAGTGATATTTCATCAAACAAGAGCTGCCAGTGGCAATTGCATTCTCTTCTATTAATTTTATAAGTCCTTTTTTTACCATCACTGGTGCACCACAGAATTATAGAATCACCCAGGTTGGAGAAGACCTCTAAGCTCATCCAGTAGCTGTCAGTAGCTATACCAGCTATATTGACAAGGGTTAAAGACAATTGCTTTAATGTAATTTTTACTGCTTTATATATATCAAGAGATTTAGTTGTGTTTTAAAGTGGCAGCAAAGCAGCCATTTCTTCAGTGGCATTATGTTTGTTATCAGTACCTCTAATGAAAATGACAAGTTAAGCCATATCTGTACCATCAGTACCTTCATCTCTAACCAAAGCATAAAATTTGAAATTAACAGCTCAACTCTCCAAATTCTTTTTGATATTTTTTCCTGTTTCTTCAGTTCACCTGCCTACAGTCTGGTGAGAAAGAAAATCCAATTTTTTATCAGGGCACATTATGTCTGCCACACTTTCCAAACACTGCTTAATAAACTCACGAGCAGTAAATGGTTTGGGTATCTTTGCAGTCAGATTTACTATCACATAGCTAGATTTTCTGACAGTCTGTTTGAATTTTGACTTTTTTTAAAAGCTTTTGTTGAGATGACAGACTTTTTTTTATTTTTCAGTTCCTCTATTTTGTATTTACGAAGCATTCCTTGATATGCATCAAATGTGGCAGCATGTTTCTGCAGACTGTATATTTTCTGATTGCGATATTTGAAAACTGGCGCAGTTTCCTTACAAATTAAGCGCAGTGCCACATTATTTGTCTTGACAAAAGACATGTGGCCCATGGGCCATGAATTGGACATGCCTGGTGTAACTGAAAGCATTGCAGAGCCCAGGCCTGTCGGCAACAAGCTCCAGCTCAGAGAAGGCAGGCAAGGAAACTGCGTCTTACTGCAGACCATGTGTGAGCTGGACAAGCTTTCTGCCTTTACCTCCTGCCCTCATCCTTTCCCCCAGCACACAAGCCTTTAGCAGTCCCAAGACATTTTAAAAAGCTCTGTTTTAACCAAGGGTCAATGTCATGCTTTGCTTACAGCTGTGCGTGGTGTTAGGGGTGAGGCAGAAGGAGTGATGGCTGCGTCATTCAGAAGCAGAGCTGGTCTATGAAGGTATCCTATAAAAGGGAAGGTCATTCAAAGGATTTTAATTTAAAAAGCAAAAAAAAAAAAAAAAAAAAAAAAAAAAAAGAATAGAATAGAATATAGAATAGAATACAATAGAATATAGAATAGAATGGGAAAGAGAAGGGAAATGACCCAGCCAGGACCATGGTTTGGTGGCAGAGATTTCAGGTCTCCTGACTGCCACATAATAAAGCCCAATTCTGAAATACATTTGAGGTGTATGCGGCTTAGCAAGCACTTTGAGACGCAGCGTGCAGGAAGCAGAATGTAAATGTCTTTAATTGGAAAGGGATTCTCCTCCTGAGGGCTTGTGCTTCTGCCTAAATGCATCCTGATACAAATTGTAGGCTCATTTCCTCTTCTTCATGTTAAACAGAAGAAAGACAGAGAAAGTTATGTTCCCATAGAGAAAGGTAACTACACTATAAACCAGCAGGTGATAATTATTATGAGTGGCAGGACTGAGCATTTTAGCCAGGTATGGCTAGAGCACAGCAGATTTTGAGAAAGGAGGCAATGGATACTGATGCTGGCAGAAGAGAGATCCTCACCAAGGTGGGGGTGTGGCTGCATTTTGAGCCAGTGGAGTTGGCCCCATTTACACAAAATATAAATTTTGCTCACATTCTGAAGAAACCTTTCTTGCTGAGTAAATCAAGATGTGGGATGGAACAAGGTCTTAGATGGTCCTTAAAATGGGACATTGTCTTGTGTCAAGTTCTTGCAAGACAAAATGAAATCAGGCTGTGTATTGTCAGCCCAGATGCAGGTCCTCTCCAAAGGAAGGACCAGCAAAGCTGTGGTATGAATGTATACTCCTGAAGAAGGGCTGAAAAACATCAAGTTTCCTCTCTACCCATTTCAGGCAGCTTTCTGTGAAATTAAATTTTCCCGACAAGGTTTGAAGAACATAAACAATATCAAATCTCTCAATGAGGATGTATTTGAAAATTCTTTCATCTGCTGTAGTTCCATAGCATAAGAATGGCCTTACTGAGATTTTCTGTATGCTAATGCCATCCTTTGACAGCTCATTCATCTCAACTTCCCAGCATGTTCTTACACAGACTCGCATATTAAGGACCTCTGTGGGGCTTGTGAGAACCATCATTGGCACCCTCTTGGGCACACATGGAATAGCTAAGCAGAAACAAAAGCATCATGAGGGTTAGTGTTTTTACTGTAAATATGAAACGTAGCCTGAAAGAGACCTTCTGTGTTACTGAATCCTGTTCAAGACACTGTCACCCTGCTGTGTTTACCCATGCATGACCATAAAACCATACAGATATTTTGTTCCCCTTGCCCCTGTGTGCGTGGTTTGGAGCCATGCCCATGCAGCACTTTGAGGCCTCCTGATATCCTACCATCTGGCAAGACTTGCTGAAGTTACTGCAGAAAAAGAGATTTGGGTACCACATGGATGATGGGGCCTCTGTAGCAACAGGGTGAATCCATCTCTCTCGCTTCCTACCTGTGTTTCATAGCTGATGTTCAGACATCTCAAAGGCACCATTTAAACAGAGCTGAGGAGTTTAAGGCAAGAAAAGCTATGTCAGAGACCTGTGCCTGGTTCGTGATTTTTTGTTTTATCCGTAATGACTTTGCCAAGCTCAGGATTGGTCTGTGTGCAGCACCCTGATGTTTCCTGAGCGTTTGCAGTTGCACAAACCTTTCTGCTAGCGGATGCAGAAAGGAACAAAAAACTTAACTAGAGGCAAATGTTTTGGTGTCCCTACACAATCCTGCTCCAGTCTTACAGGAATTCTTCAAAACTAGAAAGAGCTTGACAGACATCTTATTCTACTGGTGTGCTTTTGCTCACAAACTAAAACTTGGATCAGTTATACCCTACAGATGAAGTCCAGGCACAAGATCTCTATTGCCTTGTGTATCTCTGGCATCTGAGGATTTGTGATTGTTTGGGATCAGTTTCTGTGTTGATGCAATAGAGACAGGCTTTTCTACTGTCGTAAGTGGGGGTACTGTATAAATCTGGTTAGTTCTATGACAGGATAATGTGTGTGCTGGGGAGATCAAACTGAGTAACAGTAGTACAGAGTTCCTGTGTATCCCAAAGCTGTTCCCTGCACCTGCACAAAGTTGGGCCCCTACTTTTGCTGCCTGGTTTCCTTGTCTTCTTAAAACAGTTCATAAATACCTCAATACAGATTACTACTAGTATATGGCCTGATATTCATGACAGGATTGTCCTCAGTCCTTCAGCTATTGCACATTCAAGTTCCTGCTTCGTATAGCCCTTACTGCCTGCTCCTATTTGTTTTGCCTTAACTTGGCTGCCAGGAAGAGCCCATCAGTATCAGCAGTTTACTGGTGTATGCATGAGTGGAGAATGAACTGCAGTTGTGGTGGGCTGCTAGTTTTTCCTACCCAGAAGGTTCTTTATCTTCCTTTATATGGGAGCCAAAGAGGAGACACTATTGCTTCAGCAATATATGAGGACTGCTCTATAATTTTTTTTTAAGTTGGCCCGTGATGTCAGAGGTGGATGCTGTTTTGGCAGTAGGGGTTAAACCTTCTTTGACAATAGTATGTTACATGTTATTGCTGCGTGACAGATGACAGCAGAGGAGCAATCTGACAAAATGATGTCTGGAATGGACATGCATCTGAAGCAAAGGTGTGTCTCTGAATTCCCTCATGTGAAAAAATAGCACACGCTGATGTTCTCTGAGGCATGCTGAACATTTCTGGAGACAAAAGAGCAGTTGTGAGCACAGTGAGGCAGTGAGTGGTGCATTTCAGCAATGACATCATCATAACAGCTGTAAAACAGCAGGACAACTCTGCTGCAGATTCTTATGTGTGGCATGCAGGCTCTTGTTTATGGACAGTGAAAATGCATAGCTAATGGTGGTGGCTATGTTAAAAATGGTGTCTGGCAGCTGAAATTTTTCTCTATCAAATAGTGTTATTGTGCTCTTCATAGCTGTTCTAATTTCTATGGAAATAAATAGGAGGCATTACTTTTGGAGCAAGGTACATACACAATACGAGTGTGTGTTGCCATTCTTCACAGTGCTCTAGCAATGGTGACCTGTAAAGAGCTAGCACATTCTCTTTAGTGAATGTTATTTCTTGTTAACTGTGATATAAAGATTTTTTTTCTCTCTTGCTGGCTCCCCACAGAGTTATGTGGAAGTTTTTGTGTAAAAGAAATGTACTTAAATCATATTGCTTCCCACCCCCTCCACCTTGTAGACCTTGTACTGTGACTAGATCAATAAAAGGGAGAGTCTCTGAACAAGATTCTGTTAAAACAGTGACCTTATGCTTTAGTAGTATTCAGGTGGGTTTAATAATTCAAACACCTGTTTCTGATGTGTCCTGCCCTGTGCAGAGGACTGGCAGATGCAGTTACGATGGCTTCAAAGGCTTTCCTCATAGCTACCAATAGCAATCTGAGCAGTTGCACAAATTTGTACTGGGTGAAACTAAGATGCAGAAACTTGGTCATTTGTGGACTTACTTTAAAGTTGTCAGAGTTGTGAGTAATAGTGAGTTTCTGCCATGTGAGGGCTTGCAGTATACAGCCGATTGGAGATGTCCCAGCAGAATGTTTTCTCATTCATGTCAGAGATTAAGCAAGCATTAGACTGAAAAGAAACAAAACTTAAAATATATATATATATATCCTAACAAAACCAATGAAAACAAGAAGAACAAAACAAAAACCAACAGAAAAGCTCCAAAATCCTGAACAGAGCCCTCTGAAAACAGAAAAGTAGAGAACACACTTCGTATTTTAACTTCAGATACATTTGGTGTAGGATTTTAAAATTCTGGCTTATAATACAGTTTAGTCTGGACTTATTTATGAAGAAGTTGTTTTGGGGGTTTTATTATATCCTACTGACTTTTGTTTAGCTTTTTTCTATTTTTATTAATGATTTAAATCAGAGGTGTTTTGTGGAGTAGAGTCTTCATAAAGATCTTGGAGGTTCTTTGTATGAAGTAGGGTTATTCCTCTGCCTTACTGAAAGAGGAATAGCCATCCAAAAGAGGATGCCACCAAAGTGAAGGCAAAGGACCTTCAGCTCTCCCTTCTCTTTGTGCAAAGGAAGCACTGAGGATGAAGCATTGCTCCTGCAGGGAGCAAGAAAAAGTGGAGGAGGAATAAGCAGCTGTTTAGGACCTCTGCCTCCCTTAGGCAGGAAATCTGCATCTGATTGTTGCAATTCACGGACTGTCTCTTCTGGCTGTGATAGTTTTTGAAACAAGATTCACCTGTGGTATTTTTCTTAGGAGCAATACCACCTGGGACCCTCTTTTTGTGTATAATCTTTTGTACGAGCTGAAGAGTGAGGTTCCTTGTCATACGTTTGTCCTATGACAAATATTATTTTCTTTGAATCTTCCAGCTATGACCTTAGGTATTCTCTGTAGTTGTCATAAAGCAAAAAATGATGATCTATTACTTATCCAGCTGTCTGGTTTATAGGAAATGAGTGTGCCTGTAATTGGGCATGAAGTAATTTAAATTGGGCCATCAAATAGAGTACATCTGTTGTTCTTATTGTTATTCATTGCTCATCAGAGCCACTGATGTTGTATTTTCATTAATTTTTCTATTAACTTTCTCCATCGATGTGATTAAAGATTCATTAATCTGAAGCAAAGAGTAAAACAACCTGCCGCCATCCTGCATGCTAGAGATCAAATCAAAACCATCCTGCGTGTAGCATTAGACAAGAACTAATTCAGCCTGGTAAAAAAAAAATAAAAAATGAGGTATCCTTGAAAACAGATATGTTAGCAAAGGATTAGTGTTCAAATGGTCAAGTCAAACAAGTCATAATAAGGACTATCTTTACACCTCCCCCTCATTCCACTTCTGCCATCTGTGATTTCATAGTTCTTTAGATGGCAGTTTAACTTAGCACCAATTATCTATGTATTTAATTTAGCCACGTAATAGGCAAACATTTCCAACTTGGATAATTTTTATGTGCAGTGTGTTTAATGTATGTGAAGTTTTTATTTATTTATTTATTTTATTCCCTCGTGTTACAGTGAGTCTTTCTGACTCGTTTCTCTTTCTGGCTGCTATCGTCAATGTTGTTTTTAAAAATCTGAGAAGTACTGTGTCTACTAACTTGTAAAGAATGGGAAAATGATGGAAACTCAAGTCAGAATGCTTTTAGACACTGTATTTAGTTACTGTAAAATTTAGGAACCCATTAGTGACTAGTTTTATCAGTACTACTATACAAACGGCAGTCATGCCTTTTTCTTCAGTATAAAACAGTCTTTTTAGTAAACTGATAATGACTATCCTCCTGTTTAAGTCAAACCCTAACCCAAGAGAATACAGCATTATCATGCAATATTCTTAAAAATAAATTAAAACATACATATATATATATGGTCTTTATATTCAATTTTGGGTTCACCTCATATTTAAACTTGTCTTTCCCAAAATCTTCCTCACTCTCTGCCAAGCTAGTTTCATTTCAGTACTTTGAGGGAAATTGATTAAGGGCTGGATGTGCTTTGGCTGAGGGACTGAAACACCCAAGAATAGTGATTTCATTCTCTTGATGACTGTCCTACCTGAAAAGAGGAACTTCTATATCCTGCGGTTGATACCAGCCCATTTGAAACGCTTTAACAGATCATGATTCTCGTGAAGACTAAATATAATTTATTAATGACTCAAAATCAAAATTTCTGCCAATGGGCAGAAACAACTGAGACAAAAGTATGATATATGTAGTTGCATGTTCTATAAATTATCTCTAATTTCACCCATCTAAAAGCTCGTGTCTGTGATACAGATCTCTGGCAAAACTTCAGTTATTGTTTTAGATATTGTTTTTGTTGACCAGGTTGACAAAAATCTCTGAAGAAGTCTCTGCCTTTTTCTCTTTGGGGAGACCATCAGAATCTGTAATTCATACAGACTATATTTAATTCAGTCACTGGGAGAAGTAAGTGAGGGAACTTGTTTTGTCTCCCAGTCTTTGTTCCCAGGTATGTTCATTGTCCCTGTTTAATTTTGGGAAAAGAATGCTGATGTCCTCCAGACATGGCTGATAGAACAATCTTCTAGTCAAGCAGTTGAAAAAAATATATTCTTTGAGTGTTAATTCAGGCTTATGACTGGCTGGGCAGTAATACGACAGTAAACAGACTGTTCTATACAGATAAAAGAGATGTGTATATGCCCTTTGTTCCTCTTTCTTGATAGAGGACATGTATGCTGGTGGTCCAACAACTTTGAGGTGACAGGTCCTGCGTGAGAAAATTCTTAAGTGGGCCTGATATTTAGACATGAGGAGTTATGACATTTTGGAGACAGATCTGTCTGGAAATCAAATAAACCAGGTCATATATAACTTCAGCACCAGCAAAAACTTGTGCTGCGTGAATCGCAGGCACTTGAAAGACTCCTACAATCAGTAGTTGTAACAAAAGATGTGCGGACTAACTCTGGTGAAGTGAAAGTGGCAAGAAAAGTTAGTTTTATATATACCCGTTTACAGTTTTAGTTGATCTGAAGTCTGTGTGTATGTTTTGCATGCAAGCAGAGCTGTTAAACTAGAAAGAATAGTTTAAGACGTAGCATCAAGGAGATGAGATGCAAACAAAATTGTTTACAGCTCTGAGAAAACAGCTAACACTTGGATGATGAAAAGTGAAAGCACTGATTTTAAAAGGAAGTATTGCAGTCAATAGAGATATTGGTTCCCCTAGAGACAAATCAGTGGGAGTTATCTGTATTGCCCTTTAGAGATGATGTCTTTTTAGTCTATCTTGAGGAAAATGCACTATCTGAAAATCAGATGTCCAACTGTGACTCTTTTAACAAGACTATTCTCTAGAAATGTGCTGTCTAAATTCTGGCTGGACCGTTTAAGTCTTGCTGCCTGTTTTCCTTTAATTTATTCTAACTACATAAACACTACGTGATGCAGACAGCTACACTGGAATTTAACATGCAGCCGTGCAGGGAAGGAGACCACCTTGAGGAGTTGAAGCAGGAAGGGCAGCTCAGTCCATAGCTAGAGACACATCAATAAGGGATGAGGTGTGGGGTGAAGCCTGAAAACTAATGCTGACTAGAAATGGTTTCCCCATCAGATTTAAGGGCTTTGAACTTAGCGTCCAATTGTTAGCATGCATAACTTTGTTTGGATTGATTGCTTTTCTGCGTGGAGCTGCAAATGAAAAAATGCTGGGACCTGACATTGCTGTGTTTTAACAGACAGTGAGAGAAGACCTTGAAAATGCTGCATCTTTCACATTCATAAACTCACTTTCACTTCCACTCCCCCATGCTTATACACCCCCCTCTTAGGGTTTTAGCAATCAGATACCTAAACAAACTTGTAATTTGTAACTAAAGCATCAATTACCTATTTCACACAAGGAACAAGGAAGGACTCATGAATTCACAAAGATTATTTTTGTTATTTCCTCAATTGAAAGCAAACTGATGAAATGGTTTGCCCAACTCATTAATGAAGTGAGCTGACCCCTGAAGGTTAATGTAGAGCTTCTGAAAGTGTCAGAACAATGAAAAAAGGAAGACAGCATCAGAGCAGCTATGGCATGTGCAACAACTTCCTGCCTTGGAGCAGAGACAGTTTGGGATGGGATTCAGACTTCTGTTTATCCAGCACTTCCTGAATTCCAAAATAGTTTGTGCTCCAAATCATACCCCTGGTGATAGTGAGCAGCTCCTTTCACCTATTCTCAAATGAGCCACAGGCCTGAAACCTGAGGAGTGATGTTCGGGCAATGCATCATTCAGTGGAAAGAGAAAAAGCAAACCCCATGTAAAATGATAGCTGTTAAATACATTTGGTTAATGGCTCAACTGCAGCGTACAATGAGTCTTTCTCCTCTCAGATATGTTATTTTTACATTGGTGCAATTCTACTATTTGCAGATACTTGAATGATTCTGCTGAATGAGAGGAGTAGTAAGACAGTGCTACTAGTATCGTTTGCCATGTGGTGGATATTTCATGATGTACCCCCAAAAATATCTTCTACGTAAGATATTTCATGCAACTTGAAGTTGTCTGACTTCTTTGTTTAAGGTAGTGACCATCTGCCATTCATGTGGGAAGCTCTATAACAGAGAAAACACCATCCACTTGTTTCTCTAGTGCTGTTGTCCCTAAAAATACTTCTTGATCTTCCGTACCGCAGAAAAAAAGAGCTGAGGAAGTGTTATCTGCTGAGATACAGCTCCTGCTCAAATAACTATTATGGCTGGCTTAATCCAGTTTACAGAAAAAAGGAAGTGGTGTGGGAGCAGGGACAGGCAGCCAGGAGAAGGGAGGTGGCAATGTCTCCAGCTGTTTGAAGAATTTCTGCCATCAAGCATGTAACTGAGGTCTGCAGATAGGCTTTGTAAAGTGCACTTCATGTTGATTTCTGTTTCACTTAGGCTGATGTTCAATGTCGACAACAAGCTGTTCTGTAGTAGCTCTTGTTATTTTCCCAGACAGCACCCTTAGGACTGCGTAAATGGCAGCAACAGGAAAAAAATATTGAGAACATCATTATTCTCTAAGAGAGTTTCTGTTGTTGTTACAGAACATGGAGAGTCTGGAGCTCTGGGACTCATAAAAGTGTCTTTGATTATTAGTTCTTACAATTTAATCTTTTTTTGTTATGTTGGGAATGAGCTGGGATCTTGAATGAAACATGCACTTAAGTTGATGTTATTTCCTCGAGTTTATGGAACACATGCTACAACATGATGAACTGATATAATATGTTTATCTTGGGTGCTCAAAAGATTGGAATAAGCAAGAATTTCTCTCTTAATTCCTAACTCAAATTAAATTTATTTAAATTTTGTTCTAAACTAAGGTTCGTGGTTAGAAAAAACTTCGAGGAAAATACGTTGTTTTTTTTTTTGTTTGTTTATTTGTTTTTAACTTTTGCACATTGGTACAATAGTCTTTTTTTTTTCTTCAAAATTTAAAAATATACTAGCATTCTCTTCTATGCAAAATCCAAATGTAAAAAGTACCTTTTCAATGAGTCAGTCTGCCTGTGTTTTCAGATGTCACAGCTACAGTCTTGAGATAGCTTGTAGTGATGTACTTATTGGCCAGTACTACTGATAGTGTTGTTTTATGATTTTTGTTAATGCTCCAGCTTCATGACCATCAGTGTTGTTTTATGATTTTTGTTAATGCTCCAGCTTCATGACCATCAATAGTTCTGAGTATACCTGTCTCAGAAGAGAAGAACTATATACCCCAGGGGACTTTGTGTTGCTTTGTATTCTTACGTTTTCTGCTCAGATGGTGGCAAGGGAACTATCATCTGTGAGGTGGGACTGGATCTGCTCATGGACACCCCACACTGTCCATAACACCTCAAAACACTAGATGACATTCAATCTCTAACTCAAGAATCAGAGAGTACAACATAAGCCATAGCTGGACTGCAACTTTCTGCACATTCACTCCTGGTCAGCAGCACCTTACTGTTCTTCAGCTTAGTGGGAGAGTATATTGCTGAGTTGCACCACCTTGCCTGTTCAGTTACCAAGGCTTAGTGCAAAGGTTAGCCTGTTGAATGTCTATAAAAAGCAGATTTTTTACTTCTTACAAATTACCTAAGTCCTATATAATGCAGAGCAGTGGAAATGCATCATGATTTCTCCTGTGCCCCTTGCATGCCTTAGAGCATCTTGTGTCTGATTGGTATCAGTGAATCTATAAGAGCGTACTTGAAAATACAGTGAAGTAGTTGTACACTTGGAGGCAAATGAACAGGCTTGTCAGGTTGGACAGATGCTTTTAGGGCTTGTCACCACAAGGAGCTTTGGGAAGGCAAATTTTTTACTTCATGCTATCCCTATCTAAATGAGACTTCAAGTGTGCTGCTGCTCCTCCCATGGGACTGTGCACAGAATTGGGCCCAGATCTAGAGACATGCTGCTGTAGGCTAGTAGTACGAGCTTGCAGCTCATATTTTATGTAAAGTGGTTCTGCATGATAAATCTCTCCTTACAGCTTATTTAAAGTATAGTGGATCTGTACCTTTCATTTTAAGAATGATTTCCATTTGAAGTGGCATTACATGGTACTTGGAGTCTATGAAGGGATTTTCTTCCTCTCTTTGTTTCTGTTTTGTTGTTATTCGCGTTTTCTTCAAGCTAGATGTAGCTACAAAAAAGCACGTGGACAGGGTAATTTACCCATGTCTGTTTACTCCTTGTTTACTACTTCTTTCCTCAACAGTAAGATTGAAGATCTTGCCACTAATGAGATAAGAATTGCTGGTACTTTTGTTTTGCATTTATCACAATTACAAGATTAGGATTTCCCACTGCACTCCAGAAAATAATAAAAAAGAATAGGTCATTTGCTGCAAGTTTGGGAAAGCTGAGCTCTTTCTCTAATTACTGTCTTGAAGCCCAAGCTTTTTTTGTAACACCGCTATCAAGAAAGCTTGTGGTTGTCTTGTCATTTCATTGTTCTGCTCTTTAATGCAAGATGTTTAACTGTTTCATGTTTCAAGGGGCAATATCCTTTGTTTCCTCCCAGCTCCTTCAGGCCTTTGCTGGGAATGGCCTTGGCCCTAGATTCATAGATTCATAGATTCATAGATACATTAGGTTGGAAAGGACCTACAAGATCATCTAGTCCAACCTTCCTCACACCACCATCCCTACCAACCAAGCTACTAAATCAAATCCCTCAGCACCTCATCTAAACGCTTCTTGAACAGTGCTAGGGACGGTGCCTCAACCACCTCCCTAGGCAGGCCATTCCAGTGCCGGACCACTCTCTCAGAGAAAAAATTTTTCCTCAAGTCTAATCTAAATCTTCCCCGGCACAACTTGTGGCCATTCCCTCTCGTCCTGTCATTAGTTACCTGGGAGAAGAGGCCGACCCCCTCCTTACCACAGCCTCCCTTCAGGAAGTGGTAGAGTGCAATGAGGTCTCCTCTGAGCCTCCTTTTCCCCAAACTAAACAATCCCAGCTCCTTCAGCCGCTCCTCGTAAGACCTGTGCTCCAGACCCCTCACCAGTTTTGTTGCCCTTCTCTGAACACACTCCAGCGCCTCGATGTCTCTCTTGTAGTGAGGGGCCCAAAACTGAACGCAGTACTCGAGGTGCGGCCGCACCAGAGCTGAGTACAGGGGGATGATCACCTCCCTGCTCCTGCTGGCCACACTATTCCTAATACAGGCCAGGATGCCATTGGCCTTCTTGGCCACCTGGGCACACTGCCGGCTCATGCTGAGCCGAGTATCAACCAACACCCCCAGGTCCTTTTCCTCTATACACTCCTCAAGCCATTCTGCCCCAAGCCTATAGCATTGCATGGGGTTATTGTGGCCAAAGTGCAGGACCTGGCACTTGGCCTTATTGAACCTCATCCCATTGACCTCAGCCCAACTGTCTAGCCTATCCAGATCCCGCTGAAGGGCCTCCCTACCCTCAGGCAGATCAACACATCCTCCCAACTTGGTGTCATCCGCAAACTTACTGAGGGTACACTCAATCCCCTCATCCAGGTCATCAATAAAGATATTAAACAAGACGGGCCCCAATACCGACCCTTGGGGGACACCACTCGTGACAGGACGCCAGCTGGACTTGACTCCATTAACCACTACCCGCTGGGCACGGCCCTCAAGCCAATTCTCAACCCAGAGAAGAGTGAACCTGTCCACACCATGGGCTGCCAGCTTCTGCAGGAGAATACTGTGGGAGACCGTGTCAAAGGCTTTGCTGAAGTCCAGGTAGACTACATCAACAGCCTTTCCCTCATCTACCAGTCTGGTCACCCAGTCGTAGAAGGAGATGAGGTTGGACAAGCACGACCTGCCCTTTGTGAACCCGTGCTGGCTGGGTCTGATCCCCTGATTGCCATGCACGTGCCGTGTGATCTCCCTCAAGATCAATTGCTCCATAACTTTCCCTGATACCGAGGTCAGGCTGACAGGCCTGTAGTTCCCTGGATCTTCCTTACGGCCTTTCTTGTAGATGGGAGTCACATCGGCAAGCCTCCAATCTTGCGGGACCTCTCCAGATGACCAGGAATGCTGATAGATGGCAGAAAGCGGCTTGGCAATCACCTCTGCCAGCTCCCTCAGCACCCTTGGGTGGATCCCATCTGGCCCCATGGACTTGTGGCAGTTCAGATGGAGGAGCAGGTCTCTGACTGTCTCTGCTGGGATCACAGGGGGTGTATGATGCACTTCGTCCCAGACTTCCAGGTCAGGGCGAGGAGTATCCTGAGGATAACTGGTCTGTCTGTTAAAGACAGACGTGAAGAAGGCATTGAGAACCTCAGCCTTTTCCTTATCCTCTGTGGTTACATTCCCTGCCGCATCAAGTAAAGGAGGGAAATTCTCCTTAGTTCTTCTTTTACTGTTAATATATTTATAAAAGGATTTTTTGTTCTCCTTTACTGCAGTAGCCAGTCTAAGTTCAAGCTGGGCTTTTGCATTTCTAACTTCCTGCCTGCAAATCTTGGCAAGTTCCCTGTAGTCTCCCCAAGTAGCCTGTCCCATCTTCCAGAGGACATAGACTCTCTTTTTCTCCCGGAGTCTCAACAAAAGATCTCGGTTCATCCACACTGGTCTTTTTCCCCTCCGGCTTGACTTACGGTACTCAGGGACAGCCTGCTCCTGTGCCTTTAAGATTTCCGTCTTGAGGAGGGCCCAGGCTTCCTGGACCCCTTTACCCCACAGGAGCGAGTCCCAATATATGTCCTGTATAACAACGCTTAGCAGCAACTATAAGTATCGGTGTGTTATCAACGTAATGGTGTTCAACAAGGTCAATTGCAAAGTGTTACACTCTTAGCTAAGGTCAATCCCAAATACGTGTACAGACTGAGAGAAGCCCTGTGGAGAAGGACCAAGCCTGCAACCAGGCCCCAACCAGGCACAAAAAGGATGCAGAGGTGTGGGAGTAGATCCAGAGGAAGGCCACAAAGTCTGGAGCACCCCTCCTAAGAAGAAGCGTGGAAGCACCCTGAGATTCAGATGTAACTCTGTGCATTCTTCATTATTCAGGGCTTCTTTACCTCATTAATTTGTTCACTATACGATAAACACCACCAAACGCTTTGCATGGTAAGATGGTCAGGAGACCCAAGTACTCAAATTGTTCAAGCCTCCAGCACATACACTGTGCCAGAGAAAAGCTTTGTTTCTATTTTCAGTGTAAAGTTGTTATATGTTATTTTTAAAACCACAAATTAAAGCCTACATGTCGAAGTTTTATGTCATCACTAAGTTCACATTTTTGTAAGATTGCTTTTGAATCAAGATACAGGAAGTGTATTATCACTTTTCTGTCCCTTCCTGTTAATGCACAATCCTTTGTTTGAAGACAAAGGATTCAGTATCTCATGTTTTACTAAAAATAGCAATACTGATCAGCATTCTGAGACCTCTTTGGCTACTAAACTAGGCACCCACTTCTGTTTTGGATGGTGAAATACAGTGTTTCCGTGTACAGTAATCAATGCTGAAGTAATGTTCTTTGCAGTGTCACTTCTGAGAATCCCATGGCTGCTACAACAATTCCAGATACTGTGCTAGTCTCTTAGGTAATCATCTTCTCCTTTGTATCATATACTGGGTTACTTTCTAATTAGGAAAAAAAAAAATGCTATTTCTTATAAGCAAGAGGCTTCTGTCATTAGCATTGTGTGTCTGTCATTGGGCATTTGGTCCCAGATTAATTTATAAGCTGAAGCAGGAGCTGTCTCACGAGCAAATTTCAGTTTTTCCCCTGTCATCATGAAAGCTCTACAATGCTGTCAGGAAGGTCCCACTTCGAAATGGCCTTTAATACTGGTGATTTCTGCTGCTAATCCCTTGTGCTGCTAGGAGATTAGTTTTCAATATGCTCAAATAAGAGCTCATTCGCTCTTTCAGGTCCTAACACTACACAATTGGAATGTAGGTTCTGCTTGCTCTTTTCCACCTGTGGATACCTTAAGCTGAGCCTTACCATGTCTTTTGCTTTCTGTGCTGCTCTGCCACCTTTGGTCTCCTGCTGTCTATTTCAAGTATCAGACTGCTATGGATCTACCTCAGCTTGCTTCTTCCCAATTTCCAGACTGTTTAGATGTCTCCTGTCCATATCTGCCCCAGTTTCTGTATGGCTCTACCGTTCTGTGGCAAAATCTACCCCACTGCTGCCCTGGTCTGTTCCAAGCTCTTGTTCAGTGATGGCCGCTACTAGCTGATACCAGCAGTACATTTTGCCCAGAATCAGCATTAAGTCCAAATACTGCATCAGTGTATCTAAGGAAGGTGTTTTTTGTTCCTTAACCATCTGACCTGGCTTGTACTCTCCTGCTTCCCAAGGAATTTAAGTGGAAAGAGGTTAAGCTGCATTAGGAAATCACCTGCCTTTTAGAAATGGAAATTATTATGCTATGATTAAAATTACTATACTACCTGTTGGAAATGTACCCCAGTGTGCTTTGCATGCAGCTCATATTCTTTGATGTGATCTCTATTTTTCTCTTTCTTGCAATATTGCCTTCAGACATTGGGCTTCCTTTGCATCATTTGACATTAATAATTCTGCAGCTTTGAATAATTTTATTACCTATTACTATGCATTAATGCTAATGAATTATGTAATTTCTATGCCTTTATTTGTTATTGTTCTTCAGTACAATTGAGACACAATGTATTGGTACTTGTAAGAAGCCGCAGAACATTTTTCAACTTGAACTATATTTTGTTGTTGTGTGTTTAGATCTTAAACTTCCCTTGATTTATATGGTTCATCTGATGGTACATTTCTATATCCCTGAGAGACTGTCTAAGAACCATTTCATTTGGAAAATTTACAGATGATGAAACATTTTAAATGTTGTCCAGATTTCCCCAGTGTGTTTCCATCAACTCTGGTGGTGAAGAAATGCAGCAATTCTCAGAAATAGTTTTTGGAGTCATTCAGTAGACATATTTAGAGAAGCATACTAGAGTTCCTCTGCAAGTATCTTGTAGGCACCTTGAAGCCAAAGAAATTATCAAAAAGCCTTTATAGGATTCATCTACATATTAATATTATGTTAACCAAGATATTTCATCTCAAGATTGTCCTTTGTTATTCTGTTCAGATGCCCTGTACTTTTGCTTGTGGCGTATCATGGGATAATAATAATAGCTTCCTGCTTATTCAGAAAACAGGATCTTAAGTCAAACATCTGTTATCGGGCACTTCTTGTCATGTGTGACCCTTATACTGTGAAGACTCTTTTGTTTAATGTTTTCCATTTATCACACAAGACCTTTATTCTGCATTTACTGTGGTATGAAGAAACAGAATGAATCCATGTGCATATAAAATGACTTAATAACTATAGTCATACTAGTCTGAAACAGTAAGGATATGTTATTTTTGGCAAGGGGTAGGAAGAAATAAATTCCTCTGCCATTCTAATAGCTTTCTTGATTTGTTTTGTTGTTGCTTGGTGTCCTTCATAACTATATCATTTGAACAATATTGCTAGTAAGAAATCAGTGTGCTTAGACAATTACCAAAATAGGACAATCCTGTAGGATTTGTTGTATTTGTAGTCATAAATAGAATGAAACTCTGTCTGTAAATGCAACAAAACACTGCCATGAAAAGCCTGGCTACTGATGTTTCCATGCAATTTCAGTTGATAATACCACCTCAGTAGGTATTAGACTTCAGAATGAGTAAAACAATCTGGGCAAGGGAGATGAAGTCAATAGAATTTACTAGGTTATAAGGTTATTTAGGGCTTGCACAATTTGTTTGGCAAGGTCTATTGTCATCTGGAGTATAATCTAACGTAGAAGGCATTTCTTTAAAATAGTGTAAATGATCTTATTTGACTTGACAACTTTATGTTTAAGAAGATCAATCACTTCCTCAACAGTCAGTTTTCCATGAATGCATTCCTTCCTGTGTTTCTAGAGAGCAATGAGTTTGGGTTTAGGACAGATATCTTTTATTCCAAACGTTTGCAGCATAGCTTTCAACAGTAGATTTCTTCCCACGTCCAGAGCAATGAGATAGCATTAGGTACTGGGTCAGGGACCTGGAACATAAGTTTTGAACTACCTCTTAGCTGCCTTTTCCTCCCAGCTAGGATATGCAAGGGCCATTTCCTCAGAATTTGGTATTTGCAGCATCAAACTTTCCTCCAAACTTGCAACTTATCAAGCTATTTATCCTAATTCCTGACCCTTTCAAATTCTCCTGAACTTGCTGTGTGCCTCCATGCTGTTTCTACCAGGCTGCTTACCTCTGAGGACGCATCAGTTGGTTTCAACTAACCTCCCATGGCTTTTGAGAACCACAACTTCTTTTTACTAAAGCTAACATTGTGTTATTGAGTACAGAGCTGGAAACAAAGTTATGAACAAATTTTTAACAATAATTATTAGTACTGTATGACATCTCAATATTCTGTGACAACAGCTAATAGATTTTTTTTCTTGGCAATCCCAGCATCCTAAATTTTTTCATTTGTGAGTCTGAGGAAATAATTGACCTGTTAAGCTAGTCTTAATATTAGCTGTCTGTTCCTTGCAATTTCATCCAACAGCAGTATAGCTGTATTGACTTTACAGTGTAGATTATGATGGCTTGTCTCTTTGCTTTCCTTCATTTTCTCAGGAGTAGAATTTTCTTGTTTCTTTGTCTTGGTTAATCAGTCTCTTTCTCCATATGTTGTAACAATATATATGTTTTAATTTTTTACATGATTAAGTGATTGGTGAAGATTTTCAGAAGGTTTGTAATGAGTTCAGGAAATGAGCTGATGCATTTTGAATACACATTGTAGGGAGAAAGATAATTCATAGTGTATAGCTGTTTGTCCTTGAACATGCTACTCCCCTTGTGATTTATATTCCCAAGCTCAAATATCCTTCTCTTCAGTGAGAACTGCTCTCCTTCTCTTCCCAAGAAACTCTTGAAAGACCAAGGGAGTTGCAAAGTTAAATGAACTTGAAGAAGTCTTTTTTTGTTCTGGTGCAACAGAAACCTGGTTCTTTCAGCTGAAGCTGTACTTTAGTGCAAGCAATTAAAACATCTGTCAGCACTTGACAAGGTGTACTGCTTTAACAGTGTAATCATATCTACTTATCCATCTCCCTGAACTTCTGCTGTTTCCAAGAGGAAGTTACATGGCTCACACAGCAGCGTGATTCTTTTAAAACCTGTGCTGCATTTCTGTGTAGCCTGCTATGAAATGGAGGATATGGAAGAGGTATGCACGTAAATGTATATCCTCTTGGTCAATTCTGGGTTTTTCTATAATATACGCTAAACACAAGAGCAATATCCCTTAAACAATCATTCTACAGAAATTCCATCAAGTTAAAATGAATTCACAGCTGTGAAGCTCATGATTTTTCAAATTCTCCTAAAGCATGAACTGTATACTAAAACCAGGGGTTTTGGCTTTTTTTCAGGCAATGTGAATAGAGTATGTTGTATTTCCCTCCTCTCCCAGGGACATAACTTAATTCTTCAGTGTTGTACGCTCCCTTTTTTTGTTTGTTTGTTTGTTTGTTTTGTAGTTCTGTCTAAGCATAGTAGCAGTGAAGTTTGACTTCAAATAGGAAAATATCTTCTTCTAATGTCTGAAGTTTCGGTATAATGCCTTTGGAGGTATCACTCTTGCATGAAACTGTCAAATACAAATTCTGTTGATGGTATGGTATCTTAGCTCTTTTGTACGTTTGCTTCTCAGGTTCATTTTCAGCAAGAAAAAGGAACAGATGTGATTTTACATCCTCGAGTGCAAGGAATGAGAAAGCAAGGAAGGTGGATTAATTATATATGGAAGTATATGAATATACTATTCACAGAACTTCTAGACTGTATATCATAACTAGCTTCCCGTCAGAGATATGGTTAAAAAAAATAATCATGACAATGGGCTGTTTAGATAAAACTAGACTTTGATAATATGTTTGTAAATGCTTTATCTGGAATAATGCTCCATTGGTTTGGCTGGCTGGATTGTAGGGGTGCCTAGAAGGTTACACATTTCTAGCATTTTATTTTTATTTATTTTACTTTTTACTTTCTCAATACTAAAAGAAATAGGGCAGCCCACTGTGATGTACCTTCCAAGTGACTAAGGATGGCAGCTTCTGAAAGATGGGAGGGGTAGCAGGGGTTGAAAAAATTGAGTTGTGGTGTAAGGTTGACTATTGTATAGTTGGAAGTTCTTGCATGGCTGTTCCCTGCCCTCTCAGTCATGCAGATACTGCTGGTTGAGGGGTCATACTGTAAATACTGTTATGAAACTGGACTATATCTGTGGAGAGGATAGAAGAAAGAAAATCTACACCTTCTGCAGTTCACCCTGGCTGTCTGGCTTTTAGATCAGTGAAACAGAAACAATGGTAGAGCAAAATATTGCAACAAAGGAGGCAGAAAAAAGACAGAATGTTTTAAATTTGATATGATAATCTGTGTAGTCTTGCAGTTTTACATTTTTCATTTCCAGCTATTTTATGAAAGACGTTCATTCTACACATCAGAGCTATCAACTCTTCCTGGAAATTTTTTTTAAGTCTAATGTTTGTGAGAATTTACTGATCGGAAAAAGTACTCTTTGGAACTTCCCACTTCATATATTTGATCTCTGCCTCTCCCCAGTGAATTCTGACACCAGGAATGTCTGGATAAAGTGTCTTATCTGTCTATATAAATGGGAAATTGTATAGAAGCAGCCATATTATGCTGGCCTCCTTGACTTGAGTTCTTTAATCAGGAAATTGAATTGGTACAAAGCAACCTCCTGCTCAGAAATGAAAATCTCATCACAAATGCAGTGACAGAAACACCAAGCAGCCTGGAATATGCTCACATAATTCATTAAATAACCTTGAATACCAATATCTTCAAATTGAAAGTGTGTACTTCATCCAGTCAAGAAAGGTTACTGAAGCAAACATTTTGGGAATTTGTCAGTTAAGTAATAAATGTGTGTCAGCTGTAGCTTCAGCAATAACATTGCTTCTGTCATCAGAAAGGTCTTGTATGTTTTAATAGCTGCAAGCTCCTGGAAGTTTTCTTATGCTGCTGAGTTCACAGTCTTAAGGAGCACTTCTGGATCGAGAAAGGTGCCAGAACAACAAGACGTTCCAGGTTTGTCTGCTCAAAGATAAAAAAGGGACACGTTTCCAGACTTGGAAATCTGGTTATAACATGCTACTTACAAAAAAGGATAGAGGGTAACTCTGGAAGGTTGTATAATGCTGAAATAGCATGGGTTGACTTAGACAATTTGGACTTTCTGTATGTCTTCCTGCTCTCCAAGGCCACACACTATCAGCTTGTGGCCAAAGAAAGTCTACTAACCATCCTAATAGCTCTGCAGACTGAACAAGCATCCCAAGTAAGGTTTATTTCAATGGGCTTGTACTTTGCTTTGTAGCTAATGAACCTAGAAAAATCTGAAGTTCCTCACCCTTTTGTATTTGAGAAGGATGATCCATTGTTGGTTTTTTTTGTCTGTTTTTTTTTTTTTTTTTTTTTTTTTTTGAGGGTGACATCAACCTCAGGGTAAAGCCTGGCATCCTCTTTCCAGCTGTACCTGTTTTTCTGTACATAGGACTTCCTGCACACAGCCCCCACCTCCCACCCCCCCTTTTTTTTTTTCTTTCAGGTATCTTCTTACTTAAGTGTCTTCTTGTCCTTGGACTTTCATTTCACCATATACATACATATTTATAATAGTAGCAACTTCCAGTGAGCTTTCTGGGCTTCAGAGGATCTTATATCTGTTATTTTTGAGTAGCGAGAAATTCAAGTACCTTATTATTGAAAAATTTTGGTAGTTTGGTGTTTTTATTTATTTATTATTTGCATGGTGTTTTTATTTATTTTCATGCTGGCATCAGTGATTAGTGGCTATCTGTGAAAATGCACACTTTTTTTAGGGGAAAAAAATAATAAAAATGTCTGCTTCTCCTTTGATTAAAAACCTTTTTTCATGCATGCCCTTCGTCTTCCAGAACCCCCTGCAGTCTCTGGAGTCATGCTGAGCATGTCCACCATTTATTTCCAGTGTATTCAGTCCTGTACTCAAGCCATAATAGGAGACAAGGCATCAGAAAGTTGTTTAGTGCCAATAAAAGCCCATGCCAGGTTAAACCAGTCTCAAAACCAAAAAGCAGCTCAGCTACTTCCTTTCTGCTCTGACAGAAGTTTCCAATTCCTGCTTAGTTTTTGTACAACCTGTGCTATAGGCTGAGGGCTGTGGTCAGCCCATAGGAACCAGTTCTGCTATTCCTACAACCTCACACTTATCCTTGCTCCAGTGTGGGCCATTCCACCAGCTTCCGTTCCTGGTATGCTGAGCTGTGTCAGCTGCAAAATGGGTAATACCATCAGAGCTTGAGTTCCTAGCCCAGGTAGGAAGCCTGCTACTGTTCCTTCCTTTACTTTTTCTCCCTTCTCCTTTCTTGTCCCTTCCTCATGCTCTAGCTGCGCTGAATGGCTCTGACACAACTGGTCAGGTAAAAGTAGAAGACATACATGTACTCCTACTTCTGGGGGTGCTTGGTGGCTGTAGGTTACTTGCAACTGAGCCATTTGCTACTGTTGAATGTTTTTAATCTCAGCAAAATTGCTGAAAGCATACAGAAGAGTTCCTCTGGTACATAGCATAGAAAATCAACATAAATACAGGTTCTCACACACTCAGTATTAAGGCAATTTATTTTCTGTAAAATTGGTTTCCTGAGCACATGTATAATTCCACAGTTAATACTAAACTAAAATGATATAGAAGATAAATTAAACAAAACAGCTGCATATACTTTAAATGAAATGGGGCCAAAAGGTTATTTGACCTAATGACATAATCTGTGTTTAACAGCAAGGCCAATCTGGGCTTTTTATCTATCTCCTTACCCTTGGCAGCTAAGAAGACCACCAGGCTGAACAGCCCCCTAATTAGCGAGATGGCATTGCCTGGATTTGGTACTGTAGTGAGGCTGTGATTTGGAGCTTGTCAGCTGAAACTGCTCCACAGAACTGTTGCTCTTTATCTGGGCTGAGCAATCAACTTGACAGGTGAGCTAAATGTCATTAATTTTTTTTGTCATCTCTGTTATGATAGAGAGTTGTAGAGTAAATTTTATGCTTGGCCTGATACATTTTCGTGACAGTTTTGCAAGGTTAATTTAGGCCTGTAGCTGCAGTGAATGAAGCAGTGCTGGAAATGAGCTTTCTCCATTCTGAAGCATCTCTTCTGCTGGAGTGTTGTTACCTCTGCCAGCAGATCGCCCTTGCCTCTGATGTAACACAAGTTTGACAGCTGAATCCCTGACTGCAGAAAAGCCTAGAAAAGGTTTTAAGAACATGGTAGAAATTGTCCATTTCTTTTGCACAAAAATATAAACATAAAATACATGTGATAGCATTTGCTTCTTCAATAGACTAATTCTGGTTTCCTATTCAAGACACATAGTAAATATTCATCCAGTACTAAGGACTACAGGTATATAATCTAGACATAATTTTGATGTTGCAGCACGTGCCAATAGTTACAGATCTTTTTACTACATCTGTGAGACGAAATTCATTATTTGCATCTCAGAAGACTTTCTTTCTTTCTGCCTCAGGGGTTTAAGATGCCAGAATTGTCTTAGATTAACCTAATCAGGATAAAATACTTTGAATACCCTCGTAATTATATTGTATTAAGAATGTGTGCATAGGCAATAGGATAATGCAGGAGCAGTCATCAGCTGCTTCATGTTTATAAAATAATCAGCTGCTTCCCATCTCTAACAGAGGGCTTGGTTTCTCTGTTTTTGCTGTAATGATGCTGTGTTAACCCTACTGATGGGAGTGAAGGTGGGAAAGAAAGAACTCTTTCAAGGAGGTGGGTCACACCAGGCTGCACACTGTTACCCCTTCCCAGCTCTGAATATAGGGGGTCAACTCAGTTGGAGCTCTTGGACATTTTAGAAAGCACTGTGTGCAGGACTAAGAACAGTGTTATTCATGTGCTGGGCTTCAGATAAACAAGGCCAGCAAATATCATCCAGGCCATTTTCTTGTACATAGCTGCAGGAATAAATTACCAGAGGCAGACAGTGTGCTACAGCCCTTGTTCAGACAGTAGAATATGGATAAATTGATTATCTGGACCCAGCAGCACTACGCTGTCTTTCGTTGGCATCTTTCTAAGGTGTATATAGTGGCAGATGTGGCTGAATTTTGCTCTGTGCAGCAATATATGCACTGAAATGGTTAGGGGGCAGACGCTTACCTGGTATAAATTGATGTGGTTTCATTAACTTCAGTGAGACCGTGCTGATTTAGAGCCGCAGAAGAGCTGGCTCTGTGAAGCAGTCAAATTTATAAATGACTGCATAATCTACTAGAAAGTCAAGTCAGGCCAACCTCTGTGCTGTGACATTTCCTCTGAAACTCACTTTAATAAGGTAATATTTTCTTCCAGTTCCATAAATGCAAATCAGCTGAACTGCACTTCTCATACTTTCTCATTTAATTAGAAACTCTTGGTTCAACTATACTGCAACTGCAGGTGAAAGTGAATTATTCTAACAATTTTTCATTTTAATTATCTTGATTAGCTTTTCCTTCTTTGCAATTTTATTGTATCTCATTTCAGAAATGTCCTTTAATTTAAGATAATAAATAAAGTTTTATTTAGCAAGTGGAAACTAGAGGATATGATGCAAAGAAGATTCAACTCATTAAGTATTAATGTTACTAATACTCTTACACTAATTATTCATTAAGGTGATTGTCTTAGCAGAAAAGTAGGCTTGACTTCTCTTGTGGATCATCACATTTTATTTGCTTATGGCACAAAAAAAGATGGAAATAGCAAAGCTTCACAAATTTAATGCTGAAACACTTCAGGAGACTCAATGATTCTCACTACTAGATGTATTTAAGGACTCTCCTTTGGTTTTTAGCTGAGAAAAAAAAAAAACAACACACAGATTTATCCTTTCACACACTTTTAGAGGTAAGTGATGTCTCTTCATGAGGGTGTCATCAGTGTCAGCTCTAAGAACAGTGGAAGACCCTGGCACGGGACTCTATTAACAGTCACAGAGAGGTCTATGTTTCTGTAATGTGTAAGTACAATCCTCTCTGATCTAAGGATAGGCTTAAACTGGAGTTTTCAACTTCCCACATGAGTACTCTGACAATAATCGTATTTAAAGGTAGTCACTACCACTGCCAGATACAGTTTAAAAGAAGATAGAATCCTCCGTATTTCTCCAACAGAAAATACACTGAGATTTTCCTTTAGGGAGTAGTCCTGTCCTGGTATGCTAAGAGACTACGTGGTGACAACAGGTCCTCAGAAGCCAGGGGTGACTAAGTCCCAGATATTAGAGATGCAAACGTAGCTGTGTCCTAGATAAATCCTACTGCCTAGTCTTGCCCTGCGTTCCAGCAGTCCATATGCTTTTGAGAGAACTGCCTACCCTTACCCATTGCATGGGGATGCTGATGCATCTGACTTTCAGTTCTTGATTTCACTCTGGAAAGGATCAAGTTTGGTAATCTTTTCTTGTCTGAATCCATCCACAGTTTATATAAGAAAGAATTTTCTGGAAAAAAAAATAGGGCAAAAGCTGTAATGTGAAGTTAAAAATTATCAGTTGCAAATAAGGCACGGCATATTGTGAGAATGTGCAACTGCCAGGACAATTTGTGATGCTGCAGTGAGATCTCTGTGATAGAAGGTCTTTAAATTAAGCATTGGATGTCTTCATAAATGATCTGTCTCTCTGAAATGATGTGACAAGTTCTTGGCCTTGGCTAAAACCTCATATCAGAACTGCTATGGAAGTGTTAATTTTTTCACTATTTTATGCCGTTAGGGTTCTGAAATTGAGGTTTCTGGCCTTAAGTGTACAAAGGGTGAATCACAATTGTACTCTTCTGCAGCGTTGTGTAAGGTCTTCGTCATGTTATGCTACTTACTGTGTCAGGGAAACAACTGAAGTCAAATAATGAACAAAGACTACAAACCCCACTTTGAATCTGTTTTTTGTTCTTGTTCTGTAGTTCCAGAATCTTTTAGGACTTTAAACTACAGTACAGGGTCTGGGCTATCTGGAAAAAGTTTCAAAACTCTATGACAAGTGCGCACAAAGTGGTCCTTGTCTTATTTTAGGGACAGAATAAAATAGTCATAATGCTGAAGGAGAACCTGCCTCAATCTGCATTAGATGAGCTCCTCTAAATGGAGGTATTCTTGAAGAATAAGAGATTCAGGAAAAGCTATTATCTTAGTAATAAAAATTGTCTTATTCCTTTTCAGACTGGAAAAGTAAAGTGATGATGTTGGTGCAATAAGAGTCTGCTCAGTAGCTGACGTTTGAGTTACTTTTGACTTCGACTCCTTGTGACTTCACACAGGATGCCAAAGATCCCATACATGTGTGAAACCCACATTTTGAAAAATGCTTCTCATTCATGTTGTTGTTTTTGTTGTTTTTTTTTTATAAAGTGCAGCTCTGATAATTAGCAAAACTTAAACTGACACTGATTCAAACAGAATTAATTAAATTTACTTTCCGTACTGAATCTTCCTCCCCTCCCCCAGTTTGAGCATCCTGTCTTTAAGAAATCCTACCACAGATTGTGCAAACAGAGCAAATTGGAGAAAGAAGCATGCCAGTCCTTCTACCCTTTCTCCCATCCTCTGTTAATTTGTCATGGCTGGAAGTGGTATGGCCAGCTACTGGCTAAACTTCTCTTTGTCTCCTCTGAGACCATTTTTTTCCAGAGCTGTTGTTGGTACCAGTGCATGTGAGGTTGCCCAATTTTTACCTGTGTGATTGATACCAGTGATACATTGAGATTAAGCAGGCACCTGGTCCCTCTTCTTTGAACACTGATTTACTGAGTAAAGCAAGTTTTCAGTGACAATTCTATTATGCTTAGTGGCCTGTCAATGCTCACGTCAACATGAAGCTCATCGGGTAAGTTTGAGTTAGACTGATAAGGTTTCATAACAGGCAGTCTTGTGCCTTTTTTTTTTTTTTTTTTTTCCACCATGAAACTTTGCACATTCAAACAGAAGAGCCTTGAGACCACACAGTACAAACAGACTTGAAGAGTAGTCGAGATCTCAGAGGGATTGCAATGCAAGAAATGATGGAAATGAGAGAAACTAATGTAAATGAGTATGATCATAAAATCGTCTCTATTATTGCAATTCATTTTGTTTTTTTCTCCTTTCTCAGGAATAAGTCAGCTTGCAGAAGTGAAATCCTTTAAGGAAAGTTGATTTTTAGTATAACAGAAGAGCAATAGAGAAGTTTCTAAGTTCTTGTAGTGGATAGTGGTGATGGCATTGGGAGCTCTGGAGAGATAGTCTAAAGGCATCCATTATAAATACAGGTTAAATCAAGTCCTTAGAAGAAGACAGGTTTCCCTGTGAGAGATTTTGTTTGGAGAGGAATCTCCCCTGGGTGGAGAAAGGTTATTTACTTGGTCCTCAGGTATTTGAGGAGCACTGAAGCCTCACCTGTGTTAGGTTACTGGCTTCTTGCATCAGATAGCCTGGCTCACATATTGCTTTTGTCTCTGAATTTAAGTAACAAGAGAGTTTTTAACAATCAAAGTAGCCTTGATTTCTTTGGGAGATGGAGCGAGCAACTGAGAGTCATATATAGAGACTTTAATTACTGGTTTGTATAGTTTCATCTTCTCTACTTGTCCTTGTTTCTTAGTCCTCTTCCCTTTGACCTTGTTGCTGATCACTTTCCTTCTTCCACCTTTGTCCCTTAAAACCTTCATGACTGTAGTGAGAATAGTGAGAAGGTGGCTGGAAATAGCAGGTCTAGACCATTTTTTTTTCCACAGAGAGGCCAGAGAAGTGGACGGGTGACCCTATCTTTTCTCTTACTTGTGCCCTCCTCATCTGGCTGACTTTTGTTTGGAACTAGTTGCCTGCTGAAGGTGAGAGTATGGCTCCAGAGAATTGCATTTCTCATGCAAATTCATTCATTCATTCAGTGCTAGGTCTCCTCTCACTTTTTGTATTTGACCTGTTTTAATATGATGAATTACTTTTGGAGCTCGTGAAGGGTCCCACTACACCAGGAGTCTTAACAGTAACTTACTGCTGTTAAATTTCACTTAACCGCTTTATTAATTTCTCAGAAATGTCTTAAGCGCAGGCTTTGGTGCCATATATTCCTTGTGGCTCCTTGAGAACCTTCTTAATTTGTTAAACGCAACCTTGTGAGCTGTAGGTTTTTTGAGAAATCTTTTGAGGAATATCTGTGTGTCACTGGTATGTTCAGCTGTACTTCTGCAGGGAAACTATGCTATGTTTGCTGGCAGCTTAGCTGCGTGCTGGGGCATCTCAGCCTGTTAACTTTTTAACAAATGAAAGAAAACCAAAACCTTCAACTCCAGACATTCTTTTGCTTTTGGGAAGTCTGTATCTGACAGGTTGGATCCATCCAGCTATAAATACTAACAGCTGCCAAATGCCAAGTTTAGAATTGTGCTATGGAGCCGGCCAAGGCAGTAATTACTTGTATTTTAGCTAGTGCTGCACATTGACTGTGGATACATTAGCTTTAGTGGAGATTATTTAGAGGCTCAGTAGCTTAAAAGCAGAAATCACTTATATTCATATTGGATATTATTACGGATTCAGGAGAGTTGGCCATAAAAACACTTAGCTTCCTGTAACAAAAGGACTCCTAGCCAAGCAAGTAAAATGTTAATGAGACAGCAAGCACTCATTTTCATGCCTGTAGCCTTTCTCTTCAAGGTTTTGCTGCTTCATACTGAGGTTCATTAGAGTGGAAATGGTTGACTTTAAGAAAGAAACACCAGCTAAATTGCTAGGGTGTAGAATTTCCTTTCAGATCATAATTATAGGTGATCAACAGAGTGTGTAATTAGTAAGTTGGGTGAAGGATATTTCCAGAACAGTCAGCAGCAATTTCTTCCCTGCTGTTCTTTTCTCTACTCTGAGGACCTTTTGTCTGCGTTGGTAGGTGTGGCTTTTTAAGCTCGGGAAAGAAAGATATCAAAACATACATTGGATAAGTGACGCTAATAATAAAAAGAAGTTGTGGGGGAATATTCCATCTTCACTGTAATGGGCTTCGGTGATTTTCATCATGTTTCTAGCCCTTGAATAAAGATAGTGGTCCATAGAGGAAAACAGGCTCATTTCTGTCCCCTTGACAAACCGGTGAGACTTTCACTGGCACCAGGATTTGTAGTTGCACAGCAAAAATGTGAGAAGCTGTCATTGTTTTCAAATATAATATGAATACCTAGGCCATTTCGTGGTGCTATGAATAATTCATGGCATAATTCAATGAATCTGTCCAGAATGGCTAAAAATAGCTAGGTAAACTGAGTGCTTCTGACCTTAAGAAACAAAATCTGTCTCAAGTTTAAAATAAATACATGAAGAAACATAGAAAAATCCTGCAGAAGCAGAGATATCAGTCTATAAAGGTATGTTTGCTATCATATCCTGAAATGAAATAAGGCTCATCTCTTTCCTTTTTCCATTTTTTTTTTTCTAAGAGACTTTCATTTATTGTAGAGTTGTTTGGATAGAATAATGAACATTTCTCATAATTAGGATGGGTCAAGGTTTTTGGATGAGTCTCCTTGCACCCTGTGTGAGCAGGCACACAGGCATGGTTTTGCTGTGTCCTTGACTAGCAGCCATCTCCTCTCCTGCTGATCCTCAGCAGATGAGCACTGCAGGAACTATGGCTGTGAAAGTATCAGATTTGGCATCCAGCACAAGGACCTCAGCTGCAGCCTGAGCAGTCCCTGTGTGCTGGGATGTAGAGCAGTAGGTCCTTAACACTGCTGTCTAATGTCAGGGCTATGGCTGCATCCAGTCTGGGCCCCTTCTCCAATTGCACTTGCTTTTCCACTTTTATTGATTCTGTGATTCTGTGTGATGAAACCACAGATAAATTTGGTATTGTGCTCACCTTAAAGTTTTTCTATCTGATGACTTACTAGATGGTCTTTCACAGTGCTTGCAATTGGTTTGGCAGTAAGCTTGTGTAATCATAGAATCATTAAGGCTGGAAAATACTTCAAAGATTATCATGTCCAACTGTTCACTTTCCACCAATACTGCCCACTAAATCACATTTCTTGGTGCCACATCTACATAGCTCTTGAATACCTCCAGGGACAGTGACACCACCACCTCCCTGGGCAGCCTGTGCCAATACCTCATCACTGTGTGCGTCAGAGAATAAATTTTTCCTAATATCCAACCTGAATCTCCCCTGCTGCAAATTGAGACCATTCCCTCTCATCCCATTGCTGTTTTGTGGGAGAAGAGGTCAACCTCCACCAGATGGGGAAAGCAAATTAAAAACTGTGCAGCAGTGTGCAGAAGCACTCAGCTGGTTGGAGCTGCTATAGCCTTGCAGGACAGTCATCTCCAGAACCAAGCATCTTCAACAGGGCAACATTCTCTAATAGATAGCTTTAAACTCTGCTTATATAGGAAAATCACAGCCATAATTATCAGGTTGTTAATGCTGTCATCTAGATGACAGTACATTGTCTCAAACTTATTTGGGCAGAATTCTGGGAAACAGTACCTGTCTATTCAGTTCAGTGCTGAGTGGTATCTCGTGGTAGGAAGTGAGTTTGGACATGAAGGCTGTACTCCAGATTTCTATTTTTCTATTGGTATAAAAGCTAAACTAAGCTATAGCACCAGCTGAAATGGGGCAAAAAATAAATCCCTAATCTGATAGTGCAGATGTCAGACTTCTTGCATAGGCCATTGTATAGGTTACAGGAAGAACACTAATACTGCCCTGCTCCTACCTGTTCCCTCCCTGTCATACACTGAACACACAGTACTCTGATCAACCACAGGCCACAATGATGGTTTTTTTCCAGTGCCTAGAAAAAGCAAGAAATGAAGCAGTGAGGGCATGGCTGCCCCACTATGCACAGTGGACAGCTGCAAATGTGAGCATGTTGCACCCTTGAGCTGGCAGAAATTGACAGAATTTTTATAGAAAATGCCTACTCTTTCCATACAAAGACATTTTGGGGGCGTTCGTTGAAAACCTAGATTCAACAAAATCTGTAAATTTAGACTAGACGGGGAAATTTTACTTTTAATGTTTAGACATTGGTTTTGACATTGAAAATTTTCAGCACGCTTTACATCTTCTGAAGAAAACATGAATAAATTATAATTTCCTTTGGCAAGTGAAAGATGTGGCAGGGAGGAAAGGGGTTACTTTGGTCACCTGTTTTATCTTTGTTCTGACATAGGGATTTTTGTTCAACGCAGCAGATAAGTAGAGCTGAGTGTTCACCCTGTGGGGCTTCCAAGGGAAAGATTTTAAATATGTTTTTAAATAAATGGTACCTTCATAATTTATTCATAGCTAGCAAGCCAACTGAAAATGGAAAGAGCTATACCAGTTATTTCAACAAAGCTTTGGTTGTTTTCCAATCCAACTCCTGTCAATAGAGAAAAATAGGACCCAATAATTTTGTCCACTTGAAAGCTTTACCCAAATGATCTGTTTATTTAGTGAGTGGTATTGGATTTAGATGTGAGTGCTTTGTTTTCATGTGTTGCTTTTTTGTTTATTTGCATTAATAGTTAAAACAGCAAATTTGGGACATGTCTGACTTGGCAGCAGAAATTGTATCTGTAGCAGCTACTGATCTTTCTGTGCAACACAGAATCATGAGTTGTGTTTTCCTTTTCTGAACTCACTATGAGCATCGGTTCCTCTGCCACTTAAATCATAATTTCTTTTTTCTCCAGGAGTGTGTATTTTACCTGTTGCCCTTGAGCTGGAACTTCAGTCTGTGACAGAACTTGGCTGTATGTGTGATTTTTCTGGAACTCACAGGGAAAACATTCATGTTCCTGAATTTGAGACCTGAACAGTCACTTGTCATTTTCCTGAGTGTCAGAGCTGGTGGACTAATGTGAGCTAACGTTCAGCGCCATTTGATTAGCTGAAATAGATTTTGAAGAGATCTACTGCTCAGATTCAGTCTCTCGGGCTAGAAATTTCCATGAGTAGACTTGGGTTACGTAGTCTATGATATACAGCCAATGCTTTGAGTAGGGCATGTTTGATTTCACTATCAGGGCCCAAAAATGTTGCTCTGGGAAGGAGCCCATATGGTTGTGGTATTAGTGCCAGGGACTCTGTGAGATGGGAGTTTTGCATCTGGTGTTGTCTTGGACTCATTTTGTGGACAAGGTGCACTACTGAGGTCTACTGTGCAACTATAATGCTCCCCTCTAAAAAAGGGCCCATTTTCAGTGCTTCCACTTCTGTATACTCATCTGTGGAGCACCATACAGTGGCATCGGTGTCAGGAGGCTTACTTCAAGGCTCTATTGCTCTGTCTCCCATACCCAGGACATTAAACACTGGATCCCACCTGGATTTGGGTTAGGGCTGATAAACTGAAGCACTGTGGCTTTATCCTAATCTCTGTATAGGATAGGCAATCTGCTGGTTCTCTGAGTCTGGTCAAGTGATGTGCAGATCTCTTTCCATGAACTAAGAGCCCAGAGGGAGGGGAGAGGAGAGCCTCTGTGGACCATAGCAGGAGATTTGCAACTCCGGTAGAGTTAAATGTCTGTCTGGAGAGCTGATGTGTTTTTAAATGGCTCTAGTTGAGAATGCATGCCTTGTCTAAGAGCAGTTCTGCAGTCTCAACCTGAAAACATCTTCCTTGCTTAACAAATAAGAAGTGGTGTCTAGCTGCATGAAACCTGCATTGGGCCTCTTGCTTCCTTTGCCTTCTGGTGGCATAAAACAAAACTGTTGCTCCCTAAAAATGGAATTGCTGTCTGTTTTCTCAGAGGATTGCTGAGAGCCTCTGAATATGGCACTGAGCTTGCAGCAGGCCAGAGCTGTGCACAGAATGGAGAGCTGATGCCCTCTGTTGTTGGAAAAAAAATCTGCAGCACAGCTAATTTTTTTTCCCTCCATCCTCTCTTTAATTTTTAATTTTCTTTTTTCCGTCGTTTTAATTTTTACCTTTTCATAGAGTTGGCTGCCTGCAGCTTCACAGCTAACAGATGGCTGGTTTCATCTGGCCACCTGAGGATCTCTGTCACCAAGTAAATTCTTGTCACAAGTGGTCAGCAGGGCAAGGCTTCTCATCTCTGCTGTCCCCCTGCCAAGGCATGAGGCAGAAAATCAGCCATGCAAATCTTTGTGCATTATATTTCCAGCATCAGTGTGTGCTGACAGAGTTCCAGATGGCTGTGGCACAGATCCTCTGGCTCGCCAGCACCTAAAGGGCAGCATTGCCACCTGCTCTGTGAAACACAGGTTGGCCAATAAAGCCTGGTTTGCAGAGATTACACTGTATGGAAGATATAGTAAGGTAGTGACCTCTTACATTCTTCTCCCAACAGGTGTTTTGCCGTTGTTATTAGCTAGTTTCACTGTAGATGGTGGCAGTTTTTGGTGTTTTGTTCTTCTCCCCGTTCTGATCCTGCAGTTTCTTTGCAGAAAGCTCTCTACCAGCTTTAAGTTGTGAAGCTTATACTGAACACAAAGGCATCCAGTTCATCAGCATTAACTGATCCTGATGCATCCCAGACAATGAAATGATGGCTGTTGGGGCTATTAGGAGAAGCCTCCCTGGGCTGCTAGATGTAGAATTTATAGTCTGTCTTTAACCTTTTGGAAATGGAGAAATGTCTCATTATCTAAAATGATAGCATTGTACACTGGAGAGTTTCACTATTTGAGCTACTTAACCAACTCCACTTCCAAGATTATTTTTTTTTTTATATTTAAAAACCTGAAGCTACAAGAATTGTCATTCCTGTAGGTGAGAGCACTTCTACCACAGATACAGAGGAGGGCTATACCCATGTGGATTCCAGTCTGTCATTCAAAGTGACCTGCTCTCTTGTTGCACCGCATACACCTTCTGTTAATAGTAGCTCTTTCAAAAGTTCACCTGCAGAAGAATAACCTTTTGATATTTTGCCTGGTCAAATTGAAGGGTCTACCTTGTACCTCTGAGCAGAGGAGGCATAGGTAATTGAAAAGGTTATTACATTAGTTCGTTGCAGAACTGATCTGAGGAGCAGACTGCACTCTTGAGAGAGTCTTTTGGGCTGTTGTTTCGGTGTATTGCATGCTCCAAGGCAGCAGTAGTGAATGAGATCAGGTCTGTGTGCTGCTTGTCCAGGTTCTGGTCAGAGAAAGTATCAGTAATCCTGATGGAGGATTAAACCAAAGCCACAAAGAGATTTACCCAAATTCTCTCAGGGAACTCAGTTCAGTATTGCAGACAGAAGCTCATCCTTCCTCTGAAATGCTAGTTTGTCCCCAGGTGCAGTGATGCCAAAGTGAGGTGCTCTGCTTAACGTCTTCCTGCTCCGCCTTGAGGCAGACTGTACCACAGAGGGCACAGCTCTCCTCCTGGCCAGCACAGATCGGCAGTGCAGCTCTGTGACCGGTTCTTGAAAATGCCAATGAGCAGTACAACTGCAGGCCCTTTCTTTTCCAGCTCCTTGGGTTTATCCTTGGCTGGTCTCTGTACCATCTTGCTGTCCTCAAAAAGGTCATAAAAATTATGTGAAAAACCTGTGGCTCAACAGAAAGGTGTTCAGACAGACCATACTGCTATTTTAACTGGCTTAATTTTATATGTTCTTTTCCTTTCTGTGCTGCAAGGATTTTTGCTTTCAGGAAATTCTCATACAGCTGCATGCTTTATTGTAGTGCTAATTCTCAGAGGAAGCTGTCAGGAGCTGAAAGAATTTTTTCCCTTTCCTTTAATCCATTGTAAAGCCAGCCCTTGAAACTGATTTGCTCCCAGACAACAGTACCACTTGGGAGTGATATTTGGAATGAGATGGGCTCCCATTGCGAAGCCATCCTGCTAGCCCTGTAACATCTGAGATGGTACTGTAGAAGGAAGTCAATGCATATCAAGGTCTCCTTCACAGACGCATAAGAATAGGTAATTGCTTATAAATTGTTGTTATGCTGCTTTGATTTCCTTGCTGAGGAGCTCTTAGCTGAGAAGGCTCATACTTAGAGTGAAAAGAAAGAGAAGTAATGTTACTTTCTGCTGGGTGATACAATCAACCAGTACTGCAGGTGGGTGGTCAAAAGTGATGGGTTTTCTTACGTGTTCAGAGGACACTTCCTTGATACCTGCTCCTTCCAGGTCCACCAGTCTCATACTGTCTACTAGACATTTTAAAGCAGATGACAGTGTTCTTTACCTTCTGAGACTGTGAAATAAATAGCATAACTATTTTCAGTGTTTAAGTCTGAATGCAATGTGTGTCATATCAGAATACAAACTTCCCAGCACTCCAGACCTGAATTTTTATCATGCTAACTCCCCCAGTGTGAAATAATAGCTTGGCAACTGTGTTAAACTCCAGTTGTTGCAACGAGAAGGTACAGAACAGGCTCATATTGCATTCAGTATATACATGAGCCCACACTGCATAGAGCACTACCATATGGGTGCTGTGAGGATATGAGTGGGATTTCAGCCCATGTTATTCCTGGGAGCACTTGGGAAGGCTGGCTCTTCTCCAGTGAGCAGAAACACTTCCTCTAGAGGGTATGATCTCCCAGCAGGGTGGTACTTGGTTTCCAGCATGCAAGTGCAAGTAGTGCACACTTGTGCCTCTTGAAAGATTTAAGATGCTCAGCATAAGTTATCTTGCCTTTGCCAACAGGCCGATGGAGTAGTATTGAATAACTGGCATCCATCCATCTCCATGGCAGTTAGTGGACAGATAAATTAAGCCTTTAGGATACTTTTTCTTTCTGACAGCCTGTGTAGTACTTGGACTTTTCCCATTCATAAGACAGATGCTTTTATTAGAATTCCATGCAACAAATGTTATTCCAGTATAGGTTAAATGCTGATATAAAGGCATCCAGAGAGACTGTACAAAGGCAAATGATAAAGACAGCTGATGTGTAAGGAATGAAGGACACTACACTATGGTCATGAAATCTTTCACTGTGATCCTCTAAGTACCTGCTGTGGTTAGCATTCCAGCTGCAAACTAAAGGAAACGCTACACTTGATCCCCACACTGAGGAAACTGAATTTGCACTTGTATTCATTCAGTAACCAGGCATTAAAGTGTTGAGTTACTTCCATAACTAATGAAAAGATGTTCATGAAATCCTGTTTACGCGTATTTATTTCTGTGTTTGAACTGCAGGTCTTGTTTGTCATCTAATGCTCTGGAAGTGTAGCTCATATTTTACAAGCACTAAGAGTGCAGAGATCATAGTGAAATTGTGGCTCCCATTCTCATGCTGGCCCCTACATTACAATGTATGAGGAATCAGGTGGCTTCACAGCACAGATGAGATCATGGGGAAAGCTGTTTTGCATTTGTACTGCAGCTCCAAAGACCAAAAAACTTCTCCAGGAACACAGTTGAATCTCTCTATTCTTTTAGTGCAACCTCACTTTCCTATCAGAGTCTAGAGTTCTGTATATAGCTTAGCTCTCACTCTCCCATTCAGTCCTTTAGTCTTGACTGTAAATGTGTTTTTTTCAGAGTTGTGCATAGAAACTCCTTTCTGCCATCCTGAATTGGTAGAAGGAAGGACTTCTCCATTGCTTTACCAGACAGGACAAGTTCTTTACTGCAGATAACTTGGAAGAAAAGTGAAATGATGCTGTCTAGCATGGATTCTAAACTTGTCATTAACTGATATAATCAGGCTTCTTGATGGGGTGCAGAGCTGTCCCTGCTTCCTACTTTAAAAGAATATGTCCAGCATTTTGCTCAAATTAGATTATTTATATTGCCTTCTCCTTATTTTACAGAACATTTTATCCTGCTTTTGCCACCCTTTTGTACCTACTCTTTCAGGTTTTTGCAGCCTTCCAAGCATTTTGGGAATGCTTTACAAGAAGCACTTGTGTAGTGTCTCTCTGCTGAAGGCACATCCTTTCACAGACACATCTACCACACTGTTTTCTTTTTTTTTGCCCAATATGAGTCAGGACATATTGTGGCAGAACGTGAAAAGAGTAACCCTTCTCAACAAAGAGGCAAAGAATACTGCACCCTAACTTCCCAACTCCTTTTGCCTAGCTGCAATGCCAAACTTCCTCTTAGAATACGTGTCAGAACTCCAGTTGAATTCCACTAGTATAGTGGGATAGCTGTGTCATTGGAGCACCCAAACTTGTCTGTATTATGGAGTAAAAGACTTAAAATGCCCTGTAAAATGGTGAACAGAAGTTGCAGCATATATAGAACAGATTTCCATTCTAGACATATTAAAGGTGGTGGTTTTTCTCTTTTTTTAATTCAGGGAGCTGAGGGCAGCCTACACTATAAATTCAGATAATAATCTTTTTTTTTTTTTTGCTCTGTCCCAGCAAGATAAAAGTGCTATATAAATGTGTAGATAAAGAGGATTTAATTTTGTAGACATAAGCTTAAATTTTATTTTCTCTTCACAAAGACAGCGGCTGTGAGGTGATGGTGGGTGGCTTTTTGTTTTCTTTTCTTTTTGGAGTGAGCCTTCTGAGAGCTTGTGTGTGCAGAACAGGAGATGGAGCTATTTCCTAGCAGTAAAGAAATGCATTCTGCAATTTAATTAAGTACTAGAAATAGTGGCATGCTGTCCTTGATCCTCTTTTTGTCACCATGATTGCAGTCCTCTCTAATCCAACTCTACCCCTGAAAACAGCCTCTTCTTTAAGCCCAATAGCACATCAGGATGACATTTTATTCACAATCTGAGTTTGTGATTAATGGAATCAATAACCGGCAATCCTTTGCTTATGTCACTGGTGTAAGCAGCTCTCAGAGGTGACAGCTGTTTGTTTTGAGGTGAAAGAAAGATGATTTTTGAGGCTCACAGCTGTGTGTTCATTTCAGCCACAGGCAACAGAAGAATTTGTCTTCCAGGTTTTTACTATTTTATTTTTAGTCTCCCCTCCATGAAGTCACATATTTATTCTCAGGCATTTAAATTAAAAGCAACTATTTTCTTTTATTTGTCTTCCTAAGGAAAAGTGGCCTATGAAGTAATGTTTCACGTGTATGTGCATGTACATTAGTCAGACTGTGTCAATTAACTTGTGAACTACTGGTCTATTCTAATTGCATTAGGTAGAAGAGCAGAGATCATAATAACAATTAGATTCCATGGTACAGAATGGTACAGAAATTAACAACTGGGTAATGGAGAAAAACCCTGGAAATGCTCTTAGAGAGAAACCATCAGTGCTCATCCTTTACCAAACACGACAAAATCCACTTAGAAATACAAATCTCTTGGGGTACACACCTCATTGATTTTCTCATTACTGGAATTCCTGGAATTCTTTTTGGTTGTGTACTCAAGAATCATTTTAAGAGTAAAGTGAATACATTTTACTTGTATGCTAAGAATTGGAAGGCTGTTCTGTGAGGAAAAAAAAGCATTGAAATCAGTGATGAGTTTGTTTTTTTGTTTTGCTTGGAAGATATACCAAACATAGCAATTGTGCTATCCTCTTCCTGATTCTGGTGGGAAGTAGAATAAGATAAAGATAATGCAGTTTCCAGACCATCTAGAAGCAGGAATGTGACAAGTAAGAACATATATTACCATATAACTATCCTGTATCATAGCATTTGTTCCCAAGAACAGATTCACATGCACTGAAAGTATTTGGTAGGTTACCTTTCTCCCTTATTTCAAACTACTTGTGGGCTACCTGATCTACACACAGGAGAAAAGCTGTCTTTGGCACAGGTTTCCCTTCCTTTTCCCTTTGTCATCATCATGTACTACAGTGTACTAATGTCTCTCTTCAGACATGGCAGTATCATGCAGTATGGCAACTGTCATTGTGGCTGCTATACCAACTCATGTTGAAAACAGAATGATACTTGTCAGTGCCTGCCCTGAGCATGATTTTGCTTAGTAATGGAAAGACCTACAGGTTCATGGCTTCTGAGATCTGACAAAAGGAAATACTTCAGTTTGGCTGATTTCTTCATCTGCTAGGAAGGGTCAGCCTTGCTATCAAAAGGAAGAGTCCAGCCTCCCCTCCATGCAGGGCTGAGCTAGGAGCTAAGAATGGAGGTATCAGTGTATTCCAAACAGGTGTGTGGTATAATAGAGAACAGAAAATGTTCGACATAATTGATCTTTCTCTGCAGTGAATTTATTATCTGGTTGCTCTTTTTTCTTCTTTTTTTGTGATCAGCTGATTTATGGGGTCAAAAAGTGTCATGCTTCTTTGGATGCATCTTTCCTCCTTGTCTGTCAACACTAAGCTGTGTCCCAGCCTTTGGTATTTTGCACAATCTGTCTGACCCACTGTTGTCTCTTCAGCATTGTCCTCAAATCTATCTTCTGCCATTTACTTCATGCTGACTAGCACATTTGACAAATGCAACTAGAGTTATTCACATCTCATCTAGTGTAATAAGGAACAGTCGTCATATCCTATAAACTTCAGTCCTGTTGAATTAAAGACCAGTCTACTAATATTACTAGACACTTTCTTATTCAATTTGTTGCAGAAGCAAATGCAACATTTTTGTATGGAACTTGGTACTGTGCAGATTTCAAAATACTGACATAACTAGACATACACACACATGCACACATATGTAAATATACACACACATTTTATCCTGAGCCCAAATAACTACCTTTTCATAAGTTCATGGATCATATCTTCATGTCAATTTAAAAGGAATTTAACTGAAAATGCAGTATATGTATACAGAACAGTTGAACAGGAAGAGTAGCCCAGGAAACAGTGCTTTGGTTTGGGCTGTTGTTTAAATCTTTACCAGAATTCTCTCATCCTTATGCTGTATATTTGCATAGAAAACTTTTCTTAAGGAGGTATAGTATCTAAACTGCAAAGAAACAAGGCTTACTTGCTCTCCTGTTTCAAAGCTCTAGGTGCTACTGTGATTTGGTTGAATGGCTGTGGAGTTGTACTTGCTTACAAGAATTCACTGTTGAAGCAGAGCACACACAGATTGCTGTCCCACCCTCACGTTACTTCAACACTAGACAGAGTTAAGGCTGGACCTAACTTTGTTACATCCATCCTCACCTCTAATACAAACATGGAGGACATCCCCCCGCTTCTGTCACCACCACCTGAGTCTCCCAACTCCTTTCCACCCTGAACAGGCTGCCCCAGCTGCTTTGGATGCTGAGCTCTGGCTGTGTTTATCATGGGTTTGAGGGGTAGTTGATTTGTTGTTTTTATTTTTATTTTGTCTTGAGTTAATGAGATATTATCTTGGGATGCAGACCTTTAAATATGGGTCATGAAAAAAACAAAATCAAAGCCAGCTCCCAGAATCTGTTTGAGCAGAGGAACATGTACAATTTCAGTATTGTTTATTAGCCATTTTAGTTAACTATGAAAAATTGCTGAAGAGATGAAGAATGCATGTTTTCTTAAAAATTCAGTGGATGTTATATGAGAGCAAGACATCTTTTACTTCCTGAGAAGTATTTTCAGTCCTTGCTTCCATGAGAAAAAAAGCTTAATAAGAGATAAACAGGTCTATTTGTCCTAAGGAAGTAGTAGGCTCTGCCTACAATAAGGGGGATGAAAGCTTTCCAGTAGGTGGCCTGTCATCCAAAATAAGTTTTCTACCTGATATGTGGAGATGTCTGGTTAAAGTACAGAAACTTGGCATTTTATAATTATGGTCTAATGCGCACAAAAGTGTGACTTAGATTATGTGAATTTCATTGCCTCATGCTCTTAGCTTAGGTTCCCAGAAAAGCTTGTCTCTTAAGAGTGTTTTCTTGCTTCTTTAAAGTGGAAGAGTTCTGGTCATTTATGATGGTAAATCTATCACTGTGGCAAACATCTATACATTAATCAGGGACCTAATCACCATCCAACATAAAACATACTTGGGGTTGTGCTTCGAAACATACTGATATTGGGAAGTCTTGAGTACAAATAGGACCAAAATCTAAAAACTTTGCATCTGTGCAACTGAACTGAAAATGTATGAGGTTGTCTCTGTCTTAAATGACTGAAACACTGGCTAATGGGAGACTGAGTGGTCTATCAAGATTGAATGTACCTGTTTGTAGCAGAGAGCAAATTTAATTTTCTTGCCTTCACGTCACCAAGGTCAGCAAGTCCATGCCTTTAAACATTTCTGCCGTGTGAAAGCGCTGGTCATGGTGAGCAAACTACTTCTCAGTCTTCACTTTGATAAAGCTTCTTAATCAAACAACTACTTCTGTACGCCTCTTCTCTTTTGTGCTTCCACAGTATTCTCTGGTGTGAACACTAAACTAGGACAAACTAATCTGGTGCTGTTTACAGAGACGAACCCAACTCCTTTTTGGATAGTAAGGTAGAGTAAGATACCAAAATATGGTACTGGACTTCAGTTCATATATAGAGAGAGTCACACTATTTGAGGTAAAAGTTTCTTACAAAAAATTGTTTAATACGAAAATGACATTCACTGGATGGATACATTCCTCAAAAACAAATCAGTGCAAACATATAGCAAAGGAGGAGGAAGAATAAAAGCAAAAATGGCACAGTCAACAGGTTAAAAAGTAAACTTTATTTTTAGTGACTAAAGGGGTAATTGAGAGAAGTTTGGGTATATTCTATAGTTTCCCTTTAAAATGAGAGTGATATCATTTGAGGTTGTTCTTGTTTCCATACTCAAATAAGCAATATACTTTATAATAATAAAATACCTTAATTAGAGTCTATGAATTCTGATTCTTGAAATGAATGTTTCGATACTTAAAATCCTCATTTCAGAAGTATTTACTGTGATTCTTCATTTCATTGCTTGAAGAGAGATGAGTGGGGTTGTTTCATTATATTTGCTAGAAACCCTACCAGAGCAGTGCATAAACCTGAGCTAATGACTATTTTCATATCTTCTGGTACCACTCTTCACATTATTTTTTCCTGAAGTGCCACAATGAAGGAAAAGGCCACTGTTTCCACTCATTAACTCTGCATTGAAATATGGCATACATCTTCCAAGTCTGTCACCTGAATCAAACTATGTCCTCAGCAGATTTCTGTACTACTTCCACCTACACACAAATTAAATTAGACTGCGCTTCCCCTGTTAATTACTTCATTTGAAAAGGAGAGGAAGTGTGTCTTTTATGGTTCTTATCATGCCTGAGTTCTTACCCCCGCCCCGCCACCCCCCCAAACTTTTCATAAATCTGCTCTGTAATTGTCTCATTTGTAAGTAAAATAACTGTTAGTAGAGGTAGCAGTATTCTCTGGCCAATAGCTACCTTCATGGCTTTTCCTGATACCTGTCACAGCCAAGAATATCGCATTTGTTAGAGGCTTCTCCTCTCTCTTCCAATTAAGAGGAGCTGTCAGTCATGCAGCAAACGAATGCTGCAGGAAATCCATACTGTGTTCAACACTATAATTTCCTCATCTAAATCCTTTACTCTTAAAACAAAACAAAACAAAACAAACAAACAAAAAAACCCTTAAACCCAAACCATCACTCCTTGCCCCCACTGCCCCAGGAACAAAATAGCAAACTCCCACCCCTATCTCATGTTCTCAAGCTTCTATCTTATTCTTATGACTAGCATGAGAGGACTTAAACCAGGCAGCTTTCACAGGGAGAGATTTTGAGGTTTTGTGGCTATGAGGCTTAGAGGAAGCTGAAAGCCCACCAAAAGGGCCCTGGGCGGATATAGAGGAAACCATGCACACCCTTTGTTTTGTTGTAACCTGAGCAATGGATAGGAGAGGCTTTGCAGAATGCAAGGGCTATTCAGTGTCAAAGATAGAGGCAGTGGACTCAAGATAGAATTTTTCAAGGTTTTCTGTTGAAGGAAAGATGAACCATCAAATATATGAAAGATTTCTTTACTATGCTTCCAGAAAGTGGGGAGCTATAGTTAGTTTGTTTCTTGCTACTGCACATTAGTGTGTCAAAGCCAGTCAGTGATCAGCTTTGAATTTAAAGGTCTTCACTTCCAGTGTGGATGTAGTTTGTAGAGGTCTTGCCCTTTCTCAGAAGGATCTGTCCTTCCACTGCTGCAGCACATTGTCCTTCTGTGGGTTTCCTTCAGGGAGGTGAGCTTGCAGTTGCTTTCCTCTGACACTACAGAAAATCAGTCTAGTTTGAATGAAATGTGTTGAATGAAATCTGTTCAAAAGTACTTGTATTCACATAGTGTAATGCTCTGTACAATTACCTTCTTTTCTCTGCCATTCAAGTGAGAATTTCAGGAAATATTAACTGCAGTAAGTATTTGGCACATGAAATGCTTTGATCTTAGCCCCTTGAGTAGCAATGTACATTGTGGTTGGTGGGGAAGGAGACCCCTGCTTTGGTCTTTGGCCCATTCTTCCATAAAGTGACAGTCGTGTGACTGATTGTGTTTCTCCTGCTACACCTGTAGATACAGGATGAAGCACTGTAGAACTTGTCCTGCAGGACAGTAAGTTTGCAATTTTCAGGTTGTAAATGCTCATATTTCTTTGCTTTGTTGGAATTACTTGACTCATTGCCAAAGATACAGTCGATCCCTATTTGTACATGAAGAAATAAAACTTCACTGCTTTGGTGATGAACTCAACTGAATCTTGCTATGTCTTAATGAACTTCTGCTGTCAGCACATCTTTCTCTATCAGAATTATTCTGGTAGCAGATTGACTGTCTCATTAAGTTGTTAATTAGTACATACTTATATTGAAAGGCCATTAGTGTTGCTTTCTGTTTTCCCATGTTCTTAAGGCCTGAATGAAAATTTTAATACTTTCTTCTATAAAAAGATTTTTAATTAGGTTAGAGTGAGAGTGCTAATTAGTAAAGATTTGAAAGAAAGTTCCAATGTGTTGCTTGCACTGTTGTTGTCCTCAAGTCGTACACTCAATTTAGGCAATTATAATCACACTTCTGCACCATGTGGGAGTTGTCTAGCAGGTGATGGCATTTGAACTGTAGCTCATTTCTTTTTTGTGATTCCTCATATGCCTTTGCTAACAGTGCAGGATGAATTCCAACCCCTCAGTCTGTTTCTTGCAGCTGTAGGTATTGTAATTCCACCTGAGAACTAATCCTTGTGCAGAGGCAGCTAACGTTTTATCTCAGGACTGTTCATTAACCAAACCTGATCCCCAGACAGCCTGAAGTACAATGGTGTTGTGGGAAACAGTGTATTCCAGATCCTGGCCAAGGATGGAAATGGATAAAGGCCTGATTGTGCCTATGTTCATCGTATTATGTATTATCAAAATAATGCATCATTGCTGCTCTCTTTCCCCTCCCCCCAAAACGTGTTAGGCAATAAATGAAGACTTTTTTGTAGTGGATTTTTTAGGTGTGTAAAATATCAGAACGTAATGCCTCCTGTTTTATTATGTTGGTCCACAACATCAGAGGCAGATGTTGGTGGTATGCCAGTAGAAGTTGAACCTCCTCCAGTATTCTATTAAGTTTTTTTGTCATGGTAGCAGAAGAGCAGTCTGACAGAATGGTGTTTGAAATGCAAGTGTGTCTGAAGCAAAGGTATGTCACTGAATTCCTCCATGTGAAAAAAACTGTACCAGTTGACATCCATTGACACAGTGTCCGTTAGTGCAGTGAAGGATGGACTATGTGAGCAATACCTTCCTAGCAATGATGCCATCGTAGTAGAGGTGAAAGAGTAGTCACCTCTGCTGATAAAGATTTTTATGAAGGCTCTTGTTCATCACTGGTGAAAAAGCAGAGTTAATGATGATGACTGTTGAAAAAAGGTGTCCTGTAGCTCAGAATTTGTTCTGTTAAATAGTGCTGTTGTGCTCTTTGTATCTGTTATAGCTTCCATGCAAATAAATAGGAGGCCTAGACCATCCTATATAGCATTCAGTCTCAGAATGATGTCTCATTTTATAGTACTGTTTCAGGTTTACCTTTTGCCTAACATTTCAGCCAAAATATTTAAGAGTTTTTTAAGATCATTCTAACTGGATGGTAACCTGTGCTGTTAGAAGAGAGGCAGAAAATATTACATGGAAGTTAAAATATCTCTGTCTTATTGTTAAGTCTGTATTCAGTAGTCAGCTGAAATAGCTTAGGGCTAATAGTTCCATTTCCACTGAATTTTTCTGTGTGCTAATAACAGTAACTCTGGTCAGTCTTGTGATTTTATAGTGGAAAAAAGTAATTGGAAACAGATATCACACACTTCTGCTTGCTTTTTATTTTTAGGGAGCTTTCTCCCCTTCAGAAATAACACTGTTTCTCACAGTAACTTAGATTAGCTTTTTGTGACATTCTTTGTTCTCTTCCTTTTCTTTTTTCCATTCGGTAGCACCCAAATCAAAGCCAGAGGCAGGGGTGTGGAAAAATAAATTCTACCGAAAAATGTGTGATTAGTGTGCAGGATGCTTTCCTGTCAGCATGGAGTGAGAAACAAACATTAGCAGAGCTCAGGCTTTCAGTCCAACTGCCTGCTATCTAGCTTGGGTATTTATAGGCAGATGTGGATAAATGCTGCCTTCCAAAAATGAGCAATGATTCAGCTTCAGTTTATAACTTCCAGGTTATAACTCTCAACTAAAACAAGAAAACTTGTCACTGAAATTAAGTAGTTCACATTATTTGACCAAAGTAGCAAAATCTGTAGTAACTAACAATGAAAAATTGCCTGTGTCAAAATCAGTAAAGTAAGCAAATTAGTTTCAGTGCTTGATTGGTTAAATCACCACACTAATACTGCAGAATAATCAGTCCTTATTGTCCCTTACTAGGGAGTCCTGCATCAGTATGTCAAACCTATGTCTAGTGAAGGATTTTCTCCCATGTTCCAGGGAGCTAGCATGATCTTATCAGGATCAGATATCTTAAGTTATATTAAAGTCTTAGGAAAAAAAGAACATCTAAAGAAATTTGCTAGTGCAATAAAAACACTCATTCAATATTTGTTCTACTGCAAACTGTAAAAAGCCTGCAGACTGTGATATGTAAGTTATGCCTCAAATCTTGATAGAGAGCATCTATTAAATGCAACTAGAAGAAGGCCAATATAAATTTTAAAAAGTTAGATTTTGTAGATTTGCATGCTACCTAAGTGTTTTCATCATAGTAGATTGTTTGTTTCAATGTGTACAGTAAGTTTTAATTTCCTGTTGGTTTTAAAAAAGTAAATAAGTCTTGGCATTTTGATAAGCCTTGTATTTCCAACAAATCCAGACTTCTATTTTTATCTTGTCAGACCCTCACTTCAACATGGTAAATGCAGTTATCTTACATTGTCTAGGATGACATATGCATGTTAGTCAATAATTCTGAAATGCTTTTACCATGATCTGTAGGACAACACAAAAGATACACGTGCATACAACATTCAATAAGAGGTTCAAATACTTTTCCTTAAATCTGATCTGAAACTAAAAATTTAATGTTGAGAGCCTGCACAGTACTTGTCCTATGCATGTGTGGGGAGGATTTCTATGATATAAACACATCAGAGTGTATTATGCAATAACTTTAGCTATAAATTATCCAAGATCCAAGTTAAGTTAGCAGTGGTTGAAAGCACCTGGTGATGTGCTGTTAACCAATTGGTCACATATTGAGTGCATAGCAATGATCTGTGCTACAGACTTCAATACAATGCTTTGTGCTCTACACTTCTGTGTCCACTTAAATGTTTTTTGATGGGTGGCATTCTACCACTTTCAAAAGCAAGTATACCTCCAGTTTATGCAAGTCTTCAATAGAGTTACTGCTGCTTCTGCTGGGGGTTATAGCTGAAACAATTTTAACAAAGCTTGAGCTTTCCAAACTTAGTAAAACGAGAGATTTAATTCGTTACTTACATGTTCCTTCTGAACTAAGCAATCATTTGTAATTTTGAAAACTGGGTGTAAATTATGTAACTGAAGAACTCTATTCTGAGGGTGTTCTGCTTACACTTGCTCACAAGCATAATCCCAGAGACGTGTTGGGCTGCTGAATCAGAGCAGCAAGCAGAATGAAAAATCACTTTCTTCTAAATACTGTGTGGAAGTAATCTTAGTGGGGTAAAATAGCTGCAACAAAATGTTATAATATTTTTGTCAGGCATGTTGCGTTTCTTCTGTATGTATTTGGCTTTTAAAATTATGTACAACTCCTATGAGATGATATTAGTTACTGTTTAACATAACGAATTTGGTGACATCTAGGTATTTTTTTTCTTATATCTTACAGCTCAAGACACAGTGTGATGAGAGGTGACTTTTAGACATCAGTTTTAATAAACCAGGGATAGAACCGACATTAATTGATTTCTAGTTTCCTAGTGTCTGAACATGTTTACATTACTCCTGGTAAGGGACTGGAATTCATTGCTTTTTGGGTTTTCAAAAGCACCCAAATATTACTTTCACCTGAAAACTTACTCAAAGTCATACTGAGGAAATGTTCCACTGTGATAGGCTGGAGGGAAATGTTATTTCAATTTTGGCCTTTCAGAATGTTCAGTTGCAGAAATATGCTGCGGGAGTTTAGTTTCTGGAATACAAGTTTTCTTCTATTTCACCAGAACCTTTGGAGGTTGTTGGTAGAAGTGGGTGACTTTTGATAAGGATTTTCTGGCAATGCCTAATCTTACTTTCCATCTCTTCTCTCCTACATTGACTTCAAATTCATGTTGCTTTTAGTGCAACCCTGATGCACTAGCCCTGTCAAATAAGGATGAGGTGTGAACTCAGATTAGAGGGATGACTAGCACTAAGAGGAGCAGACTCCTCTGTGCTTGGAATCAGTGTTGGTACTCAGATAGTACACTTTCTTTTCAATGTGCCTGCATATTCTTACAAAAAATTATATCTTGATGTGTCTGAGTAACCTTTGAAAGTAATTGATAATTTAGGAAGGAAGTGCGGGAGTGAGGAGGACGGTCCTTCAGTTGGCATAAACCTGCATTAACTCATTCATCATAACTCATTGATTTTACTACCATGACATCAGTTCATCTAGTTGAGCATCTAAGCCTTTCGTAAAGAGATTGTGCTGGTTTTAGTGAAGCTGTGATGATTTATGTCTGCTCAAAATCTGCCCTCTGTAACAATACCTGCCTTATACTGTGCACACAAGAACCTGTTTGAAATAGAGCTTCCGCTGTATACCTGATGTGTAGAAAAGTGGAGAACAGCAGCTAAGCCACAACCCAGTATCTCAATACAAAATCTCTTTTCTGTATCCATAAATGCTTTCACAACTGCATCTCTGATTGCACACCTTTGCCTCGACTCAGCACCCTTTTCTACAGAACTTCCATCAGATTTTCTTCTTTCTTTGCAATCAATAATAGTGATGGATGATTAGAATAATTGACTGTATCAGTCCAGTGCAAAAAAGAATTGAAGGTGTTGTACTGAGTTTGTGTGACTGGATTTTGTAGGTGTGGAGGGCTGAGAAGAGCCCTAGCTCACTTAATGCAGCCTTTTAATTTCTGCCTCCCTCCACTGATAAATGAGGCCCGAGTTTAACAATAATGGGTAAACTGCTCTCAATTTGCTAATTGCACTCTTGTGTGCCTGGAACCAGGTGGTGATGAAGTGGAAATGTATTTATCCTTCACCAGTATTCATGCAGAGTTTGTTTCAGTTCTGTGTCTAGTAGCAGTTAATAATGTCCTGAGCCCAATTGTCTAAACATATTTATTGCAAATCAGGCATAAAACTTGCTGCTGCAAAACTACTGAAATAAAAAACAGCTCTTGACTTTGCATGGTTGTGGTGTAACTCTTGGCTGGAAATGTGGATTTAAGCAGGGAATATTAAATATAGGAACTCACTGTTAGGGCTACAGTGATTTCTACATCTATATTATTATACTGTTTGGATGAGTGAAAGGAGCTTGTGTGATTGTTGAATTACTGATGCCTTTCAGAGGGTCTAGGATTACGTAATGTGCTTGCTGATATCTGATTATTTAGATAATATAATTTATGGTCAATAATCTCTTTTTTCCAAGTGCAAGTGATGATGCTAAGCAAGTGATGTGCAACATGTTGTGTCAAAACTGATTTCTTCTCACATTTTTTCAAATGTAATTGATAATTGTTTGGAAGTGCAACATTGCACTGGCATCTCATCTTACCTCTTTTCAACTATTTGTTCAAAAGCAATTAGTAATAAGCAATATTCATTATTTTTCAGCATGTTTACGAAAACTCTCAGGCCAATTATTTTGAAAATTCTGTAGGCCTTCCTTTGTAGCTTGGAAGTTATCTGTAAAATCTCTGATGAAAATAGCAATATAAATTAATACTGCTCTTAGATAAAATGTTACTTAGCAAGTGCCAGAGTTTCTTCTCAGAATAAACCTCATCCCGACACTATTTGTGTAACAGTATTGTTTCTGACTGAGGAGGATTTGTATTAAGTTAGAGATAGGCAATTGGACACAAGATAAAGGTAAAATGTGGAATCCCTGGCAAAGCAGATTCCTCTCTAACTTCTTCATCAGAATGAAGAAACTATCTGATTGTATTTATTTTTTGACTGCCAAAATTCAGAACATATTCCATAATGCTTACGGAAAAATAACTAGAGCCCTTTTCACCAGATCTTTCAGTAGTTTGTAAGTGGATGTTCTTCAGATAACCCCCTTTCTTGAGGTAGGAGGGGGGAGGAACAACTCTGGAAAAAGCTGAAGGAATCAAAGCTTGAGATATGAACTGAACTATTCATAAGGTTCCCAGTATGCTGCCTTATAGTCAGAGACTGTTTGTGACCCTGATGGAGTCATAGATGCATGTACATTTTATGTTGAGCCACATAGGCTTTCCTCATTAAACAAGCTCAGCAACAAGTTGTTGTATTGGTTAAAACTTCAGTGGAGGGAAACAGATGGATCTTGCTGAGAGCAGAATGGACTTGTCAGTATTAAAAAATAACTAAAGAGCATCTTCTGTGAGATGCAGCCACCTTCCAGAGTTTTATCATCTTTCAGTGACAAAAGGATAGATGAAAACTAGATGCAGATGATCTCTTTTGAAAAAAAATTAGACATCTTTTTTTGTTGTTTTGTTATTCCATAACAGTTGTATTCTCTTTCACAGTGAAATGTAATCAACATATATTTACATATTTCATGCAATCAGGACAACTGAAGATGCATGCTAAAAGCAGGATATTATGGTGGCAGCATCTCGCCGCATCTTGGTATAACGGAACTATTCATGAAAAACAACTACAAAAATACACAAGAAGTGTATCCTGCAGATTTTTGTTTATTTGTACTTGAATCTGTACAAGTTTTTTTATATCACAATCTTAGAAGCATCGATTGGATAAAAGCCAATTCTTTCTGGAAGGATAAGCTTACATGATGTATCGTCAGCTCTGCCATTTCTGGTAATGGAAATAATGCTTACTGATTTTCACTTTGTATTGCTCCGTGCAGCAGTTCAGCCAAGAGACTATGCTGTGTTCTACTACTCATCATGAATTATCTAAACACCTAATAAAATCTAATTGATCATTTTTCAGTCCTTGTGAAGATATTGTAGAAGGAGAGATGCTGCCTGGGACATAACTAGAATACAACAGGGATTACATAGCTGTAACTGTTTTAATAGTGATTTAGTTTACCTTCTTGGAACTGTTCTACTACTGAGAAATATGACAGTGACAGAATGTAAGCAGTAAACAACATGTGTACTGCTGGTGAAAAAGCATACCTGACTGTGGCCACTGTTGAAAACCAGTGTTCTGTAACTGAGAATGTGCTCTACCAAATAGTGTTATTGTGCTTTTTGTATCTGTTGTAGTTTCCATGGAAATAAGTAGGAGGCATTACTTTCAGACTGACCCACATTAATAAGTGTATCAGGCCTAAGGAATTTATCATGTTTCCTTCTTCTGGCTTGGGTTCTTGTGCTTTGAAAGTGCATCATTCAAGAAATAGTTCAGAAATTCCCATTTGACTTGAGCAGCCCATTCTGCTCTGAAGTCTACAGCGTACATCTTGACATTTAGGTAAACATATCTCATCTAGGTGATAGGATGATAGTTTTAGTCCGTGAACTAATAAATTTAACCTTTTCCTTTTTCTTTTTATTTTTTTTTTTAAGTTGCAGGCTCCCCTGCTTTTTTTTCCTTTTGATGTTAGCAGGAATGCTCCATTTCTTCAGTTTTGGAGTCTTTGAGTAAGACTCAGATTCACCAGCTGCTCCTTCCTGCTTATTTCATGGGTAGGATCATGCCAGGTCCCTCCATGCTTACTTTGTGAATATACGTCATCAGTATGAATCTGCACTCCCAGTCCTCACACAGAAAACAGCTCAGCTTGTTACTATTTCTAGCATCTTCGTCTGTTCCTTGATTTACTGCAGCCATACAGGAGCAATTTCCTTCTATTTCTAGGAGGCACAAAAAGAGGCATCGTTATAATTTTAAGCCACCAGAAATTATTCACATCAGCATTACGCTATGTTTTTCCCTTTCCCCCTTCTTATGTTTGTCAAAGCAGAATGTATTCTGGTATAGGAAGAGCCAGTTGAGCAAAGCAGTATGCTACAGCACTGACTTCCAGTAACTGCAAGAAAGGAGTTTATTAGCTCACTTTATGGATGTGTTCCTGAACAGTGGAATTACAGAAGTTGCATCCTACAGACTGTTCCAAAGCTCACTGACCTGAGATGCCCATCAGGAAAGTAAAAGTTCTGACTGAGGGTTTTTCTGCTTTTCTGTTTGAATACATGAGGATGCCCTGTAGGTTCTCTACTGATTAATGAGGTGTGCTCTTAAAATCCACAGATTTCCTTGATTACAGAATCCTTTTCAATCTGCCTGATTGTTTTAATGAAAAATGAACCTCGATTTTATCCTCCTCAGTCAAATTTGCTTGAATTTTGTCAAGATTAAAAAGTTAATAGTCAAAGAAGAGAGAGGTGAAGTAAGCAGACAAGATCCTTTCTCCAGATGAGTGTTTACTTTCATTTGTGTTTGCTGTGCATAGTGTCACAGGGTGTGTGATGCTGTGTAGAAGCTGTGAGGATAACTTGGAAACACAGCCACTGGTGGCACTGCTTGTGAGGAAGATCTGCAAGCAGATCTATGTAAGCATAGCAAAAAATGGCCTTTAGGGAAGACTTTTTAAAACGATTACTGAGATCAGAAATGGCCAAAACTGCCCAATTACTAACTGATAAAAAATGCATCTTAAATCGAGAGGGGAAAAAAAATGCTTCATTCGGTGGGGATCCCAAAAGAACTCTGAGTTTTCTGGAACAAGAAAAAAGTTTTAATTATATTAGCTGAAGTGATATGGCTTAAATTGGTTCTTATAGAAGATTGTCAGTTAAATCTCATACTTCAGTATATACAGTTCAATGACACCAAATAAGCATTTTCCAATGAAAAAATAAATTATTAGAAAATACTGCCAGTTTTGATCTTAATCAGACATTCAAGAGGATATTGCTTTTTTTTTTTGAGAAGGGTAGTCAATTTCTTTTCATGAACATGTCATGTTTTATGTATGCTTGAAGAAAGGATAAAAGTTATTAAATCTGGTTGTCTTAAATGAATTGAGGTGGGCATGATCAAAATGCCTTTGCATCCTTCTGGAAAGAAGAATTTTCTGCCTGTCTCCGCTTTCTGTTGTTATCACAGATAGAGAATGTTTTCCTTCATAGTCAGGAAGATCTGTCCTGTTCACTGCTATGAATTACTGAATCAGCCTGCTTTGTTTTGAGCTTGTTTTTTCAGTTTACATTTTCCACTTAGTTTGTTTGCCTTATAAGAAGTTTGTATGCTGAGAACTGTGAGTTAAGGAGTTGTTTTGATTCTTTTCTAGCATGTGGATTGTTTGTAAAAATCAAATAGAAAGTAAGGAGCAAAAGGTGAACAGTCATTTCTAATAGTTAGTATCACTAAATGCAATCTGTGGTTCAATTAATGTTTTGTTAGGGAAAAAAAAATCCAAAAAACACTGACCCAGTGCAAAAAACAGGTACTCATTAGAAGTGTTAAACTGAACATTAGTAATATAATTGTGTGTTTGGAAACTATGACAACAGCAAGGAGAGGCAATAAAAATATTTTTCTAGTATCTATATATATTAATTAATGTTTATCCCCATATCTACTCATTATCCCAGTGGCAGATAACTAAAACTATGTGAATGGCGTGGAAAGGGAAAGGGAAAATGTGTCATAGGATAACGAGTGAAAAGGAAGCATGAAGCCAAGGTGAGACCTTTTCTTTCCTCCAGATAGCAGTTTAAGCTAAAGGTAAAAAAAACACTTGGAAATTTTTAGTCATAATGGAGGTACAGAAGTGTCACCCAGCTGTCCTCCAGTTCTGTAGTCATTAAAATCTTCTGATAGGAAGTCTGAGGCAAAATTTACCTGAGAAGATTCTCCTTTGCTGGAAGTTTTTAGGAACAGGGTATACTGTGAAGACTTTTCAGGAGGATTGCAGTGGGGTAAAGATATCAACACTTATTGAAGACATAATTTAGACCTCTGCTGCTGTCAGTGAAGCTGAGCAGTAAAAAAAAAAAAAAAGAAAAAAAGCAAATTTTGATGAAAATCATCATAATTCCATATGTGGCCTGTGCTGGTAACTACTGTGGCATGAGTATTAACCCATTTTATTCTTCCATAAAGTCATTTTTATCAATAATTGCTTACAAATGACAGACACCTCAGTTTAAAAAAAGAGAAGGTTTGTAGAAGTAAATATATTTTTATGAATTTGCTTAGCTAATAATACCCTGACGTAGTGAAATGGAAGCATCCACTTAATTGTAGAGTTTGCACATGGAGAAACAATGAGACCCAGGACTCTAACCAGCCTCTGCAGTGTGCAATGGCTTGTTCTGCACTACACAGTGTTTTTTATCCTGCAGCCTTTTTAGAGCTACGTTTTTGAGCAAATCCAAAGCATTCTGACTTTGAGAATCTCTGTGGTCACGAATATCAGAAAAAGAATATATCTCTGCCAAGAATACTTCAAGCAAACTGTAAGACTGGATGGCTTTTGATCATGTTTGATTGCCAATTTGTGGATAATTCATTTATTTATTATATTCTGAGTGCCAATTGTGAATATTTTCTATTTTCATATACTTGGTGTATGCATAGTGGCATCTTTATTCAGTTCCTGGTGTGTTTTCTTGAGATTTACAGCCTCCATATTCTCCCACCTCCCCCAGAAAAAATGCATCTTGCTGTTTAAGGGCAAGCTGGTCTTTGCCTGATGTAAAGCAGTATTCCTAATGATTCTGTGGCAGTGAACTGTTTTGCAATTCAGTCTGTTAAAATACCAGCTGAAATCTGGTGAGCTGCTACACTTTTTACCTTTTTTGGACTCTCTTACAGTTTTATTTTCCAAAAATAATATATTATCTAGTTAATATTAGAACAAACTGAGTGCAGTGTCCAAAGGTATCACCTCCAGTAATCAGACTATCTTTTTTAGTATAAACTATTTTTGTATACTTCCCTTTCCTGCAATGCGAATCCTACTCTTAGAGGATGATAGAAAAAAAGAGAACTGATTACTTTCCATCAGTGTAACCTCTTCAGGGAAATTGAGGACTATGTGATGATTCCAGGGGGAAGAAAGTAAAAACATGATAAAATGCATGAGACACACAGATCTGTGGTAAAGTGCTAATGCTGATGATTACACAAAGTAATTATAGCAGGAATATATTAATTACTGTCAGGTGACTTTCAGGATATCTTCCTGGCTAGCACTTTTTCAAATAATGGAATTATAAAGCAAGCTAACTTTCTGATGTTGTACAATTGAATTAGGTAGCAGATGGCAATTTCATAGTCTCACATTTTTCATGGTAAAAATTAGCCATTCTGTTCTACCTCAAAAACCTTGCGAGCTCAGTCCATGAGCGCGAAAATGGTACCTACAGTACAAGGAAAGCTGCATTCATTGAAGGCCCTTTTAAGCACAAGGTAGAAGAATGAACTCTGCTCAAGGGTCAGAGGCAATGGGTGAGAAAGCCAGCCCAAGAGAGATAACTTCCTCCCCTGCTTTACTGCAGCAGATCTAGAAGAAAAAAAACATAGGAATGAAGCTTTTCAAGCCTCAAAAAATTCAAACAACCAAGTAATACTTAAATTGAATTAAATTTTGAATAATGAAGATATGATTGCAGCTGATGGGGGGGGGATTTATTAAGCTGATAGAAATGCCTTCTGTGCCTTTTGACCTACCCTTTCTCCCTCACTCTAAGTAGTACAAGGACAACACTGAAAAAAGAAGACTCAGAGGGGATCTGATCCATGTCTATAAATGTCTAAGGAGCAGGAGGCAAAGGGCTGAGGCTGGACTCTTCTCTGCAGTGTGTTTTGATAGGACAAGGGGAAATGGCCACAAACTGAAGCACGGGAAGTTCCACATAAATGTGCGTGGGAACTTCTTCACAGTGCAGTGACGGAGCACTGGCACAGCTGCACAGAGAGGTGGTGGAGTCTCCTTCTCTGGAGACGTTCAAGACCCGCCTGAACGTCTACCTGTGCAACCTGGGCTAGGGAGCTGCTTTGGCAGGGGGTTGGACTCGATGATCTCTCTAGGTCCCTTCCAATCCCTATGATTCTGTGATTCTGTGACAACTATAATTCAGTAAAGACTAACGATTGCACGTGTCTAGACCTGAATACAAGAGCATTGCTGAGCATGGTATCCATTGCTGCCTGACTGCACGGCACTTCTTGCTTTCACACATTTCCAATCAATTATTTCTGTGTTTTCTACCAAGGCAAGTGATTTGTCAAGTGTATGTCTGATCCAAACAGCAGTTCTAGCCTTTAACTGAGTATCCGTATATGTCAGGTTCCTTAACAGTGCACCTACTTCATTGTCAGCTGCAGAACACCATTTCTTGTGGTAATACCCATCAGGGAGTCATATTCACCTTATTCTTCCTATCTGCCCAGCTGGATGCTGCAGCCATACAAGGGATAGGAAATGCTATGCTACCATTCAATCAAGGGAAAATAGTATGACAGCATCTGTTTTAATCTATCCTGAGAAAAGGATATATGTTTTAGCTTATATGGATATTGTTGTCATGCCCTTTCTGTGGGGAAGATGAACAGAGAAGGTTGCTGTTAATGCTGCCAAAGTATTGCGTATCTTATTATGGAGTGGACCTTTTGGTGATGAGGTAAAATTACACTTCTGAGGCAAAAGGTGTAATTTCCCACTGAGCTGCAGAAGAAGCTAACATTATAGAAGCCTTTTTTGTTGCATTACATAGTTAAAGATGCTGCATGTAGTCAAAGATGCTGTTTAAATTGTTAGTCTTGCATCTGTAGCTAAATAGCCACTTATCCTAAATGCCCCCTTTTGCTTCATATTCATTTGAACATCCTACAATGCCTTTTCCTTGAATTCATTTTCTCTTCTTTCAAATTACATAAGAAATCTTCAATTCTTACTGAGGCTTCTTTGCGGGTATATCAGCAAGCTTTTCTCTCATTTACTGTGGCTAAAACTCTGCTTGTATCAATGGCTCCCTTTTTTCAGTTTTGTAAATTTCACTTGAGTGATACGTGTCAGCTTAGTTCATTTTCACAGCAGCTAAGCAGATTGATGTGTGTTTCAGTACCCCAGTTATGCTGTTGTTAAAATTTCTTGGTTGATTTTTTTTTAAATTATTATTATTAGTTTTTGATGAGTTAATTCTGAAATAGTTAGCTGATGAAAAATATTTAGATTTTAGCCACATCAATGTACCTCACAGCCTGGGGTCTTCAAACATTTGGAGTTCCACTGGAAGGCTGTGAACTGATAAAATATTTGATATTATCTGCATGCTGTTCTGAGACTTGATTCACCCTCATAGAAAGTTTATATTCATGGTACAACTGTTGTAGCAGTTGTTGACATGACAAATGGTTTTATAAATGCAGCTCCAAGTAGATCCAACAGTATGCAGAGTACATCTGAATGAAGAGTTTGTCAATATAATGAACTGTCCTGTGATGTGGATGCCATTAGCCACAAAACTGTGTGATGTTCTGAGCATGGAGTTTGGAAATGAGATAGGCTTGTAAATAATTATGAGGCATTTGGCAAAATAATAAGAATCCTGAAGCCATAGGAAAAAAGAGCTACGTATCAACCTATCTGACGATTTGAGAATAATTAGGGATTGAAAACTAATTTAATTGTTCATGTAGGGAATCTGTCTTCTAAATCAAGTCTTGCTTATATCTCCTGTATATTTTGTTTCTCCTGGAGAAATTCTTTGAACTTTGGATGGAGACGTCATAGAATTTCCCAATGATGGTGCTTGTGGCTGAAATATATAAAATGAAAAAGAAGCTATGAGACACCATTGAGTGCATCCTTTCAAACGGAGGTGCAAATGCATTTGACAGATACTTGAGGGAAAAAGTAGATGGGACTCTATCCTACTGTAGGGTCCTATCACATTTGTAGGGTCCCTTCATCACATTTTTATTTTTTTTTCTTCCCTGGGCGGTGCTAATCCATGTTCTGAGGATGGATTGCATCCCTACTGAATTGTTTCCCAGTATAGACACATGACAGGAGCTGCCCCATCTAAGCTGCACAATAGCCACCGGGATTGTTAGTGAAAGAAATCTCTGGTGCAACTGCATCTAGTCAGTGTTAAACTACCTGGTTGTGGTGTTCAGAGAACAGAATTACTAGACACTCTTTTTCTTCTTTTAAAGTGTCCTATCAAATTCTGCTAGGTCCTCAGCAGATCTAAGACGCTGTTGTACCTCTTATAACAATACAGTACCATAGTTTTTCCAAGCTAGGCGTTTGTTACTGAATGTTGAATCTGAAGATGTAGGAGAAATAGAGTATTTGTTGGAGGATGGAGAACACTTCTAATTTGCTGTTTCTGATCCTTGCTGTTAACTGACTTTGGCATCATGGTGGCTTGCACAATTGGGAAATGGGTATGCAGAGAATTGGGAAACATAAATATTGTTTGAATGATTGAGAGGCATGCCACTGCGTGGGTGTTTTATAAAGGGTTATGTGCAGATGAGATAGATTGAAAGGGAATTCTTGGCAGGAGGGCAGGAAAAGCAAAATAGTAATTTGGACCCCTACTAATAGCCAGGTTTATTGCTGTTGGTGAGGATTTTGCTCCCCCAGGGCATTGATAGGTCTGCTTCTACCAGAGAAAGAGATCAAAAGACACTCATCTGTTAGACTGGCCACCACAGTGAGAACTGGAAAAAGATGAAAACCTACTGCACATGTTCTAAGACTGCCTGAATTGGAGTTTGTCCCCATAGCCATAATGAAGGCCTTGAAAGGAAGACTAATTACAGCTACAACTTGGGCACCGTCACTTCAGAAATATTTCTGGAGTGCCAGTCAGTTGCATTTGGTATGCTAAGCCATATACTGATTTTCCTGTGCCACTGTACCCCATCAGTGCTTTTAAAGGAGCTTCTGTTGGTGCCAAGCTGGATGGATTCACTTGCTGGGACAGCTTGCAGCAGCAGAGTTGTCATGTACAAGTTGGTGGTACAGAAATGGAGGGAGTAGCAAGCATTAATGATTTAGGCAGCAGTGCTTCTGGTCTCTGAGCTCTCAAGAAGTCATCTTCAGTTGGGATCTCAGAGCAGAGGTTGGTAAATCTCAATTAAAAGTGCAGAATTCATTTTGAAGGAAGATGAGAGAAAAGCCAAATATAAGATGGGAAGTGTTCAGGAGTCCAAAGGAAATTAGCAGAATTAATTCAAGCCTTTCCCAAATCATTGCGTGATTGCTATGTATTTCTTCTCCACAGAGAACCTGTGATGAGTCAGTGCTGAAGGGTGCAGAGCTGCAACCCACTGAGAGGACTGAGTGAACGTGGTTAGGGAGGGAATGGGATTTCATTTGCTTCCCTGGTGGTGTGAATATCGTCTACATTGCTCTTGGCAGAAGATTGCTGAAGTTTCCACCTCTAATGAACACAGAAAAATATTTACCCCTTTCTCTATAGAACTACATCTGAAAGAGTATTATTACACCTCTCCCCAGCTGTACCTAGTCTAAAGTAAACAACCCTAATTCTTAAACAGTTCCTTATGGGATTTTTTTTTCCCAGTTCTCTAAAATTTCTCTTCACTGTCTTTCAGGTTCCCTATAATTGGATTGTATCCTTCTTAAATTATATTAATTGTATGCTAGCTGAGGCCTTACTGATCAAGCAGAATTGCTTCATTTTAACAGACAGTAATTCCACTTCATTCCTATATGGACTTTTAATACAAAAATTTTAGTCTCGTGTCAGGTTTGTGATGATGTCTCAGTTTCTTTCTGCAGTATCAATGCTAATCATTCCCCATTTGATGCATAAACAGCAGATTATCCCTATCTATGCATAGAACTATGCTCTTCTCTTAATGAATTACACTCCTTTTTCTTACAGTAGACAAATTGTTCTATTTTCAAAATTGTTTTGAGTTCACTTCCTGTTCTGTGATATGCTTGCCACCTCTCTAACTTGCTGAATTTGCAGATTAAATGAGCACTTCTTGCTCATCATCTCCAAACCATTAATGTAAATATGACTAGCCTCAGGCCCAGAGAAGACCCCTGCAGAATTCCTTTGACTTATCCCACTAGTCTCAATCTCAGTCATTGATATGTACATCCTAAATCCAATTCACCACTCATTTATGTACCTGACTGGTAGTGCTACCTATTAGCTTTTATCTGCTAATTTCACAGACATGCAGCAAGTGCAGTAATAGTTCCCCTAAGTTGTCATATGACCAAATGGGGCATTTGGTTTTCTTATAAGACAGACTTGTCATTTTTTCTGAATGTCTTGTTTCCCCTCTGCTACTACCCTACTGTAAATTCATTATTTTCTTGAATATGAATAGCCAAAATTACACTCAGTATGCCAGACATCTCAGGACACTGGTTAATCTTTCTCTTTCAACTGGAAATACATTTCCAGATACATCAGGGATAAGTTTTGTCTTGTTCCAGGGTAAATCCAATCACTAGCTCATAGTCATTCTGTGATTGATAACAGGTGGTTCTTCTTTGGTTTCCATTTCAGGAATCATTTGTTTACCAAGCTCTAATTCTTTCCTAGTCATGGAAAGAAAGGGGTTAAAATAATTTAACTATGTGATTCAGTTTTCATAGTAACGTCTCACAGAATGGATTATATTGATTAGTGAGAATAGTGATCTGAATGCTCCTAGACTTTGTTTTTACTGTATTCTTTCTTCTCCCTTTGAAGACACTGTAAAAACTGAAAACTGAAAAAGAGTTGAGAGATACCTTGATGTTATATGAAAAACCCTATGAGCTAAATGGGAAGAACTTTAAATGCCCAGGTGACATCTTTAAATTCTGTCTGAGTTGCACGCATGTTGGAAATTTTACATCCTGCAGCTAAATTAAATAGTCCCTAGTTTAATAATGGTAGTTTATTAAAATGAAGAAATTTAAATTGTTGGCATATGTAGCACAGGTTTAATGTCATTACCCTCCTGAGGTATGATTTAAATGACTCAAGTTACTCTCTCTAGTGCTAGTCATAGTGCTAACTTGTTTTAGACAGTCTGCTTGCTAATGGCACAGAACTTTCTCATGTCAGCTGTGTCACTAGTTCTCCTGCACTCATCAGGAAGAACTACAACAAAGGCATGATAATTCCATCCCATTGTTCAGTCTAGACTACACGGCAGTGTGCTGTGGCTTGGATTTGCCCAGCCTGAGAGTCAGGTCTTCTCAACAGACAAGAAGTGAAAATTTTGCAGTAAGTTAATGGGGACATAAAATTCTGCATGTAGTTTTTGTGTTTATTGGACCAGGTTCTCCGTAAGGTGTTTCTGTTTGTTTGTTTTTGTTCAAGAATTTTGTGCTTCCTGCCTCTCTCAAACAATTTATATGCAATTCTGGAAGATCTCTACTTTTTGAAAATTGTATTGTATTACTTTAAATATGTATATATATATTCTTAGCTAAAGGACATTATTCAGTTTTCAGACCCTTAAAACTTTTCCAGTGGCAATTCAGAACCCAGTTTAACAAACTCAGACCAGTTTTTATTGTTTTCCCATACAAGTTTCTAGCCAAAAGTCCTCCACACACATTCATTTCCAAACAACTCAGTGAGGATGCAGCATATCATAAATATAGCCTTCATGAAATGTGACTATGATGATGTCTGTCTAGTTGAAGACACGCTTTTCATTTTATACTCATTACTAAAGTAATGGAATAGTGAGCACTGAGAAATGTTTTTCTCTCCTGAGCTGTTTGAACAGATCAGAGAAGCTTCCATCTGGAACAGCAGACACTTACATTTCGTATGCAATAACTAATCCATATGACCGCTGCATTATTGACTGTTATTTTCTCAGAAGAGATATAAGCTGATCAACCAAGAACCAAAGAGCTTGACTGCCATCAGCTTGCTATGTGATGCTGAGCCAGATCATTTAAACTGGCTCTGTTAAAGCTTGTTCATATGTAAAATAGAAATAATAAAACTTTTGAGCCAGTGGATAGTGCTTTAAAATCTACAAGTGAAACACAATTATGGTAATAAAATAGTCTGTACTTACTTTTTGACATTTAAAGAGTTATGAGAATGAGAAAGATATGAAATTCATATATTTACATGAGATAGTACAAGTTAAATGATGGGAAAAAAAGTCCATTAACTGGAAATGAATCTCACTGTAATGATATTAGCTCTTTAGTAGATTAAATTGTGGGATTAAGTTTGGCTGTTTAAGAATTAAATTATCTTTTATTGTTAGCCTTGTTCAATGCTATCATTTAGGACCTAGCTCTCTCCTCATTCCTTATTCATTGCCTTCTACAGAAATGTGCATGGAGAGCTGTTCTCTTTAGCATGAAAACATGGCCATCTCCCTCTCTGATGTTTACTCTGCATTTAGTTTTACTCTGGTGACACTTCTGTCTGAGTCACTTACCTGCATTTCCCAGGACAGCTCCTCAGAACTACTTCGAGGAAGATTTCAGAGTGCTTCCAGAAAGACAAAAGGGATAAGAGGCTGTTGGAGGGATTTAAAACTTTGGAAGTGAAGGTGCTGAAGTCTGGGAGGAATGGTGTAGGGACTTACAATAGGATATTCTAGCCAGTGAAAACTTTATCTATCCCACAGGCTCTGAAATGATATTTATCTTGTTCCTTTCATTGGCTGATGTAGACACTTTTGTGATTTTCTAGAGCCTGTTGCATTATCTGTTGGCTCTTTGATAAAAATTTTAATAGAGCTCACCTTCCGATGACTTTCCTCGAGATTTTCACTAGGATCATTTTTGGTATCTCTGTAAGGACTGCACTAGTTTTCCCTAACCATCAGAATGCAGAAATGAGCCTTTATTTCATTTGACCTGCCTTCCTGGCCAGCTTTTGGCATAGCGTTTGTGGGGGCCATTTCCAATTGTAGGAAGCTGATACCTTCAGAATTAAGCTATCAGAACTGGAAATACTGCTGGATAATCATTTTGCCATAAACATTGTGGTTGCCATGTGTCACCGCTTTGTATAAGTGTTATTAATCTATTTTGCTTGATTATTTTTTCTACCACAGTTGGCAGAATACTTAATTTTTCTGTTAGTTTTATGGTTCTTTTCCATGAGCAATGAATAAATTCACAAAAAAGTATGGCAAAGAGTAAGAAAGCTTCATGGTTCTAGAAATGATGCTAATATATTCAAGTCTATATGCTGCTTTGCGCCTGAAGTGTATAGAGATAAATCTTTTAGTCCCTGTTTTTCCCTGAAAATAATTAGACTGTGTTTTATATCCATATAATAGTGAAATATATGTTTATGTTTTAATAACCCTGTATCTTGAGAACTAATGGCATGCTTTTTGTTACATACACTGAGGAGACTCTTCTCACAGCCACTTGGTAGCATCCTGTAATCTCATAAACTTTTACCAAAGTGAGTAACTTGGCAAAGAGCTTTTACTCTCCTTTAGAAGTGCTTGCTGGGTCCAAATCAAATTGCTGAACAATTGTCAGTGACTGAAGAGGAAGGATGAAAAGAAGAAGCTAATTGACATTCGTGAATTTACTGGGACTTTGGCCAAAAAAGTGCCCTGGATTTTCTAGCCTGAGAGGGGAAAACAATTACAGAAACCTTAATGGAAAACAGAACTTTGCAAAAAAAAACTGGCATTGCAAAGATACACTGAAGTTTTAAATAAAGACTGAGCAGGGCTTTTTATCACTGGAAACCAATATAGGTGGCCTGCACTTAACTTAATGCCTCCTATTTTATTCTGTTGACCTTGATGTCAGAGGTGGATGTTACAGCAGCTTAGGTAGCAGCTTTGAAACTGTGTGTCAACTACACAAATGCAGATTTTCACTAGAGTGGCATGCAGGCTCTTGTTCATCACTGGGGAAAATGCATAGCTTTGTGGTGGCAACTATGTTAAAAAGAAAAAAAAAATAGTGTTTTGTAGAGGAGAATTTGCTCTATCAAATAGTGCTATCGTGCTCTTTGTATCTGTTGTAGTTTCAACGGAAATAAATTGAAGGCATTGCTTTTGGAGAGACCTATGTATTTGAATATCATCACTAGAAAGATGGTTGTGATACAGACAGTAACTGTATTTTGCTAGAAGAGGTGATGAACATCACACACCCAGAAAATAAAAAATTGGGGAAAAGGGGTAAAATGCAAGAGAGTTTATTTTCTGACTTGCATAAGCTCAGAAATTTAGCAAAAGCAATCAAAAGAGCATGATATTTACCTACTGAACCCCTGTGGCAGCCAAATTTAAGGAATGTAGCTTGCTGTGTACAATCAGCTTCTGTGCAACTTTCCAGAAGGATAGTGGTACCACTAAGAGAGCTGTTGCTTTGCAGTAATTCCTCTTTATGTAAGTAGTCATCAGTGAGGCCATGTAATCTCCCTCCGCCCCTGCTGTTCTTCCACTCAGCAGCGCTCTGCCAGTCACCCACACAGTGACTCACCCGAGAGCCCTTTCTGCTATATACTTAGGAAAAGGTTAGAAACATTAAGCTGTTCCTTTCCTGTTCTCTCTCTCTCCCCTTCCCTCTTCATAAAATCACTCATAGCTTTTTGGCATGGCTCTCTTCGTTCTCCCTTAGAAAACTTCTGTTTCCTATAAAGATAAGTACCTTTGAAAGTTTCACTTTGAAGAAATGAAATTGCTGGCACTACTAGAATTCAAGACCGACCATTTTTCCCTTGTTCTTAACAAACTGATCCTTTAGTGATCATACAAATTGAAATTCAAGTAGAGGTTCCTTCTGGCCCTAATAATGGATGGCCGTGGCCTGATGATCCTTCTCTTAATTTTTAGTGGAATGTGATGAAGAATATAAGACTACACTAATGAAGTGTGACGCCACATAGGCAGTGGAGGATTGTCTTTTTTTCCTGTTGTAGGCGTATAAATATTACTGAAGAAAATCCTTTTCCCCCTAACTCTCTCTGTAACAGGTAATTCAAATACCTCATTCATATTTCCACAGAGTCTGCTTGTTCCAGTGCTGTTAGACCGTAAAGGGTCAATACTGAACAAAACAACATGGTAATAAAGAGATGGTGAAAATAACAAATGGTGATTTTGATACTCTGGGCATTATCTGCTTCTCCTAGTAGGTTTTGCAGGTGTAATGAAATAGAGATTAGCTGCTCATTCCTGGTTCCCATCTGCTTATACATTGATTTTTACATCTATGCTGTAGTTCCTGTGAAAATGCTTCAGCTAGATTTGTATCAAATTGCTTGTTTTGTTGTTTCCTAAATGTTCATTTTGTGTTTACTTACAAATGAAACATTAAACAAAATGACAGGGTAGGAAGAGAGGAGATTTATACAGAATTAAAGCTGCTTACGTGTGAGTGCTATAAACTTTTATCTTAACAGCATGACAGGCATCTCCTAAGACCCCAGTGCTCATATAAGTTCTCTGAAAGGGAAATAACATGGGAGGTATAAACAAAGGAAGAGTCATTTCCAGAATGACTCTTGATGTCAAATCCTGACCAGGGCATACTCATTACTGCATAATGGATCTGTGGGATATTAATGGGAGATGCCTATATGCAGTTTTGTAGGCAACAGCAAGTCAAAATCCACTTCTGTTCTGAAGGAGCATTTGTAAAATGAAGGGAAATCAGTGTGTTGTGCAGAAAAATGGTTTGATTCCAGGAACAGTTTGACCCAGGCATTTAAGCATCTATTTTGTCTGCAGTGATGTCACAGATCAAAGAATGTTCTGCAACACATCTTGTTCTTCATTGTCTTTAATGAAATCTAATAAATGTACACAGATAAATATCTTGCTAGGCAGAAAGAGGCTTGCTTGGTAAAAAAAAAAAAAAGAGAAAAAAATAGAAAATTAAAATAAGCTGAGTTTTAAGGATGTGGCTGAAGCACTGGTGCTTCATAGCTTGCTGGCTTCAAGAGCTCACAGTACAGCCTGGCTGCTCAGTTAAGGCCTATCAAAGCATTGTGTATAAAGCCTTCGTGGATCAGCAGTGTCCACTGGCAGTAGAATTTTCCCTTTCATTAGTGTGTAAATAAGCTTGGAACTTTTTGCAACCCTGGTGACTTGGGCACCTGCCTCCTCTGCTCAACCCCAGAACAGCTCTGTTTTAACTTCTGTCTTAGGGAGTCTCTTTCTCTGCTACTTTCTCCAGTCTGGCATGTCCATAGCTATGGTAATTGAAACATACATCTCTGGGAAACTCCTGAGGAAAAACAGGGTGTTACGCTCGGCATGGACACCTTTCTTTGCTAGTCCTGTGCCCTTTGATATACTGTGGTACCAGGAAGGAATGATAGCCAATGGGATACTTTTCAGAAAAATAAAAATAACAAAGCAAGTAAGCATTTCTTCAAGGATAGCACAAATTGGTAGGTAATAAGTAGACAGTCAACAGGTTTTGTTTCGAAGTTGCAGAGTGGGCATAGCTACCTGGTACCAGCTATGTCACTTTGCTGTTGGCTAAAACTGGGGGTGATGTTCTGCCTGCTTTGCCAGGTGATGTAGATGTGGGTGATGGGTGCTTGCTATGCTATTTCAGCAAAGAGTTGCTTGCAGGATGCCTGATGGTGGTGGTTGAAGTAACCTACATGATCTTGCTGCTTCCTATTAGCCAGAAGCAGGAGGGATTGGGAACACAGTCCTCACCAGATGCTCATCAGCAGCCTGAGCTAACAAAACATCTCCGGAAGACTCCTTAATCAGATCTCCTTAATCTCTTCTGGGTGATAGCAAATACCTAGGGATGACAGAGAACAGGGAAGAGGAACAGATCTGCTGACCAGATCAGCTAGATAATTTCTTTCTGAATAGGGTAATCTGCTGCAGGCTGTAATGATTGTCTTGGCCTTCATTTATATGCATAGCAGCAAAAGACTGTATTATAAGGCCTGAATGCTTCTGCCATTTTGCAGTAATAAAAAATAGGACAACCTCTGTTAGTAACCCTAGCTTATAAAAAGCTAGACAGGTATTAAACTCATTTATATTCACTGCGTAATAAGACCTGGGGCAGCAAAAGCACCACAAGCAAATCTGGGATGACAGTCTACTAAATCAAGGCCATTTGACAGGGCAGGGATTATTTAGACTAAGATACTGAACAAGTTCAATTGTGCAAGGTACACTATAGAATAGGGAGTACCAAGGAGGAAAAAGGTGTCAAGATGAGCTAAACAGAATGAGCAATATTCTCTGAAGATCTTTACTGTAACGTGAATTATAATTGGATTCAGGTAGGTTTAAAAATTTACTGAATAACTGATGTTTTTGCTTTATATATAAAATATACTTGAGGATTATATTATTTGAACAAATCACCTGTAAGAGTTACAAAATGTGAAATGAGGAAATAACTGAAATGGGAGCTTCATGTTATTTTCTCAACAGACTATTGTCCCTCTTTATAATTTACTATTTCCAGTATGTTGATAAGACTTTCAAGAAGGTAAAGGATTTCTAAAGAGGAAATCCTATAACATTTTCCTTAAAACGCTCTTTTGGAAATTATTTTTATAGTTGTTCTTCGCTAATAGCGAAGCTATTGGCAGCTTGCTCTGCAGAGTTCTCTCTGCTGCTTTGCCAGTGTTTCCACAAGCACCAGGGGTGGGAAGCTTCAGGATCAAGAAGGTGCAGGCATGGTAACTAAGCATGTTTAGTTAGCATGAAAGCTGGACTCTGCTCCACTGGGGTTTTGTCTCAGATAACTATTTCTTCTTCTCTTCTAAAATGTAAGCCAGTAATACAAGGACATCTCACTTCTTATTGGATGATTAAAACCCAGTTGTCACTCTAAAAATTTCTATAAGAAAAACAGTGGTGATAAGAACATGCAGGTTTGAGTAAATTGAGTTTGCCTGACAGTTCTTGAGCTAACAAGCTGTATATTTTCACTTGAGAGTAACTTCTCATAAGCCGAATCCCAGCTTGCTTCTCAACAGATACTTTTTTTTCCTAATGTTCTCCAAACACTTTCCTCCTTTTCTCACTAGTGTTTAGCAGCGTCTGAATATCAGGCACCTGTGCATAAAGGTGAGAGCTTTGGTTTACTGTGGTTATTTTTTAAAATGTTGGTTTATAAATTCATCTCTGTGCTGGAGAGCTACTGTGAGAGTTAGTTTGAGTGTCTCTGGACATAGGTTCAGAGTAAATGCTTGTATTTGAATGGAGCCTTGTGATCACAAGGGAAGCTTAATTCCAAATGATATCTGGGAGCTGAGGTCCTTAATAATCTTCATGCAATCTGAATCCTCTATGGCCATGCAGGCCCTTGCAGAACCTTTTGCTATTTTACAGAATATATATTTTTTTGTTCTAACCCCGGGGTTTCATTCTTCCAAAGTGATAGCATCGTATTTTCTGCTGTATATGGAAAGACGGTAATGTGTTTCATTTCCAGTTTCTGTGCAACTTTGCTAGTTGTTGCATTTATCTGGATGAATGCAATGAACAAAAATTAGTAGTAGTCACACATACTCCTGCCCAGGGAGGTGGTGGAGTCTCCTTCTCTGCAGACGTTCCAGACCCACCTGGATGTCTACCTGTGCAACCTGGGCTAGGGAGCTGCTTTGGCAGGGGGTTGGATTTAATGATCTCTGGAGGTCCCTTCCAACCCCTACAATTCTGTGATGCTGTCATTCTGTAAAACACATACCAAGCAATAGTAAAAGCTTATACTTTGGCAAAGACAAATGCTGATATAAACTTGGAGAAAATAGATTTCACGAGAAACGTGTTAACTGAGATTAAATATTTTCATGAAGGAGGTCAGTTAATGTCAATCTTTGTGCCTTTCTGCAGTGGATAGGCTCTTCGACTTAAAATAGGTGATTTGCTCCTGCATGCATGCAACTGGCTCTTGTACCTCAATACACAAAATCTTACAGGGAATAAATAAATAAATAAATGGAAGGAATTAAACAGACAAACTGTAAGAATGATTTCTTTCTTGTGCATCCACAAAGGATCCCTGTTGTTAGAGGCCTTTTAAATCTCTTTTGCTTACTTGTCTTCTCAAAACTGTGTAAGTATTTCTAAGGGTTGTGCGTATGAAGAAATATTTTCAAGTAAGAATTGTTTTCACTGACAAATAGTCTCTTTAGTGGAAGAAAGATTGCCTCTGTTCTGAAATATTCTGAGCTTTTGATGAAAAGTTGAAAACTATTCACTTCTAATGCACTCAAATCCAACACTTCCTTGTTTTCCAGTGTGTAAAATGGATAAACTTTTTAATTATTATTCTGACTTTTACATCAGAGGAAGATACTAGTATTGGCAGTGAAGGTTGAATTTTCATACTAATATTCCATTATGTGTTCATGATGTGTGATGAATAGCAGCAGAGGGACAGCGTCACAGCGTGACAAAACATCATCTGACTGAAATAGAAGGCATTACTTTTGGAGCGACCTTTGTATTCTTTCCAAACAATTATTCTTTGGTACTTTGTAGGCAAAAAGTTGAGTACCCCAGAAGTAATATGTCCATAACTTATACCAAAATGTTTTGCTTTAGTTCTGTGATTGTCCTGACAAGTGCTCATTCTTGTTTTCAGTTCAAGCATCTCTATTCGGTAACCAGTCAGTTGTTGAGAGGTAGAAAATGCTGTGAGTTTTCTGATTCTGTAGAACTATCTTTTCTACAGACAAGAGGGGCTTTGACTGTTTTCTTGATGATGTGTGTGTGTGAAATATCCCTGCCACATAACAGAGGGTGCTGAGGCAGGGCAAGGGGACAGCCTCAGTGGTGTGTACTGTGCGGTGGCTGCTCCTCGTGCTGGAAATGAGGGCAGCGTGTTCTGCTGTGGGGTACATTAATGTGTGTGGGAGACAGGGGGGGTGGGGGAACCTACGTACAAACTCTGAGGTTCCTAAAGCAGAGAGACATTTATTGTTTTTATTTTTAAAGAAGGAAAATTGTTGGTTTTTTTTCTTTTTATTATTATTATTTTTTTTTAATGGTGATTTTCCAATGCATGTCCAGTCTTTCTTCTGGATGTTTCCAGTGTCTCACTGAAGTCTCAGTAATTCTCGTCAAAGATGGAAAGGAAAGGATTTGGCTTTTTAGTCTTGATAAACATTCAGCAGGGTACTTTGCTATTTTATTTTCTATAATAAATTTTTATTCCATCTTTGTTTTGTTTTGTTTTGTTTTTTATGATGAAAGACCTCTGTTATGTATATTATTTAGCTGTAATAATTTTAATTCATTTTTGATATTGAGTGATTCATTAGCACGTAAGCAAATTTAACTTGGACCACTAATTAATGTACCTAGGTAAATCAGTTACACTTTCTCCTATTGCTTGCTTTCTTAAGGAAAATCAGTATTTCTTTGTGCTAAATTTATTAAGAATACCTACTTAATAATTTACTGAAGTCTTTTCGGCTACTATGATTTGACTCTTGAGCAAAATGAGAATCACTCATAACTGTAAGTATTTATTCTTCTTGACAAGCATTTGTAGATTTTGCTTTTCCTGGTTTCTAGGTCTCAGCTGAATATTTCGAACTTTGAATGAATGCTGAAATCCTCCCCTGCCATTAAAGTGTGATGTGTCCTTTCTGTTCCTTCTCCCAGCTTTAAAACCTGCACTCCACTTACTGCTTTCTTACTTCAGATAGATGCAGTGTTTTGTTTTTTTCCTGTCATATTTCTGAATCTATTAACTAATTTCATTTATTTTCTTGTATTTATACAAGACAGAGCTACATTTAAACTATAATTTTCCTCCTGCTTGTAGATGGCATGAATCAGGTAAGCACTGATGGCATAATTGCTTCAAGTGTTTTCTCTTTATTAAGAATTAATTTTGGATACTCTGGGTTTCAAACACCTATTGTCATGATTTGTTTGCATAATTCAGTAGACCAGTGCAGATTTGTATAATAACACTGCCTTTTTTTCACAACGGTAAAATTTTTCAAGTAAGAGTTGACAAATATTTGTATCTAGCGAGCAAGTTGACTACGTCATCATGTGAGCCACCCTGATCCTTTTGTAGTGCTTCTGTATGATCATCTGCATTCGTATTCCTATTTGTGGAAAAGGTCACTCTAATCAGTAGTGAATACTTCAGAGTTGATAGCACAAAATAATCTTCATGGGTTATTTGAATAGCAATTTGGTTCAGATGAAATGCTCTTAATTGGAAGAGCATGCATTTGCAGCAAACCGCAATATACACTAGAGAGCTCCAAGAAGAGAGCTCTGTTTTCTAGTCTGACAATCAAGAACTGATTGACAGAACTAGGATTGCATCTTCCAAAGTGTGATTAAAGAAACACAAAGCAGCACTGCTTAAACATGTACAAGGGTGATGCAAAAGAGAAGACAATATAGTATTCAGAAGATCAAATAGATGGGAAGTAGATTTAAGTGAGATATTCAGATTTCAGTAAAAAAATCTTCCTAGCAATTATTACAGTGAATGAAACACAAGAATAACTTTCCTAAGGATGCTTCATTAGTGAAGGTGTTAAAATCAGAATCATAGTCTGACCTAGGTTTAAGACAGCACATGATTCACTTCTGAAGCAAGTGATGAATTAGACGTTCTCTTGAGGACCCTTACAGCCCTGTTTTCTATGCTTCCCCTTGCTTTTAGATTGCAAACTTGCTCATACTACTATACATAGGTATCTCTGAAAGTAATGCCTCCTATTTATTTCTATGGAGCATATTACATAAAGTGCACAGTAAGTTTGATAGAGCAAATTCTCAGCTTCAAGATACTATTTTTCAACGTAGTTAGCACCATTTGCTATGCATGTTCACCAGCAATAAATAAGAACCTGAGTGCAGTGCTCATAAAAGTCTGCATCTGTGGAGGTGACACATTGTCACTATCACCACTGTTGAAATGCACCACCTACCACCTTACTGTGCTCACATCCTGTGTTTGATCTCCAGGAATGTTCAGCAAGAATCTATGAATGTCAATGAGTGCAATTTTTTCCACATGGAGAAATTCAGTGACATACTTTTCCTTCATACGCACCCATGTCAGATGCCACTTTGTCAGCCTGCCCCTCTGCTACCGTCTGTCACACAGCAACAACACGTAATGGGTAACTGGCAGGAAGATTCATCCTTTACTGCCATACCATCAACATCTGCCTCTCACATTGCAGACCAATATAATAAAGTAGGAGGCGTTATTTTCAGAGCAGCCTTCTGATGTTTCCAGAAAACATGATTTTGTAAAGAGCCTGGAGTGAGATTTCTGTTTTCACACTGCAGTAACTTAGTTTCTAAATCAATTTTCTTTCAAATACAGGGTTAGATTGTTTTTTAAAATTCTTAAAACCATTACTTCTGAGATAAAATAAAGGTTTTCAGGCAGAATCTTGTCTCCTATGTACGAAGTTCACTGAACTAATTTCATAACTTTTATAACTTTAGAAAAGTTATGAAGTCGTACATGTAATGCAGGTCATATACAGTCTATGATACTGCTCGCTGCTTTGGTATATATGCCTCTGCTTTCCTCCTGATTACATGAAACAGGTTAATGTTTAATGCAGCGTCTGAGGCATGGACTCAGATGTGGACGATCCAAATTGTTTATTACAGGTTTTAACAACTCTTATATACTTTCACAAGTTTTCTCTTTAACTTTCCCATCCTCCTTTACATGTTAACAAAATACTCCCCAAAACAGTCCTTAATCGTGCATACAGGCACTTATCCAATCAGGGCCATGAGTCATTCCAAGCCATAAGCTCTTCCTCCAACTGGATCTGCCATCACACAGTTTACTTGAACTTGTTTTCCTTTTCTTCTGAAGTGTCCTTGGTTCTCAACCTTCCTTCCTCATGCTGTTTATCTAGCTGCACAGGTTCTTCTCTAAATATACTTTCTTGTATTCCCACAGTGTAAGTCTGATTATTTTTTTTTTATAATTGTGACATTCTCATTCACTGTGAAATAGTCAGGATCATACAGTTTTAAGCAGAATCTAATCACAGAAACTACTTTTTTATGTTTGAAACCGGTACTAACAAATACTCAGCTCTTCTATCAGAACAGACTTTGCTGGGACTGAACAGGTTTTCCAGTTCTGTCCAAGTTAAGCTTTTCATAAAATACTGCCACTGATAGCCAGCCTGCTCCAACAACTGTTTGTCTCTATTACAGCCATTTCCAAAGTATTTGTTTCTCTAGCTGTTTGATGAGGAAAGCATATACAGTTCTCCAGATGATAAGTGTGTGGCAATAAATCCACTGGGGATGTGATGGAGGATCACAAAACACAGCCTCTGTGGAGCAGTATGATTGGATCCTTATGAGAAAGATGGAGTTCAGCTCATATCTCAGGCTGTGATTCCTTAAACTTTTTTTTCCAGAGTTGTTTCTCCCTCTCTTATTGCAAAAGAAGAGTTATTTGAAGAGCACTTATCTCCTTCAGTGCATGCTTGTACTTTTGAGAGGCAGGATTGAATTTCTCCTTCCCACTGCTCAGGAATGATTTCCATCTTTGGGCAGTCAAGCACCAAATATAACCAACTAAACCAAAAATTTCTACATGTTGATGGAGATTTTCACTTAAGTCAGGTGAATAATTTCTGTAGTGTTTCCAGATTTTACCAGCATCTCACATTCATATCTGTATTTCTTGTTCAGTCCAAATTTACAGTGAAGTCAGAGGGGTTTTAATAAATCAGTTCTTTTCCTAGGAGAAAAAGTATCACTAGTTAATAAGATTCAGTATATTGATATTGCAGAAAAGCTCAGGGGATTTTTTGCAGACTGGAAATTAGTAACAGTGAAAAAGAACTTTAAGAAAAGTAGCATACATAGTGGAAGGCAATAAATATACCTTAAAATCCATTACCCTTGAACAGACAGCTCTGAAATGGAGTAATAAAGTGTTTCAGTGTAGTAAAGCATGTGACATTATACTTGTTTGAGCACTGGACAATGAGAAATTTCACTGGGGAAAATATACAAGGATGGAAGGAAAACAGAATTTAGTACATTAGTCTTCTGAAGCATGATTACATCTCTTAAAATAAGAAAGTATTGACTTTGTCTCTATTAAACTTTGAAATAATCAATTTACATGGAATAAATGTGGTTTTCCTGTTCTTCTCAGAAGAATCTAATTTTTTAGCCATCTAGTAATATCTTTTAATTAAAGTAATAGAATTATATAGTAAATGCACTACAATATTAACAGAGGGTTTCATCCATTAAACTTAACACTTTCTTCTCCATGGCTGCAGCAGGATCTCGCTGCTAATGATCAAGACCAGCTTCTCTTCCAAATAATTTTCTGACTTTCTCTTTATGCACTGTAGGGTGCATGTTGGGCTTGATTAGGAATTGGAGCTGGATTTCTGTCTGTGGCCAGGTTTTTCAATGGCTACTATTCTTCAGGACTGAAGCAGCTGGCTCTGTGTACAGTGTATGTGGTTTTTCCTGTAATACAGCCATATCTACTCCTCTGAAGGAAAAAGGGCCACAGATAAAACCCTGACTGCAAAATCATGTGAATTGACTGGATGATGCATGCAGAAGTTAAGGTTAGTTCTTTCTGTCATGAATTAGTTTTGGAGCTGTAACTTTCAGGACAAAGGCAGTTTGTGTGCTAGCAGTCAATCAGTATGGATAATCAGGGGCTAGCTGTTAACAATTTTCTCTTTTCTGTGTCAGGATAATTGCATTCTATGTCTATAACTAAAAAAAAAAACCTAAACCAACCAATGAATTAAAAAAAAAATCACCAAAAAAACAAAATAAACAAACAAACAAACAAACAAAACAGTAAAATCTACTCTTAAGTTGAACTGGTGTGATTTCTTCATGTGTCAAAAGATTTTTTTTCTCCAAGAAGCTGCTGTGCATGGTTTGTGAGGTCACAAAGTCTAAAATAATTCTTAAAAAGCAATCTGGGTGCAGCTATCTGGTTCTGAAGTTTAAGAAAATCTGGTAGTGTTGACCTGCCATGCCTTCCTAGTTGGTTTGAATCCCAGAGATCAATTCAGGGCAAATTCCATTTGCTAGTATAGTACCAAAGTCCGTGAAGGAACTTTCCCACCAGAAGTGTCTGTGCCACACTCAGCTGCAGGTTGTTTCCAAATGCTGAGGTGGCACATATGTACTTTCTACCATGGGTAAGTGTCCATGTGAGGACTCCCCTGTGTCACTACGGGCAAAACCACCTATTTAAACTGCAGTATCTTTTGGGCTTTATCAGCAGAAAATTAGGGAGTTAAAGGGGAGACAATGGACTGTCCCATAGTCCTTTAGGATTATGAGCCTATGTCCTTTTTTCCCTAGATTCTTTTGTTAATTCTTTTTCCCTCTAAGGTGTCATTCTGTTGTGTGGAGACCAATACTGTAATTGTTTCCATAGTAACAAAGACTTCAAAAGGTGGAATGAGCTGCAGGATAAAAAAAGATCAAGGTGTAAACAAAATAGAAGTGAATGGCTCAGACACAATATTTGATGCCAAAGGTCGTGAGCTCCTTCTTTTCCATGACCCAGGCTAATGCAAGAGCGATATTGTGTTTATATCAAATGCACTAAAATGTGCTCTTCCCAACTGTCCAAGTCACCACAGCATCTGTGCTGACTCCTTCCCTCTCCTTTGGTTTTCTTTCTTTACTACTTTCTTTTCTGCTGAAATTTAAGGGTCAGAGGTATCTGGAGGTAAACTTTGCTGTCATCAGTGCTGCCCCCTAGCCCAGCATTATACAAAAGCAGGACGTGCTTGACGCATTGATGCTTATTTATGGCAGCTAAGAATTACTTGGCAATGCATTGGCAGTCTTTTCTTGTTCGTATCTGCTTTACATCAAATATACATACGGTTAGCAGCAATATGCCTGATGCCTAAATATTGTAACGTTCTACAGTGGTTTGTTGTTTGGGTTTTTTTTAGTTCTGTTTTGAAATATTTCAAAAGAAATGCTTAGCGTTTTGCCTTGGTGCTAGAAATACCTAAATTAAGGAGCATTCTGTCTACATAGTATGTGTATGGAATGTTCCTGAAAAACATTTTTGACTCTGCAGGAACATGATGTTATCTGAAATGAGTAAGAGGCTCTTTAAAATATGAAGCGCTACATGTCAATGGCCACTGGTGAGGGTGAAAATGTTTTCTATTAATGTGCCCAGAATCCCTCAGAGAGTATTGCATCCTCACATGAGAGGATAAATGCTCTTGTACCAGGAATCCAGCTCTATTTCAAGGAAATAGGTTGGTGAAGATTTGGCCCACTATTTCTGGAAACTGCTCTGGCGGTCACCTCATCAGTCAGCTTCAGAAGCTGTGGGAGCTCCCACGTCTGAGATCTGTGTGGACTCTCCTGCTGAGACCTCCCAGGCACATACACTCATATCTCAGAGTTAAAATGTAGTTTGTTACGGCTAAACAGCCTCTAAATCTTTTCTTCCTCCAGATGGTAGCGTTTGTGTAATCCAGCATTTGGCAATGTTGGCATAAGTAATCATGCCCCTTTTGGAGTATTTTCAAAACAAATACACTGTGAATGTGGATAGGGTGATCCAGAGTCATTGTTTTTCTGGGAAAGGATGGGTTCATGTTAGTTTTATTTGCTCCTTTAATGAAACTCAGCCCTCAGTGGTAGTTTCAGCCAAGACTGGCATTGAGATTTGTGAAGGGTATTCATCCTGTCTCTTCTGTGTAGGGATGGGTATCTTCAGCAAAGGTAAAGATAATTAAAAGCATTGGGTGTGAAATTTTGTATCTAAACTTAACCTGGCTAATCTGGTTCTGCAGTGATTGCCCTACATGAGATCTCAGAGTTGCATTATTTTCAGCAAAGCTTAATCAACATAAAGTTGGATTCTGGTCTTCACAGGAGTCAAAGGAAAGAATAGTTAGATTATAGGTACATTCTGGATTTAATGAACTCTGAAACACAGGTAAAGTTCTCAGCACTGTATGCCCAGTATTTCTCTGCCTGCTCTAGGCTGTCCGTTACTTCCTACGTTTCTTAAAATGAGAAAACTGTACAATATCAAGGCCTTCATTGTAATGACTGTTGGCATGTTGCAACTTCCGAATGACTTACTGTAAATTAGTTATTAGATTATTTTAAATGTATTCTGAGATGAGATGTCTGGCTAGGATAAACTTGGATGCCTTAAAGAGCAGAAACCACACTCACTTTAAGTATATTTTGTAGGTTGTCCTTGGAAGGGCAGAGGGACAGGAGAAAGGTGTCAACATAAAGCGCGGGAGGAAGAAATTTTATAGCTGAGTTTCACAGGTCATTCAGTGTCACATATTTTTAAATATTGGCTATCTCTTAGGAATGCTGCTTACCATTTTTTAATCAGGAACATGTAGAGTTTCTTTAGGGAAAAAATGTTCGTGTTCCTCTTTTCTGTTCTTTATCCAAAAAAGCCCCAGTTCCTGATGTCCAGTTTGAACGGGAAAGCTGCTCTTCAGTTATACCTCTGACTAGGTAAGGGTATATAACACAGCAGTACTTTCTGTTCTCTTATGTGTGTTTTTGGCTGCTTTTGTTTTATTTTTTGTTTTAGTTCCATCAGAACTCAGTCACCTCACTTTTTAACAAGCCTGCTTTAGATTTGAAGGCTTCATACCTGCCTTGTTGAAGTGGTTTGTGTGTTAACCAACCCTGCTAAATAGGACTCTGTAGCCACTCAAACTTCAGTGTGTTTGGTATTTTACTCCATATTTGACCATTGTAGTTTTATCCTAATTTAACATGGATCATCTTGGTACTTACAGGAAACTTCAATCAGCTGCATTCTTTGGGTTCAAAAAAAGACAGATTCAATTTTGTTTTCATTGCACAGTCAGAAGTCTGTCTGTATTAAGTCCTAGAGGAAACAAACAAAACAGTGAAACAGTAATTGCTTTGTTTTTTGGCCCTGTGAAGTACGCAGTCCCAGGAAAGTTTTAGTCTGCCTCCCTGGACAGAGATAGTTAGATAAAATGAAGATAGAAGGACAGTCTGAACTGAGTCTGCAATGCTCTTCTGTCTCATTTTTCATCTTAATTATTTAAAGTCACATGAACCTTATGAGTTTTCTCCCACATGAAAGGGGAAAGGGTCAATGGGACAACCTCTGGCTTTGGAGCTTGTGAAGGAGACACTGTACTTCGAGAACTGGAGAAATTAATTTTAGCCTTTTTTTTTTTTTTTTCTGTTAACACTTAGATTCAATCCCTTTGTGGTGAGGGTCGTTATGTGCACAGCTCAAAAAAGACAGCTGTATGCATTCTTTCTAGCTTCTCCTCCTGACTAGGAGGCTTTATTTTGCAGTATGAAAACTTTTAGGAGAATACACAGTCTGGCTGATAATAAACAATAGTCTGTTTGACTCTGAGTTTGATATGTGAAGTATAAAAACTATTTGCAGGAAATAGTGGCAATTTCTGCATTTCTTGTTAGTGAGAACAATTAACTTCATATCTCTGAACATATCATTAGCTGGCTCTCAGTCTGAAGGGCTAAATATTGTGAATATGTACAGAACAGATTAACCTCAGTACTTGTGCCTGCCTTGAAAAAATAACCTATTATGTCATCCTAGAGAGAAGCAAACAGGAATGCACCAAATGTTTGATGCATTATATAGCACAAGGAGTATATTTCCTTGACAGTTATAACCTCTGAGCACTGCCTTGAATGCCTGAGAGGATTGCCTTGCTGTTAGCACACCTGGTCAACAATGTTGCTGCAGCTCTTGGAAATAAACATGTAACTAGGCAGAACAAAACAAGGCAATTTTTTTTTTCTTCCTGGCTCTCCTAGAGAGTCAGTGACATTTTACAAAGTTTTTATCATTATATTATTCTGTCTGATGGTCTATCTCTGAGATCCCTTTATCGTTGTGTATCTGCGGGAAAGGCAGTGGTAAAGTGAGGTGAACTGTGCATTGTGGAAGGTGCTGGAGATCACATTCTTTTTTTCTTTTTTCTTTTTCTTCAGGGGGGCAACTGTTCTTTTTATCTACTGTTATAATGGCAGTTGCACAGCTGTAGTGACCTTGTCCAACATAGCCTTAGAGGATGCTGCAATGAGGTCCTTGAACTTGGGAGTTCTCCCTCCTATTTAATTCCTCTAACCACTATGTAATTTCAAGAAGTTATTTTTCACGCTTGTATGTTTCTGACTGCCTGATTTCAAAGAGCTAACACACCTATCTTCAAAATAAAGATATTTTACAGTACCCAAAATTACATGGCATCCAGTGCCTGATCTCCTTCTGTTAATGAGGCCCATTAGTGCTTTGGCCTGGATTCTGTGCCTTGGGTTTTCTGCCCTAATGCTGCCTTCTGGAGTATACTGATTCTGTTTTGAAGAGCTGCACCATAAGATTTTTTTACTGCTGTCCTGCTTTCCTTGCTTTATTTTCTCCTGAATTCAGGCCAGTGTTACAACTCCATCCTTAAACACTGCACAAAGAGACTACTACAGACCTCTGGATTCATTCTTGATAGTTTAGTTGCTTGGTGTTTGTTTCTGGTTTTTGTGTGTGTGTGTGTGTGTGTGTGTGTGTGTGTGTGTGTTTTGTGTTTGTTTGTTTTTTTCTTTTCCAGGAGGGAAGGGAGGGAGAGGTCCATTATTTTTTATTTGGAAGCAGTAACAAGGATTTGCCAGTTTGAGATATTCCTTTAATGCCCTAGTGTCGCACTAACCAGCTGACATTTATTTTTGTGCTTTGATTCTATTGCCTGTACTTCTAAGAAGATCATATTCTTAGAATCAAATTGTGCCATCCCATTTTTCTCTTTTCCAGCCTCTACAGTTGGATAAGATTGGAACAAGAATGCAGAGGAAGGGGATTGTCTTGAACAGCAAGTGCTCAAGCAGTGCTCAGGCAGGAGGCATTGATTGTTGCTCTTTTGAGGTTTGGTCCTAAATATTGGATGCTTTGAGCTATCTATTTCAAACCTTCCAGCCAAGCCAGAAATGTAAGAATTTCTGAGTTATGTTCTGTTATTATTATTGTTTTTATAATAGCTGCTGGGTTCTGTTCCTTTGAAGATTTTTTCTTCCTCAGTCCTCACTGACTTTGGTTATTTCCATTGCTGATAGTCAGGCTTTGTGAAGCTTATCAGCCTTTTATTGCCCTTTAATTATTATATGTAGCATTTTTCTATTTGAGAAGCATGAAATGTAATACCAAAAGGCTGATGCTGCATTTGTTATCTGTGGTGTGTCTATAAAATGGAACTGTGAGAGCAGAATAAAGAGAATTAAAAGATTTTCCAACTTTCTCTCTTCTTCCTTGGTCATTTGCTTTCTGAAATGATAAGCTCTGCTTCTATGGGCAAAATGTGTGGTATGTTCAGGTGGAAGCTTAATCAAAGATTTGTAATATCTATACCAACAAATGAATAAAGAAATCTTTTCAAGAAATGCTTGTGCCCCAGGAATTTGTCAAGTCTCGGTCTGTAAACCTCACCCAATCTTCTTCTGTCTTGCAGAAAATAATACATTGCAGTGGCTCAGGTGTACTATCTTTGTCCAAATATCTGTGTACAATGTATTCCATTGTAAATGTGAGAATGATGGCAATAAAATATAGCTTTTATGTAGTCCCAGGGACCAGTTTTGGCCTTAGATACTTTGTTTTACCTGCCTCCTACCTAGTTTCTTTGGAAGCTGGATGAACGTGTGTAAAATTGTACCTGTATTTTGTCTGTATTCGTCAAACTTACTAAATCAAACTTCTGTAGTTGCACTTGTGCACTTTTTTCTTAAAGGGTCTGCTACATAAAGTGCCGATAATTCTTTCTCCTAATTACCACTCCAGATTGTTGGGTTGTTAAACTACAAGACTGATAGATCACAAGCTAACAGCAGGGCTGTACATCAGCTCTAGCCCTTCCAAGATTATTGGGATGTTCTTGATGTCTCCCATGAGTAAAACTGCATTTACATAGTTGTTCAGTTTAGATATCCCTATGCTTAACCGTGTGTCATCTTTCTCTTTGCATGGATTTGGTCTACTTTAGCTGTCTGTAACATGATGGAGGCTGTTGCAGGGAGGAAGAGCCCCCAAAAAGCATAAGATGTCAACTGACCCCTCTCTGAGGAGCTATCTAAAAGCAGCTTTGATCCTGTTGCAACTTCTTTCTGTTTTAACCCACTTCCTTCCCTTGCTTTTTCACAAAATATTATAGGGAGACAGCAGTACAGCTATTGATTCTTTTTTGCTCATGTAAATGACACAGCTCCTTCCTCAGGTGACTCCATATTACAGTTGTTAATCAAATGTCATGGCCTATGAGCATACGGTCTTTCTTCATTGCCAGGAAGCAGTAATTGGCAGCAGAGTGCCAGTAGTACACCCTAGAGAGAAATTATTCTTGAAAGTGAAAATGCTGTTCTGCTTTTCCATGCTAAGAATCACTGGAGTGCATATGTACAACTGTATAAAGCCTTCCCTTACAGCAGCCATTCCATTTGTAATCCTCTCTTGGCTATAATGCTACAGGAGCTTGGATTGCAGTGTACCATTTTTAGCACTTATCACATAGCAGCAGACAGCTGGGTTTTTACATTACAAAATAGTCGCTGCTACAGCAATGGCTTAGATGGCACTGAGGTACTGTCCATAATGTATGATCTTGAGCAATGTCTAGTAGCCAGAATAAAAGTCCATTTGACATCTCAAAAGACGAAATGCAGCTGAATGGCCTTGTTAAAATGGGCTATAACAAGTGAAGCATGCTGCAGAACCAGGAAAATACATTTGCTCTCAGGCAAGCTTAATTACCTTCATTACACATTACTGCTGGGTTTTAGAGCATAATGTCACAACTAAAGCAGAGATGCTACCACAAAATGGGGTGCCTAGCCCATCTCTGCCTGTTGCTCCATTAGCTGTATTCCAAAACAGAAAATGACCACACAACAATAACAAATACTTGACCAGTGTGCACTTTTCTTCACTTTGTTACTCATTCTTAGCAGTAGCTTGAGTGAACAATTTTTTTAATTTTAATTTTTTTATATTTTGGGATTTAATGACATTTTGTAGAAATATTTGTTTTTTTTATATCCAATGTGATGCAGATGTAATCTATCTCCTTAACATGATTTGATTTACTTCTGCTCACCATTAGCCACCCAATTAAAGAAACTAAAACAATATGGCTGATCATTCTTAATTAAATAAAAAAAGTGAAATGGTTTTGGCCAGAAGTTCACAAACGATCAGAGTAAGAGACATTCTGTCTGAATCAAAGGAAAGAAGAACCTAAATCTCAATACAAGTGAAGCTCCTAAAACCAAAATTGTTTGTCAAGTATTATAATAGAAATGCTAAGTCATGGCTTGAACAAGTAATTGAGCATCTGGTAGGAAGGCAGGGCCAACCAGGGCAGCTCAGGTGTATGCAATGTACCTGAGTGACTGGAAGGGGCGGAGCCACAGTCCACACCTTCCCAGACCTCATTTAAGGGATGGCAGTGAAGGTAAGGGTTTCTTGCTGGAGATTCCTGACTACCTGAGGTCTTCTGAAGGTAAGTAGCTTTTTTTCCTCTATTTCTGTGCCCCTGGCTGTTGCATTTGAACAAATTCTCAGTTGTTGCAGCCTGGGATCTTGCTGCTCTGCTGTAATTGTGCTTTTTCATTGTGTTACAAGCATTTAATTCACTTTGTTCTGTGGACTGCTGTTTTGATTTTGGCTCGTGGTGGTAACACCACATCTTATTATTGGTAATGATGTAATCTGATTAAACTGTCACCTTCAGCATTGTATTGGCTAACATGTATGCAGTGTTCTTTCTGTTATTCTGTGAGCATTTATGGAATTCAATTGGTGCAAACTATGTGATATTCCAGTATTGTCACCATTATTCACAAGGCATTGAACCTAATATTGAGCTCTTTACACAATTTCTTTGTTGTAATCTACCGATTCACGTGGGTCAGCTGATTGAGATACTTCTGTGGTGTGTCATCTGTAACTGGAACATGGCTTGTCTTTCACACTGCTGTCACAACTGTTGAAATATGCCACCTGCTGCTTCTCTGTGCTTACATCCACTCTTTGGCCTCCAGAATCTTTTGGTGGCTGTCAATGAATGTCAGTGGGTGCAATTTTCTTCTGTATGGAAGAGTTCAACGGGGCATCTTTGTTTCACATATACTTCCATGTCAGATGTTGTTTGATCAAGTTGCACTCTCTGCTGCCTTTTGCTATGTGGCAACAAAAAGAAATGGAATATTGGCAGAAAAGTTCAACTTCTACTGCTGTGCCACCAACATCTATCTCTGACACAGTAGGCTAACACAGTCAAATAGGAGGTATTACCTTTGGAGCAGCCCTTGTGTAATCAAGTAACCTCTACCAGTCCAGTGAGAAAAGCAGATCATGATTTATTGGCTGTGATGGAGGCTTCCTTGCTCTGGGCAGGACTTGGCTTTGGAGCTCAGTCTCTGTTATTTAGAGGAGTCCCATGTCTAGAGGGAACCTGATTTTGAGCGAGTAGAACTGGTTCAGTTAGAAGCAGGGAGATCTGCATTTTGCTCACGTGTACATTCAATCCCCAAACCTTACTATTCTTCCAAAATAAAACTATAGCCTCCCCCCTCAGGCTGACCTTCAAAGTGTATTTGCTTAAAGACTTCCAATTTGCTCTTGTAACTAGCACGGCTTGTAAGCAGCATTGCTTTGCTTGTACAAAAATACAGTTGCTGGAAGTGGTGAAGAGGAGCTCAGCTGGGTTTGTGCCAGTCTGCTGCTTTGGGCTCTTCATGAATGTACACAAACTGACGGGAAGGCTGCTAAGACAAAAATAAACTGATTCAACTACTTTGGGGAGAAACTGCAGTGGAAGCTTGGGAAGGAAGGGCTGGTGGGAGGATTTGTTGCAGAAATGCTGCTGAAAGTAGGTTCTGTGAGGAAAAGGTGACTTATGAGACAGTGCGAGTTGAACAGTTTGAACTGAGGAAAAGCTAGGCACAGTGAAAGGGTATGAAGATTCCTAATAACTTGAGAAGTTTGAAACTTGCCTGGAGGAAGTAGTGTGTGCAAGTACTGGGTGACATGCCAGGTATTTGGTATTAAAAAAGTTGATATTCATCCTTGTTATAGGAGCATATTGCTAATTGTCTGATTTAGAGAATAGTGTTCTGGAAACTAGGCTGAATTTTTCACTATGAGTTCAGCTTGCTAAGATCACAACTCCTGGAAAATGTTTGTATATGCTTTAGTGCTTGTGCATTTAATATGATCCAGGATAGAGATTGGGAACAAGGGACAGGGCAAATTTGAATTGGAGATTAATGTAGATTTTTGTAAGAAAGAAGTCTGTGATGTTGCACAGCTGTAGCTGCAGACAGCTGCAGTGGACCATGGGGAGAAAAGTCCATTTTCTCTGGGAGGTGATCAAATTCCAATGGAACATGATTGAGAGCCCATTGCAGTGAACATGAGCCTTGTTACCAGTTCATGGATGCTTTGGATCAAGCTCTGAATTCCTTGGCATATCGCTCAAATCAGAATTTTTAATGGTTTTCAGTTCTGCTGAACTCTGTTTGCATTTGATGTGTGGTGGTAACTGATCGTCAGTATTGGTTTTTCATATGCAAATAGGTCTCATTTGTAAGATGTTTGTCTTCTGAAGTTTTAACCAGCTGTCTTCAAATGCAGACATTTCTTCTAAACTTCCGCACGTGTAACCAGAGAATACAAATCTGGAGAGCGAGGAAGAGATATTATTAAATATATTTTCTCTCTCATAACACTGCAGGATTCCTCTTCACTTAGCAAGCTCATCTGTAAGTATATACTCTGTCAAGGTATTAATGCACTCAGTGTGGGGTTTCTTGTTTTCTTTTTTTTTTCTCCTTAGTTTTTGTTTTTTAGTTAGTTGTTTTTTTTATTTTCCCCCTTGGAGGATCAAGTAAATGTAAGGTAAATATAAACAATAATAATATATATGTACAGGAAGGCAGAAAAGGAAAGAATAACGGAAGGTTTTAAGGATGTAATTAGATACAAGGGAAGTGAGAGTGGTGATGCATTGAAACAGGTTGCCTAGAGATGTGGTTGATCCCTGAAGGCTTTCAAGGCAAGGCTGGATCAAGCCCTGGGCAACCTGATTTATCTGTGCATATCCCTGATCGTTGCAGGGGAGTTGGACTAGATGGCCTCTGAATGTCCTTTCCAGCTCTAAGGATTCTATGAAAGGAGATTTTTAAGTTATAGTTTTGACACATCTTGTCCATTCTTTGTCCATTGGGAAGAGCAAATGGAGCAAAAAGGGCTACTGCTGACATGCACAAGGCCTCCTTAAGTTTTGATATGGATTCCTTTGAATCCTCTAATGGTCCTGCTCTAAGCCCCATTTAAATCAGTTGTCTAAAACATGAACTGTAGGTGAGAAGGGAGTACCTGATGGGCCTATAACTACTACCAAGGACAACTGGAGACCTGCTAGTGGAGAGGGTTTTTCTTCCTCAAAGGATCATGAGTACCTTACGTCAATTGTAATAGATGGGTGAAGGTTACCTTCTCCCTTGGAAGTGGTCAGTGCCGTAAAGCCTACACTGGGGCAGTTGGCAATGCCTGTGAACAGCTCTCAGCTTCCAGCAGTAACAAAGGAAGCACAGATGTTTGATCTGATGTGAGCTTTATGTTGGTTTATGAAGAACAAGTGCTGAAAGAATGAATTAAAAATGACTCTAACATTCACATCTTCCTCATTTTACTTCGTTAGTAAAGCAGCCATGAGAACTCTCTAAAACAAACTTACCACAGCTGGTTTGCATTAAGTTCAGTGGCTTCTGCAGTTAATACCAAGCTTTCTGGGAAATCCAGCCAATACTTCAAGAAACTGGTCTCCTAGAGGACAAATGACTGTTTAGTATCAAGCATTCTGCTGGCACCTGTATGTGTACTGGGTAACTGATTTCCAAAAGTGCCTTAGAAATTTCGAGGGTATCCAGCAAACAGTAATCCAATCAGATCTGCAAAGCTGGGACCTCTGGAGCTGCTGAGTTTTATGTGAAAATCAATGGTATTACATGCTCTCTTTGCAGAATATGAGTGAACTGGTAGAAACCTAGGTGAGCAATTGCTTGATTACAGGTTGAGAACAGTGGGGACAGTGATGCTGCCTAAAACAGATGAAGTGTGGATAGTGTAGGATGCTCTTCTAGGTGGTGAGTGAGATAGTGCTTGGGAAGTTCGAATCCAAATGACTTAGTTCATCTTTGTTAACTGCAACTCAGCGAAAAGGAACAAAACCAAAGTGTTCATCTTTGTATGAGGGGGAAGTCATGAAATACTAGATTTGATTTATCACAGCTGTTTTGTTCCCTTGGTGGTCCTGTGTATATGGCTGTAATAAGTCCTGCAAGTAGTCTGGGAGCTGCACTTTCACTAATCTGAAGTGTAGAAGTCTTTCCATGCTTGCCAGTGAATCTTAATGATAGGAATTTCTTCTGGACTGAAGAGGGTAAATACCTTGTTAAATAAGAATATGATTACCCTGGATGATGCTGACTGGAAAAAAAAAAAAAAAGTATAGAAAAAACAAGTAGCACTACTTGCAAGATAGTAAATTTGAATGTTAGACTATTCTGCTGAAAAGACTTTTTTTATATTTTATTAATTGACTGATTGTTGAATACATTCTGCTGCAGAACAGAATAAGGAAAATCAGCAAAAAGGTAAAAAGGTATTGAATGTTTCTGCTGTTATCTGAACAGGTGTTCTGAAATATTTCTGCCTGTCTGGATGGGTATTGTGAAAATTTCAACAAGAATTTTGCTGCCAGGAAAGGCAGTCTTAACCAAATAGTTGCAAATCCTATTTTGGTATGATATAGACCATTGTGTTGTCTTCTTCAATAATCTATACTGTATTTTTGTTCTAATTAATGTCAGTTGCCTCTTAGAGCCTTATATATTTCCTGTTTGAGCTGCAAAGCTTTGATATCTAGCTCCAAACATTCTACTTATTTACAGCTGTAGTGCAAAATAAGCTCAATTTGCGGAGGTATCTTGACATAGAGCAGAATTAAGTGATGATGCAGAATTAATGTGCCCAAGTGAGAACTCTCCACCATCATGTTTTGGAGAATTCAGCATTATGGAAAATTCAGGGCAGGGAAAAAATAAAAATAAATAAAAACAAACAAAAAGAACCAGACAAAAAAAAAAGAGAACTTTTGTCTTGTTTAGAACAAAATGAAACTGTAACATAAGAATTTCTCAGGGTTGTGATGCTATACACTGATATTAGTTATGCCATACTGCTGTCTTTTCGAAGTATTTGGAAATGCTCATATCCTACACTTGGAGCACTAGCTTATATCTCTCCTGTGTTTGTAAGCAGCAGCACAAGAACTACCTCCCCTTACATTGTGGGAAGGATACTAAATGAAAACTGGATTTGTGTCAGGGGATTTTGGTGAGAATTAAGTGTAAAATTGAGCCTAATCTTTATAGGTCTTTGCCTCTTACTTTACCTGACAAAAGCTAAACAAAACCTCAAACATTCAAACACCCTCAGTTGCCTCTGAGGGAGTACCGAGATACACTTTTAATTACTTCCCTTTCATCTCTCTATGGTTTCTAACAAAAACTATGGTACAATAATGAGCCATGTGTACCAATTGCTATTAACAAATGCTGTAGTAATGTTAACTGTATAGCTGTTAGTACTATTAGCAATGTTAGCTGTAGTCACTACGTGTCTCTACCAGACTATGAATGACTTGGCTGGCATGTTGGTAGGCTGGAGCTGATCAACTGTTGGTATTTACATGTATTGTGCTTGCCAAGTGTCATATCTCTAAGAAGGTGGAGATGCCACAGTTGTTTACACATACAAACAAAATTGATTACTAATAAGCAGATAATATTGCAAGGGTTTGGGAAACAGACCAGGCAGCTAGCAACACTTTTGTCCTCTATGCTCTTGCCCTGTGACCCTGGGCTGTTACTGAAACAGACGTGAACCCGGTTATGGTGTGATCGAACACACTTACCTGTTTGTGTATTAGCTAGAAATTTCCATGGCAGCTGTGTGCAGTGTTATCCAGCACCAGCAGATGGAGCGGTTACGATGCCTTCCAGCCCACAGCGCTTTATTACTCACCAGCGTGTTTTCCCTTGCAGAGCTCTGAAGATTATTTTGCATTAGGAATCAGATTTTTGTGGTTTAGTGGTATTATTGCCTGTTGCCTGGCTTAATTCGGCGATCACTGCTGATATGTGAAGGTTTGAGGCCGTTTTTCAGGGTAGTATCCCAAGGGCTACGTCCTGACAGTGATTTGTGAAACAGTGTGGGGTGGTCCATAGCAATACTAGTAATGGAAATACCTCATATATGTTAATCCACTGCTGCAGCTACATTTTGTTTTCAGAATACCCTGTCGTTCGGTGTAAGAGAAGACAGCCTGTAGAATACTCACACTCTGGTTTTCTAAGGCTAATTGTGATGTTTTCTCTTTGGAAAATGTTGGTCTCCCAAAGTTCAAACCTCTTGTAGGAAGAAACATGTTTTCACTTTTATGTACCTTTAGAAAATAATTTCATTTGTTGGCAGTAACCTACAAAGAATAGAGCGTGCTTCTGATAAAAACTGAAACTGTTACAGACAAATATAAAACATGAAAATGTTTTCTGACTAAGACCTCAGATGCTCATGTTGTGGGATTAATATTCTATATGAAAACACTACAGAAATCTATTTGGGAACATGATACAGCTTAAACCACTAAGCACCTTTGAGTACAGCAGCGCTATATGATGGGGATAAAGACTGGGAATCAATTTACCATATAAAGTGGTTTTTCTCCATTCATTTCATTTGCTAGCTCCAAAAGGCAAACAGTTGTCATAGAAACAGTAAAATAAGAAATCCGTTTGTTGGGATTGGATGATGTGCTTCCTTTGAAAATGCAAATAAAGGTTCAGCAGATAGATTTTTGTCAAGTGTGTATCCTGCCAGAACTTTTAGCTTGGAATAATATGCTTCTGGTTGTGCTCGTTTCGTTTAAATGGCTAATCCTTTCCAAGCTGGTTGGACTTCTACAGCATGCTGTTCTAGTTCCTGTGATTTCATGTTGTAATTTGTAATCTCACAAATTTCAGACCAAGTCCTACATCCTCCCTCCCCCCCTCCCCTTGTAGGAGCTTTTGAAAATTTGCCTGGAAACAAACATGTCAGGGCATCTCATGATTCCTTTTCCTGTTAGTTTCTCATCAGTCTTGCCAGTCAAAGGCACACAGACTACAACAGGGCTTTGCAAGCTTGCAAACTGGTAGTTCTCTGTCTGTTAAATGACTAGCAGTTGCATAAGGTGCTGTTTCAAACATCGCTAGTGATGGCACTAATATCATTAGTGTTTGGCCCTGTCTGTGATGTTGTATGTGCTATGAAATAAATGGCTTGGGATGCATAGGAAGGATGTATAAACCTTAAATGCTTCGCTTACTCTAACACAAAACAAGAGCTGTGAGAGCCTCATGTTTGGATTGAGGAATCAGTTCTTTTTATTGCCTCTGACTAGAGCAGAGCTAAAGTACAAACTGTCTGTGGTGATAGGTAGCAATAATGCAGACACCTCCAAATTTGCTTCAAAATAGTTCAGTTTCCAGCACCAACGTTATGGTTGGAGCACAGTGCAAGCTGATTTACTTTTTGGTAAGTATTCTGTGTTTCTTTTGATTGTTACTAGTACTTGGGCTGCTAGTACGAAGCAGATCGGACCTTTACAAGACTTTCTGTAGTAGCCAGTTCAGGCCCTTCAGAATACCTCAAAACACACTGGAGCCAGTGCAGTGGCTGTCAAATTGCACTCTGAATTTGTTCAGCTGCTTTCTGGAAAAAGATTAGGATGATAGTGGCACCCTGAAAAAACGGGAATACTAGAAAGGATTTCTTTAGTATGGGATAATAGACCGTATGCATTGCACAGATGAATGCTGGGATGTGAGAAAACCATACCGAGTTTTGACAAGTTTATCAAGTGGATTTGAATGGGTGAATTTGGGGCCATATTTAAGACACTGACGGTAAATAGCTTGACAGAGGTTTCAAATTAAAAAAAAAAAAAAAAGACCTTCTGACTGAAAGGAGTCAATCATGCTTTTACCACTGATTTTAAGCACTCAAAACTTCACACTAAAATGGTCCTCAAATTATGGAAGTTGCATTTTTTTAGGGGGGAAAAAATAACGTCTGTTATATGAAAAGTAAAATATTTTACCTTCTGCCAAGCTCTATTTCTGAGTCTTTTGCAACATTATATATATATATCATACAGACAGGAAAGAATACTAAATTTAGTAAGTCTACTTAAAAAGCTGTAATTCCTTGATACATAGAGTAATAATAAAACCTTGAGAGAGTTTCTTATTTCTATTTTATATCCGGTGACTAACATTAAAGGAAATGGTTGCCATTCCTTTATCTTCAAGTAGAGAATTCCAGGAAAAAAATGTTTATTCTTCCACATTTATAAATGCAGATGTCATGAAATGTTTCTGAACTGTATCTTGAAGAAAATATTTTCATCTTTTTTTATCTTTAATTTTTCTGGGGCTTTGAATTTTAGAGGCAAGTTACAGCAATGTGGGCTCTTCCCTTAAGAGTAGAGTGTGATAATAGGGTAAATAGGGAGGAATCAATAGGTTTTGTCTGTCTGCTATACTTCAACATCCAACTTGTATCTTCTTGAGTTGTAAAATCTTGTTTAAACTGTGCTTTTTTTCATCTGCTGTTGGTCTCTATGTAGCAGCAGGTTTTATGTGCTTTAGCCAAGGTTACAGGAAGTACCAACATAATGTTGTAAGAGCCTTACTCCTGAGACTTCCCTCCCAAGAACTTCAGTGTTCTTGGAGACTGCTTAAGAAACTTGTTATGGAGAGGATTTAATGCCAATGTTTTTGTTTCTCAGTATTCTTCATCTAAGTGGAGGACCCTTGGCATTTTGAGAGTTTTTAATATTTAAAATATAAATCCTCTGTTCACTTTTTACTGGAGCACCAATACACCTTCAGGAGAACTGCCTCAAGTGATGCAGTGAAAATAATCCCATTACCAATTACATCATAAACTGTAAAGCTTTCTTTGAAAATGAATTGTTTCAGGTGTACTTGAGGATTAAAAGTTTATATGTATGTACTATAAAAGTGGGGAAAATATAGCTCCGTTGTCTACTGTGCTTATGAAGAAAGTATAAAATGATAGAGAACAGACTGTATGGTCACTCAGATAAAAGGGTACACTGAGCCATATGTTCCAGTGAAACCATGTTGTTCCACATGGAATATTTGGCCTTTAGTTATTGCTGATAAATTCTTTTACTTCTATCTTCTCAGAGAGCATGGAGACAAAATAATGCATTTTGTCATTCTCCATTTAATATTCTTAGGGAACCTATTTATGTGGTAGCGATTTTTTTTGTTGTTGTTGCTGATTTTCTTTTTTTATAATTATTTTTTGCCTTTAAGAACTATAAATACTTGCATTTGTAGAAAGCTTAGAGGATGGGCAGTTGACAATTTTTAATAGAGAAACCACTTGCATAACTAAAGAACAACGGAGCAACTGGAGGGAGGCAACACCATCTGGAGAAAAAAAATTGATAGATTATTGTAAAGCCGGGGGTCTGTGGAAAAGAGATTTCTTTAGGCTGCATAATTAACTTGGTATTCTATTTCCTTACGATGTGTGGGTTGTGGGTAGTTCAGAGACCCATGGAGCTCATGCAGTACTCTTGGAAGGCTAGAAAGAATGGTGCTCATGGATTAAAACACAGAGCTGTGACATTGTCTTTTTTTTTTTTTTTTTTTTTTCCGCTTTCTCTGGAAGAAGATTTCTTTGAGTTTCCTGGAAACTGAAATAATTCTTTGAACAAAGTTTTCATCACCCGTGTAAAACCCATCTCTCCTGGGTTTTCTGGTTGCAAACAATCTCATGATTTGGCAGATGTCACAACTGCTCTTCATACTTGTCATGGCTTAGTGTGACCTCTAATACTAAAAGGAGACAAAAAATAATAACCTGCCCTAAAACATTTGGTTCCTTTATACAGATTGAGATTACTGTCCTTTATTCCCCCTTTTCTCATGCTGGTCATCACTTTATTGGGCTACCGTAGGCTCTGTGGAACATATCCATGATGTTAAGAGCTTTGCTTCTATAATTGTGGGCAAGAGGGAAGTTAATGCCATTCAATTATTATTCAGGTATTGCTTTATCCTTTAAATTATTCTTGATCAGAAAATGGCAAGAATAAAACGCTATATGAGAAATAAAGCTAGTTTTCATCAAATGTAATCCAGTAATCTCAGAAACCCTATAAAGGTGTTGTTCTGAATTAATGTTATCAATTGGCTTGTTGTTCTTGAAGGAAAGAATGAAATGGGAAGAAGCATGATGAAGCTCTTTCCATGGTGGAACCTGCCAGTTCTAGGGTATCTGTAGTTGCATGATTTGTTTGCTCAGAGAGTATCTTGGCTGACTGATCAATGGCTCTCCTTGAAATAATTAAGTGCTTTGATTCTGCTGAAAATTTTCTGCATTGTTCTGCTTTATATGAACACTCCTAAATGTAATAATATTTAGGAGTGACACATGGGTATACGTTTCTTTCTGTTCTTCTTCCTCTTTACTCCCCCACATATGTGCTGGAAGTACAATTACAAAGGGTCCTTACACAGGCTCTACAAGGCAAAGGATGAGTGCTGGGGTTTCTGTATGTGCTCCCTATCTACTCCTCTCCTGTGTACCACCCACCTATGCACGTGCCTGTTTGCTTGCCTATGAGCCTATTACAATCTGTTTCTTGCTGGAAATGACTTTTATTTTTCATATATGTACGTATACAGAAGGTCTTGGGAAAGCACCTTCCCTTATAATTTGCCTGATGAGTAATTTTCAGGTGTGTTAAAGGCTGCAGATCAGGAAGGTGCTGCAAGTTGGATTTTCTGTTTTATTTGCTTTGTTATGGGGTGGCTTGTGATAGCTATACGAGTTTTAAACCTTTCAGCTGCTCTGCTGTAAATTGGAGTCTGACTTCTCTGTTAGAGGAGAGTCTATAGAATGATGCAATTGCACAACCGGGGATTCAAAGGTGCTGTGCCTGCAGTTGCTTGAAACTGAAATGTCATCTCCCCTAAAATCTAAAGAAGAAGCACGTGGTTTCTATATCAAATTGATTTATAAAAAGATTTATGCAAGTTGGACACAGAGGCAGCCAACACCTCTCAAAGACAAGCACAAGACAGATAGCTGCCTCAATTAAGAGTATTGGTCTGTGTTTTTCTTTAGAGAAATATGACAATTACATTACACTGCTATTTTTAGGCAGAAGATAAAGTGGAACACTGGGTTAATGGAAAGCAGCCTGCGCAAGCTGAGCACTATGGAATATTCAGCAGAATGCAGCATATGTACAGTAGGCTATATGTCTGAGGGAAACACACATAATCCACCTGCTCCTCAACTGCGCCTTAGATTTTTTTTGCCTGAGAAGAAAAGCTGTCTCTATTGGCAAAACAGGAACTGTAGTTGGAAACACCTCAGAATCCAGTCCTCACTTCCTAAATTCCTCGAGCTTATTTTAGAGGCGAGACAGCAGTAATGCTGCCGTCTGAACGCAAAAGATGTCGAGCCGTAGGAAGGAAGGAATCTGACGTGTGCAGTGGTATTCATGGTACCCTTCTGCAAGCGTTCTGCCTGCTTATTCTATAGCACATTCCCTCAAAAGAAAATGCCCTAAATTTTGCAGCTCCCTTGGGTCCTCTCTGGTAGGCTACGCAAAGTTTTTAAGGGTTCAATGTTTGCAAGTGTTATGATACCATTGGTGAGGTTTGGGGCAAATGAGTTGAAGGAACAGCTGCACTTTTTTGTGGCTGTTGGAGGCTCAGTTTCTAGGGATGACTGGTAGATACTTCCAGATCCAAATGGCTGCTTCTTTCAAATGTTTGCTGATTTTGCTAGTGCTGTTTCAAGTGAACAAGCTCAGTTCAAAAACATAATAATACATAATTAACATTAGAGGAAGTTTGCTGAATTAGCATGTTTTTTTAATGTAACTTAAGATCTGTGTAAGAGGAGATTTGTCAAGTTTCTCATGTTTTCATCAGTTGCTTTTAGATGTGGTCTGGATGCTGCCCACTCTATTTTAGGAAGCCATTAGATTCCTGTTTGCAGATCATATGAGGAAGGGGCAGTGCTCAATGCTGGCCCTGTTAGTTTTACTCTCCCTGAGCATCTTCTCTTCTGGATATGGTCCGGGGCTTCTGTCACTAAACTGGGCCATTGTGATTTCTGGATGATGAGAAAAAGCCAAGGGGGAATTCTCTCAGTCCCAAAGATTACAGTAAATCACTGTCGGTAATGAGGCAGTTCATAGGCTTAAAGCAAAGCATATACCAAGTACCTCACTGAACCCAACAGAAAGTGGGACAGCAAGCGACTGTCGGGTGAAGGAAGGATTTGTGTGGGTGGGAGAAGAGAGCTTTCTGTGCAGCTCCCCCATCCTTCAAGACCTAATATGGATGAATTAGCGACTCTAGACACAGAATAATTTATATGATTTTTCTTTTTTTCTCCAAGAATGAATGGATTGAGGGTTGATTAATTCATGATGATTGTCAGCTAAATGAGGAATATAAAAATCACAGGGAAAAACCAAGCTCTTTCCGAGTTACAGGGTCTGATTAGAGCAGTCATCTGGAAAGCGTAAGCTATGATGGTACATCTGTATTTCCAGGAATAGATTTATAACTGAATTGGCTGTTCTGTTCTAACCTTTCTAACAGCCACATGTTGTCTACACTCTAGGTATTGTGTATTTTCCAAAGGCTGCTGCTCAGCCGAAACACAAGCATGTGATTTGTTCAGACTCTTCCCAGCTGGTAATGGCCCTGGTGAGCTGCTGGGTTGGAGCAGGCACCAGCTATAGCCTCTCAGCAGTTCAGGGTGGGAGCCGGAGGGGTGGGTAGGTTGTCTGAGGAGTACTGGGGCTGCTGCTCCTGCCCTGCAGGAGCTGAAACAGCCATCTCTTAATTCCCAGTATTTCTTGTTTGTTCTTGGCAGTCTGCTGCTTCAGGCAACCAATATATCTGTCTCATCCTAAGAGGCAGACAGAGAGCGTGTGTGTGTGTGTGTGTGTGTGTGTGTGTGTATATATATATATATATATATATATATATAATGTTCCTTGTGCTTGAAATTTACTTTTGACTAAATATGTTTTGATTGAACTGGTAACTTTTATGGGAGTTTCTGATGAACTGACAGTGAAAAATAATTTCATCTTTACCTACATCTCTGACCGTGCTTTTGTGATTTGTTAGAACTTATGTGTTTTTCCACCTATAACCTGGTTTAGCTGCCGGTGAAGTTCACAGGAGTTTTTCTGCTGGCTGTATCAAAAACTAGATCAGGTCACCAGAGAGCAAATGGTAAATTACATTAATAAGCTGGAAGCCATCACAGGTATTGGTGAATGCACATATGAATTTCTGCCCAGGAAAGGTTTGCAATTTGGCACACTTCTCCCAGGAGTGCCACGATGTCCTCTGTGGTACAGGAAAGGGCACAAATATAAAGCTATGCTGGATTTTACTGCCCTGCTGAGAATCTGCCTGGGGCAGGTATTGAGAGCTTGTCAAAGCAGTCATAGGTCCATTGCTGACGAGATGCCTGCCCGTGAGCTTCTTACTAAAGTCTCTTCGTTAAGTTTCAAGAACCTGTCCTTCTTTCCCTTTTAGTGCTGCCAGTAATAAAACCACAAAAATTTAGGGTGAAAATTTACTTTTTTCATTTAAAATCATTAGTTTTTCAGTAAAATGGTGTGCTTAGTTAGAGATAGGTCTGAAAAGAAACATAATTTCAGAGTTCTTTAACAAACTAAGGAATATTGTTTTTTTTTAAATACATCTTATGAGATCTTCCAAGTGTCCTTTAACCTACTAAGACCAGATATTAAATGTATTTCAACTTCAAATTAGAAGTAAAAATATCACTGAGTATATAAACTGATGCTATTTTTTAAACTAAAAGCATGACTATTATCTTTCTTTTCCCAAGGTACGTTTTTCCCATTATCTGCCTTGACAAACAAGTAATCTCCTATAAATAATTCAACAGCAGGAGACTCCAGAGCTGTCTGTGTAAAATTGGCATTTATTAGCTGATGCCCTCACTCACCAGCAGGTTTTAAGAGCTCTAACCTTGGTGAAATGGCATTGCTAAATCCCCGGTCTGTCCTCTTCTCTACAGTTAGTGGCTGACTGCCCCACCAGAGCAACAAGGGCGAGAGTAAGTTTTGCTTTTTTTCTGCGAAACTTAGTTCTTTCTGAATTCATTAAGGCTATCTGAATAGCCTAAACAGTTCTCCAAAACTAAATATCTAATTCAAGATGAGTTGAGCAGTTGTTTCTAAATTGTGTGTGGTTTTTCTTTTCCCTTCCTAAAAGAAACATTAAGAGCCTGATAGGTTAAAGGGGGAAAAAATAGTCTGATCACTGAAGGGTAACACTGTAACCTGTGCCCAAACTAGTTGTGTTAAATTGTATGTGGGTAATTAACATTCAACTTAACATTCTTAAAAGTTAGAGGGCCACACTAACTTCAGGAGAAGTCTTTATCTTGAGGATCTTTCTTTTTGTTGTGAAAATGTTACTTAAGGAATGGAAAGGTGGGAATAATCAGCATTGTGTTTTCACCAGGTTAGCTACTATAAGAGAGAGTTGTGGCACAGGTAGCCAGAGTCAAAGCTCACACTGAGAGCTCCTTAGCTCTGCAGGGGCTCAGACTGCACTTGCAAACGTCTCTCTGGCTTCAATTTCAGCTGTGTAGCTCATAGGAAGCTTTGGGCCATCTGCAGCATCTGAACCTAGCGAAAGCCATTCATTACTGTGTCATGGACAGCTGAAATTCCTACCAGTTTTGACATTTTTACAGGGATTAGAATGAGTAACGCAAAGACGAATCTTGTAAATGAAAGTCCCTGTTCTGTTCTAGGATGTAGGTAGTGTATAAATAACAAAGGATACCATCATCTTGACACAGAAAACTTGCAATAAAAGAAAGGTATTAATGCATGTAGTTGTATATACATATCTAGTTGCCACCCTGAACCCATTATATTTTTTATCTAAAAGAAAAGAAAGACCAAGCAGTTTGCATCTAAGAATACACAATATATCTGAACTAGTTTGGTTGGTTGGTGCTTTTTTTGTTTGTTTGTTTTGTTTTTTGTTTTTTGTAGTTCAGTTCAGTACAAGCAGTACTCGGTTCCTGTGTTCAGGAGCTTGCCCTTGTTCCACACTGACCCTGTGACCCAGTAGGACCAGGAGCACATCAACCAGCCCATTAGAGTCTGGTACGCAAGACAAAGAGCTGCAGTAAGGAGAAAGAAAATGTGGGTGCTCTTTGAGATGTGAACCATTCTCAGACTGAACTGAGCCCTAAATTATTTCACTAAGTTCTGAAATACAGTGTCCTGAAGGCTTTGGAATACCACACCACTGAGTTTCTGTCTTCATAGAATCAATTTAAAAAGTTTTTTCCTTAGAAGTAATTTGTTTTTCAGGGATGGGACGGTGAAATGAACAAAACTAATAACCTCATTTCAGTTATGACTTGCATCTTCGGTCCATCTGTAAGGATTGTTCTGAAGAAAAAGTATTCATATTGAAAGGTTTTGGAAGAAACAGGTTTTTTTGTTGTATGTGAACAGTGACCAATTTTATCTGGTACTGAAGACTGTTCAAGTTCTGCTTGTTTCTTTTTTTTTTATTTATTTTTTTCCTGTTCTTTCATATTTGCCTGCTCTCTTTCACATTTTTCTATTTTCTTTTCTTTATGATATATGCAGATGAGTTTTCTTGGTAGGATAGAATCCAAATCCCTCCTTTCAGTGGGGCTGTGGCTCAGTGATGTGTGGATGGCTCTGCTCACCCTCCAGTCTTACAGCTCCCTTGTGTTCAAGTGGGAAAAACACACAGCCTTGTAAATAGTCACGTAGCTAGGGCCCATGGCAACCTGCAGCAAGAGGGCAAGGCAATCCAAAATTTTCTGAAAGCTCTCTGCCATGTCCTGTATAAACAGCATAGAAAACAAATTACCTCTGAAGACTTGAAAAGTTGAGATGACTTCTGCAGAAGTTCTGTAGTGGCCCTGCTATGTGACTGTGAAGGTGCAGGCTTGGTGAAAATAATCTCTGGTTGTGATTTACAAAAGCAGAACTTACACTGAGCCATGTGCTAGAAGTAGGGAAGGAAGAAAAGAATAAATAAAAAAAAAAAAAGCTGAAGTGTCATAAAAAAATATCAGGAGCCTGTGTTAGGGATGTAAGAGAGATTGCCTTACAAATCATTCATTAGGAATTCAGTTCTGAAGTTAGTCTGTACATGAAAAGTACAGTAAAGTTTACAGAGATTTGTGCTTAGAGATTCTTACGGCAAGTACACAGCTCCGTGGAGTTTTGTTGTGTTCTGTTTTCTAATTAAAAAATAAAAGGAGGGGAGGAAATGCTTGATGTTTCCATTACAGTAAAGTACTAATAAATGACCTAAACTCTTATTTCCAGTAAATAAATGTGCTCTACAATTCTTTCAGACACTAATTGTTGTGTTACTAGTTATTATTCTAGCAAACAAACAGGCAAAGCAATACTTCAAAATGACATTAGTCTTTATTAAATATATTTTGAGATATGTGCTAGTGGAAAAAAAAAATCTTTTGAATAAGTATAATATCCTAATCTGTGATTACAAATTGAGACTGACATGTATTGTGATATTTCTCAGTAATGATTATTAAAAAAAGCCTTACCACTTGGGCAGAGTCTGTCTTATGGGATCCAGCTCACCTGAAGCTCTGCATCTCCATTCAGACAAGAAGGAACAGGAGAGAGAGTACTTGACTCTGTTAAATCTTTCCCAGTACTTTCTGTTTCTTAAGTGTCTGAAAGAGTTGCTCTTTCTTTTTTTTGCTTCTTCTAAAAGCAGGAACAATGCTTAAAAATTTCTAGTCCTTTATCAAACTTTCTAAAGGCTAACTGCATACAAGCATTAAACTCCCTGAAAAGACCAGCTCTAGCTCCTGTGCTGCAGAAGAACCACAGCTCTTACATCCTCCACCATGTGCTTCAATGTGTCCTCCTACAAATACTTTCTGGATCTTCAGTGTAAATCCTCAAGGTCCCCTCTTAGTTTCTACCTCAATCAGGAGGTATCAAAGCTCTAAAGAGTGGTACATAAAACTGTGCTGCTAGGAGGGTGCATCTCTGGCAGTTAAGCTGCAGTCTGGGCTTTCTTCCTACATGTTACATGGACTGAGCACCTCCTGAGTGCACCTATGGAGAGGTCCTGTCAAAGCAGTGTGTTAGGTGATATTGCAGTTGTCATCTGCTTGAATGCTTGGAGCCTTTTTCTCCATGTCGGAGGGAATGTGCATCAGAACATCTGTCTGATCTGTATAAAACAGAAGATATGGGAAGATTGAGGACTGCAGAATGTTTCCTACGAGAAGCAGCAAGATGAAGAGACATGAGTGCTGACCAACAGCTGATAACTAGGGCTTGGAGAAAATGGGAGGATTTATGTAGGAGTGTTCATTTTTGGGGTTCACTCCTGTTTTGAGACAGTGACAAACTGAGGGGAAGAATTCAGGCACAAGGAAATGTATTGTGAAGCTGGGGAAAATAGTCCTGAAGTTGGAAGGGCACATCAGAAAAAGGAATGGGGTATGCTGATCTAAAGCTACCAAGAAAAGCAGTCAGAGCAAGGCATCTGGAGCTTCTTCTTGATCACGACCATCTAAGTGCCGATGTAAATAGCAGCATGTATTCAGGTGTATACAAATGCAAATTGATTTGGCTACAGGCACAAGTTAAGCTATGTAAGACCTTTAGCCTCAGAATCGCTTGAACCTGCTGGTTTGGGGCAGGTCAGCTGTCCTGAGCTGTGCAGACTTGCTGTGTACACAGTGTGATGCGTGACCTTGCCTTGCTGTGCTGTGTCTTGTGGTCCTGTGGGCAGTATCTCAGGCGCTTCCTGCACGTGTTCAGCAGGTTTTCCTGGCTATGCGAAGCATGTTGAGTTGATGGGTCCTATTCTGAGCATATACCAACACCAGGCTGGACTGAAGAATTAAGTCTTAGTTTGGTTTACTTTGAGTCCAGTGATACAGTTTCTAGCATTCTACATACATGAGGAACTACTGCCATTGACTAGGAAGCGTGCTTTGTAAGAAACTGCCATGTGGTTGGTATATTTGAGCTTTGAGGCCATTTGGGAAAGATTTCTACTACGAATTATTGTATGGTCTGCAATTAGCACCATCAGGGGCTTTGGAGTTTGGGGTTTCCAATTGAGGGAGAGCTCACATGAATGTCTTTCTTTCCTGAAGAAGGATCTGTTTTTGTTGTTCTCTTGGGCAGTATAAGTCTAAAATAGCCAGAATTTACCCACCAAGGTATTACAGACCTGTCTAGGACAGAATTCTGCTGAAAACAGGCTGCTCTTCAAAAACAACAACCGAAAAAACACTGAAATTGAGTTTTTCACATCCTGATGTTGTGAGGATGTGTCTATTGCCATTGAAGATTATTGATAGTTCCCTTTGGAGTCCTTCACTTAGCACCATATTGACTGTATCTGTGACACAGAAGGAACTGATCTGTGAGCAGTGGCGTTCAAATACCTACAGAAGCCGTAGAAGGGGCTCCTTGCCAGATATATTCATAGCAGACTTTTGATATTTACCATGCAAGATATAAATCTCAGGGCATAGTACATAGACAGTGGAAAGACAATTATGTGTGGGGCTTGCAGAGCTCACAGGTAATCATCTGAGCTGAGACAGCATTAGCAAAGGAAGATTTGTTTGGTGGCACCTTAGCCAGGTAGAAGCCACCTGAGACAGTCTCCTAGGTGAGAAAAACTCAGGGAAACTAAAGGGAAGAAGGAGTGGTAAAATTTGTTGTTGTTTCTTTTTTTTTTTTAAGCCCTTGTAGGGCTTAAAGTAATCCTGACTGCTTGAGAGGTCACAAAAAACTGCAGGAAAGCAGCAAATCAAGCAGGGGTTCTGTGAATAGAGAACTAAAAGCAATAGTGGGGAAAATCGTGGATTAAAAGCGAGAAGGGGAGTATGTTCTCATTGACAGACCTCTGTTTTAAGTTACCACAAAATGAGAATTTCTAGTTGAGTTAACAGTTGTGCTTACCTTTAGTATGTAATTACATTCCTATATTATGGTTTTACTTCTGTCTGAATTTATAGGAAAGAATAAAAAGACCATTTACTCCTGCCATCATTTTTTTTTAATGTGTCCGCCCAGTGTGAGTAAGTGTAGTGGAAATCAGGCAATGTGCAGTAATTCCAAGTCTCTCCACATGAGCCAGAGGTATGGCTCACATATGTAAAGAAAAAAAGTGTCTATTTTCTGAAAATGCCATTTGCACGCTAACCATCACCCAGTGTGTTACTTTTTCTGGTTTTGTTTATTTGTTTTTAATAAGGTATCAAAATTTGCTCATTTGATTAAAATAAAATTTTCTCATAGCTTGTCAGCCCAGTAATTTTGAGGTGAATTAAGATGTTGATGTATTAAAACAAGCAACAGAAAAAAGTAAAAATCTGGAGTAGAACAAGTTGAAATGCTAGTAAGACTGTTAAGGTATTTTGATAGTGTCTGTGAAGTGTAAAGTCTAGCAGCAAGCAGCTCTTGCAGAGAGTTTTACTGCATCTTTTATGTTCGACTTTATGTTGCTCACCAGACAGAGGCAAAATGTGCACGAGTGCAGATGTGCTGAGCAGGGCTGAAGGGCTGTGATAAATACATTTGATGTATTTGAAAATTTAAGAATGTTTCAGAAGCACAATAAAAATAAAATATCTGGCCTATTGTGACGCTTAATACAAGAAGCAAGAAGTGAGAAATGCAAGACGTTAATTTATTTTTCACTAAATAAATTAAAAGGAGAAGTACAGTCTCAGTTCCTCTGTCCTTGAACTGCATCATTTTTACTACAGCTATATATTCACTGTGGTTGTACAGGCTAGCTGCTGGCTTTCTGAGCAAGGATAACATCCCTAAAAATAACTATGTTGTTACAGTTTGGTTTTAGAATTTGTCCCAAGCATCTATTCCTTGAAAGACTTGTTCAAATTGCAGGAGGAAGAAAGAAAGGTGAAAACGTTTAAGAAATTTAATCTCTGTATGACAGGAAGTCTCTGATCACCCTGTTTCTTTTGTGCATAGAAGTGGCACCCTTATTATTTACCTATCTGCACAGTAGAAGGAGATGAAAATTGGTATCTGTCAAAATTGTATGTAATTTGAGCTGTGTAGTATTAAACTCATTTGTTCTTTTTCAAGTTTTCTACTGTGCATTTTAATGGAGAAAGAGGTATCTTTGTGCATTTGTCTCAAAGTAAACTTAAACCCTGAAGGTCTAGATAGCATGTGTCAGGACATTGGTGTTGCCATAAACAAACAGCAATAGAAATGCCACACTTGTTCAGGAAGACTAACCTCTTCCCTTTAGCTGCTATTTGAAATTAATGTATTTGCTTATCTTTTTTTTGTAGCCTGAAGGCAAGGAGTAACAGGAGAGCACAGATTAGATTTGCTCTATGCCAACTGTGTGAAACTAGTTTCTTCTAAAGAATCATAGAATCATCTAGGTTGGAAAATCTTTCTAAATATGACTTGACTTTAGTCTGGAACATTGTTCCTGGCTCTCAACACAGTTTGATCTGTTTTTGTCTTTTATTTGTTAAATGAACTGTTAATCTCTTAATGGCTAAATTACTTAGTTTTCCCCTTGTGCACAAACACATCAACTCCTCCTAAAGCACTAAGAGTGACGTGGATCAAAAAATGGAGTAAAGAAACAGTGTACAATGCTATTAATTTATATTTAAATTGGTTTAAATGCATTTAAACTTAAAGAGGGTAGTTTTGGAATAGGTATTAGGAGAAAATTTTTTACTCAGAGGGTGGTGAGGCATTGGTGCAACTTCACAGAGAAGCTATGGTTGCTCCATCCATGAAAGTGTTCAAGGCCAGGCTGGATGGGATCTTGGGCAGTCTGATCTGGTGAGTGGCAGCCCTGCCCACAAGAGGAGAAGTTGGAACTCAGTGGTCTTTGAATTCCATTCCAATCCAAGTCATTATATGATTGTATGACATACAAAAGCTGCTGTACTCTTTATGCTGGGAAACAGCATATACCATGAGATAAAAACTTAATACATACCTTGTAATTATAGTCTGTCTAATTCATTTTTAAGATCTGGGATTGCCATGTTGAAGGCTCTTGTCTTTTGTTTCTTAGCATTGCTGGTACATATTTTGGATATCATTAAGTTACAAACAAGGAACCAGATGCTTGATACTGCTGTATTTTTTTTTTTTTTTTTTTTTTTTTGCACCCTCCTGTCAGTAAGGGTGATTTGAGATGTCTTTGGAACTGTCTGAGACAAACTTGTGATACTCAGTGTTTGGTTGTTGTTTTTTCCACCTGCTGGAGACCAATTAGCACTGCTGCTGATTCTGAGAGATTTCTGAAGACGATGTCAGTGGTAATATGCCTACTCATCAACAAAATAACCCAACAACTCCTGTTAAACTGATTTTATATGCGTTATAATTTTGAAAACATCTCAGAAATTTACTTTCACTCAACTCTTGATATTGCTTTAGTCTCAAACATAATGGCTGCCTGATGAATTGCTCAAGCTATAAAACCTCATGATGTATTAGTCGTGCCTGAGTGATGCATCCCTTCAATTTTGGTGAGCCCCCCAGCAGAGAAGGGAGAGGAATCTCGTAGTTGAGGACTGCAACACAAATTTCTCTGCATAGTGAAAACAGTTTTTAATGCTCTTATGTGTTTAAATGCTCTAATCCTCTCATCTTGATTTTTAGATGAGAGCTTAAGCTTGCATTTTTCTTTTTAATATCCGGGAAGAACAGGACTGTAGGGCTGTTGTGAATTTGGAAACAGGGGAGTGAAGCTCTGGTTGTTTGTGCTTGGGCAATATGTCCCTTGAAATCCTAAACCAAATAGTCCTCCAGAGGTCTGTTAACAGTAGTTAGTCCCAGGATGACTATTTGTGCTGTGACAACGTGTCCCAGATTGTTTTCTCCCCAAGTTAGTGCAGAAATGAGGATGAATTCCTTAGGAAAAGCAGTGGCAATTTTTGTTTTGCACGTGGGTCCTTTCCTGCTCAAGAAGTGGTGATCTTCATGAATGTAAAACTCATGTATTGTGGAGTAACTGCTGCTAGTTTGTGGAACACCACTGCAGTGATTAAGGATACATAACAATAAAGGTGCCTGAAATGTATAACCACTTGTAAGCATGCCTTGTAGTGGTGTTACTTTGGGGAAAGAGCCCCTGGTGAGACATCCAGACTGAGACAATGGCCACAAACAAGAGACTGTTCCCTGTTTTCTATCTCCACTCTACCGACTTTCATCAGGGAAACCCAAAGGGTTGTGAGAGGGATCAGGGCAAGGACATGGCCCTACCTTCAGAAGGCCAAACACCAAGGAGGCCTGGCAGGAGGACAACAGGTTCCGTTCTCTCTAGCTGCCATGGGCATGCCATGCCTAGCTGCATGGCTTTCACACAGGGTAGCTTGGGATGACTTTCCAAGCCCTTAGTTCCTATGCTTGACTTCTCCCTTGTCTGTTATCTATGGTGGACTGACTTGTGGGTACACACTGTCCTCTGTTCCTTGCAAGGTGCTGCTTTTTTGATATGGGCAGTTTGGTATACGTCAGCTAGGAGGGAAGGACAGCAGACTCAAAACAGCACATTTTCATACAGGGTTCTCCAACGAGGTTTGCACCTGAGTGAGCCTTGTGCTCCTTGATGTGGGGAAGAAGTCTTCAGAAACCTGGCACCGTGGCTGGTTTTTCTGGCTCTGAAGGCTGACAGCAGTGCTGACACTGGGAAGAAGTGCTGTCAGACCCCCCTGCAGGAGCACGCAGTTGTGAAGTAACATTTTCCAAGTGACTTTGGAGTCCAAGTGACACAGAATAACTTTCTGAAGTCACTTTTGAAACTGTTCCCTCATAGTTTTGGTAACGGGCCTCCTGCCCGCATCTTTATTTTGGAAATATTGCCTGTTCATGCCAATTCACGAGGCTGTGTCACAACACTGTGCCTGCTTCATCTCTTGTCTCTGGGGGCTGTTATCCATGTACAGCCAGTGGCAGTAGCAGGAACAACAGGATTAACCCCTTTTTTATTTATTTGGAAAGTAAGTCTGAAGTTCATCCTGGTCTTTGGTGGAGCTCCAGCTACTTAACCATAAGGGTGTTGATGGAAAGTTCTCCTATGCAGGTCACAGAAGCTGCCCCTGGAGAGGATTCTGTTGTGATTGCACTGGTAACTGCTGATGTTCCCACATTTGGAGGGGATGGCTGGGTGGTTGTTTTGTTTCTTCTCTTTCCTTTCAAGTCCTCTTTCTCATTTGGCCTTCTCGCGGGTTGCTCTTTAAATTTAGATAAGAAATAAAGCTGATGGTTAAAAGTGGCCTTTTTTTTTTCCTTTTTTTTTTTTCCTTTTTTTTTTTTTTTTTAACTGCGTGCTCTTTCCTGCATCTCCTGTTCTTTTTTGTGGTGTATATTTTTTACTTTCACGTAAGCACCTGTTTTATTCATGAAAACTCAGACTATAAAGTTCAGATCCAGCAGGAGAATTCAAGTTGTGCACATGGCTGTTCCCATAATGTTCTAAGCATGTGTTTAAATTACCAGCGTCGTAAGTATTTTAAAAGTTCATGTTCCCTCCAGTCCATTTGTGTGTCCAGGAAATTTCAGAAAAATAAAAAAAGCAATTTCATTGTTGACTGCCCTAAAATGTGTTGTCTGTGGTGTTTGGTATCCGTTCTGAGCCAAATCCTCTGGCAGAGGGAAGATAACTTTTGATATCTGCATTGAACTCCTCAGTTTTGTTCATCTACAGTCTGCACAGTGCGACAGTAATTCCCAAATAGCTGTGGCGAGAATGCTCAAAGGGTGCAGTGTATCTTCAGGAAGCAATTAGCCAACGCTGGGCCCTAAAACAATAAACAGTTTGTTTTTCCTACCTCTTTATAAAGCTGGTCCTAGGTAGAGAATTTTGTCCTGTTTTCTGTTATATGAGATTTTTAGCAGGTGACACCCTGTGCATCACTGGTGCTGTTTTGAAATGTAATAATGCTTAATTCATAGTAAATTATGATGTAAATGGATGATAACAGTTTAAATGATGCTGGACAAGCTGAGGCGTGCTAGGTGTTTGATGCCTAGTGAGAATTTGTAAAAAAACAAAACAAAACAGTGACTTTTCAACCAGTGCTGTCTACTGCTAAAGGCAGCTGAACACAATGAATACATTTGCTTGTGTTCTGTGGTTGCATATAAATATTTTTCTCTTCCAGAGCCAATTTTGCCTGTGACACTGACATGGATATTTTGCTTGACTTGGCTTGTATTTTTGGCATACGTGACGACCTTAACAGTTTCCTCAATTTTTCTGTTCATCTGAGGACTCATAAAAAATATGCTTGGCCCTTTTCCTAAGCCTATAAATAACCTCTCTATCCTTTATAATGTGTTCTTCTGTAACATCTAAGGAGTCAACATTCCTCTGGCATTAAACAAAATCCTATCTAGTCCCTAGAATGGCTTTTTACATTGATAATGCCACTGAGGCATTTGCTTCTCTGACCACCCTATGCTTACAGAAGGAATTAAATTCCTCAGATGTTGCTCCTCAGTAGAGGTTCTGGCAGTCATAACTCACGTAACCTTTGAGACCAGACATTTGTTTGTTGATTTCTTTCAGTACAGCAGAAGATGTACTGATCACAGTAATGAAATGCTCCAGAGAGCATGCATGTAGTCACTTAAGATCCCTTGTTTGGGGTTTTCCTGTTACATGTTTGGAACTTAAAATACAATTCCTTCATTCTCAAAAGGTGGGGGATTTTGCTGTGCCTTTGTATCTCCAAGTGCTTTCGTGTATCTGGTGGGTTACTTAACTGCCCTGTCCCCCCTCTAAGGATATTCCAGTTGTTTGACTCCTGGTCTACAGCATTCTTCAATAATCACTTGGAGCCAAGCTGCCTGGGAGAGTATGGGTTCCTGGGGTACATAACTTCTTGGTACAGCATGGCATAAACTTCTGCATAGCAGGGTGTCCAATTACAAACAGTCTTCATCCTGGAGGTTTTCAGTTGCCCATATGCATTACTTCTTTTCTAAAGATAATACATTTTAGCTTGATGTTTTGGCTGTCAAAACACGGAGGTTTCTCTATGCCTTTGTGGAAATGAAGTCAGTCAGCTTTGCTGATGGGAAATCTATATTTGTATTTCTCAGTTCAGGCTTAAATATCAATTGAGACATCAGAACAGATCTTAGGAGAATGAGAGCCTTTGCATTCAGTGTTTTCTTTTTCAATTTCTCCTTTGTGGTGTATTCAAAGGACATTCTTAAGCACCTGCAGTTTAAGTGGTACTTTAGTTTCCTTCATGCTTAAATTGCCAGCAATCCATGCCCTCTCTATAGTGCAGGCATAGTAACTTGCTGCGGCTTCGTATAAATCTGGAAGATTTGAGCACGTATTTCAGTGCTTATCCTTGACTTATTTTACATTCTCGTAAGTCACTCATGTCAACTCATACCCAGAAAAATAAAATCTGAAGAAAAAGCAAAACAAAAAACACAATAAAGCCTGAAGAACTGTACTTACTAAAACAAAAGGAAAAGCATCTTGATTATGATAGGTAATGCAAAAGATTTTTGTCTCTGAAGATACACAGAGATAAGCAGTAATTGCAGAACAATACATATATTACTTAAAAAAAAAAAAAATCTGAAGGATCTCTAGAGTGTTCACTTTCCATGTCCTCAATATAGTAAAATATAATGCATCAGAATGATAAAGTTCTGGGAGTTTCCCAGTCCGGATTTTGCTGTGCAGAGGACAGAAGATAGTATGAGGGCTGTGCTGTTGTCACTGTTGTTGTCATCATCACCATCACAAAGCCCATTCCCAACCACAAACCCAAGATTTAGTGTGGGGAAGCAAATCTGTCTTAGACTGGCTTAGTGGTATTATTATTTATTTATTTGCATTGTAATGGGGAGCGGGAAATGGAGTAACATGATTTGCTTTGTGGGAGGCAGTGGAGATGTAACAGATTTCCTGCTATGGCCCGATCTTGTGATGCTTACTTCGACGTCTTTGGTTTTCTACCAAAACCAATTGTGGCATTTTATTAATTGCCTCTTTTTAAAAAAATCTTTCTAAACCAGTATTGCAATATGTAATGGAAGGGGGTGCTTTGGGTCCAGTGGTATGAGGGAGGCACTCTGTTGACCAACTTAGAGTAACTGTTGCTTCTGTGGGTTGGCTGCGGTAGCTGAGGTCTGCATTCCATGACCCATCTGCCCTTCCTAGCACTGATATCCAAAGCAAGTAGTGTTTTACGTCAAATAAACACAATCCCCAGCCCCCAACTATTTCTAAACAGAGCATCCTGCAAGCTGGAGACTCTGACATTTGCTATTTTACAAGGAAGTCCTTGGATACTTTGAGGATGGATTGTGATAAAAAATAAACAAATGAATAGCTCTGGGTTGCAGTTAAAGAAACTCTCATAGGAATGATGTGTTAGTTATCTGCAAACGGTTCCCTCCTCCATAGTGTGGCATTGCTAACTAATTATATATCATTTAATAAGAATCATTTGTTCAGTCTCATCGGAGAGGTATCTGCATCTCCTAATAAGGTATTCACTCTTTTTTGTGCATCCATAGTTTTAAGCTTTGCAGAATAACATGTTTCTTCTGTTTAATGAGGGGAAGAAAATGTGTTTTTTCCCCCCAAGACTTTTAAGTACGACTTATTGCTATTGTTGTTGTTATTTGTAATGTTTGCAGAATTAATTTGATTGCATGTTTGATGTCACTGGGACTCTGATTTCTTTTTCTGGGTGAAAATTTTAACAAAGTGGTTTAAAAAAAAATCATCTGGGTCCTGTCATTGCTGACATGATGTGGGAAGAAGGTCACCAAATTGAAGGAAAACCTGAGTCACAGCTCATTAGGAAAAGATTAATAGAGATTCCTCAGAGTTATTTTGTTCTCGGGATGTGTATTCCTAGAAGTTCCAATTTTATGAGTTCAAGACTCTCTTTTCACATTGGTCCATGCTGCCATCAGTGCTTATAGGATGTGAGTGGTCAGTATCAAGGTCTTGCACAGATGATGACTGTGGGAATATGCAGAGAAACTCATGGAAAAATCTAGTACCATCTGGTATCTCAAGAAAATAGTAAGTTATACTTCAGAGAAAGCTGTTCAAAAGTTTAAATTCTATTGTATGAAATATTGAAGTAATATTCTTGACAGAAGACTAGGGAATTTGACGTAGTTCAGAAAGTTTTAATCTTGATATTTATTTACCTGGCTTTTTTTCTCAAAAATGCCTTGTGTTATGAAATAGTTACCCGGTAACTAATATATAGAAAAACTATGTATACACACAATAAAGTACGCTAATAATTTGGGAGGAGTTCATCAGTTTTCAGCCTCATGGGAAGATCTATATTTTTTTCCATTTTATTCACTTATGTTCAGGCATTAGGTATATGAGTTTTTACTTCCTTTCTTTTTTGCTTAGAAACCTGAGGTACCTGGGGATATGGCAGTAGGTACAAGTGTTAGTTTGTATTCTGTCAGGACTGGGAAGAATAGTACTTAGATTTTGTAATTCAGAATGTTTTAATTTTGATATTTATAACTCTGACTACTTTCTGTTCTCAAGAATGTCTCTTTCATGAAATAGTTTGGCCATATATCAGTTATTATTTCTTTTTAATTTTACACACTATTCCCTTTATTCCACCAGCAAAAAGTGAAGATGTCCAGTTGACTTGACATTTAAAGCACCAAGTAGGCCTGAGAGCTTCCCCTTCTTGCCCTCTGCCCCCAGTTTGAATATGTCTATTAATCTTACTTTCTTTTTACTGGAAATCTTCCCATCTTTCTTCCCTTTATCCTTATGCATTGTGCTGATCTCTTTTTTGGAAATAGGCTTGACAACCTGTACACAGTAGTCAGTGCAGGGGTGGAGTGCTGACTTTATAATATCAAGGAAGACTGATATTAATGTTGATGCTAGGTATTAGTTCAAATTCCATTTTTATAGGCTAACATTTTTTTCATGGTGCCACTTTGTGTTGGGGAGATAGTTTTGTTATTCTACCCACTGTGATACTCAGGTCTTCACCTTAAGTGGTTACAGATGATAGATGAATCGCATGTAGCAATACAAATTGTTTTTTCCCCAATATTTTCAGTCTGTGTTCTTCAAGGAGAGATTTGTCTTCACTCTTGACTGTGCCTTCTTGCTGTTCTGAAGAAAAGTTGTTCCCACCCTTGGTATGTGGAGCTGTGAAACTTTTTGCAGACCTCAGGCTTTATTACCTTTTATTCCTCTAGAAAGTTGAAAGCTCTAGTACAGTCCAAGTAGTTATTTTGTACTGGTGCCCTAAGAATTATTGTTTTATGCTTTCTTGTCCCACTGCACTGGCAAAGAACTGAACCAAAGCCTGGAACAGAAATAAATAACCAAACCAACATCTGGGTTGACCTTACTTCAATGCTTTGCATGTTTTGGTTCAGTTTTCCAAACCTGTTTTCTGGTGAAGAGTGCTGTAGCCTCCACAAATGTGGACCACAATGCAGACAGGCAAAGATGTACTGACAAAATATGTTATATAGGTACATCCAAGATGCATATGAAATCAATTAAGAAGTGTACCAAATTTAAGTTGTGAAAGAAAAAGAAATCTTTAGTCATTGAGATCATGAAGATAGTACTTTATCTGCTGATAAAATTTGCAAGAAAGAAGGTAACACAGAATGTGATTAAACATCAGAGAAAGCCAGATGTATGTCAGGCGAGAAGTTATTGGTGATGGGAATTACTGGAATTTCAAACTACACAGTCCTGCTTCACAAGGGAATGCATATGTTCACGTAAAGAGAAGTAGGGAGGATTTTACTTACTTTTTATCATGAATCTGGTGCTATTTCTAATGTTTTTAAGCAAAATTTTACTTTTAAATACTCTGTGTCTTGTCCTGTAGGTAAGACTGTACTGTAAACAAAGGTATTTCAAAATATTTGGGAAAATTACTCATTCCAAGTTAAGATATCGAAATAGTTTTATAAACCATGAATATACCTTAAATGGTGACTCATCACTCACTTGGGGCTTTCATTTTGAAGACTGGTCTTCTAAGAACTTGTTTATAATTGTTCCTCATTAAAAATTTGAGATGTAATACTCTGCACAGAGATGTTAAGTTCTTATAACGCTAAAAAGAGTCATTTAAGCTTCCTTAAGTTGTGTGAGACAAGCATGTGGTTGAATTAAAGTCACAAAGCTTTATCTCCACAGCTGATCTGCTATTGCACTGAATGTTAATTGATACTATCCTATGGAACGATCTGTCTTGTTTGTACTCCCTTGGACCACTTTTCTGCATGTGCAGAGAATGCAGTGTTGTAGAACTAAAATTCTCCTTTCCTGGCAGAAATTAGACTTCATATTCTGTAGTATCTGCAACACTTGAGTAAGAGCCATCTCTGTACAGTGAATAATATGTTGGAAAGTAACAGATCCTAACTAAGGAGGACAACCCAGTTAAGACTACAGACTAGTATTTGTGGGGTGAGATTGGACACTGTGGTTTTTCAGAATTCTTGCCTACAAGACTGAAAAAATATAGCTTTTCACACTGTTGTGTGAATACATGGTATTGTGACTTTCATCTTTTTGTTCTGGGTTGTGGTTGCAATGCCTTGGTCTAGGGAGCTGCTTTGGCAGGGGGTTTGGACTAGATCTCTGGAGGTCCCTTCCAACCCCAAATTCTGTGAAAAGCCATCATCATTGGTTTTGTATCCTATGTTTATATTGAGGACTAACACAAACCAGAGAGGTACTACAAGCATGCATCCAGTCAGGAAGGTAGGGATATGCCACATGGATGCAGTAAAATGCAGTTCCCCAAGCTTGACCGTTGTCAAGGTGTAAGCCATGATCTCAAATGGAGTGGGAGGGGAAAAAAAAGAAAAGCAAACAAACAAAAAAGAAACCTTAAAAATACACAAATCTATAAAGCTTCACACAAACTAGACTAAGTCTTAATTGTAGGAGTTCCAGGCAAAAGATCTCATATTTTGCACTTCCCAGAACTCCATTGCTTCCTTCTTTTAGCAAGCTAATTTCTACCAATTAATAGTCTTCATAGAAAACAAAACAGTACAGATAGCACATACCCTTAAATAACTGAATTTAGAGACGATTAAAGCTAGAATAGTTCATGTGCCTTACAGTAAGCACAGTTGAGAGAACTTTATAAAACTAGTGTCTTAGGGTGCATTACTCCATCACTGTTTTGGTGTGACAGTAAAGTAACAGAGAAACTTATCTGAAATGTGGTTATTTATTTGATAAAGGACCAGTGCTTTGAAAAAGCAGAAAATGAACGAACTTTCTATTTCCCTTCTCAGATCTTTTGATGCACATCCCTTTAACAGCAAGTGATTACTACTGAATAGATCAAAAGCATGAGTTAAATGAGCATTGATTGTCCTTTAATCCAAGGAAAATGCACGTGCATAGGTGCTTTCTTTCTTTTCTGTTCAAGCAACCTTTTTGAAAGCCTATCCAGTCACAGCCATTGAGAAATGGATCTTTTTAAAACTAAATCCAAAGGAGAGTGAGCTGGGATTTACACTGCATGTGTAAAAGCCGCTGTGATCAGCACAGAAGTGTAGAGTAGTTCATTGGGAGTCTGCAGGCAGTGGGTTTTACAGGAGCCTGATCTGGCAGATTTTACTTCCATTACAAGAAATTAATCCCCTGTTCAACAGACCCAAAATAGAAGCCCTTTTGCCTGCTTGGTAATTAGTCTCTTGCATATTTGCATCTCATTGGCTTTTTCTCTATACTTAATGGTGCAGCTGGTTTTTGCTCATGATAAATTAGAATGGGAATCAGGAAAACATATCCATTTGGTAGTAATGGTCTGTCTAATAAACTTGTTGCCTCTAGAGTTTCACAACCCTAATGGCAATCTCCTATTAGTTCCAGGAATGCTTCATTTCTTTCCTTCCTCCTGTTCTGTTCCCTATTAGTTAAAGTACAGGTTTAATAAGATGAATTTCTGCATCAACCATCTTTTATTGAAAAGCTCATCTGCTGAAATGTTCATATCTCACATCAGCTGTTCTGAATGGGTGCCATCACAAACTGCAAATGACAAGAAATAGCATAGTAGGGAGTAAATGGCCATTTCAGTTTAAGCAAAGAACGTAATTTTGCTCCCTTGCCTTTCACCTGCAAGCTGCATATAGCCAGATTTCCATGCAATGACTGAAACTCTTCATGTCACAATTTGTATGTTCCCTGTTTAAGCCGATGTGAGAATCAAACAGCCCCAGGTTGCACTTAAACATTCCACTGATTCTCTCTCAGCTTTCATGAGAGCCAATGAGTTCAGAGTGGAGGTGAGTACACAGTGCTAATCCTCTAATTTGAATAGCTGGTGAAAATTTAGGATCTCAGTTATGAAGAAATATTGGAGACAGTTATGTGCTGTGGTGGAACTCTACCTACTACTATTATTTACACGTTTAAGCAAAAAGCTGCTTTGCTGAGGGCTTCATTTGATCATAAACCAAGTGGAAATTATGCCACTGCAGGCTCTATGTAAACTAAACTAAAAGTTGGAAGTCAAATTTCTTCTGTACAGGGTTGTATTGTGTGAAATCACTGCAAAGGTTCTCTGTCACTGAAAAACTCTAGCAAGAAATTCCATGATTGCCTTACGTTCATAATATAGAAGCTGCTGAGTGACCACAGCATGTTTACTTAACACTGCACTTGCTGAAAGCTACAGTATGGTTAAGCTATTAGGCTATGGTTAAGTAAGTTTCTATTGTGAAGATTGTCCTGAAATTTATGTTATCTGTACTCATTTTTTTTGTTGTTGTTCAGATTTTATTTCTTTGCAAGTATTTACTTTTGTTTTGTTTTGTTTTTTAATTTTAAAGTTAGTGTTTCTCTGTTTTCCACTCTGAACTGGAACTGCTTCTTGAGTAAGTTGCTGATGTCAGTGTTTAGAATTTGAGAGCAAATTCTTTGCAAGAAAAAGTAAACAGAAGAGCATGCTTTGATCCCTGTTGTTTCCAGTGTACATCCTTAAACTGACATTAGTAATTCTTTTAATCAAAACAGTAAAGAATTATTGAAAATGCTTTGTCATTTCTGCTTTTGCTGTTGACATTCATTAGACTAAATTAAGTGATAAATCTGTGGGTAGGATTAGCAGACTAATTATTATAACCTGTCACCTTAGAATTTGTTATCATGAAAAGGAAAATGTTGCATGCTGTAAATGAGGAGTTTGTTGCAGCACCTGGTGACACACTTCAGAGTCTGTTGTGTCTGAATAGATGTAAAACTGTTTCCTTTTTGCAGCGTGATGAAGTGTTGGATCCTGACTGGAGCTCACAGGGATACAGTGTAGGCAAGACAAATAATCTGTCAAATTTCTGCTGATTTCACTGATAGGTTGAAGCTACACAACTCATGAGCAAAATAATGAAAATAAGGCTAGCGCCAAATGCTTAAAAGTTCAGAGAAAGCACAGCCAGAAGCTCTGCTATGGGGAAAAAACCCTTGGAGCCAAGCATCAGCAAGATGAGCTGAGCAGTTAACTAATTGAACATATGCACACAACTGCAATGACTATGTGTTTTAATTTAGGATTAGATCTTTATGTTTTGTGACAGATTTAATGAGTGACTTCCCTCCAAGCACTCTGAGGACCCTTAGGCTTCTTTCTGTTTAACAAAGCAAAGCAAAGGAATGTTTTTAGTTTAAAAGCAACAACAACAAAAGATATTTTGGTTCACGTGCAGACTCAGCAGAATTTCAAAAAAGCAAGAGGTGTGGAAGAAAGAGCCTTAGATGCCTTGTTTAAGTTTTATCTCTTTTCTAGTTAACAGCCATCTGCCCTTGTTTGAGAGGAGACAGACATCCAAAGGGATTTAGCTGAAGGGGGATCATGCAGTTCAGGAGAGAGCAAAGTAGAGCTGTGGTACAGATGAATCCCTGGGCTATCTCTAGCAGGCAACCTGCTGTTGGTGAAAAAAGGGTAAATTAGTTGCTCTTTCATTTCTAAATAAAAAAGGTGAGTGTTTAACTGTTGATGAGTTGGCTTTTGAAATAGCATGGCTTTTGCACTGAACTTCATTTCCCTATTGAAGGTCAATAAATTATTGTATCAAAGGAGAGAAGGAAAGCAAGAGCTGAGCATATCTGTCCCCTGTCACTTGCTAATTGACAAGAAAGGAAGAATTTCACTCCTGCCTTCTTCAGCCCAAGCAGCTCTGAGCTTGGGCTCCATCAGGGATATGTTAGAGCAGTTTGGATCATTTGCTAGCTCTTGACTTTAGTAAAACTTGGAAATAAAGTCTCTGATGGACACAATAATTTTTTTTTTTTTTTTTTTTTTTTTTTGCTTCAGGGTTGTGCCTTTATTAATGTTCAGACACCAGTTTATGGCCTGGCAAAAGGGAACTTCATTTCTTTTCGCATACTGGGAGCTTACAAACATGATTTTCTTTGAAGAGCAGATAGTAAAATTAGAATATTAAGTGAAGACTGATACGAAGTGTGATAGTGCATAATGGGTGAGAAAAACGTTTCTTCAAATTTATAATTTCATCTGCCTCACTAGCTATTAATATAGCTAATGTAGAACTGGAAAACTCTCCTACTGTAGACCCTGAACAGTTTCTTCTCATTAAAGATCCTAGCTTAATGGAAATGAGGAACTTTCACTAGAGCATAGCTTTTCCCTGTAAAGCTAGTCAACCTGGTGGTGACTCTGAAGAGTACATGCACAGACAAATCAGTCCAAGTGGACAAGGCTCTGTGCAACCTGCTCTAGCTGTCTCTAATTTGAGTGGGGCTGGAACAGAAACCTCCAGAAGATCCATCCAACCTTTGTTACTTTGTAATTCTGTAATAACATGCACTGCTTTGCCAGCTGTGAAAGATGAAAGGAAGCTGCCCATTGGGTGGCTTTGAAAAGCCTGTGTTCCAGATTAAGAAAATAGTGGTGATGTCAGCCTACCTTACTTGCCCATCAGACCTTACCTCTGAGCATTCATAAAATTTGGTGTAATAGAAAGGCTGGTCTAAATGCATTTGCAACTCTAAAAATAACATTTAATTTCAAAATTAGCATACTTTCAATTAAGGCTCTCCAATCTGTTACAAGATAAGAAACATGCACATTACTTATTGTTCTGTCATCATAAAATACATAAATTAAACCAACAAATGTAAAAACAGAACTATCTATAGCACAAGAGTTACATGTGTGAAAGCTGGGAAATAGAGCAAGAGGGCTCAAAATATGTTTAATACAAGCTTTGTATCACAGAAAGTGGTGTGGGGGAATGAAACAAACAAGGTATGGCCCATCAAGACTCAAAAATATGAAGGTGTTCTGAAGGTTCTCAGGCTTTGAGTAAGAAATCTTTGAGGCTTTGAGAAATCATCTGTGTCAGTGTGATAATGTTTGAATGCCCAAATGCCACTTGGAAAATACAAAATACTGTGCCATGCATGCATGGACAGTACGTTTTGTCAGCCTCAACTGCTGTCTGAAGATGTCGCTGAACTTATTGTGAGCACAATCTCGTGATCATACAACTTAAGATTTTATATTGCTTATGTTAAGCTATAGCAAACTGCTTTATGTTACCCTGTGCCATGTAGATACTGCTCTGTGTCATGGAAGACTGTTTTGATGGGCCTTGTGGGAACAAAGGTCTGTGCAGGCAACTGGACTTCTAGGAGGACTGCTTCTCTGAGCCATACCATTGTTGGATGCTTGGGTTCATTCCCTCCCTGGAAGCACATAGAAAAGTAGTGAGGGTAGTAGTAATTCATTAAGCCAAGTTGTCACTTCTTGCTATGAAACTTCCAGTTTAAGGCTTACAAGAGCAAATGTTGAGCTTGTAAATGAATTTTGGTAGTGGAGCAACATGAAAAAAAGCCTACTAAGAAATTACATATCCTCTGGAAAAAATGGAACCCAGAGAGGAGTAGCAATCACAAAATAATTTTGGAAAGTGGAAAAAATGGAAAATTTGAAGGAGAAAAAAAAAAAAAGATAATCTGTTAATTACTTGATATGTTTAGATTTGTGTTGATCACAGAAGCTACTTGACTAAAAAGAAATAAAGGCCAGATTTTCTTTTTCTTTTTTTCCAGTATTCTACAGACTTAGAGATGACGTCAGCTAATGGTCATTCAACTTGTGACCATTAGTGCCTGTGTCACTCTGGGTTGTTTTTGTGAATTTGGGGTTTTATTTTTCTGAAATGCTGTGTGCCCCTGAAAAAAAAATAAATAAAACTTCAGTGTTTAGAACTAAGCTTTCAAAACTGGAAATAGTCAAGACTACAGAGGCTTCTTTGACTGCTTAGAACTTCACAGCACTGAATACCATATTTGCTGTAAGTTATTTTATTGGTCGTAATAATGAGAGGAACCTTCATGATCTTTTTTGATGCAAATTTTGAGACAGGTGGTAACAACACTAAGAAACTTCTGTCTGAAAGGTTAATCCAATTCCAAACCAGGAAACCTCGTTAGCCAAGAGCTGTCATTCTAACTCAAAATCTCACACCTGTAGTAGTGGAAATTGCCAAGTGTCACATAGACTTGTAAACATTAATCACCCTTCAGCCAAATGCCTGCTTTACAGTAAATCCTTGTACTGCTGTCTTCTCTCTGTTGCTAAGCATTGCTATTTTAACATTTTCTTTCTGCAGCCTAATTTATTGCCTACTTTATTTTCAATACATTTGGACTGAAGCTTAATCCAAGTTCTGAAATTTCATCTACCTGTGCAAACTGTTACTTTTCTCCAGCTAAAATGGGAAGGTTGGAGGAGGGAGTATTCTGTTAACCAATTAACAAATTAAACTGGGTGACGATGTAGGAAGATATGAATGACCCTTACTGAAATGTTTCAATTGAGTCTCTGCTGTACCATGGACTCTTCCGTAATTCAGTTTGAGTGATACACTGCACAAGCTCATGTCAAAATTCCATATGAACTTTTTTTTACAAATATTTGGATGTGAATGTTTATTTTTTCTATCTCAGTCTTTAATACTCATCAATAAATCTGTAAAAGTCTCATCTTTCTTGTTTAACACTTATGTTAACTGGAAGATATACCCTGACCACAATGTATTTCATCATCCTACAAGAGGTATGTTCACAGGTAGTGTCATGAAGATGGAAAAGCCAAGGACTAGTCACAGATACAAGGTGGGTGGATAGGCAGTCAGCCAGCCTCATCATGCTGAGATCATAAGCACAAGACACTGCTCTCCCCCAGTGATTTCTCACCATGCTACCCAACCTGAACCATTTCTCATTCTACACAGCCTTGTAACTCTAGCCTCTCAAATCCTAGTGCCCAGCTTTAACTGTGCTTCTTACTGTATTAAACATGTATAAACAATCTTTCTAAGGGTGCTACCTATATGCTGGAATAGTTAACAAAGTGCTAGTGTATATATATATACACACATGTATGTTTATATACATAGATATGAACACTTATATTTTTTAATAAATAAAAATAGAGCTATTAGGCTTTCCCAGGTTTTATTCTTTAATTTGAACTGGATTCTTCAATAGGTGCATAGCATGGCTTTATTTATTTATTTATTTATTTATTGAGGTTTCTTGATGAAGACAAGGGAACATGTTCTAGAATCATAGAATCACAGAATATTTAGAGTTGGGAGGTCATCTAGCCCAATTCCCCTGCAATGAAAAGGGACATACACGGCTAGATCAGGTTGCTCAGAGTCTGATGCTGCCTGACATAGAACGTTTCCAAGGAGACATCCACCACATCTTTGCCCAACCCCTTCCAGGGCCTCACCACCTTTATTATGAAAAACTTTTTCCTTATGTCCAATCTAAATCTCTACTCTTTTAGTTTGAAACCATTTCCCCTTGTACTGTCACAGCAGATCCTGCTGATGAGTCTTTCCCCTTCTTTCTTATAGCTCACTGCTCTCAGATCTCTCTGGAGCTTTTCTTTCTCCAGGCTGAACAGCTCCAACTCTCAGCCTGTCCTTGTAGGAGAAGTGTTTCATCCCTTTGAACATTTTTGTGGCCCTTCTCTGGACTTGTACCAACAGGTCCATGTCTCTCCTGTATTGAAGCCTCCACATGTGGACCCACTATTCCAGATGAGGTCTCACCAGCTCAGAGCAGAGGGGCAGGATCACCTTTCTCACCCTTCTGGCCACAATTCTTTTGATGCAGCCCAGGATATGATTGACTTCCTGGGCTGTGAGGGCACATTGCTGGCTCATGTCCAGCTTGTCATCTGCCAATACCTCCAAGTCCTTTTTAGCACAGCTGTGTTCTATTTTTTAATCCCCCAGCTTGTACTGATACTTGGGGTTGTGATGACTCAGGTGTAAGACCTTGCAATTGGATTTGTTGAACCTCATGAAGTTCACCTGGGCCCACTGCTTGAGTCTTTGTAGGTCTCTTTGGATGGAATCCCATCCTTCAGGAGTGTCAACTGCACTACAAAGCTAGTTGTCAGCCACAAGCTTGCTGAGGGTACACTTGATCCTACTGTCTACGTTGCTGATGAAGATATTGAAGAGCATTAGTCTCAGTACTGACCTCTGAAGGAAAGGAAAGGTAAGGCTTCCCTTTTTGCAGTCTGTGCCTGACTGAGATTTCTTTGTTAGCTCATCACTTTTGTAAGCACTAACCTAATGAATATTTGACATCTCTGTGCCTTTGAAACTCTATACAATATTAATGAGATTCCTTGGTTTCTTTTAGCTGAAGACACTTTTGTATCAAAACAGTCCAGCTCTACTGTGGTTTTGGTTGATTTATTTTTTCTGAACATGAGTCTAAAAGGTAATTAGAGAATCAATGGGAGACAAGTAATCCTTGTTGGTTCTTGAGAATCTATGCTAAATACCTTCCACTTTCAAATTCATTCTTTCTTATTGTTCATCAATTTTAGATGACCAGCCTGATCTGAATGTGACCTTCAAAGCCAATCACCATAAAATAGTTACTGTAATGTTTCTACTGAAAGTACTCTTTAAGGAGTACTTGTTTATTTAACTGCTTTCAATGGTGATGCATTTCCAGATGAGCTGGCCAGCTAAACAGTGCTGTGCTAAGTGCTACCAAGAATTTATTGTCTGCTTTCTGGGTATGAGGCTGGGCTACATCTTTACTGGATAATCTATTAAGACAGGAACAGAATTACTTATGAGAGAAAGAGAGGTCAAATAAAGATTTGAAGGTTTGTTTGGGTTTTATTTTCCTTTCTTTATATAAAGAAAATCATGGCAGGGCAAACAGTTGAAAGGGCTTGAAGAGCATGCATGAGGATGAAGAGGAGTAGGAGAGAAGTTCCCTTTTCCAGGAGGAGCTGGGACTTCTGCTGGCACCTACTGTTCATCCTATCAAAGACTGGAAAAGGCCCTCTTTCACCTAAGTATTTTCTGTTGCTAATTGAAATCCCATTAAGACTGGAAAACACTGTTTCTGTGGTAGTCTAACTAGGGCAATCTGAAGAGCTAGTCTGAAGTGTCTAGTCATATCCTGAAAACATCTGATTCTGCAGCTCGAAGAAACTTCAGTCTGGAAAAAGGTGGTAGGGAAAGTTTTCTTTCAGACAGCATGTGAAGGTGACAAACAAACTCCCTTGATACTAGAAGGGCTACTGATGAAGGTTAGTGAACAGTTGGCTTAACTATATAATGGGATAGTGTACACAAATAAGCTTCTGGATTGATCAAAAAGTAATTGAATGCATATTTAGACAAATTATTTAATTTAAATGTATCTATTTGGTCAAAATAAAATATTGGTTAAGGTAGGATGGGGTTGTCTTTTATGACTCTTCACTATACTCAACTGAATAAAGCTCTTGTATATCTCTAGGTCTTATTTCTCTGCTTATAAATCCTCTTAGAAAATGTTGGCTTGGACTCCAGCTGCTAAGCTACATCTAAAGCAACATGAGTAGTCTTCATGGCCTTCTGGTAGAAGGGCAGATATTTTTGCCATTCTAAACATTGCCATTTGTTTCTTGGGCAAGAACTGGTCCACATGTGACACAATGTAGTAGATAGTCACTTTGTGCTTGTTTGGGGCTTTCTTTAACTTTGTTTTCTTTACCTACATTGATCCTGATCCAGTGGATGCGTAAGTAAATGAAAAGCCTCCCTTATGTTATAAAACACCTTGAATGGAGCTGTTATTTCTTCTGCAGTTCCCTTCATTCCCCTCTCTGCATCCCACTTCACCTAGTGCATCAGCTTGTAATATGGCTGTGTGGAGTCATTACATCTAACTCAAGTCAGATGAGGCTGATATTTTTGCCTAATTTCCAATTGTAAGTAACATAGACATGAAGCAAGCTAAGTTTCTGTTGTTGCAGCCAACACAGGTAGTTTGGGCTAGCTATGGGAGTTGCTGACAATAAGTATCTGAAGATAAATATCCACATGTCCAGCTAAATAGTTGATATCACTGTGCTTTGTTGAAGTGAATAGAAACCTGGGTCTCAGTAACTGTGAACAGATATTTTCAAGTATAAAGACACAGATACCAGCATTTATAGAGCAGAACAGCAAAGGTTAGCTACGTAGAACATGCACTAAAACCTTCATTGAGCTGATAGGAAGACAGACTTGAGCAGTTCCTCCATAATTTAAAATACTGGGTGAAGGCATAAATGCATTCATTAGGGATATTATAGAGCACTTGCATGGGCATGTTACCTTGTAGACATTCAAGGGTTTCTTAATACTGCTAGGAAAATAATCATTCATGATCTTTAATGCCTCTGATTCATAGAAGTACTTTGAAGCATAATGCAATTGCTATAAAGAGACTTCAAAGATGAGTTTTTGTCTCATACCAACAATTTCTCAGTTTTATTGTCCAGAAAAATGATTTTATGCGTTGAGACCCAAGAGTCTGTTAAAGAAGAATTCTTTTCTGTGTGCATGCATGCGCATTCATGTTGTGTCTTACATCTTCTGCATCCTTGTCCTTCAGAAAAAAAAAACACAGTTTTTTTAACAGGTGGAAGCATTTCACTGGCAGTAAAAAGATGCAGCTAAAAAAACCAGATCTGAATTGCAGTGTTACACACCTCTTTTTTGAACGGATGTTACCAAAGCATAGCTTAAAATACAGTTGCACCTGGGACTTGAATATCACCTTAGGCATACTTTTTCCCGTGCTTACAAAAACTTTTGTCAAAAGATGAAGCGTGATGCACAATATTGAGTAGACTCAGTGATGAAAGAAAATTGAGATGGATGTAAGCAAGGAAGTCGGTTTGATGTTTCTGAGTTTACCAATGATCTTTGTCAATAACCAGGCTAATGTGTATGGACTTTCTAGTTTGAAAAGTAAGATAATTCAAGCAGCAGCCCAGACAAGATGTTGCTCACATGTTGTGACATCAAGACAGATCATTGAATAGGCTTTATAACAATGATTAAGCTCAGATGTCTGGAGGGGAACCATGAAGTTAGGTGCAGGCAAAGCTACTCTGTGAGGTCTTGTTGGTCCAGTTATGCTGATGAATATGATGCACATAGTTGTCTGAAATAGGGTGGCTACGTGTTGGAGTGGACCTCATTTGGCAAGAGAAACCAGTAACTACCCTATTTCTACTCTAGGGGCAGAATGGACAGTTATTTGAGATGCTGTGTGTACAGTGTTCAAAGTTTATATACACAATTTGTCATCAATCTTGAGATCCACTGGACTGTGCTGGTGAGCTTTGCACTACTGTAGCACTGGTTTCTTACTACTAAAAGAGGAATTGGACTCCTTCCTAGCAGAAGAGATTTGGATAAACCACATTTTAATATATCCCTACCTTTTTTTTTTTTATCTGCTATACTGACTCGGTAATAAATCAGTGTATTAAGTTGTCCCTTAGCCATCATTTCAAACCTTGTATCATGTCTTCCTCTTATTGCAAGCAAAGAATTTCTCAATGCAGAGGTGGCACTTAGACTTCTTGCTAAATGATACTGTAATTCTGTCAGGACCAAGTGAAGAAAGCTACTCTGAACTTAAATATGGTTTCTTAACTTCTCATTTCTTGCTGCACTGAACTCACTAAAGCAGGGTGCTTAAAACTATTTGACTTGCATCCCAGTAAGTCCCTGTAAAACCTGAAAGAATAAACCACATCATGTAAGTATATATACATGTATATATTTAGTATAGTAATAACTTGGGAGGAGTTCAGCATCAGTTTTCAACATCATGGAAAGATCTTTGCCTTTCTACACTCTGTACCCTTCTGGTTTATAAGGTTTTTCCTTCCTTCAATTCTTTTTTGCTTAGAAACCTGAGCTACCTGGGGATATGGCACTAAGTATGAATGAGGAGTTAATTTGTACTCTTTTAGGACTGGGAGGAATACAAACTTGCAATTTATAAACTTGGCTGTGAGGCACTTACGAAAAATGATTACAGTTTTCTTTGAGTTTTCACAGGGAAATTCTTCTTTGGGCGCTGTTTCAGATTATGCTGTAGATCCCACACTAGGTTTTCTCAGGAAACATCCAGCAGTTAAGGACCCTTAGAGTATGATCAGATAAACCCTGTCTCGCAGTGACAGGTTTTACAAAAGGCTGCTCTCAGGAGCTGAATAAGCAAACACAGCTTCCCCCTGCATTTCAGTGGTTTGGGCGTGTCGTGCTGTTATTTAGTTGTTAGATTTCAGCAGACTTTCAGAAAATTCTTAAACAACACAAGTACACGTTTTAAAGGATAATCCAAATATACTCTTTCTACCAGCATGTTTATTAGAGCTTGGGTTCTTTTGCTGTGTTATTTATTTAGTTATTTCTGTATCTGATTAACACAATCCCAAGTAATCTTGCAGCTTTACACAAAGTGAAATTCATTACCTTGCATCTTAATACTCTTCTCATGATAGAAACGTCATAGCAACAAACATAGCTATGGCCACATCATGTGTTGAAAAGACTTATTGATTTCCAGAGAATTTTTGAATTTTTTATTGATTTACAAAGATTTCAATTTATAATTTATTCTTCAAAATCATACTGCACTGCAAATATTACCTTACTCAACCAAGTACACCAGAAAACTCTCTTCCTAAGGCAGTGTGGTAAAGGAATTGTTGAATGGCTTATGTTTTTTGTCAGTGAATCAGAAACTTTAACATTATACTTTCCATTTCCTTGTGTGCTTTCTACTGTACATTCCAGATGGGCCCAGGTGCCTGGAGAGAGCTTTGGTGAAGCTAAATACTTTGTAATGTAGAGGGATCCATCAGATTAGGACTTCTGTTGAGACTGAAACTGTCCCAAAAGCTGGGAAAATACAAGATAATGTTTTTAACTCCTCTCTTCTATGTTTAATTATCCTTGGGTTGTTTTGTGGTGGTGGTAGTATGTTTCTATTTTGTTTTGTTTTGTTTTGTGGGGTTTTTTACCTATTTTTCTCTTTAGTTATTTTGTTATTTTTGGGGGGTTTGGTTTGGTTTTGTATTCTAACACTTATGCATTTACGTAGTGTTTTTCAGACAGCATTCTGAGTCATGTTCTTTGAATGCTGCTGTCTAAATCATGTATTTCAATTGATTAATAGTTTAAAGCCTTTCCTTAGAACATTTGCTAAAATTAGTAACATCATAAAAAGACTGTCTGCATGCTATGATAATGGCTTTGAAGTAAAACAGTAGGTTATTCATTTGCAGTTGAAGTTCATCCAAGCTATTCTGGTTTTGTTCAGGGTGGGTTCTCAGATTAGATCATATTAATCCGTAACTAATGAACATGTTGTACTTTGAGACTTATAGAAGAAAAACAGCTAAAACAGCTTCACATTTATTCAAAATCAGAAGATACAGCATTTTAAAATTAGGCTGGATGATTTCATTACCTGTAATCTTGATGTATAATGTTATGTACAAGAACTCTAATCTGAGTGCTGTTCCACGATAGGGATGATCAAGGACAATGTGTCCATTTCATAAAGACATTTAAAATGCATTTTTACCTGGTTAATTTGTAGAAATAAAAAATGAAACATTTCCATCTCCTAAAATTATGCAAATATCTTCCACTATCTGTTGTTTGTCATGTTCTTTCCTTCTTCCTGCTCCCATAACTGAATACTGAATTGAAAGTGCAATTAGTGGCAAAGAAATTCCAAAACTCTTAACCTCTCTGAAAATGGATGGATTTTGAAAGAGTGTAAAAAAGGTGACATAATCACTAAAAGATTTGAACAGGAAGAAGTTGCATCACAGATGTTAGCAAGAACATGGAGTTGTTTATGTTGTACAGTAGAATTCTAATTTCTCCTCCTCAGCATTTCTTAGTCATGTTTTGGCTTGAGATCCTCCTTTTCTCTTCACTGAGATCTAACATTATTCAGTGCGTTTAATTCTACTTTGGTAAGAAAAATTTCCTTGTTCTCTAGAACCTAATTCAGCCTTTTCAAAAAATTAATCAGTTTTCTTTGGGTTCAGACATTCAGGGTACAAGCAGAACTCCTCATTCCTGGTTATGAACGTAGACTTACAGAGGATTTAGTTGTATGTACCTGTAGCTGACTGTTCTTACCTCTCTTTCTAAGCCCAGAGCAAAATTGAAATAGTTTTTACTTTTGAATGCATCTGAAGGCTAAATCCTATCAGTATAAGACTTCTGCTGATTCACTACAATGGGCTCAGAATGAAAAAGAGGACAGAACAGTGAGCAAATGGACTTTTACGATCAGATCCCCTGAAAGGTTATATAATCCTGGTGGCAGTGAAAGAACTGTGTGTGTTGGAGTGTGGGAGGGCAGCAGCTCTGCACACAATTCACCAAGGTTTGCCTTTCCTTGGATCTATATGATTTTGCTCACAGACTATGGAAAGTTGCACGCAGAGACCTCACTTAGTTGCTCTGATTTCATGCAAACTACTGATGATCATTTATACTGAAGGTATACCTGGTAAATTTGTAGACTTTGTACAGAGCATGCTCTGCTTTTTAGCATTCATTTATCTCCTTACAGGGAACTGCAGTACTCTGAATCTTTATAGGCTCTAAAATTCACCAGTGGCGTGAATTTTCATATATAGACCAATGTGAAGCTGCCTATTTTGTTAAATATCAGATGCCCATACGGATTTGGTCTATTTTAACTAGTGACACACTGTAATAATTTAGAACTTTCAAGGAAGTGCTCTAGAATCCAATGGAATTACCAAGTGGTTTATCTGTAACTATAGAATGAACCTGCTTACTCACTTTTGTGTACCATAGCATGTTGCTTCTAAAAATCCTCATTTTTTCCGAGTTTTCTTGACACTATCGATTCAAACATCTTAAGGTCATTACTTTTACTGTTTCTCACTACAGCCAAATATGTCAGTGGCCATGACTTTCCCTTCTTTCCTTTTACAAAAAATGGTTCTTCATGTTGCTTATTTTATACTCATACTGTAAGGAATCAGACATAAGTAAATTAATGGAGGTTCCCAAGAGAATGAGAACAAGGATGTTTTACTACTTCTTATGTCCTCCTGGGAATAAAAACACAGGCTCTGGAGAACACAGGAATTCATCCTCTTGGAAAACTCACTTCAAAACTCATAACAAAGTTATCTCTGACCTAATGGGTCTAATTCAAAACAGATTTTGTTCTGATAGCTTTTGAAAATAGTGGCAGGAAATTTGCTTCTCTCAGTACTAGTTATCAATGCATAGCATATATAATTGGGCTACATATAATGCTTTCCAGCTCTGTGTAAACAAAAGTGTTTTAAGGTCTGAGTGGCAAAAATATTTAATTTCGAAAAGTGAGACACACTGCTGCCCCATGCATATTTATGGGGCTTCTCACCCAGTGAACTCATCCCAGAAGACTTCAAAGAACAAAGCAGCATTCTAGCATTGTGGCAGTAAGACTTAATATAGTTTATAAAACTACATATTTGTTTTTTAACAATTCAAAGCCTCTAACAAACAAGTGCATCTTTTTATTCTGGATTTAAGAGCAAGAAATGCTCTTTTCCTTTCTTCAAAGGTAGAGTAAGTTAAACAGTGAAGATGAAAACAAATCTGTTTTAATCCTAGGGCTTCCAAAGGAAAATTAATACATATTTTCTATTCATTCAGCTGTCTGTCATTCATCATTCTCACAAATTCACACTGAATGTAAACCGTGTATCTTCTCTTTTGTTGGTCTTTGAGAGAAATGAGATATGAGGTTCAAGCTATCTCCACATGCTCTTTAGAAATCCCTTTTGTCAGAAACCAGGGTTTTCCCTGCACAGACTATGTATATTTTACCTGAAGCACTGAAGAACATCAGTTTTTGAGAGGAAAATAATGAGAGTGTTGTTGCATGGATGTGGAAATGAAGTTGTTCATGTTGTAGAGCAAAAATAAAAAAGGATGAGATTCTTTCACTTCTCCTGTAAAGTCAGGTGTCTGAAGACACATTCAACATACTTGGACAGCTGAATATTCAGTGGGATATCCACTGGGAATTTTCAAAAGTAATTACCTGCATCTTTAAATACCTGCATATTTTTCAAAAAATTATGAATCTTTTCATTGCTTAAGTTATTTTGATGTTTCTACTCCAGCAGTCTTTCGTCAGTGGTGAAATAAAGAAGTTAGTTCCATAGCAACGGTCTCCTTTGTGCCCTGTAATGACCAGAACCCAAACCTCCAGAGCTTTGCACTGCATTAGTCTATCTTTAGTCTGCCATTACAACCTTTCTCCCTTGTGATTCAACAAGATACATTTATCAGCTAGGTAACTGTTCTGTCAGAGATTTTTGGTATGCAAATGACTGCTTCTACATGTTTAGGGTACTGCTTTCTATTGCTGCACAGTCCTGAAGGGCATTCTTGTAGAAGTGTGAAGCTGCTTTGTACACTTAATTAAAAACAAAACAAAACCCAAACGCAATTATTAATACAAAAAGCAAACCTCCAAGCAACCAAACCACAGCTAGTTCCCCAAACCTAACGATGCTCATTTGTTTTTAATCTAGAGACTTGAAACATCAGAATGAATCTCTTTTCCTCTCTTTTTCCTAAACTCAAACTCTTATCAAATTATTGAATTGACTGATGGCAATCTGGCCTTTTCTCCCAGAGCATCCATGACTTCTGCAGTAAAATGTTAATTTGGATGTTTTGTGAATTAAATTTGTTTGGTTTTCACTTCTTTACATTGACCCCTTCTCAGAAACTGGAGAGAGCATTGCACTTTCTCCACAGATTTGGGTGAGAATAATACTGAAAACTTTAGGGAGGCTCCGGTACACAAATTCACATATATATATTGCAACCCAAATATATATTGTCACTATGTAGTTTACAATAGGATAGCAGTTTGCCTAAAATGCTTCAGTACTCAAAAATGCCATTAGCAAGTGCCATTCAGGCTTCTTCATCAGTCTAAAACAGCAAGATAAAGAATATATGTTTGAAAATAATTGCCAAACTTGCCTTTCCAGTAGCTTATGCTGATGATCAGCCTCTTCTTCTTTCTTATGGCAGTACAGCTACAGTCTCAGGACCAAAAATTCATCTAGCTCTGCGCCTTGAAAATAGTCAGAAGCCAATTCTTAGTTATAGATGTTTAAATAAGTTAATTAGGGGAAGTGATTAGGTCTCCCTAATCTATAAACATCAGCTTACCTCATTAATCATTTTACCTAGAAATTCAACAGAGAAGTTAAACATCTATATATTTTTTCCTTCTTTTTGTATTTGCCAAATTTTTCAAAAGGAATAATTCTACGATGGAATAAGCACAATGTAAGCACAACTTTTCTGGGTATACCCTTTGGTTTATGTCATGATTTCCTCCAGAGTTTGAGTGCAGAGAGAAAATCCTTTGGTAATAAATTCTTTGTTCCTATCCAAAAACTCTGTTCTAGATTGTTCCAGTCCCAATGCAAACTTTTAATTTGAAAGAAATAGCTTGATGTGAGGGGGAGGAGAAAATGTGGAGGGAGTGTGGCTGCCTCATATGGCCTAATGTAGATTGAATATCTTGCTAACTAAAGATACTGAGCCTACGTTTTCCAGTTAAATTTTCTTTCTGACTTCTTGTTTGTAGAGTTCTTCAGTAATATTCCAATAATACTTACCTTTCATTTTTACCTGGGTAATTTACTTCCTCCTTCTCCTCCCCATTTCCCTGTCAAGCTCTCTTTCTCACAGGCTAAAAATGCATTACATTTGGATGTAGTAAGCAAACACCTTTCTAGGTGAGGTTGCAGATTTAAGTAAATCACATTCAAAACACATTTCAGTAATCCTAGAATCATTTAAGAGGAAGGGACCTTGAGAACTCATCTAGTCCAGCCTCCTGCTCAAAACTGAATCAGTAGAGTCATGGCTTCATTAGAGAATTGCATTAGTGAAGTACAAACAGATGAGATTTTAGCCACTATAACTTTTAGAACGTGCATTAGTCAGTTTATACAGGATGAAATTATGTTTTGAATTTTGCTGGCATTGTGTGAATTGGTCACTGCTGGCAACTTGGCTGTGATCATAAATTTATGCTGACAACTCTCTTTACAGCCATCGTGCTGATCTCATAGGAGCAGCAATTAACTAACTACCCTATTTTTTATTAAAAAACACAAACAGGACACAAAATTTTCCTAGGGGCTTTCATACCTTGCTATATGTAGCTGGAAAGTGAAGTGGGAGCCTCTAATGTCCTTATTTTTAAGCACAGAATTGCAACTCCTAATCAAGATGTCTACATCTCTTCATCCAACAGAGTTACTTCCATCTGCCTAGCATTCTGAGTGAAAGTCCCAAGAGAGAAGAAAAACAATTTAATACATGACATGTGCCACCCACTTCAGGCCAAAGGCCTTGTTAACATCCTCCTGAGGTTAGAACGATACAGTGAGTTATGTCTCCATTAAGTCATTCTGCTTGTGCTGTGGTTAGTTTAGGGCATACACACACTGTGAATCCCCAGCAATAAGTGCTAGAAGTATGTCTAGAATGGCGTACTGAGAATTTACGAGACTTTCTTTCATTCTCGTCAATTTCATGTCCTAGGATACAAATGTCTCCAAGAAGGGCAAATATGATGCAAAAATCAAAGAGCTGATACAGTGCTAATAGGGTTTGTGTCAAGGTGATGATCTTCCTACAGCTGTGTTAAAAACTAATATGTTTGGAGGAGGGAGAGAAGAATAATAAAAGCTTTCTGACTGTGAAGCAACTTCATTTCAAACCACTTCCGTACTTATTGCTGCAGTTTCTTTGTAATGCTGCTTTCATTCTCCAAACTCCCTTCAGCATGGATTGTGGAAACTAACACAGAAAGACAAGTTTTATACAATTTTTACATTCTTTAGTTATCTGAATCTCCACAGTGCAGTCAGCAGTAAATTTCTTTCTGCACTGGAGTGAGATGGAAGGCAAGACAAGCTCTTTCTCTGGTATCTAAATGGTTTTTAAAACATGGAAAAATAGACTCAGTGCCAGAATTGCAACTCTTCCCTCCTTTATTTGTTTTGTTGGATTTCTTTTCCATTTTGAATTAATAATGCTCCGAATAATGTGATATCACTTTGAAATTGTCCCAGACAATGCTGTAAGTTCAGACCAGATGACCTCCAATGGTCCCTTCCAACTTAAATTATTCTGTTATTATAAACAAACATACAGAAGTCTTAATCTTATCTAGTACTAAAAGGAAGATACTTATTTTTCTCTTTGTTTTGTTACTGCAAAAGATCAGTGCTTAGGCCAGAATTTTGAATACCTGCATGTTCATTTTGTGGATCAATGGGTACACATTGTTCTATATGTGGATCTAGAATTCAGTCCCAGTAAAGCCTTTTGAAGTCCAGCATGGTTGTATTGTATCCAAGGGTAGCTGACATTGAGAATGAGATGCTAGGGAAAGAATGTTGTTGTGTGAAGTATATGGTAGGTATTGACTGTAGCTCTTCCTATAACTCCCATACTTGTGCAGAGACAGGCTAGCAAACAAGCAATTGGGACTGTAAACCTACTGTCTTCTATTTCTTGACCAGTTTTATCAGATAACCATCAAAGGAAGAAGTAAATCTGTAACTGGATCTTTCAGTTTGTTTGAGTTGAATTATGGACAGACTTTGGAGCACATTTCTCTAGAAGATATTGTCAGTTGCTCTGACAGATGGAGAGTGGCTGAGGGGATGTTCAGAGGATATAATTAGATTTATTAGGACATTATGAAAAAAAGAGGAAAAATTGAGGGAATATTTGAAAAATCTTATTAATTATTCAGTACTTAGGACCTTTGAGAACTGGAGGCTTACTTTGGTAGTTGAAGAATCAACAAAGCAGAGGACTGGAGACTGAAGCAGAAAGACAGCAAATAATTGAGAGAATATTATGCAAGTTGCTTAGAAAGGTGTGTTCAAACCATGCATAATAAAATAAAACTGTCTTGGTTGACTCACTCTTATATTCACTGCAGAGAAGAAGTGGGACTTCATTGGTCTTCAGAATCATGCTGAGAAGTATTGGAATGCAGTCCTCCAAACACCTCCATGTTATCAGCTGGCTAACACTTCCTAGATTACTTCAGTCTGCCTCTACATTGGCATCTTATCTGAAATGAGTAATGCTGATTTGGAATCATCATCAATAACAAAGGAACAGTATCAAAAATTATGATGATTCTCAGTCAGATTGCAGTTTGAAGTATCTGAAAAGAAGGTGTTAATCACATAATTAACTGGCATTACTACCAAATAGACCTCTGTGTATTCTGTCTTGCTTCCAAAAAGGAAAAGTGGTCAATGTGTACAACAGCATGTATATCTTGTGGCGTTCCTAGAAATGTGATTTGTCTCCCTTGTTCTCTATAGAATTTGCCTCCTGAGGTTCTCTATAGATTTTTTTTTCTTTTGCCAGTCTCCTTATTTCCAAACCTCTACCTCACATCATCCCATTCCTAGTGTTTGTAGGAAGGAATCAGGTGCCTTGAAGAAGGTAACTTCAAAAAACATATTGGCTCATTGAGAGAAAGATATTATACTTTATTGTGACAAACTGCACAATGTAGTTCTGTTGCCAACTATTTTTGATTTGAGCTCATTCTTATTTGTAGGTATATGAATATGCCTAAGCTACTTTCAAAAATACAAGTCTGTGGCAAGTAACATAAGAAAAGAGGAGTGGAGAAGCAGAATTTAGATGTCTCTTATCCCATAAATTACTTATCTATAATTATCCATTGCTAAGGGGTAACGTTTTCAATTTAAAGAGCAAATGTGAGAATGCCACTATGCAAGAACAGAAGTACTTAATATCCATTTTGTACACACATGACTGTGTGATTCAAAGACAAATACAGCCTGAACCTTTGCATTTGCAGACTATTTTTCCTGCCCTTCCACAGAAAATATGACCTGAGGAGGGAGTAGCGCCATGCTTTGTTTCTAAGCCCTTATTTTCTCTTCCTGTAACATATATTAAAACATCCATTAAAGATTTCATCAGAACTTTTCTTCCACTTGCAATTCTACTGCTGATGGATGATGACAGAACCATGTAAAATATTGCCAAATTTTTTTAATACATGGTACATCATCTATCATCTAGAGTTTATTCGTTTTAAAGTCTTTGCCGTTCTTTATTTAAACATAATGTGAAATCATAGCTTTTTGCGAGCTATGAAATACTACCCACACCTTTTTCAATATCAAAGATGTAGTGTGAGTCACTGTTTCATTTAATTCAGCCAGTGACAGCTGTGTTCATGCAGCCTTAGAGAAAGCAAAGTAATGTTACATAGTCTTTGAACAAAGCACATTGTGGGACGCATTACAGAAAGTCTCTAGTGTGACTGGGCAGCCGTCTGGAAGGGCTTTGTTTGGGAAGTGAAAGAGAAGTATTAGGTAAAGAACAGGGGTTGCTCATCTTTGCTACTATAGAAAGGTGAATTTGTTGAGTGCAGAGATTAGAATCCAAAAAGGGATTACAGAAGAGTTGTTGGGTGGTGCAACCTATACTTGGAACTGTTTTTGTTGGAGAATTTTTTTCCCACTTGCGTTTCCTTTGGATCATGGCTACTGCAAGTGACCAGTGCTGTGAAAGCATATTACAATGAGACCTGGGGGGAAGGTAAGAGAAAACAGGGGACTACTTTCTGTTTATGGGAGCCAGTGTTGCCCACAATCAGACAGTGCTTGAGCATGACAGTTATCCAGACTCAGTCTCCTGTAGGAAATAAAGATGCCACAAACATTAGCTTCAGGCTCACAAAAATTCAGATCTGTTTCTGAGGCCTTTAGGGAAGCCATGAGACTTATGATCATGACTCAAAAAGAAGAGACTAGGTGTATGTCTATTAATGGGATCCTGAAATACTAAAGGGTATATCTTAAATGCATAGCAGTGGGGAAGGTTGAGGCTGCAGGTGTGACCTCAGCTGATGAAAACATGTTTTTAACACCTTTTTAGTAAGGAAGTGAGGAGATACTGTGGACTATTGTGAGGGACAGACAAGACCAAAGTTTCTCCATCTCTGACTTTGCCCTGTTGTTTTGCTCCCAGCTGAGGTGTCCTCACTGTCTTGTTGGAGTGATTGTGGCATTCATATTACCTCAGTTGGCCACTGAGGTAATATGTCTCTAGATCACTGAAGAAACTACATGCAGATTTGGGATGACTGCTACCACAAAGTCTCACCTCACTGCTACATTAAATAATGGAGTTCTTGGATAACACCGTAGACAGTGCACTACTGGTTCAAGATGGTTGAAAGGTTTTTTTGGTAAAGACTAAAATCCTTCTCAGTGTGTATGTGATATTTATAATCAATACTTTTTAAACCCCGCAAATTGACATATTTGGCTGCATTGAGGACGGTTCTGCTGAAAACACAGATTGTGCGATACAAAGTTCTGCCTCATCGAATTTATGAATATCAAGTGTAGGAAAATCTGCTTCGCTCAGAATTTGTAATAATTCAGCATATGTTATTTTGTCATAGACTTTCATTTGAAAGAGGAAATTGCTCTTAAACTGTTCGGATGAAGAGCCCATACATATAAGGATATCTGTTTGAGGAAAGCATCTGTCTTGAATGAGATTTTTGGCCAAGATAATTACTATGGATTGCCTACTTCTACCACTGAGAACACAGATAAGCTAAACTTTAGTGTAGCTGTTCTGTATTGTACTTTGTTGGATTTTTTTAATTTTTTCCTTGGTTAAACAAATGGCTGAAGTTAAGCTTGTTTCATTTTACAACCTTTTTAAGGAAAACTGAAGGTAGACTACTCCACATTTTTTCCCCAACAAGCAAGTCATGTCCTTTGTTTTCATCATTTTTGCTGGCTGAATCTGTGGCTGCTGGTTATGTACCTCATCATTCTACTGCTGAGTAGTCAATGTGATTGCTTTCCAGTCTCTTTAAAGTCTATGGCAGTCAGTTCACCACAGACTTATTAATTACATCGTCTATTCTAACCAGGCTGACTGAAGAGAATATACGTCTAAGGTTCATATATCCAATGCCTATAAGCACATTCTTAGTAGTAATGCAGTACAGAACCCATATTGATAGCATGCAGCAAACTCAGCATTATCTGGATAGACTGTGAAACACTCACAAAAACTGTATTCACACCAGGCCTGGATTCACTGTTTTCTGCTCTTTTTTCAGTAGTTTCTACGGACCTTTTATATTAATATTTCCTTGTTCTTTTCACATCCCTGAATAATTCTGATCTTCTCCACTCCACAAATATTTCTATCTACCTCCACTTTCCTCCCCTCTCCAGCTCCCAGCTCTCAGTGCTGTGAATGGAGCAGAAATTGTTTTTGCTATAATTATTTGGTAACTTGCGTCTGCAGTAGATAACACCTTATTTGACAGAACATCGCATTTTTGCACAAGCATCCAGAGCAATACGGGCAGAAATATGAAAATAGTGTGTGCTTGCTAACATTTCCTTTAATCATTAAAATCTCCTCTTGAAAAAATATACAGAAGTCTGAAACTCAGAAGTATTTTCTTAATAATCTTTATTCTGTTTTCTCACTAGTTTTACATGACAGACAAAGAAAATAACAGGAAAGAAGTTTCTATTGTGGGTTGGAGTAACAGCCTGCCTAACTTTACACCTCATTCTCTTCCTTCATTTTCCTCTCAGTAAGATGTGGAAAGCTCTGAGTTCTGGATCGTGCTGTTTGTAGATTTATTTTACTGTGCAGGCTTGTATCTCAAGATTTTATATCCCCATCTCCTTGCAGTGTTAACTGTGCTACTACTGAATTACAAGCAGCAGCCGTAGGAAAGGGGAAGCATGGGTGATATCACCTTTCCATCCTAGGCTTACAACAAAGAAATAAATGAGGGAAGTTTTGGAAAGTTAGTCCAAATCTTCAGTCTCAAGACCAACCCTGAATCCATGAGGAGTTAGAGCTCCTTTCGGGATGTATTAATTCATGCTGTAAAGGCATAATCTCAGTTGGTCTTCGTGTTGCCATAGACGTGAGGAATTCTTCTGCACCCCTGAGCCTGATGCAGGCCCCAGTGGAAGAGCAGGAGGCTGTCTTGGCTTCAATGCTCTTCTAGTGTTTTCACCTCCAGCTGTTTCTACACTTCTGCAAACCTCTTCCAAAATTGTATTCTATATCTGTTCTGTGCTTTGAATCTTAAAAAGTGGTATATATTTTAACTGCTTTTTGTTACCTTTCTGTGAAGGATGGATGTTGTGTCTTATGATAATTCAGCATGAGTTGAGTTTTGTAAGAATGAAGAGTGAAAACTGGAAAATATTTTGCACTTTGACTGAAAGATTGGAAATGGAGACTTATAGTCCAAGTGGCTCAATTTCAATTTTGGGGCTTATTTACAGAGGCTGAGATATTTGCAGTGGTTATCATGGTAATACTCTTTTCAGTTTCTGGGCTATTCTGTAGCCAGTTGATTAAATCAGGCAGAAAGACATGATAATGGAAACACAATAAACCTATTTTTTAATCCAAATGAGAAAGCCACAGCATCCAGATTCTTGCACTAGACATTCCAGTGATAAGCTTCTTGATTCACAGTGACAAAATTCAGCCCTAATAAAGGACTGCCATGCAATTAGAGTCATCTTGTGAAGATTAAACTGCTCTGCCCTCTGAAAAACACTGCTTTTATCTCATTAAGGATTCTTGCCACTTTACAATTAATAAAACACAAAAGATTCACCTCCGTTGAAGATAAAAGATAACTGGAGAAGATAATGGCAGCCGTGCTGCCAGACAAAGGCTCACCTGCATCCAGACAGATGCTAATAGCACTGAGCTACCATCGTGTGCCCTGGGTGCAGGAAATTATGTGACTGGCTCCCACCACAGTGTTTTAAACCTCTGTGGCAGGACTGAAATGACAGCAACTATAATAAAAAGAGGCCTTTTTTGCCCTACAAATAGTTTTAATTCAGAAATGTGTTTTGTGATGGTTTTATCTAGAGAATACTCTCCATCTCCTTTTCAAATTTTTAATTCCTTTGTGATGGAAGGTATTTGAAAACGTAGGCTATGCTTCTTAAAATTCTCTGGTATTGTAAAGAGGTAGGCATGGACTTTGGTAGTGTATCCCCCAAATCAGCAAATTGTTGACATTTTCTCACATCTTCCTTTTGCCATTATAATCCAAAGCAGGTCTGCACTCACAGTAATTTCACTACAAGTTTACAATGCATGAAGCTGCAGTAAAAGACTAGATGATCTCTGCTGCTGACAGTAGAGATACTTGAAGCAAGTCACTAAATCTTGGCATGATTGCTTGTGAGAAGTAGTAGATCAAGCCAAATATAGTTCAGTCTGGTGAGAAATTATTGCTTTTAGTTTGTTAAGACCTATTACAAAACATTAACTTATTTGTGCCAGATGCAGGAAGGTGCTGCCTGTGCTCATAACATGATGCTGTGGTGCAGTATGTGAGGTGGAGTAATCACTGGGAAGGAAGGAGAAAAATACAGTCCAGGATTTAAAATGCAAATATACTGCTGTGATCTAGGATAGGTTAATGGCAGTGGCCATCTTTACAGTGATTCCTATGAGATCTAGATGAAAATTCAGCTGCCTACTGTGAGGTTCTTGAAGCACTTGAGTGAAAAATGTACCCTTAAATAAACACTGGAGTGTCTGTTTTTTATACTATTGGATTTCTGTGAACTTCTTATCATTCAAATAGTCATAAAATTTTGGTAAAGGGTAAAAACATAAGACAATATATAGTATAGCACTAAGGTTCCTGTAGAAGAAGATTTCGTTCCTTAAACCTACACATGGAACAACAGTGAGGCAAGTATTTGAAAATTTGTCCATCTTCCTTTTCTGGGAGAAAGAATTAAGAAGAGCATATTAGTAGATAAAATATGTTCATCCTGAGATGATTTCAACTAAATTTATACAGTTTCCTCCTCCTTCCATTCAGTGTTCATTATTAAGAACATAGAGACAATACCTTGAACTTTTCAAAATGCAAATAGGCTACGCAAACAGGGCAGTACTGTCTTTAAAAATGCTGGTAGGTATACAGCTTATTTCTACAAATAAGATGTGAATTGTTGTATGAAATCTTGTGTGTGTTTGGACTAGAGTGGGGAGCTAGTCCAACATGAGGAAATTGCAGATTTTTAACAGGCTTTTGTTACAGTGATTGCAACAAGAAAAACAAAGACAGTGAATGAGCAATTTCTGTGGCTCTTCATCCTTCTCCATTTCTTTTCGTAAATCCAAGGTTTTTAGTGTGACTGGTAACTAGCACTGGGCAGAAAGGAGTTTTCTATAAAGAGACTGGAACATGCCTTGTGGTAGACATAGGCATTTTGGATGACATTAATTAGGATAATAAATGACATGGCAGATAATTGACACACCAAGTGCTTATGTCTTCCACCATTCATTCACTGCCTGCCAATTCAGATTGCATCTAAAAATCATTTCATTTCCTGCTGGCACCCAATGTATACATACAATTAGCACTGTGCAATGCCTTTTAGGTCTTTTGGTTACGTGCTGAGTTAATTGCTGGTATGTTTTGATGGCCGCCAAAGCACTATCCTTAAGAGAAAAAACAGTGTTATTTTTAAACTGGAAGTGGGACACTTCAAGGGAGGTTGTTCAATATTTAATTTCTGTTAGAACATAATGAACTTATGTAAGAACTATTAAGATAAGGTCTTTCTCTTACACCTCCTCTTCTCTGGACCCTTTGCATGTTTGGACACTGCTGTTCCAACAGACTTTGTAGAAAAGTCTTGCTGTTGTTATATTTGTCTTTGAAGGTGAATGTCATAAAACACCTGGCCCTTTAATTGCCCTTAACTTCCAGGTTTAATACAAGTAATAAGTAAAGTGTTTGAGCAGTGTTGCTTTCGAAGCAGCTCTCCAAAGAAACAGAAGTTTTCAGAAGTTCCAAATCATGAGGTCATTTCTGTATATCCTGGATACATATACATTATAACAATTTTAATGAGACTTTTCAGCTCATAGATTTTGTACCTCTTTTTTTTTTTTTCTTTCTTAGTATTTTTTCTAATTGCTTGACATATTTGTTGTAGAGAAAACTGCCATTTCTCATTTTCATTTCAACTTCTGTTTGATCCCTTAAGGATGCTCTAAATGTTGTGGCATCATTGTGGACAGCAACAACTATTTATAAAGAATATAATTTTCATCTTACCCATGTATTTGGATACACTTGGCTTTTTTTTTTTTTTTTTTGCTGTATTATCCTCGGAGTCTATCTAGAGAAAGAGAAGTTTGGTTTAGCTGAAGTAGCACTGTTCCAGAACCTTGCATTTCGAGAACCTGCCAAAGGACTGAGCCCATCATAAACAAAAAACTGTTTTAAAGTGTTCAGAACAAGGTTTGCAAAGGAATTACTGAAAAATTTGTTTAGATCTGTAAGTAGTGGCTGTACGTAGAGATTAATTCAGTATCTACTATGCTACCACAATGAGCTCTTCCAAAAATCTTACTATTTTCATCTTGTAATTCAAAAAATACTAGACTGCTTAAGAGATCTATCACCAATTATATTTGATGAAGTCTTTTAGTTTTTGATGGTCAGTTTTGCCAAGTATGACAAAGGGTCAGTCAAATCTATATGAATTTCACTACAACACTGAAGTGAAGAAAGGAAATGTCTAACAGAGGAAATATCTGGCTGTTGCTGTAGTTACTGTTGGTATTTAACTGTTGGAAGAGATCTCATTATTAAAGGATATTAGATATTACTTCTAATTCAAGTGACTAAAATCATTAGGTATGAAATAAGTGCATTTTATACTATATATACGCACGTTGGTTGCTCTGAAAGTAATGCCTCCTATTTATTTCCATGAAAACTACAACCATTAGAAAAAGCCCAATAAGACTATTTGGTGGAATAAATTCTCAGCTGCAAAACAGTATTTTTCAGTATATTCATTTCTAAGCTATGCATTTTCACCAGCAACAAATAAGGGCCTGCATGCTACTCTCACAAAAATCTGCACCAGCAAAAGTGATCCACTTTTTCACAGTTGCTATGATGATATTGTTGGTAGGAAATTTGCTTCTGATGCACTTCCATGTCAAGTACCATTTGGTCAGACTGCCCTTCTGCTGTCGTCTGCTGCATGGCAACAAAATGTTGCAGAATATTGGTGGGAAGGTTCAATCTCTACTGCCATACCATCAGCATCTGCCTCTGACATTGTGAGACAGTAAAACAGGAGGCGTTACTTTCAGAACAGTCCTCAGATAAACAGAAATACATTTCCCTAGATTTTGGATACACATGCAAGATAGATAAAGACAAGAACGAGAATGACAAGAAATTCTTGGATAATAGTGAATGGATTTAGCACTTCTGTGGCCTAATGTTCATATATGACTGTGAATGTGTAGGAGGCAGAAATCAGCACCAGTTTGTCTTTTTATAATCATCAGAGACAGAGTTTAGTGAAGACAGTGCAGATCAATAAAGATGCAACACTGTGGTGACTCTTTCCAACCCTCACCCTTGGCACAGGAGAAAGTACAGAGAGATTATTTTCATATTCACCCATGGAGCAGTGATAGCCAGCCACTTGGGCAAAGAAATGAGATCCCTCCTTGCTTTGTGTGACATTTGAGGTGATGCATTATACAAATGTGGGTCAGGAAGGAGCTGACTGATAATGAGAGGAAGAAGACAAGCTTCAACCCTGGATATGAGGAAAACAGATTTCAGGTTGTTCAAGGAGCTACTTAATAAGGTCAGCATAGAATATGCTTTTGAAATTGTGAGGTCCATCAGTGTTGATCAGTTTTTAAGAACTATTTCTTGAAAGCACAGGAAAAGGCAGTTCCAAAGTGTCAAAAGCCAAGAAAGTGAGGCAGAAGTTTGGCTTTGCTGAGCAAGGATTTTCTTCTAGGGCTGTCAGTCTTACTTCAGTGCCTAGTAAAATTATGACTAGAAGTTACTGAAAAGCACTTGAAAGACAACACAGTTTTTGGTCATAGCCAATGCAGGCTATTGAGGGGAAAGTCCTGATAAACTGAATTTCCTTTTGGGAGAAGATTATGCATCTTTTTGACCAAGCCAAGCCATGTGATGTAATCACATTATATTTCAGCAAAGCTTTTGATACTGCTTCTCACAGTATTCTTCTAGACAAAGTTTCCAGCATACAGCTAGACAAATACATAATGCAGCAGGCAAATTATTGGCTGACAGATCGGTCTTAGAGTTCTAGTAAATAGAGTTAGATCAGGCCGGTGACCAGACACTAGTGGGATTCTGCATTCCATTTTTGTACTGGTTCTCCATGATCATAGAATTGTAAAATCATTAAGGTTGGAGTAAACCATCTATTCCAGCCATCCATCTACTACCAATGTTGCCACTAAACCATATTCCTTAGTACCTGTCGCAGAAACATGAAGTCACAACTTGAACCAGTGATTGGCACCTGGTGTGAAGGCAGGGCCAATCCAGGGGAGCTCAGGTGCATGCACTGTACAGGATCCACCCCTTCTCAGACCTCATTTAAGGGTTGGCAGTGAAGGCAAGGGTCTCTCTTTGGAAATTCCTGCCTACCTAAGGTGTTCCAAAGGTAAGCAGCTTCTTTACTTTGTTTCTGTGCTTACAGTTGATGCGTTTGAGCAAATCTTTACTTGCTGCAGCCTGGGACCTTGCTGCTCTGCTGTTACTGCTGCTCTTCCAATGGCATTACAGTATCACATCTAAATGTCCCTTGAATGTTTCAAGGGATGGTGACTCAACAACCTCCCTGGGCAGCCCATTCCTAACCCTGACCACTACTTAAGAGAATAAGTTTTTCCTAATATCCAACCTGAACCTCCCTTGGTGCAACTTAGTGCTGTTACTTCTTGTCTTATTGCTAGTTACCTGGGAGAAGAATCTGACCCTCCACCTCATCGTAACCTCCTTTTAAGGAGTTTTATAGAGCAATAAAGCCTCCCCTGAGACTCCTTATCTCCAGACTGAATAATCCCAGTCCTCTCAGCTGCTTTTGCTCCAGACCCCTCACAGCTTCGTTGCCCTTCTGGACACGCTCCAGGGGCTCATTGACTTTCTTGTAGCAGTTGGCCAAAAACTGAACACAGTTCTCAAGATGTGGCCTTAATGGAATTGAGTACAGGAGGTTGATTTCCTCCCTGCTCCTTCTGGGGACACTATTTTTGATACAAACCGGGATGCCATTGGACTTCTTGTCTACATGGGTACACTGCTGGCTTGTGTTCAGACAGCTGTTGACTAGCACCCCTCATCTTTTTCCACTACAATGAATAATGATGTTTTATCGGTTACTCCAACAATATTGAAGGTATACTAAATAAATTTGTGGATGATACTAAGCTGGAATAAGTATTGACTTCCTCAAGGTGGAGAGGCCTTGCAACAAGATCTTGACCAATGTGGAGGCAGTCACCATCTGTATGAAGTACAAGTTCCAAATTTTGCAGCTGAAATGAGGCAACACTCTCTCTGTATGTACAGGTCTGGGGACAGGAGACAGGAGAGCTGCTCCACAGAAAGTTATCCATGGGTTCTCACTGATGGTAAGTTGAATCTGAGCCAGCGTTGTGCCCTGGCAGCCCAAAGGGACAGCCATACCAGGGGAGATGTGTCAGGCCTGCACTGCCAGCTGAGAGAGGAAAGGGGTTGCTCCACTTTGCTGTGTGCTGTCCAGGCTCACTGCTAGCACTGGGTGCTGGTTTGGACACTGTAGTTGAAGCAGGGCATGAAGCTGTTAAAGAGCATCCACAGGAGGTCTATGAAGATGGGGAAGGGTGGGTCCCTTTCAACTCGTGGTATTCTGTGTTTCTATCATTCCAGTTACTATAATACAAAACCACAAACCTTGTGGTATCACAAGGGTTGGGAGAGTGGCATGCTAAAATAAATAGGCTACAAAAAGAATGCCTTTCTGTAATACTTTTTACAGAAACACATTTATTTAGACTGTGCTTTTCAGGACAAGGGATGTGGCTGAATTACAGATATAACTAATCAGGGCTTTGTTCTGGCAGCAGGACCTTCCTACCAATATGTTACTTCTAGGTATGATAAATTTGCAGTATAATAGAGGTGTACTTGTGCACTGTAATAAGCGTTTGTTTCCAATTTAACTTGTAAGTCTCCCAAATACTGTGTTGCTTACATAGAACATCTTCTGTTCAACTTGCTTACAAAAATGGTACGGAAACTAGATAGTTGGTAGGTCATCTAGATAATAAGTCACATTTCTCAATAGACTTAGAACACCAGCAAATTTTCATTATCATTTAAAATGTCATTTGTATTCCATGTTTCCACAGAAAGCACAGTGACTTTCAGTATACAGATACACAGTCAGAGCTCATTTGCAATAATTTCTCAAGAGCATATAATGTGTTTACATGCAAGAATGCACTGCAGTTTTGAACGTGGCACTTATTGCAAGCAGTAAAAGTTTGAAAGACAATTAAGTAGTTATATGAAGCGCTATATACGACCCTAGGGAACATGAGCAGCTCAGGACCAGGCTTAGGGACTGTATCAGCTACATTAATGCAATTATTCTAAAAATGTATATTTTGAATGTTGTTACTGACTGTTATGGCTTATTCTAGATTGATATATTCCTGCTTTTCTATTATTGTACATTTCTATTTAAGTAACCTCAGAAGTCTGTCTTGCATTTCAGTATGGCAGCTGAAGTACCTGATACTTAACAGTCGTTTCAAGCTTACTATAGCCATGTTTGAATATTGAAACCAGTCTAGTCTCCAGAGACATTTTTTCCATTTTTCTTTAGTTTCTATATTCCTTTCTCCCCGCCCTCCCCCCTTCTATTTTTTTTTTTTTCCAAGCCAGTTTTTCTGGCAGGACCCAAATCTTCTCTGTCAACAAATACAAAAGCAACAGAGGAATTGTTGACAGCTCTGTGATTCCCTGCTTGGCTGGAGACTGACCTTGCCACAGAGTAGGCCAACTTCAAGACTTTTTTAAAGCTGTTTGCCCAAAATTCACATTAAAAACATTTGATGGGGTCAAGTCCAATCTCCCCTCCACATCTGTTCATGGTCAACGTGTTCCAAGTCCTGACATACAGTAAATTGATCCCAAAGGACCAGTACAATGAAACCGACAAACTTTGGGAGTACAAGTATGCCTCTTCAGATGAAGTCTTCTTCAATTAGTCCTTCATGGATAGTTTAGATTTTATTTTTTATTTTGTATCATTTCTGCCCACATTTCTTTTTTCAGCCTAAACTCTGAGATATGTTTTAAATAACTAATCACAACTGCTATACTGGGATCATATCTTGGTTGAGCTGTTATAAGAAATTACATTTCTTAATAAATACATAAAGTCTATCTTCTTGCACGTGCTAGAATCCATGCTCTTTAGCTGTTTCCTATTAAATGTATAATTTCTGCTTACTTTAAGTTACTTATTTATTAAGAGATCAAAATTAAGTTTCATGCTGTTTTTTCCTGTCTACCTGAAGAGACAGACGCACGGCTAAAGCCATATTCTAGAAATCAGATACAAGATCCACTTTTCAGAAACTTTATTAGAGATTTTAGACAAGTCACCTGGTATTGTCCTGCCTTCTCACCCCTAGGAGAGGGAAAAAAAATGAAAATACTGAGGATTTAAATTGTTTGTTTCATTCTTCTGGAATACAATGTATGATGCATTATAAAGAACGGGATTTTTGTTTACTTGGATGCTCAGCTGAGAACTGTTGAGGGGAGTTGATTTTGGAAAAGCTTGAGAAATGAAGCTCTTCCTGAAGCATTACAAATTGAGCATGTAAAATGACTTGTTTACGAAATATTTTCCAAGATACATTGAGGTAGCTCTGTGGAGGGTATTAAAAAGAAGTTGCAGAGTATTTATAACCTTAAGCTGGCTTTGTGCAGGCTATTGGTATTATATCCATGCTCATGTGTGACTGACATTACCTTTAATAGAAGAACACAGGTCCTAGGGATGTAAAAATGAAAGCCCTGTGTTATGCTTAATACACATTTTAAAAACATTATGTTACATGCTGAAGTTGTGTAGTTTGTAAGACCACATGCAGGAAATCATTTCTCAAGAGTACTGTTGGAAATCCACATAGGTTTAAAGTGGAGTATAGAGCAGTTATGATACCATACACAGAAACTTTGTTCAGTGCTTTACAGTCACCTAGCACTTCGAGCTTTGGGATCCAGTGTCCTAAATGCCCTATCGTAATTAGATTGTACTTTTAGTAATTAGTTTTTCTAATGCAGTATAGCCAGTTCTCTACGAAATTTTCTTTTGATGCCTAGGGAGGCATTATGTCAAAATCTGATGAGTGCTATTAGCTTATGTATGCAAAAGATAACTTGCAATCAAGCTCACTCCTCTATACTAAGATAGTGAAGAAAGGGACAACAAGAACAATTATCTTTCCGACTTCCCCAGCAGGAAAACCAACTTTCTTCTTCCATTATAATTTTGTTTCTTGCAGTAATGGTAATCACCAGAATTTAGGCACTGCCACTATGGGATGGCAAATGCTTTTCCATTTCTTTTTTAGTTTGGTGGATCATTAACACCTGCACTCAGCAGTGGCTATGTCAACCATGTGCGTTGATTAACAAGTAGTAGCCTGAATAGAGAAGGACGAGCATTTGTTTCTAAAGATCTTTTTTATGCTCAAAATTATATCTTTGACTCGACAACTTTTTTTTTTTCAAATTTGTTCATTTTACTGAGCTGCCTAGAAGAGCAAAATAGGGTCATAATGTTTTGCTTGATAATTCTTTCACTCATATTCTTCAAACTGATAATATTACAGTTCATGGTGGAATATTTTTAGACAACATATTGAAAAAAATATACTTTCTTTGATGAAACCTAGGATTTTGGTGTTGTTTTTTTTTTTTTTCTTTTTAATTATTTTTACATACTATGGAGCTACCTGTATTCCCACAGATATCTGGAAAATTCTAATTGCCCCAGTCAAAGCTGAAGTGCTAGGTCCATCCCCTAAATATAATACGTACTTTATTAATAGTCCTTGTGTATTCATTAACGTAACAATGCAAATGTTAACAAGATACTTCTATACAGTATTTTTAATGATAGGAAAATTAAAACAAAAAAAAAGCATTACTGTTTTCCAAAAAGCTATGAGATATTTTATCAATTGGTGAAAGAGGGAAAGTTGTAATATCTGTGCCATAAAAACTTTCAGAAATCATCCTGTGTGAAAATATTTTGGAATTTTTGGTTTAAATTCTATTAAAAAAAATAATCTCAGACTGATTCTGTGGAAGTCATGCCACACTTCAAGGTAGCTTATTACAGTACATTTTTTTTTTTTTCAGTAAAAAAAGAAAACTAAAAGAGGAAAAAAAGAAAAGAGGAAGAAAGATGGTTAGAAATGCAGGTTAGTCTGTATCTCCATCCAGGCAGATTACGCATCCCATGGGTTACATGGATCAGCCCATGGATGTGAATGAGAGCACAATCTCATGGTAGATGGCACAGAAGAAGGACAGCAGTAAACAGAAGCTGGAACATCTTATCAAGTTTTTGGTATAGAGGGTAGATTACTGTATAACCTTCTCCTGAAAGGACTGCACTTCTAGGGAACGTAACCTGAGGAGACAATGAGACACTAAACTCCTTTTTTCTCAAGTCTGTGCAGTGATGAGATGTCTCGGTATAATGTTTTATAAAACTTAAATATAGTTGATGCTTTTAGATGAAGTGAATAAAATGAAATATTCTAGGCTGAACAGACATAGAGCACAATATTTCTTTTCCTCCATAAAAAAAAAAAATTCTAACTGAAAAACTTTTTTCCAAAGTTACACTTTCCATCAGGAAGATGTTTTAATACAGAATTTCCCACCGATTCTAATTAAATAGTCTAAATATAAAACGAAATGTAAGCATTTAAAAAGTTTTTCCTGTTTGTGGAGCCTTTGTCAAATCTAGAGTTTTCCATCTGCAGTGCAGAGGTAAGTGCTACAAGTTGCAGTACCCCTAAAATGGGAATGAACTAAAATGAACTCATTACAACATTGTTTATAGCAGGCAGAGAAGAACAAACCACAAGTATGTCAGTCAAAACGTTTTGTTTTGTTGATTTTTTTTTTTCATGTCATGTTATGGGAAATGAGAACAAAGAAATGACCAGTCATTGCATTCTCTTCCTAGTTTTCACTTGTGAACACAATCTAATTTTGTGCCTCAGAAGCAGAAAGCACAGTGGCAGATTTCTTGAAACAGAGAAAATGAGACTTCAGCATTTAAAAGAGACCATGAAAAAAGAATATTAAAGCAATTACTCATTTAATTTGCGTAGCATGTTTCTGCAGCTGTAGCTCAGCTATATCAAGGCAGTGCTTTGTGGTGAGTGTGATGCAGAAAAGGAGTGTTAGTGGCCAGCATGTGATGCAGGCATTTGATGAGGGGGCTGGCTCGTTCCCCATTGTGCTTTGCAGTCGGATTCAATCCAGCTGGCTGTGACCTGTGTACCCAGCTCCTCTTTCCATGGAAAACATACCTAGGGGACAGAGGGCAAAAGACAGTTTATCCACTTTGTCTAAAAATATTAACCATGTATCAGTTTGATAAAGCATTATACTGCAATGTCTCATTGCTCATCCTTGAGGAAAAAGGAGTTTAGTGTCTCATTGTTTTTCCAGGTTATGCTCCCTAGAAGTGTAGTTCTAGTGTCAAAATGGTTCCAGGTTGAGTGCACAGCTTTGGGAAGTGACTCCCACAGTTTAGCTGCAACTTTATACCCTCAGCTTGTCTCCTGCACAAAATCAGTGCAAGCACATCCCTTGGCGTTCACATTATGCTGCCTGTGGATGCCTGCTGGGGATTTTAAGGCACACAATGCAGTTACACAAAGCAGCGAGCTCTATGCATGTGGATCTTTTAAGTGGGCATTTTTATTGTGGAAGTTGTTCATCCACGTGTTTTGCACTGCAAGAACCTCCTGTTTCAGCAAGACCAAACTTCAGTTTAGAAACTCTACCTGAGCACAGCATTAGGGAATTTTCTTTAGGCAGCCTCTCAGTCCCCTATGGAGCAAGGTTCCTGAGCTTTGGACAAACAGTGCTTAAAAGAACCAAAATTGAAGTCCATAGCAATGATAAAGCACTCAATAGGATGAGGATTTCTTTCATGTAAATCCCTTTCTGGAAATATGGATGTTTAACAGAACTAATTAAAATCTAGGCATTTACATCTTTTTGGAGTTAAGGGAAAGAAAGAGTCCTTTCTCTTACTTCCTAGCACTTTCAGATCTTCACCAAAACTAGGAAACATGGCAATAGATTTATTCTCTTAAATCAGTAGAGGCTCTGAGAGGAAGACTTTGATATGCATTAATTTAGCCCCCTCTATTAACTGTGTGATCTGTTTAATTACAGACACAGCATGTTTTATAAATATTTGTTTACAGCATGCTGCATGAAAGTACAGGAAAATATGGAAATTAAATTTATATAATTAAAGCTTAATGATCTGCATTTTAATTGAGATTTTACCAAATAATTTCGTAAAAATAGTCAGGAATGCTCTAATAGTGCTGCTTTACGGTTAGATGCTTGGGGTTTGAAATCTCCTTTTTTGTTACATTAAAGCTGATGAGGGCACAAAGGCAGGAGTGTTAAAATATTTTGAAATATTAGTATATTTTTTTTCTCACTCATGTTTATGGTGTGCTAGAGAAACATCTCTTATGTCTGATTGCTTCTGGTCAGTTGAAGTATATTGCACAGTGCTTTGAAAAATCACTTGAAGTTGATAGTGAGGTGTATATATACTCAAAATTATATTCTGTGTTGCTGTTACTCTCTGAGATGCCTACTCCCTAGCTCTTCCCTGAAGACATAACCACACTGTCCTTGTTTTCTCCTTGTCTCAGCCTGCAGGTTCTGCCTTATTTCCCAACAACTAATCACTCGACAGATGTTGTCATTCACTGAATATAGCGTTAACAATGAGGTAGTAGAGCAAACTGCCAGGACTACTCCTAAGATCTCTTTCTGCATAATTTATGATAGTGTGACAGTTGCCATCTTGGCTAAGCAAGCAAGAGTTGAACCACGATCTATAATGGCCTGTGATACTACTATTCATCCTTATTTGGAGCTGTAACATACTCTTCTACCCTGTCAATTTGGTCTAGAGGAAAAATGCACCCTCAGTAATGCAAAAGTAAATGCTCTACCCATGGAGTGGTGGTGGAGACTAATTTTCCAGTGCTTTTTTTACACTCCTTGGGCAACAAAGCATTGGTGATCACAAAATCCAGATACTTACTTTCTCCCCTTTGCCTTTCTCTACTAACACTGTTAGGGTTAACAAATCTTATCAAATTTGCCAGAAGCAAAACTATGTCCTTCTGGGAGTGAAGGTGATTTTGTTCCATCAGCTACATCTATGCAAGTTCTTGTTCTTCAGGTGTGGATCTGCTGGAAATGAGATCTTGTCACATGAGGTACTGACAAAGAAATTACTGGTCCTTTTTTTTTTTTTGCTACTTTTCTTTTAACATTTTTTTTTCATTTGTCCATATTTCAGATTAGGTACTGAGAAAAATTCCAAATGGACACAGCTTGTTGTTTTTGAGGTGGTCTTCTTGTTGTCCTACTGCTGTATTCAAGAGGCCAGGATTATTTACTTAAAATTCTTTTTTTTTCTTTGTGAATTTTCTCCACTGTCAATTCTAGTGTGCTTAGCAATTCCTAACTCACGTGTTTTGTGATTTCTCAATAACTACAGGTGCTGAGAAGGTGCTTTTGATAGAGATTAAGTTGTACTTCTGTAATTTTTAGTGTGCCACTTCTAGCTTTCCTAGAAACTTCTTTCTCTTCTGAGTCTCACCTCCACTGTTCTGCTTTGATTTTTCTGCTATAAGTTCTTATCTGTATAAAATAGAAAAATCGTCTATGAAGCAATAAACAGGACATTAGGACATTATTCCTTCTGGACATCTAGATTTGCAATGTGTGAGCATTCACTGAGTTCTACAAAACTTCTCCCAGTTCATAAGGACTCCAAGTGAAATTTTGAATGGCTAATAGATTTGATTCCCAATAAATATCAGTTGCATATATTATGAAAAGGACACAACGAGTGGGAAGTTTACGCTCCTTTTTCTGTATGTATTTTTCCAGCTGTGTTCATGTGTAAAAATAGGTTATGTGCTTCAGTTATGCATAGAAGTCACCCATAAATAATTTGACTTGGCTGAGAAAGATCTCTCATGTAATAGACATCTCCCTCTTTTACAAGTATCCTTTGTAATCCATGTATTGGACATTGTTCTGTCTGTAATTTTAGTGGATATCTTTCAACTTAACTTTTTCTACTTCATTATCTTTCTCCCTGCTTTACATTTTTGGTAAAATAAGAATTCTCTCTCAGACAAAATATGTAGCTATCTCTAGGGAGATTGTAGCAGAATGTCTCCGTTTTCTACTTCTTATGATTACCTTTGTTTCCTGTTTACAGATAATGTATTCTGAGCTTTGCCATATGCTAAGCAGCCAGCCTGATACAATCAGCAAACAAACTGGTACTTAAAACCAGGAAAATCAATGCTGCAACTAATTTTCTGTACTCTCATTTAACCCTGGCTGATACTCTATTAGATTTTGATCTAAGCTTCCAGCAAGTGTTTATGCAACCCACAAAACAATTAATAGAGTGTAATACTGCATTATCTTCATCACTGCAAAACAGCATTGAAAATAGCTTTCTATTGCTATTCCATCTAGGTTGAAAAAAATAAAAAAATAAACCATTCAGCTTCATTAGATAAAATTCAATATGTCATCAAGAGTCTCAAGGCTAATGGTATCATAGCAATTATACAAAGGACTGGTTAGTCCATGAGAACTATGCTTCCCATTTCTTTTATGTCAACCTGCTAGCTAGTTGTGCAAATAAGGTAACAGAGCAGAAGGAACATCATTGTTGCATCTTAAGTATAATCCATATTATATAGAGAGATAACTCTTGTTCCTGTACTAAAATCAGTAGAAGAGTCTCCCATAGGATCAGTGGCAAAACAGCTGAGATTCTTACTACAAGTCATAATTCTTACAAAAAAAAAACAGAACTCAAACTACAACGTTGTCCCATGAAGCTAAACATGGGGGGAAATTAGTCCTTTCTGTCTCATTTGTACTATTGCAGAGTTGTGAAATCCTTGGGCGATGAAGGGGCAGATCTGAGCAGAAAGCGTGTGATATTTTCTGAGCAAAGAACGTTAGTTCTATAAATCTAAATATAGAAGATGGACAGACTGCATAACAGTCACAAACTCCTAAACAAAGTGTGAGAGAATTATAATTACCATGAGTGTAAAATCGCTGTTTATGTAATGTCATAAGAGTTTCAAACTTTGCCAGAAAGAAAATAAGGAACTAGCATTTTCAGAAACTCTTATTATTCTTTGGTTGGAGCTCTTACTGTAGACAGAAGGGTGTCCTATTTTGTAAGACTGTATTTCCTGAATAGAAGGTAGCTACCTTTGAAAAATGAGGTGATAATATACTGCTTTTTTGGAGGACTTGAGTTTCAAAGCATTAGCTGCAGAAACAGAATGTAAAGAAATACCACTCCTCTCCAAAACTGTGTTTAATACAGAAAGACAGATTGTATCCCAAAGCCTCTTAGATTTTTCTCTGACTTCTCACCTCTATCCACATTTGCTCATACAAGAAAGCACAGAGCAAATTGGTTTTATCCTCCTCCTCATCATCTTCTTCAGAGCAGAAATGAATCTCCATGAAGTTTTCTTTTTCTTTTTTATTTATTTATTTTATTTTTTTATTTGCTTCCTTCATCTCTTTGGTAGTTTTGGGTTTTTCACTTCAGTAAAACTCAGGTAGTTTGGTCCATTAAGTTTTGTGGGGAGACATCACCCTGGTCATGACTAAGATTGCGCAACTGCCAGTAACAAAGGTAGATGTACTGCAACTCTACAGATTGACATAAAATCAGAAGTGATGAGTGTGAGAAACTCCCTTTCAGTCTAGGGAGAGGGTGGTTTCTTCACACTCTTTCCTTTCATGCTGCCAACAGCTATTTCTCTTCTATTGACAAGAGAGAGAAACCAGGACGATGCTTATTGCTGTCCCCATTCATTTGTACATACCAGGGGGAATCGAGCAAGAAGCTCTTTTCTTCCTGTTAAATTCAGTGTTTGTCTGCCTAGGGCTGTGAAGGGTGATGGTGCATTGAACATAGCCCATTGCACCAATCCATTGCACTCAGGGAGGGCTGTTAAATCGTATGACTTTGAAATGAAAGATTTTTCCCCCTCTACTGCTAGGGATTTTTTTCTGAAGCTGTCAGCACTGGATTGCTAGTGGTTTTGTTGTCTGATGCTAGTAAGGGAAGAGTAACAGAATTATTTTCTTAAAGGGAAGCTCATTTCAAAATCCTTCTAAGCAAAGAGCTGGGTAGGTTCTCAAAATCTCTTTTTATTTTTTGGTTTTTTAACTTGGGCCATGATACAGAAATGCAATGATGAAAAGCTAAAGGGGAAATGTTAAGATGGTGAAAAAATAATTTGATAGTCCTAATGAGTCATAGAACTGCTCTGCTTACTGTCTTCTCCAGTATTTTATTAGCAGCCAAATGGACATACACGCAGGAACATTCCCCCTCGCTGGCTTACAGCTGAGCTGTACCTTCAGCTGCTTGTAATCCTTCATCTGGTCATCTCTTCTGCCTTTCTATAAGTGACTCCTCGGGATGCTAACGCAATGGTTGGATGTTTTGGCTGTTTCCAAAAATAATCCCTTGTGAATGTCCCTGAGTTCATAACTGCATCATTTCAGACCTCTGAATCACAGAGACGTGCTACCACAGGAAAACAATAGCCCCAATCAGTCATAGTTAAATTTATGGCTGAGAAGCTATAAACCCAAGGCTTGTATAAGCAGGATTCTGATTCAGTCAAATACTCCAAACCCAAGACAGAGAATGAGGACAACAGCTGCCTCTGAGCAATTTCTTGTCAAGCAACATAAATTCTTGTCTGTGGTTCAGGATGCTGAATTGCAAAGACGTCCCATGCTGCTGTTAGGAGGCACAACTTTTCAGCCACCTCTCCCATCCACTGTTTAGCAGAGCAAAGATGGCTCACATGCATCTCCTGGGATGTATTCAGATCTTCCAGGCCTTGTTTAATTCTCAGCAGGTGCATTTGGTAACCACACTCATGGCTGTGACTTGGGTGACTATTTCAGACATGATCTAGCATGGTGTAATTTGCTAGCAGTGTTTGGCATTGACTGCAGCATGTAATTTGTCCTAACTCACACTGAGGAATTACATCTCCACGAGAAGATTCTCTTTCCCTAGCTCCAAGAGTTGGTAACATCATCCTCAACCTAGTATTGTCAGTTTTGAGGTTGCTCACACCTTCGAATGAGCAAATAAAATAAAATAGCTCTCTTGGATACAGAAATTGCTATGATTTATCCTGAAGAAGCTCAACTGGCCTCAAAGCCATGGCAGACCTGTGGAATTTTTGCTATGTGGTGATGTTCTTCAGCTTTATCAGCGAGCTGCAGATGAAGGCAGGGAAATTTCATTGATATTGATTTCTAGTTCATCTGTACATGTTTTTCTCATGAGAAGTGCATTATGATGTACCTGCAATACAGTACAGAGTTAGAATATCTATATCTATATAAATATAGATGGATAGATAGATATGTTGGATGTTAAGAAAATCAGGTTGGATATTAGAACAAATGTCTTAGAGTGATGAATCACGGGCATAAGCTGCCCAGAGATGTCGTGGAGTCAGTGTCCCTAGGGATGTTCAAGAAACATGTAGATGTGGCACCGAGGGACAGGGGTTAGCGGTGGTAGATAGATGGCTGGATTAAATGATCTTAGAGGTCATTTCCAACAGTGATGATTGTCTTATGGTTTTTAACAGAAAAGGTGTTTCACATTAATTGTCCATTTTATCCTCCTAATGCTTTTTGCTTTCCTCCCAGCCCTAGTGGGACTATCTATTTTCTTAACCAGCTACTTTTTTTTTGTAAATTATTATATACAGCTTCCTTTGTACTTTTTTTTTTCCTGGAATTGTAATTCTATAGAGGTGAGCTTTTTCTACTCTAATACTCTGTATCACCTTCTCAAAATGCATCTCACATGTGCCCTAAACAGCACCTACACAATTTTTAAAGTACACAAAATGTTAACTGTGGGCGTTCGTCTGTAAGCATACTTGATAAATACTGTGCATGCAAAATGTTGTTGTTTTCTTCTTTTAGTGACTGCACACTTTTCATGTATGGTATGATATTCCATTTAGAGAACTGGAGGGTCCAGTATGTTAATGCTTGTTATTGTGTGCTTAACCCATGAGAATGTGCAGTCAGACAGGACCAAAGCTTCTGATACCTATCACGTAAATGAGCATTTTCCGAAATACATAAGATTTAGCTGAATGTGCAATTACTACTTGACTAAATTGCATATCTGATGGTACTTCTAAAGGAAATAATAAGAAATCTGGTAAATATCCTGTGAAATGAGGTTAAGGATAAGTAAACTGTTCTTGACAAAATTGGATGTAAAGTTAGATTCAGGAAGAAGTTTTCAACTTCATTGTTTACTAGCTGAAAAATAAATTTCTCCATGACCTAAACAATATACCAGTGGAAAGTTTAGAAGCAAATTTCCTTTGGGAAAATTGAGGAGCGTGTGGTAACATTCCTTCACATATTTCACGTTACATATTCAAAGTGAAACCATTCTCCCTTTTCAGCATTTTAGATTCTGATAAACAGAATTAGAATTTAGGAAAGATAAGTGTCAACAGAAAAGGAGAGCTTTAAATCCTAAAAAAATGTTGTTGCTTTTAAATCTAGTGAGAAGTTGAAGGAGGAAATATTATAGTTCATAGCACTTCATCTAAATCAGGTTTTGTTTGTGGCAGGCTGGTTTATGATTTCAGTCACTAACCTCCCAAAATCAATTATCTCTGCAGTTCCATCTTTCCGAGTACTGTGCTGAAAAACAGTTTAAAAGTTTTGAGACTTTCCTTAATTATTCCTACATCTATGGACTTTGGCCTTCACACAGAACTTGTAAGATACCAGAAGAAAAGCTGTCTGTCTTCCTTTTATGTCTGGGACTAGAAGGATGAGTGAGAAATTCATGAGCTGACCTATTTTACTAGACACAGAGAACTTGTCAAAGGTGTCCCAACGCCCCAAAAAACCTGCAAGACATTCTGAGAAGTGTTCCAACAGTCTCATCCTGCTATTATTGATTCCTGAGCTTCCAACCTTTTGCAGTTCTGAAAATTTTTGATGAACTACCATCAATTAAGTAAACAACAACCTCCTCCTTCCCACCTGTAGAAAAAGGAGCCCAAGGTAGGGAAGAAAATAAATTGGTAGCATTTGGTTTTTTGGGGAGAAGTTCAAATTATGTCTTCCATGTTATTTATCTCATTCCTTATAAAAAGAAATGTCATTTTAGAAAAGCATTAGGGTCGTTCTTATTTGGAAGTGATACCAAATTTGCTATAATAGCAAGTCTGTCTCTTTAATCTTCTATTTTACATTTTTGTCCTAGTAAATGCACTGTTTTGGCTACCTGAATAAAAAGGAAGAAAAGAAAAAGCAATAAAGGGAATTCATCATACTGCCAATCTAGTTACATATCAACTGTCAGCTAAATATATATATATATATATATATATATATTCTCTAAAACAAAACAAACCGTAAAAACACTACAAAACTTATCTGGGACTTTGCTGTTTATCCTTTTGGCTGTGAATCTGTAGAAGTGAAAAGCATTTTGACGTATCACTGTAGTGCTGTGTCTACATTGTTCTGTAAAGATATTTCCAGCAGCAAGTTCAAGGCTGAAAGCTTCAACTGTCTACTTGCTGTTGAAATTCTAGGAACTGTCATGTAAGCACTTCACCTGATATGCTGAGAGTCCACAGAGGATATTTTAGGTGCACCTTGCCCCTGCTGCGCTGTCAGTAGGTGCTGGCAGGGCCAGTATGGCTGACATTTGCTCAGTCAGACCACCATTCCCCCCCTCAGGGGGCCATGTGCCCCTGGAGCCTTGTGCTGACCGTGCCATATGAGAAATGTCATGCTAGGGACATAATGCCCTCTCCCTTACTGTGTAGCCCACAGGATTTCTGCTACAACCCTACCTCTTTCAGGTACCTTTACTGCTGCCCTCACAGAAGGAGAAACATGTCCTATCCACATGTCACCTGAACTTGCCTAACAGCTACCATCCATGAGGGAAGAACTATTTTACTGAGGACTTGCAATGGTAACTGGCATGCCTCTGAAGGCTTTTTTTTCTCCTGAGGCCACAGTGGCTCAGGGCTCAAAATCTCAGTGTGTGATCCCAGGGCGGTAATAGCCATCCTCATGTGCTTTCATGTGCTTTAGGTTATCTTAGACCTACTCAGCTTCTTTCCAAGGTCATGAATGCTGCTGTCTGATTCTTGCCTCCCTTTCTTTTCATCCTCATCAGCAGGCTGCAGTCCAGACAGTCTAACTAATTTCAGATAGACACTAGTTCTGCTTTTGTCAAAGAACTATAGAAAAGTCAAACCATTCTCGTCTTCCTTGATGCTTATGGTGAGAGTGGAGTTGGTCTATTTTCACTGCTAACAGGACAAGGGGAAATGGCCTTAAGTTGCTCCAGGGTAAATTTAGAATGGATATCAGGAAACACTTCTTTACAGAAAGGGTTGTTAAGCACTGAAATAGGCTCCCCAGGGAGGTGGTTGAGTCACCATCCCTGGATGTGTTTAAAAACCATTTGGATGTGGTGCTCAGGGACATGATTTAGAGGAGGGTTGTTAGAGTTAGGGTACTATGGTTAGGTCATTGTTGGACTTGATGATCTTTAAGGTCTCTTCCAACCTGCGTGATCCTACGATTCTGTGATGCACACCATTCCTTCTCTGCCTAAACTGGGCCATGGCCATTCACTTCTCTGAGCTGCTTCCAGGTTTCGCTGGCAAACTTACAGCTCTATCACCTTCCCCATAAACAGGGTTTCAAGAAAATCTGCTTCCACTTTAATAGGGCTGAAGTCAAGTGAGGGGATTCAGTCTTATCTATAGACACTTAAAAGAAGCAAGGAATTTGTTAAAGACTCTTTTTTAACTCAATATTCGCACCCCTCCTTTTTATATATATATATATAGTTCAGTGAAATATTAATCAATTTTTTAAAATGCTTTTATCTCTTGCTTTTATCTAAAGTAAGTCAGTGATTCAGACCATTTCTCTAATTTTCTCAAATCTGATAAAAAATTGTGTGGTCCTCACATCCCGGGCTTTATTTCCAGAACAGACTTAATTCAAAGTAAGCACTTAGGCAGCCAGCTAAGAGAACCAATTTTCAAAATTGCTCAGGGAGTTGGATTATAAAAGTACTTAAAATTTCACCACAAACGCTAAAGCAGGAAGATACTGAAAATTATCTGGTTTTCAAAACACGCAAGGTAATAGCATTTCTTTGTCTTGTTAACAAAATAGGTCATCTGAAAAATCCTCATATATTTGCAGATAAGTGGAAATTTGCAGGTACCTGGAAATGGGACTGCAAATACTCATGGGCTCATTGCCCAATATACTTTTTGCAAACCCAGTTGTTCCTATAACTACTAGAGAATTGTAAGAATCTTGTGTATTCTAGCAACAGAGAAAGTTTACATGCCTTTGTCACAAAGGTTTCTATATTTTTTTTCCCAGAATTTAAATTAAGCCTTCTTTGCAATCCAAAAAAATGTTTGTCGCTGTATTTTCATTTTTACTTGTGGTTTAATTGAAAGGAGTGTGGCTGGATGTTCTTCTGTTTGTTTGATGACGTTTGTTCAATTCCCCGAGGTTAGAGTGGTTTTGTGATGATGTCTTCCATTTGTAAGTGCTTAAAGGTGCAATCATCATATATACCATTGTTTAGCTATCCTAGTACAAGGCAGCGCTTATTGATAATGAACAAGAAGCAATACCTGGACTGGTCACTTTTTTCCTCCTGATTTTTAATTTGTCTTCTAAGTCTCCTCCTCTGTACAGATATTCTGCTTCTGTTTAACAGTTCCTGATGCTCAGTGAAAATAAAAAGTAGCGAGGTTGGTATACAAAGTAGGATGAATCTCAAATTTGTCACTGAGAGGCCAAGGCCTTTGCATAGCCACATCATTGGAGCAGGAATAGAATTGCACTTGGCATCAAAGGCCAGTCGGGTGCTAGCAGTAGGCTGCAGGATGAGGAATGAACTGTGCAAGTGTTGATGTTGGTTGGAAATGATGGATCACTCCTATCTAAGCATGATGCACCAGTGTCCTGAACTATTACAGAGATTTCCTGAGAGTCCCCTTGACTGATAGGCTCAGCTCACGAACTCACTGCTTGAGTATGATGCCAGTCCTAAAGCAGAAACAAACACAGTGGCACCTCAGTTCCACATGCACAAGGGAATGGTTTCAAGTGTGTACTGAGGAAATGTATTGTTCTTCCATCAAGTCACTAAAATGTCCTGCAGTCAACTCAGAGGGAATGAGGATGGGGGAAAGAAGAAATAGAGCAGATATGTGAAAAATTCTCTCTCTGACAAATTAAGAAAATTGAAATCACTCATTTTTCTTTTTTTCTTTCTTTCTTTTTCTTTTTCTTTTTTTTTTAATTTCTTTCTGTGTTTCTTCTTAACAATATGAATTAGTAATTCACATGTGCCACATTATGGACTTCGTTAAGTTTCTTTGTAGGCTCTTGCACATTCAGGACCCTTGTCTTCCATTTTCATAACTGCTACTAGCAGCCATTATTTCAGTAAATTTTCTGTAGAGGCATCCTCACAGAAATGTTCAAAAAAGTCTGGTTCTCAGGAGTGAATTATCAAGCAGTGAGAATAGCACAGCAGGCAAGCATTTCAAAATGGAGACAAAGCTGTAGTGAAACGTTTGCCTCAAGCTAAAATAAGCCAGGTAGATTAGAAGTAAAGCAATTGTATGGTGCAGACACATGCTGAGTAGTTGTAGTGTTATTATTTTATCATAAAATCTTCCACACTTCATTGTACAAAAAGGCATCAGCTACTCTACGCTATCATTCTCTAATCTCTCACAGTACATTAGCACTATGTACTGGCCCAGGGCTCCACAGGTATCATCTAGATAAACATACGTAGAATCACAGAATTGTTTGAGTTGGAAAAAGCCCTTAGAGGTCACCTAATTCAACTCCCCCACAATGAAAAGGAACATACATAGCTAGACCACATTGCTCAGAGTCCCATCCATCCTGACAATCTAGCCCCTGTTTCCAGGGACGAGGTATCTAGCACATCTCTGGGCAACCTGATGCAGTGCCTCACCACCCTTATATCCAATCCAAATCTCCCTCTTAGTTTGAAACCATTTCCCCTTGTCTTGTCACAACAGATCCTGCTAAAGAATCTGTCCCCTTCTTCCTTATAGCCTCCCTTGAGATACTGTAAGGCTGCTACCAGATCTCCCCAGAGCCTCCCCTTCTCCAGGCTGAACAGCCAGCCCCAGCTCACTCATCCTGTCCTTGTAGAGGAAGTGTTTCGTCTCTTGGATCATTTTTGTTGCCCTCCTCTGGACACAATCCAGCAGACCTTTATCCCCCTTGTTGTGAAGTCTCTACATATGGACACAGTGCTTCAGGTGAGGTCTCACCAGTGCAGAGCAGAGGAGCAGGATCTCCTCTCTTACCCTGCTAGCAACTCTTCTTTTGAGGCAGCCTAGGATATGGCTGATGTTCTGGGTTGTGAGGGCACACTGCTGGCTCATATCCAGCTTGCCATCCACTGGTACCCCCAGCTCCTTTTTGACAGGGCTGTGCTCTATCCTTACATCCCCCAGCATGTACTGATAGTGAGAGCTGCCATGACACAGGTGCAAGACCTTCCACTTAGATTTGCTGGACCCCAGGAGGTTCTCCTGGACCCGTCCCTTGAGTCTAGTGAGGTCTCTTTGGATTGCATCCTGTTCCTCAGGCATGTCAACCATACTACTCAACTTTATATCATCTGCAGACTTGCTCGGGGTGCACTCAATCCCAATGTTGACGTCATCAATGAAGATATTATAGAACACTGGTCCCAGTGCTGACCCCTGATGGACACCATTCATCACTAATCTTCCTCTGGACACTGAGCCATTGACCACCACTCTCTGAATATAATCGTGCAACCAATTCCTCATCTATAAAACAGTTCACTCATCATATCCATTTCTTTTCAATTTGGAGATGTTATACAGGCACCATGTGAAAGGCCTTACTGAATCGAAATAGATGACATCACTGTCTCTTCTCTTGTCCATTGATGCAGTTACACCATCATAGAGGGCCGCTAGATTGGTCAGGCAGGACTTGCTCTTAATGAAGCCATGCTGGTTATCCCATATCACTTCCTTCTTCTCTGTGTATTTTAGCACAGCTTGCAGGAAAATTTGCTCCACGATCTTCCCTGGCACAGAGGTGAGGCCACAGGTTAATAGTTCCCTGAGTCACCCTTTCTACCCTTCTTAAAAATGGATGTGATGTTACTTTTTTTTCCAGTGATCAGGGTGTTCACCTGACATTTCAAACATCATTGATTGAGGCTTGGTGACTACATCAGCCAAAGTCGCGTATAAAGTCACTCAGAGAACCCAATGAACACTGGATATATCTGTTCATATGGAATTCAGAGAGGTTGTGGAGCCTCCTTCTGTGGATATGTATTCAAGACCTATCTGGACACTTCCCTGAGCAAACTATTGTAGGGTACCTGCTTTAGCAGGGAGGTTGGACTCGATATCTTGAGGTCCCTCCTAATCCCTGCAAATCTGTGATTCTGTGATCTTTGTTATTATCTGCAATTGTACTTCAATCTATTAGATTAAGTTACGGTTTATATGGATGTCTAGAGGCAAGTCTGTCCTATTCAAAGCATCCAGGCTCCACATACATGACTGATGCCTCTAGAAGAGCTGTCCAGATCTCCAGATGTTGGACTCAGATTCACGGCTGCAAGGAGCAGTTTGCATATCTTGAGATCTCCTCTGAGTAGTAATTAAGTGCTTTATCTGTTCCTGAATGAAATGTCTGAGGGACAAGAGATCATATCAGGAACATGCAGACACATGATAACTTTATCCTAGAAAAAACAGTTTCTCAGTATCTTCTTTTAACATACTTTCTGTTTATTTACATATCATATTTATTTATTTATTATTTCAGAATAATCTTAAAAAAAAAAACAACTCTACTGTACTGTTCCTATCCCCTATTTGTTCTTAGTTGATATGCATTGCTATAGTTATTTTGGCCAGGGTGTCTAGCAGGCCGGAATGAGTGAAACATGTTGAGCTTCATCTGGAACTAATGAGAGGATTTTTGATAGCAGCAGGGATTCTGACATGCCTGTGTTGCTCCTCTTAGGAGCCTCTGACACTGAGCTTGATGGTGGCTTTTAAGCTAGAGCGCTGGTGCCTAGCTCTTGGCAGGCACTGGGAGTGCCTGTCACTCCATTAGAAGCACTCTCATCCTATATATCGGACCTATTGCGTGGGCAGCAGAAAGAGAAGAAAGCCCTCTCACCTCTCCAGACTTCATTAAGCATCCTGCTTCCCCAGCATGAGAGTGAAGGAACTATCTTTGAATGACAAACAACACAGGGACTGCTCTTGTTGTCTCACCCCCTGAACTGGCTGCTTGCAGGGAAGAAAAGCTTGCAACTCAGAGATGTTGAAAGGGTAGCTGAGGTTAGTTTTCTCTTTTTAGTTGGCAGTATATAGACAAACAATGATTAAACATGCATTCGTGAACCGTCTTTAAAATGTCACCCCCAGTTAGTCCTGGAGACTTGTACCATTGTATTGCAATATATGCACACATACTTTCTGCTTGGCAGATGAAAAAAATTGTTTGCTTTTATTATGCAGCAAAGAAGGAAGAAGTATAGCTTGTATATGTATAAATACTTACTTTTACCATCAGTAATACCAACTGTATGTAAGGAGATGTTAACATTTGAGAGCAATTGATTTTCTTCTGATCATATTCTAAACAGATGAGAGTAGTAGCTGTTTCTACAACTGCCATTCCTAAATGTTAAAACAGTACTTGAAATGACTCAAAGTTCAATGTAAATGTTTTCTGCTGGCTGCTCTGTGTTGATGTTACCATGACATATTTTCCAGTAGCAAAGTAAATAATTAGCACATTGGAAGAGGTTATTTTGTTAATAAATGTCATACAGTGCCACTTAATTGAATATAAACCTACTGTATCCTTCTGTTTAGGCAGCACATATCCTCCATAGGGCCTTGGCCTCATAAATTCTAATAATCTACCCAGGGCATGGCTGGTTACTGTGCCTCTGGAAGCCAGGACTGGTGGAGAAAAGGATGGTTCTATATTTGTGCTTATTCCTTTAAGTCACCACCAATCCAACATTCCAGGATAGATTTAGGGGGATCCTCTGCCTCTGGATATGCTGTCAGATTCAGGTTCTTCTTCCAGCGAGACTGAAAGTGATGCAGCATAAGTGCCTTGGTATAAGTGGAAATTAGAGCAGACCTATTCATATCACATGGGAAGGGCAGCTGAGTTCAGCTCAGAATGCAGTACAGAACTGTTAGAAAAAAATTCCTAGCAAACCCTATAGTACAGGTGGATTTAGACAAACAGTGTCCAGTGACCCTCCAACTAAGGCAAAGATATGACTCTTCATACAGATATTGATGTAAAGAGGGTAAGGCAGACAGTACAGCCCACCTGCCTGTCAGGGCAGCAGGCAAGCTCACTGAGTGCAAGAAGGACCATCAGGAGTAGGGTGGCAGACCTTTTAAATGAATTCACAATGATCCCAACAACATTAAGAGCTGTTTCAACCCCTCAGCTGCTCACTACATAATGAGGAAAGGAACAAAAGCACCAGTGAATTTGGAAAGCACCCAAAGCCCAAAGAGATGCATTTTGAGCTGGCACTTGCCCAAATGTGAGACACAGCGAGTGGGGTACAGTGGGATGGCAGTGGGGTTGAATAAAGACATGTAAAATGAGGACTCCTTTTCTGATGACATGCCGATGAGTTTCATTTTCTTGAAGGTACAGCTTTCCAAGGTCTATGATGCTCTTTTAGGCTATATCTTCTTACAGCTGTTTCTTTTTCCTTCTGCCTCTCATGCAGTCATCAGATGAAAGCATAGTTGCCGCGAGCTTGAAAGCAAAGCTTCCCTTGCCTTAAAAGTACTTCTTCTCACTCCTTTTTGCAAAGCTTTGAATCACTGCGACAAGCAAAACTGCTAACCTTAACTCTCCTCCTTCTAATTAGGCAACAGCATTAAAACTCTTTATTAATGCCACCCCTCCTGGGTAGTTGCAGATATATATATTTTCGCAGTGTAATTGCTTTCTGGCCCTCATTTTAATTAGAGTCAGGGGGGCTATGGGATTCCACCACCTTTATTTCCCACTGGCTCATTGTGCCTACAATGCAAATTTAGTAATGGGGAGCTACTTTCCAGATCTGCATGTGAAAAAATGTGCAAGAAGGGGAAAAACAGAACCCAGCAGTGTGGCTTTCTCCCTGACAAATTCCTCTTATATCTCAGCAAAGTCTCTCAGTCTGGCTCCTTCATTCACTGGGATTCCTGCTTTCTGACTTCTGTCAAATGCAGAGCAGCTTCTGACTACACTAACCAGGAGTTTAAAGATCACCTGAAGCTAAGCTTAAATGTTAGTTACGGTTACAATTGCTTTGCAGAGATGACACTCAGTTTTCTGGGTCCTTAGATGTCTCAGGCAAGGTGTGGAGAGAGGGGTAATGCTGTGGCAGAAGGAAAATGCAGTACAAAACTTTGCAGCCCCAAATATGAAAGGAACTGCTTCTTGCAGCTGAGATTTTGCCATCTTTATCTTTAGAAAAATGTTTTCATTTTACTAAAGTTCATATTTCCCTGGGAAGAGATCCTTTTTGAAAAGACTAAAGAAACCATTTACCAGAAGAAAACATTTTTGTCAAGGAAAGTCTTTCAAACCAATAGGTTGAATGGAGACCCGGATCATACTGAATTACACAAAAAACAGGAGAACTGCTTGAGAATGTAAGTTTTTGAGATATGTACTTCAGCTGGATATTTTAAATGAAATGAATAGTAGTGAAATGGTAACAATATTGTTATTATTGGTCTTCAGAGTTAATATATGCTAAGGTGGATGAAGTAATTCATCCAAGCTATTGTTTCAAACACTGACTGCAGACCCTTCTGCTCCATATAACGTTCCAATTAATGTTTTCTAAATTATAGTAACAATCATAAAGATTAGAAACTATAATTACTCAGAGGTGTGCAGATATGACAGTATGAAAAGAAATTCTGTCTCTTATTCCAACATTTTAAAATAAAGTTTTGTTCAGTTCTTTCTTTATTAAAGCAGAAATAACTTCATAAAACTGCAGGAGTATAACTGTATTTTTTTTTTGTAGGTTTAAAATATATATATATATCATAGTTTTGACATTTTTTAATAATTCTGCTAGAACTTCATCCTTCAATCTTCTGTATTTCCTTTCTTGGAAAGCCTAGGTACCAGAGCACAGTTTCATGATAACCTAAAAATCCCCAGTGCCAGATACACAGCTACATGAGGCTCTGCACCTGAGCATCATTTGGTGGAAATCACAGAGCTAATGTGTTGCTTCTTTCAGAGTTCCTGATAAAAGGCTGATTACTGTTGCCAGCTCCCATGCACAGTTGGGTGTTTCTAGAGAGGACAGTTTCTCTTCATCACGTCTGCCTAATTAGGCTGATTGGTTCACAGCACCAAGCCAACCTGATTGAGAGACGTGCTTGGCTCAATGTCCTGATTTCTAACCGGTTTTGCTTTGTGTTAAATGAAACTTTGCTGAGCCCCCCACCCCCCCACAAACTGCTTTTCCAGCTAGAAGTGAGGCTGCATGGCCAATGTAATGCTGAAGAAGTAAAAACTGTCTTGCTGACGTGCGGTGGGTAAGCTACAATACAAATATCCTGAGGTTGTAATTCTACACTATGGCTGCATTGAGATTAAAAAAAAAAAAAAAAAAAAAAAAGCTGGTTATGTTGCAGATTACAGGCTTGAAAGACTCACAAAACAGTGATCAGTATACAGAAATAAGGGCATGCTTGTTTATGTAAAAGTTTGTCATTTAAAGGTTGTTTGGCCATCCCAAAGTGTCTTAAATCTGCCTAGTAGAGGGCATGACTATGAAAACAGTGCTTCTTTCAGAGACTGACTGACAGAATAGCATGTAATTCTGCATCCCAGTCCTTGCAGACCTCTCATAATCCCACTCAGTTCCCTTCTAGGGACTGAAACATTTGCTTAGGATCACTGACCCTAGAAGTACAGCTTCCAGTGTTGCATAAGTCATAGTTTTTGTAGTAGCATCAGCATGAAAGTTTGTGAAGAGGCTGTACTTGTCAAGTTATACTAAAGCAGAGAAACAGGATAGGGTTGTGACTGGGATGAGCTGTCTGACTAACAGGCTGCAAAATTGAGAGGGAAGCTGAGGAAAGTGTTTTACCATGTGAAACGCAATTCAGACGTAAGCTTGTTTTTTAAATCCCAAATTCTGAACTGTTAAATCAGTAAAGTTTATTCGCTCTGTAGTGGCGGTTCAGGAGCTAATTCTCTGTTAGATGTAATTCTTGAAACCAAAATAATTAGTAGAGCATGTCATGCCCAGGAAAGTATTTGTAGCATTCATATGTATATGTCTGGATTTTGAATGTTCTACTAAATGTGGAAGTGCACTACTCACAAAGAAAATATAACTCTTACATTGCAGCCTTTAAATTATCTACTGACTTTGACAAGCAGCCAAATGGAATTTCTGCAAAAGCACTGAATTAAGAGTGGACAAATGTTCTTTTTGTTGACCTTTGTAAGAGAAATGGTCACAAGTGTCTGGAAACCTAAAAGTTGTCATGTGTGCTACTTCATTCAAGTTCTGTAAGGCTAAGGTACAGTTAATGTCAAGCATATCAAAGTTTGCAGAAATCACTTGCATCTAAAATAGATGAAGCATCTGACAGATCTACATCAAAATCACAGGCGCATTCTGAAGTTTCATTAGATTGCATGTGAGCGTGTTCTATAACTGGATATTTTCCTGTGAAAATTTTGAGTGCTGCCATTAGCTTTGAAAGCATTGTGGTGAATTCCAACATCCATGTACCTGACCCATTGAAACTAAATCCAAACTCCATGTTCCAAACAAGAAATTCTTAATGATAAATGAAGGAAAAAGAGCAGAACAGTAAAGGATTTAAATACATATATACCAAGTTGTACCCTTCTGGAAATCAAGGAGTTCGTACCACTGCAGCACAGCACTCACAGGTTTCAAAGGCTTTGGCCATGTCATAAATGACAAACTCTGGAGGAGTTTGTCTGAAGAGAGGAGAAATTATGCACAACTATTCTCATGAAAGATCGAAGTACATCCTGGATGAGAGAGAGTAGTTTATACTAGTCTAAGAGTAGGGGAATTAAGGAATTGATTTCATGGTTCAATAACTAGATATAGATATCAGTCTTTAGAACTGCCTAAAGTCTTCATGCCAACATGATTAAAGCACTAGAACTGAAAAGCTGGGTGCAGGAATGGCTCAGCAGTCACTGATAGGATACTTTTCATTGTTGATTTAGCTCCAAGGAGTAAACAAAGAAAATATTCCTCTTCCATTTGAATGGCAGACTTTCATGCTAGCATTGAACCAAAGTGGCTAGTGAGCCTGTATCAGATAAGCACTGATTTTTGAGAAACTGTGAGCAGTTATTCCTCTGGAGTCATTAGGGAAATACAGCCAAGAAGACAGCAAATCAGTGCCCAAACCCTGTCTTTCTCTCCAGCACATTGTGAAACTTGCCTGCAGCCCATTCCCAAATCCACACTGTGTGAACACAGGCACACAAGTTTTGTGTGGACAAATCACTATATAACTCCATCTGGGAAAGAAGGGAAGATTCTCGGGCCACAGTTCAAATGGGCATGCTCTGATATGTTCGTATCTGTTCCCCAAAAGCCTTCTCATTAGTGATTTCCCATCAGGTCTGAAGTGGGTCTTTAATTAAGGCCAAGATACTAGAATTACTCTAACTGAGCAGCAGCAGCTCACCTCCACCACGTTGGTTAAACCTATCTAGCTGGTTACAACACTGCCTCATCTGACAAGCATTGCATTTCTACATCTGCCAGTAAATCCTGATAGAAATTAGTGTGTAGTGATAGTCTTACAATAAAAAATAATTTATTAAATTTTTTGGGGGGCTCTGACAAACTGTTTGTTAGATCAGTCCCCTGATATCAAAGCTCGCCCTGTGGGGAATATATAAACCATTTACATGTCCAGGAGCAATAGTGGAATATGAGATGATAACTACGGTTACTACTTAAAGTAGAAAATCCTTGTTTCTTGAACTAACATTTAACATTTGAAGGAAATTAGAACCCCTGAGGCAGAAACAGGGACATGGCTTTTAAACTGTGTTGAAACGTACTGGAATAGTTACATGTCTTTGTAAGAAAGATTATACAGAAATAAAAAACATAAAATGGGAAAGAGTGTGCTAAAAACAGGAATTGTCCTTTTTGGGTAGGAATGTCTGACAGCTAAGACAAATTGGTCCGGTTTTGTCGTTTAAAATAGTAACTGATATTTTGTCAAGTTGCTCCCTCATGGGTAGACTCTTACAAAATGAGAGCAATGATTCCATTAACTTGTGTCTCTTCTGTGGTCCCAGGTGGCACAGTTAATATAGTTTCTGTAATGCCAAGTTAATACTTATTCTTCTTTTTTCTGCGTTCTTCTGTAAATTTGCCCTCAGCTCATATTATACCCTCTGGTAGTAGAGAAGTTGAAGGTTGAGAATGGAGGCTTTAGGCTTGATCTAAAAACAAGATTTAAGAATCGCTAAAATGTAGCTTCCAAATGTGTCTTCAGATGCAACTTGAGTTTCCAGTTTCCCTTCTTTCTGTGATCTTTCATTTCATGTCTAATGCTACTTCATTTCTTTTGATACCCATTTGTGAAAATAACCTAGATCCCTAAAGTCCATAATTCAGTACGATCAGGTGGTGCAAGAAGGAGTTAAAGATTTGAAAGATACATATCCAGGACTCTCTCCTTTTTTGTCATACCACTTGGATAGCTAGAGTAATGAATAAAGAGGTTAAAGTATAGTTAAAATTGATGCTGATCTCTCAAGTTTGGATTGTCATAAGTGAACACTTCAGGGAAGTCTGGCTGTATTCCATTTTTTTCAGCATTCTACTCTTTTAGGAATTTTAATTTTTTCTTGGATAATTAAATCTCTGACAGTAGATGCATGTAATTAACAGGGAAGACGATTTGCATGCTGACTATAATAGCACTGACTTATCTGTTTGCCACATAACTGCTATGGCCTGGTTTTTCAGTATTGTTTTATTCCCACAGATATCACCAGACATCCTTATCCAGAACCATCTGTATTTGACTGCAAGGATGAAATCTTCAAATTATTTATTAATTTCACTGGACTGAGAATTTTGCATGCATCATAGAATTCTCTTTTATGACAGTTCTCTTTAAAAATTTTTAGTCTTTTCGTAGTTGAACATGAACATCTTCCTCTTTTCAGTAGTATAATAGAGCTGAAATTTTATGTAAAAAATATGTTTCTCAGGGAAGATGGTTTTTAGAATTGGCACAGAGGCTTTTACTGTAATTCTCAAAATGTACCTCCCTAGGTGGGAAGAAGACGTGTTCACTTTAAAGTAAAATTAGCTTTATCTATCTTTGGTTAACCAAAGTTCAGTTCCCTGGTGTCATTCACATCTTTTGGAAAATTGCCCCCAAGTCTTTTTTGATAGCCCATTTACCATCTGCTAAGCAAACAACATCTAACAATAAAGGGTTGGGAAAAACACTTATAGCTGTTTTGTTATAATGCATTTTATGCTACTTACAACTTCCTTCTTACATTTAGGTCAGATAAAATTTAGGTTCATTGGACTAAAGCTTTCAATCATGACATTTCAAGGTGTAAGGATATGAATGTAAGATGGGTGAAGTATGCACCAGATTATACGTATTTTTTTTTGAGTATAGGGTCCAGGCGTAATTTCTAGGTGTTTAATACTGAAAGAAATAGTAACAAGCAAAACAGATCTAAATCTATTTGGGCAAAAATGGAGGTAGGAATTGGAGCTAGCTGCTTGCTTTTGGTCCAGCTGTTCCGTCTTTGTCAATGTGTCTTTTACATCTCTGGAAGAAAATAATCACACCTATGATGATTTGAGTGGTGTTTCAGCTGAGATATGGAGAAAAGGCTTTTCAGACATATTAACAAGTACCCTTATATATCCACTGGCAGTAATGGGATTAAAAAATACCCCTCAAAAAGTCAAAACCTTTGCCAACTATTTGCAGTTAAAATACATCATTCACAGTTCCGGATATACTTTGCTTTTCTGTGTGGAATATAAAAATAGATTTGCTACACAAAGCTCTTGTTAGGGGGTCGCACAAATACACAGCAGCCATTTTCCCCTAAACTGGATCATTCTCTATGCTTTTTCTTTTGATGTATGTAGTCCTTGGTGCAGTGATCTTTCCTCATCTTTCCTGAGCATTACTTATCACTCAGTGCAGTGGGCTAAGTACGCTGCATGTGAACACAAATTGAAAAATTTAATGTTTAGCTACTGTTTCCTTACTTTGATGTCTTTGATTAAGATTTCAGTCTTGAAGATGTAACTCTGTGTTTATTTTTGTTTTTTAAAATGCTTTTATACCTCAGATTCTAGTGGTTGGTGCAGAAAAGCAGAATTTTGTATAGCATTAACAAAATGGGAGTGCAAGTGAGAGGAAAAAAATAAAGGAAAATTTTTATGACAAAATCTTTCAACACAGCTGAATGTTGCACAGGTTAAATTTACAGTGCTCCTGGGACTGACCAGGCTCACATGCACTTTTCAGCATGATTATTTGTTTGTTTTAATATGGTACCAGAAAGAAAATAAAGCTGGCTCCTAGGTGTTGTACAAATGAAAAATGGAAGCACAATATTGAACCTGAAGAGCTCACTATTTAGGCATAAATTTTGTGTGTTTGCAAAAGTTTTTATCTGATTACTGGTCACATCCACTTGAAAACAAAAAGCTCTTCTGTTGTATTGTGCCTTAAATACTAGTACTTTCCTTTTCATGTTTCTTATGAATCAGAACTCTTTTCTGAGTGAAGTTATATCTTCATAGTGTCTGCAACTTCTTGGGTGTTCTGATTATGTGTACTACGACATCCTCAGGATTTTCTTCTCTTTGAAATCCCAGAAGAACACCCCAGTTGGAACAATCCCTTATATTATTTGATGAAGGGTATTCCTCCTGCTGCTTTCTTTAACTGTTGATCTCCCAAATTTATAAAAGTCTGGACATTTATTCTGAGTTGGTAATTTTTCTTTTAGATAAATTAAAGCATCCCAAATTTCAGCCCTTTCTGGGAATTTGGAATAACTTGCTTTTCCTCCAGATTTCAGCTATCATGGTGCTCAAGTTTTTTCTATCCTCATGGTCCAGTAAAAAAAAATAATATATTAAGACACAGAAGTAATATGGACTACAAAATTAAAAAGGAATTTTAAACAATTATACAGAGCCGTATTAGCTAAACTGTCAGCTATGTAACTTTAAGGGTCTGAAAACTCTTGCTGAAATTAATTTTACCAATTATATGAATAAATCTACAACATAATTTGGTACCTTGTTTGCTTAAAGTCTGAAACTACTAAGCTCAATTATTAAATATTTGAATTTGGGATAATATATTCCACAGAAAGAGCAGAAGTACAGGTCTTCACTAGATCTGGTGTGCAATCCCCTTCTGCCTGAACAGCCACACTGTGACATCAGAATTACATGTATGGTGTGGTGTTACCGCAGGCACTACGACTGAAAAAAGAAAAACATTACGGTTGTGTTGCTTCTTTTTTCTTAAATCTATTGAAGAAATTGAAATAATTGAGAATGTGGATTATGCCCTTTTTTTTTTTTTTCTTTTAATTATTATTTTATTTCTCTTCTTTCATGCTGTTTGTTCTAAAAATCTTGACTATCTTCCCTAGTGAAATTGTTTGCTCTTGCAGCTGGGCTTGACCCCTTTGGATAATGAGGCAGTGATACGTACTTATAAAAGGAGCAGTGACTCAGAAGTGCTCTGTGTAGAGATTACAAATGGCAGCAAGTGATCATATACTTTCCTATTGCTTCAAGCAACAAAATATAATGATTTTATGTACTGGAACGCTTGAAGAAAATGGATGGCATTTCAATGGGGAGATTTAGATGGAAAGATTCTCAACTAAAATGCTCAGTAGTTTTATCACTGCTTCTAGACATGATAGCAAGACCTAATTTTTACCTACTTAAATTGACCTTTCTCAGTCCTTTTAAAAGATACTTATTATATTTGATAGAATCAGAACAGTGATAGATAGGAAGACAAGCCTACCTTCCTACAACCATTTTGCACTAGATTAAGACTTTTAGTTACTTTAAAATCAAATAATATTAAACATTACAGATAACCTCTTGCAGTATTTTAAGGTTTACCCTAAGTTTTTGCTCTACCTAAATTTAACTTCAGGTTTTTATTTAGAACTGGTAACAACATAGAGAGAGCACAGACCATTTTCCACCAGTATCTTTCAAGTTTTGCATCTTACTAATATTCAAGAAACAAAGCCAATATCTGGTCTGTAAGATATTCACCTGTCCATTCAATTCATAGCAGGCTGAATGTTTTCTTTACTCTTGTTCAAGAGCGGTAATAGATCATTATAATAACTTACGTAATAGTAGGCAGCCCTCATCATACACACTGCTATTCCATTTGACACATGCACTAATCTGACAGAACAAAATGTTAATCTTGATAATGATAATTTCTGATGTTTCCGTGAAATCTCTCATCCTACCAAATCCAAAGGCTATTAAAGATTTGCTGTGCTCAACTGAGTTGTGCCACACTGTAGAAAAGCCCTGCTTTTCTGATAAAGGTCAATGGTACACTAAGAAATCCTTTTTTCTTTCTGTGCAAATTATGATAACACAACTGTGTTGACAGAGAAGTTCATTTTGCATTCAGTGTGCATGTTTGAGCCTAAATATTGCAATGACAGGCACACTCTAACTACCTAAGACAGGAAATACTGTGCATGCACAGCCTTTTAAAAATTGGTGCATAGTCATAAAATATCTGTATGAACAAAAAAGAAAATTAAAAAAAAAGCATATACATATCCTTGCATTTTCACTAACTGTGCTGGGAGTGGATGCCAGTTCTTGTGTTAGATTATATTTACAATTTAAGCAAAACATTGCTCTAAATGCATTTTCACTGGCATTAGATAAGAAATAGCTCATTATGATGCACTACTGAATTCCAGAGTGATGGAGAAAAACAGGTACCTAAAACAAATCCAGCAAAGCCCTGCAAGCTGTAGTATTCATGACTGGAAAGGATAACAACACGACAAGGGAATTTCAAGGAGAATTCAGGTTAGGGAAGGTTAAGAAAAGAAAACTGACTGAAAGTTCCCTTCTTTCAAAAGTCATTCAGAAAAAAAAAATAACCCCACGATCCAGGGTGTTGACTCTGTGAGAAATTCCTCCCACTCCACCCTGGAAATGGCTGAGAAAAGAAGTAAATAAAGTTGATCGGGGTGATAGAAGACTCTTCAAAGTTGTACTGAGAGCTATCAAAGGAATCCTACTTTCCATAAAGCCTTTCATTCTGGGGAACAGAAGTGAGGTTCAAGCAGTATCCGGAACGAGTGGGTGAGGTTATTACATTAGTTATCATAACTTTGCTATTTCTCTAAATATTTGGAGCACAGATACTCTGAAAGGATTTAGTAGGTTGTGCTTGTATAGATGAATCACCATCACAGCCACTCACTGAACTGGGTCAGGGCATTCTCACTACAGTCATATTGGACTGTGTCAGTAAATGGCTATTTAATGCCATGAATTTCTAGGAGCATCTGCGAGTTGCAGAAAGTAGTGCTACTGATTCCATGGGTCTCTTTTTTTATCACATTCCTATAAAAAGAGAGAAGGAATTGCATTGCTAGCAGAGATGTAAAATCAGGTCGGGACTGTCGCTAGTTATTTAAAGGTATTGCAAAGCTTTTTGTAAGGCTGAACATATTACATACTGTATCTTGGCTAAACTCCATGTTTTGTAATTACATCCTCATCTCAGACAACTTTTGTTGTCACAAGAGGATGCCGCTTTCTTCGTTTTCCTGAGCTAGATGTCTGGTAGCAGTATTTTAATCTCGAGATGGCTCTGAAAGATAAATTCAAGTTGCCCAAGATGCAGCTTGGTTTCTGCATCATTCCCTGTAGCATTGCAGTGTGTGGACGGAAGACAGGTTTTGAAATTTATGTTCAGACAGAGGTCCCATTTTTCTCTGTGCTTAGGTACAAGTACAAATCTGTTGGTTTGGCTTCCTTCTCCATTACTCCCTCGATACAGTATAATTGCTCCCAGGAGCAATGGGGGGCTTACTACTTTAACTCAGAAACATATTTTGAGATCATTTTAGTCAAAATGCAAGTCATCACTATCCCGTTAGCACTTGGAATGCTTTCAGAGCATTGACTTGCTTTTGCTTCCAATTTGATGAGCTGGTGACTACAGCCCTTGGATGGCATTTTCATGAGCAAAATCCTGAGAGAGGTAGTTGTGGTTGTTACCATGTTAGCCACCTGATGAACTGCCAAGGTTGTATTGATAGCAAACAAGAGGTATCTCACTATAAACAAAACAACAACAAAAACAGCCTCTTTCTGCTATTTTACCACTGTTTTCACTGTGGGTACAATGTGTTCTGGCAGAGCAGTGCCCACAAGCCTGATGACTGGAAATGCAGGCAAATTCTCCACTAGTGTAATGATCTGTAATGGTCTTTGCCAGCTGGTAGCCAGCTGTGGGCAATAGTGAATACCTGAGAGAGAGTTCAGCCTAGAGAAGACATCCACGACTGTCTGGCCAGATGCACCATGCCAAAAGTAAAATTCCCATCATGAAAAGCAATAGAGAAATAGCCTGTTGCCAATTTCCACAAAGACAGAATTGGATTGAATAAGAATTGAAGCTGCTGTTTCTCACCTGGAACACTCACAAATTGAACAGAGGGACTGAGAGAGAGGCTGATTAAGTTGCACTTCAAGTGCCAGAAATACAACCTTATTCTGTGGCTAATGATTTTCTGAGGCACACAGTCTGCAGCCAGTTGGATGTTGGACTTTCAATAAACTTCAATCCTCTTTCCTCTGAGAGCTCTGCTTTGGTGGCAGACCTCCTGTTTCCTCCTAATTCCTGTACTGCTTTGTACATTGCTAGGGAGAGATACACAGTGGTTTAAAAGTGCCGTTTTTTAATAGCATCACCTCTGTAACCACCTTTATAGTGTTTTTGCTCAGGACTGTGAGATGGTTTATGCATCAGGCAGTGAATAATGACATGTATATTCATTATTTGCTGAATAATGAATACTTATCCTTTTTTTTATTCTCATTTTTCTCTAGGAATAAAATGGGGTGTCCAAGTGCATATAACATCTGTGTTAAATATATATATACACATATATATGTAAGTGCTGATTTCATAACTTTTCTCTCAGTGAAATACAGCTGTGTTTGTGTACCCTTCCTGCAGAAAGGTGAAGGTGCCTAAATATGTTAGAGGAAGAAGATGAAGGAACGTGATATGGGCCAGAACATCTATATCAACTTAACCTTGCCACTGTGGAACTTGAGAGCAGGTAAGACTTGGCAGTACAACAGTGTTTATTGATAATCAGAGTATGTATTCCTGTGCTGCGAGCTTCTAGGGTGCCTCAGTGGAGAACAGCTGGATCTCCAGCATCAAATCATGTGCTCTGCATCACACCCCCAACACCCTCATGTGTGTGCCTGGGCACATGAGAGAGGGTGAGGCATAGCACCCACGTCTTCAGCCTTGCTCTGCCCAGCAGGAGAATGCTTGGTGGTGACTCCAGGGAGCATCTAAGCACCTTCGCAGAGTACAACAACTTCAGCTGGGGGTGGAGAATTCTTTCTCATGTTTTATTCATCCAAATTTCCTCTCCCCACTCCAGAAATCTACACTCATCTCTTCACGAGAAAATCTGTTCAATTTCCTCTCAATTAGAGCCATGCTGCAGTGCTCACATTTCCAATGAGTACCTTCACTCAGAGACTGATCGGCACTAATCACAGGTCCAACTTCTCAAGAGTGAAGCGTGGGAGAGAGAGGGAGATGTCAGCTCATCTAATTTGATCAGTCTGTTTTGTTATACCGAATATTTGATTTTCAATACCCAGCTCTTGTGGAAGGAAATAAAACTGTAAGTAATACAGCTTCCTTCCCTTTTTTGCTTTTTTGGTAAGATTTTAGGTTTGACTCATCTTTCCCAGGCTAATTGTCAAGAAACTGACAGATCACTCATGGTTGACAAGTGAGTAATTGGGAGAAGAGAGGGAGTGCAGCAGGTGTCAGTACTAATTTGGTAAAACAAACGGGGGAAAAAAAAGGAGTAGAGAGTGGTATGATAGTCACTTTCACAGTCATGACGCTACAAGCACTTCATACAAAATGTGTGCAGGATTTTACTATGCTTAGAGCATTAACTATTAACTAGCCACTCCAGACGCACTTAGGAGTTGGCCTATAGTTCACTACAAGAAGATGCTTTCGAGTCTCTAAACAGGAAAGACTGTTCACAGCACTGCTGAAGAAAGGGATGAAAAATAGCTTCATGATTTTCACCTATCCCACTATTGGGCAGAGCAGTCCCTCCGTGGGCAGATCTTGTGCCTTTGCCCTGATGAGCTGCACTAGGCTTGATCATCAGGAAGGTTAGCACTGTCAGAGACGGAGCCTTCAATTGCTGTCAAGACCTCTGTTGTCCACAGCTGCCCTAATTCTCCCAGACTGAGACTTTGCCCAGTCCTTCGTCGCTGCTAGGACCTAAATCTCACTTACTGAATGGAAGAAGGGAGTTTTGTGCCTGGAGAATTGCTCTGGCTCTGAAGAGAACAGCCACAGATTTGGCTGTGTTTTAGATATCAAACCCCTGGAAATCAATTCTCTCACTTATCTACCAAATCTGCTCCTCTGAGCTCTGTTTTCTTGCTTCAATATCAGATGTCACTGAAAGTGCCTCAACACCAACTGATGCTCTTGTTTTGATCCCTGTAATGGTGTTCGCAACTGTAGGCCAAATAATGGATTCTGCCAGCAGACTCCTAAGACACACTTTTGCTCTAAAGTGGTGGTACAAATAGCATTGCAGCATTTCATGTTTATTGTCTGCTAAAGATTTCACTATCTAATATGCTCTATTTCAAAGAAAAAAATGCTTTTTTTTTTTCTTTTTATTCTTTAACTGCTGGTACTGGAAATTCACCGGAGATTCAGAGATAAGTATAGTTTTTTCCAGATTTCAGCATAGTAAAAAGAATATTGAGGCTGCAGGGCACTTTCTGCTCTGGCTTTCATCTGTGCAACCCCTAGTGTCTTGAAAATCTGCTTTGCTTTCACCCACAGATCATTTGGGGTAGAGCAGGTCCTACAGGGCAGCCCCAGGTAGCAAGCATGTTTCTAAGGGTTAGGACCAAAGTGAATCTGGCACCCTCTCTTGAGCTCTTTTCTGTCTCAGAAGTCAGCACATCACCTCCAAACACCTTTACATGTACCTCCAGGAAAAAACAAGATTTTTTTTCTTCTTCCTTTAAGGGATGTAAGTGCTGATAACTGGAAATACACTGGTGTTGCTTCTATTCTTTTTTCTTCCACTGAAATACTGACACATCTCCCCACGCCGTATGGAGCGTATCCCACCCCGCAAAGCATGCATGTGTCGGGGGAGCGCATCCATTCAACCTTTCCCCACGCAGACCTGAAGCCAGCAGGGAGGAGAGTATACAGGTACCTCTGCAGCTGATTTACACCAGAGGCGAGTGCTGAGCCTGCCAGCAAAGTCATGCCGTCCTTCTGCCAGGGCTACCGCAGCCACGAGAGTGACTTTGGGCACTGCGTCCTTGGGAGAGACGGCGCCTGGGGATGCCGGCAGCTTTCCCACTGCAACCCAACTGAGCGTTATTACTATGACAACCTGCAGGTACGGATCTGCGCAGTGCCGGGAGCTCCGGCAAACCCTGATTGCATGTGCACGGCTCAGAGCCGGGGTCCCCTGCCTGGGAGGGGGGTAAAAATCACTCAGAGCCACAGGTGCCCCTCCCTGGCTCTGTCCTGTTGCTTTGGGGTGTAAGGCAGGGTGGGTGTTTAAGAGACAGCAGCAGCTAGGATTTTTAATAATCTCCTCTCGGACAAAGTAAGGAGAGTGTTGCTTTTCCCACGGAGTCCTTCTCCAGGAAATCACCAGACCTAGAAGAACATAAAGCTGCCCTTCAAACTCTGCCTTCCTCAGCCTGATTAAAAGGTAAAACGCTCCCAAACCTCATGCACGCTGCATGCCTCTGTGCGTGTGCGTGTATGCACGCATTACTTTCTTACACTACTATGACAGCACATGGCTCCCAAAAGCTATTCACGGCATTAGAAATACAACTCCTCCCTCCAGTGCCCTGTGTGCGTGTGGCTGGGGCTTTCTGCTTTGCCTCACTCCCAGCTGATCGCGGGCTGATGGTCACGACTCTGCTCCTCACCTCCGGGCTTCACGAGGAGGAGAAAAGGATCGGGGAAAACGGAGAAGCAGGCACACAACTGCCCTACGGAGCCGTGGGTAACTTGCTCCCCGAGCAGCAGAACCACATAGGGGAGGGGAGGGAGGAGGGAGGAAAGAAGGGGAGGAGGAGGAGAAGGAAAAAAAAAAAAAAAAAGATGAAAAAGAAAATCCAGAGAATTCTAGTCCTGCAAATGTACTGAAACTGAGTGGTCAGAGTTCATTTGCTCGAGAAGAGCAGAGAAGAAAGAGGACCTTAAATGAGAAAAAGCAAGAAAGGTCTGTAGCCCTTTTTCCTGATACTAGCAGTGTTTGAGAGGGAGAATGATTCCTCCGAGCAGCATGACTGAAGTCAGCGTGGACAGTGTGGAGAAAGAGAATGAAGTGGAGAGCACAGAGCAGCCCCCATCTCCAGCATCAACCACCAGCCAGGAATCTAAGGTACTTACATCTCTGTTGTTTTTTTTTCTTTTATTTCTTTTATTTCTTCTTTTTTTTTTTCCTTAATTGAAATGATAAAAGAATCCCCTCCTTTGTTTTGGAAAAAAGGAAGAAAAAGAAAAAAAGATATGTTGCTGTGATTTGTGTTTGAAGCTCTGTGGCAGGATCAGCAGTGGAGTGCTGTGAGCCACCTCCGATTGCAGTGCCTGCTCTGACATTCCTACTTCTGAATTCTCCCTGTCACCCTGGAGGCTCAGGGGTCTGAACTGGGGAGCACTTGCCCTTCGAGATGATTATGTTTGGGCAATTTGGTTTACTTTGTTACCTCCTTATTACTCTAGGGACCTGGAGGAAGAATGGGGGTCAGGGAGGGGATCATTGCCAACAGGTGATTTTAGCTATTTTCACATCAAGCATCTGACCACTTACAGTTTTTGTTTGTGGCTGGAATTATTTATTTTCTCATGTGTCCAGAGAGGATAATTTTGGTGGAAGACTTTAGATGTTCCACTTGCCTCACCTACTCTAGCAGAGCCATCAGTGAACTTTCACTATTTAATGAGCCAGTAGTTGAAATGGGATATAAGTGACAGCTTTGGCACAAGAATCCTTATGTACACTACCCAGAAAAGGATTTTTTTCCCAGCCTTTTATTTATTGATTACTAAATGTGGTTCAGTTTACCTTACTGAAAACCAGCATCCAGCTCAAATGGCACAACCCCTAAATTTTTAATTGACTAGTACATAAAAAGTTTTTCTGCCTGACAGTATATGACTTGGAAGATTGAGCGGTGACAGGAGGAATGTAGTATCCTTAGATAATGAATGTTCTCTGCAGCTTTCTTGGATAATGTGATTTTACTGATCCTCTGCTACTTACTTATGACTGATATCATGATAGCACATGCCAAATCTTTCTTTAGACTTCCACAGTGATGCTGTGTGCTGGGTAAACGTATGAAAATAGGGAGGTCCTCATCACTTGGAGCTTACAGCTGGGTAGAGCTTTAGAAAATACCATGTGAGCAGAACAGCTGCCTGACTGGGAAGGTCCATGTTGGCCTGAGTCTAAAGGCACTGGCTGTCTGGTATAGTGTATGAAAGCTGCTATGTTAGTCTGCAGTTAAAACTAGGTTTCCAGAGTGCAAGTCACAAGAGTCTGTGTGGGTTGAATTCTGACATAGGCTTTGGGATTTTTTAAAAATGATGTACTCTAAGAAGGAGAACTAAGGTATCCCCTATGTAAAACAACCACTGTAAATGAAAAGAGTATCACAGCAGCAGTATAATTCCCTGTTCACACTGTTCACTGTACACATTCAGCACTACTGGGACACTGCTGCAGTCTCCCTGCTGAGCAGGGGAAAAAGTAAATGGGTTGTTGGTTCAGCCCCAGATTCTAAAAGGATCCGGTTGATAGGTCCCTAAATCCTCCCACGGGGAGCCCTTCCCCAGAATGACTGAGCTGGTATTGGTCCAGTGAGGAGCTCAGCCCCACAGTGAGGTCCCAGGAGGAACTGGAGCCTTCACTGCACTGCCAGCACTAGGTCCTCACATGTACTGGACTGTTTGGATGGGGTGGGATGAGTGCTCCCTCTGCTTCCAACCACAGCCAAGCAAGTGGTTACAGAGCTAAGGTGCTGCTCACATGAGGGATTTTCCCACTTGGTCACAGAGCACTGTTTCCCAAAATGAACAGACAGGCAGGAATCCTAAACCAAGAGAAAGCAAAGTGCTGCATATAGGGATCCTTCTTGCTCCTTATGTATGCACTCAGAAGGATGACAACAGGAGTTAGACATATCTAGCCAGTGAAAAGACTACTAAGCAGTTTCTAATCAAACATTACCATCATCAATTTTTCCAGTCTTGTGAGCATTAGAAGTGATGCACTGCAATAGGCAAAAGCCGTGACTGTGCAGTTGATGCCATCACTTGCATACAGATATTTTAAGTAAACGTGTAATCTGTGTATTCACGTTTTAGAACTGCAAATAAGATCAGAAAATGTACCACATTGTCATTTCAATAAATGGAGCCAAAAGAGCCTTCTGATCACTAGGTTAATAAGATTTTTTTGTCCTAGTAAACAGAAGGGTGGAAAAATTGTCAGTGGTTTAATGATTTTTTTATTAAGAGAGTTTATGTACTTCAGAAGCCAAAGACTCTGACAAAGGCATATGTCAGTGTGTGCCAATGGCCTGTGCATTATCTTTAATCCCGCAATATCCTCTGCCCGGGGTGCGGTCTTGTCAATCAAAGAGAGTTTAGCTTTCTTCAGGTACCCTCTGTTGACTAAGTTAACAAGTTCATGTCTTCTGCAGTTACTGCAGAACAGTTTGTGCAGGGTCTAATTACACCACAGTAGCTTGTTTCTGAGGTAAAACACTATTATGACTCCAAATATAGAAACGGAAACAACATGGATAATAGCAACCTTCAAAATGCATTTGAAAACATTTCAGTGGAATGACAATTTTGAAAAACTAATGTAGAGCTAATGAAGAAAGATTGCTTCCATTCTTTTGTAATCATAGACTGTGACACATAGTCCCTTACAGTAACGAAGTCCAGAAAAAGGGTTTTATCTAGCACGCTCCAGGCTATACTCAGAAGATGACACAGAGGAGATACTGCAACTCCTGATTAGCTTGAGTTTGAGAGGCAGAACTTTAGACTGTTAAAAAGTATGTAAAACTTGGAAGAATGACTTGAATGCACGCACCCTTGCCACAGGAAACCAGCTTGCTAGTAATAAATGCTAAAATTTACCACCACATTTTCCTAGGTAGATTAGGAGCATATTTACTGGTGAGCACGTGCAGTCACTGAAAGCTGGAAGGCCATCCTCTTTTGCATGTCTTCCTCATCATGAGCACCTTCACTCCAGAACTTCAGCAGAGCTGCTCAGAATGAGGAAATTCAAACGCTCTTTCAATTACACCACATTGCTTGGTCTCTACAAGCAAACCCATTGACATGTTCTAAGTAGTAAATGTTCTACTACTTTGTAATGTAGTAGATATAGTACTGTATGCTGTGAATATGTCTTTTGGACTGTGTGTCCTCACATACTTGACATGTAGTACTGCCATTGTAATGTCTTGTTAATACAACTTCAAACAGATATCCAAAGGCTAGTGAACACTGTAACTGGGTCATCCTGTAGCACTACATGTGCTGCTATTGTGCTAAATACCCTACAGCTTGAATGGCTTAAGAATGCTGGAAAGCTAATAATTAACTTATTGATCTGTTGACTCTTGAAAACATTTTCTTCGCATCTGAGTGTGACTTAAGTGGGTACTTGAAGTATATTAGGAGAATAACTTTATGAGTGTACCGTATATAGTTGCTAATTCTATTACATGCATCCGTTTGTAATCATGCCTTCTACCTGCTTAGATCCTTCACATCTGATTTCCAAAAAGGCAAATAGCCAATTTATGAAAGAATTTTCTATATTTTCAACTCAATGAGGGAGGAATTCATTAGCTAATGAATCCTAAGGAAGGATCTCTTCCTGTTGGTTAGAGACATACTACACACTTGTACAACTACTAATTTAGCAACAGAGGCAGAAATGTGGTGACAGCAATCAAACGATATTTCTGATGTCTCTATGTATAAAGGTACCTTGAATTTAGTAAAAAAAAAAAAAAAAAAAAAGCCTTAAATTTCGGCAGTGTGAGTCTAAAGAAAATACTGTCACATCTGACAACATTTCTATATGTTTTGGCATAATTGGCACATACCTCTTTTAGCTTTATCCTTTTTATATTTCACTTGCACATCTATATGAAGAGGAAAGAGACCATCTGCTGATTTCTGTCTAGGTTTGAGTCAAGTCATTATTGCTGTATTATGAATAATGGCTGGGGATGTTCATAGACAATGGAGTACATCTTATAAAATGTCTTTCCCATTTTAAAGTTTTAAGGGAGCTTGAGAATCTGTGATGTTTAAGCTAGTACCTGCACAGTTAGTCAGCACTGGTCTTCAGATTATTAGTGCGTTTTTTAAAGTATGTAAAACTTCTCAGATCCTTGCCTGTGCTCTAGAAGGGGTGTTAAGCCTTGACCCTTGTCACTGGAAGCAATCTCTCATGTAAAAGTTACTGATTTACAGATAGCAGTGAATATTTATGAAGGCCAAATATTCTTTCACAGCTTTGCCCATTTCCATCTACTTTTTTAAAAAGTTCAGGTGTAATTATGATGTACTGCAGTCAGGTATCTTTGGTTCAATCGCTTCACAGCAATAATTTCACTGGCCTACCTAATTACTTACTCTTGGGTCAGTTATGTAAGTTGAACAGCTGAAAATGGAAAAAAGAATAAAATAGAAACTCATCCTCTACATAAATATGACATTTGGAATATTTATTTTGCAAAATAAATGAGTTTCTCAGTTTGGCACTTCCACACACATACTATTCATTAGCCAGTACTCAGGGAAATGCATACTATTATATTTAAATTCAGAAATGTCATTTCAAGAGATGTATAACAATTGTTCAAACACTAGCTAACCTGCTATTTAGCGCATAAGTTGGAAGTTGTTGAAAAAAAGTAAACTGAGAAAATGGTTCAGCACTGAGGTTCAAGATGTTAATGTGCTTTGAGACAGTTGAATTTACTTTCTCCTGTCTGCTAGTCTAGTAGAGTAATATTGCTTGCATAAGATTTCTAAACCAGGTGTTAATATTAGTGAACTATCATTAGATAGTGAACAATGTAAACAGCTTGAAACTCTAGATTTTAATAGGATTGTGTGGGATTTAAATCATGTAGGATCTGTGCTATGCACTTCTGCAGAGATCTTCCCCATTTAAAGAGTTAATTCTTTATGAGGCTCTATAGATGGTTACTTGTCAATGAATATTTAAAAGAGGCAGGGAGTATGGTGTACAGTTAGTGTTTCACCCTCCACACTACTGCTAAATACCCAGCACATAAACTACTGCTGCAGTCTTCGAAGGAATACCAGAGCTTAAAAAAATTCTGTGGAAGGGTTCTCCTTAATCTTACCCATATGCCTCTGCATAAAATGGTGAGTACTACTGTGAAGTAAGACTAAGGGAAATAAATGTGCTTAAGTATTTTTAAGATGCTACTTTCTGTAGCAGATTAAGGAACTAGAGGATTTCCCTTACAGTAAGAAAGTAATGCTCTATCAATATTTTCTTGAGCAGAGTTCTTCTGTTTACATTTATTTTGATTTTTCTCTCTTTCTTACTCTTCCAATTAATACACTCTGCTATTCTTTTTGCTTTGAGATATATGTCAGATTATTTCTTAGGCGCATTGAGATATCTAAGGCAAAACAGAAATGTAACAGGTTTGTTCTCTTCTATCTGCACTTTCTACTTTGACAAAGTGAAGAAAATGTGTACTATCTTTCAGCAAGTAAAGATGACTTGAATCAAGTCTGGCATGGTAAAAAAAATTAAAAAAAAAAAATCAAAAAAAAAACAATTTACTCAAAGTGAAAATTTTCACTGAAACAAACAAAGTTGTTCTCTACCATCACAGCCTACTATCGTGTACTCTTTTTCTTAAAGTAATCCTCGGAATTTATTGCTACTCCTTTAGAAGGACTCTTTCAACACCTGGATGCTCTAATGGCTAAGGGATGCCCTCTGTTCTTTCTTTCCTTCTAATTGCAGCCTAACTTTATCTCTGAAAAGCTTGTGTGCCATTGTACTTTTGATAGTACTATTTTAGTTCAAACAGGTCTTCACCATTCTTAGTATGTGTGTCCGTTATTTGGGAGTACACTTCTATATTCCTCCTGAGCCTTTTATTTTCTAGACTAAACAGTCACGCTGATATAATATAAACTCGCAATTCTTCATCTCATTCTAATGGCAGATCTGTGAAACTGTTTCAGTTTTTAATTAACTTTCTTGAAAAACATTGATTGACTTTGTGCAAAGTATTCCACATGAGTTTTTGTACAATATTACTAATACATCATTAACTTGCCCAGAAACCCTGCTTCTTATGCAGGTTGTCCCTACATTCTGTTTGTGTTTAGAGCACACTCTTGTGTCTAGAGACACTCTTCAGTCAATCTGAAGTCATGATTCTGTTTCTATTAAAAGATTTCCGATTATTAGGATAGATCTGTCCATCTTCATCCGGAGTAATTTAGATCAGATCTCAAGAGCCTAAGCATGCATTTGCATTGTGCATCAGCATTGTATTTCTGTAACTCCATCACTCCTTCAGCATTTCAATAAGGAAATGGCCTTATGACACACCTGATCTTTGCATCACATTCAGTAATGAAAATACAGAAGCAAGATTGGCCCTAAAATGGTTGTTGTACTTTGAAGAACTCCACTAATGGTCTTCATTCAAGCTAGTACTTCTTTTAGCAGAAACCCTCATATACCGGACTCACTTTCCTTCACATCTTAAAATTCCTCTGCTACTTCCATTCTTTTATGTCTGGGCTAATAGTTCCTATTTGATAGCGCATTGAAACAGCCAGAATCTTCTTTGGCCTATCTAATTTTCTTTGCCTAGAAAATTTTTCATCTTGTCCAAGGTAACTAGTCTAGGACAATCTAGTTTTTTGTTGTTGTCAGTTGTGCTGTTGAAGTTAGATCTTCCCCCCCATCTTGAAATAGTTGTCTATTTTACTGTATCATTTCTGGCTTGATAAAATTTATTAAGAAAACTTGGTCCTAGACTTGCAAAGTTAAATTTTGTAATAGAGATTTTTCTTCTTTTCACCGCAGCAGGTATATTGAACTGCTTCTTTGATGTCACATCATCCCTTTCTGCAAACTCTTTCCTATTATTCCTCTTATTTTACCCAAAGATCATTGTTCTGGGAAGAAAGTGAGATGAAGCATTTGATAAATTCTGAGTCCACATTTTATCCCATCTTTGCTGTTCCATAGTCTGTTTCTTCTTTTCCATTCCCCAGTCTGCATCAATCCTTTGACATTTCCTTAAATACCTTTTTCAAGGATTCTCTCAGCTTTTCTTGGCAATTAACACGCTTAAACCTCAACAGCTCTGCTTAAAAGCTCAAATTTTATTTGCATACCAGTTTTCTTTTTTATTCCTTTTCATTCTCTTGCTACACTCCTCACCATTTTTTGTGGACTCTAATTTTTCCCATTTTCCTTTCTGAGAACTATTTTCAAGCAGTCTTCCAGGAACACACATCCACGAGATGTTTTTATTCCTTACTGTTTCATATTCCAGGTATTATTAACATATTTTCTTTGGAGAAATTCTACACCTCCTGCACGCCCAAGCACATCCAGGTATCTAATGGTTTCTATTTGATCTCCTTTTACAGTGAAGCATGTCTCTAACCTGATACATCATGGCTAACAAAGGTCAAGGCCATTCCATAACCTATGGCCATAGGGGCTCATCAACTCTCAGTACTTGCTGACAGCCTTCACTCATTAGTAGAAATATAGCAACCTGCTTACATAGCTATGCTGCTTTCTAGACCATGGCTAGGACCTTCATACTGCTTCTGATGAACATACTAGTTCAGGCAGACTATAGCTTGGGTCCTTTGGAGTCACACTCCAGGGTGTGATATGGTGTAAAATAAATCCTTAGGGAGCTGAGTGCTGAAGGCTTCAAATTTCTTTAAAAGAGTGTAACGCATCAAAGGCTATCCTTCTGAAGTCCCGAACTTTGCTTAGAAGTTCATTTTTCCCTACACAGTTTATTTAATTTAAATTGAAGTAAATCATAACCACTTGATTCCAAGCTATTGTTCCTTATAGTCCTATGGCCAGTATTTTTCTTGTTGCCTACCTGAGCTGTTACTGTATGCTCACGATGGGTAGAAGATTGCATTAATCTCATATTTGATATTTTTCCCCCATGTTTGTCAGGCAGAGGACTGAATTTTCAGTAATAAATGCATGAGTTGAATATGCTTGACATTATATTCAGTCCTGCGCAATTCGCAGTTGCTTCAATCAATTAATAATTGTGAGAGAGGGTGATTCCCAACTGCACAACGCTGCAAGTTCAATATGGATTTGCAGACAAGAGTCCTTTAGGTGAGTAACAGTGATTGCTTGAATGCTTTTCTTTTCTTGAGACATAATATACTTCATTTCTGAGTGCCATTTAAAAGCCTTATTGAAATGCCATGCATGCACTGCTTTATTAAGATCATTTGAGCAGTCTAGTGTTCTGAATAGAAAAGCAAAATACATCTGACCTACAGTAACTGATGATTAGGTTTAATTCAGAAAGGAGCAAAATACTACAAACTGGTGTTCACAAAGCCACTAAAATCATTATTTAGAATATATATATATATATATATATATATATATATATTTAGCTCATTTCTCAGAGTAAGAATTACAGAGGCATAGCTGAGAGAGCAAAGTCATCCTGACAGCTTATTACAGCAAATATAGTTAATGATTTTAGAGTGCACTCACATCACCATTACCCCCGATGTTTAACTTCATTTGAGTTTTACAAAAATTACTTATGCACAGTGGAGAGGAACCAGATTTTAGAGTCCAAGTCAGCTTCCTGACATGAAGCATAGAAGTCACCTCCTCAAATATCACATGTGTAGGTGTAATATTTTTTATTAATTTGCCAGTGTTTCTCCTTCAAGTTTAAAAGCTCTGGTAATGATTCTGAAAACCAAAATATCTCAAGACTGAGCTGAGAGACTGAAAGTCCTGCTTCTAACAGGGAGGTTGGGATTAGGTGATCTCAAAGGTCCCTTCCAGCCCAGACCATTCTACAATTCTATGATAATGTGACTTGTGATGATTTGCCAAACATGTCTGGTAATGAAGATTTCAATTGAGTGTTTGTTTGTCAAGTGCTCTTCTCTTTTTGGTCAAAAACTTTGGTTTTGGAGAATTACTCACTAAGCATGTAAACTTTATGGAGGAACCTTTCCCTCATTACATGATGAAATTTCTAGTCAGAAGAGGAGAAAAATCATAGGTTAATTCATACAGACTCACCTGTACTCACAGACCACCTTTTGGCAGTTAGTAGTTCAGTATCCCTACCTTAGGAACAGACACAGACTAAAGCAGTTTTATCAAAGGTGTAATTTAAAGCAAAAGCCAGTCTAATGTGTTCTAAATTAGCCTCTTTGAGAGGAAATCACTTTCCTTTTACTACAGTACACAGCTACTGCTGAGTTAAGAGCTCGAATTTAAGTAGAGTGAACACCTCTTCTAATCTGTCAAATCAAGGTTCTTGAACCTTACAGACAAAAACTGGCCAATTGTTTCCTTCTCTGAAAGTTTACTCTTCTGCCCACAAAGACATTTTGAAAGGCTGCAGTTGTTTTTAGTTAGTTTGTTTGTTTTTTATTATTTTTATTTTTTTCTGTCAGGATGAAACAAAGTCATTCAGAATTAGAATTTCTTTGCTATGTGGAATTGCTGTTTTGCAGCCAGTCCTGTAATGGAAAGTTTATGCACCTATGACAAAAAGAAAAAAAAATGTAAGCCTGTCCAGGCTTCAAGATATGAAGCACTGCTATTAAACTCTAGCTACAAGATCAATCACGTACCCTTTCATGAAGTATGGGCACAAAGCAGTCTTTGGCAGGTGCACAGCAGTTAGATCTATCTCCTGTAGTCAGTCATAATGACAAATGAACTTCATTCTCATGGCCATCCAAAACATCGAGATGAATGCTTAACTTTTCTTGCTGCCTTGTTCACTCTGTCTTTCAGTGCTCTCTGCTCCTTTTCTCACCCAAATACTTTAATCCAGGACGAGGCTCTCTGACACACTGCAAGGTTTGTCTTAAGAGGCAAAATTTCCAGGTGGCCAAGTTTAGCCAAGTTCAAACATGACTGTTAAGAAAATGGATGGTGGTTCTTCCATTAGGGAAGGGAACTTTTAGGAATAGCATGTAGATGCTGGCACTCCTGCTGTAAGTACTCTTGAGAAAAAGCAAACCCTACTGTTTGCACTTTCCTTTTTATCTATATCCAGGCTGTCCTTGTTTTATTCACAATTAAGTTCTTGAAGTTGCATTTTAGTTCGCCTGTGTTGTCTGGCATTATACCGTCTGTGCTCTGTGTGTGGGTGCCTATTTCTTTCTTAATGTAACATTGTGCTTTCTTTAAAATGTATACAGGGGAAACTATACATAAATTTAGAACTCAGACAACGAGGTAGCAGAAAACATTCCTTATGCAGAAGAAATTAAACCCTCTTAATCTCCCCTTGTCTTAGTCTCCTATCTAAGTGGGTAGTAATGTAACTCAGGAGATCCCTTATCAACTCCTTGCCTGCATCCATATCAGCATAGCTTCCTACATACAACCTTGCACTCCTATTCTGCCCTTGGCTGCGTTTTTTCTTTCCTACCTGACATCTAAGAAGAATGTTCTGGACAAATGAAACCCTGGAGATTATCAAATCTAAAATTACTTCCAACAGCTGTAACAAACCTACTTGAAACCTGCTAGAATGTAGATGAAGTGAAACCATTTTACAAAGATTTTTAGAAAAATGAAAGACAAACCTAAAATTTCTGAGGAGAGTTCAGCTGTGAATAGATGGTAACCATGAGAAGTAGCCTGTCAGGCCAGAGGAAAAAAAAGTCAGATCCTTTTTAAACAAGATGAGAAAACCAGACTGCTTTTTTCTGACTCTGTGGGGAACACATTGCAATAAATACAATATTCCTGAAGTAGCAAGTGAGGTAACACCATTTGGCCTTTACTACCAGCTGCTCAGTTCCAGAAAAAGATCTCCATTCCATGAGTTATCATCCCTCCAGCGCAGTCATACTCAGAGTCACTGCTGTATATAAAAAAATCAGTTGACGAGAAAAGAACATGTATAAATCTTAGAAGTTATCAGCATGCTTGCTCTTCAATTCAACAGTAGTGGGTTACCCTTCAGGCTCTGATATTTGATATAATGTGCCACACTCCTTATGAATCAGTGCCACTCTGCTGATAACCAAGAATTGTAGCTACTCTGACAGTAGACTAACCAAAGTGATATATTTCATGGAAATAACCACTCTTACACAGGATTCATACTCATGTTTTTCAGATTACACTCTGTCCTCACTTGGCTTTTCTTTCCTCCTCTTCTTCCCCACTGTTCTCTTGCCTGCCTGAATCCTTCATGCAAACCCACTGAAGTCACTGCCATTATTTCTGTCAGACAACACAGTGTTTTACTCATTTGAAATCCATCACCTTTCTATCATATAAACAATTTCTGTAAAATCTGTTGGTGTCTTACATCAATACCAAGCTCTTTTCTCTCTTTTCTGTATATAACTATTTTTTTTAGAAGAAGCTAGATATCTCAGCGTAAAAACACAGTGGAGTCAGTCATTTGTGTCTTGAAACTTTGATAGAGGTAATTTGAGGAGGAAGGTTTTGCAGCTGGTGCGGATAAAAATAAAATGTTTTTGTTTTGCAGGGTTGATCTTGAAACAATAGCTGGCTAAAGATGTTCAGCAGTGTGGAGGTTTAGAAAAAGTACAAAAAGAAAAAAAAATTAGCCTGAGGTAAAAGGAGCAAAAGATTTACAATAAATCTCATACTTAACTTGTCAGTTAACATCTCCGAACATATACATTTACTACATTGCCTGTATTACCTCCGTAAAGTACCAAGTAGCTGTAATTCCATATGTACACCAACATCATTATCATCAAATTAAATTCTTAATGAGGTGATTTGATTTATTCTTTATGTAGGACACTGAATGTCGTCTGAGCATCACTTACTTGAAATGACAGTAAGGCAAAGGACAGACTTAGGTGGAAACTTTCTGTACTACTAACAGGTTCCTTGAAAACTGAGTAATACAGGAGTAATTTTCCTTCAAATGATTTGTAAGTACTGTTTGAAAATTAGAAAATGACCAGAGTAGATGTGTTGGAAAGTTGTAAATACATGACCCGAGTTGCATTATGAGAAGACCTATAGCTGTAAACTTCCAGATCAGTTACAGGAAGTAAACAAATCTCTGCCATGGTTGATAGTAATGTAATTAGATGTATAGGAAGCAAGGAAGAAATTACCAAGGTGGGAAAAAAATTTGATTTATAAATTATGGTATTTGCCATGTATCTGGTAGCTGCTGTAGGACTCTAGAGCTGGAAAAACAAGATGAAAGAAGCACACTTGGGCCCTGGGTGGAGCAGCAAGAAACCCAGTGGCATTAACTGGCTTTGCTCAACCTGCGCTGTTGGCTCTCCCCCACATCCAGGGCTACAGGTCAAGTGGTTCCAGGGCAGTGATGTGCCTGCACATCAGGACAGTAGGGGTCCTGCTGGGCTTCAGAACAGACATTGCCAATGTAACCATGCATCATGTTCTCCAGAGCAGGAAGCAAGCATTTAAAGGATGAGAGAGTGTCAGGCTTTGGGAGGGATAAAAAGAAGACAGGAGGCAGAAAATTTGCAACCAGGTTGTAAAAATAAACACTTGGAGGGGAAGGAGGCTGTGAAAAAAAAAAAAAAAGAAAATCTGAAAATGAGCCAACAAACACTAATATTCTGAGAGGCATAGTCTTCCCACTGAGAAGAGTATGAAATGGAAAAATGGGAACTAGTTGTATAATTCAGATATGAACCTATGAACTGACAGCAAAGAAGGGGTGCAAAAGCCTATGGGATCAAATAAGCCAAAATAGCTTTGTTTATGTGTGTTGGGTGGCTTTTTTTAAGCTAATAGACCATACAGCAACTGAATCCTGGCATTATGGTTCTGTTACTTCTGTGATCATAAGATGAGCTAGAGTCATGTTAGACCTGAAGCACACTAGTTAAGAAAGAACTATGGGCAGAATAAAGTCACACTAAGTACACATTTGAAACAAATGTATAGGAAAAACAAAAGCAAGTGGCATGGGTCTGTCTGTATTTGGTTGTAGAGGAGAAGAGATTGACCAATAAGGTTTCAAAAATAGGAAGGATGAATTAAGTCTGTAGATAACAGAATGCTACATATATTCAAGTGGCTATTCGTGCTGCGTGCAGTAATCCTTTTCTCTTTATGCACAAAGTAAAACAGTAAAAAAAAAAGTTTTTATTTCAAAACGAGCAAAACAATAGTTCAGCCAGATCCCCAACCTCTACTTGGGAGCCATGCTCACTGAAGTCAGCAGGAGTTAAGAGTGAGCAAAGACCTCAGGATTTGGCCCAGTGACAACAACTTTGTTGTAGAGCTGAGCACTTATATGCTTTCAGCGTGAAGCAATTTTAACAGCCTAATTTTGGAACCCCAGAAGGAGGAGTGGAAACACTAAAATATTAACTATCACAGCTCCCAGTTGATCTCATCCTCCTTTTTGTGGACAATACAAATGTGATCTTCTGGTATGTGAGATCTGATGTCAATTTGTGCCCTCGGTTACCGTCAGCCTCCCTGCCAGATGTATTTCCATGTTTGTTTCAAGAGCCATACTACCATTTAAAGTAGTGTTTGTTTTTGCTGAACAGCTTTGTTTAAAAAAAAGAAAAAAGGGAAAAAAAAAAAAAAAGAAAAAGAAAAAGAAAAAAAGTAGACGAACAAATGAGCAAAATGAATTAGTGGAAATTATTACCATAGGTAGATCAGCACTTCTTAGCAGAAGTTGTCTTTTTTAAGAAGATCTAGGTGGGTCACACTGAGCTTTAATTTCTCAAAAGAACAATAGTGGAAAATAATGACACATGCTTCATAGGTGGACAGATATGAAGCACAGTCATAGATGATTAATCCTACATTCACAATCATGTTCACTGCAGATTATTTGTGAGAAGAAAAAGAAGCAAAACTCAGGGCTTATTATTATTATTGCAGATTCTCAGCAGGTGCACGCAGTGTAGCTTCATTCACCTCAGCAGGGCTGCCTGGATTTACATTACTCTGAAATCCAGCCTTTTAATCTCCAAAATTCATTGTGCCATTTCCACCGCTGCAAAGATTATCACAAGAGTATGTCAGGAGTTACCAAAGGGAAATCACTGTTCCATTTACAAGGTGAAATGGAAAAGAGATATCCAAATATAGAAGCAAAATGCAGGATTTCTGGATGGGACCTCAGAGACTACAGTCTAACTCCCTCTTATGTCAAAAGTTAGGAGATAACCACATGTGCACTTCATCCTAGTGAAGACAAAGTATGGAGATGACCAGCTGCATAGCAATCAGATACCTGAAGTGAAACCCAGCGTATAAACCAAAATATAGTAAACACATCCATTTTGAAAGTGTAAGTTAGAAGGGGATTTTAAATAAATGAAAGGACTATTCTTCATCATCTCTTTGCTTGCATTGTGAGTTTGTCTGCTAGCCCCAGGAGGAAAGACTGGAGATTAAACTGCCTGGCCATGAAGACAGGAGCCACAGAGATGTGGCTGGTGGAATGACTGGCTACAAACATATCATAACCTGAATTAGACGAGGTCTTCCACAACTGATGCCACCCATGTTGGAACAGCTGTTTGGTGGAAGGGAGAATATATTCCTGTGATTAAATACAGAATTTATCGTCATGCTTTCCTCTACGGAGAGAAACATCTCCTCTTTGCTAGGTGAGGCAAGAGAAGGGACAAAGCATTTTCCAATCTCAACAAGACAGTAATCAACATGTTTTGGGAATGGATGAAGCACTGCTTAGTTTGATCTGTAACATGTTTTGATCTGTGCATGAGTTCTCAAAGGAGGAAGAGCTGATGATCATTGAGCTAAACACAGTGAACTCAACATACCTGACTTTGGGGCTGTTAATCTGATTTTCATGATTTGGATGATAAAGAGATGTTCTTGTAAACTGATGGCTTTAAATGCTGCAGATTTGAGAAAGATTCACTGGTTTTCTTCTCTGCTAGAGGCAGGCTTAATACAAACCGTGACTGAGTGACACATACACGCTGATAAAATATCCACTCTTTCACAACCATTTTTCTCAAGCTTGACTTGTTGTGATACTTGAAACAGTACTAATGGAGACAAAATCTCTCAGAAACAGAAGTGTAAAATACAATCTTTTCTTTCTAGATTACTGATTCTAGTGTAGCTGGATTAAAAGAAAAAATTAGTACATCCAAATAATGCTGCTTGAAAACTCAACAGAAAAAAAAACAAACATTTAGAACATTTGAGAGTTTTAGCTAAATAAATGTGTTTAATGTTGCTGTTCTCAGGGAGAGAAAAAAATTGCTTGGTGTTTGATTAAAAAATTAATTTTCTGGTTTTCACATGCATACAAATATTGTTATATTTATTTTGCATATGTTGCCTCCTTTTTACAAGCTGTTTTAAAATGTTTAAAGGACAGTGAGTCTTTTGAAGCTAGTATGAAAATATATTTGGCAGTGAAGTTAATACGAGCTCAGGGTATTGCAGAATATCGTACATAGAGTTTACTCTTTGTATGCCTTAAGATTAAGTGGACTACTCTGAATACAATGAACACACACACACACACAAAAAGAATTTACTTTAAATTTGATGGAAATTACTGTTGTAGTTTATAAATTGTGTTTCCTCAAATCTGCTGCTCCTTGGAAGGCAGTACTTTGTCCTGTCACACCTTATGCTGAATTTCAAGGCTATGTCAAGGAATTTGGAGCAAAAGGCAAACCATTTCATATTGTCAGGCATTTTATTTCACATTTGTTTCACATATTTGCTATTTCTGGTTCTTTGCAATGTTAGGAAATGAACCTCAAACTGTAAGTTTTTGGCCTGATAACAGAAGGAATTACTGAGATCTGGTTTAAGTTTTCAGGATGGTTTAAAAAGACCAGAGAGTTGTATAGAAGGGACAAATCTGCTAAGCAAACAGTGTTTGGCTACAGGTGCAGACTGTACCTCTTGATAATTTAGAGGTCTGCCAATTAGATATGCAAACACACAGCTGCCAAGGATGTAGTACATCAGTAGAGGGCTGAGAATGTGTGATTCACAGTGACATTTGTGGGAACAGTGACAACTGAGCATCTCTTCAGAATGCGTGCTTTGAAAAAAAATCCCTGAGGCTCTTTGAGGAATTTTTGTTGTTATGCTCTGATGTGCCAATCAGAGCATTTCATTGTAGTTAGGACTCTGTATGTCAAACAAAATCACAGTAAGAGTCTTGCATGGAAAGGTTTATATCCTAAATTGGTTTGAGGATCACTGGGTGGGTTTCAAAAACAGCAAAGTTAAGGAAGGGTAATGTAGAAATGATGGTCAGAGCAACAGTAGCCAACCAGAGTGGTTGGAGGTACCCAATAAATCAGTATTATTATTATTAGGTATTACAGAGAAAGTTTTCCCTTTGAGTAGTCCAATACAGTATTCTAGTAGACAGATTATTATTTTTTTTACAGCAGTAACAAACGTAGTTTTTGCATCTCCTTGGGAAAAAAAAACACAAATATGTAGCTTACTGTGCAGTGATAAGCATTCTCTCTTTGTCTGTAGTGGATTAAAAGGATTATAAGCTTCTAAGAAAGCTGTCTAGGGCAGCCACAAACACATGATAGAGCTAGATTCTCAGACTATAAATTGGCAGCGATTGAAGTCAGTTTAGCTAATTCAATTTGTACTAGCAGTGCATTTGTATTATTTATTATTTAGAAAGGAGAAGATAGAAAAGGGATCGGCTTCGCTTACAAATTTTATCGTGGATACTTTGCCAAAAACCAATACCAACCCCTTAAGTGTTTGAAATATCCTTTTATCTTGTTAATTCTATAAGACATGGTATTTCTCTCATCAACAGACATATTATTTATAAAACTGCATACTGGCTTTGGACATGTCATAATCTTATTTTGCTCATTAAAATGCCAAGGCAGTGCAATTTTTAATCAAAACTAAAGAAGAACACAATAATCCTACTCTCATCTGTGCCCAAAAATCACTTCCTTTTGCATCCCTCAATTTCAAGAAGAAATTAGAGAGCCTCCATTCCCACAAAAGCAGCATTTTTGTTGGAGGAGGTTCCTTGTTTGCTCTAATCAATGCAGCGTGCTGAAGCCCAGCAATGTCTCCAGGCTAGCTGACACCCTGCTAACATCTAGTCCTTCAACAAATCCATTTAACATCTGAAGTATGTTCAGGGGATTGCTGGTACAAACTGAATGCTCTTTGGCCCAGAAAATGGACTGTGCTTGGTAGAATAGATTTCATTTGTCAACACTGCTGTTCTTTCCCTTTTTTGAAAGTCTTTTGGTTTGAGTCCCTTTTGGTAATGTACCTGACTTGATCTCTAGTTAATCTATAAGACAATTCTGCATGTTGAAGGCCTTCATTTGTAATAACTGGAGAGTCAAGTAATTTGGAAAGTTGTTTTAAGAATCTGAAAGAAAGAAGGAACAATTCCTTATAGAAGGTGTTTGTTTATCTTATAGCAGAGAGAAAAAACCACTGATAGCATTTAGAGTCTCCATAGCTAAACAAATCAGGTACATTTTACAAGAATTGCAGCAATCAAATTGTCTTTAGGTTTCATCGCAATGCCATTAATGCCTCGTGTTACTTGTAATCCATCTAATGATGTTGCTAACACTAGTGTGAGGAAAGGGAGAGAGAAAAGAGCAAGCAGTCACTTTTTTTTGTTGTTTTTACTGGCACAATAGCACAGCTGGCATCTGAAAATCAGGGTTTTGTCATGTGGTCTGTCAGTAAAGGACAGTTGATAAGCTTGGTTCATTTGATCTTCTCTTGTGGAAGATAAAGCGTGGAAATTTGTGAAAAAACCGACTTGATGGCCCCATGCCATCCAGGAACCTCTAAAGCTGCCAAGGATGGCTAACAGTGGCTGAGCAGGGAGCAAGATTAGGCCTGTTGGGAAGTAAATAACTCCCAACTGGGTTGCTCTGAACGCCAAAGCTGATGGTCCAAGCAGACACAATATAATCAAACTGCTTGTCCTTCCAGTTAACTACCATTCACCTTCAGATCACTAAGGAGGGAGCTTCTGAAAGAGGTGCGAAGCGCTCGTGGGGGCTTTGAATGGTTAGAAGGTGTGATGGAAAAGTTTTTCTAGAGAACTGGTGACAACTGAGAGGAAACCCACCTTAGCATTTTAATTTGGTTTGTGAGTGCAGTTTCAAAGCAAACCTCTCAGTCGCCTCACTGAGCACAGCTTGCATCTCTTGAGTTTTTGCTTGCGCTTCAGGGGTGCACTTAATGCACATAAGGGCTAATGGGCTGCTCTTGTTCAGAGTACTCTGTGCCATGAAATGTTTGCATACTGTATGCATTTCAACACTCTCTGTTTCCTTCTGCAGATCTGCTCCTACTGAGCTACCTTGTCTGCAGCTGTAGACCAAGCCAGAGAGACTCGGGAAAAAAAAGCTTCTAGAGATCAGGGGAGTGGTTAGGAGCACAAACAAATTATTTTTTGCGGAGTGAACAATTGGAAATTACATGTTTATCTTTTCTAATTGCAAAGTTAGTGATGATAAAGCAGTTCAAACCGTTGATATCATCCCATCTTCACCTCAGTTCTTAAATCGAAATTGTAGAAGAGTTGCGTGCCTTCCATGTAAAATAAAGTCTTAGCAAGGGCAGGTGCAACTCCCATTCACATCGATATCAGTGGCAGCCGTTAACTCTAGGGATGAATTTCAATAGCTCTCCTTTTGCTGCCTGCTGCTTTCTGGTTATAGCAGCTGAGGAGCTGTAGTAAAGGGAAATCAGAAGCAGAGGAGGTGTTGATAAGCTGTGGTTCATTGAGGCTTCCGGATTCCTTGAGGCGTAAGCATTCAATAACTCTGGAGAAGATGGAGATTGTGCTGGATAGTGCTTTAAAAAGTTTAATAAAGTCCAGGGTTTAGCTATTTCACTTATCTCTTCCTTGTCCTCAAGTTTAATATACTAGTTGCGTGACTGATAAAAAGCTTTTAACCAGTGACAAACTTTTTTCCCCGTCTACTTCCAACCCACCAGAACATCTTGAATTTGATAGCAAAGGTTCATGTTTGTGTAGGATTGGTGTTGTGAAGTCTGGTGATCCTATCATAATTCTGGAAAAGCTCTTGTGCTTATAGGAACTGTAATGTGATATTACTTACTTATTTATTTAAACAAAAGCTAATTTGTAACCTTCCTTGCAGAGCAGAACATGTGAAAGGCTGAGGAGAATTATCTCCAGTATGTTTCTTACTGCCTTTTAGCGGTTGGTTTAGGTTTTTGTTTAGTCCCTTATTTTGTTCATGATATCACATGAAAGTGTTGAAGTAGTGTCAAATACTGAGCAATCATAGTCTCACCCTTTTCCAGTGTTCAGTAGTGTTTCTGTCTATGACTTAACTCTGGAGTAAATTAACTCTGCAGAAGGAAATTAATAATACTAAAATTTGCATACATCTCTCTCTATTGACAGAGCGGATTCCAGTTGAATTCCACAGCTTCTCCCTTAGGAGTAGCATTACAAGTGCATTAAGTCAGTTGATGGGACATCAAAACCAGGTCTGTTATAAGCCAGCATTTGCTTTTAAAATCTTCCAGTTAAAGAGCGGGCCTGGCCATAGCAGACTTCAAAATGGGAATTCTGCATTTGAGTAACAGCAAGGATGCCCACCTCATCTTGAAAATGGTTTTAATGCAAGGTAGTGCTTAGGATTATTACCTCATGAAGAGATGCCTGCCAAGTCTATAGATATAATTCGGTAGATTTGTTCCTGCATGTCTGTGTTCTGTTCTGAACGTTGTAGCTGTAGATGTGTAGAGTATGCTCAACTGCACGCTCACCTGAGTGAGTATGCCTAGGTTTGGATATGCATGGCCTGAATGCTGTACTACCCCTCTTTGGAAATCTACTGACTTTTCTGCCCAGGATAAAAAAAATAGGGTGCTGGAAAATCTCTAGACTGGCAAATGACTGTGCGCAGGAGAATGCAATGAAGGTGGTAAAAGGAGAATTCTTTGAAACATACTGCACTGCTGAGCTTAAAAGACAGTTGATTCATGATAAAAAAAATACTGTATTGCAGAGCTTAGTCTTCTTTCTGTGGCAGAAGCAGTGTTTTGAAATTTAATTAACTTCGTGTGACACTATAGAAACGGATGGCAAATCAATAATGAATGCCATTTCAGTCACCTTGTGGTGGTGTAATTCTGTGTTTTGCTGCACTGATTAGGTCTGACTTTGGTGGGAAGTGCTTTGGTAGCAAGGGGGCAAGTTTCTGTCTGTCACTGGGAAGATGAAGTAGTTTCAGCACTTAGTAACCACTGATTTTGGGTGCCAGTGGCTTAATATCTAAGCAGGAGATAAATAATTTCACATTTTGTTGGTGCTGTTATATGGTGGTTTTCAGGCTCAGCAAGTCCTCTACTTACCCTTCAGCTGAACAAGGTTCAGAAAACAGAAGTTACTCTTCTCTTGCCTCAAAGGTGGCATTTATTTGCTTAGTTACTTTTCTTTAGGCATCTCCCCACTGAGAATTTCTGGCAAACTGATGGGAATTTTCTTTCCTTTGGATCCAAGACTTTGCCTGTTATGACCAGAGAGAGATGTGGGACAGGCCCCTAACTCTGAGCTCTCTGGCTCCCAAATTCATTGTGGAGAAACAGCTCAGGAAGCAGAAGGTTTCTCCAGCAGGACGTTGGGAAGCCTTCCATGTAACAAACACAAACATCACCAGAGGTGGTGAGTTCGGTGTTGAGCAGGGTGGGAACGAGAGCTGGAGTATCTTCCTTCTGCAAGGGCAAGTTGCCTACGTGTGGAAGTGGTAGGAGTGGCTTCCCCTCAGGATGCCTGCAGGCTCTTGTCCCACAGTGTGCTTTTGGCTGCATTGTAAAGAAAATGGATGGATCAGAAAGAGAAACTGGAAAGAGCAAGTACCCTGGGGGCCACTATGTCAGTGTGACAGTCTCTTGCTTTTTTTGGGAAAGCACGTGAGCTCTTTATATCAGTGTGAATTATGATTCCCAATCATCACTGTTTCTAACATAAACAGCTTCTAATATAAACCATTCCCGTTGGTTTGCCACAGCCAGCCAACGAGGAATGGAAAATGTCAGATGTTACATCATGTTTGCCCAGAAAATTGCAGCAGTGATTGAAATGATTCTGTGATGGTTGGTTTAATGCTGAGGAAAAAGGTGGGATGGAGGTATTATACTTCAGAGACAGCAAACACAAAGGGGATGCAAAGCTGGTTTTCCCAGGAAGATTTCCTTTTACCCAGACTCTACTCATGGGTTGCTGGAGTTGACAAAACTGTAAATTGATGTGGTTGATACGCTGATACCTTCTGTGGATCACCTCATGACCTTCTCAGCCTTAGATAAAACTCTTTTGGGGGGAAGGATGAGACAAGCTCTGATAGGGTACAAGACACTTTATGGATAAAGAAGCATAGTATAAATTTGAGTTAATTATGCCTCATTGTGATGCTTAATATTCTGACAATGAATGCAGAATGCACTTTATAAGAAATTATATGAATGCCTGTTAATTAGTATTAATTAATTAATGCATTAACTGCCAGTTAACTAGTTAACTATGCAGTTAACTATTTTTTTTCTTTCTAAAAAAATCAAGTGAGTATTTCTCAGTCAAAACTGCATATTGTCTCTGTTTCTGCCAAATCCAAGACATTTAATTATATCAATTTTATTTTCTGAATTCACTTCTCTTGTAATGCCATTTAACATCTGTTCCTGAAATGGCTTTACAGGCTGCTGAAGGCCATGCAATGCTCTAACTTTTCTCATGCTTGAATGCAAAGGATATATTCTCCAAGGGAGTATGTGTGCCGCTCTCTGTAATATCTCTTGGTTGTCATACATGAAAGAAAAGATAAATAGCATTCCTTTAGGGCTATAAAGTTTATTACCACATCAGAAAATATATGCAGAGTGGTTTATTTTTGAGTAGGGATCTGTGTTTTTTTGTTTGTTTGTTTTGAAATTGCTAGTTAAATTCTAGAGTCAGTTTTATTACTCAGGTGACTCCAGGTTTACTAATGTCTCCTAGGTGCCCAGGGGACAGGAGGTTGTCTGCTGCTCTCTTAGCAGCAGCTGCAGATGCCAAAACCAAGAGCTTCACTTGCTGTTGAAGAGAAAGAAGTACTAATTGTAATTGGCTTCTTTGTTGCAGTTGCAGAAACTGAAACGATCACTCTCTTTCAAGACCAAGAGCTTAAGGAGTAAAAGTGCAGACAATTTCTTCCAGAGGACTAACAGTGATGTGAAGCTGCAAGTGGACTTGATGCCAGAGGTGAGCACGAGCACAGGGCAGCTTCCCAGCTCAGAGAGCCAGGCATCCTCACCCACCAGAAACCAACAGCTACCAGAAAACAACAAGGCTCACATCTTCCAGGAGCACATCTTCAAAAAGCCCACCTTCTGTGATGTCTGCAACCACATGATTGTTGGTAAGAAACACTTTTCAAACTCTTTGTGGGCATCCTTGTTAGAATGTGCAAGATAACTTTCCATAACTTATGTGATCCAAGACGTTCAATTGAGAGTTCTCATGCAAGTGTCTGCATTTAAGTCACATCTGCTGTAAACTAATACAATATTCGCTCATGGTTTTCTTTCCTTGCTGATACATATAGTTGTCATAAATAACAGGTGAGGGTTTCTGCCAGAGTTAAATTCTGTGCTCATTCAAGTTATATTGCGCACCAAGTGCACGCCTTGTTATATATTATGCTAGAAACACTGAAATCCATCTTGCAAATTTCTGTCTGCTATTCTTTCTCTTTTATACAGCAGTAATTCTAACTCTCTTGTTCTTTATGACTGCACCAACCCTTTAGTGCTGTTGTTTCCCATTAAATATGTGATGATGCCCATCTACCCCAGTTGTCATCTGAGCAAGAAGTATCATCTGCTAGGTGGTAGGCTCTGAGCCACTTGTGTGTGCATGTTGGCTGTTTAGAACACGTGATTCGGCAGAGTAGGTCAAGTGAACAAATAACAACTGAATTCACACTGCAGAGTTTCTTGGGATTGTTGATTTAGATGTTTCTCTTCTAGCTATTCTCTGGCACTCCAGAAACCTTTGAAGGAACTCCCTTCTTCATCTCTGAAACTATGTCCATGCCTATATAAGTTATTGCCATGGAGTAATTGACTGACAGAAATAGAGGATGAAACTAATCATTTCTTATTCTCTCTAGCATCCAAAGAGCAATTCCATGGTGAGCTCTGCTCATAAAGTAATTTTTAATACGGAGCAGATCTAAAAAAACTCCACCCTTCACACAGCAGATTATCTGTGGTTCTATATAGGTAGTCGGGAAAGAAATGCTGGCAGGTGGCTGGAGTTGTACAGCATGTGAAGTCACCACTATGGGAAGCTACAGGAGATGCTATTCAGTAAATTCGATGCAATATAATCTGCTTCTGTAAATTAAATAATCAAACACGAGTCTTGATTTCATCCACCCCACAGTTATACTAAAGTCAGGGAAATAGGAGTTTTGATTCCAGACATTTGTTTCTTCCGTTTTAAGGGGCAGAACAAGTCAAAGGGAGAATGAGAAAAGCATCAGTACCAGGGAACTGCACATTCCAGAGACTGAAAGGATGGCTGGAAGATAGGCAGACAAAATAGCTTCTTGTATGGAAGCAGGCCCAGAACTTGTCTCCTTCTCTAATGTGGATGGATGTTCTATCATACCTCAGTTTCACAAACATATACTACAACTACAAGTGCTTTTCATTTCTGGCAACTTCTCATGAAAATTGTATGGAGGTTAATATGATCACAAATCTTTGCAACTCAGCAAAACTGTTCCAAAACACTGCTGCACAAGACAGATTATTACTGGCAGCAAACTTTGCAGAGTGCAACTCCAGTTCATAAACATTTCTGCCGTTCTTCCTTGCTAGGTTCTCTATGTCCTGCCTGGGGTTGAAAAGTCCTGAAGCACATCTATTAAGCTTCAAAACATCAGCTTTAACCCTACCTGCCTTCTGATTTTTTTCTTTTCTTTTGTATCCTTTGAGGGCTTATTTTTGCTGTTCCCTCTCTTATCCTCTTAATTAGAGAGCAAAGCGTTTCGTAATTGCTGAAGAAGCTAATGTGACCTACTTTGTCTAGTGGCAGGCTGAGTCAGGTAAATTTCTCTGACCTCCTGTAGCATATCTTTTCTTGAAGGTACAGCAGAGAAGAAAAAATGTTAAGAATTTTACCTTATAATGCATTGGAGTCAGGATGCCCTTATTCTCATAGACAAAAGCCTATTCTATTTCCATAATGTTCTTTTATCCTTAGCACAGTCATGCCTGGTTTCTCTGTACTGTATTTTAAGCAGCATGGGAGAATTGGGTGTTGCTGTTTGTAGCTCCATTAATCCACATAAGTTGTGCAAGTTGGTCATGGGGTTGGTGAAGCAAAACAGGCAACTTCTCAGGAAATAATGTCAAGCCTTCTCCCACAGGCAGATGGTAAAAAAAGTCATTTCTTTGGAGGAACCTTGCATTTACGCTTGCAACACAGAGTCTGTTTGTTCCCTGTATTTGCATTTTTCAAGGGCAGTGACATTTGAGAGTAATGTGTCTCTGGCTTTAAATTCCTTATTGATGAGAGTAAAGGCAAAGGCTAGATACATGTTTTGAAGGCTGGGGGAAAGAGTCCAGGAAAATCCCAGCTTGACTTTAGATGGTTTCAATTTTGCCACCAAGAATGATTCCAGGTTCACCTTAAATGGTTCTCCAATTCACAAACTGAGCAGCTTTGTTTGGTGCGGGGCAGCATGATGAACTGTGCATGGCATGAGCATGCAGCACACACTTCAAACTCACTTGGATCCAGAGCCTGTCTGTAGCTTCAGCACGAACAGGACACTTGAAACAGAGGCAGCAGGATCCCTTTGCTGCTCTTTTCAGTGGCAGCAAAATTTAAACAAAGGAGCGTGAAACATTATCTTCCTACAAAAAATATGTGCATCATCTCTCCTTGGCTGTTAGGCACCAGGAGCCAAATTTTGCCATTGGGATGCAGCTCGTGTTCCTGTTTGTTCATTTGACTGAAGTACAGTCATAAGACAGATAAAGGCCAAATGCATGTAATAGGTTTCAGCACTCAAAGGAAGATGTTTACTAGGATGATTATAATGCAGATTTGCTCATAAACTCTTGTCTACTGGTTCATTCTCAAGAAAACAAAAAGTTAATAATAAACAAATATTAATATTTATAAAATAAATAATTATTTATTTTATAATAGATTAATATAGATAAATATATTTATATTTATCTATTATAAAATAAACAAATATTAATTAATATTGTGCTTTTTACCTTAAAGACAGGAGTAACTGTTCCCACTAACTGTACTAGACTACAGCTCAAGTTCCAGCTCTGTAAAGAAAAGAAAAATTTGACGTAAAAGCTGTAATATGCAAGATGATTTCAGATCCAAAGCAGCACTATCAAGTGCACGGATCATCCATTTGTTAATGGGGCCTTCCAGCACTGTTAAATGATAGCATGATACAATCTCCAGTTCTAATACTCAAGTCAGTAGTAATACTTCACATAGTTTCAATGCAAATCAATAATACGTAGGAAAGTAATCTCTTCTGTCACTCACTCTTGTACCACTCTGTATTACCCTACTTCTGCTACTGTGAGCTCTAGGCAGTGGTAGGGTTAGGACTGTGGATTCAGTTCTGTAGTAGGTTACATATTTTCCTGTTATGTTGGCTCATGAACATCTTCATACAGCACAACTCTTAGAAACTGGTTGATTTGCTGTTCTTGCTCCTAATTTTTTTGCTATTACTGTTTTTATTGTAATATCTAACTCCGGCAAGGGAAAATTTTGAAAATCAAAGTATCCCATGTAACGTATCACTAGGTTATAATTTAAAAGATGCTGGTTTGCTTATTTTCTATCACTGAGAAGAAAATGAAGCAAATTCAGAGATGTTTTGGCTTGGTGTTGTCTATAGTTTTCTGTGTTCAGCAAGAATGTGGTAAGCTTTGGCAATGTCCAATAAAGGGAGACAAAGCGGTCTGGCATCAACAAAGAGAGAAACTGTTAAATTAATGTTGCATCAGATGAGAAGCTTAAACTATGCTGATCAGAAGGAAGTTCTTGCTTGCTCTTCTTCAGTCTCTGGTGTGTCATCAGTCATCTCTGTGGTACTTTGCTCTATATGAAATCATGATGTCAGTACTCTACTCTGGTGTATTAAAAAAAAAAATCTCCATCTGTAGTCTTCTCAACATTGCACTCATTTGCAGTTCATTTCCTGTGCTGACTCATATGGAAAAAATTTTATTTTCCACACATTCCAAGCATATTACACACAATTAATATGCTTCCATCTAAGTCAAATATAAGTAGTGTAGCAAAAAAAGTAAGCCACTTTGCTTTCAAAAATAGCTGACTTAAAAGTTGATCCTTTAAAACTGTTTTTTTAAGGTTATAGCTGCTCATTTATAAGCGTCCTTGTGTCTCTCTATGTGTTTCAGAAGTGTACTTAGCAGTTTCATTCTGTGTTAGACCTTACTGCTGGCATACATTTATGACCAACCACCTGTTTTATCAGGAGTATCTTTGTCTGGAAAGACGTAGTAGACAACCACAAGCATTCAGGATGACCAAATAGAACTGTGGTCTTCAGTGTCCAACAGTGGTTAAAAATGTGTCCTTTTGGATCATGCCTCTGCTACTCTGCTCTTAGACATCTTCTAACATTTATACAAGCAGCAGTGACAGGACTACAGATAAATGCATTGACAATATTTTTTGGATGAGTGTTCATCTTTCACAGACTGTATCTTACCATGATTACCCACATACAGAGATAATATAGATATAATGTTTAGTCTGAAACTTGAACAGGGCAAGTCGAACCTGTGACTTAGATATATGCATTTTATAGTTGGTCTCAAGGGAGACAAGTTTCTCACTTGGATGCAGATTCTCCAGACTACTGCAGTCCCTTTGCAGGTAAATTACTCTGCTTTCTCTCTCAGGCAGCTAACTCAGTTCCAGACAGATAAACCTCTAGAAAACAAAAAGATAAAAACCAATAATAACTCCCTACCACAATTTACTTCCAGTCTGCTAATAGTACTTAGTGCACTTCAACAGTGAAATTGTGCTGTTTCTTCAGTGCTGATTCACTTCTACCACCGTCTGCTCTGGCTTAGCCAGTGTATTTAGAGTTCCAACCAACCATCCAAGTGCCATGAATAATTCCTTCTGGCCACATCTTTAAAATAAATCCTTTATTTCTTTATTTCATTGTGCTGCTGCAGCTTTTGGAACTTTCAACCATTTTCTCCTTTGGAAGCATCTTCCATAAAGCTGGAGCCAGCACTGATAAATTGGCCCCAGCTTTTCAAATGCAGGAGTGAAGGAAAGAAAGACTTCTGCATTGCAACTTCCTGATCTACTGTTCCAAATAGATATTCTGGTTTCATCAAAACCTGCCTTTATAGGTAGACGAGGGTGCAATAGAATGTCACAGGCTGGTCACGACTGCTTCACATCCACACAAGCTTTGTTGTTGAAGGCCTGTTGTTTGGAGGGCTCCCTTGGAGATCCTTTTTTTTCCTTTTGTTTTTTCCTTTTTCCCCTGAAAGTCTTCTTTCAGGTCAAATGAAAAATAATTTAAAAAAAGAGTATTATTTTCATTTTCATCCTACCTTTCCTTCCTCCTAGACCCTCTGCCATCTCTCAGTCAGAGGTGATCTCATGGCCATAGGTGTGTATTGCCACTGCCATGCAGGAGCTGTTCCCATGGAGAAGAGTGAGGAGATGCCCCCTAGATCAGCTTGTGACCACTTCCCCAGTGGGCTTATGTGGTCACAGCTGAGCTTTCACAGATCTGTTTTCCAAATTATAATGGAGTGTAACATTGTATGTATTAATATTGTTTATTATTTATGCAAGAGGGCAACAGATTTCTCTGTAGAAAGAAGTTTTCAAAGCACCTGAGTCATAGCATCAGAAAATCGTAGGGTTAGAAAGGACCTCTGGAGATATCATCTAGTCCAACCTCCCTCTGAAATCTGGCTCCCTAGAATCCAATGACTTTTATTTTTGATTGTGAGGGAAAGAGGCAGTTGTGTGGTCTTGTCAGTGATCGTTACCAGGTGCTAACCTATCTATTATTTAAATGGTCCTAAGTCCTTGTCCCTTCTCCTTCCCTTCAGTAAAGGTAGTCCTGGATTTAGGAGACCTATATTCTTACTCCAGTTGATTCTGAATAGTTCTGGCTACTAAAATCTTCTTTTGAAAATCATTGGGCGAGTGAGAGTTAGTTCAAACCCCTCCGACTTTCTTTCTGACCTTCTTTTCAAGAGTTTAGGAGAAACATATGGCATTTTTTTTTTTTTTTAAGTGATGATGCAAAATAATAGTTTTAACATAATTATTAGCTTGCCATTGACCCTGGCTTTTCCAATGATAACTTTCTTAAGTGAGTAACTCTTCCCAGGAGGAACCTTATAACAAGTGCTAAACAAAACCCTGCTGATATTAGAGATTAAGTGCTACACATTCATCAGTTTATGCAGCACACAGACAACCACTACTTATACATTACTCAGATATAGACAGCATCATCTGGACTCTGTAAAATTACCAGAAAGTGGACAGTTTGTATCTCAAAAATTTTTAAGATGTGGATGAAGAGAGGGAAACTAGACGCACACAGGGTATATGTAGTATAGATGTTCTCCGTGGATACCTCTCCCACTTTTCCTAAACATGAAAAAAAAAAAATCCTATTCATGTGGGCTCACATTTGTGAAGTATCTACAGAGGGCTAAACATTATCCATCTGTTAAATTAATATTTTTCTTTGTTAATAAATAGTTAATCATACTTTAAAGCAAATATTGAAAGGCAAATATTTAGTTTGTTTATCCTCTGGGAGGGCTTCCTCCTCTGAGATGAGGCGAGAATGTTAACACTAAATTGGATAATCAGGAACTGCATAGTTGAGAAAAGAGGATGGAAGTATATTTTAAATTCTAATTTGTCTTTGAACAGCATCAAGCATGTTTCACATTTGTTACTAAATAATTTTCAAGCTCACTGTAATTTTTGGAAAATTGCTATTAATATGAAATTGCAGTTAGTGCTTAATGAAAATGTTCTGAAGGCTGCTGTGAAAGTGATGTTTCCTATTTTGTTACGCTGGCCTACAACATCGGAGGCAGATGTTGGTGGTACAGCAGTAGAGGTTGAACCTTCCCACCAGTATTCCATTACACTTTGAGACAGATGGCAGCAGAGGGGCAGCCTGACCAAACAGAGTCTGACATGGAAGTTTCTATGAAGGCAAAGGTATGTCACTGAATTCCTCCATGTGGAAATAATTGCACCCATTGACATTAACTGACACTTGCTGAGTGCTTATGGAGACTAACAGTGAATGTGAGCACAGTGAGGTGGTGGTTGGTGCATTACAGCAGCAGTGACAGTGGTAACAGAAAGACAAACCGTGTTCTGGATGGCCGTGCACAGCTGTCACACATGAAGAGTATCTCAGTCTCCTCATCTGTATGAATAGGCAGCTTTCCATCATTTAAGGATGCAGCCCACACAGGTGTGTGGTGTGCACTGTCTTTTGGGATAGGAAAGAAGTGATTCTTATTGACTTCCCATTATCCAGATAAGCCATCAACTCAAACTGTTACATTGTGACACAGACCAACCTGAAGTCAGGCCAGAGAAGACAACTCCTCACTTGCAACACAATAATACCAGGCCCCACACTAGTTTTAAAATCAAAATGGACAGTGCAAATCTTGGATGGACTGTATAGTCTGGATTTGACATCTTCTGAATTCCATCTGTTCAAGCTGATGAAAGATGAGCTGCATGGGCAACATTTTCCTAGCCATTATGTCTTTATAGCTACTGTGAAACAGAGGGTCAACTCCACTTTTGCAGATTTTTATGAGTGCGGCATGCAGGCTTTTGTTCATCACCGGGAATAATGTACAGCTAATGGTGCTGACAATGTTGAAAAACAGAGTTTTGTAGCTGAGAATTTGTTCTATCAAATACTGCTATTATGCTCTTTGTATCTGTTGTAGTTTCCATGGCAAGAAAAAAGGAGATATTACTTTTGGAGCAACCTATATAAACATGTTAAGCAGCATTTACTTCCTAACTAGATGGAAAACAGTAAACATTTCCAGTACATATACCCTCAATATTCCATAGTGATATTAGCCTAGATGATTTTGACAAAAGACTATATTGAAAAATGTCAACATAGCTGAAGCAATGCTTTTCTTAGGTTCTTTTACTGTCCTTGTGACTGCTCAGTAATGTCTGTTGCTCCTGAGATCAGACCTAGAGAAGAACATTGTGGTAAACTTAAGTTTTTTTTTATAAAGATGAAGAAGAATGCAAAACATATTCATGTCCTGCTGTGTACCATTTCTGAGCTCATATGGGACATCAGATATTTTCAGATAAGCAAATTAAACAGCCTTATAGTGAAAAAAATACATTTTTACAGTCGTTTTCTACCAGAGTATCACTGTTGTGTAGAAAATAAATTGCCACAGAGCTGACAAAAGCATTATCTAGAAGGAAACTTATTAGAAGCCTCACCGTGCAGAGTTGAAGAAGCCACAAAATGAGGCAAGTGGCAGAAGTGCCTTTGTAAGAAATAGAATATTGCTATTATATAGAGTAAAATGCCTGCCCACCATTGCTTGTTACTGTCTTTAATTCAAAAGTTTATCTTAAAGAGTGCTGATTCACATGACTCATATAGAGCACTGACTGCTTAGACTGACCACTTTTGCCAACTTCCTTCTCTATTTGTAATATGAATGCATGGAAACAGAAGTTCAAAGACTTACCTACTCGAAACCACATAAAATTTAATTTTCCAAGTTATTCACAAACTGAAACTTTTTTCCTCCTTGATGTAAGTACAATAAATAGTACATGCTGAAGCATGTTGCATACACATGGATTACCTCCTCATCTTCTAATTCAGAAGACAAACTGCAGCTAGATACTGTAGTGATATTGTAATTTCATTTGTAATACCCAATGAATGATCTTGAGAATCCTGAAGTACTTTGTTTTGACCACTACATTACTTACTGCTTAATAAAAGAGATGGAAGAAAAAAAAAAAAGTGACCATCAAACTCCTCCAAACCAATTCCACTTTCCCAGCCAAGGGAGGAAATAGGGTATGGCCAGTATAGCCTCTAAGTTATTGTGAACTAAAATACTATAGTCAGTATTTCCCTGCTGCACTTCCTTGGCAGAGGAACATTAAGTGAGTGTTGGGATTATTGGTGAGGGAACGTATATTTGCAATAATAATACAGCCTCTTTTACAAGCTTTACCTCTCAAAAGTGTAGCAAGCTCTTATATCCTATGGTGATCTGAGTTACGTGGAACTTTCTGGACATGCTCTGCAGTTCCCCACATCTTCTTCTGAAACATTGAGACAAAGAAGGGGACGAGACCAAGCTCATCATACTGGCATCATGAAGGGCTCATCTGCACATTTGTTTAGAGCTGCTTACTGAGTTATCTGCCTCACAGTGTTATAGCTAACAAATACAGATTTACATTAAAAATCTGTTTTACTAAACTTAGCCCCTCAATGCAGCTGAGCATGCAAGTCCATTTTGTACTAGTAATCGCTGTATGATGCAACCACTGAGTACAACAAATCTCAGAAGTCACCAAGAATGGGAACACAGAATGGTTTCTTTTGAAAAGCAGCAGATGAGCAACAACCTCGGATAAGTAGTTGTTGTTTTTCCAAAATAAGCTGATGAAACACTGTCGCAGACTGAGCTGCTTAGTGATGTTCTCTAGGGGCAACAAACTCTTTGTTAGCTGAAACAGAGGTTTTCTGAAGGGAAAATTCATCTCTTGGGTACATTTCTTATAGATGCACTTCAGAGTGCCCCATCTATAAAATTTAGGCTGTTCTAAACCAAAGAAATTGAAATAATGCTGACCTCTTATCGCAGGCAAGGTAGTATAGATGACAACATAGAGGGAGCTGGATACTATGTTCTACTGAAGAACCAGTGAAATTACAACCTTTACCCTACTTACTATTTCCCTACCTCCCCACATCCTCCCTCACTCACAGTGTTTTGCCCCCTAGATCTTCATCTCCCCTCCCCTGCAATCAGGTTGCTGTTGGCTCTGGAAGTTTGGGCAGAAATACATATTTGTTCCTGTTGTGATACTGCTCACACTGAATGTTCTTGGACACCACTGGCCAAAGTCCATAGCGGAGCATTGGAATAGCTGATCTCCAGAGTTCCCTTGCAACCCCTATGATTCTGTTATTCTGTGATCTGTGATCATCTCCAGGATGTTTTCCTCTATCTAGGTGTTCACCTTGTTACCTTTGAGAGCACGTGTTTACAGAAACTCATCTTCTGGCACCAGCTCTTCTGGAAAAAAGCCAGCAGCTTCTCCAATCCAAGTAGTAGAGATGCAGAAAGAAGCACAGTCCACAATTAGGCTTTTTACTGAGGTGCCTGTCTCATGCCTTCTTATTAATTGGAGAACTTGTGTTGTGCCACTTCTGTTTAGTCCGTATCATGAAAATTTCCAAGCAGCCCATGCTAGCTGGAGCTTGCAAATAACAGGCTGCTGCTTTAGAGTTCACAAGTTCAGTTTTGGACACTTAGTCGTGCACATATACACAGTTACCTGTTCCCTGATGGCGTTCACTATTTCAGCTATTTTTTGCTTACGACAGTTCCTAAATCTGAGTGTATGTATTGACTCAGCTTCCCATTAGTCTGCCAGTGCCTTCTGACATAGAGGTCTTCTGCCCTTACCCCCCAAAAAGTTCTCAGCTTCTGAGACTTCCACCAAACAGCTTCTGTTGCAATGGAAATCATTCTGTTAAAAGCAAAGTTGCCTGATGGAATTTACTGCATTTTTTTTACAGGTTATGTAATTCTACAGGCCAGATGGTTATAGCTACACAGAGTGTTGTTATCCCTATCGTTTTCATTAACTCTGATAATAGTATAGTAATAATTACGGTCAGTATTTTAATTCAGACTTTTAGATAACAGATTACATAGTCACGCCAGTGCAAACTGCATGTGTAAATGAGAGAAGTCATGACCTGGGTGGGTTTGGCTTATTCCTATTTGAATATAAAGTGAATTCAGATAATGGGAATCATTGATAACCACAGAGAGTTTAGATGATGCATTGAAGCTGTTCCTGTTGACGGGTAAAATGTTATCAGTTTGGCATTTTTGGTTTAAAATGTTAATCATTGTAGCAGTAATGCAAAGTTCCAACAAAATGTTCATATTTCTTTATGATTCTCAGATCGACTCCAGCACAGTTAACAGACTTGTTGCTTTACTCAGCTACAAGAGCTTATTCACAATCATTTGGCAGAAGATTTCCTCGTTCTTTTAAACAATAATTGATACCACATAGAGATGCACTTGTGAGTGTGCTTTAAGCCAGAGCTGCTATGAGTCAGGGACTAAATTTGGTCTCAGGTCGTAACAGTGAAAGATGTGAGTGCCTCTCTGAGCAGATGACAGAAGTAGTCAAAAGTGTTTTTCTATCCAACTTATGTCACTGAAATCAGTAGAATTTTTCTTGAAAATTGTCGGTTTAAGCAAAATCTAGTGTTGAAAAAGATTTTTCTAAACACTTGCATGTGAGTTGAAAGGTTTCGTTTGAACGTTTCCCCCAATTTAGCATTTCATCTTTTTGCTTTCAAAATTGCTGCGGGGAAGAAACTGAAACAACTCATTATGAAATGTGATTGTAAAATTCTATAAAGAAGCAATACGTCATGGCTAACTGCAAAAATAACTTCCCTGAAAATGGATCCTACCAAACTGGAACACCTGCCCAGTTACCCTTGATGGTACCCTCAGTCATTTCTGGTCTTGTATCCTGCTGTCATCTCCACCAGCAGCCTCTGACAAAGTCTTCCCAACTGTGTGTGCATCCAAGGGCAGAAATGGCTGTGGAGCAGAGCCTGTTTGTGGCCACATCCTGACCGTACAGTGGGTGTTAGGCAGAGGTGAGCATAGTTGTGCTGTCTTTATGCTTTCCAGCTCCATTGCCAGCTGAAATGGGGAAAAGAGGATGGAAGGCAGAGGAGTTATGTCCATGGCAAGCTGCATGTCAGTGTTTTGTGTGTGAGACCTTTTGCTGCAGATGTTGCCAGTCTGTTTGCTCTAATGAAGAACAGGAACGGCGACAAGAGGTTGTGCTGATGAGACAGCATTCATGCTGCAGGACAGAAGAGCCAAAGCCCTCAGTAAGATTGAAAGAGCAGAAGGCCAGAGAGCAGTTGGCTGTTTACATATCAGGTTTTTTTTAACTAAACCTTTTATAGTCAGATTGCCCTAATCTTCTGGCACCTAGCAGCCTCTCATTTCAAGCCTATTGATGATGGAGCTCTGTAAGCAACAAGCAGTGTTAAAAATCCATTAGCAGAACAGAGAGGATATTAAATTCCTTTGCTGAGGGCAGGCTGTTCTTTTATTCTATAACTCTTCTCCCACATTTCCAGCAAGTCCAGAACTGCACTCAATTTTGCAGCATAGTCTTTGTTCAGGTATCAGCTTTCTGCTTTCCAACTTCTCTCTTTTAGGGGCACAAAGCTCTTGAAAAATTAAAATTTCAGCATCTGTAAGTGGCCCTAAAATCTGCAGGTCCTTTTTCAAAGCATTTCAAAACAGAAAGAAAAAAGTTGAATCTGGATGGCTTTTCATTTCAACACATGTAAGAACATAGGTACAAATAACTTAAGCCTGCCAATGCGGAAGTCCTAGTTGAAATCTGACTTTCATCATCTCTGCATCAAGAAGAGTTACTGACCACATTATACTTGCTAATATTACTGAGACCAGGGTCAGCCAGTGATCTCTGGTAGTCTTTCTTTGGTCTTAATTTCTTCATTTTGCCTTGTCCTGCTCAGCTCTGGTACAGTCATCATCTTTGGTGCAGTTCAATATCAACCCCTGTTGACAAGTCAATGCCTATCACCTCCCAGCTATTTTCTTTCTCCACAGAACAACACAGTGCAAAAATATACAAACACAGGTTCAAGATTGCTGGCAATAGTCTATAAATCTAGTTGCTATTGAGATATCGCTGTCAGTTTGTTTAGAGCAGAGAATGCTAGAAACAATTTATGTTTGGGTTCTACAGGACTGGGATTTTTTCTTTCGATAATTCAGTTAGCTGTTAGTTTATTTATCATGGTGTTCCTGCATCTTAACTAACATTTCGATGATCAAAAACGTGAGACAATATTTTAAGAAATACGGAGGTGGCTATTTCCTTTCAGGGCAGACATTTATAGCTAAGCTGCGGGATATGTGAAAAGTGCATTGCAAATAGAAACTGTCACAGGCAAATTTTTCAGTATGGGGCAGTGAATTTTGTCCTTTTCTTATCACTAAACATTAAGAATGAGAATCTCTTTGGGACCAAGAGACAGGAAAAGCCTATTTCCCTTCTAAGTAAATCTGACTGTTCCTTTACCACAGAATAAGAGGGCTGGCAGCATTGGAAATTCTTTGTCAAGGAATTACAAAGTAGACTTGCAAGAGGAATAAAGGCATTTTCTCTTCCAGAAATGTATGTTTTAAAGCCATGAAGTTAGAAAGAACTTTAATTTAGCAGGAATATTTTCCTTTTCTGTAACAGTCTCCAAAGAAAAACCTGCCTATTACTGCCTTAATTTTTTTTTTCCTCAGCATATTGTTTCTAAAGAAAACTATGTCACTAGGAAGTCAGTTCTAATTTTATGCCCTGTTTTGTGGCCTGCCTACATACGTGACAACTTTTTGTGCTGTTTAAACATAGAATATTGTTACAGGGAAATTGGGTGGGGTTGGCATTCAGACAGACCCATAACTCTCAGTGGCACATAACCTAAAATTTATTAATTGCGCAGGACAGGTAGTCTGGTTAGATATCTAGTTCTAGTCTACAAAACACAAACAGGTTTCTTTTCCTCCCACCCAATTCAGTTTAGGATGACTCAAATTGGACTCAGGAAAAAGGGATGCTTGTGCCAACCAGCCAAGGTGTCTGGTCCAGACCTGGCAGCTTCGATGCAAATGGAGGGATTCCCCTTCTAGATCCTATGTGTATTTGGATCTGCCTGTGCAGTGTACCCCTTTCTGAGGAACTGTGGGTTTAAGCTACCTGCAGTTCTTTTCATTTCAAACTGGCAAATTGGACTGTAAAAAAGATACTGACTAGGAGGTAAAATCTTTGAAGTCAATCCTTTGCTGTTATTATTCATGGAAAAGTGACTAAATAAGATTTTTGCCTACTTTTCTGTATGTACTTCAAACTCTTTCATCTGACTTGTCTGGTATTCAAGCATGGAGAGCTTTTGCCACACTGTTCAAATGAGTGTAGGTCACCTAGTGAGGTCAAAAGAGAAGCCTACTTGTAAACTGTAATTTCTTCTCCTTGAACAGGAAAACACTTCCTATTGAACAGCTGAAATGGAAATGCCAAGAGCTGCTGTAATCCATTTATCAGTAGGCGATCTAAGAAAAATACACAGCAGACTGCAAACTGATTATTTCCTTATCACTTTTTTCAATTATTTTCTGTGAGGTGAATATTTGTGTATCAGTCAACACAGCTGGTCAACAGTATACAGTGATGAGCGTGTGGGATCTCTAGGAAACATGTTTTTGGGCTTCAGTCTGTTGGCCAGATGCGTATCTGCATGTCTGCCCTCTCTGCACTGCCAGCTGGGGGAATCAAGATTCTTAACATTAAAGGGATGGGTATCCTGTACATTCTCTGTTCTGCCCAAGGCTCTCATACTTCTAGTCCATGCTAAGGAAGAAGGTGAGCAGCAACCAGCTGAGGGGAGAGAAGCAGCCATAGAAGAATTTTTAAAGAGAGTCTCCATCCTTTCAGCATCAGAGCTGTTATGCAAAAACAGTTAATTTAAAAAAAAAAAATGAGGAAGAGAGCAGGGGACGAGGTTGGACAAAGGCTGAAATGGATACAGAGGCACCAGTGCCATTTCAGGGACTTCTCTTTCTCCTTCTAAGGTTTCATCCCAAACCTCTCACTGTTACAGTACTGGCCCAGCTTGCTTAAAATCCTCTGTTTCCCAGAAATTCTGGCACAGGGACAGCTTTCCAGTGACAATTCCAAATGTGCTTTGGGAGAAAGGGGCAACACACTCATTATTTTTATCAGCCTCCCACAGCAGAAGTTGAAGTTCTGTGGAAAATATGTAATTTTAAATGTGTTTATTTATGCAAGCTTTAAATCAAAGCCATTTCAGACTAGCATGTTCATCTCAGCTGGAACAACAACAAATATTCGTTGTCGCAGTTGGATTAGTTGGAGATGACAGTCCATGTCTTTGCCCTTCTACTTTCTGATGGAGACCTGAATCTTTTTACCTTTTTTTTTTCCCCTCTCCCTTTTCATTTCAGCCTAAGTACCTAATATATATATCTTTATACACTCAGCATAATGTCATGCTGTTACCAGCATTTGCAGTTTCCTTTCAGTTTTCTTCACGCTGCAGAGATCATTCTCACTCACTCGCTATTAATCTTATGCTGAGCCTTTAAACAACAGGCAAAAAGCACCAGGCAGCAGTGCTGTGGCCAGAGCTGTGCTGGCCAAGAGGATGATAAAGGTTCCCTCTGCAAGCGTGTGACCAACATAATTCTTATTTGCATTCCTTGAGATAAATGTCATTCTCCTGAAATGCAGTGTAGTTTCTAAACTAGTTTTATTGGAGAGACAGGCATAAAGCCTTGAAATCAAATTCTGCCCTTTCTGTCTCATCTGTTTCTCTCTGCCTTCAGTTTCTTCCATTCACCTGTGTTGAAGTGTTCTGATCCCTTTAAGGCTTCTTCCAAAAGAGCCTCAGATTTATGAAGGTGATGTAGTATGTCCTTTGGGTAGTATTCAGGATCAGATTATCAGAACAGTTCAAGACTGAATTTTCCATGGCTGTTCTGAAAAGCCTAGCCTCCAGTTTAGGTATTCAAATGGGAGCTGACCCAGTCGTAGATTATTTCTAGCAAGGTGTTATTAAATATGACCTGCTTCTCAAAACAATGTGTCCTTCTAGTACTGGGAGTCTGGATGCATTAGTTGGTTTCTGAAGAAAATGACTGTGACAGAATCTCATTTGTAAGTCTGTTTAAGAGCTACTCAAGTGTCCTGACGTGAAATTTCCTCATTTTCTTGCAGTGAAACGTGGTTTCTTTTGACATTTTTGGCTTTTTCGTTTGCAAAACAATAGCAGACTTTACTGACTATGAGAAAACGAATAGATACATTAATAAACAAGGCACAGAACAAATGCACATGCATGTATGCTTTTTTCCTACAAGAATTCCACGACGTTGTTGTCTGTTAAGTTTATATGCAGTACAAGTTTGCTAAACATGATCTAGTATTTTCCATTCTAAAGCCCAGTTTTAACAATTTGCAAATTTTATGACTTACATGCTGGCATCTGGCCCAAGTAGTGCCCATCAGTGACACCTCTGATGGTTTTGCTTTTATTCTATCAAATGGGATCCATGTTATTTAAGTTTTGGCAAATGTGTTCATATTGCAAGCCATAAAGAAACAAAGATAGTGGGCACACAGGTAAGCCTATGATGTTATTAATCATCTTCTACTTGGGAGTGGTGCAGATATGATACTCAAGAGATGATGTAAAAGAACTCGTGCAGACCAGTGAAGAAGTATTGAATAGAGCTGGCCACTCACTGAACACTGTCTATCCTGTTTACTGAAGGAAATGCTGTGCCTTGAATAAAAAAATCTCACATTCCAAGACTGCAAAAAAAGAGAGTGAGCAGAACCTTTGTTCTAACGTGCTCAACTTGTAACAGTTTGATTATGTAACCTTAATAAGGGTCTTTGGAGAAGGGAATGAAGATAATTATATTTTTAAGGTAATGATAAAGAGTCCATCAAAGCTATTCATCTCCTCCTTCTTTGAAAGGATACTGAAGCAAACTGTAGTTAATGTGCTCAAAGGTTAGTTCCTGTATTTCTGATCCACCACAAATGGAATTGACTGGCACATTCCAGGTGGATAAAGGCATTTCATTGAGTACTTTATACCAGTAGCTTCCTGCTGTGCTGAAAGTTAGTACAGAAGAGTATCTGCTTGTGGGAATAAATGGTGGGCTGCAGCTATTTAGGGGACAGGAAGCAGAGAGCAATATGGCCAACAGAAGTCCCAGAGGAGAGTGTTATAGTGTCCCAGGCTTCACAGGAATAGTGCCATTTCCAAACACTGCTGTGACCATCTGAAACAGAAATCTCTGTTCCCCACGTTTCAGCCTGCAAAGAGATTGACCCAGTGGCAATAAGCAGACCACAGAATTTTAACTTCTTATACACCGTGTTGCCCTATGGGAGACGAGTGAAACTGCCCAATTTCCCCTCAAATAGTCTGCCCTAGTGAGTCATTATTAGTATTATTATTATTAACATAATTATTATCATTTTTACTTTTAGCCATTAATACTGCTTTTTTTTTTTTTTTCTTTTTAAAAGATGCATAGAACAAACCCCTTGCCTTCACTTGTGCTCTGGAGGAATGTATTTGTCAGTTTCCTAACATTGTTATCTCCTGTGTATCTCTCTTTAGGCTAATGAAACGCCTCTCTTACTTTGGCATGACTGGCAGCATGCTCACCCAGCTCTACATAACTTGCTTACAGCACCCATGTTCTGCCTGCTTTTTCCTTATGTCAAACTACAGGGATGCCTATAAAAAACAACTCCATTCAAGCAACTACAAAGGCAACAGGCTTGCATGCATGTGAGCCCAAAACCTAACCACAGTGCAAATCCTGGTCTCATTGACACCTGTACCACATGTGGACCAGTCTTTCACCACACGGTGAACTGTGGCTGCACCTCAGTTCTGAATCTCAGGAGCTGGGGGCCAGATACACTGTCAGTATGCAGTTGTCTAACATCTGGCATGCTTTTGAAATAGCTTAGATGTGATTCTCCAGAGTGGTTTGAGTTAGTGTGATGGAGATGGGAAACTGGAGAAGGAAGAATTATCCTGAGGGAAAATTAAAACGTTCCCCATATAAATGTCTTTTTCAGAGCTTGAGGTATGATGGGTAAGTAAATATGGAATTAACTCTGCTTCTTTAAGCCCTTTAGTTATTCCTCAGAGGGAGGCAGAGAGATACATGCAAATTACTTCCAAGCTGCTTTTCCCCACAGTAAACCAAAGTAGTTAGAAGTGACAATGAATTGAGGATTGAAGCTTTTGATAGTTACAGGCAGTTTCATTTTGATTTTAAAATCTTTCAAATACGTGAATGAAATAATTCGCTCTTTGAAGCATCTGTTTACCTACCTGTAGGAAACAAATGGCATTCAGCAGTAGAAATGTAGTATTACTCTTTTGTAATTTGTTGTATTAGATTGATTGTGGCTCGTTGTCATATGGCCATAGATTTCTCTTCTAAGAAGTTGATTTTTTTGAAAATAGCACACTCTACATGCGTTTTGCACATCAGTTGGCTGTGCTGTTACATCAAAAAATGTGTATATCCTGTGATTACACAGTTATGCCATGTGAGGACCAGTATCCAGCTTGTAACGTTAGCATTAACATGGATAGAATAGTATAACAGGGCCAGCAGAAAGGACTGTGGCACTGACTATCCCTTCAGCTAAATCTCAGGAGTGACATGGTGAAGCAGGTAAGAGCTATGAGTCAAAGACCAGTGTGAGAGAATGAGACAGTGTAAACACTGATTTTAAGTACCTGCTGTGTGGGCAAAATATGATGATATTTTGCTTTTTTCATTCCAACCTGTAGACCTAATAACATATTGTGAAGGAAGTCCTGTTTTCTCACAGCTGTCTGCGTTTGTCATAGACAGTCAGAAAGGGTGGTACAGCATTTCATTCTCACTAACACAAGCACAAATCCACAGAAGTCAGATTGGTTTGAGCATATGTTATTGAAAAGAAAGTGTAATGGGAAAAAAAATCATCACAGCACACTAATTCAAGTGCAACCACATGGGGAGAAAAAAACAAAAAAAAGAAAAGAAACAACACAGGGATATATTGCAGTAAATCTTGTGCTTAAAAAGTTAAAAAGAGCCCAGGGGTGAAGCTAAATGCATATGTGTTGATTCAGTTGAGAGGGGTTGTACAAACAGCACCTAGGGGCCCCCAGAAAGCACCCCAAAATGCCAAGCCTCATTCATCCTCATCTCTTCAACAGTCTCAGCAGGAAGGCAGTGACATGGCCAATTACCTGTCCTGCAAACAAAACAGAAGTGATACGTCCAAGCCTGTCTCCATCCCCAGGTTTTGCAGCCTGCCTTCACTTGATTGGAAGTGGCCACTTCAGGGACCTCTTCCCCTGAAAGTGGTCTCAACAAGGCTCATTTTCTGGCACCAACTTGATTCATCTTACCCTGAAGTGCTTCTTTGAGAAGCAGCATTTCACTGAATGCAGTCAGCAATGTGTACGTGATGTTAACTACTCAAATAATCAGGATCTACGAGTACTTTCAGATGTGGGATCTTCTGACTCCTCTTGACTAATACTCCTATCATGTATGACTAATGAGGGCCAGTTTAAAATGTCAAAAGGTTTTTCTGTTTTTATTTTTACTACCTTGTTTCTTATTCACAGTTAATGGTAATGAACTGACATGCTGTTGACTCACCCCATTTATACAGTCCTGTGGCAGGAGGAAAAGAGTTGCTGCAGCTTAACTGCTACTGTGTAGTTCAGGAAGTCTTAAGGATGCGTGAATAAGAGTGACTGTTCCTTCCTGGAAGACAGACTTTACTCTTCTAAGAGTAGGTCCACACTGAATGTAATTCAGAGCTACAGTTCTGCAGTACTAGGAACAGTTCTTCAGTACTGGGAGAAGTCTTCATATGTATGGCACAATTTCTACTGGAGCTCTCTAACATGTGGCACCAGATTTTTCTATTGCCAGTGAAGGAGAGCAAAATCAGGTTGATGGCATCCTTGCTGCCCAGCTCAGGGATGTGCAAGGTGCAAGGAGCAACTTCTGCATGCCACTGAACAGTGATCTGGGGAAACAAGAGCGGCAGCCCCTTGGGCTATGCTATGCTAGCTGGCTCAGCATCCTCACATTATCACACAACAGAGCTTAATCCATTATAAATCCAAAGGCAGCACTAGCCTGGGAAGGAGCCTGGAGGAGAAGTGCCAGAAATGAAAAGACAGGGGAAAAAAGCAAAAAAAAAACCAAAAAGCTTGTATAAACATGCATTAAAAAGTAGGCAAGACAAAGTTTGCCATCCATATTTACACTACCACTACTGACCTCCCCATTAGCTCTTTCAGGTCATTCATTAAATGCATGGAAATTTGTTAAGTGCATGGAAACTATTGATTTTGGCTAATCAAATCATTTCCGTGCATTTCACAGGGACAAATGCTAAGCATGGACTGCGCTGTAAGGCTTGTAAGATGAGCATCCACCACAAGTGTGCAGACAGTATTGGACAACAGCGTTGCATGGGCAAGCTGGTAAGTAAGCAGCCCAGGGCTTCAAGTACAGTGGGGGGCACGCTGCTTTGTGGGCCAGACCCCCTGGCTGGCATTTAGCTGAAAGCACAGTTACATAATCTAAATTGAGCAGAATATTAGAATTAATTCCCATAATTTAAACTATACTTACTGTAGTGGAAATCACTGTGTAGAAAGCTGCCAATTAGTCAGAACATTTCATTGCAGTTTAACAAATGAAAAATCCATCATATTTTCATTTATTGTTTTTTCCATTGTTAGGGCTTGAAGAAAAACCATAATTCATCTTAAAAAGAAAACTGAAAGATATTTCACAGTGAGACACCACAGAGCTTGCAAAGGCTTGGAGGGGCCCTGCCCTTTATGGCGCACAGCACCATAACTATGTTACTGGCAAAGGCAGGATACTGTGTTTGAAAAGATTCTAACTTGGTCATTTTTTATGGAAAAATGATTCAATTAATTACTCCTGGGGGAAAAAAAAAAAACTTAGAAAAATGACAATTTGGCATATAAAAATTATTGGAATATAAAAACTGGGTGCACATGTTCACCAAATGATAGAACCTTAGAATATCATGAGTTGGAAGGGACTCATAAGAATCATCAAGTCCAACTCTTGGCCAACACAGCACCACTCAAAATCTAATCCCTATGTCTGAGATCATTGTGTAAGTACTTATTGAACTCTGCCAGCTTGGGGATGTGCCCACTCCCCTGGGCAGCCTGTTCCATGCCCACCACCCTCTGGTGAAGAAACTTCCTAACCCCCAACCTGACTCTCTCCTGACCCGGGTATGGTTTGGGCTGCCAGGGCACATTCCTGACTCAGATTCAACTTGCCATCAGCCAGAACCCCCAGGCCCCTTTCTGTGGGGCCTGCCTCTTGTCCCCAAGTCTGTACATATGTCCTGGGCTGCCCCACGACAGATGCAGAATTTGGCACTTGCTGTTGTACAACTTCATGTGGTTGGTAATTGTCTAGTTTGTGTTTCAGATGGTTTCAGTTCTGTTGCAAACATGTACCAGCTGAAGGCAAATCTGAACTAAGTATAAACAGCCTTACTATGTTAAATGATAAAAAAAAAACTACCAAGCATTGCCTTCAAAAAAAAGAAGTAGGAAATCTACTTCTCCCTGGAAAGATCTTTTCAAGTATATTCAATGATTGCTATTGTTGTTCATAGTCCTGAAGCCAATCTTTATGCATTTAAAGCATAATCACAGTCCTGGTTTGGTGCTTTCTGGTATAGGAAGTTGATCCGTGAAGAGCAGAAGTATCTTATTGCAGGCTTGGGACAAGCCAAATATTAAATCACATTAGTTGTTTCACACATCGCCCGATTCCAGCCTCAACTCATGTGGTGGTCAGTTGACAAAGACAGAAAACAAGAGGCCAAATTTATAGCAGGAAGAATTCCAGCAGAGTCATGGGAGTTTTATGAGTTCGTGTGGTGTCTGAATTTAGTTTGGGTCTAAACTGAAGCTGGGGAATCTGGAATTTGTTTCTGTAAGTACAAATTTATCAGTCCCCTTGCTCCTGCTCAACCCATACTGCAGCTCATTAGTGAAAGAACTAGTTCTACATAATTTTTTAATGTATATTGAATATAAGATACAGAAAATATGCACATCCTCATGAGGCTTTTCTGCTTCTCGCTGTGGCTAAAAGGTCTCACAGCCTGCTGAGATCAGAGATCTGAGAGAACTTTTCTGAATCTCTAATACCTTGATTGGCATTTCCAATGACTTAGGTGTTAGCACCTTCATTTTAGGTACTCAGCCTTTGCCTGAAGTATTTCCAGTCTGAGGTGGTAAACAGAAAAATAACAAGAAATATTCAGTCTCCTAAGAATTGTTTGTGGAGCAATACAGGGCACCATTATTGGCCACACTGGGTATTCTTCAGTGATGTAGCTTGAGTTGCTATAGTGCATTTCTTCACCATCAGATATTTAGGGGGCATAGTGAGATGACTTGGGGAGTTTTTAGACCTTGCAAGGCAAAAAAAAAAAAAAGAGTGGAAACTGGTCAGTCAGCAGCAAATTTTAGAATAACCTAAAAAATTGATTCATGAAAACATGGGGAAGAATATATGTATGTTTAGCAAATGCAAAACAGTGCAAATTCACATCACATAAGAAGAAATGGAGAAGGGAATGTAGAGCTTCTCAGAAGATCTAATGATTCAGCACTTCTGCTGCAATTAATTAGTGTGGCTTTTGTGTGAAACAAAAGAAAAGAAAGGCTGGAAATGAGCTCCTCCTTTTTCCACACAAATACGGGAAATTACTTTTTTCCAGGATAAAAATTAAATAAAACCCTGATCCCTGCACCCCACAGTGATTCAAAAACAGAAGGCAAATTTCCAGTTTCACCACACTTTGCAGGAAAAGAAAAAAGAAGCACTGTTATGCCACTAGCCAAAGAGCTGAGGTTATTTCTACTATGTCAGTCATGGCAGCAATGCACTTCACATGTTTTTGCTTTCTCTCCCTCCAGCCAAAGGGATTTCGACGGTACTACAGCTCACCACTTCTCATTCATGAACAGTTTGGCTGCATCAAAGAAGTGATGCCTATTGGTAGGTTCTGATTGCTTTTCCGTTCAGTCTCCCTTTGGCAGTGCTCTGCAACAGCAGCGGCAGACTTCCAGCCATGGTATTTGCCCTCAGCTGCCTTTCAGCTCCTTTCAGTGACTGGATATCCTTCTGCCATCTCAGGAAAGGACCACTTCAAAGATACAAAGCTGGAAGAGGAGAGGGTGTGTTTATTGTGTGTTTCACTCAAAACCCCCTACATGTGACCTTCTAGTAGTCATTCTGTTTATAATATTAACTACATGAGCTCAAAGTAAGGAACTTAGGAAGAAACAGTTGAATACTGAAGTGAAGGTCTGAGCTGGGAAGAACTACATAAGAGACAGAGATCACAGCAATAGGATGCATTTAAACTACTGGTCTGGACCTTCAGGGACTTCATGAGGTTCTTGTTCATTTTTTCACTCACTTTCTTTTTACTTTTCTAATATTTTTCCTTACACAGTGCTTCTGCAGTTTGTCCAGGTATTTAAAAGACTGATTTTTGCTCACTGTAATACTTGAAAAGAAAAATTTCTGAAATGGAGAAATTGAGTTGGTCTTGGATAATACTTCTCCCCAGTCAGAAGTAGTCTGAGCAGGCAAACCTGGCGTATGAAAAGATGATTGCCAAAAGTAAACAGTCAGTTTAAAATGGCTTTCTTGAGAACGCTTATTTTGTTGTTTAGAAAAAAGGAAGTCAGTTACATAGATTTCATCTAAGATTCTCTTTCTAAAAACCATCCATCACTGTCATTTTTGTCATAAGTAATTGAAGCATTCTGAGTAATCTCTGACTTAAAAATAAGATGTACTTTGTTCCCATCAAAAGTCAAATTCCCAAGCATTTTTAGTACTTTGCCCAAATTTCCCTCACGTACAGTGTTACTAAGAATCTGTATTCTAAGCATCTACTGCCTGGTATGACAAGGGAAGCTGAGGTCTAACAAGGCAGTATGTATAAAAGGGTTTTATCTGGATCCATTCATGCGAATTGAAGATGCTCAATTCTCTTCCATGGGAGATTACTTTGGGACTAGCTAAGAGGGAGAGTGTGGGAGTGAAAATGATCAGCCATGCCAGTGGGGATGGTGGCCTTTTCTGACTTCCCCTAGACTATGCTGAGCAACCTGGAATGCATTTCCAATAGCAAGTATCTTCTCATGAATGCTCCCAGATCCCACATGGTCCCACACTGGGTCTATCAACACCTTCCCAGGAAGATCAAGGTCATCTTATTTATCCACATTATCCCAGAAACAGCACTGTGAGGATTACTGGCACGAAGGTGAAAGCCCACACACACCACCCAGACGTTCAGGGAATATGCAAGTTTTTTCCCATCAAGTATGCAGCATGGAGAGCAATCAAAGAAGTTAGTGGCAGGAAACATGGGTTGAAGCCTCGTGGTATGTTAACTCACTCACATCAATGTAGGCAGCATTGGAAGTGTTTAGGGAAGGAAGACTGCAGGTGAACTGAGAAGAGACAATGGCAGGGACTCAGAGAGCCTGTGTGAAGGAAACTTAATGTGGGCAAAAATGCAGCGAAAAGTCAGTAGCAAAAGCCAATTCTATTAAGTTCTTCAAGTGCTTTTTATCAGGATAGTCTCTCAACTTGTATTCTAAACATGTATCCCAACGCGTCAGTACAAGCAGTTGGAGTGGAGCAGGAAACTGGGCAAAAATATCTTTGGGAGACTGATGTATGTTTTACTCCTTCCTCTGCAGCCTGTGGCAATAAGGTTGATCCTGTGTATGAAACTCTCCGCTTTGGGACTTCTTTAGCCCAGAAAACCAAGAAGGGAAGTTCTGGAAGTGGGTCTGATTCTCCCAATAGGAACTCTGTAAGTATACCACCTCTTTCTTCCATTTTCTTTGTGGAGAAGCAATTAATTCACAGGAGTTGGTTCTGTAGTTCACAGAACTTGTATTTCAAGCTGTAAAGCAAATACACACAAAAAGAAAAAAACATTAAACTAATTCCCAGCTCCCAAGATAATACAAGAAAACACTTTATAAACAGCATTTTTTAAGATGACTCCTGAGAAAAAGAAAAAAATACAAATTAAGTGAATAATCTTCTATAGGACTGGAAAAAGAGATTATATTCTTTTCTTTTCTTTTGGTCTATATATGTAAAAATGAACAGAGAACAGAAATATTTAACAGCGATGCCAGAATGGACATCCTGCCTGCTGTTAATAGCATACGTTTACCCTTCACACCAGTGACATCGATAAGCTGGAGTACTCAATGTCTAGATTTAGAAGTCCATTTTATTCTCACGAGAGAAATGTCACAGATTTAAGCTCCTCTCTCCAGACCTCAAATGCTGACAAGTGTTCTTAGCATGTTATAACCTGACAAAGAGATTTTCACTTCCATATTAAAACTTATCATTCATTCTCCCCCATCATGGGAGTCATTTTCTTCAGGACCATGGCAAGAGTGGAGAATGAGGACAAGGGAAGAAAGAGTTCCCTTAGCCCTGTCTTTTGTAAATCTCTGCTTAATTAACAATACCTCTTGACAATTAGTGTAAAGAGAAAAACGATATTCCAACAGTGTTGGTGTCCATGAGGTTAGATTATCTCTCTTAATTTTTACCAAGAGATTATCCCACATCTCAAAAGCCAGTCACAACAAAATGCACTTCAGACTGGAACTGATTGTCATGTCTAAAATTAGACCCATGCTATCTGACAATCTTTCTTTCACTCACCTCAGAAAAAAACCTATCACGTACAGAAACACTCTAATACTTGGACTCCAGGCATCTCTGCAAATATTTACATGTTTAATTTGAACTTGAGCTAAAATGTAGTTACGTTTGGTACAGTGTTTTCCTAGGATTTAAAAATATGCTCACTCACATGAGTTAATGGTAACTTCAGGGTGGAATAGGTGGTCTCTAAAAGAGATATTCATTTCTCAAATGGGAAGAAAACAAATTTACCCAAGAATTGAGTGAAATCTGCAAGGGATTTATTAAAGGACATGTCCTTCATCCACTCTTGTTTGTGCCTTAAAAGGGATTTGGTTATTTCCATTCTTTTTTAAAATCCAAAGTGACTCTACCACCTGTCACATTGTGATTACACTTCTTTCTTTCAATTATTTCATTTACTTGAAACAGAAGTTCTACAAATGCAGTTACTGCTTTCTAAATCAATGAAGTATTATGTTGAATTATGAATGACTACTCAAGCGCAGAAATCATGAATGCTGTGTTTTCCCTAGAGAAGTGATCATAACTAGGTAGGGTGTGGGTGTAGCATGAGAAACTCAGGTTCATTATAGGAATTTCTGCAGGGTATTGAGGCTGAGAGAGAATGTAAAATGTGTCAGCATGGAAAAAATTAACACTAGTGAACTGAATAAACAGGCATTTGAAACCACAAATTCCGCTGGTGCAAGCCTGTGGATTAAGTCAAGAACAAAAAAGAGGGACAGACCCAACCCTGATCAAAATAATGAGTGCATATTGCTTCACAACTGTGATGTGTGACAAAGGAGCAGACACTGGCCAGTGGCCAGTGGCCAGAGGGGTGATAAAAAATTCCAATAAAGTCCAGGTAAAAATGCACTAGAGCATGCAAGCTGCCAGTGTCTGTGCAATTAATAACACACAGGGACTAAAATTCTTTCCCAGTGGTCTCTCTTCTCACTTCTGTGCTGCTCTGCTCCTCTCAAAACAGAAACAGTAATGCAGCTGTGAAGCTCACAGCATCATCGAGAATTTGCAGCTCCATCGTGCCCCAGCCCTGGCAGCTGGGGAGTGCTTCAGGGTTCTGCCACAGGACTAAACCAGGGACACCAGGGGCATGCTGACACCTAGGTTCCTTCTGCACCTCACAAATGTGTCCAAGCTATGAGATGGGTAGCTCAGGCTCAGAGCAGTACAGCAGTACCTGCCAAGAATAGTTAACAGCAAAGGCAACAAGCCCAGGAGCCATGCCCTGCTTCTACAACTTCCAGGACTTAAGCTCAAGTCTGCCCAGAGTATAGATACCATCCTGCTCTTATCTAGCTGAGGTATTTTTAATACGACTGTGCAGTGTGGATGCAACCACTGTGATTTTCAGCCTGGATTCTGCATTTCCCGTAAAAGAAAGCAGCCATATGTTCCAGATTTACTACCTACTGCTTCGTTCAGAATGTGCTTCTACAACCCACATTTATACAGAAAGTCACTTGAGGTGATATAAATGTGATTCCATTTCTTATTAGTCTTCTCAAAAGTAGCTTTGTACCTCTACCATTTCCATTAGACTCTGTCGTATACTTCTTGACTGAAAAGATCTTAAATGTAAGTGGTGTTATTTCAGGAGGTTTTGGATGAGTTATATGCTGAAGAGACAGTTACTGCGCATCCCATATGCAGTAGTTCCCCAAAAAAGTACAAAGCTAATCAGTCATTTTGATGCTAGTTCATGGAGTCTGAGGAGCATGCCATAGCAGTGGGCTAAAAAATAGTTGGTACTTGCTATTTCACCAAAGATGGTCTTTCCCTCCCCCACCGAGCAACTAGCAGTTCCCAGCTATGCTCTACTCTGACTCGTTATCATTTCTATCACAGTCCCTTCTCATCCATGGGTGACCCTCTTGTACAAGGTACAATACATGCATGACCTTTTCCTAAGGGTGAGGTCTAAAAACAATGCGTGGTAGAAAATAAAGTAGAAGGCTGTGAAAATAGCAAGGGAGACATGATAATCACAGGATACCTGAGGCATAAATCTACAGTTAACTTCGTCATTCATCAGTATGTATGCAGTGATAAGTAGCGATCAAGCAAAATTCCTAGGAAATATACTAAATTGCTAAAGTATTTTCTAAAATGAATGTTTTGTTGTCAACACTAATGGAAGTGAAAAAAAAAATCATAAAAAGAATCATTAAAAAAAATGAAAAGCAGTTCAGATTTTGCGCTCCCCAAACAAAGGCAGTAGATCTACAGCAGCAGTGGTCTACAAAAGACCAGATAGAGGTGTGTCTTTAGTATAATTATGGAGTGTCATGAAATAATTAAGTTAAATCCTTCCGTCTCAAAGTCCTGTTAACAAGAAATAAACCTTAGGAACATATAAGGACTTACAGTTTTTAAAATTGGAAACATTGACCTAATCTGCAGTTTAAAGTTCTGATTGTTTGTTTGTTTGTTTGTATGGTGATGCTTATCCAAGAGAAGTGGTAGGTGGGAAGTTCAGAAAGAGAAGCTCTGTAAGGTTAGATTCGGACAGAGCTGTTTGGACTGGCGCCTGGTTCCTGTCAGGCTATACATGGAGAAGCCAGCTACCCAGCTGAGGAATCCAGCGCCTTACGCAGAGTGCATTTGAGAGGCTTGTCATCCCATGTTTTCCTGTGCCCTAAAACAATGGGTCCCTAATCATGACTGACATTAATATGGTATGCATAAGAAATCATAGTAATTCTAATAACAATATTTGGGCTTCATTTGTCCCTAACTATACCAGCAAGATGAGTATTTAAAAAGAAATCGAAGGCAGATATTTAAAGGCTAAATTCATGACTCCACTATCCTCCATCTCCTTTTTTTTTTCCACAGAATGTTAACAGAATTAAAATCACACTTCTCTTACAGTTATCTTACTGAAAAACGTGTTTTGGGTTAATAATACAATACAATACAATACAATACAATATAATATAATATAATATAATATAATACAATATAAATGTTAGTCAGTAGTTTCAGCTAATGGCCAGTCTCTCTTGTAGTCAACTTTTTAGAAAATCTTCAAAATCTCCAAGTTCCCCAAGCTTCTGTTTTATATAGACAGTCATATTGTTTAACTCACTCAATTATTCCTTTACTTTCACTTCACTTTGCACTGCAGAAATGTTTTGTACTGAACACAGGAAATTTTCTCTGGAGTCCTTTGTGTGCTTTTATTGCTCCCTATAAAGTAGGGTATTTGCTGTGCATCACCAGACACAATGCTTTCTGTAGACCCATCAGGCTGACTTGCTGTGCTCTGATAGCACCCAAAGTGCTACATTCCCCAAAGGCTCATGAGAGGTTTTATTTCACCTTGTTGCTCACTTTGCCTGTCTCTTCCCATCTCATTTGTTCTCTTTGTCCCCGCAGACAGCTGATCTGGCTGAAGTTCCTGAGGAGGCCGATAGCAGCCTTGACATAAGCAGGAAACGGAGCAACAGTGGTGAGTGCTGCTAGGCCAGGATGGCATCTTCACATGTGTTGGCCTTCTGTAGAGCCTATTCCTGGATTTGGAAGGGGGAGATGGGTGGGGCAATAAGCTAATTTGGGGAATGCTTTTCTGAATGTCAGGATTGATCCAAGCCACTGGTTTCCATAATTTGTTGTGTCCAGACCTGACACCGAACAAGGCTCAGGTCTATTCCTTATCTCCCATGCTTCATGACTCTAGACTAGTCACTTTAAAAGTTTTGGTTCCACATTGGCAAAGTGGAACAAAAATAGGACTTTGTTTCTCTTTCCATATGTCTGACTTTTCTACGTGTCTCTGTATACTGTAATCTCTTTGGTATAGGAAATGAATCATATAGTATCCATATGCTTGTAAAATATACATCACAATGAATCCTGATTATAATTGCAACTTCTCAGTACAGCTACAGAATGTGCCCTCATCTTATTAATAGCCAGCTCCTTTGTCTGCTTTTCAGAGAGTAATGCTTCTACAGCATTGGCATGATAGGATTTTTGAGACCAGAGCTGAGTGATGAAATCTCAGCTACTGTGGGATGGTGTACACGACCTTCCTTTTGAATTCAGTCGTGGCAAGAGAAGCAATAAGTACAAAGCGTGTTGGAGCATTTTTAGTAAAGCTTCAGGCCCAAAACATCAGTGACTTCTCTAGCACAAGGCAACTTTGGTAAATTTCACATGAGATGCACATGACAAAAACAAATCACAAGGAGCATAGCTTTTTCCGGTTAGACCCCTTGTGCTCCTTCCATTCAGATGACAATTAATGTGGGTGAGATGCCAGCTTTAGCTGTTCATTGCACTTTCACGCTGTCTCCTTCTTATTCTTCCTTTCCAAGTGTTCCTGTCACTTCCCCTCACTGTGTTCAGTCATTTCCTCCCTTTTGTTTTGTGAACATCCCATCACTGTTATCTTCTTTCTCCTGACAATTTATTTAGCTTTTCCATCTCAGCAGCGTGTGTTGATCTGACTTGGCTGAAGATAAAGAATTAAGCCTACTTCCCATTTTTTAATCCTGCCCACCTGAGATCAATTTGGCCTTGTCTGAGTTTCCTGATAACTTTTTTTCATTGTCGAACAGCAGTTTAATTTCTGAAACCAAAAGAAACTTTTTTGCTGTGAGATCTGCCTTCTCTGAATGCACTAAGAGGCAATCAAGGAACTTACTCAAAGAGATTAGTTTAAAAACCCAGCATGTGTCAAACCTCCAAATAACTTCCGCGGCACATTAACGATTCCTTTGATCAGCACTGGCTTTTTACAATCCATCCTTCAGAGGCTCACGGTATAAATTATGCATCAGTCACTCCAAAAATTTCCCCTTGGTAGATTTTTAATAAACTGCCCTCACTGTTTGCACAAGCTGTGGAAATGGTAAAAACCTTTTCAGACTTTTCAGACTGTCAAAATCTCTGGGTTTTTCTGTGTTTTTTTCTTTTTCTTCTTTGCTGTTAGGGCAAGCAAATATGAAAGGAGATGGATTTATGTTTTGTAGAGATGTGAACAACAGAGCTCTATGGCTTTCGGACTCCAGTGCCCCCTAGAAATATCCAGAGACCACGAACTAAACAGAGATTAAAAATTTAACAAAGTAAATTCAAAATGTTGCTGCAGGGTGATTCACCGTTCCTTTTTCCTCTGTTGTCCGCTGCCTCTTTAGCAGGCAGTTCCACATTAATGCCTTGATGAATCAGGTTCATTCCAGTTATTTTTGTTCCAAAAAAAAAAAAAACAAAAACCCCTTCATTTTGCAAACAAGATTTTAGGAGCCTCTGTTTAATGAGAAAAAAAACAGAAAGAACTCAGTACGTGGAATCAATCCTATAGGTATATGACAGCAACTTCAGGGGATGATGGTTAATTTCAGGCCCTGGCACACAGACTATCCAGAAAACCTTGCTGGTTTTCAGTTCTAAGATGACATACCTAATCACCAGCCCTTAAGCCTCCTCTAAGCCAATTACACTCCTTCGCTGCTGTGAATTGCCATCTGTATTGGAAGTCCCCCAGGCCAAATTGTACTTTAAAAAGTATGGATGTTCCTGTTATCAACAAGGATTTCAGCAAATGTGGGACCCCCACCTCGCAAAGCCAGTTTTGGTGAGCATTTCTGTGCATTCACAAGGATATGTGTATCACATGCCAACCTCATGAAGTTCAACAAGGCCAAGTGCAAGGTCCTGCATCTGCATCAGGGAGATCCCAAACACAGATACAAGTTGGGTGGAGAATGGCTTGAGAACTGCCCTGAGGAGAAGGATTTGGGAATGTCAATCGATGAAAGATTCAACATGAGCTGGCAGCGTGCTCTTGCAACCCCAAAGGACAATGGTATCCTGAGTTACATCAAGAGAAGCATGAGACCTCACCTGGAGTATCACATCCAGTTCCAGTAGGATCTCTCTACACAGTTGCCAGGTATAGGCATACCCCTGTGCTAGAGGATACTGCAGAGTGTTTCTTTCCTTAAAGTTTTCCCTTCTGGTGCTGGTGACAGTGTGCAGAGTCAGTATCCCTCTACCACAGGACTTGGGGAAGAGCACAGTGAGGCCTCCAGGTCAGCCACAATCAAACCACCTGGAGACAATCTGAGGCAGCTTCAGGCTAAATGCTGCAAGCATCAACTCATATACAGACTTCACATTCACACATTAGACTTCATGACTTTAAAATTGTCTTACATTTTATCAGATTATATGTGGTTTTGTGTGCATATGGCTGTGTGTCCCTTTGTAGGAAATCTTTCTCACTCATACTGTGTCTACTCATTTTATCTATTGCCTCCTTTACAATCAGTCAGTCTTAAATAGCCACAGTAATGTTTTCTTGGAAGAAAGGTGAGAATGTGGAAGAGCAGAGAGAGAGGGGAATTCAGCCATTTAGTGATTCCCTGCCCTCTTCTTATCTCTGAATACATAGAACCATATCACAGAGAAATGTAAATAAAATACACTCCAACAATCATCCTGCTACTTACTACTGTTTGGAGATTTCCAAATTCTTGTTAGATACCACAAAACCCAGCTTCTGCTTAAAACAGTTGCAGAGGTAAATAGATGGAGGAGACACCGATGGTTCTAGCCGCTAAAGGACTCCAGATATTAAAATCATATTCAGACTTTATTCAGAAGCATAAAACACCAAGCAATTGTTAAAATGTAAAAGAGGATTCAATCAATTTAATAAAGACAGTGTGGTCTTTCCAGTGAGATAACTGTCATGTCGCAAAGCAATTACAAATAGAAAGTAACTGATTAGTACTAATTGGGTAGATTATAAGCTGTGATTCTTGTTTTATTCGATGAGTTTCTGATTTAGTAACTTAGAAGCACATTTTCAAACATACAGGCCTGCATCTTAAACAACCCATCCTTTCTTTAAAGCTTTTCTAGTATCAATATGAGATCAGATGGAGAGGAAGGTCATAGCCAGTGCACCCAGACAGAGGTTGCTCTAGAGAAAGAGAAAAGAAGTCCACCAAACACGTAGAAGATTCAGGAAGAGAAGAAGGGGTCAAGGCTGCAAAATTATCTCAATAATGTTGACATACAATCCTCACGTTTTACAGTTGCTTTCAAATGGAAATTCTTCTGTTCCTAAACACAAAAACAGAGCACCAAATGTGAAGAAAAGGCTTCAGGACTTTAAACAGTAGTGCAGTTGCGAGACTTGAGCTCTTTGCTATAACTATGTAGTCATCTGATCAAAATCAGTTTAGTATGATTGTAAACTTCAGAATGGAAATAGTTTTGAGCCATGAGCCAAATTCAGTGGAATACCTGGTTTTGTTGAGGGGGTAAAAATGTTCAGAGGCAACAAGGGATCAAAAAAAAAGTAAGGGGGAAGAGTATAACAAAACTAAGCTGGCCATGCTGAAGTGAAGAGCCTTAACCTATTCTAAAATGTCATGTGTTTGCTTTATTCCAGTGTTTACATATTCTGAAAATGGCACAGAACACTTTGGAGAAGAACCAAAAAGTATACATTCCCCGGTAAGGGTAAAAATTTTTCTGAGAATGCAGTGAGGATGGGAAGACATGTATAGTAAAGACTGGGGAGGACCTTTAGCTGTTAAATCATAGTGAGACCACTGGGGGCACTATCTGCGGCAAACATTACCTGCCTGTCGCATAATCGTTCAATTTCTGGGCCCCTGGCCATGGTTGGAAGCAATATACAAGACTGGATGGCTCTTTGGTTGACCCATAATGGACTTTCTTATGTTCCTATGCTTATTGTAATTTGATGTTATGAACACAAAACATCCAGTGTGGAAGCCATGTCATTACAACAGAACAGCAGTAACATAAAAATCACAAAACTGATGTAATTTGGAAAACTACCCGGGATTTGGTTTAGGTTTTTGGTTGGTTTTTTTTCTCCTGCAGATTTTCAGTTGAGGAGAGGGAAAAGAGTAGCCAGTCTTCTCTGCAGGAAACCTAATACAAATAACTTTCCGTTAGAAAAGTATTTTTTCCTCTCTATTCTTTGGACTTCTGGACTGTAAACGTTGAGTTCATCCATAATGAGTCCTGTATATTAGACACATTTTATAATGCCAGAAGTACACTACTGGGCTTGCAACATTCATCTGTTAAGAAAGAGCAAAAGGCAAGTGTGCTCAGCCAAAAAAATTCTGCCAGAAAATTGATCTTGGGATTCAAGGATTCTTACCTCTCCATGAAGACATTTGCTGCCTTAGTCACTCACATTGTATCTGGGCAATAGTACCCTAAGATGTGAGAGCAATGAGATTCTGGCTCATCTCTTGGAAGAACAGACTTTGTTTCCTCACTGTAACAAAGTGAACAAAATTCCTGGGTTTTCCAGTGTCAATAAGCTATAGATATGGGACCATATGTTACACCTCATTTCTAAAACTCTGACAGACAGATATTTACATCTTATCTTTTTTTTTTCTTAAAGGGACCATTTTATAAAAGCACGTTACAAATGAACACCTATGTTGCCTTGTACAAATTCGTACCGCAAGAAAATGAAGACTTAGAGATGAGGTAAAGCCCCAGAATATTTCTTAGTAGATTTAATGCATGCAAACTAAGGCTCATATTGCTATATATGACTTAAAGGAGAGGGAAAGAAGATTTATTTTGTCATTTTTTCTGGACATTTTTTAATAAAAATACTTGTGGATTCAAAAATATTCTTATAGAAACAGTGACCTATTTTTTTGGCAAGGACACAACAGATAAAATAATTAAAAGACACTTATGTGATTTTAGGAGCAAGAGGGCTTTCCACTAAAAAGTATCCAGTTTTCAGTTGCTTTGTTACTTTTCAACATAAATTTTCAACTAGGAATTCCTCACCAGCTGTCATGCTAATGCTGAACATTTTGCTAGTCCTGTTTGATTTTTCCCTCACATTCAGATTATGTATGAGAAAAAAGAATGATATCCAGCTGCTGGATGGCATTTTTTCACACTAGAAAGGTATATTCTGAGTTCTGCAAAGTGGCCTTGTTAATTATTAGTTTTTTAACACTTCCTGCCGTGGTTCTGCATCAGTTGCTAGCATTGCAGGGTCTAATCCAAACCCACTGAAGTGTAAGGGCATCTCTTCTTTGAGTGCAATAAGCTTGACTCATGCCGTTCACATTTTGCAGGGCTTGCTACAGCTGTTGACTTTAAATGTGCCAGTTCTCTCCAAGCCATTCTCTACATGATAATAATCATGTACTGGCCACAAAATTTAAGGAATTGCAAGAGAAATGCCTCCATTGTTACCATCTCCTTTTTAGTGTTCCCAGCTGCACCTTCTCATTGCTCTGGAACGAATGATTGGGATATAAGACAGAAATGACAAGTTTCCCTACCATTCTGTTTTGCTAGCATTTTCTGATCATTATTTTAGGCATGACAGCTCTTCAGGAAATAACCACAGGCTATAGTGACCTTTAGTGTCACTTTCCAGACATTCTGCTTGAGGGATCCCACTTTCTATCCTGATCATTTATGGGTATATTTCAGCTTGAGCAGTTGGGCAAGGAACTCCTCAGACACACCTACACTGGCTTCCTCATCCAGACACAGAAAAAACAGAAAATACATCATCCTCCAAAATTCCCCTGTCCCACTTATGGAAGGCCAAAGCAACCTAGCCTACAACCTCGTCAGTTATTACTGACAGGCTCTTTCCATGGAGACACAAGCCAGATTTTGGAATAGTGTCACTATTATATTGTCACACTATTGTAGTGTCATCAATGCAAGAAATTTAGTAACACATGGATTAACACGGTTTCAAAAGTGATGCCAAATAGCTAGCAATGCACTTTGGTGTTTGCAGGGCAGGATTCAGGTCATTTGGATGAATTTTCATTCAACAAAGTTGAGTTTCTGGAGATGGCTTCAGCACAGCAGTATTATCAAGGCTTTATGCGTGCTGTCCTGGGAACCCAAGTCAGGGATCAGCTGTACACTAATCATCCTAACAGAAGGAAGAGAACTAGCAGAGGAAGAAGGTCTGGAAGGAAGAGTTAAGGGAGGTTTCTGGTGATCTGAGCTCAGATCTGAGGGCATGATATAGGTAACAGACTGCTGATTTCAGCAGCAATTAGTGTTAAACACAACCTTGATTTCTTCCTCAGCAGCAGAAGCAGTCAGCCCTGTTTGATAGAGCTCTGGCTTCAGTGACAAGTTCCAGAAACCAGCTTATTCTAAGAGATGACCATATCTTACAATGCGTAAAGCAATTTCTGGAGAAAAGCACCCTGGGTTTCAGATACTGCATTGATAAGCATCTGTCTTGGCACCACTGAAATACAGAGCAGTGATGTAAAGCAGAGTACTTGTCCAGGACTGCGATGCAGAGGAAAAAAAATAGGGTAAGACCAGAGAGCCATTTCAACAAGCAGTAAACACCAAGCAGGATGCCCTCTATCAGGGATTTTGCAGCCTAAAGTCTAAGCAGGAAAAGTAATATATGTTCACCTTGGATTTCTATTTATGAAATCTCCCTTTGGGAGATTAGAGACATCTATGTTTGCCCTGCTCTAAAAAATATCAGCTAGATTTGCAGGTGTTGCATGTAAAATCTCAGTGCTTCCACTGATGTGCAAGACTTTAGGTTCAGTTCCCTTCTTCCTCTGACAACCTGAAATTTATTTTCTTCTAAGTTTTTTTCTAGTCACCAGGCTGGAAGCTGTTTAAAAGATAGAATTTTCTTAATCTTTCATGTTAAAGACGTTCCTCCTTTCGGCGTCAGGGTGTCACTAACATAACAGCCTGTTCACTTTGAAGTGACACACTGGGCTCCTTAAAAACCCAAGTATCTTATGTTAAATATTAACTGGACTCAGATGTCCCTTCCTATGAAAGAAATCTTTTACCACGAGGGTACAAAGTCATCCTTTTACTTTAGCTTCCTTTCTCACTGCAAGAACATTTAATTATTCCAAACACAATGGAACACTTTTCCGAGGAGGGAAAATCCTACTCTATTGCCTTGATAGCATCTTTGAAACCTAAAAATTCAGCTTCAAACCTCACAGTGTTAGAGTAAAGACTAAATTCCTGTTTCTCCATTTGTCAGCAGCAGTGATAACTGTTGAGCAAGTAGACAAAAGAAGCCCTCCAACTGGACAATGCATATCTTCTACGTGTGTTCTGCCAGAGCCCGTTAAATTCTCTTTTTATCATATGTTCCCAGTGCGTTGTCAGGCTCTTGTGCTGATACGTCAGCAATAAAAGGAGACTGACGTGATATGCAAGGAAAGCTAAATAATTGGGGGTCAACCATTAATTTTACTGAGATCAAAGAGATGCCTCTTATCAAGCAGACAGATTTCTGAGGTTAATCCATTTGCAAATGGGCTGCCACTTATATTCTACATCACAGTGCTATTATAATTACACAACAGCATTGGTGAAGTGCCACCAATGGGGGAACAAAGTCAAATAATGGTTCAACAACCTGTACAAAATCAGCTCGGCATGTTTCACTATTAGCATTTCCAGCCAAATTATTCTCTTAACTCTGCTTTGGAACTAGTCAGCTGGATGCTGATACTTAGCAATTACAACCCTGCACTGTGCATTATAGAGGTAAATATGTCCCATTCAAAAAAAAAAGAAAAGACATTCCTGGGCAGAATTATATCCCTGCTGACTAATTGCCTTTGTCAGTTAAATAGAACCATTTTCCTGCTGCCTTCCGTCTGCAATCACAGCTTGAAAACACAGATGATAAAGAAGTGTGTCCCAACAATGCAAAATATCTTGAAGTAACAAGATAATGCCTGTAACAAATAGGGACTGCATTTTAAACAGTTTCTTGTTAAACAGGAAGCAGAAATTCCAGTTCACAGAAGGTGCTGTCTCACAACAAAGATCTAGCCTCAATATAGAGCAATTCTCTTTCTGTGTTATATTATTTAAGAAAACCTCGCTGCCTCATTGAGTCTACCTGCAGTAAATGGCTCAGATAAAATGACCAAGGAAGGGCCACCTTCCTATTAGAAGGTAATTGTGGGAGCTGATGCAGCAGAGCTATTAAGAGTCATCCTAATCCACTTTTCTTCTAATTACAGGCCAGGGGATATGATCACTCTTCTGGAAGATTCCAATGAAGACTGGTGGAAGGTATGTGCTAATTATTTTGCATCTATCTGTCTAATTTCTTAGGGAAAATATACGCTATTTTCAGTACTGAACTTGTATTAAAGCTACTGGTGTTAACAACTTTCTTCCATCTATATGTTTTCTTCACAGGGAAAAATCGATGACAGAACTGGATTTTTTCCTGCTAACTTTGTTCAAAGAGTGCAACATGATGAGAAGATTTACAGATGTATCAGGACATTCATTGGCTGCAAGGAGCAGGGGCAGATAACTCTGAAAGAGAACCAGGTAAATGCAGGGAAACCGACTGGGCTGAGCTCCCACCAGACTTGGGCATCCAACAATCAAACTGATTTAACCAGAGGGAAGGTACAAAATGGACACAAACAAAATAGCTGAACTGCAGTGAACAGCATCTATCAAGGTTTACCATTAATGTAATAATCTACTAACTAGCTAACACATTTTCCCTGTTTATTGTGGCCTAAATATTCAGACTTAGAGAAGTTCATAAAGATAATTTACATCACATGCAGATCTCAGAGGAACAGCTTGGAAAATAGAGTTGTAGGGGTAGACCTTGAGTGCCTAACATGTGATCTGCTTTTTCTCCACACTATAGGAGCTAATAACTAATAAAATAGAGTATCCCTTTCCCAGACTTTAATTACCTGAATATTTAACACAGGACATTGTTTCAGCTTCAGCAGGAGCAGAGCTAAGACATCACTGGGGAAAAAAAAAAAAAAAAAACTGCACACCTTACATTTATCCCTTATTCACTGTTTGTAAAGTATCTTTAGTCATTAATAGCTTGTGACGCCACTTACACACCCTTCCTACAAGTCATAATTTAAGCAGCAAGTAGGAGTTATAGTATACCACATACAGAAGATTCACAGAATCCATTCACCTGGCATATTTTTAGCAGTTCCTTCTACCTTGGGTTATTCAGGTGGGTTCACAAGGTGGAAGCATGGACACCATTATGCAGTATGGACACCATTATGCAGTATGCTTTTGATCTGATTTTAAGTACACTTTTATACTGAATTTTTATCAGACCTTTAGTATATCCAATAATGCTGCTATAAATGTTTGCAAGGGTAAAGTGAGAGAAGAATCTGGCCCAAAACTTGCATTAAGGACAGTAAGGTTTGTGGCATAGGGTCATGGAGATAGAGGATGGCTGCCCACAGACTGAGTTCTCCAAACCCTGGACAAAATAGGAGGCTGGCTTTCAATCACTGTGTTTGTGAAGACCAGTTTTGTTCCACTTTCCTTTCCTTTGTCAGTTTATAACATGTCACCCAGGAGGTGTTTGTCTTACAGTGCCTGGAAAGCCATTGATTTTAGCAAAGTGGAGCAGAAATCAGCATTAGGGTAGACTCCAGGACTACATACTTTCCATGCAGAACTTTCTGTAATACTTCACTCCAGCAGTGAGTAAGGTTAACTCGTACTTTTGCTGCTGCACTGTGGCACAGCATAATACACTATTGCTAACAGTCCTTGGCTATATGCAGCTTTTTAAGGAAGGAACAGTAATGCAGTAATAAGAATATATTTTAATTGCCCTATGCAATTTTAGTACGCTCGGGACCCCTGAAGTTGCTAAAAAGAAATAATGTGCCTAATTTTTATTTATTTTTTTAATCTAGCTCTTCTCTTTATTATTGATAATTGCGCATAGGGAGGGGATGATTACCAAAGCCAAACTGGAGGTTTGACACCTTTCGTGCTCTAGGACAAAGGAAGGGTGGCAGTCTGTTTCTTTTTTTGTCAGCAGGCACACCGTATCCTCCCTGTCAGTATGGCTGCTCCTGCAGACAGCGAGGGCATGGTTTCTTGCCTCATTTCTCACAAGACTACAGTTTTTAAGTGCACAGGTCTGGCAGCTGCATCTGAGCACAAGGGCTTCCTATTGTCCCTAGTTCATAATAGGCACACAAGAGAGCTTGCAGGTGGTAAAAATGGGATTATGAATCTGTCCTATTTGTCTATCCCCTCTTTTCTTTGTCTTTGTTTTCTTTTCTTTTTTTTTTTTTTAAATCGCACTTATTTAGCTCTAGCTATCTTAAATGCACACCAGTGCTGAAGTTAAATGCGAGTACTGTTGGGCCCTTGCTCCATGTGGGTGTGTTTTCATGGGAAGAAAGAGAAATAAAAATCTGGTTAAAGCAGAGGGGCAGAGACAAGGATGAATCAGCGCATGAGTGCAGGGTGGTGAGAGCCTGTTCCATCCTCACACAAATTATCTTAAAAGGAGATGCTAAAGGAAATTCAAGGCCATTTTGAATAATATTGAAGTGGAATGAGTTCAAGAAACTCATCTGCTTCCCCCAGTAGTCCCATACAGGGGCTGATCTCCCCATGGCAGTCCCCAGTGAGGGCTGGCAACCTGCACAGGGCCAGCATGTGGTAGCAGCACAGGGCTAAGGGCACAGGGACTCCCAGAGCCAGACCAGACCACAGGACACGTGTCTGCCTCACAGATCATCTCCTCAAGGGCACCATTCATTGTCCTTTTTTTTTTTTTTTTTTTTTTTTTACAGCAGAAAAATTCTTTCTTTCCTGAGGAACAACAATTCTTGCTGTAAAAAAAATTGTAATTGTTAGCAGGAATTTTTTACTTCAGAAATTTGAATTTTCCAAGTTCAATTTTCCTTCCTTCCTCAGGTATCACTCTTATTTTCTGTCCTTTATTTCCCCAGTGTTTATTTCTCCCATTGAGAGAGTTAAACAAAAGGGAGGACATGAAAAGAAAATAATTTGAATGAACAGGACTTCTGGAAAATGTTTTGCAAAATTCATTCTTTTTACATTCCACTTGGGGATTTCTGTGGGATTTAAGCAGCCATTTTAGCTGTCTCACAGCACCCAGAGTCCTAGGAGCACAATATATATATCCTACATGCAAAGCACTGGCTTGTTTTAGATTAGCAAGGAGGAGAAATTATTCATTGCTACCAATTCCTGTCAAGTCTCACTTTAGCTAGAAAAACTCATTAACAGGTCTAATAAATTCTTGTAACTATAGTACTGCAAATTATCTTCATTTTATCATGTTAATTCACTGGGGGAAATCCCACAGGGATGATTCTCTGGAATCGTTTGTTGTTTTCATGTCCTGCAAATAGAATGTTGGGTTTTCAGCCTCATGCAGACCTTTCTGGCAAGGACAGTACTCAGGGAGAAGATTGAGGGAAAAATAAAGCAGCACATTTGCACATCTTAAGCAATATGCTTGCATTTATCTTCACAAAGGTTTTCTCAAAATAAAAAAAAAAAAATCATTATGAAATATGAAACTTAGCCTGAGAATGTACTGAAGTACACTCTGAAGTACACTCTGAAGTGTACTGCTTCAGAGACAGCAACATCTTAGGCATGCTGACCATTCCTGAAAGTGACTAGGCACTGCAAGGCTCAATCAGATATACGCAGGAGAAAGGCAGACTTAGCCCCTGACATCAGTAAAGCAGGCTTCCTAACAAGGGAAACACAGCCAGTCACTTAGCTTAAAACTTGAAAACCACGCATTCTCACACCCAATATTGTCTGCATAATTTCTAGCCATAGTTGTAGCATCACTTGGATATGTAAAGTTTTCTCCAGCCTCTAACTTCTGCTGTAGTCTATCTGAATTCATTGCCACACGTTGTGCAAATGCGTCTCTACATAATTACAGGCTCTGGTCTGACCTCTTTTCACAAAAAGGGTCAGTAATTTAAAAAAACATTTATCAAATATGTCATCAGAGTTTGGAATAGAATCTCTTTTTAAATGCTTTTCACATTTTTGGTCATCCTTATTTTTAAAGGAGACATAACATTCTATTGTTTGAATGTCTGTTGGTCCTCCTCTTCTAGTATCCTACTTAAATAAAGGAAATGCCCTCTTCTAAGAAAACCCTGCCCACATCCTTTACTGGCAGCCCCTCTGACATCTACAAGCACACAAATATAAACCACATTAGGACTGAGCTCTTTGTGATTAAATAACACAATTGATTTTGAGTTGCACAAGTGATCTTGTGAAACAGAAATGACCTCAAACCATGACATCCGTAACGAGGTTAGCAATCAGAAGCTCTCTGCCTCATCCAAATGTGGATTGTAAGATTATATAAAGGTCAGTACAACATATCCATATCGCAATGGATGTGTTCTATAAATGTCACTGATGTAAACTAGCCCTGTTTCAGAAGGCACCTCCCATCCGGGTTCCTCAGTGACGGCAAAAAAGGCCACAGCTTTGATGGCTGCAGCCTCCAAGCCAGAGCTGTCGGCCTTGCTATCCCTAAGGCATCCATCCCCCTAATACCCAGTTGCCCACGTTTCAGAAGGAGTGACTTGTTAACAACAGCTCTGTGCAGGTCTGATTCTACCACCTGAGAGGAGCCCAGGAATAGACTTTGACCCAGACACTGTCTCTCATTCTGGAGGCTGGACTCAGCAGGACAGGACTGCAGCCCAGATCTCCAGTCCCAGGGTTTCACCTGCCTAAAATCTTCTCATTAGCTCATATGTTTTGTTGGTGTCTGGCTTTTTGCCTTGCTGCCTGGGAGTCACATTAGGTCCCCACATTTTTCATTCTGAGGTACTCCAGAAGGAGCTGAACTTCTTACAGCATGACTTGGCTGCCTTTGAAAATCAGCTGCACTGCAAACCCAGATCAGAAAGCAATGCTGAAGTTTTACCGGTACTCCCCCGCAATAGATGCTACTCTTCACATCTAGGCTTGAGTAGAAAAGGGTCTTTCTCTCCAACTATCTCACATTTGCACTGATGCTTTTCTTGTTCCACTGGGACATTCGTTCAGAGACAGTGAGTGGCACACAAGTCCTGCAAGAGCCTAGAACCTGAGCACAGCACATTACATATCTAGGTCATCCTTAAACCCCTGAACAAATGTCATACAAAAAACAAGCTGGTGTTCTTGGTCCAAAAGCTAGTAAAGCATCTGATAGAAAACCTGTCATCATACTTTGCACTATAGCCAAATCAGCACAAAAACTGAGTTACCTATCATTTTCACCCACAGAGCTTGCTTTTAGCCAAAAATTTAAATGCACAGACAGAAGCAGATGTGGAAACTCATTGTGTCCCTGTGCTGTCATTTCCAGAGACAAGCAGAAGGCATGAGCTTTCAGACCTCTTGACCTGGCACTGTCTCCAAACTCCAGAGCTCTTGAAGCTGTGCTGTCCTCATAAGCAAATTCCTGTCTCATCAAAACTAGTCTGTTGCTGACAGACAGGTTAAATATGTGAAAGAGAGAAGATAAGCAAATGACAGTTACAGAAAACTAGAGCAAGTTCAAAGTTACTCTGGGACAAAGAGAATTTGCCACAGAACTTAGAAGCACAGGAGAGTTCTGATGGCAGCTTGAAGGATCATCTTCTGATTGCTTGTATCTCCCCTGCTGTGGGCGGATGGATAAAGAAATCCTGAGGGCAGATGTTGACAAGTTCAGACATCAATCAGGGTCTGAGCAGTTGTTTGTTTTATTTTTGCTGCATGTTTGTTTTCTGTTCGAGTTTTTTAGAAAAATGGAAGAATGGGAAAGTGACTTTATAATACTAGATCCCACTTTCAGTTATTTCTGAAGATTACTTGATGACTGAGAAATAGCCTGAGATGTGATTTCTTACGCCATGGCTTACTCTATTAATAATCTCTTGAGCCAGGGCACTTTCTATTTCCTTTCTAAATAAAAAAAGCACACTGTCTCCATTTGTGTTGCTGCCAAGTTCACAGAGGAGTAGCTGCTCAGCCACCTTACCCCCAAAACATGGCAGCCTGAGTAGCTGTCATTTCAAGCCATTTCCATTTTGATGCAGCAAACTGTGAGTGTGTGATAGCAGCTTGGCCATGTTGTGCTTTCTCAGCCATCACACTTGCTGTCACCAGGGCTAGTGCTCCACAACAGCTGATTCATCAGGTGGAGCCCGAAACACATTACAGTGCCATGCACTCCTGATTTATACCTACCTTAAAAACCCAGAAGGCAGACCCCAAGGCTACAAATTGTGGATGAAACCCTTGGCAGCTCTCACAAAAGGCAGTGAGGACAAACATGGCCAAAAACGGGGTTGTATTCCCACTTTCCTGAAAGTGCAGAATCTGGAGATTCTCCAGATCTCCAGAGCTGTGCAAAGCTCCAGCAGCTGCTGCAGCCCTGGGGACCTCCTGACTTGTGCTGGATTAGTCAAGTGTGGCATACTGTGGCCAGGCTCAACCTGCCCTTCACACATCCCCTTTCTTGGGAAAGAGTGGGAAAAACCTCTGCCATCCAGGTGCTGGCACATGCAAGGCTTGGAGTATTAGTGTGAGAGAATTTCAGCTGGAATATGGGAGAGTGCATGCTGATCAGTGTATTAACTTGTAGAGTGAGGGCAAATCTTGCAGAAAGGCCTTGTTTTCCACATACCCAGTGAAGATCTAAAGCTATTGCTGTAGCAGAGCATTCCCACTGATATCAGGGAGAGCTTGAATAGCAGCAGCAGAATGAAAAGACTTTTAAAAGATCAGATCTGCCATCCTTTTTCCACCCCAAAGATAAAGAAAGCCTCTGTTCAGAAAGTTCTGTATTTTTCTTTTGTCCACAGATCATTCTGTTGACAGTGCAAGACATCAGGGAAGAGGTCTGTCAGACTTTAACTAGCCAGGTCCATTACAGAGGGCCTGCAAAAGCTTATTTTCCCATGCAGGGATGAACTGAGAATGGGCATCTTTCAATCAAGATGCTCTTCCTTACTTCTGAACACTCTGCTATGCTCACTTTTCCTTAGCTTCCTTGCAGGTTTTCTCTCTAGCTGTTAAAGTTTCCACAGTCTTTCTCAGAAGACAAACCAACATCTTGCAATACTCAGAAGAACCTTCCTGCATACCTGTGCTTCACACATCTTTGCTTCAAATGATGATGCAACTGGCTAGGGAGCTGCTACTGTGCTTGGGTTTCATCACACAAAATTAGCTTGGCTTTTTTGCAACAGTACCTGAACAAAAACAGCATCAATTACACACCTCTCCCACTCTTTCCGTGTGACTTGCGCAAACAACAGTACATTATTTTGTTTTAATTGGATGTCAGTGCTGTTGGTGTGCTCAGTCATTCTGCCCCAGGAATGCAGTTCAGTTAGAATTAAGCAGGTAGCCTAAGAATATTAATGAGCACATACATTTTCCAAACCCTCATTTTCAGCTGGCAGCATCAGTATTGCTAGTAAATTTTATGTAAGAGGACAATCTGACCCACAGTTGAGATACGGTATTTAGGGGTCACCATACAATTTGTAAGAGTCATGCTAAAATGCATTTAGTTAGGAATGCTTTTAGCCATTTAGAGTCATTTCACACTATCTAAATTGTTGTAATTAAACACTGTAAACACTCATCAGACAGAACCTTTGTGAGTATTTATCCAGGTACAGGGCTAAAAAGACCTGGCACTATTATCATGTGAAATCAGTGAGTTGATCTCTATAGCACCATCAGCTTTCTATTTTTTAACTGTAAATGAATAATAGGCAATATATATACATTCCTGTAATTGAGTAAGAAGAAACATACATATATAAATATGCACATATACACACACACATACACACACATTTTTTCCACGCACCTTCAAGAACTGTTCTGGAGCCTGGAGACAATGTCAGGTCAAGAGGTCTGAAAGCTCACGCCTTCTGCTTGGTTATTTTCTGAAAACAATAAAAAAAGTCTTAATTCTTGTGCCTCTGCACTCAAGCATCCAGTTCAAAGTATTAGTGCTCATCCATTGCTAAAGCAGTCTCAGGATGAGCCCTAAAATGGAAATACATGAGTTCACAAAGGTCTGTAGGAAATGCAGATCCTTAACATGATGTAGTACTTGCACTATTACGAAGGCCATACAGTTTCCATCACACTTACCTCTGTTAGACATAGGTGTGCAGATACACTCACAGAGCTGTATTCAGGTCACACTTCAGTATCCAAGATAGACACAGACACCTATAAACAAGAGAGCTAAGGAAGTAACAAAACCCACTACCCACCTGAGAAGCACCTGGGCTCTTTAAATATGCCAGAGATAATATGCTTGCATTCAGATCTGCTGCTACAAATGTTCCACCTTGACACTGATTATTTTTCATCAGCTGCTGAGGGAGCCTGGTAGCTCATGAGCTGAATTACCCACATCTCTCATACACAGACAACTAAACCATGATAGTTACAGTAGATCGAAGTCATAATTCAAGCTTCAAAATATCTGTTTCTGTATGATGATGCTAATGATTTTAATCTCTTCCATTCATATGTGGCTCTTGAGTGAGGTAGGGGGAATAGTAATGCTCTGAGCACATGAGTTTGAGTTTCTTGTCAAAGCAGTGAGCCTAAAAAGGATTCTTATACATGTAGAAGTAACTAGCACAGCGACCAGCCTACCTGATAAGCAGCCTTCAATAATTTGTCTCTTTATCATAGCAGTATTATTCTCATACCTTCTTTGCATTCAGATTTGCGTGACTTCAGAAAAGGAACACGATGGCTTCATCAAAGTATACAGCGGGAAGAAGAAAGGCTTTGTCCCCATAGACGTCTTAGAAAACATCTGATTCCAACAGCCCACTTGCTGCAGTAGGAGCCCTTTGTTGGCAATGCCTGTCTGCCTCATCTCACACTGTGTCAACCCAGATGGGCTGTCTTGCAGATGTTCAGGGAAACAGCGGGAAAACTGCAACTACAAGAAGAAAAAGACATTAAGACTGCCACAGCAACACTAAGAAATAAGAAAAGTGGAATGATTGAAAGAAAACATAGTCAGAAACCACTAGGGAAATGAGAGGCCCTTGGAAACTAATAGGAATAAGGTAAGAAAAAGAAGACTGGGCTGATTTCTGGTGCAAGATGGTTATTGCAGCCCTGATGGAAACAGACAGCTGTTCTGAGGGACTCAACTCAAGTCTCATTCTTGTGTCTTAGAAAACTGTTGGACTGCTTTCTTTTTGGAGGTGTGTGTTTGGGGGGGAGGGACAAACACCAGTCAAACTGTCCTTGTACTACAGTCCGATGCCTGTAGTAAAGTGTGGCTGTGGTTCTACAATTCTGTCCCCTTATCAACCGACCAGTTTAAGCGTTTATTCCTGATGTTAGTCTCATATCAAAGGCGTTTGGAGTCACCGTGTGAACGTCAGTTCGAGAAGCGCACTGTGCCCTGGAGGTCAGCAGCTTTCTCTTTCTGTGCAATCTTACCTTACGAAAGAGTAGCGACCTTGTGTGTCCTTTGTTTTCTCTGTCTACGAACAAAAGCTCTCAGCATGTGCCAGCTGTGATGACTGCTCTCACAAAAATGGCCCGCCCTCTGATTCAGGAGCCTTCTTGGAAGTGTCCACCTGTGTCTCCTACAACCTTATCTGCTGAGGCAGAAAATGGGAGGAATGCTGGGAGAGAGCCACAGGCTTGAAATGTTTTGTATTTTTCTGTGTTTATTGCACTTAAAAGATTTTATATACTAATCCTATTTATAAAAAAATAAGACAGTTAGCTAACCCCCTGCAAGACTGAAAATGCTAGGAAAGGACAGACTGCGCATAGAAGTGAAGACTACTGAAATCCAGAACTTGTGACAGTAAGGCACTGAGTGTCTTAGCATTGTGTTCACCCACCGAAGTCATCATCTTCATTTGCTAAAATGTTAAATCAGTAAATACCTTCACATGAATTCCTCCTTGGCGTAAAAAAACTATGAGCCTCCCATAAGCCCTCTCAGTCCCAGTGTGACTGAACAGACAGGTCTGGTTTGTCCATGTAAGCCTCCATTTTCAAATATGTTCAGGGTATACGATCTGGAGAGCAGTCTGTGGGACTCATGGATTTTGACCAATTTACACAGGTCAGCCGGTGCCAATCCTGTTGTAGAGCGGGGGCCTTATGATGTTTCAAGACAGTAAACCTAATTTCCAAGTATTTAATTGGATGTAATTGCACCAAATACACTTAAACAGCTTAGCACGTATTATGACATGGAGATTAAGTCCTGTCCCAAAGCTCCTTGCTGAAGTCATGCCTTATTTGACCAGCCTGAGATTGAGTGCCAGTCTTTAATACTACTGCAATTAGCTGCAAATGGATGTCCTAAATGCCAACACTGCAAGAAGAAATCCAGATGCTGCCAGGTTAGTACAGGCCTTTGCAAAGTTGACACAATTTCTAAAAAGATGCTGTCCATTCTGCTTCCTTATATTGAAGCAGTCTCAATCCGTGTTGCACAGCCCAGGTCTCATAGTTGGGATGCCCAACAGCTGACCTTATGCAAAGCCTTACGAAATCAAGCGCAGTGCTACACATGAGCAGAAGCTCACAGGGCAGATCAGGCTGCAGCCTCTCGGAGATATGTTTTGCAGCTCTTACGTATCACTTAATTGCTGAGGAGGAAGTTGCAGGGGTGTCAGCTGCTGAAACTTCATCCTTCGTAATGCAAATGGTCTGCGCCAATAATTCACATCCTTCTGGCTGATCAAAAGTATCTAATTTCATATCTCTCTGTATGGGAATATCAGCAATTTATAAATGGCTTTTCTACAGAGCAAACAATAAAAATTTGCTCAGCTCGTTCTCCTAAGTAACCAGTAAACTTAGTGGGAAGACGGAGAATCCTGACAAGCCTTAAAGATCAAGATGAAAAGCAGTGAAGTCATGATAATCCACTCCGCTTTATATGATTTTTATATATATATATTCACCAGTTCAAAGAAAAAACTCAAATGTTTGTTAGAATTGACATATTTGCTATTTTTGATCCAACCTGTCAAGTGGGCAAAGGAAATCTGTATTAATCTATACATATGTGCTATTGTTTACATGATTGCATCATACTGTGATTCCCTATTTGAGTCTTCTATGATTTTAATTTATCCCTACAATGTGCATCATACTATTCAAAGAATGATATGAATATTACCTGCAACTCACAATGGCCTTTAATCAATGTCGGTTTGATTCCTTTTGATACTGAGCAATAAATAATAAAGTGATTGAGTAAAACAAAACAAACCCTATGTGGACTGCATTACGTCTGAGCAAGCATTGCTTCTGAACCAAAGCTTTAATGGTTATCTTTTCTTTGTGTATTTTGTTTTGTCTTTTTACTGGGTTTTTTCTGCTGTTTGGTATGGAGATGTAATTTTGCCTCATTTAGCAAGAAGCACATATATGAGTCTTACTTTAAGCATGTGATTCATTGGCTATTTGCACGCTTAAAGCTGAAGCACTTTGCTGAATTGAGGACATTTTCCTCAAATTAATTTTGGATGCCTTACTCTGAATCCAGATGAGTATCCCATTATTTCTTTTTCCTATCATATGCAATTTGCAGTAGATGCTGAATTAGCAGGCAGTTAAAAGAAGCTGGAGTGGAATTTATCTGACATTTCCTCAGAAAATTTGAACTTTAGGAGATGAATACTGTTCACAATATAATATTCTGCTTAATAAAGAATGTGCAATGGTTGGAAGGAGAATAGAAGTGTATATTTCTTGGCTTCTTTGCTTCAGCCGCTATCATTTTCAGTCAGCCACCTCTGAGAGCATTTACTACAATCATCAGCAACAGACATCAGTGAGCATTGCCATTTCAAATCTACAGCACTTGCATTTGCCATATTTAGCAAGCCATTTCTAAAGTGGTTCTTCTGTAATGTATGTAGCATGCACATACTCAGAGTGAAGTTTTGCAGTGCAGCCATCCTAATTATTTGTTTCTGGCAGATCAGGCTATACTTTAAGCCATTCAGCATCTCATCACAGCACAAAACTGGCTGCAGAATATTTTCGTAAGTGCTAGGGAGATTGACCAATGTGAGCTGCCTGAGTCATGATTTACTCTCGTAAATAACACAGTATCTATCTCAGTGTATCATCATCCTGCTCTAACACCTGACCACTTTGGTCTGGTGACTTCAGCCGCAGATGCTACAGTGCATGGTCAGCTGCAGACTCACTGCACCAGGGGGACTAAGACAAACACAGTGCGTCTTTAGCACAGGCCGTGTCTTTGTAATTATTGACTGAGATTCAGTTGACTAAATATAGCACCGAGTGCCATTATAGACTGAGGAGACTGCACAAGAGTAGCGGGCAGTGACACTGGAGATTTGGAAGAGCCACGACCTTCTGAAGAAACCACTGGGGACCGTGTAAGTTGTCTAAAATGGCACTGGGCGGAAACGTTTGGAAAATGAACCCTACTTGTTTTTTCTAAATGCATGCAGACAAGTCTGATTTATTGAGAGCTCAAATTACATTTCTTTCCCTAAAGGATGCTGAATAAATGCAGCTAACCGTATCAATCTTGTCTCATATAAGTCCACCGTGAAAAGAATCTTCGAATGCCACAGGTAGTGGAGTTCATCTATTATCTTGGAAAAGGCTGGTCACTGTTATCATTCTACCAAAACTCTATGATGTAATTTATCTCATCTAACTGAATATGTCTACAGCTAAGCTAGTAAATCAATTGGTTTCCCTCCTTCCCCAGAAAAGAGAGTTATGGGCACTTCAATATTATGTTTCATGTGACCTGCTGAAGCCTTCTGCTTTTGCTTGAGCTTTATTGTGCCTCTCAAGTGCCTGTTTCTACCCATCAACAGTCACAGGAGCCTTGGGCAGTTGGATGCAGACCTCTGTAGAGCAAAGTTTTAGAAGATTTTCTAGCCCCAATTTCTGGATGTGTAGGTATAATACATATATGTGAGCACTGTGTGTTTGTTTGGTGCTTTATATAATCCTCCAGAAGTTACTAGTCATTATTATTATTACTAGAAATGAAAGAAGAGCTGCATTTTTGTCCCTTTTTCCTTTTTATAGACTTTCCTTTACTAGCTGGTGGTCAAGAGCGGCCTTCTCAGTAGAAAATGTTGCATTTAACTTTAACACAATATTGAAGTGATCCTAAAAACATTTTGATTTAAAACACTGAACGTGGAAAATATTATCCTGGCCCTAAGTCTGCCTACAAGTACATTGCCTGTCCCCAGGTCCTGAAAGCAACAGTAACACACACTGACTGCAGTCCCAGGGAGGTCAGTTCACGTGTGGCTTATTTTCTACTAGTATTTCACGGTGTTTTTAGTGGACAACGTTTGGTGACACTGAGAAGCACCAGTGTTAATAGCATTGGCTTAGGCAATCAGAGCAGGATGGAGTCTGCCGTGTTCATTCACACCCAACAGAAAAGCAGAATGCAAGTCTTTTATTTTTTGTTCACTGGTGGCACATTTATCAAAACAGTTTGCACAGCAATGCAAATAAGAATAAAAGAGAGTGAGTGAGTACAAAGCAGGTCTGGTTACGTTTAAAATACAAGGAGGGATGAATGTGAATGATGTTCCCATACATATTCCTTCTGTACTGCAGCTAGGGTCAGAACAACACAAGCATTTCTTATTTCTTATTTCAGACATTTCAGAAAAATGTAGTCCCAAATTACCATCCAGACTGTGCACACTACTGTTTGAAAAGCAGGGTGAATAAACTTTGCCCCGTGGGATTGTGTGTCATCACAATGTTGAGTTTTCCATGACAAAAAAAAAAAAAAAAAAAAATCTGAATCTAAGAGGTATATGAGTTATTTTTAAAACCATTCTTTATATAGAAAATTGCCATGTGCCTGGGGAATGAGCACTTGGCAGGCTCACCACAAAGAGGCCCAGAAAAACGACATCAGCGCTGTGTCAGATCCCAATGTATGTCCTTTTCTTGAGTAGCTCTAGGAACTCTATTCAGCATTTACACAAATTCACATCGCTCATCCTATCAAATAAGATGACATTCGTTTATTATTTCATGTATGTACAAACAGACACCACATAAACACAAAGGTAGGTTGATAAGCATATCCCTCTCTCTATATTCATCACATTCAGAAATAGTACTTGGTAACATCAAGCCTAAGGCAAGAGGACATTCCCTTAAAAATCTGTCACAACTGATTTTTTTCCTGATCTTAACATTCTCAGCACCTGGTTAGGATGGTTGTCAGTTCCCTACAAGTACTGTGACAGAGAGCTGTATGGGCAGAGAAGTGTAGCCCTGGCAAGTATTAGCTATGTTAGAAAATAGAGCATATAAACCCAGAGTTACCAGCAGCTGAACTGCAAATGTGCAATGCACTGAGGACAGACAAGATACTCACTGTTCCCAAGTGTGTGATATCCATCCAGCAAAGGTAGGGCTGCATGCTGCATACAAATGGGGAGCCTGGAAAAGGTGTCTGAATGACACGTAAAGCACACCTCTTTGACCTGGGTGCTTCAAAATAATGAGGTATGGAAAATAAAGGATAACTTCTCCTCAAAGGCATGAAGGAGTGGTAACTAGGGAGAAGAGACAGGGCGTGTTCCCAGGGGCTTCAAATTAATAAAACACAGCAACAAAAAAGAAAAAAAAATGCACAGTCAGACACACTATAAAAAGAGAACATAAATTTACCTTTGTTAGAATCAAGTAAATCATCATCTGAGTAATTACTATGCTACCAGTGGCTTTCCAGCTGGTAGGGCCAGAGATTGTCTACACAAAACTACAAGACACTGAGAGTTATTTCAGTTTTGCATCACAAACAGGGAAAACTGAGATGCAGCTGAGAATAAAATCTGACTTAAAGGGCACTACCCAGTAGCAGCACTGAAGCAGTCCCTTCAACACGCCCGGGTTCCTGCAGCCCTGTCCCACTGGGAAAAGCCTTTCAGGGCCATCTACCCAGTGTTAAACGCTTACTGTGTCTCCAAATTTAAGCAGCCTTTCCACAACGGCATCCTCTGCAAATGGGTTGGGAGCTCTCATTGAATGTGAGGATGTAGAGTGTCCACTCCTGTTTGATCAAGGATGGAAGGGTAAAACCTTTGGGAGATGTCTGGTTCCCTAAGGCCCAAGTGTTACAAGGGGTCATGCCTAAAATGGGAAATAAAAATAAACTTATGTGACCAGCTTGTTCATGTTGTTTATTATTCTGTCACCATATTTCACTCAAAAAATGCAACAGGAATGCAAATTGCCCTTGCTCTTCATTGCACTCGCTCCACATCCTAATCATCCACTTCCCTGCATCTTGCAAAGGTCTCCCCTCCCCAGCCTTTCTCCTGCTACCAAAGGCAATATTTCTTGCAGAGAGAACACAAGTTGCAGTGAGACATTCCTCTCTGCAAGCTGTAGGGCTTGGCTTATCTATGTTAAGAGTACTCAGCAGAAGTTCCCCTGACACACAGTTCACCCCATGAACACCAGGGTCCAAGCAGAAGGAAGTGAGAGAGGGCAATGATCTTCATTAGTGCTTTTGTTGTATGTGATACTGGAGTGAAAAGAACCCAACCTTCAGCTGAGCAGAGCCCAGCCCCACTGACATACCTGTTGACAGTCAGGTCTGAAGATGTCCAGCACGGCAATTTCTTGCAATTCATTCCTGTTTAGTGGGATCCTTCCTGAACATTGGGGTCGTGATTGATGTTTTTCTTTTCTTTTTCCTTTTTTTTTTTTTTCCTTTTTCCTACACCATAAACTACAATACACACCTTAACCAGAAGTAACTAGACCTCAAATGGGGAGGAAAATTATTTAACTGGGGGAGCAGACGGGATGCTAAGCTGGCAGCACCAGAAGCATGTCTTATTGAACGCTTATCCACACTGGGAAGAAGCAAGCCCAGACTGTTACTGTTCAAGGAGAAGGTTACCCCTTAAAAATAACACCTGGGACACCATGGCTTCAGCTTCTTGATTAATCGTGGACAAGGATGTTCTCCCAATAGGACTATCAGGAATTTAATACTGTGGTGGGAACAAGCTAGAAAAGCAGACTGAAGCACAGATATTTATTTAGTATTTATCTAGTTTGCTGCATTTTACTGCATTATTCTACATTTAAATAGCCCAAGATAAAATTATTCCCTGTCTCCTACCCATCATCTTATACTGCAGCTCTTGGACTGCTGTAGACTGACTTCCTCTGGAGATGTGTATGGTTCCATGGCCTCTAGAGGCTACTGTCATACAGACCAGTAGTACAAATGGCAGGCAAACCTGCTTCTCTGACATGCTGAAAAAAACTCCCAGGAAAGGAGAAGCAGTTTAATTCCCGTACTAGGCAGTAAATGACATTTTCCACAGCCTTTCTTAGAAGAGCCAAAGATCTCGTGTTCCCAAAACAGAAGATATATTTCTTCATAAAGACTACCAAGACCATCTCTATTCTCCTTTTTTTTCCCGTGTCACAATGCTCTAGATTCACTTCTCCAAAATCCCAGGAGCCTTTATTTTAGCTTACATGACTGCAGTAAAGATTTCAAAAAAAAAACCAGCTTGCCTCTCTGTATAATGTCCTCTCAACCCCCTAAAAAAAAAAAAAAAAAAAAAAAAAAAAGGAAAACACATGAACTCAGAATAACACATCAGCTGGTTTTGATCAGATGCTGCAGCAGTCCAGCAGTCCTTCTTCTGACTGTGCTTAACCCTGGTCCTTTGTTATACAAAAGCTGCTAATGAAGAAGGTAAGTCCTGGATGTCTTGAGTTTCAGGAGCTCTTCAAGAAGCCTTATTGCCCCAGTTAACCCCCTCATAGACTTACCACACTTATCACGTTTCATGTCAGCGATTAATGAAACAATCTGCAGCAGGACAGAGGCATCAGAGCAGCATCCTGCCTGCAGTACAACCACTGCAGCAAGAACCTCTGCCTGCCAGGTCTGGGCAGGGATGGCAATCTTTGCTTTCACTCCCAGAATGGTTCTCTGTCTGGATTAAGTCAGCTTTCCATGACCTGAACTCCTTTTAAGCAGCACCAACACGGTTCTGGTCTCAGTCCATCCAGGACAGACCCAGAACAGAGGGAGGAGCACCTCCCATACTCTTGTAGCCTTCAAACCTCTCCACGGATGGCTCAGCGTCTGCATAGTGGAAACCCAAACACAGAGTAGGTATGTGCCTCCCCCACTGTCTTGGGAGCAAGGGGAGGAAAAGCTGTCAGTGCTAATGAGGCTCAGAGCAGGTGATGCAATTATCATCTGAGAACATGAGTAGGATGAGACAGATGTTGCTTTCAGGGTTCATTGCTTTATTAGAGACACCTGCTAGCCAGTTTACATGATACCTCCCCAGCCACACCAGATACAGCCTATCATATCACGAGCTGGTATGACTCAAACCAGAACCCTCTGGGCAATATCAAAGCCATCCTCAAGTCTGCCCTTACACAGTGGGAGTCCCAGCAGGAGTTGAAAATGAGACCATAAATCACTTTCAAATAAAACACTTTTCCTTCAACGAGTCTGTCTCTGAGCTTGTACATCATCACAAGCCCCTTCTTCCCAAACCAGAGTCCTCTCTTCAACCATGTGGCTTTGCAACAACCCCAACACCTCCTCAGCCCACACCCAGCACAGTGTGATGCTGGATCTCACACCTTCTGCATGGCTGGGGCTTCGTGAAGCCCCTAACAAGGACATGGGGACAGCCTACGTCACTGCTGGTAAATGCTTAAGGCAAAGACTCAACTACCTCAGGCTTGAGGCTGCTGTAAGGGGTCACAGCTGGTGTTTACCTGATTGGATCCAAGAAGCGCTCGTGATCTGCAGTCAGAATGATACAGGGAGACCCAGGCTGCAGAAAAACAGCCCTTGTGTGAAATCACAGCCAGGCACCTGTTGTAAAGCTTTACATGACAGATCATCACTCAACAAGTTTGAGACCTGACTTTGGACTGCAGAGGATGAAGGGAATCAGGCAGACCTTGTGGAGCAAGTCCAAGTGCAATATCATAATAACTGGACTTCATTTGTGCTTGGATCCACCTTCGTTCACGCTACTGGGAGCTGAGAACAAATGAGCAATGTGAATAAAAATCCATTAAAGTGATTTATGGCTGCAGAGCACTTTGAGAAACTTGTACCCAAGGTAGTGCTGAATCCCAAAGCATGATCTCAACACAGATGTCTGGCAGCAGCAAGAAGCACTTTGTAGATCACCAGAAACCAAATTACTTTAACTCCAAGGTTGTAGACACAGGCATAAAATCACACCTGTGAGATGCTTTGTTCCTGCTCTTGGGCTGGGTTGTGGGGAGCAGCTAACATCTTCCTCACAGGAGGCAAAAGAAGCTCACAATATCAACACACACGTTAGAAATCTCTTTTTACCACCAGCCCAGCTTGGCAAGAGAAAATGACTCTTCTTATCTGCTGTGTTCATTCATTTAAATATTCCTTGGGTAATTAACACTGAGCACCAGGAGAGCTAGCGTTCCCTGAAGAGTGAAACATTTATAACCCTTCTTGCTTTCCTTCCTGAAAGACTGAGATGAAAGGAAGGTTAGAATAAGTCTTTTCTGGGTTGTCTTATTTCTCTTTTGTCTTTCACACTGGTTCCAGGAATGGAAAGTCATTAATCACCTATTGAGACAGCAGATAAGAGTTGCCTTGGGGTTAGCACGGATTGGAAAAGATCATTTAAGCATGGCAATTAATTGAAATGAGTAAGATGAGGACAGACTCTTTATGCAGAACTAAGTAGCAGGTGATAGGTAGCAGATTTGGATGAGTATTAAGAAAAATTGAGTGAGGAATCCTAGCTGACAGAAAGGAAAGGTAAAAACTGAGTTATGAAAAGAAAAAAAAACAATAAAGGAATGGAGAAAAATGCTTATGGTGATAATCCCAGTTTATTTATAGCTTTAAACTATTCAAGTAGAAACCTCTGTCTCTGTCTCTCCTCCTAACTGTGTTAGGCATGTTGGCACTGCACAGATAAAGTGGTATCAGCCAAACATCAGCCAGAAGGCTCCAGAAGAAGGATGTTTCAGACAGTAACTGCATTACACATCTCTGTGACAAAGTTTTCTCTCTCCACTGGACTCTGGAGTCAGCGCAGATATGTGCCCTGATCTGCTGCAACTTGCAGGGTTACATGAGCTTTCATTGTGTGTTTGCGGGTTTTGTGCATCCTCTCCCCCTACCACACAGCCACATTATTATTATTATTATTATTATTATTATTATTATTATTATGCCTGTGCATGTTTCTGCTTACCTCTTTTGATGTGAAAATCCACTGTTTGAGTAAACAAATCTGTTTTCAATCCACTTTTTGATCTCTCAGGGATGCCATCCTTTTGATGATGTGTGCTTGCATTAAGAGCATACTGTGTATGACACAGAGTGTCAGAGACTCCACTGCCTTAGCACTACACTTTTTTAGCAACCTGCTGCTCTTGTGCAATCCACTCTGGCCTTCTGATACTCATGATCCCCTCCACCACACTCCTCACACACCTGTGTGTGTGAAGGAAGCCCCAGAAAGTTCCTGCTTCCACACTGCTCTCTCAGATAGGACAAAAACTCTCATCAAGGTAAACAAAATCTCAAAGCAAATGTTTCAGTGTTTACACGTTGCAGTCTCTGTAGAAGAGATGGCACTGGGAAAACTCTACCTTGTTCAACAGCATGGCAACAAGTGCTGCTTCTTAAATACCCAGACCTCACAGCAAAGCAGTGGGGATTGCAGCATGTTGGGGTCTGTCATCAGGGTCTGCCAAGCTTCATAATGTAGCCCATTTGGAATTTCAGTTGAGGTCCACCTGTGACAGGCAGAAATCCCACCAGAGAGCAGGCAGGATCCCAGTTTGCCACCTGAGCAGCTGTCAAAACAAGCTTTTGTCTCTGAGGAAAACTGAGGAAGAGAAGGATTTCCAGAAGGAAAAATTAATTAAATTTAATGATAATATAAACTGGCTCTGACTTGTTGCTCTGTGGGGGAAGGAAGGAAACAGGAGTGAATTTCATTTCAGAGACAAGCATGCATTCAGAAGTCAGAATTTCTCTCCTGCTTGTCACAGAACAACTCACAGTCTTCCCAGCAGGGCTTTGGTACCCAGCATTGTTTTCAGCTTCTCTGTGCCCAGAATGCCTGACACCAAGCCACTGAAGGTCAGGACCTCTTGGAAAATATACCTTGGATCAGACTTTTCCAACTGCTGATCTCTGGATAAATTAGCAGCCTCTCAGCATCACTCCCCTTTACACCTTCATCTAAAACAAACTGCTCTGAAAGGGCACCATTTGCCTTGCAATATTCATAAAAAGCATTTACCTCCTGGAGCTGGCAACTGCTCCCTGTGTCACATGTGTGGAGCATCCAGTTATGATTTTTTTCATTCCTGCTGAATCAAAGTCCATCTTTAATACATCTCTGATGCTTTCTAATCAAAGTTCAATATTTGGTACAATAATTTTCTTGCATAAATACCCTGTTCAACAGCTAGCTGGAGCACATGGAGCCAGGTTGATCTAAAGCATCAATCTTGCAGAAATTGGAAAAGATCATAATAAGCTCTCAGTCATATCTGCAGTGCAAGATGAACACCATTTCTGCATGGCTTGGCTCAGTCTAAGTCCTGAAGGACCAATAACACCCAGAACAGCTGTGATTAAAGTTCACACACTGGGCTGTCATTTAGTGGACATTAAACTAATTACAGAGCTGCTGGCTTCAAAGAAAAATGATTCTGACATTCTGAAAGATACCAGTGCTGTTGCAGTAGTGGCATCTGTTTGAAATAAATCTCAAAGAAACTAAAGGTTCACATAGTGACTTCATTCGGGCTGTAAACTTGAAACTAGCTCTGCTGCAGCAGGGCAGATTCAGCTTTCAAAAAATGCTTCCTCCAGATACACTGGCACGCTCAACTCCCTTCTCATGCACTACTACTGTGCAGTATATGGGGCATGACTCGCAATACATCACAACACAACATGATAGCCAGGGAAAACTGAACCTCTGAAAACTGAGATTAAAGGGGGAAAGCCACAAGAGTAAATAATGCTGTAGAGAGATAGGGCCATGGCATACAAATTAGATGTCTCAGATTCAGTTTTGTCCTGTCATGTAGCTCTCAGTAATGGGCTGTGGACACACTTTATCTTCCTAACATCCTATGGCAAGTGTGAGATGATGATTAAAAAAAGTGAGGTATGAGACTGTCTGCTACCAAGTCAAGGTGTGCTGGTAGCTGAGGGTCAGAGATTTGTGTATTCCCCAACAAAGCCTTGTTGTCAGTCCCTGGTAAGCTAGAATAATAAAAATGGCAGGCAACAGTACCTCAGAGGTATAAGTAAGCACAGAGCACTCATGGGCAACTACCAAAGGAAAATTGGAGGGTAAAATGCTGGAAGCTCACCACACGTCTCTGGAGCATTTAACATCAGCTGAATCAGGAGTTACAGCTGAACTGGAAGTCATACTGTAGAAGAGAGAGAAAGGTGCAGAAAAAAATGCACTAGTTGTACCAACAGTTAAATGAGCTGCATCTGTAACATCTATGTTTTGTTCAATATCTACATCAGTGACCTGGATGAAGGCATAAAATACACCCTCAGCAAGTTTGCTGCTGATATAAAGCTGAGAGGAGAGGCTGATGGACCAGAAGGATGTGCTGCCATTCAGTGAGAGTTGAGCAGGCTGGAGAGTCGGGCAGAGAGGGACCTGATGTGGTTCAACAACAGCAAGTGTAGGGTCCTACACCTGGGGGAAGAATAACTGCATGCATCTGTACAGGTTAGGGGCTGACCTGCAGGAAAGAGGCTGTGCAGTGAAGGATCTAGAAGTCCTGGTTGGGCAACAGGTTGGCCATTGAGTCAACAGTGTGCCCTTGTGGCCAAGGAGGCCAGTGGTGCATTTAAAAAAAGGGTTGCCAGCTGGTCAACAGAAGTGATCTTCCCCCAATACTCTGCCCAGGAGAGGAGATTTAGAATGCTGTGTCCAGCTCTAGGTCCCTCCACTCAAAAAAGACAGGGAACTACTGGAAAGAGTTCAGCGGAGGGCCACAAAGATGGTGAGGAGCCTGAAGTACCTCCCTCACGAGGAAAGGTTGAGGGACCTGGGGCTGTTCAGCCTAGACAAGAGAAGACTGAGAGAGAACCTTACCACCGTATATCAATATTTAAAGTGCAAGAGTCAAATGGATGGGGCCAGGCTTTTTTTCAGTGAAATGCAGAAAGAGAACAAGGGGCAATGGGCACAAAATGGAACACAAGAAATTCCATACAAACATGAGGAAGAGAACTTTTTTACTGTGAGGTTGTCAGAACACTGGAACAGGCTGTCCAGAGAGGTTGTGGAGTGTTCTTTCCCGGAAATATTAAAGACTCATCCAGTTACTTTCATGTGCGGCCTACTGAAGGGAACCTGCTTTAGCAGAGTGGTTGGACAAGACGATCCCCAAAGGTCCCTTCCAACCCCTATGATTCTTTGATGCTGTCAACCAGAACTTCTGATCTGGTTGAACTCAGGTGCATCCTGACTCCATCCAGCTTATCTAACCCTGCCTGCGACTAGGACAACCTCTCCCCCAAACTCCCCATCTTTCCCAGAGTCTTTTCCCCAGCACCTCTCCCAAAACTCTTCTCAACGGCTAACAGTTATCCTCCCACACATCCCTATTCCTCACAGCCCTAACCAGTAGCTCTCTGGCACTACCCACTTTGCTAGAAGTCCCTGCATCCCCATGAAGCCTCAACCTCAGTTCAACTCCAGGAAGGGCAGTGGGGACAAAGGCTGCAGTCTGCAGTTGTTCACTAGAGACATTTGCGGTACAAGTGTAAGTACTGCATTCTTACTGATTTGTTACTATTTACTTTCAAGTCTGACTTGTGAGAATTTTTCTTGTAGTATATTATATGGGTGTCATATTTAGTGCCTTTTGTACTGCTGGATGATTCTAGGTGCCGCTTACAACTAATAAATACATTTCTGATAACTCTGTTTTGCTTTAAGGAAAAGACTGATACTTCCAGTATGTATGTCTGTTGGAACAAATGCACAAGCAGAGCAGATCACACTTCACTACCTTTGCTGCTCTTTGAGAGCCCAAGAGATTTCTAGTCTAGCAGCTGAGAGGAAAGCAAGGAAGAGATTGGGAAGATATCAGTGAGCATAGAGAAAGAAGTCCTCTAAAATGTCTTGCTGCTGCTCTGGATCTGTAGATAAACGCACATACATACATTAATTATCATTTTGTGGTTTTTTTTTTTCAAATTGACTCTTTCAGTAGTAAGATGCACAGGCTGATATTATAAAAGAAGGGATGGTTTCAAATTAAATTAAAAGAAGACAATAGCTTCATAATGGGTTTCGTAATGGGTGTCCTTCCAGCAAAAGATAATCTGATCATATTATAAGTTCCATTAAGCTTTCATACCCAAATTGCCACAACACTGCAAGCATAGATTCATGTAACTCATGTATTATTTGTTGTCCATAGGCATACTAGCTTTGCACAGGGCATGCCATCTGCCCTTTTGTTCTGTATCACTTTCTGTAGTCAAAAGCAAGTCACTGAAACACTTGTTAGCAATGCTAGGATGTAGGTGCACAGCGAAGTCATCTGGTATTGGCACACCTACACATCCTCCCACCTGACAGATGTCTTTTGTTATATCAATACCACCAAAAAGACTGCCTCTTTCAATGTGTAAACAGCACTTTATCAGCACCCATGAAACAACTGGGCACCAGCAGTAGCCACCATCTTTCCTGAAGATGGGATACCAGAGGAATCCCGGAGGAGTAAATTAAATGTGTAGACTCCATCCGTGTTTTAAAGGATGGCCTTCATCTCCAGTGAATCGATCCCCTGTGGCGCTGGAAAGCTTTGTGAGGGTAGAAAAAACAAAAACAAACAAACAAACAAAACATGATAAGTTACAATTAGATGAAAGTTTAAAGTTGAATGCTTACATATGACTCCTTAAGGCAAAACACACTAAATCCAGTGAAGTGTGTGTGTAGCTGTCTCAGGATGTCCTACAGCCAGACTGAGTGTGACCCTGTATTAGCCAACAGAGCTGCTGAGGTTTCAGCTCAGTACTAGATGAACACATTCTTCTGTTTGGAAAGATGTGGCAAAAGGTACTTTACTCACATGAGAGTGGCAATCTTTTTCCAACCACCACCGGCAAAAAGTCTATTGGATAGCAACTCTGATTTCACTTGTGGAAGGAAATACATTTTGAAATGATTCAAAATCTTTGCTGTACAGTTGTTTGCTCCATAAAATATTCAGCTTGGTACTACCCACCCAGAAGTAGCACCGTTTCCAATAAAATACAATGAAAAATGGTGGTTGGGGAAAATCAATGGCCAGGGGAGAGATCTTCCTTTGAGAAATGCTTCTGGTCAGGGTGAACAGCCCTGTGTGGATTTGAACATGGTCTGCACAAGCACCCACAGATGCAAGCTCTGTCCCAGACTGATGAAAAGAGAAACTTTTCCTAAAGACAGGAATAACCCAAACCTACAGATCAGGATAACTGCATCCTGAAACAAAAAAAAAAAAAAGGTTTTAAGGTATTCAGAGTTTCCACACAGTGCAAAAGAAAAATCAAAGGGATGCTGTAGGGATTTAAAAAAAGATACCAGGATACATTTAATAAAAAGGACTATTTGGCCAACTGTCAGGGAGACTGTGTTGGAGATTGTGTTACTCACCCAGGCAACACAGAAAAGACAAACATGAGCTGCAAAACTTCCTGCAACATAGGTGCTGAAAAAAACCTGCTGCTGGAAAAGACATCAGAAATGATACTGGAGAGTCTTTCAGAAGCTCACTGAAAGGATAGTTCCAGAGTAATCTGTTCCACTAGTGTTGTTAGTTTCAGAGAGCGATCCCAAGGTCAGTGACAGGTTCATTATTCCAAGACAAACATAATAAAGCACAAAGGACTTGAAGATGAATGAAAAAAAAAAAATCAGACCAGAAATAAAAACCACATTTTGAGTAGTAACGGTTGGCCATTTGGACGAGATGGTAGAAGAATGGCAGAATTTCCATCCAGGAAAAAGGTCACCGAGAAAACCATCTTCCAGTACCAAAACTTCATCCTTAAGACAAAGGTAACCCTACAAAACTAGGTGGAAAAAAGATGGTGGGCAGCACCAAGCACTTGAAAAAGAGGCATGGGAATAAAGTACCAGGAACCAATCCAATAGGCACCTGTACCTGAGGAACTAGTTTTATTCAGAAAAAGATGATGAGCTTAAGTAGGTTCCCTCTATGGCCAATTCTATGACCACCCCTGGAGATGTAACCACCATTTTAGAGTCCCAGGTGCTGACATGGGCAGATGTGGGCCTATAGCAGCAGAAGGGACTAGGGGAGTAGAAGACCTCATGAGCCATGTGCATGCATGTCTTTCTCTCACTTCTACTATGTGCGTCCTGAATAACCCAAGCATGGATGAGATTAACATTTGGACTGTATATTGTATATCAATTTTCTGAGCTCAGATATCAATGATCATACAGAAAAGCTGATCTACACTAACAGAGCTAATTAATCTTTTAGCTTAAGGAAACAAGAGCGAGGAAGTACTGGCCAGGGAGAAATTTGTCACTGAGGGAGAAGAGGGAGGTTGAAAAAAAAAGGAACTACATCACAAAGTCCCACCTGTTTCTTTAAGTTGGACAAACCCAGTATGTACTCATCAGCCACATGTATTTATACATCCCTGGTGAGAGCAGAAGACACACTGTTGTGTGTCTGCTGGAAATGACAGAGAACATTCCTAATGAGTGCTTTGGAAACATATTTTCCCTTCTGCTACAGAACTACGTAATCTTTTAGCATGATCCTGGGAATTATCTTTTTCCAGTACCCCATTTAACTTTGTTGTTGATGTCATGGAAAAAAAGCAGTCAGTTGTTTACCAGAGCATTCGATTTCTTATCAGCAGATCTGACTATGAATAATTATACCACATACTAATACCATAGTAAGCCAGTTAATGGGCTACAGATGCCTAACAAATAACAGGATGGGAGAATAAAGGGCAGATTGGCAGGAGGTTGTTTGCCTTTGCGAGGGTTGAATTATAGAACTGGCTAGGCTTCAAAACTATGAATCATTAGGAATATGCACACAGCAGTTTTACATCAGTGAGCTCTATTGACTGTAGAGGAGCTAATATTGATCTACGAAACATATGGGAGTGGGGAAGCAGGTCCCACATAGTTAAAAACTATTTTAATGTCTGTCCTTTGAATTGTGTTGGTTCCCTGAAACACCCACGCATTTCTGACATCATGACCAGACCTTTATTCAAAGCTTTTGAAATGATAGCTGTTTCCGTTCAGGTTCACAGTGGAAGAAATCTTTGAAGCATGCCTAAAAAAGATGATTGTGAGTTGCCATACTTGTCATTTCCCCAATCTTCACAGAGTCACGGCCTGAACACCTGAAAGAAAAATCTGGCCAGCCCTGGGAGCACAGGTGAAGCCTGGCTTCGCCCCTCTTAGACCTCATTTAAGGGCTGACTGCCACTGAGGATCTCTTGTTGGACATCCCTCCTTTTGGAGCTCCTTCCCTGGGAGCCTATATCTTTGGAGATGACTGAGCATTCATTTTCATTCTTTTTGTAACACCTCCTTGTTCATGCTAGTCTCTTCGTCTTTAAAACCATTACAAGTATTAACTTGCCTTTTCTTAGCAGCTATGATTTATCTTATTTGTGCAAATGGGATGAAAATAGAGCCTTGTGGGTCTGTGGACATAAACACTGTAAAGTACGTTAGCAGCAAGAAGACAGAAGAATGGACATTATTGACCATGAAGTTGCCCTGATCCCAGGGAAGGGAAATCTATGATTGTTTTTCTACCCATAAATTAACTTCATGGCACTTAGAGCCCCTGGACTATCATCAATCAAACCATGACCATATGAGTTTTCACAGGTGTATTCAATTATACATTTGCATATAAATGACACACAAACAATTTTCACAAAGACATGTCATATATAAACACTGAATTTGGGATCCTGATTGTAAAATGATTTTTCTTAAGGTGCTCAATTAACACTACTGTCCATATATGGAGTTTTATAAAATATTTGCTTCTGTGATTGAATTTAACACTTACCTAACTTTGATCATTGGGCCTCTTGCCATCACGATTTCCCATGCCCAGTCACCTGTTGCTAACATCCTCTTGCTTTGATCTTCCAGATACTACATTCACATACCTGTCATGGTGAGCCCAATCACGGGGCTGGAAATAATGGAAGATGAGCACAGCCCTCTTTTTTCAGTTCAACAAGCATATGCACAAACACTTCATAGTCCGGACGGACCCCAGTAATTATAATCAGACCCGGAGCCTGTTGAAATACAGAAAAGAGCCTCTCTGCAGGGTAGGTTTACGTGAAATACAAGGCATTCTTCGATTCAGGACCTGTTTTTCCATCTCTCCACTGTAAAGAGGCAGCAAGTGTGTGATAAGCATCTGTTTCAAAGCAAAGTCTATTTGCAACATGACCTCCATATCTTGTGGTCTGTGCAGCAGTAAACAAGTCAGGCATGATGAAAATCTATCAGTTCAGGTTTGGCTATTGAAAAAAAAAAGAGTGTGAGTGACTTAATTTTCAACTCTTTATGAAGCTGATGAACAAGATACACACCTCTTTCATTTCTCTCATTAATACAACATGCCTCATGGAATATCTGATTTGTGGTCCTATGTGACTCTTTTCCTTTGCATTTATGGAAGAGAAAGAAAGGGAAACCAAAGGAAATTAAAAGAGGACAAAAATCTCCCATTAAAAGAGATAAAGCATCATCTCAAATGACCAAGACACTCAAAACATTCAAAGCCAACAATGCACTGTGAAGTACCCAGGTCTCCAGATGCCCAGAACCTAGCAGGGAGCCAAACTCAATTTCTTAAATTATTGTCTGCCTCTCCTTTGGAGGATGTAAATTCCCAGTGGTTTAAAGTGATGAAAGACACACAAGTATTTGCTCTATGATTGATTTTGACATGCAAGATCTCTGGGAAGAACCAATTTTGCTGACAGGCTGCATGCTCTTCGCACAAACATTCAGCCATTTTGAATGTGATCGCTTTAAGTCACTCGATCACAATTAAACTGTAGGTCAAATTGCATCCCTTAAAGTGTTTTGGGAAATAGATGAAATCACTGACCAAAAAAATTAGTACAGAATATATTAGATATTTACAATGCATCTGTGCTGTCAAGAAATGATTTCAGTGTAAAGAGAGTGTGATCTAATGCAAGAGGACTGGGTACGGAAAAAGATTTCATTTAATATCAAGTGTATTTAAAATGACTATTTTATTATAAACTTCTAAATGAAATACAGTTTCTGTGACTGCAGTTGACCTCCACCTGCATAAATGAGAAGAAAATCTGGCTTACAGTGCAAGGGATAAAAAATAAATAGAAAACCTTATTTCCTTCCCATAAGCCGTAAATACTTGAATCTTAAGGAAACTTGGCAGCTTCCAATGACTGAAAGTTATTTGTGGTACTTACATAACAATCACATTCACATCTTTTGCTTTATGATATATTTTTCAGCCCTCTTATTCAAAACCAATTTGATTAAAAGCAGTCCTTGGTCTAGCAGAAATTCTCTTCATACCCTTCTAATAATTCTTACTGTAATCTAATAACTGTTCTCCCTTTGAATCCCATATTCTCCATCTCAGATTAAATTCTGGTAAAGCTTTCAGACTGACTCTTCCCAGGCACTGTAATTATTAGATCTAAACCACTGCCCCGTATCGTTTCTCACTTCAATGGGACTTGCACCTGCTGGACTTTGACATTGGAAAAGTCAAGTAAGACCAATAGGAAAAGGAAACTTGTTCTGCCTGGGACTTAGTTATCTTTTGCCACAGACACCTGGCTCACTGGAAGGGAAGAAGTGACCTGCAGGAATGTAAGGCAGAAACCAGAAGAGTGGACCTTCCCTGTTCTGTAAAACATGGCAATGCAATATTGAAATAATCACTTAAATAGGAATGGGCAAAATTCACTTTTACCAGATCTTTATCTGTCAGGAAGAACCAAGTGCTTCAGTGACTGTGAAGATGTAGAAAATTAAAAACAAAACCAAGGAAAGACCTTACTCTGTTCTGTCTGAGCTCTGGACACCTCAGTCAGGCTGCTGCATTCTAAGTCTCACATGGCTTATCATCAGTCAATATATTCAGTGTTGTTTCAAGCAATACAATCAAGGGAAACAGTATATCCCCAATGCCCCTTTTCACACTGATCATGCACTCTACTTAGATCTTGGATTTCAAAGTTCCTCATTAATTCCCTAAACATAAAGCTAATTACCTTGGACAGATGACAGACCACAAACCTCGCAAATTAACTGAGGCACACATAACTTCATAGTCCCCATTGCAATGGGGCATTAAATTGAAAACTTCCTTCAGATTTGTAACTGTGTAGTCCATCCCCACCTCCCAGAAGGATCTGACCCAAGAAGAGGGCAATAGAATTTAGATTGCTATCAATATAATCAAATTTCCAGGAGCAAAGGCTATTGTGTTAGCTTCTCAATGGGAGACTTTTGTTACCTATACTATTTTTTTTTAAATAACAATAAATTTGTGAAAATGGAATAATGATCTGATGATAGGAACTGTACTGAAAATAGAACCCTATAAAGTAAATATTCATGTGGCATTAACCATAATAGAAGCTGATACATTGCTGCTATTTGAATTAATGACCAAAAAACCCTGAAGCTGATCTCCCCAAGGAAAAAGAAGTTTCTTAAGACAAGAAAGAAAATTACCATGAAATTCTGTCTCTATGTGACCTCATTTTAAGACTCAAACTGCTTCAAAATGTTAATAGCATAAGTTTTCATCATTTTTTCCTTCCTCTACCATCTAATTTTCCTATTTTTACCTTGCTAGTTATGTTGCCATAATATAGGCTCATTAAATTGTGCATTGGGTCCAATTTGGAACATCTAATAAGAAATCCTCACTTGCTCATGCATTCCTGTTAAGCCCAATGGGACTATTTCTGTGTGGATTGTTTACATAATTAAGGGTTGCGTTACAAGATGTGGGGCTAACTTAGTGACATGCTCTGTGTACTCAATAATTTTGATTAGCATCTTCATTAACCAAATCAATACATCTAGATGTATAAGAATTGTTATTACTCCGCTGTATTAGAACAAAGGAGTAGGTGCCCTACTGTTATAATTACCACAAGGTAGGTTTCCAGGAAAGATGGAAAGAAAGGAAGACTCCAGATGAGACACCAAGAACCGTCAAGGTAAGGGAATACCAAGAAAAATGTTACAGACATTACATTACAGACAAGGGCAAGAGAGAAAGTATGATACACTACAGTTTTGTAAAGCCTCTAGTACCCTGTCACAAAATCATACTGCCAAAATTAATTCCAATTTCTTTAGATGTGAACACTGCCACGTGAACCAAATCTCGGTCGGCCAACAATGAATGCAGGGTAACAACAGCAAGCTGCAATGCAAAGCTAAAAGATGAAGTGTATGGTCAGATTCTGCCTGAACACGAGGTTTTAGGAGCTTGGATAAGGTGTTGAGATACCAAAGGAGTTTAGAAGACTGCTTGCAATTAGATAGTAATTACTGATGTAGAAGGAAGGGTAAAAAAGTCTAACACAGTTTAGATCTGACATTGAAACCAACTCAGATAACTATCTGCTGGTGGGGAACACAGCAGTCCACTGTGACCACGTGCAACCAAACCCAGTTCTGGAGATCTAATTCTCCCACATTCGCTCTGTGGTAGCTCAGAGTAGGCAGAAACCTAAGAAACAACAGCAGTTGTGTCCTGTAAAGGTCTGGAATATAATATGCGACATTCACACACATCTGATGCAGGTTTAAGACCTGTTGCAGCATGCTAACTGGAGGGCATTTTATCTCTTCCAATATGACAGCATCACCTCAATTCCATAATTAGCTGGAAAAGTTAAGATTAACATTCATTATTTTAGTATATGCTTTAGCAATTTAACCTTCCAAAAAGGCAAAATTTTCTGATGCTGGGAGTGGCACTGAAGCAGGGAAACAGGCAGACTGCCTCATCAACTTTGCATAGTTGGAGAGATGCCTGAGCTGGTTCCCTGTGCGCCAGTCCAGAAGTAGAAGCTGCACAGCCGCACTCCAGTGGCACTGACTCGTATCCACCTCCAGCCTGGTTCAGGACTCAGTGGGCTCCTCTTTGATTTCCAGTTCAGTCTCACACCTTCCTCTCCTCCCCGTCACTCCTTGCTGACATCTCAGCAATGCCTTTCCTTTTCATTAGCACCGATAGTCAGGGTTGCGTCAGTGAGGGAAGGTTCATCCTCCTTGCCCCAGGACATACTGTGGGACCAGAGCTGGGATGTCTTAATGAGAGCAGGCCTACAGGTATATCCCTTTTCCAGTATTAGTTGAAAAAAGAAAAAAATCACTGGGAAAAGACACTTGGTTAGAGAGGAAAACAGTGATTCCTGGCAATACAGCAATGTAGCAAAGCTGGGGAAAAACCCTTGGTGGCCCCAGAAGCAAGAGATGGGAAGTAGAGCTGTGGAGAAGACTGTGCTCAGAAAGTCCAGGGCACACTGACTGGAAAAGAGCTATTTCTGTGCTCTCATGCCCCATAAGGCAGCAGGGGTTCAGCTGTGACTGATGGCTGAGTGAAGAATACAGTGCAAGAAATACTCATCTCTGGCTCCTTCCATACCACTCTACCAGAGGGAAAAGGAAAAGACATCAAGATAGCAGGAATTAATTCCAGCCTGACTTCAGTGCACTTGTTAAGAGTACCCTGTGTCTGCCAAATACAGGCACCATGGTAACAGCTACAAGCAAATTAATGAATTAGAAAACAGTGATCTTTGCAAATTGTAACCGTAGCCACAAAACCCCATACAAGGCAGAATCATACAAATTCAGAGGCAGGTGACATAAATCTCATACAGCTCCCTTGCCCTGCCAGAGACGGTTGCCAAATCACAGACACGTTCAGGGGTCAGATCAAGGATGGATTTCAGATCAAAGACTGGTGTTTTGTCCAGTTTGAGTTCACTTCTGTTGTTGTTAGACTCTTACCATGGGACTCCCTTGGAGGAAGAATTCCATCTATTACTATTCTAACAGTAGGTGGATTAATAGTGAAAATTGGTGGGCTGTTCTCTTTCCCAAATCACACTGCTTTTTCAAGTGCCAGCTTCTTGCTCAAATAGCAATACAACCAAATTTCAGAAAAATCTCAGCTTAGGAAAGCAAACACATAGAAAAGACTTGATATTTTAGGAATTCATGAAGTGCTTGCTATTTTTTTATTTTGAGGACAAATGAAGTTGTTATTGGAAGATTCAGCAAGAAATTTGAGATCACTCTTTCAGCCGTTTAAGGAATATCTCCTAAATGTGAAGGCAGAGGACAAGCAGAAGCCCTAAAGTGTTCCAAAAATAGGAGAAATAATCAACTTACAGTACAACAGAGCTGCTCCAAAAGAGGGAGAGATCGCTGATTAACAGTTAAGAGTTGTGATGAAGGATGAACAGCTGAGTTTTTTCTTCCTTGAACTGGAGCTGAGGATGACACATCAAGAGGAAATGCAAGACAGGCTGAGATTTCATTTGGACACAAGCAGATGGATCTGGAACAGAGATTGATCTGAGACTTGTCCATATAAAGGCAGTAATTAACTTTCTCCTTACAGATGAGTCAGGTGCACAAGAGAAGAGAAAGAAACCACAGGCAAACGGTGCTACAAGACCCACAATATGAGCTAATGTTTTCCTTCCCTGTTTTCATTTCCATGTAATAACATGTGCTATTTCATGTCACTTGCTTCAGCAATTTCTTATTTTAACAGAGAAATCAGATTTTCCACAGCCCTAAGCCTTCAGAGGTTTATAATACAAAAATAAGGTACTGACAGTAGTGCATATTTTCAGGGGGGGAAAAAAAAAAGATATATTTCAGTTTGGGGAATCTAAACGGCTACTGAAACATGTATAAACAACAATAAGCAATAAGTTAAGTATTAAATATTGCATGCAAGCGAGAAACATTTTATACACCACTTTGAAAAGAAAAAAAAGAATGAAGTTTCACCACTGTACCTTACTGACAGAGCTGGAGACTGAAGTTTCTGGTCTTCCTTTTTGCTAACTAGGTACACCAATATGACTTGAAACTGGTCTCTAGCATCAGCCTGCATTGCCAAGAGGCTGATTTTATATACTTTTAAATACTTTCTTTCAATACACAACACATACATGGGATGCAGAGTTTCCTTAGGTCCTGCAGACACTCAGGAAATGCTGTATTGATCACAAGGTGGGATCCACAGCTCTCTGTGGTCAGCTCATCATCACAGAAACACAGCTGCTGACACCTACCAAAATGGAAGTGATTTCAGTAGCTCAGTAGCCCCCAGCAAGTCAGTACTAACACATACTCTAACCACTGTTACCCTTCTGCTCTTCCTCCTGCAATATCTAGATAAAGGAAAGGTTGCTGCACAGTTTTTGTGCACTGAGTCCTATGAAAATATGTACAGCACGTGCACACTTGTTGTTTTCAAGGCTTTATCTCAGCAGCACAATGGCTAAGGGGACACTAAGTGGCACAAATTTCATGCTATGGGTACAAGTACTGGTGCATGGATGCACCTCCACAGACTGCTCAAAATAGATAAGCTGTTGCAAGTTAATTTTTCAAAGCAGGATTGAATTTTCTGAATAAATGTCAGTTTTACCAGATCCAAATTAAGCACATGCTGCTAATTTTGCTTTCCATTAAGGGCATTTTGAAATGATCTTTATTAGGATATGAAACGTTAATAGAATTCTGTTAGCTAACGTGTCTACTTCCACTTCAATACGAGAATTTTCTTCAGCTTCTCCATTTCCTCTTTTCTGCTCTTCAGGTCTTTTAATGATTGACATTTCAATGCGCTGCAAGAACATCAGAGAGTAAGAGATTACAGCGTGCTGTAGGCAGAAGGTCTGTACTGCATAAAAACATATTCTCTTCATTATTACCTATTTGACAAAGATTTAAGAGGGTTTCTGCAGCTGAGGCCACACAGAAAAGATTACAAATCATTTCCAAAAGATAAATTGCAAAAAGCCTGGGTAATTTCCAGTGAGATGTCCTCACCTACATTAAGGAGTTGATGAAAGCATACCTTTAGGGTGCAATACTCATGCTCCTCACATCATGGTTAGGAAACTGGAAATGGCAGCCAGAAGTAGGATTGGTTGAAAACTTTAGGAACTGAACATTACTGCACTGGAAAGTGGAATGTGGTTGAACTGGGAAACAGGGAAATATTCTGTGTTGGTTTGTTTCTCTGTTTGTTTTGCAGTTGGTAAGAAAAAAAAAAGGCATAGGTTTTGCCTGCAGCTGCGTGAAGGAGGAACTGTGGCATCAGAGGCACCGCAAGGCTGCTTCAGGTACCAGGGTGGCATGCAGCCTTCCTCTCTGCTCTTGCCCTCATTCTCCACCTTCACGCCCTGGTGCTGGGCTTGGATGCATGCAGTTTATGATGGTCACAATCCTGCAGAGCATAACACAAGAAAGGGCACTTGGCCAGAGAGCAGGGTAGCGCAGGGAGGAGGGACATGGAGCTCCAGATCCCATGAGGACAGTTCAGGCAGATGGAGAAACAAACGACAGCTCATAATGTGCAAAACATTCAGAGAGAAAGCCAGATTTACATTCTTATGTGTTGAACCCGATTATGGGAACCCACATTAATCTCTTATTTTAATACAGGACTGCTCTGCAGTGCCAGCCGTCATTAGCCTCACAAACACAGTGGTTCATTTATAAAATCCAAAGACACTGGTGGTGATCTCTAATAACCTTGATGACCTTAATGGTTTAAGAGATGCCAGCCCACCACGTTGTGAATCACCTCATGTTTTGTAGAAAAAGTAAAATTATCTGGGAGGTCCTATGGGTTACATTTGGTGTAGGCAGCAAGAGGCTATCAACGAGCATTCAGGATGATCCCAGTGGTACAGACATCTCATTCTGTGGATTTTTTTGAACAGTATTTGTGTTTGAATAAAAGACACCAAACAAAACCTGAAAGTTAAGTTAAAAAAAAAAAGCCTTTTTAGGGAGCTACAGAAGGACTGTATTACTGTATCCCATGCTTGGTTTGCTTTTAGTGTTTGGCTTTGAATAGCACTGAAAATGTGTGCTTTCATCTTCACAATACCAAAACAAACCAAAAGCAACTACGATAATCAATATTATAAATAAAGACACAAGAAAATAAGCATGTCATTAGGAAGTTCCCTATCTTGCCTCAACAGAGATGATACCCCTCTAAAAATAATTCCATTAGTAAGGTTTCCAGAATATCATCCCTTACAGGTTCTCTGATGCCTGAATAGCATCAGCTTACTGCTTCTTCTCTGAGAATGCAGTACTCCCCTCCACTCAAACTTACATTCATAAGTCTCATAGGAACTTCAGCCTTTTTGACAGACACCTCTCTCTCTGATGTGACAGATGTTCAGAAGTCTGTAAGTAAGAGCACACATGTACCTCAAGAGTGTAACCGCACAGCCTCATTTCAGACTATGCACCCAAAGAAACCATTTGAAGAACCTACAAGTAATGTAATAACGGGACAGAAAAAAAATGCTAAGAAGACAGAATAAGTAATGATTCAATCATTTTCTTTGGCAAGTGCCTGAGCAACAGCAACTTTGCCTTCCAGACCTAAATCAACTCAATGTAGAAACAACCAAGTAGATTCACCACTTGGTCCCCTATGTGCAATTCTCTCTATTGTGATGGGTGGGCAGACGCAATGAGAAAAGGGGTGGTGTAGACTGATAAGAGATGACCACTTCTCTCCCTTCTCTTTTGCAGCACAAGTGACCTTTCTCAACCCTGGCTAACAAATTGGAACTGGAACATCTGCTGGGGGACCAGCCGTGAGAGCGTGAGTGGCACAGCACAGCTGCAAGACCACCGAGCAGCAGGAAGGATTGGTGTGAACAGTGAAATGGGCTGTCACAGGGCAACTGAGCAGCTGGCACTGCCACCTGCTCCAAGGGGCACAGGAGGCTCACACATATCTGCCACCTTGCACTTTGCATGGGTTTTGCTTGCCTGGGACTTTGTGCTGAATAATGTGTGAGAAGCCAGCGCTGATCATCTGTGGCTGCAGAAAGGATAGCATATGAAGAAAGGAATAGATAGATTAGCAGGGAAAAAACATCCCTCGTGCAAAGCACTCTGACTAACTTGGGTGTCCTCGTGCTAAGACAAAGGATGCAGCTCAACTCCCTGCCAAGTCACAGGAAAGACTCTCATGCTCTGATCACCTTCTGCCTTGCTTACCAAACTAGTGGTCTACCTCAGGGTATACATCCTGGTATCCAGTATTTCCATTTTGCAGTTTTTAAAACCTCATCTATCTTAAAATCAAGTCAGCCAGAGATAAATGTATGCAGACATTCTAAAAACGCCATCTCATAACTCCATGAACTTAAGACCACCTAACACCTACAAGATCCACAAATCAGGTTTCAATGTGTGTCATGTTGACTCAGTAGTTCTACCTAAAATTGTAATCCCTCCCTGCCTTTTCTCCCTCCACCAAGAAGTAGAAGTAATAAACAAAAATGGAATGGTTGTTTTCCTCACAGGAAGGAGAGCATGTTTTCTGCAAGCCACCAAAACAACAAAAAAAGCTGTTTAATAAAAATATCCACAACTCTAAATTTAGCAAATGTCAGAGAATTGTTTATTAGCTGATGGATGGAATGTTGACAGTAAATCAGACCTCAGTGCCAGTCTGAATACTGTCTACTGAATAAAACACTAATGTCATCAGCATCAGTAGGCAGCTACATTAATGACAATGCCTCTCTTCGCATAAAGCAAGGCAAAGCTGTAGCTGAGAAGGGGCAGGAAAGAAGTTTACAGCCTAAACGTGGAGCCCATGTTGCTATGAAGCAGTGTGGAGAGAACCTCCTGGCTTCCTCCCAGGTTTACTAAACCCATGCTCTCAATTAAACCAATACAATCCTGAGCTAATATTGACCAGACTATTTCACCCAAGCACAGGACAACACTTACATAGTTATATTTGCTTCAGTATTGAAGCAAATAATAAGTCTTGTGTAGAAACAATCACAGAATCATAAGGGTGGGAAGAGATCATCGAGTCCAACCCCCCTACCAAAGCAGGTTCCCTATACCAGGTAAACAACTTCATCTTAAATAATCTTGAGTATTCAGTCATTGCAACGGAAGGAAATCAGTGTTTTTTGATGTTTCTTCTGTCATAATCCAGCATTTAGTAACAAAAAGTAGAAAGGTATTAAGTTAGGTCCAGTAACCTACACTTAGCCTAGTTATTAATCTTTCACCCTTCCTTTCCCACCTTTGCTACAACTTTGGTTCTGTGGACACATCAATCTAATACTTCCACTGGCTAGCTCTAAAATGTTCCTCATTCAAAGTCCAGAACAGTCCCCTGAATTGGTATTCCGAAGCTTTCAGAAGCTTTGAAAAAGAAAATATGTCTGATTTGGGGTCACTGGTAGGAACATGAAGCAGAAATGCTACGTAAGCCCATGCAGAAGGGCTGGAAGGATGGAGTTGCAGGTCAGACACTATTGGAGGGACAACCATTAACTTGTCACATATATTTCTTACTCTTTTGACTTCTACAACATTCAAGTATTTTTTGCTATCACTATAAAACAAAAAGGAGTCTTATGAAACTTCAGACTTACCAAGAAAATATGAATAAAATCAGCCAGTAATAAATAGAGGCCTTCTGACAGAGGGCAGAGCAGGTGTTTGAGTGATTCAAGCAGTGAATTGGGATGGACTGGTAAGAAAGTATGGGCAGTTCATATTATCACTGAATTGTCAGAGTACGTGCTCGGTCACAGATCAGTACCCAGGGAATTTCTGAACCCCTCTATTCACATATTAAAACAAGTGAAGGGCTGGAATAAGATGAGTCAAGTACTAAAAGATTAACTTAGGAGGAGAATAAAGAATATTATCACAGAGAGGGTGGCCATGGTGTGTGTGACAGAAAAGAGAGATTTAGTAAGGAAAGTGGAGAGTTTTAGAATCATGTCAGAGAGTGTCATGTTCTGTTTGTTAGAAGCCTTCGAGACTCATCAGGAAACAGTTCATTAGAAATTCCTCTGCAGTCAGTACAAAATGTCTGCTCCAAACGACTCGCGTATTCTTTAACCTTATTAACAAGTTCAGATATAAGCACATCATGCCAAGATTTGCAGTGGCAGGCATTATAATAGTTGTTTCAGTGCATGTATGAACTGCCGTAAGACAGGTGCTGTAATGTTAGTAATAAATCAGAGTGCTACTAGTGATACAGTTCAGACAAGATGGTAGTTTGGTATTTGGTACTCCTGGAGAGCAATTTATCCTGCTTTTTTGACTGATATCTAAGAAATAATCATGAAAATAATACCAGATTAAAACAACAAAAACAACAACAACAACAACAAAACTGTGGAAGTTAAATGGTGGTTATTTAAAACTTTCTTTTTCTTGGTACCAGTATCAGACTCTCCAGTCAGGCTAATTCTCCTACTGAAGTGTTTACCAGTGCAAATCAGGCTTTTATCCCCTTGTGTCCAGAGATGGATGTGGACTGGGACTGGTAGCCAGTTAACTGGTCCACGTTCCCAGGCGTGCAGGTGTCAGCTGCACATGCTTTCAACCAGGAAGGCTGCCTTGATGGCTGGTCCTTTCCTGCCTTGTCCTTTTAGCTATGAAGGGGAATCCAGGTCTCATTTCCTAATCTCCTTGTACCTCCTTCAGCTTTGCTAGCAGACCCCACTAACACATCACTGGTGACTGATCACCAGGACTGCAACTGGCCCAAATGCAAATGTGCATTTTTGACCTTTTTATGTAGTGCAAAAGAACAGATCTCAATTTCTTATGGGTTCATGGGCAACAAAAATAATATGAAATAAACTTCAGAGAACAGTATTAGTTAATGCTTCTTCTAATTAAATTCTGCTTTATTGTGTTTTGGGTGTTTTTCAATCACTTCCGCACAGACAGCTTCATGCAGTGGAACATGGTCAGATCTTTCCTTTTTAAAAGGAAAAATACAAGCAATAACTTGCCACAGTTAAAGGTAGAATGGACTACTATCCTTGTAAAGAGCAATTTTTCACTATTAGCATATACCTTTGTTTTTCAAGGGAGGTTCCTCTCATTTACCACTAGAAAATTGAATTCGTACTTATTACTCTAATATACGGGTTATAGAGTCAAACATTTCTGTTGTTCCAGTTGGTCACCACCCAACAATCAAGAGACATGACATCAAATTCAAGGCTAACATTTTTCACACATCGCAGATACCCAACATTTAGTTTCTCCCTGTAGGCAAACAAGAAGACAGCAGCATCATTACAACCTTATGGCTTTCATGTGCTACTGGTCTTCATGTCCCAGAGCTCAATAGGCTGACACCTATGCAATGTGGCAACAGCCATCCTTCATTTCAAATTATCTCTGAAATACAACCATCACTTATTTTACCTTCATTCTCCATCCCTATCCAATTAGATTAATAGAGTAAGGGATATATTAATTATCTTCCCTGTAATCTCAGTGGAGAACACTGATGAGTAAGCTTTGCTCCTAGATGCAGAAACACCCAACACTGGAAGATCTGGGAGACAGAATAAACTCCTGTGAGCAGCAGCTACATAACAACTATTTAGACCTAGACAGGCAGAGGAAATTGGATACAGATAAAGCTCCAGGGGACATTAAATATGGATGGAGTATCTTGGAAGAAAAAAGAGAAGGTGCTATGTCACAGTCTTAAAAGATGCACTAAGTTGAAAGATTCACTGCTACAAAAGAGAACATAGTCCAGCACAGTCAGAGACCTTCTGTATTACCTTGTGAAACATAGCTTGACAGTCCTTTGACAAATTTCAGGCAGGATCTATTCATTCTGGAAGACTGAGATTGAAAAAGGGAGAGAAAAAAAAAAAAAAAAGAAAAAGAAAAAACCTGGAGAAATTGGAAAACTATTTTTGTGCTTGCTATTTCAGAATAATGACAGTTAATTATAGCAACTGCTCTCGTTAGGGGTGACCTCTGCTCACAGTGACTGTTACCTTGCTGCTGGAGCAATCGGGTGAAATAATGACTTAAATCACTCAGTGCTGTTCCTGCCTCTTCAAAGCAAAGCAGAATCTGGCCCTTGGTTGGCTGTGAAGCCATCCTGCCCCCAAAAATTTCCAATAGAAAGCATTTACTCCTGTAATGGAAAACACTGCATCAGAACATCTCTGCATGGGTGAAACGTGACCTACCTGAGCCTAGAAAGTTCCAAAACTGAAAAATAAAAAAAAGGAAAGAAGAAATAATCAACATACCTGTGGATTTCCATTGTGTTACTGTCAGGGATATAATTGTGACTTGGTTTCTGCTAAGGCACTAATGCTTGAAGGAACATCTGTATTCTTGACTTGTTTTCATCCTTATGAATAAATTCATGTCACAGGCAGCTTGATTAGCTAGCTGCTCACAGATATCAAAGGAGAAATGAAACTTTGAAGGGGGGGGTGGCAAGATATCATTACACAAAAGTGAGAAAGAGATATTTCTCTTGCATCTTTACTTAACAGTCATGGGAATAAAATTAAAACATGCTATCTCCTTTCTGGATAGAGGAAGAAATACCTTTCAGTGAGCTAGGGAATTAGATCCCTTCTCTCACAATGTTGTTTGGGCAGTCAGACACCTCATAGGAAAAAAATCCTTTACACCTTGAAAATATCATTTGGTTTAGAAAATAATTAGAAGGATATTTAGACAATCTGACATGTTTTTCTTGATTTTTGCCTTTCTCCCTTAATTTTTTTCTGAAAACCTCCATTGAGCTCCAGGCTTTGCCTTCTTTTTGTAAGTCAAATTAATTGAATCACGTTGCAGACCGGTAGACCTTCTTGAATACAGCAAAAGGATTAAGATTAAGATACTGTACAGCAAATTACTTTGCTAGCAGAGAGAAGAATTCAAAGACTGTACAAATTCAGACTTTTTTTTACAGTCTGTGAAATTGCTAAGATGCTTTGTGCAATATTCAGTAACTCAGTGATAACATGAAAAAAAGATTCACACACACACTTCAAAAGTAGTTTCAAAGACTGATGGATCACTTCTCAGTTACAAGAGTTTGTGTGCAAGCAAGTGCTAAGGGTTAAAAACTCCACCAATTTTAAAAAAGGGAAACAAAGAGGCATTTGTTCTCATTGTGCTCCACAACAGAGCAACCTGTCTTTTCTTCCAGAAAGCTCAGGAATAATATGTTCGGAAATTATTACCAATGCTATCACTCTGAAAGGTTAAGAGAAGGATTTACTTATCTGTTAAGATTTATGGAACTGACAAGACAGTATACAAATGTGTCTAGGAAATGCACAGACAGAAAGGCTTAGAAGGAAATCATTGTGTCAGGGAATCAAGCAGATGCATCCTCTCTGTAATGAAAGAAGTTTTCTAATTCATAAATCAAATTTGTCAGGGATAAATAAAAACAGAATCAAAGATGGAACCTTTTGTCTTTACCTTGCACTAAGCAACAGGGAGCAATCCCTGGAGCAATACACAAGGAAGCGCTATTTGTTGATCTACTCCAACAAGGCATGTCTGAGTGATGTTTTCCACCCTTCATGTGGCATTCGTGCTGTGTACTATCAATATTGGCTGTTGATGCCAAGGTCTCAGCTGTCAGCTAAATGCTCTGCTGTGACTTGGGTTTTAAGCAGCAAATTGTCAATGTCCCTCCAAGAGATGGACAGTGCAGTAAAACCTGTCATTTCCTTTAATGGCCCAGAAGTCAGAGAGAAGTTTTGTCATGGCAGATGTAGCTGTCTGTTAATCCTCCCCCTGCTGCACTGAGAGCAATAGGATTGCCACGCTCACTCATCTAGCAGAGCTCCCCACATAAATTAACACAAGCAATTTTCCAGAGTGTAATAAATAAACATTGACCTCTCACTGATGTTTGCTGGGGGGCACTGCTGATGAGATGCTCCCAATGGCATGCTACTTTGGTTCAGCAAATTTCAACCTTGGAACAGGAAAAATACTTGACATGATGGAAGAACCTACCAGGAAAATCTTCCAGCCCTGTCCAGGATAACTATGATTTGAATGGGGCTTCTTGTAAGCTATGGCATTGATAAAGATTAGGTCTTGGATTGATGCTAGTTCCACTCCAGTCATCAAGGCAGAGCAGCTGGTAAATGACTCTATGAAAAGGTATAATCTCTCCTTACTTTGATGATATAAAATTCAGGCACCTATTTTAATGCAGTGGTTTGGACCTTCTCCAAAGCTGATACAGTCATCTCAATACAGCAGTTCATCTCACCTGTTTTAGATATTTACCCCCAAAGTACTCTTCAAAGGTACCTCCCTTTTACCTTTAAGGAAGAAGAAAAAGTTCATCCATAGTGTTTGAGGTGATTTAACACAAAAAACCCACAACTCTGGACTTGAGTGACAGACACATTTTGTTTGCCTGATACTGCTCACACTCAAGCAGCTATCTTCAAACAAGAAGTGCAAACAGCTATGCTGAAGCTCTTAAAAGCGTAAGAACAGAGATACTGGGTCAGACCAAAAGCCTAACTAACATAATATCCTGAATCTAACAGTGCTCCCACGAGATGGTCATGGAGACTTGTCAAAAAACAAGACACAGTTTGATATTTCTCTGATTCGTCCAGCATCAACTTTATCCTCCATACAACTTTAGCTCTCCAGATATCCTTTGAGTCACCAGAGTCAAATCAGTGAAGTTATAATCAAGCAGAATTTCTGTACATCTGATTAATCAACAGTATGACTGTACAGGAAGCCTACACTATCTCTCAGAGTGCCTGAACATTCAGATAAGGTTAAATAGAACACAGGTATTTCTAAAACTCTTTGCTTATAGAATAGGATTTTATCCATCTCCACATCATGAAACAAAGCAGAGTTTAAACACACTACGCATATACAAAACTACAAGACAGTTTCACAGTCTTCTCACTCTCAGCATAACCAGCAGAGTGAAAATGGAAAACCAGCTCTGATGGAAAATGTTAAAAAATACGATTCTGCAGTAGAACTGTGTTTGGGATAAATGTACACTCAGCGGCAAAGATGTTCACTTTTTGTCAGCATCTGAGACGGGTTCACCAAGTAGAAGGAATGAAGAAAAAAAAAAGAATCATTTAAAGTGAATCTCAGCTTTTGATGGAAAGAATAATTGCACACCACGTGAGCCACAAGCAATTGTGGAGAAGCAGATCTGTGCCACGAAGAACATCTCCTTTGTAAAACCTTTGCCTTGAGTGGTTCTGCCACTTCACCTGCCATTGAAACCATAACTGTGTAGATTTAGGCCTCCAATTCTTGTATTTCCAATGTAAGACACGACCAAGAACACTAAGGTAATTTTTTCCACGGCTGAAGGAAAACAGCAAGCTGAATCCTGTTAGCTTCAAGGCAGGTCTATCTGAGGAGTCAGGAAACCTGAAAGAAAATGTATAAATGTAGAATTAGTTTGAGCTGAAGGTGAAAGGACATCCTGTCTTTGCTCAAGACATGAAGAAAAATGGCACATGATTTGTTGGGTCCTCCAGCCATGAACGTGCCAGGAGCTGAACAGGAGTTACTAAGGACTGGAACTTTTACAGACTAGAGCCAGTTAACAGAAAGAGAGACCAGCCCCTCCCAGAGGCACAGGTGTCCTTGGCCTACACAGAAGAAACATCTGCAATCGGGGCACCGTCTGTGTGCTGATTTAGCTTGCTTCCTCTGGTAGCGGTGACCCAGTTCAGAGCCCCAGGATGGTGCTCTCACAGATGATTTAGCAAGCTGCTGGCAGAATATCAACGGGCATACCTTACACTTGTCAGTGCAGGACCAACAAGAGCCATTACAGAAATCCATGTCTGTCATTCTTCTGCAAGGCACAGAGCTGCTTTCAGTGTCTGCAGCGAGCAATTGGGAGATGTACAGCTTTTATTCTTTTTCAACTTGTTTCTCAGGAACATTCAGTAAATACGTATTTAGCAGAGTCTATGAAAACTGACAAGTGCTAATGTTAGGAAGCAGAAGTGCTCATGGTTGACAGCATGCTGGGATCCTCTGTATTAGTCCTCTCTAGTGTGTCACTTCAATTTTTTCCAGCTCATAAATAATAAGCCAGAAAACTTTTCACTCTTCTAGCAAACTTCCCTTGACTTTTCCCAGACCCCCAGCCACTCATTAAGGCACACCACACATCTCTGTCCCTTACCAGCCACTCTACTCCAGCCACTCATTAAGGCACACCACACATCTCTGTCCCTTACCAGCCACTCTACTCCAGCCCAGGCTAAAGATACTCTTGCAATACCATACATCCTAAGGACATTTCAGAGCAAATCAAGGTTGTTGACAGGGGAAAAGAAAGATTGGTCTGAATTATCATAGTGTCTCTCTTCTACATTTCGTATAGTTCATACAATACATCATATCTAGAGACTAAAACTGCTTTTGAGATGTCAGTAAGTTAGCTTTGTTCATCCCAAATAATAAATGTTTTCCCATTTTGCAGAAGCATGAAGGTGTCAGATGAGTTTTCCTCTTTTCAATTTCTGAAGGAGTGAAGAGCAAACGTGGGCTGTTCCAATTCTCAGTACCATCCTTGTGCCACTGAACTGGACTATGATGTTGAATCATATTCTCACATCAGCTACCACAGATTAAAACAAGTCTTTCATTGGACATACAGAGTATACACTGAAAGTTTAATTTGTTCCTTCCTATCTCACACAACAAGACTAAGAAAGGACAGAAATCATCTATCATCAGAAAAATAGTTCCACTTTCTCTGGCACAACCATGTTCTGACAGCAGTGGAGACAAGAAACTTCGTAGGCCTAAGATGTTTTATCACATTTCCCTAATTTTGCTGCTGTCCATCTACACATCACACATTCAAGCAGAAAAAAAAAGGCAAGGGAGAGGAAAAAAAAGATTTAAAGTGGAAAGAATTCCTCTTCCTAACAAAGAATCTTAAAGCTTTTTTAAAACTTTAGAACTCAAGTTCAGAACTCTCAGATACACTGTTCCTCTGTATAGGCAAAGAGGTTCATCCATTTCTAACCCTGCTTTGTGGACGAAAGTAGCAGAACTTGCTTGCTTTCTACTAGAGGAAGGCAGAAATCAAAGTAACATCTGGCAGTTTACATCTTATACTTTCATGCAGGGTTAAAACATCATAGAATCACAGAATCACCAAGGTTGGAAAACACTTCCAAGATCATTTAGTCTGATCATCCACCTAACACTAATATTTCCCCACTAAACCACATTTCTTAGTACCACCTACCCTTTTCTTGAACACCTCCAGGAACAGTGACTGCACCACTCTTCCCGTTACAGTGCCTGACCACTCTTACAGAGAAGAAATTTTTCCTAATATCCAACCTGAAGCTCCCCTGGCAAAATTTGAGGCCATTAACTCTTATCCTGTCACTAGTTATGCAGGAGAAGAGGTTGACCCTCAGCTCACCATAACCTCCTTATACATGGTTGAAGAAAGCCATAAGGTCTCCTCTAAGCCTCCTCTTCTCCAGTTCCCTCAGCCTCTCCTCATTAGACTTGTGCTCCAGACCCTTCCAGCTTTGCTGCCCTTCTCTGGACATGCTCCAGGGCTTCAGTGCCTTTCTTGTAGTGAGCGCCCCAAAACTGAACACAGTACTCAAGGTGCAGATGCACCAGAGCTGAGTACAGGGGGATGATCACCTCCGTTCTCCTGCTGGCTACACTATTTCTGGTACAAGCCAGTTCAGTCAGATACAAAAAAAAAATACAAATTGTAAAAGCACTATGATGCTACTGAATTTCCTATTTTTACAAGTGGATGGGGATCATTTTACTTTTGTAGTGATTTCTGGAGCTTTCAATAAAGAATACTGAATCAAGCTGGAAGGTACTGATGGTCATGTTTTCCCTGATATCCTGTTCCCCTTTCAGCACACACAAAGGTCTTGATGTGTACTTTTATGTCCCAGTCAAGCATATTGAAGAGTTTTCCCAAAAACCTTAGAGGTGGTTCTCCACTAGAAACTTCATATAAAACTCCACCCATAGTATTGGGATAAGATAACAAACCCAATAATTACCACAAAAATAATAATAATAATAATAATAGCAAATATAGCAAATACACTGTATCATATGCATTTCTTCAGACAGCTCTAAGAAATGATACTTCATCTGTCTTGAAACTCACAGCTCTGACATCTCTGGCATTACTGCAGAATACTAAGAAAGCTATTATTTCTATCGTAACTTCAGGTACACTACTTATGACCAGAGATACATTTATGCTTTCATGCATGACTTCACTTCCCACCCTGCTGGGATCTGTCACTAATTGTCTCCGTCTATTGTTGAACTTAACAGTCAACAGTATGACTAATTAAATAGGACAGATGCTCAAGGGACACATACCCTTCAAAAAAACTCACACAACCTTGAGAGCTGTTTTTATAGATTAACTAAGGATGAATTTTCTTTAGAAATAAATCCTTTAAATGTTTATATCATCAAAAGGATTGCACTCCCACCCCATCTCAGGACTTGTTCTCTCCTGGTACTCTTTACAGACAAACAGAACAGGGAAAGGGAAAGGAAGGAAGGAGGGGAAGGAAGGAAGGAGGGGAAGGAAGGAAAAGAAAAAGCAAGTGGCTGAATAAAACCTTCAACACACAGTTCGAACTGGTGACACCATGTGTTGCACATTGTGCACCCACGGCTGATCCCTAGGAACAGAAATCCTACCTGCAAAATTTCAACAGGGATCCACCTGACCCTCTTACTGCATCTGTACAATCAAAGACACTAAGCTCTGCCCCCTGCACAGTCCAGGGCCTTCAGTCACAGGGACCACAGAGTTTGTTTCAGCTGCACTGTGCTTGCAATTTAAGGAATAGCTGCACAACATGAACCTTAGTCATCACTGATGCAAAAGTGCAATCACCGTGTTCAGCATTCACATGATAGATCATTGGTTATTCTGCTATTACACCCCAGAGTCCTAATACCCAGAGCCCAGTCACCTGCAGCAATGCTGTTTACTCTTGGTGCAGAAAGCATTCATTAAAATGAGACAATATGGTTCTCTGTAGTTTTCTTGACACAGAATGTGGCAACATTACATTTAATATTAAATTTCCACTTATTGATTGCTAAAACCACTAACAGACCTTCTAACTGATGTTGTGGCAGTAACATCTATCTGCTGTACTACACAGTTGTAAGGCAAGTGTACAAGCAAACTATGGAGTGATCAAATATTTTGAAAACTGGCAAACACAAAGTTACCACTTACAACCACTCCATCCAGGACTCTCTATGAAGTGATGACTGGATGCTTGCTTGACCTGGAAGATTTCTGGTAAGTTCAGTTGTGCAAAATTAGCAATAGAAGTTTAGAAATGTTGATAAAGCTGTTCTGTTTTCAGGAAAATAATGTCATTATCTGAGGTTTCAGAACTCAGAAAGAATAAAGGAGTATTTCACTGCAATTGGCCTTAGAATAGCTGTTTGAATGGTCCTTCTGGCCTCCTAGTCTGTGACTCAGAACCGATATAAAACAAGAAACTCATTGAAAAACAAGAGGAAATATTTTAAGTGAATGAAATTGTGCAGCAGATTAGAAAACACTATCCTTAATCAAGGTTTTGAATGGTGATGCTGTCATCTCTCATTTTTCCAACCAACTAGGACGCTAATGTTTCAAAACATTTCTAACTGTTAATATGCACAGTAAAATGAAACCTGAACTGATAGGAAGCGACATCGTGTTTGAAGTAAGTGGCTGTGCTCCCTCGTGATTCTTGTGGAGACACAGAAACCAACAGACAAATAAAGAGGCCCAGCTCAGGTTTAACAGAGCGGAGAAGATTTTCTTGCTTCACTCAGATATTCCAATTAGACCAAACCACTCTCTCTGGAAGACCCCAGGTGTCCTCACTGGACCAGCCTGGCACCTCAAAACCCTTGGAAGCATCATGCTACCCAGGTGATTGAGTAGGCAGGGAGGGTGGTGAAAGAAGACAGAAGGAATATAAGGGTAATCCACAGCTCCTGTGGAGAGCACTATTCTCTATTGTTATCACACTTGTGAGAGGAATGAGGGCTCAATAAACACTGTGAAGAGAGATAAGATTCCTGTTTCAGGTCTTCCTGCAACCTCTTCTCTGGTGACATCAGTGTATTCATTATCACCACGTTTTTATTCTTGCTCGACCCATTTTTCCTCCTTCCCTCCTCCATTGTGCCTGGTCACACCCCTACACAGACTGCAGGGCTGCCAGCCCCTTCACGCTCACATTTCTTGGGGTGAGACAAACCCCATCACTGCCTGCCACAGGGCAAAGCTTCACTTCCAGGACTGGAAATCAAGCTAGGGAGAAACTTTGAGAAACGAAGAGACCAGTGGCCATATATTGGATGTGACCCTGTGGTTTTTCTGTTGTGGTCCATTCAGACGTATGCCTAGTGGAGTCAAGGCAGCCAAGGAAAATCCAGACTTGCACTGGCAAGGAAGAAATGGCTGGATATCTTTTCTAAACAATAACAAACATGCATTAGCTTCTTAAACTTACCTTTAGGAAGACTTTGCTGATCTGCAATTCAGAAGGCAAATAAGATTTTGCTGTTTAATGTATGCAGAGACAACTTGCTGAGAACAGCATCTCTTTTGCTGGGTGGGAATTCTGTCCTTACAAAGTTTCTCTTTGTGATGTTTTGTGTTCATTCAAATAATGAAAAAGGTTATAGCCTTTGCAATAATTATCTCAAACAGAGACATTAATGAATCATTCATCAATGAAAGGGAACAAGTGTTATATAAAATGCTTTAGAAATTTTGCCTTTGTTCCACTAATTTAGCAGCTGGCAGCTGCCTCATCTTCACACACACACACACGGAGAGGGATTAAACAATGAGAGAAAAATAGGGCTTAAAGCTACCATGGCCAAAGGCTAAAGGGTAAAAATTTTAAACAAGCCTATGTGATTTATACACTTGTTTCCTACCCAAGAGTACAATTTTGAGCTTACCATTACAATTCTCTTGCAAATCATTGTGCAGGAATTCAGTTTTCCCTACTGGCACCACAGCCCCCAGGCATGAAGGCAAATGGACAACCCTACCCACGACCATCCTTTTCTGGTCCTAGGAGATCTGGCACGCAGACGTGTTCCCCACAAGGATGGGCTCCTCTCAGTGACTGGTCCCTATGGAAGAAAACCACTGCAACCAAAACAAAAACACAACTTCACACCATTTCTGGTACTGCTTTTCCAGTCTGTGTGGAAGCTCTCTTTTGCAACAAATTCTGCAGCTAAATGACTCCTCCTGCCAAAGGATCAAGCCCATACACTTGGACAGTTGCTTAATACGTGTTTTGTTATCTTCAACTGCTTAAACAGAAGAGAGATTACAGTTCTTGGTCAGGTTTAGGGATTTTTCCATTTCTCACCTTAGTGTGATGGGTAGTGTGCCATTGAATAAACAGACAAGCTGACCCTGGGAAAAGTCAGGATTCATAATGAGTAAAAGGAAACAACTCCACTCGCATCTAATTGAACCTGACTTCCATTAATGCAACGCAAACAGGCAGCTTCCAAGTGTATAACTCAAGGGAGTACTACAAAAATAGCTGCAGGCTCAACCAAGTCAAGCCAGACAGGAGAGGAGACCGGGACAATAACTAACCTCTAGACACAAAGGAAAGGAGACCAGGAAGAGGTACAGAAGAGACTGCAGGTGACTGCCTGCCCCTAGACATGTGTTTTGCTGCATGCACTGTGAAGGCTCCCTGGTTAGTCTGGAAGGAATAGAGTAGGAAATCTTTCCAAGTACTTTCAATGCATCTTTTGTGCAAGTCTGATACTAAAACAATGCTCCTTCCACATAAGTGTAAATAAGATAACACTTATGTATCTTTGGGATTATTCCTTCCTTGCTGACAGTTTTCAGATAAAGAGAGTCTAATTTGGTGGTCGTTACCTCAGAAAAATCAGCAGGCGACATACGTATTAGCTTTAGAACAGCCTTGTCAGCACGACAAATGCTGCAGTCAACTTTCCACTCTGGATGGAGATAATTGTAACTTGTGTTTGCAGAAGTTTAGTAGGCTCTTGTTATAGCCATGGACAAAACAGTGAAGAGTATTTTTTCACCAGCACACTTCTGCTTTGTACCAAAATATTAGGGTGGTTCTAGAATGTGGATTAGGTGCAAGAGTGGTACAACCTGCTGGCCTTACACTCATTGCTTCAGGAGCCATCATCAGGTGATGGATGCAGTAAAACCAGACACCAACCATGTCCTGCTATGTGTGGACATGGCTCAATGGGAAGGACTCAGTACTCATTCACCTCTCCACAGCCACAGGGACGTGGAAACTCAGTTAAGCATCTGTCACCTCTCCACGTTTATGAGATCATGCTGTCTTTGCATCAAAATGTTCTGAGATGTAGCAATCTCCTGCTTGTGCCACCACATATTTAAAGAGTAGATCACACATCTCCATAGAGGTCTGGCCTAGGATTTACATCTGTCATAGTTCTCCACTTCCATTCAACAGATGCCCTGCCACAGACGCTAGATTGACTTCTTGGAGAAAAAGAAAAAAAGAAAAAAAAAAGAAAAAAAGAAAAACAATGTAGTTGCACAAAATTCAGAAGAAAAAAAAAAGTAGAAGATAGTCATGCTTGATGTTAAATTTCTAATCTCATCTATGATCAGTAAATAGAACTAAGTACTGAACACAACGGAACAACATAATTATGGAAGTGAATTATGAAGTGAAAGTTCAAACCACACTTGAACTGAGCACAGTGCAATTCCCAAATACATAGAGGCTGCATCTCCTGGCCAGACCTTACAAGGTACAGGACTCCGCTGTTCTACAAAATTGAATGAAACTCAAACTCTTTGCACTGTACATTTGTGGCAGTAGACAATAGTTCTCAGCCTACTTTATTCCAAATCTGCAGTGAGGCAGCTAGACTTAAAGTCTAGAAGACACACCTATTTGTTTTCATCACACCTACTTGGATTTTAATTTGTTGGGTTTTTTTGCCCCTCTGAGAGAGTTTTTAGAACCTGATCTGATGCATTTTCACAGAATTGTCCCAAATTTTAGCACCTAATTGAAAGAATAGCAGTGCAAAACAATATACTTGCTGTATGCTGCCTGGGTTGAACAGTGACAAATCTGCTCAAATAAGTGGAAAAAAAAAGCTCTAGTTGCTCCCTTTGCAGACAGCAAGAATTTTTCAGATGAAAAATGTTTCCTTTCTCCTATCCCATACCCCTGAAATTATCATAGCCTATTAAGATAGTAGAAAATGGCACCATTCAGGAACATGTGCTTGTTAAAATAAAGAGTCATAAATATGCAATTAAAGTTAGAACATGCTTAAGTCTCATCAATTTTGGACTAGATGCCAGTGCTGTTTGTGAAACGATGCCTGAATACATCACAAGCTTTGCAGAACATCTTGGCCTTGAAGGACATCAGGGCCTGCTGGAAAAACACAGAAATGTGTTATAAGAAGTGGTAAGAATGGTCTTTGAGACATACGAGCCAGCTTCTCCATGAAAGGTGCTGATACCTCATCTCCTTCCTTCTCAGGCAGATTAAGATAGAAAGTGACATATTATAAATAGGAGGTTAGGGAAAGAGAGTGCCAGAGACCTAAGAATTTTCTGGCATCCTCCAAAGCTCACGTGCCTCTCCATTGACTTCATCTGGTAATACCTGACTGACTCAGCAAAGGTCAGAGTGACTGCAGTCACTGCAGTATGCTGTGGGAAGTACATGTCCACTGACCTTACCACTTTCCCCAGGTGCAGACGAGGCACTAATCAACTGGTAAAACTGACTTGATAAAATGGCAAATAAAATAATGGGCCTACAGATGTTCACTAACACCTGGAACTGAAGTGAGCAAGGCCTTACCAAATGATGACATGTATAAGACTGGTATGTGCAGTGAGGAAGCATAATCTGTTTCTGCTGATTTAGCAGAGGAAGGAATTGGAAGGCTTTTAATATATTTTCTGCAGTTCCTAGTGAAGAATGTTAATGCTTTCAAGTGAACAGGAACATCCCTGAAGTGCAGTGTACTGGTTTAGTTACTACTGAGAAAAGTCTCAGCACTGAAAAACCCAGCCAAGAGTTTCCAACAGGTCTTACTGACCACAGATGTGGTAGGGAAAAAAAACCCACAACACGTGCTACAAGACTACAGTAAGAAATGCAACGTGGTATTTCGCCTATGACAACTGACAAGCAACATTGCTCTGCCCTCCAAAACACTTTGGCAGCTTCCCCCAAACGAGATGTGATTTTTTTTTTTTTTTAATTTTTAATGACTCTCAAATCATACAACAGGCAGTTTACATAATTCAGCCAACTACATCACTGCACTTCTTGCCAGCAGCAAACAGAAAAACATAGATTTGCCCTTGCACATTTCTGCACCTATTGATTACATCATTAGGTAAGCAGAATGGTTACCTCACTTCAGAGTCAGTGCTAAATTACGGTCACTAAGGTTTGTCATCACCTTAATAGGACATTGGCTGCAAAGAAAAGAGTATGTTGAAAATCCCTGTATTCCAGGAGAAGATAATGTGAAGGAACACTCCCAACTGACTCTGGGTAGCTGATATATTCTATAGCATGCTTCAAAATTGAAATTTATAGCAAGGTCAAAATTTAAGTCATTTTTAGTGCTGTAGGCGTTCATTTTAACAGATTAAATAGGCTTCCTATCAAACACAGGTTTTCCTAATAGTTAAATTGTTCTGTCAATGGTCAGCACACTGCCTCCCTGCAGACAAGTGCTCTCAATGCATTAGTGATGGATGGGAGCAGAGATGGAGCAGATACAAGGAAGTCTGCCACAACAGGGATGCTGCTCTGGTCTTGCCCATCTGACTCAAGGTTTTAGCTCCATCTCTGCTGCTGTCTTCACTGAGGACTTCAGGTTCTGCTTACCTCTGTCTTTGTGAGAAAAGGGGATCAGACTGCTTTCACACACCCACAAAACATCTCTAGCAGGGGAAAAAGTTGTTGAAGTGACTGAATCTCACCAGATCCAGGAGTAACTTAATCCCACATCTGGTACTTTCCACTCACAGCATGCATGCTTTGAATGTGAACTACAGCCAGCAAACAATCTTCTTCACCCTGCTCTCACACAGTTTTCACCTTACAGCACAGATATAGTTCCTTCTTAGGCAGGTTAGCCTTGAATCCTGTGAGAGCCTCTGAGAGATATGCACTGAACCAGGATCTACAGCACATCCTGACCTCAGCTGCAGGGAGAACACATTATCACTGCTCTTCAAAACTGACCCAGTCTGTGTTAAAGGAACGAAGTCAAAGTCACTAACTCATTAGAAAGATGGGGAGAGATGGTTCTAGTCACGATTAGGGAAGATGCAAGGCACCCTAGAGTAAGGTCCCCATTCAGCAATCCATGCAAACACATACTCCATCTCAGGAGTGAAAAAGTAGATACTGTTTCCTGGAAGGATCTCCCTGTTAGTCACTGAAAATATTCACTGATTTCCATTGGCTTTCAGATTAGGCACTTAATTACTATTAACTTAGGAAGGTAGCATAGCACCAAATGGGCTCCCTCTTCTCCTGACAAGTACCAGAACTGCTCAGTCACTCTGACAAGCACTGTGCTAAGGGTTAGTTTGGGTTTGAGGTAGACATACAGGTTCTCACCTACTTAACCTAAAGGAAACAGACTGTCTGTTTTCTTACTTTTTTCTTTATCTCAAACATACTGCCATTCCTTCATCACATCCGAAACATAGACACCAAAAAAAAAAAAAAAGTATTTACACTCTTTATGGGATTTTTCTAGAAAAGAGAATCAGCAAGCTACTGATGTTTCCCAAGCAGCATCATTCTCAGTACACAGCATCCTTGCCTGCAGCAAAGTGAATAAATGTGCCCCAGAAGACTGTTCAAGAATGTGAATACAGAAGGAGAAGAAGACATAGGGGAGGAGGAGAAGATAGAAAACAACGGGGGTAATGTTTTGCATAGTTTCAGTGCAAAGGCTGAAGGAAACAGTTCCTTTGCCATTCACAAGTATCTCAGCCGACTTGCCCAAGAAGTGAAGCTGTGCTTTCCCCTCTGCAGTGGAAGAAACTGGTGGAGGACAAAGCACCAGGAGCTCTCAACGTGGGAGAGGCTGCAGGTCCAAGGCAGTATAATGAGACAGTGAAATGGAGGATGTTCCTTAGTCCATGCAGCTTCCCTCTGAGCTCTGAACAAACATGAGAAATCATCATTAGGAAGTGTCCTGTTGTACTTACATCAGCCCTGAGTACTGCCAGAACCATTAACTACAGGATAAATACATTTTGCCATAAAACTCCCTAGATTACAGAGGCTGAACAGTTGTAGTTAGGTACCTTGGAAAGATACTAAGGAAGCTTATCATCATCTCCAGCATTGAGTTCCATGAAAGATTTACTCAAGCACACACAAAAATCTAAGCAGCTGTATGGAAAATTGATAACTCAGACCAACTTGCACCCATAGGAATTAGAGTTTGACGCATATTTATACCAAAAATATACTCTCTCCTAAGAGCATCCTGATGCTTATTGGTGCTTATGTCTGCCTGCCTGCCTTAAGCTTGACCAAGAACAGGAACAAGATGACATCTCTGCTTCAATATGTCAAGGCAACAATGGGCTGGCAGTAACACCGGCTTCTGACTGACTGATGAAAATGAGAGCCCTGTACCAGACAAATTCAAAAGAAGAGCTTACTTGAATTCTCTTGGTACCATCCACATATCTCTAAGAAATAAAATACCATTAGGGCAAGTAGAGCTTAATTTCCATGAGACTGCAACTTGGGAAAATTTGGAAACATGAATACAAGTGTCAAATTCTCCAGAGTACTACAAGAATAACAAGAAACGTTTTTAGAACAGTGTCCCAGGTGCTTTGAATTTACACTGATTTGTAGGTAGAGTCTAGGTTTTGCTACAGGTTCAGTACTAAGATTTCTGTACTTCGGCTGCATTCCAGAGTTTATCCTGTGTAGTGCACAAAGTAGTGGGTTGGCTCATCGAACATAAAACTGTTAGAGAGAATGCAAAGGAGGGTGAAGAATCTAGAGGGCAAGATGCATGAGGAGCAGATGAGGTCTCTTGGTTTGCTCAGCACAGAGCAGAGGAGCTGAGGAGCTGCCTCACGGCAGCTGAAGCTCCCCACAGGGAGTGGTGGGGCAGTGCTGAGCTCTGCTCTCTGGTGACAGCACATCATCACACCAGTTGAGCAGGATTCAGTAATGCCTGCATGCATGCAGCTCTGAGGGAGCCATCTAACCATCACAGCTGTGCCTGCCTCAGAATCAATGCAAAGAATGATAACACAGCTGATCCGTGCTAGGACAAAGGCCAAGACTTTCAGTTCTGGGCAGAAACAGAAATTACCTCAGTACAGAGGTTCCTGCACAGCCCCCTTGGTAAGGGGCCTGGGCAACAAGGGATGATGTGAAAGGGATTCAAAAGTTAACACTGCTTGTGAATAAAGGCTCCTGTGCTGAGAGAATGCCTGTCCCAGAAATTCATCTTGCTACGAGGAAATAAACAGCAGCAAAGTTGGCTTAAGACAATCAGATCAAACAGAAGAGGGAAGATCCCTAAGAGACTTCAGGAATGGAGTCAGCACAAGGGGAGCTTAGTTGTACGAGGGAGTTTAGACATTTATAGGCATTAATTTACATCTAGTAATAGGTTTTATCTTTTGTATCACTAATACTGACATTGAACATATAGTTCACAGTCAGACAGTTTATTAGGTGCTCATAATGAATCAAGGAAATGCTTTAATCCTTTTTTTTTTTTTATTTAAACCATGTGAGTCAAGTAGATTTTCCCTTTAACACACCAGAAATTTTCCTGACTACAGGGGACAGCACAAGAGGAGGATCAGGCTTGTAGATCCAAATTCCAAGCCCTTCACTCATCCCTGAAATCAAGACTTGTCTAGCAGTAAAGGTGCCCATCATCTGGAAGTTCAGTGCTTCACAGAATGCTATGAGATAAAAAATGCCACAAAAGAATATTTTATGTTTAACACTTTGGCAGGTGTAACATTCCATGTAGTGAAAGGTAATCAGAGATATCTGCAGGATAACACATTGCAACTTTATCTTATAAATCAACTCACCTGAGCTTAGGTTTTTATCCTGCAAGTCAGGCAGAGAAAAAAAAAAAAAAAAAAAAACATCCAAAGGACTTTATTTCTAATGTTATATCTGATTCCCTTTCAAATCTTTTTTTTTTTTTTTTTTTTTTTTTTTTTTTTAAGAGCTGAAAGAAGTCAGATTAAGTATTTAAACTCAGATGCCTTTTCAGATAGGAACAAACTCAGAGCTCAACTTTTAAAGCCTACATAAACCTTAGGGGCTTCTGTAGCTTCAAGCAGAACCACATTGCCATTTGCATCCATTCAAGGCAAGACAGATAGAGTCCCAAACTCAAATATGACTAGATAATAAAGCCTGCTAGAAGCCAGGCATTTTCTGAGCTTGTACAATCAGATATTTTCTAATAGAGATTACTTGGCAGCCTTATTTTCCCACAGTAGTTTTGTAAATTCAGATTAAAGGACCAGGGAATGAATTGCAGCTCAAACCCTGCTCAAAGCCAGTGCCTGATGCACAGGTATAGGCTGCAACACGAAGGAAGGGGATGAGCCTCTGTTTTCTCTTCTTAAGTTCCTCTGGGTTCTCCAAGCATGTAAAGGACTCAAAAAAAAAAAAAAAAAAAAAAAAGGTCCCATTACCAAGATTCTTTCTTATACTAAGGAAAACGGTAAGATCTCAAAAGCGTCTCAGTCCTGGATGCACTTGGGTGAAAAAAATGTTCCTCAAAAATGTATACCCTGAAAGCAGCTCAGTCCTCTGCAAAATAGGCTATAAAACCCATCTTTCAGCAGTCTGCAGAAGGAGCAGATGCTCACAGATCCAATAGGCACAAAATGCTCAGCAAGTTTCACTTTTTAATACAAAGCTAAGAACCTGTACCTTGTTCCCATAATCTCTGTCCTGTCACAGGGATACTTCTAACACCTTGCAGCTAATAACGAATCTGTGGCATGCTCTAACCTACTTTTAAATAACATCTCCATGGCAAATCCAGGAAGCTCACTCTCATAATTTTCTTGCCCTAAACATTTGCATCAGATAGCAAATGGCTACAGCACAAAAACAGATATTTTCGCAGTGATTTCAAATATTTTTGCCCCTAGGCTTGCAAAGCAAATTACATTTCATAGCTGGCTTTTTTTTTTTTTTTCCTAAGTTGCATATGTAAAGAGCCTCCTAGACCTCTTTCAAAAGCATCAGCAGTAACGTAACTTCTCATTAGGAATGTGCTGTAGACAGGAAATTTCTTTTAAAGCAAATTACTTACTGACAAGCGAGGTCATCCCCTTAAATTCCAGGCTACCAAATCAGTGCAATTATGAGTGTTGTCAATCCCCAAGTATCTTTTTACTTATTCCACTACCATGCTAATGTATGCCTCACTCATGCATACACAGGCTCCTTCCTTCAGAGCCAGCAATTAATGCCTACTGTAGGACTTCTCAGGAAGTTTTAGTGCCCATCACAGAATTTATAAACCCCAAGGCCTCAGTCTTGTGCATTTTGTCAAGCTCAACCAGTAGAGCCATGAAACCAGATGAGATTAAGGAAGCTGAAGACGGCACTGAGCTGGCAGGATCCACCTCCAGAGCAGGAGGAGGCGGCCCCAAAGCCCACAGCCTGACTCCTCCCTCAGCCCACATGTCTCAGGACTAGACCTTGCAGCCATTTCCTCACAAGGAGCTTCACCCCTAACTGAGAGCACAAAACTTTTAAATAAATAAGTAAATATAAAAATATTTTCTCCTTACTCGCATGGAGTGTTGTCTTCCCTGGTTTCTATCTGAATTCCATTAGTTACATTCAATGTCAAAAACCGAAAAGCCTTGATTTGGTAGAAGACATAGAGGACCTATTAGATCGCATAAACTATTTGCCATCAAAGCCAAATCATTTTAATTCCATCTGAGCTTAAAATCTAAAAATTTTACCAATGTATGTTGCTACCAGGTGATAGTCTATGAAGAAAGATCAGAGGGATGTCCAAAATATATTACTCTGGCACCATTTCAACTCTCCAGACCTTTGGAGGGGCTCCCAAAAAGCTGAGCTCTGTGTTGCCGTGTTCAGCTCACTGGAGATTTGGAAGTAAATGGAGGGACCTCTTGTGAAAGAACAATGCACTGCAAGTGTAGATACCACATCAGCTTCTACAAGTTAATTTTGTTCTCTTATATATGAGAGAAACACCTGCAGAGGACCTGTTCATCCTGCCTGATCAGAGTCCGATTATCACTTTAAATCAGGAAGGAGAATAAACATTCATCCATTGTAAAAATTTATATCAACAGACGTGAGATCAGATCCATAAATATTTTTAAAATGCTTACAAACACCTGATCTAATTGTTTGTTGGTTCTTAAAGAAAGAACAATGTAAAAAACACTAACAAAAGACAGGAAGTAGATACTAAAAAGGAAAAAAAAACATATGAACTCAATTTCTCTAACATGAAAAGCCCTTCTATATCATATAAAACTTGGGCTCAGCTGGCTGCTAACAGAGCTGTGTGTATTATATACTGACAGCAAAAGTGGTCAGCACAGTAAATCTAGTTCTCATGAGGGATCTGAAAACATACACTTTTGGTAAATAGGGTGTTACAACAGCAACGAGTGTGCTGTCAGTGTATTAGAGCTCCAACAACTCGCAAACCCTAACCCAACTCTAAGAACAGCTTCTTTGGTATCACAGAAAGCTTTTTACACAGTGCAAGCTAAGTTACTGAGCTGTGCAAAGCAAACACACTCCACCAAGCTCAGTGGTGGTCCTCTCTTCCTCAGGTTCAAACTCTGGTTTCTGAGTGCATTACCTGGATGGCAGCTGAGCTGCAGCAGTGGGATGGCTTAAATCCTGGAGTGGAGAGAGCCCAAGGCTCTAAACTTGGGCTAAAAGCATCCCTTAGAATAGCTGGCACGGCCCAAAGAATTTCTGCCTCTGGGAGCCAGAGGTGGCTGCAATTATTTTACTAGCCACTACAAGGTGAAATATGAATAACTGAGGCTCCCCAAGTGCTGCCTGCAAGAAAGAAAGAAAGAAATTTCCTGTGATGCCATATGAGAACAGTGGTAAGCAATTACAGTCACAGACACTCCAGTGTTCCCTTCTGGTTTCTGTTCATTTTTAAAATAACCCACTATGACAATGGTGCTGGTCACCCTTGTTCTCTATATTGGGATACATACTGTATGTAATTTGTAAAGGCTACCACTGTCACAATGCTCGCACCCTGCCTGAAATGTTACTGACTACATCTTGGCTCCTGCCTTCTGTGGTGAGCAGAGGAGTGCTCAACATCACCTCAAAGGCCTTTCTCTACCGTGCATCTCACTACCTCATGCTGATGCTGGAGTCTTCTGGGGGAAATGCATGAACTTGAAGAGTGTAAAAAAAAAAAACAAGCGTTTGCTCCTAACAGGATGACACTGAAAAGAAAAGCAAACTGGGGGCATGGGGACACTCTGTCTGGCTGGGGTTGCCCCATTTGGAGATAACAGTCCTTTCTTTCAGCTGCATTCTGCGTATCCCAGCTAAGAAAAGCCAGCTCCTCAGCATTCAGGCTCCACCCTGCAATGGTGCAGGGACAAAGTTCCTCTGATCTGACTCTGACTCTTCCTCTGCTCTGAGGAAAGGGAACAGCCCAGAGAGTTCAGTAAGATGAAGAATGAAATATCACATTTTACCTTTAGCATCTCTGACCACCCTCAATCTGTTTATGACTCCGAGACACGTCTTATAAGACCATCCTTTTGCTCTCCTTCCCTGTAGCTAACGGCACTGGATGGCATCTCACTGGCAGCTCGTCTGCTTTTCTTGGCAAAAGGTACAAATGCTGCTGCTCATCTTCCAAGCAAATAAAAAATGGGGAAAAAACAGGAGCAGGGCTAGTTCCCTCAGCTGGGGACCCCTTCAGAGACAACAGAGGGAAGAGGTGAGGAGGCTGCCTTTGTGATCACATCTGCAGTGTTGACCTTGCTTCCACAGATGTGCAAAGGAGATATCAAGAAGATTTCAGTTTTAAAACTGGTCATTCTTCACCTTGCTGGAGATGCTGGAAGAACGTCTGCGTATTTCAACTATTTTTTTTTTTTCTGGGCTGGTGTCAAACTCAGGGAATTTGGGGTGTCCTGTAGAAAAAAAGGAAAAAAAAGAAAGAAGGAAAAAAGGCAAAACAAAATACAAAAGCAACAGCTGCTCACGTTACAGTTCGTTTACAAATTAATGCCGCAGCCAAAGCAAAACCTTTCTATGAAGCCAGTTCCCGTGCAGGAGCAGCACTCCGTAGGATCAGCTGTTCCCATTCTTGTACCGAGAGCACCGCCAGGTGGCCTGCCCCGGCCATCGCTCCTTCCCCGAGAAACTAAGGAAACTACGAGACAGGAAGAGGAAGGAGAATCGGCTGAGCTATGTCAAGGCAGTGGGATTTCTGTGTGTATTCAACAGCTGCCTGAACTAAGAACGCATGGAAATCTCAGATGGTCATTAGGGTTGGAAATGACGGTGAAGATCGTCTGTGACCTGCCCCCAGCCCTGTGCCACGTGGTGGCAGCTCTATTCTGCCGAGCGCAGGAAACAAACACCTCCCTTTCCTCTCTACTTAAGGATGGGTTGTGAACGCTTTCACACTGCTAGAGGTACACTGGGGTCAGCTGATGGGGAACAGCCTCCTGCACACATGTGCCCTTGCCCCTAAGATCTCTTCTCAAGAGACTACAGAGATCCAGTGTGTCCAAACTATTTCTCAGGAGGTGTGGCTGATAGCCAGCTGCTCTCTGCGCACTGCCACCGAGGGCCTGGCTTCATCTTCAGCCACTCATTCTGTGCCCAAGGAGAGAACAGGCTGAGGACAGCAACTCCCAATCAACAGCTGAAACTCAACGGGTTTTAATGACTGCATCTCCCTTATCTGTCAGAGGGGTGTCAGTACACTTTGCTCCTCCTGTGCTGCTGTGGGCACCAGGACGGCTCCACCCCAGGCAGCTGCACGTGCTTGAGAACTCCCTGCCCTGATCCTCTGCCTGCGTTCTTGCCACTGCCTCCCAGAAATGGCCACAGGCCTCAGCTGCCAGCTGCCATGTTTGGGCCAGCACATGGCACTCAGATCCTGTTGCCATGGCCGCTGAGCCACCCTCAGTGACAGTCCCTGTGCTGACCAAGTCAGAGGAGGACCAACTATAGCATCTCAAATGAGATACTCTAAATTCTTGTTATTTCTGGTTACATCTGAGAGCGGGATGGAGCAGCCACCTACTAAGAGGTGGCTGATGGAAAATGGCGATGACATCGAGCCCATGGAGGTTGACCCACCTGGCAGTGATGTGGAGCCAATGGAGATGGATCCACCTTCAAAGGATGACCTGATGGAAGTGGATCCACCAGGACATCATTCCGTCGCTGTCAGGCTGACAGGGAAGAGGTTGCACCCCAAATTTCATCACAGGGCACCAGGATCCATCCACCTCCCAGGAGACAGCCACCTCGATGCCGGCACTGATCCTCCCATCCTATAAGTTTGCCCTTATCTGGGAGAGCCCCAGCTTGTGTCCACACTGTGGGCTCACATGGAGCCTCCATTTCCTGGTTGTTCTTCTTTTCACAGCCAAGGCTCCTACAAGCCATTCCTTCCCTTCTTCCTCCCTCATCCCTCTCCAAGTCCTCTCACCTCTTTTTCACCAAGTCTTCAAGAAGAGGGACTGCCATCCTTGGAACTGCTGTGCCAGGGCAGCGGGATGAGTCTGGCAGAGGGACCTCAAACATGGCAGGAGTGCAAGGATCCCATGTTTACCCTTAACTGGGAAGGAAAGCCCAACTCAGGGCCATCCTCCTGGCTCACACAGAGCCTCTGTTTCCTGATCATCCCTCTCGTGACAGCCAAGTCTCCCATGAATCCATCCTTCCTATCCCACTCCCTCATTGCTGCCCACGGAAGGAGAAGTCAAAGAAGTCACAGCTGCAGCTGCTCCTGTGGAGAGCCAGGCTTTGGTTTGGACAGGAACAAGTGATGAACTTCAACAAGAAGGCCTGGTCCATGTGCTTCATTTGGACTTTTCTTTCAAGATGAAGGAAAATCAACAATTCAAAACAATACAAAATAATAAAAAAAAAACCAAAAGCACAAAACAAAGTAAATATATATTTTTTCTTTTTTCTAAAAAGGAACACATTTTATTAAGTCAGCTCACAGCATCAGAGGCCTCACTGCTCGTTCTGAGAATAAATTTTTCCCAGTATCTAACCTGAAACTCCCCCGGTGCCAGTGGAGGCCGTTCCCTCTAGTCCTATCAATATAACCTAGGAGAAGAGATTGATCCCTACCGCATTGTATCTTCCTTTCAGGGAGCTGTAGAGAGCAATAAAGTCTTCCTTGAGCCCCACCTTTTCCAGACTAAACAGTCCCAATTTCCTCAGCCACTCCTCATAACACTTGTGCTCCAGACCCCTCAGCTGCTTTGTTGCCCTTCTTTGGGTACACTCTGGTGCCTCGATGTCTTTCTTATAGTGAGAGGCCCAAAACTGAACACAGAACTCCAGGAGCAACCTCACCAGCATGGAATACAGGAAAATGATCGCTGCTGACTGCACAATTTCTGATACAAGCCAAGATGCCAAGATCCCCTGTTTGTCCAACACATGCTCACATTCAAGATGATGTTTTCCATAACCTTCCCTGATAATAAATTCAGGCTGACAGGCCTGTAGTTCTCCATATGCTCCTTCGAACCCTTCTTCTAGATAAGATCACATTAGCAAGCCTCTAGATGTCTAGGACCTTCCCAGTTGACCAAGACTGTTGTCTAATTTCTCCTGAATTATGGGGGGTTTATTCTGTTCCCCATCCCTATCTTCCAGCTCAGAGGGCTGAGTATCCTGAGGATAGCTGGTCTGAGTATTAATGACATAAATAAAGAAGGCAACGAGTACCTCAACCTTTTCCTCATCTTTGGTGGAGATTTTCCTTGGCCCTCCTCTCACTTTTAATGTATTTGTAAAAACATTTTTTGCTGTCTTTTATAATGATGGCCAGATTAAGTTATGTAGCTGGGCTTTTGCCTTACTGATTTTCTCCCTTCATATCCTAGCAACATCCGTGTACTATTCCCAATTTGCCTGCCCCTTCTTCCACAGGAAGTAAGCTCTTTTTTTTCCCCAGGGTCTCAGCAAAAGCTCCCTGTTCAGCCAGACCAGACTTCTTCCCCGCTGTCTCATCTTTTGGCACATGGGGATAGCCTATTCCTCTGTCTCTTAAGATTTACTTCTTGAGGAGCAGCCAGCTTTCCTGGACCCTTTTACCCTTCAGGACTGACTCCCAAGAGACTCTCCCAATCCATGTCCTAAACAGTCCAAAGTCTGCCCTCCAGAAGTCCAAGGTAGCAGCTGTGCTGACCCCCCCACTTTTAAAAAGATGAAAAAGGAGCGCATCCATCCAGCAAGTAATTCCTGGCAGCAATGTCCGAAGTCCCAGCTGCAAAGAATGAGAAAGCTTGGGTGCTTCCAGTGTGCTGCTAGGGGGTATTTTGTAAGACTTGAAGAAGCTTGGGTCACCCATCTGCCTTTAGGTCTGTGGACTGCACACACAGGTAGCAGGAAGCACAACAAAAGCAGTCCATCACATTGTGCAACGCTCTCCTTTTTCACTGCTTCTGTTTCTCCTCCCTTTACCTTCCACATCTGATTTCTTTGTGAGTTTAGAAGCAGAGGTCACATCATCTTTGAGGAGCCCAGCTGCCGGCCAAGCCATCTTTCCTGTGATAAACACTACAGAAGGGTGATCCACGCTCAGTGTGAGCCTATCTTGTGGAGTTCATTTCACCTAAATGCAGCCACATCAAGGGAGTGTTTTAGAAAAGCTAGAATTACCTTGAAGGCCCTTAACTTCAAAGAGGCACTTCTAGACAGCGCAGCGCTGTGAACACCTGTCATTTTAGTTAATGGAAAAATCTTCTGGAATGCTTTAAATTATGAGCAGCAAAGCTTCAGAATCAATGGGAAAAAAAAAAAAAAAAAAAAGGAAATATTTACAAGCACATATAAGCATGAAAGTCAACACACACGCATATGCTGCATAACAAAGTATAGTTAATTTCCTAAAATTGCAAGGGACAACTTAATAGAGAACTGCTAAAAAGATGAGCACATGCTAATTCAAAATCTGGAGAACTTATATGAGTATGTGATTTTTACAGGTGTTAGCAGCTGATTAACCCCATGTTAGAAATGTCACCAAAACAGAGAGAGAATGAGGGAGAGAGAGAGAAGGAGAGAAAGAACTCCAAATTACGTTTCATTCTTTAAGCTATGTGCAAATCTATTCAGATATTTTTTGTTCTACCCCACCAATTTGATGGCAAGAAATGAATAATCACTGAAGCAACATTTGCTTTTAAACACAGTAGCATTATTGCATTTTACTTCGACACGTATTGTGATATCAAGAACATTTGTAATGCAACGTTTTCAATAGTATTAATATCTAAAGGTATGCCCTCTCTTAAACGTAATTTTACATAGTGTGTTTTTTTTCCCCTCTGAAATGCATTCCATGCTGTAACAGCTGTCAGCAGCCTACAGCCACATCTGTTTTTTAAAGCCAGGTTTGCAGGTTCTTAGCAGTGATACAGACAAGAAAATGGTTTCACTGCAGAAATGTTTGCTGCTCACTATCTGTGAATTTCCACAAGGATCACTTTTCAGCAGCTAGATTTTGAGGAAAGCTAATGGATTTATTTTTGTTAGTTTGTGACCTGCAGTTCACACCCCTTTTGTACACCCCTTAGGGGAGTCATACCCAGGAGGGTCTCTGGAAGCTGCTCCACAGTGGATGGTGTCTGATGGCACGGACACCTTTATCTTGGAACAGGATGGAGCAGTGACCTCCTGAAATGCCTTCCAGTCTTCTGGAGGGTCACAGAAAAGCCTAGGGTAGGCTGTGACAGACTACAAGCTCTAACATACATCTTCAAGCCCAAGATTTTGTCTTGGCAACCTTTGCCAGCTCAGGGGAGCCCTTTGTGACTTTTTTGCCCTTCTCCACACCTTGGTACAAGTCATCCTCAAGCAACCTTCATTACAACATCTTGCAAGACATGAAGGGAAGCTGACATTCTCAAGCAGAGCAAGAATTCACAGGAGGAAATCCGTGGCTTTCCTCGAGGACAGAGCAGCCTCCCTGCATCCTTTGCTTCTCTCCCTCCCTGCTCCCTCACGGTCCTATGGAAACTCCACAAAAAGTAGAGCAGCATAAGCTTAGTGAGGGCTGCAAAGCTGCTACACAGTCTTGAAGCAGTCACTGCCTTGTGGAGGTTTCCATGTGACCATCCCTTTGCCTCAGACATCTCTGACCAAAAGCTGTGAAGCTTCCTTTCCACAATCTTCAACATCTGTCTTCAGAAACTAAACTTGCTTGGGGAAATCTATCCAATTAGAGATTTAAGTCAATTAGGATGATAGACAGAGAAACTGTGTCTAGCATACTTTTGATTATAAATGCAAACACTCAGCTGGAATAAATAGCTACCTCATAAGGACTTGGTGAGAATTAATTAACGTTTGTGAAAATCTTCTGAAGAGCAAAGTGCTGTACCGACACCGAGTGCTCCTCTTACCATACCTAGTAGCTGAGGCTTCAAAGTTGGACATAGCAAAGATGAGGTGGAGGGATTTCAAGCAGTGGTGACCCTGTGGCAGTGCTGCCACAGACCAGACGCAGGAGTGAGGGGACAAGCTGGCATCAGTTTGCTCTAAATCTCTGCTCTTCTGCAGTCATCTTTTCCTCGTGACTCTGCAGGATGGGAACAGCTCCTGATCTCTCCTCCAGACCTCCACATCAGCTCTTCTTCCTGCACCTGAGCCAGCATGTGAACTGGGAAGATTTTAGTCTGGGACTCATAAACTCTAGTTCGGACAGACATAAAATGAATAAATTCCTAGAATCAAAATCGCTCTGGCCTGCCAGCAAGGGATCTTCTGCTTGAAAGCAAAGCTCTCCCAAGCTTGCCCTTCCTCTACCAGTTCATCTGACATTGGAAACAAATTGAAAGGCAGCAAATCCAGATTCTTGATGATTTACCTTACTGGAATGAAGCTGCTTAATTCTTTGTCTGTTCTCCTCCCAGAATCCCTCACGTGGGATCTGTCCACGAGTTCACCTGGCGTATCCTCCTGATAAAAGCTGTTTGGCTTTATCCTCAGTGGTTCATGAAAACAGTGATCTAATGACACTGTCCTTGTTAGCTCATTTTGAGTAAGGTATTCTTTCTGCTACATGGAGCGGTAGCAGTAACAGTGGCAAAGTGCCCGTCTCCAGCAGCAGCTCCATGAATACTACAGAAGAACAGTCACAGATCACAGCATTCATATCATGAACACAAATTGCACTTGCCCGAGAAGCTTCTGACTCTTGAAGCCTCAGGGGAATACTTGGCACCACACAGAAAAACAAGAAATAGTCACACACAGCTAAGGTGTACATCAGTTCCGACCCAGTGAAACACCAGAAGCATCCTCAGAAACACTAAGATATCTTTTAATTCCCAAGTATGTATTTTTGAAGACGTTTGTGACTGAATCTTCGGTGATGGCAAACTACACAGATTTCTATGGCAGTTTTTAACTTCTTACCTTCAGAATTTCACTATAAAAGAAATACGGGATCATTTGCAGCCACATTCAGCAACCTGTTTGTCAGTTAGAAAGTGGATCAGTTTTCCTGGACATTACGGGCTTTATCTGCACTATCAAGTTTTCCTTGTGTTTCCTGAATCCCTTCTGCAGGTGAACTGTGTATCTAAACACAGTTGCTGAAATACTCCCATTTTACAACCTTACCAGACATTTGCCAAATTTTTGTGAGGATTTATCTGTCAGGAGGAGTTTATAACCGCTGCATTCTGGCACCCAGCTCTGTTTGTGCCTTGCACATTAACTTGTGAGTTATGAAAACATTTGAGTATCGACTGCCATAAAACCCTTCTGGGCCTAAATAATTGCTCCACTATTTACATGGTGGAGCAGTTTGGGTTTTATTTCTTTTAAGGGACTCTCCTCTGGTCCTGCTGTTAGGGAGCTATGATGCAGGTGGAGGGTGTGAGCAGTTGCTATAGCATCTGCTTGGAATCAGCTATCCCCAGGGCACTGAGATCTTTGGGGAACCATCACAGGAACTTTACACACCATTTACTCCCATTTACACTTCAATTTTAAGTGCTGGTCGACAATTATTTTCAGTCACCACTTGAACATTGTATTTGTGAGTAAGCTTCCTGCAAAGCTGAAAAGCATCTCAGCCCTTCAGTTCCATCCTTACACTGTGGGGAAGCTTATAAGTTGAAGCACCATAATATCATTAAAACAGCTGACGCAACAAGACGTGCAGTTGTGAATGTGCAGGATGATGGAATGGCACTTTTTAAGGAGTTGGTATTAGGATTTGCTTAATAACTCACCATAGCAATTAATAATTGCACACTTCCACTCTCTAGAAAAATTTGCATCGCTGAAATCTTTGTCACTGAACATTTTTGGTAATGTTTTATGGTCATTTTCTTCTCTGTTAGAAAGGCAGTCTTACAGTATGACATCAGTCACTGACATCTAGGAAGCGTTACCAACACAGCATTAACAACACAGAAATAACCTTTTGTATAGGACGTGCTCCATTCTTTCAGTGATTAGAAGGAGCTTATTCAGTCCTACACTCATTCAGTACAGCATTCTCCAAGCATTTCTGAAAGCTGATTGTTGTAGCACTCCTCCCTAGCAGTACAGTGCATGGCTGTGTGTTTCCAGCAGGCAAATAAATGCTCACATTGCTTGGACTGCTGACACGCTCACTACAGGCACAATTTTTGCACCTCTCTACATTTCTAGTTGTTTCACTTGAAAACAGAACTTACTTGCAGTCGCAATTTAGGGTTATTAAGTTGACTTTTCCATTTTTCTAATTGCTAAGCTATCGAAACAGCTCTCATCTCCAAAGACAGAATTCTGCAGGAATACATGGTGTTATAATGCAAGGCACAGAGCGAAGCAGCAGACTTGATGATACAAGGGCTCATCTCTCCTGAACAAACAGCACGTAGCAGTGACAACGCTAATGGCTCACTTCAATAAAATATTGCTGGACTCTGACTTTGGCTATTAGCAACATGGGAAGCACTCCTAATAACAAAGCACTGAATCAGTTTTAATTAGCCCCCAGTAGGTATTACATTTAAAATGCAGAGTAATAACTTTGTGTGATTATCATAAAAGTCAGTCATTCTTAACAGCCTGCAGTCATTCTAAGAGTAGTGAGGTGGCTGCAAGCTCTTTAATGACCAGTACTAACAAATGAGAGCGTGTCCTGGTTCTCACACCTCATCCCACATGCTCACATTCAGAGAAGAGGGAGGTTCTTCTAAAACACCGCTGATACATTAAATACATTTTTATTTCTTACAGTTTCAATCAAGGTTACAGGCCTGCAGGAAAGTAGCTGTTTTAACAGAAGTTATACACAAGCTGCTAAGAAATTCTCTCCTTTGCTAAAATCAACTCAATTTTCAATATTATGCCCGTTTCCCCAAACAAAATCTATTCTTAAATAAATTTGTATCTGACAAAAAAAAAATTCTGACAGAATTCAGTTTTGCAGAACAGCTGACGTCAGAAAGCCATTAAATCTGCATCTCTGTATCGTGTCCTAACTGGCATCATAGGTGTGTCTCCCTTGGCTCTTTTACTGCGATTTTGGCTGTGGGGTGTAAGGACAGTGAAATGCTATCCTCCACTTACCTTATCGCTTTGAGTTGTGAAAGGTTGACAGTTTAATTGCACATGGTGTGTACCTTTATACACTTAAAATCAACCGTTTTAATGCCGCAGGTCTTTGAGCAGCTACACATTGTAAACGTGCTAACACAACAAAACACATCTCAAATGGAGAGAGGTCCCCGAACAAAAGAAGAGGGAACAGTCTTTGCTGTACTGCTAAGTTCCAACCACAAGCCTCTCAAGCACAGCTTTTTAAATATTAGCTGACAGAAATACAGGCAGGGACCAAATCCACATGGTTTGTTTTAAAGCAGTTAAGGACTATGCAGTGTGAAATGCGATCATTGTTTCCGTACGTTCAGATTCTTGAATCCCTTCAGAAAATCCTGCTCATTTCCTATACAGGCCCAATTCCCATTTTCCAATTCTAAATTCTTTTCAGCACAAAGAAAATTATGTTGATGTCATTTGACAAATAGAAGGAGACATCTGCAGGCCACTTTATGTTCAAACAGTGGAAACTGTACCACTGGAGAGTGCTGCCACTTTGTCAGTCAAAGGCAATCACCCAAAACCTGGATTTAATGTTCAGGAACACCTAACAACATCAAGGAAAGATTGTGACACAAATCTAGTTACACTGGCATTCAAGGCTGTTCAAAACGCTTCACAGGATTCTTGGGATGATCTGTTAGGAAATATTCTCGTAAACAGATCACGGCTGCTCTTCAGGGACAACATTTTAGGGCCAGTTCCCTTCAATGTTTTCATAACTGACTTGGATACAAGACTAGAAGACTAGAGCAAGTTTGCAGCTTATACTAAACTAGGAGGAAAGGTTCTTCTCCATCTCAGGAGAAGGCTTACAAAGAGATATAGACAAAATAGAGAGCTGGGCAGTAACCAAATGAAGATTAACAAAAGCAATTGCCAGATTCTGCACCTGAGAAGGGGCAGCTCTGGCTAAATGTATAAACTGGAGGATGAGACACAGAAGAGCAACCTGAGATTCAGGATTCTTGGTTGACAGCAAGCTGAACACGAGTTCATGAGCTGAACAGTGTGCCCAGGCAACCAGGAAGGCCAGCTGTATTCCTGGGGCCAGTAAAGGGATGTGATTGTCCTAACCTATACTGCATTGGTACGGCCTCATCTTGAGTGCTGTGTGAAGTTTTGGACACAGAACCATTAAAGTGTTTCCAAAAGAGAGCTACAGAGATGGTGGGTGAAGGGTCTGGAGGGCAACACGCCTGAGGAGTGGCCAGGGTTTACTCAGTACACAGCAGAGGAGCTGAGGGGAGGCCTGATGGCGGCTGCAGCTCTCACAGGGAGCGGAGGGGCAGCGCTGAGCTCTGCTCTGTGTGACAGACACAGGGCCCAAGGGAACGGCATGGAGCTGTGTCAGGGGAGGGCAGCTGGGGGTTAGGGACAGGGGCTGCACCACAGGGCAGTGGGCACAGCCCCAAGTGCCGGAGTTGAAGAAGCGTCTGGACAACACTCTCAGCTATAGTGTTTGAATTTTGGGTGGTCCTGTGCAGAGGCAGGGGTAGGACTTCATGTTCCTCATGTGTCCCTTTCAACTTGGGATATTCTGTGATTGTAGGACTTTTGGAATCAAAGCTTTTGGCTACAGCAGTCACAAGTGTTGGCGTAGCAAAAAGAAGATAGGAGCACTGACTGAGGCGTGTGCGTTGCTAGGAAATGAAATACAGATGATCCAGTTCTATAAAGTGTATATGTGGATGTTTGTGTCTTAATTAAAAGTCAAGGAACACTGAAAGCAATGGAAGAAAAGATGCAATTTTTCTCAGTAGGAAAGAAAAAGGAGGTGGCAGAAGCCCTGAGAAGCACCTGGAAGCTTTTTCAGCCTCTAACCTGAAGGAGGGCTTAATGCCACACATTTAGGTAAATTAAACCGGTCCCTCAGAACTGCCACAGCAGCACTGGTGCTTACAGACGCTGGACTGCACACTGTGCTGTCTGTATTTGGTCAGACTGGGACCTATAGAACATGAGAGAAAAAGACCTTTGAAAAAATATGACTTTTATATTTACCACATGCAAATCCTCTACCTTTAGCACCGTGATTAGAGCTGTAGAGCTTCTTAAAGGTGACAAAGAAATCTGTAACACAATATCAAAGCCCTAAGATTAATTGTTGATAATACTTCTTTTTTCCACTTCAAACTTTATTCCTAAACTACTATATTAAAAATAATTACAAAATATAATATTGCAAATCATAACCTATTTTTTCCCATAGTTTCATATCCAAGACAGACAAATTAGCAGAGGAGATGTTATTACTAGCAATCAAAGAACACATAACACATCTAGAATATGAGGCTGCACATCGGAAAGCTCTCAAATTCATATTTTTTTTTCCTAGAAAAGTCTTCCTAACTCAGGGCTTTCAAAGAAGAGGTATAACCGAGAGTATAAATACCACCTGGGCACACGGTAAAGTTTTGAGTTGTTTGTTTTACAAATTGAATTCCCCAGCAAGTCTTAGTCCAACATGTATAAAAATTAAGCCAGCTCGACTGGAAATGCAGTTCTGTTGTACAAACCAAGTTGTCTCTCTACTCTCTTCTTTCACTCTTGAGGCAAAATTGTCAAAGCTTGAAACAGAAACATGGCGACAGTGCCTCGCAAATTTCAGTAACTCAGCAAGTTCACACAATTTTAGCATTCAGCAAAAATATATTTTTTCTTACAGTTCTGAAAGCGTTCAGCTGTTTCTGAAATGCCTCTGATACCTCTCATCATGAAATACCCTCATTCAATTCTACACACTATGAACTAGATGCTAGTAAAACTGGTAGTTTTAACTGTCAATATTATTTGCTAGCACACAAAACTTGTGGACAGAGAATTATCGGACAACTAAAGTGCTTTTTCAGTTTGATTAGTTAACCAAAAGTTCTGAGATTCAAAAGGACTTCTAGGTCACGGACTGCATTCTTCCCCATAGGATTTCTTTAAAATTCCAATTACAAGTAACATAAGCAATGAAGCATCTGACACATACCCTAGGAAACCTTCTCACAGACGTACAAGAAATTGCTTTTCCTGAGTAGAATTTTGATATCATTTCATACCACTGCCCATTCTCATGGAATTGAGGAGAAAGAGTCCCCAGAGAAGATAACTTAGGAAAAAAAAACGTTTTCTAAACTACACTGAAAAGTATATAGAAGCAATTCAACTGTGAATCACGTTGATGAAAGGGGAATCATGAAGGTAAGGGGTAACTCCAGTCACAGAAGCAGCTTCCCAGCTCTCTATTCTCCATCCATTTGAAAATGTCACAGAACAGACGCATAGGCTCCCACGGAAGAATTCAGTATGGGGAAAAAAGCTTGGGCTAAAATTCTATAAATATACCTTTGGGAAAAGAACTAACAGCTCCCTCAGAACTATTAACTTCCCACTTCCCAGAGCAGAAAGAAAAGCACTGTGAAAGTTATTACTATAGTCCTGAAGCTGTATCAGCCATGGTAACTTATTGTAAAGAACTGAAACTATCATACTACAAACTACAATAGTTTAACAGAACTATTTCTCTGATCCTGAGAACATCCCATGAAAAGATGTTGCCAAGGGAGATATCACAGAATAGCTTATTTCACCTATAACAATTCTAATTTTCCTCACAACTTAATAAATAGTATTTTATCTTTCATTTAACATATCCTACAGCTAAATATTTATTCATTTATTTTTAATTCTCTCACCTTCTAAATTGCTAGCAGGAACTGGTGAGAAAGAAATTTAGAGAACTGGTGCAGAACCTGTGAGCAGACAGACATTTTGACAATGTTATAAATACTCAACAACTTAAAAGCAAAAAGTAAAACTCATGAAAAGGGACAAGTTAAAGCGTTTCACAGCCATCACTGAAGTTAGACACAAAAACATACACTTGTCAGCTAAAAAAGATATACATTATGTAATGTAAAAGTTTAAATCATTCTTTAAAGAAAAATAACAGATGCCTTCAGGGAAATATTTAACCCACTGCTGTCAGCAGAGACACTTGCAAGTGAAACTACGGGGAGGAGGATGCAAATCTGACCTCTGTCCTTCAGAATCTCAGAATCAACAAGAACAACATCATCATCAAGAAAAAAAAGGGCATAGCAATGGCCAGCGAAATCCATAAACTGAAGGCCAAATCCATTTAGAAAACATAAATAATTTGTTAATCAATAAAAAAGAAGGCTAGTTGAACTTAAAGAGATTTCATGTGTCTTTGTCCACAGCCTCCTTCCGGCGCTGGGTCCTGAAATGGCGCTCAATATTTATCGTTACTTCCCTTTGCAAATTTCTGCTGTTAGTTTTTCCTGCTGTTCTGATCCAAGGATGCTGAAGTACTTGTCGTGCCGTGTAGCGCTTCTGGGGATCCACTATCAACAGCCTGGTTATGAGGTCTTTTGCTGCTGTTATGAAAGAAAGAGGGGAGAAGAAAAGCAACGTTATGATTCTGACAGTTGTATCTTACAAACTTAATTTTTCTTATTAGTTTTGCCATAGTGATTTTTTTAGTGGCTGTCCCCAGGAGATACTGTGGAACTACTGACAGGAGATGTATCTCCAGCACGTTTTTTACTGATACCATTCTCCCCTGCAGAATGACCGAAGAAAGGGACTGGAATTTAATCTGCAAGGCATGCTAAAGACATGTGGCTAGGTGTTCTGACTCACAGGAATTAGCATTGGATATCTGGTCCCTCAAAGAGCATAAAAGTCATAGAATGCTGTTGAGAACGGTCTTTAAAGATCATATAAGGAGAGGAGGATTTTGGGGTCTTGGATTTTGAAGAGTGCAGAAATGACACTACTAGCCTGCACGAAGGAAGAAATGACCTCAAAAATTATCTCAGCAGAAAATTCACACTGCATTCTGCAGGGCAAGGATTTAATTCTCAGTTTTTGAGATTCTTTTACGCACATCTTTACAATAATCTAACATAAGCCTGGAGATCATTTTGGTGTCTTTTCTTCCGCAGAGACAATACTTAAAAGTAAGGCGAGCAATAACTTTGTACTTGCCCCAGAAAGGGAGCAATCAGTTGTGTCAATCAGACCTGATATTCACATTCGCAGCAAATGATACTACGAGAGGACTGAATTCACATATAAAGCAAATGATCACGTAAAACAAACTTGTAATATACTCCAGAGTTCACCAGAGTCACTGTTCTGAAGAAAAGGGGAGTTTAATGTGTTCAGGCTACTCTAGGTAAGAGTTTTACCAGTTTTCAGAACTGGTACACCATGCTGAATCTTACCTGCAGAAATATTGTCCCAGTATGGGGAAAGGAACTCGTAGTGACCCAGCTGTATGATCTGAAACAGCTCTTCTTGGTCACGGTCCTGACTGCGAAAAGGGGGAAAACCGCAGAGCAGAATATAAAGGATCACACCAGCTGCCCACATATCTACTTCGAGCCCATAGCCTAAGGAAGAAGAGACAAACCATGGCAAATGATCTTTTACTGGAAGTTTTTGTGTTTTGTTGGGGTGATTTTTTGGGTTGTTTTTGTTGGTTGTGTTTTTGTTTGGTTTACTTTGCTTTTTTTTTTAAGGGAGGGTGTGGAAGAGGAAGGAAGACAAAAATCAAGAAAAAACACTACTTCTCATAACTGGTAAGGAACTATTTCTTTTTTCATTCCACTCTCCAAGAAACAGACAAGCTTTGCCCAGTTTCTAGAAAAGACGAGGTCAGCAGAAGAATAAGTGGCTGGTACACCACACTTGCAAGCTGATCCTCTCTGTTAATAATCACAGTTCTCACACAATGCCTCTCTTCTTCAGCATGCTACACAAACACTGTCTGTCTAACAAGGCCAGTGCCAACTGGAGACTAATTGAGAAAATGCAGGACATATTTCTAAAATAGCCCTCTCATAATCTTTAAAGAAAAGAAACAAAAAATGGCAGCATTAAGAGAGTGCCAAGTTTCAACTGAATGTAATGTAGCAGGAGATACGCAGCCCAGCTCCATTGAACAGGATACACAAATGGCTTTTCTTGAGTAATTAACAAGAATTGACTCCTTTCCAGGTCTGAATCATTTTGGATGCGAATAACAGAAATTCTCTCTGAGGTGGACCAGGCTTTGGCTTGTTAAATAAATTTCACATACATGCTCACCATCCTTTTGCAATATTACACTGCCTTGAAAAATTGTTTGAGTTAGTCACAAAACAGAGGTGACTATCGTGATTCTCCAAGATAAAATTTTGCTTATTTCTCCATTTCAGCAATTGTTATCTATGATATATTAATGCTTTGCTTCAAAATCACAGCTATATATCACCTAAACATTAATAAAGAAAGCATGACTGATTCCATGTTCGTGTTTGTCAAGAGCTAAGAAGTTTTCTTCCCTTTCACAGATTTTGCTGCTAGCCAGTCTACCAGTAGGTTGAAACATACTGGAATATATCCATGATTAGAAAGGCAATAGTAGTTTTATGCTACAAATCAGATTTATACACTCACCCTTTTCAGCAAGTATCTCAGGGGCAACATACGTTGGTGTTCCACACACAGTAAATATGGGTTTTGTAACCAGCTTTGCAAGGCCAAAATCTGCTAGTTTCAGTGTAGTAGATTTGTCTGCGTTGTGCTGAACCTATACTCAATGAAAAAAAAATATATTTAGATTGCATGCATTTTAAGATTGTAAAAAATAAAGGAAGTAGATTATAGTAAAGAGTAAGTCTGTAATAACAGTACCTTCAAGTAAAACAAAATTACATGGAAACCATATTTTGACAAGCAGCATTCAGAAAGTTTTCTCTTCCCACAGATGGCACTCGGAGAAGCACTAATAGGAAAGGAAAACTTTGCTATACAAGTTCCGGCACACATTTCTATGAAATGAAAAGGAAGAAGACCAAAAATAAAGAAGAGTGAACCAAAGGTTTATCTTTCCCCTTAAGAAAGGGAAAAGGGAAAGCGCAGGCCTCAATATGCTCCAAGACAGGTTTAGATTGGACATTAGAAAGAATTTCTCCACAAAAGGAATGGTCAGGCACTGGAACGAGCTGCTGTGGGAAATGGTGGAGTCCCCATTCCTGGGGATGTTTAAGAGAGGCATGTAAGTAGCACTGAAGGACGTGGTTTAGTGATGGGATGTGCTAAATTAGGCCAGTGGTTGGACTTAATGATCTTGAAGATCTTTTTCAACCTAGATGATTCTGAGATTTAATAAAAGTGGTATTTCCAAATACGCTTCAATCTTTACAGAGTCATTTGAAAAGCCCACCTGTATCATAGGTCTAATGGAGAGGTGTGGTGGAAAGTAACATTTAACTTTCATTCCAAATTACTCTGCTACTTTACCTACTGCCCTCAAAATGAAAGTCACAGTAACCACACAGTAAGAGCTGGAAGAAGTGATCCAACAGAATGCTCTCATAAATGCATCTTTCCAGCAGTTCCCACGTCCTGCATCCACGCGGAAAGTAATCAGAACACTCCTTCCCATTCCAATTACGTGTGCATAAGGGTTTAGCATTAATTTGTAATGCAGCTAATGAAACATTATTTTAAGAAAAACTACTGAAAGGTCAAGTCATGAATAAGGTGGCAGGATAATTAAACACATTGGTATTTTTAATACTGGTTACTGAAACTCAAATATTCTTTATGTAAAAACAAATAGTAATAAAAAACAGAACTGATTTTAATGAGACATTATCTGTCTCTAAGTACGGTGAAGAAGGACCTAAAGTGACTACAGGAAAGCCAAGATCATCTGTTTCCAGGTTTTGAAAAGACAAACCAGAATATGATGTGACAGGCATACTTCAGGCTTTAACACCTCATACTTCACCATCAGGCAGTGCTTGAGGCGGCCAAAAATTCAAGATGGTCTCTTATAACTAAGGGTACAGATAGGACTACATTTACCCTTCTACGTTACAACCAATTAATTCCCATTTATCGTGTTTACAGAAGCTATAAGCACTCTTCCAGTCGTAATTAAACAAAACCTTTTGAGTTTTTTTTTCCCCGTTTAAAGAAAAAGTGTTTTGCAGTGTGAAAGTTGCCTGGAGCTGTGCAGAGAAAGCTTCTGCAGGAGAAAGATAAAATGCTACCTTCTTTTCCATTGAATTAGTTAATCTCATAAAGATTTTTTGTCATCACATTGCTGTAATGTCAACAGCTGACACACATGAAAAACAGATAACAAGGGTAACAGTTATTTTCCATCCACAAGGTTTGTATTTTAATATTGTGGTTAACAGTGGTAGAAATTTACCAAAAAAAATCACAATTGAAATACTATATGAACACAAACATACTTTTTGACTGTATTATTATATAAGGAAATGGTGTCATGCATGGAATTCCAGCTAATATCCTGCATTGCACCAGGACAAACAACGCCGAGAGGTTTATACAATTGGGTTTCTTGGTTTGTTTCTCTTAAAGAAACCAGAAAGGGGAGAATATATGGGTCTGAAGTTCAATCCACAAAAGCCAGTAGAAAACAGCTGGTAATTCTGCTGATGGAAAAAGTTTATCAGTATTTCAAGTAAGCCGTAGCCCTGCTCTCACATCGGAGCACAAGGTGGCAATACTGCACCATGTGTTCCTGAGGACAGAACAACTGAACTTTCCTTTTCCTTCACTGAACAGCTAGCAGCACCATGCAACATGGATGTATTCTCACAGCTTTACGATATAATTTCAAAGACAGCGTGAAATCTGTCAGCATGGCTGGAAAACTCAGCGTAGAACTCCTCAGCATCCTCGCTCAAAATAACTCAAGGTCAGCACAGATCAGCTGAGCATACACTTCATCCCAAACTTTGTGTTCTCCAGTTCACCTTTCCACCACCTGGCAGACAAAAAAGAAACTGAAACAAACATGCATTTTACAAAGCTCCTCAGGATATTCCTTCTTGAGTGTTTATTCACAGAAGTAACACAGAAATCTACAGTCTTCTCAAAAGACATCTAGCCTCTGACATCTGCCATACGTCCTTTGAAATGGTGCAAAGCAAAAAGGGTAACGTTACTACCTTTTTCATGATACCTGTTATTGCATCTGTACTTAAGACCACAAAAAATGGTTGCAGAAGTTCATTCAAAAGAGCTGCCTCATCTTACCTGCCCGAAGAGCTAATTGAGATGAGGAAGAGCAGCATTCAAACACACTTTGTCAACAGATGGCCAACTTAAGCCACACAAGTATTTGTGCCATCCAGCTGCAAGGTATGCCAGCACTGGTAGTCCCAAATCAAAGGGAACCAGAATTTCTTGCTACTCTCTTGAACACAGGATATCCAAATATTGTCTGTGGATTTCTATCCACACACCTGGAAGATTATAATACACTAATGCAAAACAAAGTTCACCTTCAAAAAGGGATAAATGTGGTCTTTTCCTTTTTTTAACTCTCAAGTTCTTGTTTGTTTTCACATCTATATTGGGAAATCCATCAGGGTGTTTAAAAGATGATTTATAACATTAATATTCCTCTTTATGCATGCATTTTTGGTAGTCCAGATTCCTCATATCGGCATAATGAAATCAAGCTGACCCATGGGAACTAAAGCAAAAGCACTGCTTATGCATTTGAGCTTTCAGTCATCCCTTGCTGGCTGATAGAAGAATCTCTCTTTCTCTCATATAGAAACATCACAGAAAAGAAGCTGCCTTAGTTAATCATACTGGAAGGTCACTGTTATTTTTTTATGTTGTTATCAATTACTTAGACAGGTGTATCGAGTGTACCCTCAGCAAGTTTGCTGATGATACTAAGCTGAGTGGTGCAGTTGACACAACAGAAGGAAGGGATGCCACCCAGAGGGACCTGGATGGGTTTGCAAAGTAGGCTGATGGGAACCTAATGAGATTCAACACTGCGAAGTGCAAGGTCGAGGCAATGCCAGATATGCTTTACAGACTGGGAGAAGAACTCATTGAAAGCAGCCCTGCAGGCTTGGGGGTCCAGGTGGATGAAAATCTTGATATGAGGGGTGTGCATTTGCAGTCTACTGTATCCTGAGCTGCCTCAGAGGAGGAGCGGCCAGCAGGGTGAGGGAGGGGACCGCCTCCCTCCGCTCTGTCCTTGTGAGGCCTCATATGGAGTACTTGTGTCCAGGGTTGGAGCTCCCAACACAAGAAGGATGTGGAGTTTTTGGAACAGGTCCATAAGAGAGCTGTGAAGACAATCAGAGTGCTGGAGAACCTCTTCTACAAAGAAAGGCTGAGGGAGCTGGGCTTGTTCAGCTTAGGGAAGGGAAGGCTCTGTGGAAACATCGCTGCAGCCTTCTAGTACTTAATGGGAACTTCTGAGTGGCAGGGAGATTGACTTTTTACACAGCCTGATAATGACAGGACAAGAAGGAATGGCTTTAAACTAAAAAGGGAGATTTAGATTAGATATTAGGAGGGCACTTTTTTATGCAGAGTGTGGTGAGGCACTGGAACAGTTTGCCCAGTGGGTGCCCCATCCATGAACTGGTTTAAGGCCGAGGTTGGATGGGTTCCTGGGCATCCTGAGCTAGTGGTCAGCAACTCATGTCACAGCTAAGGGTTTGGAGCTAGGTGGTCTTTAAGGCCCATTCCAACCCAAGCCACTTTATGATTCTGTGGTTAAACAGGACTTTAACTCAAGCACACTTGGCAAATTCTGACATTGTACTTGTAAATCACGTCACAAAACCAAAGTTACTCAATAAAAAGGTTACAGCTCAGTGTCATACACATGAAAACATTAAAAAAAAAAAGGAAGAGAAAGAAGAGAAGCAAAAAACTAAAGCTCATAAAAAGCTATGAGCTATTAGTGTGTTTGGTACTGGTACAAGTTTACAGTCAGAAATACAGAAATGTATACACCCACCATCAAAAAAGGGGACAGGGATATGGCTTTGCAGGGATTACAGTTGTAATCTGGAAAAAGATTCTCTTCAGTTTAAATTTCTGACCCATAAGTCACCACCTGTGGAATTAAGCCGCAGCTCCATAGCTAAAAATCTTGCTAGTAAATTCCACTTCTATGCTTTTCCAGTTAGCCTTAAAGAAATGACCACCTTGATTTGTGAGACCAAATACACCACACTGCAGAGGCTTGGTAGCAAAAGCTTTCTTGCTGAGCATCTAATTCAGCACCAGGTGATTCTGTTAGTGGAAGGTTTCAAAGCAGGTGTCCTCACACCAGCTGTCACACAGATTTTGTTTTGGTAGCACAAGTCACCACCTCACAGTTACACCGCAAGGAGTTTGAAAGCTGTGGGCAGACACAGCAATGAAGAAGAGGGAGAAAGCCAAAAAGGGTAACAGTGGACTGTTACAGAAGTCTTTAACTGGAGGACAGTGCCATGAGAGCAACACGAATAGCATAGCAAAGTAATTAAGCCAGGTTTCTAGTTCCTGTGTGAATAATTTTATAATTCAACAGACATCAAAGTGTATTTGCACCTTTTCCTCTGTAGGGAGGAAAATACTGTTTCCCTTCTTTCCCCAGCTTCTGGAAGTATTCTTCCCCAGTTTGCTGCTTTTCTATCAACTCTGATGGAAATTATCCAGTAGGTTTAGAAGTCATTAGAAGCAGGGTTAAGTTCCCACTGCAAACATATTTACATTGGACAAACACATTCTCTTAGAAAAACAGACTAAAGAACCTTTCCCATTGCTGGAAGTTTTAGGAAATATGGAAAAAATAGCTGACAAGAAAGATACATCTGACTAAAAGACAACTCCAGAGTAGGTCAGATTACTCAATACACACCCCAAAAATGACTAGATTAGATTGGATATTAGGAAGAACTTCACAGATGGTGAGGTGATGAGGCATTGGAACAGGCTGCCCAGAGAGATGGCAGAGTTGCTATTCCTGTAGGTAATTAAGAGCAATGTGAACACGGCATTAAGGGACATGGTTCTGAGGTGTAATTCTTAGTGATAGGTGATGGTTGGACTTGATGATTTTGAAGATCATTTCCAACCTCAATGATTCTTTCAAGAAGTAAGGACCTATTTCTGTCCTCTGCACAAAGAGAGCCTAGGGAGAACAACGCAGACAAAAATCTGTGGTATAGAAACGTGAAGCAAGAGGTATCCCACAACCAAGGACAAAAAGGAGATGTTGCAAGATGTCAGCACTTCCAGAAGACAGCTTCCAGCCCCTCACCCAATAGCAGCAGATAACCCCATAATATTTGCTTCACTACTGGTTCAGCTCTGGCTGTCACTAAGCTTAACAGGAGCTGTCCTTCCTGTTCTACTCTTCAGAAAGCCAGAAACTTGCTCAAACAGCTTGGATTTTTAGGGATACTTTATTAGATAGCTGATGAGCTAGCCAATATTGGCTATTCAGCCAATTCAAAAGCAAGGTGAAACCAGAAGGGGTAACACTGTCTTTCTTGTTCAGTTTAGGTAATGCAGTTCTTACATGACAAAATACCTACACGGTGGGAGGAAGTCTATCTTGCAAACACATTTTCTGTGCTTTCAGCCAGAGCAAGCAACAGAATTACTTCTGTGCTACAAAGCTCTGCCACTGCCCATGAATCTCTGTATTGCAGTGCTGTGAACTACAAGTGAAAAGCATCAGATGAGACCCAAACCCCCAAACCATATCACTCTTCTCACTTACCCATGGTACCGTGAAGATTAAATATTATAAACACATGTGTAGCATCTGATCCCAGGTGTTTCACACACACCAGTTTAATTTCAGTAAAGAGGAAGGAGCATAATAATGGAAAATCAGATTCTGGAAGAAATAAATTCAGTTCTGAGTAAAACTTTGCTCTAATGGCAAAACAAGTGAAGATGATGGGGTCCAGAACCACAATGCTTTCTGCAAACCAGCCACTTGCACTCCCTATCTTTTATTTTCACAAATACCCCACATGAAAAGGTTTTTCATCAGACTACTCAAGATGCATACCAGGAGCAAATACAGACACCACTGGTTAATAACAAGGTTTGGATACAAACCTTACAGGCCCAATGTTGTTCCTCTTCTGCACAGCCTACAGCCTACACTGCTGCCTTTCTCCAGAAATTCACACTCACTAACGTTAATTCCCTTAAAGAACTGACTGGCACATAGGACTAAATTGTCTGTTATCCTTTTTTGGCTAACTACAGTCTTCCATCAGCAGATCAAATTAGCTCTGTTAGAGAAAGGCAAATATTTGGTAACTGCCTGCTATGAAATTTGGAGCCCTAGGAGAAGTGCATAACAAATGATTGGCAAGGAACAGTTGTTTATTTTCACACTCCTATAATGGGTGTCATACCAAGAGTCAATGTTGCAAACATTTCTATGCATATTTACATGAGAGTAAGTCTACTAACTTCAGCGGTGTATTCAAAGAACGTGCTGGAAAAAAACTTCTCTCTTTAGCATGAAGCGTGTAGTTGAGTTGACTTTAGTGCTCAGTGTCATATTTCACTGGAACACTTGCATTTACTGCCACATTACTTCAAACAAACACACTGCTCCTAAGAAAATAAAATTGCCAGAAAATAGAAATCAGTACAGGAGAGGACTATCACAGTGCTCTTCAGGATGGGTGACTGCAGTGGGCAAAGAACACCGAATGTATTAGAATTGCTAACATCAGTTATTAATTTTGATCCACAAAAACAACTTATGATTCAGTACATGCTTTGTAAATGCAAAATATTCAAGCTCGGGTACCTAAATTCAGATGATAAATAGCATGCTGGAATTTGAGAAAAATACAAATGCTTACTAGCCCTGAAAGCCAGGTCATTTTCATTTAAATTTCTACTCGCAAGCAACATCATCTGCAACATACAGTAGATGTATGCAGAGTGACCTAAAAAGCTAATTTTATTTCAAGGTTGGAGCAAGTTTTCAAAACAGAACCGCAGCAGTGTATTCCCTCTGCGTATTCTTCACATAAAGCTATTCAAAGATGCATAATAAAAAGGAAAATAAATCCAACTCCTGCACGTTTGCCAGTACTTACCAAAAGGTTCTCTGGTTTGAGGTCCCTGTGGACGATGTTCTTGCTGTGAATATACACCAGGGCTTCACACAGGTCAGTGATCATGACGGCAGCGTCATGCTCCGTGAACTTCACACTTTCTATGATTGCATCAAATAAGTCCCCTCCTGGGACATACTCCAGGATTAGATAGATCTCAGCCTCCGTCTCATATACTTCAATTAAGCTTACTATATTGGGATGAGAAAGACTCCTAATGATCAGGATTTCACTTTCCATCATGTCCTCCTTCCCCTTCAGCTTGGATTTGTCAACAATTTTCATGGCGTAGACCTGATTCGAGTCACAGTGGCGACATTCCTTCACCACTGCGAAATTCCCATCCCCAATAGTCCTGCCAATCTCGTAGTGGTTTTCTACATCAGTTCTGCTCTTTATGGCATGCCTTCTGCTTGTGCTTTCCAGTCCCTGAGCCTTGTTTTCTTCTTTATTCAATCTGCGCTCTCCTGTTTTTTCTCTTCGTGTCACGTCACTCTCCCTGTGTACGGTATTTCCCTCTCTCCTCACACCCTCCTCTTTCGCCCTTTGCCCCTCTCTACCATCCCTGTGTGTTTTAGGTGGTTTCTCAGCATCCCTTGGAGTGTCTTTCATTAGCCAACCATTTTGGTTAGCTACACAGCTACTTCCATTTTCCTCCTTCATGTCATGAGCTATCTGCAGCCCTTCTGCAGCACTCTTCTTCATTTTTACTACTTCCTTCTCACGGTTTTCATGCTTTTCCAAATCCCTCTCCCTCTCAACGCTCCTTTTTTGTTTTTCCAGTCCTTCATTAACACTTCTATGCAGAGGCTTCCAGGACCTTCTGCAGCCATTATCTTTCCAGCCTACATCTTCATCCTCCAGAGGAATTTCTGAAGATTTTCGGCAATTCCGGCTTTTCACATTTCTTTCTACATGGTACCTCTGACACGCGCCTGCATTCAGGTCTGCGTTCTCAAACGAACTCTCAGCCTGCCTTTCTTTTCGCAACTTTTGTCTGGCCTGCCTTTCCTGTTCACACTTCTCACACCTCAATACCTCCACTGAACTCTCTTCCAACCCTTTCTCAGGACTTCTATCTTGGTTAAGGTACCTATCCTCTTCTCGAGCTTTTCTCGAAGGCCTCACTCCTTGTTCACCATTCCAACTCCCTCTAGTCCACTTCTTTTTGGTTCTCATTTTTTCTTCTTGCCTTGTCTTGGACTGACTTTTTCCAGCTACCATTTTGGGAGACACAACGTCACTGCAGTTCTTGGCGATTTCTGCCTCATCAAAGCCACCATCCACTTTCGAAGCTTTGTCACACAGCCTGCTCTTCAGTTTTTGGGACTGCTCCTCATTCTGTTGAATTGCAGTGGCAGCATACGGATTTTCAGGACAAAGTTCTTGTATTGCCACTTCCAGGTTGTTCAATGTAAGGGGCTCCCTGCCCAGGGCTATGAACGCATCACCTTCTCTGAAGAAGTCAGAAACACTTTGGATTTCTCTGCCTCTTAGACTGTAAAGCTTTCTCACACGATCATTCTTCCAGCGTGGAAATCCCAGAGCTTCTGAAATGTCAGCCATTAGCTGCTCAAAGGTCTGCACCGATCTCCTGTTCAGAAGCAAGGTTATCTTCCTGAGTGTATGCCCACAGGGTCTCACCACTGTAATAATCCTTGGCTTCACAGGGCTGTGCTCTGAATGTATCGTGTGAAAACCATTCCGGGGATTAAAACATGAAGACCTGCAACTGCGTGCATTCACACATTGTTTTCCACAGTTTCCACGACCAGGAGGACAAGTCCCACGCAGTTTCCTCTCTGTTACCTTCGAGCTTGAACTTTGTGACATATGGTCTAACATGCTTCGATGTCCTAAAGCAAAGAAACAGTGGGTATATTATTCATTTTCAATAAGTAGAACTTTGTGACTAATAGTTTTCCGCGTAACTACTGAGTTTGCAAAGTCAAAGTAAGGATACTTGCATCCAGTGCAAGTGCAACGAAGCCATTAGAGAGTAACTTCACATACATGTGGCTACAGACATTGTTTAGGAGGAAATACACACTTACGTTTGTGAGAAAACAAATACAGGGTTTGCAACAAAGAGATTCTATTTAGCAAAAAATATGGTGCCTAAATGCCTTCATCTGCTAAATATTCCCCCCCCCAAAAAAAAGAGGCTTCCTTATTTAACATCCTTTCATATATTTGCCTTCCACGAACTTACTCGTTTCATTTCTGAACTCTATTATAATTTTCACCTCTAAATCCTGCAGCAAGATCCACGGGTGTACTGCATGAAGTGAGAGATTCTAGTTTTGATTTAAAATTGCTACCAGAGGAGTATGTATGTGCAACCTTATATTCTTTATAAATACCTCCCCTTCACGTTCCCTGGACCGTTCATTTAGTTCCTAGATTTCTAAGACAATTAAATAAGATTATTTCATATCTATTTTTATACAACCTATTTCTTTAGTACTTTTATTGTATTTTTTTTATTTCGCAAAGAAAGGCAATCTCATTCTGTTTGATACTTTGGTTTGAAGTTTTATACTAAAACCATAAGTAAAATCACTTTCAAGGACAATTCTTTCTCCAATATTCCACCTTTGAACACCGACCAACAAAGAGAGCAACACCATTCTTCACATGGATTTCTGAAAAGGAAGAACTGAAAACATGGTTATGGCCAAGTCATCACATTATCCAGTTTATAAACTGAAGAATAAGCTAGGAATGATATCACCATAAAGTATTCAGATCTCTTATTAAAACTTGACTGCCAGACAATTCAGTCTCAGGAAATAAACTTTTATGATGGGACCATAGAATGCTTCTAGCTCCATTTAACAGTCTTATAATTCAGTAGGGAACACACATTTAATGCATTTGAACTATCTGGATCAACCCAAAGGTACAGAATCACAACAATTATTGAACTTTAACCAGGAAATTCCCATACACAAACTGCTTAGCTCCCAGAGAACCCTACCCATTTTTAATACATTATTATAAGTACGTGGCCACACGACAGGGTTGCAATCTGCAAAGGAAAACTCGTGCATTTGACAGCTCCTCTTGGGGCTAGAGGTAAGACACACATTCAAGAGCTCTGGCTGAAGCTGAAGTCTATCATGATTTGGTTTTCTACTGCTGAGATGCCACTTTCAGTATTTCAGGTGTTGTATTTTTAGTTTCTTCAAGGCAAAACGGAGTGAAAAGGAATTATACCCCTCGCCTAGGACAACAAAAGGGAAAATACACCAAGAGACACTGCTGCAGATCTCCTCTCAGCCACTGCCTACTGTTCAGTGCTACGATGCCAGGCATTCTTTCGCTGTAATGCTCTCACCCTGAAATGCTGAGTTCCCCTCAGCATGTCCTTTAGTTCTTGGCTTCAGTTCCTTCCTCTGCCAAACAAGATAGATATTTCTTCTCCAGATAAATATTACAAAGACACCCGGCTGCCAGTATGCTGATTGAAGACGTAAGCATTATATAAGAGCTTTGTGACTAATGCTTGGTGGTGGCACAAGTTATTTCTGTCTTCATTCTAGTTTTTAAGGATGATCTTGTTACTGAAAGATGACAACATGTGCTAGTAATTTCTCAGCAGGTATTTACATTGTACCCAGAATAAAGCCAATTGTGAATGGTGGGGGGGGGGAGGGGTGGGAGGGAAGTCAGTCGGATGTAATAACAGTTCTCTGAAATCTAAATCAATTCCAAACCATGTTGGTTACCAGGAACTGCTGAAACTCTGAATGTAATCTGCACTTTCAGATTCTTCAGTACCCGCTGTCAAAGTATTACCTTGCGTACAGGAACAGCACGTGACATTTTTGCAGCTTATAATCTTGATACAACACAAAAACAATGCTGCACTGATAATAACTTTTCCCACTGATTGTGTTCCTAGCATTACCACACCTTTTGCAAACCATTTATTTTAAGTGGCTGGCTACAGTGCTGATTGTTTCAATTACATCAATAATGCTCCCTTTCTTCACTAAGTCAGATAGGCTTTAAATGGAAACAGAGTTTATTCTCTATTCTATAACAGAATAGGAACAGTTTTATTCAATTAAAATGAACAATCCAGGAATGTGGTTTTGTGCCTTCATTCCTAGCCAAAACAGCTTGACACAAGTCCTGAGCTAAAATAAATATACAACCATTTAAGGAGTAAGAATAATATCACATCTTTTTCTAACGGGGAAAAAACAAGTTCCATGAATGCCTAAATAAATACAAAGTTATATCCTGCCGTTTCCTGAGGAAAGTGGGAAGTGCCAAACTTTGTCAGAGTGGTTGCAATGACTAATCTGTATATTACATAAACTAAAATGTAATTTCAATTGCCTGTTACAGCTTTGCATTTTATTCATTTTCTAGTTAAGCAAATTTTAATTTAACTGATATGAAGCAAGCCCCAGTCTTTCAGGGAAGAACAACACAAAGCAACAATAAGCATTTCTAGAAAGCCTTCGGATATCTTAGATGAATCCTAAAGCTTCAAATCATATTGCTTTGAAACCTCGTTTCTATATTTATACAGAAGTGGGAGAGAAAGGAAGAAGGCGGGATTAGAAACACACTTCCATAAGTCTGGGTGCTGGCAACTGATACATCAGAGAATAAAACTTATTTTCCCTCTCACTGTCCTTGTGAGAGCTAATGGTTATTAAAATTGATAAGAAATATGTATTTTTTATATGCACAAATGCATACATATGCGGTGGTGTTTATTTATTTATTTTTAACTATATACACTTGTGTACCACTAAGCATTAAAAAATAGGGTGCTGGAGACGCCAGAGGCAGAGAGCTAGGGGAGCAGCAGGGCTGAGGCAGCTGACTAGATAATCTTGTAGGTCCTTTCCAACCTAATGAATCTATGAATCTATGTCCCACCTAAGCCATCCTCGCTGGCACTGGGAAAAGAAACCTAGGGCTTAAAGCAATACAACGTTCCAGATGAAGGTGACATGATGGTCACGTCTTGTGGAGTAAACTGATCACATCGAGCCCTTAGAGGAGCAGGGAGAATGAGACAGAAGGATTTGAGGACTCAAGTATGTAGCACAGAGAGCTCAGCCATCTGGTGACCGCAGCGTAAGTGCTTCCTAGAGAAAACACTGGTTGCTGCATGAAGCACAGCTTTTGGGGTTCACTTAGAAGAGTCCATTCAAAACCCATTTGTAAAAGTCAGCCGATATAATGAGACTGGAATGAGGGAGTGAGGCATGGGATGGAAAAGCACAAAACTTCCTCAAGAAGACTCCTCCTTGTAGGAGTTTGGTTCACTTAAGCTCTGAATAACATACGTAGCAGAGTTTGCCAGAGGTCACTAGTCATGGCAATTAAAAATTTATTGCTGCTATTTGCCCTTCAGAAGTTATCCCTTCCCTTGCCTAGTCTAAGTTTTGCTCATTAATTAAAATATTTCCACTCCTCTTACATTCCTTGCTGGCTCTCTAGTTGGAGATCACAGTTTCAGTAATCAACGGAATCGTTTACCCAGTAGCTAATTCTGCTATCAAGACGCAGGCTGCTGGGCAATTAAATTTTTACAAGGAGCATTACAACACAATTTAAAACAGAAAGAAACACTGAGGAAGGACTGAGTTATGGCATCACTTTCTGTGAGTAAAGTGTTGCTACTTAAGCCCTGTAATTTATTTTGAGGGCATTGTATCAGCACAAAAGTCTTTGCTTGTGAAAGTTCCCCAAAAAATAATGAGGATTACTCACCCAAGTAAAGCTGCACATGATAGAAATTGTGTATTGGGAGCAGTTTTGGTGCATTGGTTTCAGAACAGCATACATGAGGTGCTGTTTCAAAGGTGAAGTGTAAGAATAGCACTGTCTTCTCCTTATGCCCCAGAAGTTCCCAATAAAGATATACAAAACAAAGACACCGGGGTGGGGGAACAATCGAAGGAGCATTTCGAAGTAGTTGGGAGTGAAGAATCTCTCTGACCTCTAACTCGGAGCAGCCAAGTTCACAGTGCACACAGGTTACCAGTGTGCATCAGCAGCCAGGTGCTCTGGAACTGTGCTTCCCTGAGCTCCTCTTCTTGCTGTAAATTATTAAATGTTGCAACTTTTAGGGCTAGTCTACACCATTAGTGCCCGAGACTGAAGTAGTAGTACAACGAGTCTCAAGGTAATAAATTAGTTACACGGAAACAAAATATGATCACAGGCATCCTTTTACGGCAAGTAAATTTTACATGGGCATTATTTACAGCCCTACAATTGGAAACATGGGTGTTTTGTTTTTGTGCTTCTCTAAATAGGCATTAGCTCTGTCTTTTCTGCCCTCCTGATCACAGTGCTTCACAGCATTTTAAAGAAGAGATTTTGTTTGAGTCAGCAACAATGAAAGGCAGTCACCTTGCATCAATTTTGACCAAATAACATCCTATGCAAAAAAAGGAAGTCAAAATTCACAAGGTGTGGATGGAGATAGTGTTAAAGATTGCAGGACAATCCCAGCTAGCTCTTAAATAAGGTTTAATCTATGACTCAGATCTATGGAGGGCCTTTAGGACTGTAGTATGCTTCAGCCCTAGCAGGAGCAGGAATTGCACGCAAAACATGAGATAGAGGCCGAGGCCTGGAAAATGGAGTAAAAATGGAATCTGACTGGGGAGAAATGCAGAAAAAACAAGACAAAAGGCAATGGGACACAGAGCTTGTAGGGAGAGAACAAGAAGACTGGGAATAGGAGAAGGACATGAATGGGGCCTTGCTCCTCTGATATCACCATTCAAAAGCCAGTCTGTGCGTAGCTGAAAAAGGAAACCTCGCGGAGATTTGGGATGAGAGGATAAGAGAAAAGAGAAAACCAAGAAGTCACATGTGAGGACTGGGATAGGCTGCAGAGAAGGTGGCTAGCAGGCCCATAGTTAGATCCAGGCTAACAGCAATTTCTGGGAACTTTGCTGACTCAGTGAAAGCAGATGGAGATTGTAATTCAAATGTGACATAACGTGAGGGTGAGGATATGAGCAGGCTGGGAAGTCAGGCTAGGTGCTCAATTTCAGCAAAAGGACACGATGGGGAGCTGTAACAGAACCACTGACAACCCCCTGGCCAGTTTCTGTGCAGTTCTGGATATCTACCTCATCCTGTTGCCATTTCACTCAGACGTAGTGCAACTGGAATCAAGACTGCATGGTCAAAAAGAATTCTCTATAGAAACTTAAACTCTGCAACTCGAAGAGTTGAAAAGAAGTGAAGAATATAGGAAGAAGAGTTATACTGCCTAAGGGAGCAGAGGCCCGGAGAACAGGGCAGTATCTCAAGCAATTCCACAGTTTCAAAGCAAACAACTTGATCTAGATTTTTCAGAGTGGTTTATATTCCAGTGACCAAAACAACATCCTGAGACCTGATCTGCAGAACTGCTCAGTGCCCGTACTTTTAAGGGAATTTGCTGGAAGCTGTATGCCAGACACTGAGTAATATAGCAGAACACATACGTAATGCTAAGCCATCTCCTTGGCCTGAGCATCTCAAGGGACATTTCTGCCCATGTTAAAGAATCTTTCACTTCATATTTTTGTATCTTGACTCCCACCGAACAAAATGCAGTGAATGTCCTCCCTTTAAGAGTTTTCACAGAGACATTAACCCACACTTGCTGCTGTAACAAAAACTGTAACAGAAAATGTTACAGTAAGCCAGTATTAAGAGTGGGATTCAAAAAGCATGCAGTGAAAGGCATGAGCAGCCAGGCTAAACTGCAAGCAGATGCTCAGTGTTTAAGCTTTGTCCATCCTATTCACTGATAGATGAAGAGACCCTGGGGAAAAAAACAGCATCTGATAATATAATTAATGGTTATATCATAATGCACAGGAACAGGAGTAGGTGGCAGCACCACTCATCAATAGTCATAAAGGAGCCACATCCAGCCTTGCCTTGAATGCCTCCAGGGATGGGGCATCCACAGCCTCTCTGGGCAACCTGTTCCAGTGCGTCACAACCCTCTGAGTGAAAAGCTTCCTAACATCTAACCTAAATCCCTTGTCTTAGTTTAAAACCATTCCCCCTTGTTCTATCACTATCAACCTGTGTAAACAGTCATTCCCCCTCCTGTTTATATGTGCTCCCTTCAAGTACTGGGAGTATTTTAGACAAAGTGTATTTTATCAGATGACAACTGAAATCAATCCATCATGCTGTTTGCATGTATTCCAACCTGCACTAGCTGTTGGTGCAGCAGGAAAACAAAAAACACATTCAGTCTTCCAAATACTCCTGTACCAGCTGGACACCTTCAGGAACAGTTGTAATCCTACCACAATCTAAAAAGGAATTTAGTTTAACTTCTATAACATCACCTCTACTATCCTATCTCCAATCATACTGAAGCCAGCACATTTGTGTTCAGTTTCAAGTAGCAAACAGAGATAACTGCTGACCCATTCTAACCCAATCTGGAGAAAACTAAAATTCCTCAGCAGCTCAGGCAGCAATCTGAGTTCACTGAAGAAAAACAAATTTGAGCTTATCTACAAAAAGGATAAACAAGCCAGAATAATATATCTGTCTCATAAATATACAGTTTTAGCCCTAAAAGATCCTATAAAATTAGTGTGATGGGCTTCCAAGTTCATCATATTTCATGAGTTCAAATCAAGCATGCTTAACTTTGCATGCAGTATTATATTTTCTTTAACTGTCAGCCCTGCAAACTCAGCTGTGCATCACACTGGGCTCCGTCACCAACAGAACTAAAGTTTCTCCTGGGCAAATTATGTCTGGTCCCATTAAGTGATTGCTAAAGTGTCAGCTGTGAGGAAAGAAAACATCCTTAGTACTGATCCTGGAGTACAAAAGAGTGAGAGACAAACACCTTCGTGCCTACCCCCTGATCCCATAAGCCCTAAGCAGGCACCAAGCAAGGTTTCGATTTTGAGAATGAAATAAACATCATGCCATGCAAACCAGAAGCTAGAGATCTCCAAATCGTTCTGCCCCCAAAATGCCCGTTCTCATTCTTTCACATATTTACTCCGCTCCCTTCTGCCCATCCTCTTTCCACTTTCAGTTTTTGGATGTTGTACCACAGCACCCAAAAAGCAGGCATACGTAGTGAGGGCACACGTAAGATGGGAAGGATTGTTGGCTGGGACATCCTGGGTGAAGAACCTTGCAGCCAGTTGCACTTCAGCCAAGGGAGGAAGCCTGAGGGATACCCACCCTGGATCTTTTGCTGGAGCTACGTGAGCCCTGGATTCTTCCATTCTGAGGACTGATGCTGCCTCTGTGTCACCCACAGCCCAGCGTGGGTGCCAACCTGCAGTGGAACACACGTAGGAGGCTCAGCATGCAGAAGCATGTGACCGTATTTACTGTATTTGGGAATCATGAGGGATAAATGACATTTAACAGCCATCCTTCCTTCTCTCTCCTCAAAGATCAACTCGAGAGTCTTCCTTTCCTCTTTTTCTCTCCCATCCAGCTCCCCCCCACAGACAGAGACCGCTGCGGGGCAGCCAGATCCGCCCTGATGGTTTTACACTCCTTTTCCCCATCTGTCAACTGCACTCGGGCAAAAGTTACCCTCCTGGCCGCTCATCTGCTCCCCCTGCAGGCCCACAGCAACCCCGCCACGCTGCTCGAGATTTTCCAAACCATTTGTAATTAAAAATAAAAAATAAAATATTTACAGCAAACACAGATGGCTATTGCCATGTTAGTGTTAAACTGAGCTGAATCACCCAGATCAGCAGATGAAGGTAAAGATTACATGTAGTCTGGTAATGAGTCACAAGTGCCATCATTTTTATGGGGTTTTTTTTTAGAGTAGAACTCCACTTTCATTATCTATTCCTCCTGACATTTTAAGGGTAGAAAATTAAAAAAAAGTGAGCATAAAGAAAGTCCTTTAAAGAAGTACACAAATGCATAATCTGTAAAGACTAAGTGCTCTACATGTGAAATGAATCGATGCTTTCAGACACATGAAGCTCACTTTAACTTATAACCCTGCATAATACCAAAAAAAGAACATTATGAAACTGTTGATTTTTTTTTTTTCTCTCCAAAGATGACAGGCAGTATATTTTATTGGGAACAGTGTTGCCTGCTCGCTGGAGTTTGACAGGTTTGGGGTGGTCTGCCCCAGTAACCAGGGAAGGGAGCTCTGCAGTGTGGGACCTTTTAGCGCGAGAGGACAGAACGGATGGAGGGAAACAAAAGCATCTTACACAACTGCAAGGTTTGCCACGATCCATCTGGCAAAATTTTCCATCTGTTTCTCAAGGCTCAGTGCACAGGCAGTTTCACTTCCACGCTGATGCTCTTGACCTCTAACTGCCATATACACAGGCTGCTCCGAAAGTAATGCCTCCTATTTATTTCCACAGAAACTACAACAGACACAAAGAGCACAACAACACAATTTGATAAAGCAAAATCTCAGCTACGAAACGCCACTTTTCAACACCGTCACCACCATCAGCTGTGCATTTTCACCAGCAACGAACGAGAGCCTGCATGCCGTGCTTTTCAACGTCTGCACCAGCAGAGATGACCCACTGCCTCTAAAACACACCACCCTCCACAACACGCCTCCCTCACTGTGCTCACATCCACAGGAAGGTTCGACCCCTACTGCCAGACCACCAACATCCACCTGTGACAACTATGGGCCAACGTAATAAAATGGGAGGTGCTACTTTCGGAGCAGCACTCATATGTCTAACTACTTGCTGCTGTTTCATCACAGGTAAGCTTTCACTGCTTTTTTAATCCTGTTAGCCAACACTGTCTCAGTCGAAGGAGCAGGAATCTGTTTCTTTTAGTGTGGGATTTTACTTCCATTGCTTCCCTAAATCTCAGCTTGATGACTAATCAGTTGCAACTGTGCAAACCCAGTGGAAAAGAAGAGCTTGCAGAGATGTCACTGAGGGTTTAATTAGGCTTCTAGATCCTTTGTTACCCATAACTTTGTTGCATAACTAAAGGAAAGACCTGCCAGAGTCTGATTCTCCATCTGGTTTACAAAAGGGCAATTTACCCAATTATTTTCCTTGAAAATTCAGCACATTTAGGAGAAGTTAACTCACATATAAATGTAGAATTCCCTCCCTCATTATTATAGATCCACGGTTTCAGAGGAAAGTCATATACTGAAGTAAACACTGCAAAACAAATGGGTTTGCAATACTTCTAAAAGAAAATGGGTTTCTCGGGCAAAACTCTCAGGCCTGCATTAATTATACTTACAAATATGATGACAAGCAGAAAGATCAGGATTTTCACATCACTAGGCATTTCTCAGCATTTCTATTTACGATATCATTTGAGGTGACAAGAAAACTTTAAGAAAAAAAAAGAAAAAATATCTGAGTTTATGTGAAAGCTACCAATACAGATAGGAGATAGCCCATTTTAGAATGATTATTGAGAGTTTCTTCTAAGAATATATGATTCTGGCAATTGTTTTGCACTCCTTAAAACAATTAGACAAGTAAATTGCACTAGTAACAGAGGGAAGCTGGTAAATGCACCTGACATTCATTTGCAGTGATGGGAAATTGCTGCCAGATAAGACAAACCATTTGCAAATATTACCAAAGCCTCAAATTGACATTAGAACCAACTGAGGCAGAAGCTCTCCTGTCCTCTGGTTAGCATTTCCAGTATCTCTGGTGGACATTCTCCAGAAGGATGGGGCATGTACTCCGAGTACAAGAAAAGCCTAGAAAAACAGTGTGCCTTTATAATATGACATATAATATCACATTCACCTCTTTCAACCGCCACGTTCTCAGCTCTGATCCAAGTTACACGGCAGCTAATTAAAAGATCCACATCATCTTCAGCGGGAGCAGGCACAGAGCTAAGTGAGGCTGCTAGTCACCATAATGTTCTCATGCTAATTGCGTGTACAAGAAAATCTATACACCAACTTGAAATGTTTTTAAACGTTTAGGAATCAAGTCAAAGCAAAAGGGCAAAAGCAGCAACAGAAACCGAGTCGATCAATACTGGAACTGCTGGGAAATGAGGAAGGACCACCAGCTTCCTTGATTTCTACTGAACTATATGTGTTTCTGCAGAAAACACACCAAGCTTAGTGATCTGAGAAATGGGGAAATGAATCCCACACAACTTCCCTTAGTCACCACGTGCTGAAAGCCCCACAGATGCCAAAAAAGTGAAGCTCTGCAGAACGCGACGAGAAAAAGCAGCAACACAGACATTACTAAACAAATAGGGTCACTGCTAAAGATCTATTCAAAACGTAGTTTACCATGCCTGAGAAAATTAACTTGAAATACAACTAACAACAATACAAAGTAACTTCTGCACAGCTCAAATTCAGAGTCTTGAACAGTCGCCAATAAGTCGAATTAAAACCCAGTTATCTTCGCTGACAGTTTAAGCCCAATTAACCAATTCGGGTTAACGAACCACAGATGGAGATTAACCAGAAGCTAGCCCTTGGTGGAGATGTCCTAGCACCCTGCAAGCATCTTCATGGCAAGTATTGTGGCATTTCAGTAGATCCACACCCACTGCACTGCAAGAAGGAAACTCTGTGGGATGAGCTCTACCCGAAGAGCTGCAGGATAGCTCCCTTAGCTGTAAAATACAGCTGCCTCTTCAGAAGACCGTGACAAAGTTGCCGTAATAACTACACTTGCACCACATAAAGCAGCTCTAACACCTTCCGTAAAGCTTCGTTGCACTTGCTGTTCTGTGACTCGCTGCTGGTTCTCAACGTTTCAGAGTCAAAGCTGCATCTCGAGTATATATGTAAAGAAAAAAAAACACGTCGAGAGGGAAAAGGGGAGCTGAATAAAATAAATAAATAGAAAGGAGGTGCAAAAAATAAAGAAATAAAATAAAAACCTGCGTGCAACTGAGCGCAGGCATATGTTTTTATTTCCACATGAAAGCGTGCAAGATGCACTACCAGATTGGGCGACGAAGCCTTTCATTGCTCCCTCACAAAATAAACTCCAAAACGCTCAGAGGAAGAAGCTAGAGTTTGGTTACGCTGTTGTCAGGTCTGTCTTCTGCCTCCGGGTTTTGTCTTTTAATCAACTTTTCAGTACGCAGCGCTGAAGTTTCTGTCTGTGGGGTGATTCCAAGCTCAGCATCTCACGACGCGAAAACCGGCACGAACCAGCAGCCCGGCCGGACTCGCGGTGCTTAGCGCACGTCCCCCGAGAAAGGCAGACATTAAGGCTGCGGAAAGTTGAGGGGCAGCTTCCCTATAAGCACCGTTATTAAAGAGGAGCGAACGCAACCGATCCCGCTACGCGAGGGGACGCAGCCGGCGTCCGTTCTCCCGGGGCGGTTGGGCCGCCTCACGCCGCATCGCCCCGACCCTCCACACCCTCCGAGCCCACACGGGCGACTTCCAAACCCCACCACCACCACCACCCTGCAGCCCGGCTGCGGCGCTCCCCCGCCTCCCCACACGACCCTCGTGGGCTGAGGCGAGGCGGGAAAAGGGCACTCACCCGCGCAGTGGCCGCAGGAGCAGCAGCATCCCGCCGCGGGGTGCAGCGGGGGCGGCGCGGCGGCCGGCATGGCGCGGAGCTTCGGATCGCGGTCTCACCGTGCCAAACCGTGCCTGCCGCCTGCGAGGGCAAGGAAAGGGAGGGGAGGCGGAGGGAGGCGGTGCCTTGCAGCGGTCACACCGGCGGTCACACCCCTCCGCCTCCCTGAGGTGGCCCGCGGTGCGCTGCCGCCGCTTCCCGCCCTCCTCGGATCCCCTCTGTCGCTCCCTTTCGCCGCCCTTCCTCGTCCCCTGACCCCCAAGTTTCCCTCCGCGGTCTCCTGAGGCTGCCCTCCTGCCGTGCCACCTCGGTGTCCCCGCAGCCTCCAGGCAGTCACCAGGCACCGGAGAGGATGCTGTGGTGTCCTGCGTGGCTTCCCCAGTGTTCCTCCTCGGGCAGCTTTTGTTAAAGCCGCTTAAATGCCGCCGAGGCTTAAGTTGGGTTAGATTTAAGAAGGGGAGCACGAAACTGTGTAAACAAAGCGTGTATTGAACGCGCGATCTACCAGTTGCTTAACACCGAGCCGGAGAAACAAAGCATTCAGTAAACTCATGAATTCGCTCTTTATCTGTTATTTAGGAGCAAATCTAATGTCGTGGTGAGATGACCAGCGGCTAGTAGAAGGATGTGCTTGTCCTTCAGCAAGGAGATGGGGCCCTGCAAAGGGCTGTGAGCCAGCACTCCTCTGTCCTCATAGCCTCCTGTGGCTGTGTCATGCTTTTATGATCATGGTATTGGTATTCCACATCATAGTGTCATAAAGTGCATTAAGAGTTAAAGAGTTAATGATCCAGCGCCATGGATCATTGATAATGGAGTCACCATCCCTGGATGTGTTCAAGATATGTGTAGATGTGGTACTGAGGAACATGGTTTATTGGGCATGCTGGTCATGGGTCAACTGTTGGACGTGATGATCTCAGTAATCTTTTCTAACCTTAATGATTCTATGATCTCCTTGAATGATTCCTTGCTTTTTGGGTACACTTCTGTAGAAGAGCATAGAGCGTGATGGAGAAAGGCAAGCTCGGAGCTCCTCAGGCAGCCCTCCAATGTTGCAAGAGGTCTTGAAGTATAGGGGAAGACAACAAGGAGGAGCAGGGGGCTTATTTTCATCCCACCAGCATCCTGCCTGGCCCTGAGACACTGACTGAGAATCTGGCACATGTAGCAAGCTTGAAAAATTGGTGAGAGTGAAGTAACACACTAGCCGATTTAAAATTGCATAAAAATAAGTCAGAGTGCTTATCTTATTGAGATGAAGGAGACACAATTTTATTGTGTGTACATCCCCTTCGTAGGGGAAAATACCATGAACTAAAAGGCCCTTTAATCTTGTAGAGGGAAAGAATAAAGAGAGTCAATGTCCGGAAGCTGAAGTCAGTCAAATTCAAATTACAAATTTTATCAATGAGAGTGAATAATCATTGGCACAAATTACAGAAGGAAGTTGTGTTTTCTTCCGCATCTGAATTCTTCAAATAAAACAAGATGTCTCTGGAAAATATACTTGATGCCAGTAGAGGTAATCAGACTTACCACAGGGATAACTGGATGAAATTTAGTGGATATATAGTAGGCCAGATTAGAAAACTTAATACTCCATCATCCTGGCCTCAAATTGTGTAAGCAGGACAAAGCAGAGCTTGCGAAACATATCCCTTCTACTCTTATTTTCTGGAAGATTTGTCCTGCTATCCATTTTAACTAATTTGTCTCCTATGATTTTACTTCCAGAGTACTTCATCAGTACAACCTGACACACGCATCTGTTTTAGTTTTCATCAGTATCTATCCTGAAATGTAGCTTACTGTACTTTTAAGGAATTGAGTGGGGAGCCCTGGACAGAAAGCTCAAATACTTGCTCTGGCTCTTTGAGAAAATGTTTACATTTTACTAGACAATCTGGTAAAGGAAACCATGTAACGCAAAAGCTTAGGCAAAATCTGTCACATAAGCTAGTCAAAAAGTCAACTGTCAAAACCTGCATCACGTTATAATACCAAGCAAGTTGCTAACTAAAAGTTTAGCATAATTACACTTCCAAACCTGCCAGCTTGTTAAAATTTCAAGTAATTTCTAATTCTGTACTTGTATATATATATATATATTTCCCTTATTCCATTGCCTGGAGCCTGTTAGTCCTACAGTCATCTTTTCTTTGCCTCGAGTATCAAAGGTATATTCAAGTAATAGGCCTTCAGGATTAGAACTGCCTGTCAGAGTCTGGACTCCAATAAAGTCAGTGGGAGTTGTCTTCTTCTATTCCTCATCTTTCTTTTGGTTCTTTAAGCAATTTCTGCTGTTCTTGGCATCTCAGTGCCTTCTGGATGAAACAAATGTGACACTGTTGGAAATCAGGGCATATTTCTGTCACCATTATATTTTAATAATGATCACAGTAGCAGAAGTATTTCCTTAGTGGTAAAATAAAATATCCCATCCTTCCAACTCTGTAAACCAAATATAGACAAAATACAAATATATATAAATTCTAAATGAGATAATCTGTCTTTCTCAACTTTCGTATGCTTTATTAAGAGCATGCCTGTGTCCAAAAAAGCAGAGAGCAGGAATACATCACTGCCTTGTGAATTAAGGGACTGTGATCTATTCCTGGCTTTCTAAACGCTTCCATCAAGTTACTCCAGATTTGTAAGTGACCTTTTCCACCTGTAAAATGTTGATAATTACAGCAGTTAAGAGATTTGCTATGCAAAATTCTTTGAAGATCTGCGTATCAATCCTAATTATCTGGTTTTACTCCCTATAGCTGGTTTCCAAACTAAGAATGTAACATCAGTGCACTCAGAAGTCAGCATTCTTTAACAACATGCACATTTCTTAGGGCAGAATAAAAAGAGGTAAAGAAAGAATGAAGACATCACATTCCTATGAGCTTCTGGAAAATTGTTACACCTCTGTTCAGTTCATCTTCTGTTCATCTCTGTTCAGTTTGCCAGGAACACCTCCCTTATGAGGAAAGGTTGAAAGACCTGGGTGTGTTTAACCTTGAAAAAGAAAATTCAGAGGGAATGTGACCACGTCTATAAATATCTAAGGAGCAGGAGGCAAAGGGACAAGGCTGAACTCTTTTCAGCAGCGTGTGGTGATAGGATGAGGGGAAATGGCCACAAACTGAAGCATAGAAAGTTAAGTGCAAATGTGCATGGGAACTCCTTCATAGTGCAGTGACGGAGCACTGGAATGGAACAGGCTGCCCAGAGAGGTGGTGGAGTCTCCTCTGGAGACATTCAAGACCCACCTGGACACCTACCTGGTCCAGGGAGCTGCTTTGGCCGGGGGGTTGGACTCAGTGATCTCTAGAGGTCCCTTCCAACCCCTACAATTCTGTGATTCTGTGACAATGAAGCCGATTTTCTTTAATCCACTTTTCAACTAGCCAGTATCTCAGCTATCCCATTCCTCTACTGAATCATCTTCAACTTAAGCAAAAATGAGACCACAAGATTTGTTTCTCGCTGAGTCCTTTGATTTTTGAAAGCACTTTAATGCCTTTGTTCATAAACTGAAGTTACAGGCTAATGGCCCCATTCCCAGGAAGTTGTCAAATATATGTCTCCATGTGTTGCAGGCCCAGGTCATGCACAGTACCTATGCATGCCTATGACTTACAATGCAAGATTCAGAACAAAATAAATAGGATGTAACCTCAAAAAAATGTGGTCAAGCCCTTTTAGTAAGAAACCTGGTTTGTTTTGACCTTGTCTCAAATTCAGTGACTTCCTTCTGTCTTAGAAATCACCTGTTCTTTCCCTGTCCCCTTTCTGTCCCTTGAGACCCAGTCTGTTGCTGGCACCTGTTCTGTTTCAAGGATTGTATTTAAATTAAAGGAGATCTGTAAAAGAAAAGATCTTGCTGATCCTGTTGAGGAATTATTCTCTCTAAATGTTCGTGCTCTGGCATTGCATTTGCGTGTTTCTCATCATGTTCTTAGGAGAATTTAATTAAAATAAAACCCACTTCTTTTTCGTAATGGGTCTGCTAAGTAGTACCTTAGATATGACCATTCTTTCTGATATCACAACATACAATTTTGAGAATGTTAATTCACCCCTACACAGATCAAGTGTGGAGAAAATAGCAAGAGCTGAGGGACAAATGAACTATGTATATTTATTTGTCTCTATTTGCTATGTAAATTTAAAAACATTACAATTGCCAGAGCCAAAAAAAAGAAAAGAAAAGAAAAGAAAAAAGAAAAACATCCACACAAAACTACTTTTAAGCTTAATTTCTTCATTTTCAGTGTCTGATGAGAGCTGTTCTCCTAATGTCTGGCCATCTGATCTAGAATATTGAACAAATCAGCAGTAAAGTAGCAGTTTCATCATACATTTTCAGTAATAAAAATGTTAGCTTGTCATTTGTGTGAGAAAGTCATTTGCACACAATGGCTTTCCAGCTTGCTAATAGTCCTTGAAGAGGCAAATTAAGCTCAACATCTTGAGACCCAGTGCCATAACATAAGCTGCCCTTAGTCTATAAAGAAAAGTTTGTGTATCCTTTGCAGATGAATCTCAGCACTGTAGCACAGGGGTATTGCAAACACTCAAGAGCCAGTGGCTGCCTTGGGCATTTTAAGTTTTGTCCCATCTTGTGGCTCCAGCCAACACAGAACTTGAAATGCAGGCATCTGTGACAGGCATCCTGACACAGCTGCTATTGGCAGAACTGCAGAGATGATTTCATATTTGCAAAATGTCTGTCTTTTAAATAAGACAGCAGTTAGCATGTCTGTCTTTAAAAAAAGAACCCAACGCATTTAATATAAAAATAAAGACAAAAAACTTGACCTTCAGAGAAGGCTAAAAATAAGACGAAAATATATCTTATCTGACTTCTCTCTGAACCATGTTTCTATCTCCTGATTTATGGCTTTAATATATGAAGTACAAGGGGCGATAGAGGAAGGAATTAACATGGATAAAGGTGACAGTGGCAAATGAAAGTCAGATGCTGTTAGAACTCAAGAGGCAAAATTTTCTGACATTCGCAAGAAGAAATAATAAAATATCAGTAAAAAAGTGAAACTGGAAGGCATTATCTAAAGCGCCATAAACTCATGTCTAACTGTGTGGAACAAGATGGATTTTACCCTCCATCCTCAAAAATTATATAAAAAAAACAACTAAGAGTTTACTACCATGCTATTCCTTAGACGTATGCCAAATGTAATGAAGAAAATATCTCCCAATAGAAACGGAGTCCTCATACCTGAACAGAAGAAAAAAAAAATGCATCATTCTGCCAGAACGATGGCATTGCAGTCTTTTGCACAAGAGCACTGAAAGAAATCACAAGATCAAGATATCCAGAACTCCTTCATTCACAGACAGTAGACCAGACTCGAAGCAAAACCCCAACTTTAGCAACTTACTATTGCATAACCAGGCATAATCACAATTTACACGGCACTGTACTGCTTCTGAGAGTTTGCTTTTTGTTTAAAGCGCATATTAGGCATTGTAGTTTCACAAAGTAAGCTGTGTTATCTGACATTGATTTAGTCATTGTTAATATCAGCATCAAATGCAGGTAATTAGAAGCTGCAGTGGACAGGAGTTTTGATAACAGGCGCCATTTAGGCAATAGTGAGGTGGGATAGTTCTCAAGAGATCGCTTTCAAAAACATTTAATATGTTATTGTAAGAGACTCAGTGGTATCTAATTAGTAGATACTGTGACTGACTGACGTTCCCTGGCACTCTGAATTTGTGCAATTTCTGTGCTCAGTGAAGAGATGCTGGATTAAGACTTGCCCTCTAGAAAGACACACAGGGTGGCACGGTCCTCATTAAAGCACTTCTTACAGGAGACATTTTGTAGTATGCTTAATAAATGTCTTTCACTCAAAGCTCTCAAAGCTGATCAACATTGACTGAAATCTCACACAATGATGTAATACATATAGGATCTTCATAGTCTGAAGGCAGAGCAAAGCAGTTAAGATTTACGAACTTTCTATAGGTCATTTTTTTTTTTAATTTTGAATGAAAGTTAGGAGAGAGAAACCTGAGACACAAGGAGACCTGATGGGGGTCACATCGCAAGCCACACGCAGACAGAGAACTCAGACTGCCTGACTTTCTGTGCCTCAATATTTATCATTATTGTCACAGATATTTGATACTGGATTCCTTTTTTGAAAGCACCCTGGATTCTCAAAGGTACTTAGACACCTACATATATCTCCCTGTGAATTCTTAAGAAGCCAAATTCCCTGGTTGACAACATAGCTTTAAAAATATTCTCCCTTCCTTGCTCAGAAGTTGTGAACATTCTTCCTGCTATGAATATCTCTACTTGCTACATATCTGTTTATCTCATGCCCTCATGTTAATCGAAGAGGAACCTTGGCTTATAGGAGATATTGATTTTCATTGCCACTAATGGCTCAGGCAACAGAGAATTTAGCTGCAGACAGCGTGAGGTAGTGTTTGTACTGATACACTGGTAAATCACACCATTTATAACTTTTGGAAGCAGCTAGTGTGTAGTTTTTAATCATGTTTATATTCTTACTGTAGAAATTGAATACTGTGAGGAAAATGGGAGATGGGAAAAACAGATCAGTAAACTGTAAGTGCTGGCATGACACAGTGTTTCACCTCAAGGTCATTTAATCTCACATGGATCAGTACTGATGAGGATGTCTGACTTCTGAGCGCTGCCAGAGCTAAACAGCTGCTACTTACAGTGCATGAGAGGCATCACTGATTTTCTGGGCAATTCTTCAGGAACCTTGATGGGCAGTACATGCTTTTCTTGATGGGAAATTCAACTCCTCACTTCCTTATGGAATGAAAAGGCTGGAACAGAAAATACTTCTGTTTCCAGTATCAGGTGGATACACCCAGCCTCTGTTGCACCTTAGAAATGTGGCCACTGCCTGTCATCTTCCTAGACATATAAGAAGGGGATGCACCAAGATACTGCAGTTTGTCTTCTGTGTAACACAGCTGTAGGCTCTTCCTGAAGTAATTCTTGCTCAAATTAACACTCACCTTTTAGAACAAGCACTTCTCTTGACTCATGTTTGGTGGGAAAAGCAAGAATTTGAAAAGTCCAGATCTGATCTGAATAAAAATTTCCCAAATAATGTGAAATAAGGGAAAAATATATAAGCTTCTGCATCATCACAAGAAACATATTATTTCCTGTGCCTTAAGTATCTTTTGAGTTAGGTCCGGTCTAACACATAATGCTTATGATTCTTAGGAAAGATGGATAAACATTCCATTATTTTCCTCCTCACTCCTGAATACAGTCACTGCACCGAAAATTCAGACAGCAGGCAAGGCACCATCACCATTTCTTTCTGCTCATTTGCAACATGCCTTTCGTATTTCTTCTCCAGGACAAGAATTGTTGCTTCCTCATGTTTTTGCAACTCCATGGGGGAGTTCTTGGTGGCCTTCTCAACCTCTGCAAAAGAAGCAGAAGTGACAGAGGGAGCTTAGGCAAACAAACTGGTTCAGCACTTTGCCACCTCTTCCCAAGGAGAATTCATGGGATAAGCCTACACAGGTGGCGATCTCTCAGGCACAGACCTTAGGAAGACTCCTCAGCAAGCACTTCAGGCTGGGCAAACCATGAAGGAAGACAGTTTAAGACCAGCCTGCTCTTACTGTGTCCTCATTAGAGCTGGAAAAGGCCAGAACTCCACGCAGGAATACAAAGTCCCTGCAACAAGTGGTAGTCTGTTCTTTGGCAACCAGCAGGGAGGAGAGTTTAGAGCATGAAACTTTCCGTTACTTGCACTACCCTAATACCCCCAAAAGATTGCCCTGCAATCCTAATTATTCCATTCTTTATCATCACAGTACAATACTGAGAGGTGGTGATGTAAACTGGAATATCTTTGTACGTCAAATTATGAATACATTGAGACAGACAGATCTAATAGCGTGATAAGCTGGACCAAAATTACACTTCAGTTCATTATAGTTCATCAGTCAGATAGGAAAGAAGTACAAGGTTAAGCTACGTGGAGTAAGAATGTTTTTAATGGATTACAGCCTACACAAGGAGAAGTTAAGATATTTGTTTTTATGACTCATAACTTCTTTCATATCCATAGGAACTTGCGTTTAGCTATTTAGTTCAGAAGAATAGAGAAATAAAGATCATTTGCAATCCAAGTCAATAACAAAGAAAGAAAAGTTCTACAAGAAAGGAAAGCTTATTCAGAAAATAATATGATGGGAAAGCAATTGTATCCCTTTGACAAGGCCAAGAGACAAGACAAGCCTGCGTATGGCGAATGCATGGAGTATTCATGCATTTATGCTAATGTATGAACTTCACAGGACTATTATTCTCAGAAAATGTCACAGCAGCATGACATGCTTGAAAAGCGTGAGAGCTATGAACCCTTGAAATCAACTTACATCTTTTTTCTTTTTCCTTTCTTTTTCTCTTCTCTCAACAAAGGTTATAACAACACTGCACAAGAGATAACGAGCGCTGCAGAGCCGTCTGCTAAGACACAGTGTATTTCAAGCATTCCACGCAGCCTTTTAAGTATTTATGTTACCTAAACCTCTCAGTTTTGTAAAACCATGTTCAAAACGCAGCATTTTCTGGGGACCTTGCTGGGTGGCAGAGGAGTCCACAGAAGAGAATCTGATGGAGAGGCAGGAGACTGAGCTCTATTCTCAGCTCAGACACTGATCCGCTTTGGAGTCTGGCACAAGTTGCTTCGTGGCGCCTGTCTTTCCTCTTCCACTCTTTGCCTAATTAGCAATTATGATATTTCAGGGGAAAGGGATAGAGGGGAACTGGGGAAAGGATTATCTGCCACTGCACATAGATACAGAAAAAATCTATCTTCAAACTCCACTTTCAGCTAGGACTTCTTGGCATTACCCAATTATAGATCAAAATATTACATTACAAAGCACCCTTCAGTATTTAGGGGAAGATGTCTAAAATCAGTCACCAGCTGTTGCTTTTCTACATGCTTAGGATGACTGGTACCACTCCGTATCCTTTGGAAGCTCTAGTTAAAAACAGCTATTTATTCTGGACTCTAATGGGCAAGACATCAAATCACCACGAGTTTTTCTAATCAGGAGAACCTCTTCTAGCAGCACTTTTTTGAAAACGAATCTCAGACTATAGCAATGATTTTGTGAAGCCTCAGCTATGGTTGTATGAATAAGTGTACCTCTAAAATAAGAATCCTGGAGATCGAAGAATGAGTAGACAGATATACGATACAGGCATTAATGGTTTCAAGCCTGACTTCCCAAGGAAGAAAGACATCCCCATCTGTGATTTTCTCCACCTGTCTTGTTTTGAATTTTCCCTCTTCTCACCAAAATTTAACAAGAAGGGAGACATTTGGAATGTAACTATTTTGTGAAGACATAAAGCAGGATAGCACACAATAAGCCAAATTACTTACTCTCATGAGGGAAAAGTAGCCAGGATGTAGCTGCTCCTCACTTACTGCTGCCAACCGGTTGCTGGGTGAGCACATATAATAACTCCCGGGTAGCTTTACAGAAGCACTGTCCCTGTTTTTTACGGCTGGCACCAACAGCTGCTGCATTAACAGCTCACAGCAGAGACTGATGTTACTCAAATTGAAGCAAAGCTTCACTGGAGGCAAAGAACAATTCATAGGGAAACTGCTGACTGCTCGAATCAAAGCTTGCTCTTTGGTTCTAACATAGGGGCCACCCCACAGCCCAGATCCTCTCCCTATTTTAGAAGACCAAACACAGTACAATGCACATGGCATTAACTTTGACACCACAGAGAAGCACTTTATAAGCCATGCCACCTTTTCGGATAGCACTTCCCTTTGCTTCCCGTGTCAGTGTTACATTATTTGCAAGCTTTCGAGCCCTTCATGCAGTCATTTTATTCCCCTTCCTGATTTAGCCTTGGAAAACAAAAGTGCAAGAAGTGCGCGTACATGAGGTGAAATATCATGAGAAAGTATGTGGTTTTCCACTGGCCCTACTGAACTTTGCTCAACCCCAGAGGACAGAGCTGAAGTACCGCATGTGCTTCTCTACAGCTGGCAAAGTTATCCAGAGCCAAGCAAAGGAAAAAGACTTGAGAGGCCAGAACAGGCTGTTAAGTGCTTTACTCAAATCTTGATGGAGGTGATGTTTCAGAGCACAGCCACAAGGCAGCATGCCAATTCTTCTCTGATTTTTTGCCCTTCTCCTTGTAGTACAGTGAAAGAAAGTGGAGGAAAAAAGGTTGAGGGGTCTTCTAAACCAAGGCCATCCAGACAAGAAGACTATACCTAGTACAGCTTTTCCTGTGCTGTGTGTCCTTCAAATACACTAATAGAACCAATGGGGGGAAAGGGAAATGATCTCCTTTCCCTGCTCCTATCCGCAGATAGTCCTCTTTTCCCCTTCCCATCTCAGTCAGACCAGAGCTAACCCTATTTCAGAGATGCCGTCTTATGCTCTGATTAAGAAGTTTCCTGTCAGTCATTCCTGGCCATGGATTTGTGTTCACAGCCTGTTTTTGAGTTCTCAACCCAATGCCACTTGTAAGGTCCTGCTTTCACCTGAGGCTGTAAGTCAAATGGTTACCATAGGAGCACCATTGCGTAGATGGTCTGTTACAGGGATAAATATGCATAAATTGCATTGCTAAATGCCTAGAATAAGCTTTTACACTTCTTTGAATCAAGAGCGCTAAGATTAAACTAAGTGCTCCTCCTGAAAGGGATGAAATTTTTATTTATATGGTGAATAATGAGGAACAGTGCATTGATGAGAATGCTTTTCTCAGTCTCCTCAGACAGAAGACATGGAGGAAGTACTGAGTCTACAGACTACGCTATTTATTGTTACAGCTACAGATGGCTACAACCTTTTATTTATACTTTTCTCATTTGCCAGCATTCCCATCAATGCCGTGGAAAACCAGACTTGACATTTCAATGGCGAGAAGGTGAAAAAGGAAAAACAGGTGGCAGTTTTATTCCCTCTGAGGAAGCAACTGTCTTCAAAGCCAGTGTAAATCCATTGCAGACCACTTCAGAGACCACATACGGTGCCTCACTTCTCACACCACCACCACAAAGCAGTGGAGCTTGTGTCCCTTCCTCTTGTCAAGCTGTAGTTTGCTTGGAAAACATGCTAAGCCACTCAAAAACTTGAATTCACTTCAAAATTTTCGCCTGCAACAAGCAGCATTTTTCTTTCCCTTAAACAGTCGGCAAATCTCACTCAAATAAGGAAACAGAAGAGAAACAGGTCAAAGTAAGCAACTGGTTTCTAATCCCTCTACACTTGTTAAGAATGGGCCCGCAGTGGAGTATTTGCTCATAGCCTGGGAGCCTGGGGAATGGATTTTGCTACCCAGGCAACTTATTCACATCATCAGTAAAGCCCAAAGGACAGTATCCACAAACGGATTTGAATGAAAACTCCTGCATCTCACCAGCTGTCTTTTATTTAACATACGGCATATTTAACACAATGCGGATGCAGCGTCTGTTTGATGGCTTTTTATGCAGAAAGTAGAGAAGTTTAGAACGAAAACATGAGCAGAGTGGTTAGATGGTGCTTTGTCCTCTCATGTCTGTGCTGAAGATCATCATGAGACTACGAGAGGATGCAGTTCCCTTACATGAAGCCAGTGCTGAAACGTGGCATACCTTACACCTTCGAGTGAAAGTGACGATTTAATTCAAAACACGATCTTTGCATAAGGGTGCGATTGTAACAATCTGTTTGAGTTCACCATTAGAGATGAACAAAAGAGCAAGTACAGACACGAAAACTCCTAGCCTGCTTGTTAAATCTGAATGAGATGCCTGTATGGGTAACTTATGGATAACTTTGCTCTTTATAGGGACAAACCGAGAGATGCTGCTCCCCAAAAAGAAAATGAGCGTTCCCTGCACGCATTCTTCCCACTTCAAGTACTTGATGAAGGCTATCTGGAGTTTCAGGTATCTTTAAATTCTGTCTGTATAAAGTGCACAGGCCGTGCATGTAAGAATGCACACCTTGGCCATATGCCAATGCCATACAGCGTGTGACAAGTTCCCAAGAATCGGCGCTGAGGAAATAAATGAAGTCTAGGCAGAACTGCCTTTAGCATTATGTGCTGAATACAGTCTAGGCAAGCTGTTCCTTTTGCCCTTTCATGGGAAGATTTAAGGAGGCTACAGCCATTGTTTTGCTTTACTCGGTGTTCCACGTATTATGATGAGTATGAACTGCACTTGAAAGTCAAGCCTCTAACAAAAAACTGCCTCTCCAGAACACTGATGAGGCAAAGAACATCACCACGTGAACAAATTCTTGCTTTACATTTTCAACATTGTTTTAAAAGCAAGAATGGGTATTCATTCATTTTAGATATTAAAACAATCAATCTTTCATTTAAATTCCAGCATTACAGTATTAGTTGCACCTACACTGTGAGAGCATAGGAAATATCTGGAGACAACATTCCCCCCTGGGCAGCTTGGGATATTCGGTGAGTACTCCAGTGGAGGTCCATTTAGAGATAATAACACAGTGGTAAATGCTGAAGGTTTTCAATCAGAATTCTTTCAGAATAAAGTCTGTCTGAGGCTGGGTTTTCCTGCAGCCACTTGCTGAGGTGAGAATTTATTGGAAAGCTGAACCTCTCTGTTACAGAATCAACAAGTGGGTACTGTTAGTAACTGCTGTAGGATAGGGAAGTTTGCACATGACTTAAAGCTGTGTTTACTGAGTACTTTTTCAAATAACATGGCCTAACTCCGAAGGGAAACCATTAGTAGCCATCTCCTGAGAAACAAAGCCGTGCTGGTTCTTTTACTCCCAGGCTCTCAGGGGAGTGACCAAGAGCGAGATATAAGCAAGAACTGAAAGGTGCAGAGATAAGGCTTAAGTTCACCAGACCAGAATTACGTTCTTGAGCATCAGCTCATCCCCTTAGCCACGTGTAAATACTCTCAGCACCTGCTTTCTGTCCCGTGGCCATTTAGTGTAAGATTCAGAATCATCAAGAAGTGTGTGCAGACGTTGTCATGAAGCAACATCAGTGCTAGTCCTGCTCCATGCGTCCCCTCCCTTGCTCCCCTAGTAAATCTCTTAGTGACTCTTTGTATGAAAGAGCCAAGCGGGAACCTTGCATTCATCTTGGCTCTCTGTCACGGTGAAGGGAGATGTTATTTTGAATATATTGGGCAAGGAAGAGTTGGGCTGTACTCCCATTTTCTGTCCAAATACTCCCGCCATTTCCACGTTGCTCTCCATGCTGCACTGGATCGCATCCGCAAGCATCTTACGCTATATTTGAATTGCATGCATTTCTGAACTGAGGATTTTAGATTTCACTGCAGAGCCACGCACTTAGCATTTAAGTGCCTAACACATTTGCTGTAGTGTGCTTTCATTACATGGAAAAGAGAGAGCAGCAGGTTTTAGGCCACCGCATCATTTGAGACCAGCTGTTAATTCCTCATTATTCAACTGATATCAGAGAGAAATCCTAAAAAAATTCAATTCAACAATGCAGCTATCATCAAATCCACACAAAGCCTACAGGAGCTCAAATAGAAAGGTAACATATGGGTAAGGCTGCAGAAGCTAATTTTAACATTATTTAGTTCAGCAAAGAACACATCCTGATTAAAAATGTGGCTTTATTCTTAGCTCGTATTTGTTATACTGATTTTTTCTGAAGATCGACTCTCATTTTTAGTAATTATTAAGACAGGCTTTTGTGAAAGTAAGTGAGCTGTTTTCACTAAATCTGGTACTTCTTCTTTGATAACTAGAAGAATGTATAATTAGGTATCTCAATTTCTGTTAGAAAAAAAGTACATAATGCTTCTCATTTGTAAGGGGATTGCTTTTTATCCGTTATTTAAGGTAATTTGGGTGGAAATTCCGATCACATAAAAGGCAAAACTCAATATGCTTTAATCGCCTAACTATAATTACATGAAATATTTTGAATGCAAAGTATTTATTGGATGATATTGTGAAGATAAAACTATTTGAATTAGGCATTCTTTCTGACCACGTGCCCTTCAAGATACCCAGAAGCAGAGGAGGTTAACCACTCATTTTCTAAGTTTTGCTGTATGTCATAAGCTGTCAACATATTGCAGTAGAAAACATTCATTGCACGTCTTTTTGAAGCCACCTATTTTTCAGTCTACCTTTTCTCACAGAAGCAGAAAAATAAACCATCAAACTTAAATTTTAGTTCCTTTGTTAATCAACTCCCAAGTCAGCCTGGACATGAGTCAGTTAATACTTCTTCATTTTGCTTAAGATTTTTTTTTTCTTATAAATGAAGCAAACATCTATGTTTGTAAAACTGCTTTGGCTCAAGGCTCTGTATCTCTTCATATCAATCAGCTGACACTAATATGCACAACAGAAAGTAGGGCAGAGATCCCCGAAGAGGGATGAAAAAAATGAAATTACAAACAAGTTGGAAAGGATGCAGGGTCGTTTCCCTTTCAGCTTCAGCGAAATACCTTGCTTTATGAGTCAGCATTTGAGACGCAAATAGTTTGCCATTATAAAAATAGTGAGATGATGAATGCCAGATACTTGCAGAATGTATTTTGGTAGCCTGGTTGAGCAAAGCTGGAACAAAGAGGACTGATGTTTTGGAGATAAGCATTAGAAAGCACCAACCCAGGAGCTGTCTCCACTTTGGATATCTGATCAAGCAATCAGAACACCAAGCCCTTGTGAGACAGAAGTAAACACCTCCCAAAGAAAAACATACAAATCTCACGTTTTGGGAACTCAGCTTAAGAAATTAATATATAGAGAGACCCATTCTCCAAATCACAGTGATAAACACCTTCTAGAAGCTTACTGAGAAAGACAGAGGTTTCTTGCCCTACAGCCTTCACCAGCAGTTCTGTCTTACCAACGTCAGTCAAAATGCCAAGAGAACGTCTTTTTCGTTGCTGACTGAATGAGTAAATTAGAGCAGTTCAGAAAGCCTATCTCAGTTTGAACGCTGGGACCTGACTGCCCTACATGAACCCCTGGAGAATCTGACCCAGCTTTTGCTTGCTTTCCTTTTGTACTGGTGAAATTCGTCTGTTTTCCTTTGGATTTACTCTACTTTCCCAGAAGCACAGATGAGCAGCAGAACTTGTAGATCCTTCTGAGTCCACATTTAAACATTTCACCCAAATACATCTCCACATAATCGTGGTATTGACCTTCCTTCTTTGGAACAGCAGCCCAAGTTGGCGGGGTCCCACAAGGACCACCAAATCCAACTCCTGGCTCCGCACAAGGCCATCCAAAATTCAAACCCTGTCTATGAGAGCACTGCCCAGATGCCTCTTGAACTCTGGCACTTGGGGCCGTGACTACTGCCCCAACAACCTTTTCCTAATGCTCTATCTGTGGAAATCTGATGGATTTATATCGCAATAGGTTATCAGAGATACTTCCTCCACCCTTTCCCTCATCCTCCCATTTAAGCAAATACTGAGAAGGAAAGATAAGATTTTGCAGGTGCTAACAGCACAGATATTCTCACAGTGATTTTTTTCTCTGCCATTCCCAAAGAAGAAAACTAATTTTCTAGGAAAGCCTTGAAGTCATCGGGTCTAATGAAAGTGACAGGTAAATTAAGCTTGATCAGGGAAAATAAGTGACAGTGCATTCCAGGGGAAGGCTGGGTCAGGCACGCGTGGAATTGCCTGTGTTAATGCCAGGCAGCTTGTCTGAGTCTGAACGATGTACATCAAGAGCGAGGTCCTACACTGAGAGCAGAAGGAGCCAATCACATGAGGTACAGCCCTACAATCAATGTCCTCGTGCACCTACAGCTCATCACATACTCACTGTTCCCAAGTTCCTCCATTTCTAAATGGGAATGATCGATACATGCCTACTGGGATACCATCAAGCTCAGCTGCCTAATGTTCGCAAAGCATTTTGACAGCCCCAGGTGAAATCTGCTCCATAATTACATACCTCCTCGACGCCGTTGCACTTTTTTAATCCACCCTTTTATCGCCTGGTATTTCCTGCACCCTCCCCTGCAGCCAAAGTGATGAGTGAACAGAAATGACAAAGTGCGCTTCCAAACCTCCCTCCCACTCACCTCTCCTCCATCTGTCGGAGAGAGAGATTTTATTTGCTGCAGGAGTACTGTCTGGCTAAAAATGTGAGCACTTTCTACAGCATGATCTCACTCTCTCCTCCACGCACACCCACTGCTCAAGTGCTCCGTTTTGAAGTATGACATTGCTTCCTAGCTAACACCCAGTGGAAGAAGAGACTTCTAGAGATGTTCTATTAGGTGCTGATTAAAAAGTCGCTTTCACATCCCACGTGCTGTTCACTGATCATCTCCACTCTACCTCTTGGGAACAGAAAGGAGCAGAGGATATCTGACAATTAAGATTATTTTACTTTCTCTTTTCCCTCACACAGTCCAGTGAGGCGTATGACTGAAATATTTCCGAATGCTGAGCTTTAACCCCCAGTCTCACGACGTATTGGTACTCCTCTTTAATAACTGTCTCCCAGAATTAATTGATCCCAGCTTTGGACAAGCTTGAGTCATTTCATTTACAACAGCACCGATAAGCTACCGCACCACTTCTAAAGGAAAAAATAAAAGGTTGCAAACTATCAGTTGTCCTAAACCACCTCAGTTCCAAGAACTGATGGGAGTTGTGTAATCAGCATTAAGACTCACATTTACTGGACACCGGGGCAAGGAGTTCCGTGCCTTGAAGGTAATGTTACTTCATACTTGATCCTGTCAAGGAGCAGCGACTGAGGGAACGGAGAGAGCTTTTGAAGAAAATGGGTGAGATCAGCCATCGTCCAATACTAAAACCGACACAGTGTGGGCTGCATCACTGTTGGCATGACCCACACACAGAAGTGTCATATTATGACAAGGCCGAGCAGCTCAGCGTGTTACCTACCTGTAAGTCCAACCAGACCCATTCAGCAGGCAGCTCTTTCTCTGCTTCTGCCTCTGCCCCTTGCAGTAGTCCTTGAGATTTGCGCACAGCAGTAGAATGAGGGCCTCCCCACAATGCACAGATGGGGTCACCAATGACTAGCCCCTGAAACAGAGCGTTCTCCCAGGGAACAGAGGATCCAGGCTTAGCAGAGGATGAGCCTGGCTTCCAGGCTGCTGCTGTCTCCACCTCTCCTGCTGAAGCTGGGTCGCTGCACAGAAAAAAGTTCTGCAGTCTCTTAGCAGAGAACAGGGGCTCAACCTTGCCCTCAAAAACACAAACCACTGACACAAGAGCTGCGGATCTTTCAAGGTCCAGTTTGTTGCTTGTTTTAAATGTAGGACTACTACGTTGACACCTGCAAATGAAACAGACATCCTTCTTCACTAAGTGGGTCCCTCCTCACTTTCCCTTTGGCCAAAAATACCCCACATTAACTCATCTTCAGCAGTAGCTGTAGGGAGTGCTCCTGTAGGCTGATCAGCACACAGCTCAGCGTCCTCCTGGGAGAGGCCAGTTTAAAACTGATTCTGTTTCACACTGACTTTCAGTATTTGTGCATTCAGAAACCTTAAAATACAAACATCAAAAGATAAAACGTTTATACTCTCCCACGACCCAGGCAAACCACGAGAAATTCCCACTCCACTACCTCACCTCTTTTATAAAAGATTGTGTTGTTTGTTTTACTTCTTTCCATGCAGATAACCAATACTGTAAGAAACGGGGACTCGCAATCGGTTTGGAGCAAATAACTTCACAGGGTTTGCTGGCAGGAAAAGGTTTTATTTTGTTTACATTATAAGACCATTTCCTCCCTCCTAAAGATTTCTGTGAGCATAAAGGCAATGGGTTTCCCTCGAGAATGAAAGCAAATACCGAAAACATAGCAAGTGTTTCAATGTCTTGCTGAGCTGGAGTTTGTAACAGATAACTAGGGGAGTATTCTGAAGATAAAATTACGTGCACTGTTACACTACAGTGCTTTTAGAGAGGTGTACAGGACAAAGGTGGAAAGTGCCCAACGCTTATCACGCATCCCTCTGTATCAGTATGAGGTTTAAATAAATGAGATTTTTTTTCTTCTTGAGGAATTGGGAATTTTAAGAACTGCCACATTTTAGACCCAAAGCCACCTTCCCACTGCTGTCAGTGGCTCTTCCTTCTTTTTGCGTGTAGATGTCGCTTTTGTATCGCCAGAGAGACTTCAAGCCACCAGTTTCTGCACTTCCAAAGCTTTCTCTGAATTCTCTTCAGCTCAGTAAGGTTTCAGACAGGCAGAAGTGGGTGGATCAGCTTGACAGCCTGCATCCACTACTCAACTCCAAGGGTTTCAGTGCAACATGCTTCTTGCATGTACCAAAGCATCTGTCACAGCTCTTAAGCCTCTTTGAGTCAAAGCTGTTAGCTGCAGCTAGAACACTGTGGCTTCCACTAGGGGCAAGAAGGATTTTTAAATGAGTGAAAAGCTGAGGGTATATCCCTTTTTGCTAATTAAACACTCAAATAGGATTAATGCACACAGGCAATATACTACTGTAATAGACCGACGTGGAAAAGAGAGGTTTGTGTTTATTTTAATGCAGTGCCACAGGGAGAAAAAATACTGTAAGCACTGCCACTGGAGTGGAAATCCAACCAGATTTCCCACTTCAGCTTGAATATCGCTCAAATCTTGCTCTAACATGTCTCTAAAACTGTGAGTTCAACCTTTAAATTGCCTGTAATTTTGGCTATCAGTGACCAGTGACCAAGAATCACAGGTCTGGGCACTAGAGAAATGTACTCCAAAGTTACTGACAACAGCATTCTGTTCTTACTTCTCTTTCTTTGTTCTCTTTTTGCTTGGTGTTTTACAGTGGTACTTTTAAAGTTTCACTTTTCCCATAAAGGGAAAGAAAAAATATGACCGCTGGATCTTTGAAAAGAACAGTGAGGAGTTTCAAACTGTAAGAAAAAAAAGTTTAGGTAACCATTTACCGCCACAAATGTGTTAAGTACTCAAATAAATACTCAAGTTGAGAAACTAATCAGCAAAATTTCTAGGAGTAATTTTGAATGCAAAATTCACACAGATATAGAAAATAAAGCCAGTGACATTACCTTGACGCTCTAGCTTTCTAAAAATTGGATTTCTATAGTGCAAGTGAGTTGTACTACATTCCATTCATGAGTATCTTTAAACTGCTTTCTAGGTGCTTCAGCAAAAGGCTTCTTTAATAAGCAGCACTTAGTAAGGAGTCTTCTGTCAGACAACAGCAATAGAAAACCATCACAGCTGCTCACACTGCCCCATTCTACAGCAGCATTTCATTTCTATCCATGGAAATTGTCCCACTTGGAAAACGTTGGGCACAACAGCAAGCTCCCAAGCTTTTGGCAAATGGTAATTATTAAAACAATTCGTGACGTACACAAAGCAGCTCAGTTTTCACGATGAATTATTTCAACTAAATAACGCTGTTATACATATTTAACACACAAACGCATCCATCTAAGATGAGATTAGAACACGTTGGAGACGCTGAAGTGCCAGAAGCGAAACAGTGTCATGGTGAATGGATACTCTGTCCCAAATTGGGCCCTGCTCACATAGTTGCTCCGCCACCTGTGGCTTCCCCAGAGCATTCAAAAATGAGACAAAGAGACACGGTTTTAACCATCTTACAAATTTTATAAAACGTTACTGAACATTACAAAAAGGCGTTCTTTGAAATTTATAAAAACAACAGCGCAATACTCTTTCAAGAGAGAGATTATATTTCGATACGTACAGGTGACAGTTGATATCAAAACCTTATGAAACAGAAGAAAATTCATATTTTTCTTACTTTTCTAATTAGAAGTATATGTACAATGTCAAAAAAAAAAAAAAAAAAGACAAACAAACTAAGGAATGATTATTCTTGTCTATAAGAATATAAAAGAGAGATACCCCAGTACCTCACCTGAAGACTTCAACATTTCCAAACATGAGACTCAAGAGACAGTAAGTTTACAACAGTAATCTAAAACCAGAAATTAAAACCTCTTAAAATCAGAGAAGCTATCTTTTTTCTGAGTATTCCAGCTCAGAAGAATGATTACATCAATTAACAGGGAAGAAGAAATGAAGACTTGATAGAAAAATACCCCTGAGATAAGGCCAAAACACGACTGCTTCTTCCTACTTGCTGGTTTCTTTGGCTTTTGGTCACTTTCAAGAAGAGATATAGGTCTGGAAGGAAATCTGCCCTGCCACAGGTTTTATCAATTACATCATCATCACAAATAATTATTCTGACAGAAGCATTAACAACAGTCTTTTTCTTCATATTCTTCCAATTTCCGACCCCAGCACTCTGTTCTTCTTTTTAATAAGGGGGTCGGACTGGATGATCTCTGAAGGTCCCTTCGAACCTCTACAATTCTGTGATTCTGTGAATATTTTATCCTAAAATTAGATTACCAGAGGATGGAATAGCTGCATATTTTTTCTAATTACCATTTCCCACATCTTCCTTTCTTTCTTGATGGTTTTTTATAGGTAAGTTCTTCAAAAGCCATGCTTTCATCTTCTACTTCATTTTCTAAGTCTATATCATGAGCAGAGTCTGTATAAAAAAAAAAAAGACAAGGAATTAATGCAAAATGGAAAGACACAACATCTTTTTTACTCTTAATAGTATGACAAGATCTGCCTCTAGGACTTTATATGTTAGCAAGATATTGGCATACACATGCTGTCATGTTTAAGAATACTGCCTGTGCGTGCACACGTGCTCCATGCAGTGTGGGACTCCCCACTCAGTGCCTGGAGAGGGGCCTTGCTCTGAGTCGTCCTGCAGCCAGCTGAGAGGGAAGACCAAATAACTCGCACTTCCCCAGGCCCTCTGTGGAGGTGCCTGTTTCTCACTGCCTAGAGTTGTGTGTTGCTGTGTGAATATTCATAGCGCTGCTGACGTGGAGTGTAAAGTGAGTAAAAAAGAGACCATTACCAAACGGTTGACCACTAGGGGGCAGAGAAATCTGTCATTTCAAAACATACCTTCTTCCTTTATCCTCTGCAAATCCATTTTCTTCAGCCACTTATGTGCCTCATCAGTGACAGCAAACAGTTTGTTGGCATGCTCGGTTATTATTTCTTCGGCTGAAACAGAGCACAATTAGCATTCTGTAAGAACACCAGCTGAGTGACAGACAGCAGCTAAAAGCCAAGCATGGGGACACAGATGTGCATGGCAACAAAACAAAGCCTTTGTCTCCAGTGACTTCACATACAGACCAGAATCACTACTGGGGGTGAAGAAGTTGTATGTTTTTCACCCCAAGCCAACCAACACTGCTAGCACGATGCGAGGAGAAGCCCACCTCTCCATCCTCGTACATCCATTTGAAGGTGTACTTGAAACTCTTGAATGCACTCAGCTTTATCTATTTTGGGGGATTAACATTTCTGGCTTTCGTTATCCCTCTGACATTCCACATGTCAAACAAACAACAGGGACCCACTGTCATTGGTTCACTGAGCAAAGACCTAACTGACAACCAGGATTTATACATTTTATCTGTACTGAAAAGGTTTCAGTTAGGAGTGCAGATATAGCTCGCATAGTAAACTGAAGACCATAACCTAACATTTAGTTACAAATTAACGCATTGTACTGGTAAGAGCTGACGAACACATACAACACTACAGTTTTTCATTACTGTCAGCCATCACAGTGACAATCTGACAGGGTTGCTGGATTTCTACACTAAAGCCAGTAACAATATTTTGATGTAAGATGTCACTTTCCCACAGCAAGTACCCCAAACAATTTTGCTGCTAGGCTACTCATTCAGTGACTCAATTCCGCTTGCAAAAATCATCACAGAATTATGCTTTAAGCAACAAGAAAGAAATCCTACATCAAAATACATATCTCTTAAGTATCATAACTTATCAACCGCTATACTGAAATATGTAGTATTTTTTAATTTCTTTTGACCACGATAAGATTTTCAAATGGAGCTTTGTTGCGTCAAGAAGTTAGGCCACAAACGACATATTTACACTGTTTAAAAGAAAAACAAAAAGTCTTACCCTCAGCCCAGGCTTTTCTCTCATAGATTTCCTCTACTGCATCTGAAATCTTCTTAATATTCTCTTTGATTTTCCTCTGGCACAAGTTGGAACCCTCTTTATAGGCTAAATGGTCTGGAGTGTAAGACTTCTCCGTAATGGCCTCCACTACGTCCAGTCCATCACGTATTTTTGGATCTATCTTTCTTCTGAAAAAGTCAGCATAGTTTTTGTAGGCAACACTGTTATTTCTGTGTTCCTCTGTGTTTCTGTGCCCAATATAAGCCTCACTGGCCGCAATAATCACATTTCCTTCCACCTGCATCTTTTCTTCTGTTGGGGTAGCAGCTTCGGAAGCGTCCGCCTCCACGCTTTCAGTCTGGCTGAAATAGTTCTCAGAGCTCTGGATAAATCTGACTCCACAGAGGTCACACTGGGTCTGGTCAATATCTGCTTTTTTGAAGATATCTGATAGAAATTCCTCTCCCTTCACTGCTACAGGCTCCGCTTTGCAGCAGGCCTTCCTTCTCCACTTCACGCACGCAGAAACAAGATGGAAGACGCGATACAGCTGCCGTAGAGCACATGCTTTCTGCTCTTGCTTCTGTTGCTTGTTGAGCGCAATCACTTCCAGGGGATCCTTCTGGTCCTCCAAGCACTGATCGCTTTCAAGCTCCTTCTCTATCTCGTCAGCATATTCGGTCTTATCCAAAGAGGTTACAAACCTGTCAAAATTCACATTTTCATACAGGATACCCCGTATGGGTGCATACCCCTGAGTATACACAGGGTCCCACCTCCATCGGCAGTCAAATAAGTACTCCTCATCTCGCTCTATCAGGAGCTCTTGCAGACTCACAGCGACTTCTCTTACACTTGAAGCATCAGCCACTTGTTCCGCTACCTTCAGTAATCTTACCGGCACTTTTGAGGGAGAGTCTTTTCTCAGTGATTTCAGCATCGCTTTTATTTCATGAAAGAGCTGGCTTAGGAGATATTTGCACACAGAATTCTGCACCTGGTCAGCATTCAGTATCATCACTAAGCTCAGCACTACAGTTCGCTCAGCCTCTCCTGAAGTTATACAATCAGGATCCTCAAAAGCATCCAGAAGGACGCTGAAATTCTCATGAACGCCACACAAAATTTTTGCCAGGTAACAGAGATGAAATCTGAACTTCTGTTCAGCTGCGTGTACGTCCTTCGGTCTGTACTCCTGTATAATGGAAAACGTCTCTGTAAATTCTTTGCTATAGCCTTTGCTCCTGAACAAAAAATCCCAATAATGAACGAGAGCAATGTAACTCTTTGGAAGGCACAGAGTCATATTCTTGTTGAGTCGCATCAGGACAGCGCAGCAGATAATATACTGGAATTCCAACAACATCACTGTATTTCCTATGCTTGGAATCAGGTACCTTGTGCATTTCTTGACCAGGACGTTCATAAAACGGAAGAACAGCCTTTTGCAGCTTTCGGGGTTCTTATGAACATAGAATTGCTCAAATGAATTTTCGAGGAGGCGAATGAAGCACAAGTGCGTTCTTCCTGCATTGTCAGTGTTTTTGTCAGGCTGCAACATGCCATGCCTGCCATCTATCCCTTTCATCTTTCCTCCTTGGCTTTTGCTCCTCGGGGAGTTTTTCGCCTTTGCCAAAGCAAGGTTTAGCTCTCTGTTATAATCATCCTCTTCCTTAAAAAGAAGTTTCTCAAATTCTTCAGGATATCCGGAGGATAAGAGAAAAACTTTCATGGCGCTTAGCCACAGGTCACTCGATTCTCTTCTGGCCCTAGCATCTTCATTTTTAAACTTAAATGAGATGTACTCATTCAACATTGCTCGACAGGGCTTGGAAGTAATGTTACTAAATCCCAGTATTTCTTTGCACGCCTTTGGGTTCTCTGACAGTATCCTCAGATGGAAATGATTAGGAAAAAACATTTCTACAAGGGCTTTACACGACATATATTTATCAGAAGTCAAAAGACTATCTAAGCTTTTGCACTGACTCAGTAGCTCTTTAGGGAAAATTCGTGTGGCTTCCAAAAGCAGTCCATTTATTGCTGCTAGATGTGTTTTACACTGAAACACCATCCTTGCTTCATGGCGCATCAAGGGCCTATGGAAGTCCTCACAGGCTGTATCCTCACAGTTCAAGCCAACAATGAACTTCGTACAAATACCGGGGTAACGCTTGCTCAGCAACTCATGGGTGATCGAGCACAACCTGCTCAGCAAGTGCTGCTTCAAAGCTGATTTTACCTCCTCTGTGCTCACTGAGAAATTACCTTTTGTTTTCCTCTCTCTTAGACTTGCCTTGTCTAACAAAAACTTGAGGATGGGTTCAGCTTCGTTTTGAGATACCTGGCAACGACTGTCACCTGTTGGGACGATCCCAAAATAGGCAAAGCATGACTTTACCATATCTTTCTCTATGTTGGTGGTTGCTTTCTTCAAACTTTTAACCAGACCCAGAAGAGCCATTAAGCCACGTGTCGCCTTACAGACGATATCTGGGCTTGGTGCGCTGCAGTGAGACAGCAGAAAGAGAACTTCAACTGCACCAGCAGAATGATTCAAAGAGAGAAACTGACTGTACGCGTCGCTCAGCTTTGCGAAGTCTCCCTTCAGAGCTCCCTGCAAAAACAAAGCCTCAGCAATGCCAGAATTGTGACTAGTTTGTTCACAAAGCTCCAAGGCTTCTCTTAGCATGACCTCTCTGTCCATCGGGTCCAACTCCGAACAATGAGTTGTACCAGCACGAACTGCAGCAAGCAAACAAGATGCACGAAACTCCTTCACTGCTGTGAGGTTGGCTGCTTCCAGAGCGAACCCATGTTGTTTCATTAGCTTTGCAGCTTCTTCTTGTCGACCTTCTCTTTTCAGTAAGTCTGCAGTTTGGTGTAAGCATCCACGAGACTTCAGAAACTCAAGCTGATCCTCTATGTCAAGTTTTGAGAGGACCTGCATCATTTCCTCAATTCTGTTCACACTCAGGTACTTTGCAGCTGCTTCCAAATACAACTGGTTTGCTGTACATGAGAGTTTGGATACCATTTGTCCTCTTGCATTCAGCATCTCTTCATATCTGAAATAAAGCAAGTCAATGTGCTACTATGGATGCTCAACCTTGACACAAAAGCACCGCATTTTTTAAGAATTCCCCCAGCAAGAAACAAATAGCTCCCCCAAGAAGATCTTCCATGAAAAAGGACAACTATTTCAACTACAGTTATTGTTTATCATCTAAAAAAAAAATCATGTAATCCCAAAAGATCTACAAAAGGAATTTAGTTATAAACAACAGAAGGTTGCCTGAAACAAGAACATTAAAACTTCTGGCAAGAACAAGATCACAAGGTTTACAGCATTAATTAATCTTTCTCATGCTGTCAAATTACTTCAATCACATTTTACCAGTGATAATCTTCTGTTTGTTAGAGCAAGCCTCAATGCGGAGTGGTTATTTACACGAACACGCGCCAGAATGGAAACCGTCTTATGAAGAACAGCTGACAGATCAGGGTTTGTTTAGTCTGGAGGAGAGGAGGCTCAGGGGAGACTTACTGTTCTCTACAACTCCCAGAAAGGAAGTTGTGGCAAGGTGGAAATCGGCCTCTTCTCTGAGGTGACTAGCAATAGGATGAGAGGTAACGGCCTCAAGTTTTGCCAAGGGAGGTTCAGGTTGGATATTAGGAAAACACTGTTTTCAGAGTGGTAAGGTTGCCTTTTCCAAGATGCCCCCTTTAAGTCAGCCTGACCTGCCCGGAGAACTCAGTAGACAACAGCCAAAAACGGTTCTTTCTGGTTGCTCGACCATACCAGTAGCTGTTGAACACAAAGGCCTGACAAGCAGGGTATGTCTCGGATGGGTGACGCTGAACAAACTTGGAGACAAGAACGTTCTGCACAAGTCTCTTACAGTGAGTAAATTGTCGTTAGCTTTTCATTACTGTGTTATTTTTCTGTGTGTGATAAATGTGGGAGTGCAGATTTTTGTACTTTTGCTGATGAATTTATACGACTGATTTGGGGAGGCTAGTTTAAAAAAAAATCAGTAGTTGGTAAGGTGACTTTAAAGTTCTGGAACAAACTATCTCTGCATATTAAACCAGCTTTAGTCCTTTAAAAAAAAACAGCTATCATGGCATAAGAATTACCAAAGGTGCATCGCAAAGGATTTCAGAGCAGGTGTGTGTTGTAGGCCTTGCTGGATGTCTGACTGATGTGCATATTCTTGAAAAGTCATCGAGTTAAGGTGAAATATTGTTATATTTACCATAGAAAACTAGTTCAGAGGACTGGTCAAAGAAGAATTTACATGACTAATAATACAGGACTGGGAAAGAATCCTAGGAAAGTCAAACTAGTTGCTGGTCGAGCTGTGAATGCAGTAGAATGCTTTGCACGTTATCATGACCCCAGTGAGAATTCTGACAAAGTTAATGAATTTAACTTCGTATAAAACAAAGTCACCAGCCAAAATTCTCATTAAAACTGAATGGAGAGCCAGCTGTATTATGCTGAGGTTGGAGATGGAAAAGAGAAACATTTTCCAACACTGAAAGATACCTTTCAACTGCCTTCGCTGCTTCTTCATAGAGCTCCTCTTGACAATACATCTTAATTGCCAGATCAAACTCCTCAATTTGTTCGTAACATTCAGATGCTTCTTTGTAGCACTGGTTTTTCTGATAGTACACTGCAGCGTCTTTCATCTGCAATGCAGAAGGCAATACTGAAATCAAAGTGCTCTAAACAGCCCAAACTAGATGAACAGAATAAAATCAGTAATTCTATCACGTAGTTGTCTCACACACAAGCACACTAATAAAATGCAATCAGAGTTTTTTAATGTAATCAAGTCCTTACTAAGTAGCCTTCAATAAAACTGAACAGATTTTTTTTTTTTAATTAAAAAATCATTCAAAATACTTGCATTGGAAAAATGAGAACGTAAAATTAAAGGATTTACAAAGTACTTGCCATTCTCTGCCTGTTATTAAAAAAACACCACACACACTTTTGTTGACTTCACAAAATCAACAGGGCTAAATTAAATTAGAATTAAATTAGTTCTAGCTCAGAATGAGAACCTTAATCTTGCATCCTAAACTTTAAACATTTGGGAACAATCACTTCAAGATATTCTGGTGGAAATGTACTGCAGATCAAAAATACCTTCACAAGCCTAGAAAATTGTTCTCAGTACATTTCTTAACCCATGCAGATTTCAGAGTTCCATTTTGATGCCTGTCATCAGTGAAGCTGCAGTATCACTGCAGTAATATATGAGAGAAAATAACAGCTTAAGTTTAATGAACTCAATCAATAATTAACTTCCAACTGCAAAGCAGAAATGACTGATGTTGACATTTGGGGCAAGCCAAAAAAATAAATCTAGACTATAGAACTGCACTGTCCTCTTCATTTCTCTTAAAGGGATTCTGTGACAAATGCTTCCTTGTGAATGCTCTCCTTTTGAATGGCCTAGCTGTTTTAGTTCAGCTACTACCATGTCACAGAAAGATACCATTACCTTGTGAGTTCTGAAAGAGATCACCTTTAAAAATTCCATAAAGACACACAAGAACCAAATCAGAGGGGAAAAAAAAGCTGTAGGAAAATGAAAGAGGTAAGGGGAGTATAGGGTAAGGATGTAATTAATACCTTTCCTAACTTCTTACACAGCTCTGCACAAAGCCGGAACTCCTTTGACTGAAACAGACATTTTAATGATAGCTTTGGTTCCCCACACTCCAAGTAAGTTTTAGCCAACGTCATATATTCCATCTGTTTTTCCCTGCAGAAAGTAAGAGAAAATTACTCAAATTAAATGAAGTTTAAAATCACAAGATCTGTAACTGAATCCAACCAACACTGATATAACACATTCCTTCTCATACTTAAACTGATGAGGCATTACTTCACCCTTAGCTGGAATTTGGACCATCACTGCTCTGACCAAAAGTCTGTTCCACAATCTCATGAACAGTAAAAAGCATTATTATTTTTTTTTAATTTCTCAAGCCAAATATACTAAAGGCCAGCACAGTTTTGAATTCTCATCTTGAGCTTAACCTGCTCCTTCCCCCTCCCTGATGTTCAGCCCCTGTGTCATTAAACACAATAATCAAATTTGTTCTCAGTCTTTGTTTTGTATGACTAAGCCAGCACAGCCTTCCTTCTTGGTGTCCATATCTTCTTCCCAGAACTAGTGTGAATTCACTATTCTTGAGCCAAGAGAATCAGAACTGCACAAAGAATACAGCACACAGGAATCTTATCGTGCTTTGTCCAAGAGCATTTATTATGTATTTTTAATTTTAAAAAGCCACTTCATGATTATTTATGTTCTGCAGACACACCTTGTTCTACATCAGCTTTCCTTGTGTTATCTTGTATGTTATCCTACCCTAGGGCAATTTATTTTACAAGTAATCCTCATAAAGCTAACTTCTCAAACTCTACCCATGTGACAAGCACTCCAGCTTACAGCCAACTAAAAATTTCTGTCCCCTCAACAACTTCTGTGTGATCACAACATTTTATGACTATGCTTGTCCTCCCTGTTAGTGCTGTTAATATAAGACGGGCCTTTTAAAAAAGGGAATCCTTAATTAAACCCAGTCAGAACATTTCTCCAGACTTTCCTTTTCCTCCCTTCAGTGCTGCCTCCCTCTGCTCTAGTCACATTCTGCTATCACTACTCATTTTCTTCCCTGTCGTGTACACGTCAGGTCTCACACGGTTTTTCAGCTTTTGAACTTCAGAGACCTGCAAACTTTCTCCCCAGTCCAGCCCTGGAGCAATTCTGAACAGCTGACAGCATAAATAAATGATTCATCTCCAAACCTGTCCCCTTTATAAACTGCTCTTTGGTTCAGCTCTAGTTCAAGCTGCTTAAATTTAGACTGGATCGAACACTAATTTTACTTCAACGCTCACTCTTTCTTAGCAGCTTTCCTCCACAGATGTAAAACACTGCCCCTTCTTCTTGGTTAAGTAGCAGGATGAACTGAAATTGAGAACTGCTGACAGTAGCTGTAACAGACACCTCACCTACATGCCTACTCCATGTCTCCAGTCTGGTCTCACAGCTGTGGTGGGCATCCTCCCCAGCACACACTCACAAGGTCTGGCACCCCAGAACGATGCCCACTCGTGTTGTACCTACCTGGGGCTGCTTTTCTTCAAGTGCACTTTGAGAACAGCATCGTGTGCCAGAGCCAGCTTTGACTTCTCAGCTGCTCCTCCTTTTTGGTAACATTTGGCTGCCACCTGGGGTGAGATCACACACAGCATTTACCCACGTGCATCCAACTCGTGGCTCATCACATAAAAGCAACTCTCAATTTTACAGTAGCTGTCATGGAAAACAAAAAGACCCCCCCCAGGTGCATGGGAAAAGGAAAAGGTGAAAGATAGCAGCATATTCACAGGACAAAAAGAAAAGCTCTAAAATCAGTCTACATTTGACTCTATCACAATTAGAATTTTAATTAAAGCATTGTACAAAATTTACATGGAAGCAATAACAGCAAAATTCCCGAGAAGCTGATGGCAAAAAATGACACACGTGATTTTGAACGACGATCCAAAATCATTAATTGGTAAGTCATTAGGCATCTGCCACATTAATTCTACTAATAAAAGCTAAGGAAAACAACTTGTGCAAAGTTAAATCAGAGAGTGTGGGAAGTTTATCCATGTTTTTACCTCACTAGTCCCCTTGTGTGCTAAGTTAAAAGCCATCATCAAGAGTTAACTCTGCACCTAATGAGGCTGGCTTATTTATCACCTTTCTCACATTGTACTCCTTTATTCCAACCATTAATTTCGTGTTTAATTCTGTTTGGGCATTTCACATCGCATGCCACTCTTAGCAACACAGAATTCCCCAGATCCTTTCCTTTCATGTCGCAGGGACAGTCAAAGACCAGGGTTATGAGGAAAACAGGACAGCAGATAACATGGGTATTTCAGATTTCAAGATTAATTTCTTTCAACTGTGGTTTCTGTTTAATTTTATTCGAACAGCTTTCTGTCCCTTTAAAAAACTGCCTTTTTTTTTCCCCTCTCAGAGGGAGAGAAGTACCATCTGTATAGAGGCAGCTCATTATTTTAATTTTTACCTTCTTACAACATGTAAAAACTCCACGTTCTTTAAACACTAAGGAAATGAAACCATAATTTTGCTGCACCTTTTCCAGACTTCTTGGTAGAGCAAATTCCCTTAGTCCTCACATGCTGCTCCTTAATATTCATTTTGCATCCATCCCTAATTACTATTACAGAAGACAAAATAACAGCACTGAGATCATCACCCAAATCAACGTACTTCAAATAAATGCCTACAGGAATTCATGTGGAATGACAGTGCCAACCACGTGGTTCGGACGCACAAGTTCCAGTTATTTCATGTTGTTGCTAACAACTCTAACTCCCAATCACCTTCAGTCTGTGCATATTAAAACCTTTTCCCCCTCTCCGACCTGCACATTTCTGTCTGTAATTCACAGCCAGCAGGCTTCTCTCTGTAGCTGCCTGCAGACATCTACAGAATTAAAAGCCAACAAAGAAAAGCACTGCTACAGAGCCACTGAAGGCCTACAGATACTTCTACAGATGTAAAGAAAACAAGGTTTCAGAACAGGCAAGCATCCTTACTGATGCTTATCACATGCTCCTACCTCCCAGAACTGATGTTTAGCATAGTAGTCTCCCTGTGCAATCCATTCTTCTGGGGATGAAGTTTTAGCAAACATGCTATCATCCAAGTCTAGAACACGATGGGAAATAATGTTATGTTAGAAGAGATGAACAGCAGATATCACTTATTATGTACAAAAGCTGAGCACGAACAACTTTATAATGTTCCAAACTCTTACGTTTTGTGCTCACATCAGTAATGGCGACTGTGAGTTAGAGAAATTTAATCTCTCCCAGTCAGCCCAGGAAATAAAACAGAGAGGGTCTGGTTTTGAAAAGACCAAAAAATAATATGCTTTTCTTTGGACCACACTAACTAAATCCACTGTCTTTATAAAAACCAAATTCTGATGGAATAAATCTCTTTCAGCCAGAGTGGTATTCCATGAACCACGTTCATTACTGTGCAGGAATAAATTATACCTATGAATTAGCTATTATATTATCTATTAACACATAGAAGTGATCATTAGAGCCCATACAATTAAGACCTACTGAAATCAGTGAAGATTTGCAAGGGCAAAATCAGTGCAAACTGTTAAGAGGGACCAAAGAAATTAACATTCTTTGTAACACAGCCTGAAAGCAAGAAAGCACTCAGTAGGCTGTCTTGTTTCACAGCCTTTTAAGGAAGCTTTAATATAACTTTACTTTTATTTTCATCTGTTTTGACAACTTGAACGAATCCTCTTTTGATGAAATACTTGAAAGCTGGTGCTCGTTTATCACTGTTTTCATCAAAGATCCAAAGATTGACCCTGGCTCTTGTAATGGCAGTATACAATTGCTTCAGTTCTCCGTTCAGCATCTGAAGCAGAACAACAACACAAAAAAAGTAATAATACAGCAAATACCAGATCACCTGATTTGTTACTATGTGACAGACTTGGCAGTTTTAATAAGACAAGGACTAGGTACAGTGAACAACCAAGAAAGAACCTCTAACCAAACAAGTCTACATATGAAATACATATTTTTTTAGCTACATAAGCAACTCTTCAACTAACATGTAAGCAACTACTAGTACAACACATCCAGTAGCTGCAGGTGTGACAGTACATCTTGTTTCTAACCTACTTGGTTTTTTCTTCCCTACTTCAATGCTGAAAATATCTGACTCAAGTGAGTCTAAGTAACGTTTCCTCAATTTTGAAGTAATAACAACGATCTGAAACCAGATTAAAGTAATAATAAACACTGGCAAGACGTTTTGCTATTTGTTTTAACCACTGCATGCATATATATATATATGTACGTATAAAAGTCTACTTTTCCTTTCTTAAACTTCATTAAAAAAACTTGCAAAATCATGTTTATGTTACACAAGTAGGAACTACCAAAAAGATAAAATAACCTCAATAAACATGTAACTAAAAGACTGATGTTATTCTTGAAGATATCTCCCTACTCTTAAGATTTAAGAGTCTAGTGTAACCTTGCTACTCCCACTCACCTTGTACATTTCCACATTAAAAGCAGTAGGTCTCTTTTGCATAGCAGCAGCATCCTCTAAAGGCATTTCAATTAACAATTTACTTCCGACTTGCATATCCGAATCAGGAGTGTAAGAAGAAATGATCTTCCATTCTTTGCTAGCCTAAAATGTTAAAATAAAAAGAAGTTACACATATGCAGCAATTACTGCTGCCCAAATATGCAAAAGATAAGGTCATATTTTGTGATCAATCAACAAGCAACTTAATGGGGATCAGACAAAAAAAAAAATCTTAGGGAAAAACCTAAAGACAACCAAGAGAGTGGAACTTCACCTCAACACGTGGGAGATTAGAGAGTAACCTCTGAGATACATATTCTAAATGTCACGTTCATTTTATTCCTTTGTTGGTGTTTAGAGGAAAACTGACCACAAAGCCCTACATTTGTGCCATGAACTTAAAAATACTCTTATGTGACTAAAACAGCTTTGTCTTCAGCAGCCCAGAGCCCTAAACAACCTGGCAAAAATGCAGAACACTTGCAGAACCCAATTTGAAATTCTGGTTATGATATACCACCAATCAAACCATTCCTCAGCCTGTTACAGATTATAAAATGGCAGCCAAATAATGGCATAAATTTGGGTTTTAAAGGTTTAGCAGTTCTTTACTTTTACATCCTTCATTTAAATCAGCATCTCAAAACAGCATTCATTCTAAATCTCACTTTCAAATCCCATATAAACAATATAATGAATACAAAGTGCACACAGCCACGTTTGCTGTCTTCACAACAGTTCAGAGATTCACCTTTTCAAACCAGGAAACCTCAGTATGAACTTTTCTTCCCTGCCTGTTTAACTACTCAAATCAACCCAAATACTCATGACTTGAAGGAAAACTGAATATTTATATGAAAATAGTTCTCGTCACCTGACACAGATTAGTCTAACTAGATTAAAATGCCCAACACTTTAAATTCTGGGTTCTGCTATTAGTTCTTGTCGTTCTAAGCTTGGCCCACATCATTCAAAACATATCAAATTTGAGAAATACAGCCAGTATTACAGTATCCCTGAATCTCAGTAAGCTGCATTCAAGACATCTACCTCAAGTTCCCTCTTTTCACCCTCACCACATACTGCTTACTTCATGAAAAACCACCAGCAAACTGCCCTCTGTTTTATTTTATCAATCTGTGGTTTTCAGTTGCTGTAAGTCGTGTCTGAAACACTGTTCTGAGGGCTCAAGCCCAGGGGGCATCTGCAAGATATTCACACAGAATATTTAATTGCATGGTAACTCAGTCACGGGTGTTTACAAGTTTGCAGCCACCCTCAGTAAAGATATTGGCTACTGCCTGGCCACAGAGGTTCAGTGATGCTTCAGCACCAAGTGAGGCCTCTGTGATCAATAGCTCTCTATGGTGTGCTCCTGAGGTTGCATCCCTCTGAATGACAACCTTCTCAGACACATGGTTTGACTTTCGGTAGTCCTATGTGGAGTCAGGAGTTGGACTTGATGACCCTTATGTGTCCCTTCCACCTCAGGATATTCTATGATTCTGTGACTTCCACTAGGCCTGGAGCTACTGGAGAAAACCTGGACAGCTTCTGAGCTTCCTGGAGAGAAAAATGCAATGAAGAAAAAATGCAGAACTAGGGGAACACAGGCTCACTTCATAAAACTCTGAGTTTATTTTCTACTGTGAAGAAAACACCCATCTTCAGAGGAAAGTGTGAATCCTTCCCCACCTGGAAAGCCAGGGAGATCACATGTAATATGAATACATCAAGAAAAAAGGCAGAATAGAGATAAAAATTAAGTACCTCTGAGTCTGTGAAAAAGTTGTAAAGGAGTACATCATCAAATTCCAAGCCCTTTGCTTCATAAACTGTCAGTACAAGTGCTAAACTGAGTTCCTCAGGTATCTTCTCCTTTGCCGTTTCATTTGCAACTAATACTACCTATAATAAAGCATATTAATAAAAGGAACGCGTTAAGAAGTCACAGACAGAAGACACACAAACACGTGGAGATGATGCAAGAGGTTTCCCAAAACCAAACAGCATTTAACAGAGGCATTCCAGCACACTACGCAAAGCTGCCCATAGAAGACTGTCAAATGTGTGGTAATGAGGGGACAGTCGCAGATCTGCTGTGAGAAAATCTGGAGTTAGAAAAGAATGGGACAAGAATCCTCTGATGCAATAAAGAGCAGAAAGAGCCAGAAACGCGTGAAGAAAAAAAAGAAACAGAAACCAACAAAACAACTGTTTCTAAGTTTTGAAGGCATAATTTATCAGTAAAATACAAGGGGTTAAAAAAAAGCTGTAGGCAGTCCGTATAAAGCAATTATTTAGTAGCACAGCTGGAACAATCTGCAAAAAGCCGTATACCTAAGAAATGCAAACCTGATGTGCTCCAAATTCAATAGGCTGTGTCTTCCTTTTGTTGCCCCTCAGCAGAATTGCGAGGTCACTAAAACTACAGGACTCCAAGACCGTAGGTTTGGGTCCATCGAAGAGACCACAGTCCTTTGGAAGCCGATCAAAAGATTCTGGGAAATAGTACTGAAGCAAATCAACCACTCCAGATGCAAGACGGAGAATACCTACAATAAGCAGGATATAGACTTTAAAGTTCCATCAGACTGTCTCGTACTCTCTTGCAGAAACACTTCTAAAAGCTCTTGTTAAAATGTTGACCTCAAGAAGAAATGTTACACAAACAAACATCATTCAGAGAAGAAGGAAGCTGTAAGGCCCACTTCCTGTTTCTGACTTTGGAGTGGCTGCCATTCTCGGGCCTATCAGGATCAGAAAGTGTGCTGCAAAGACTTAGCAGTGCCCTCCTCACAAAATGAAGGTCAAACACAAAACAGACATGGAAAGTAGAAGTAGCTCAACAATCCAGCAAAATCTAGCAATTTGAGGAAAGGAAGTACATACGAGTTCATATGATGACTTTTTATGAAGTTGCCTTCATTTCAAACAGACAAAACATGCAATAAGCGTGACTGTTCAAAAAACTACGTCAGTAAGATCTGTGTTTTTCCAGTCATCGCATCAAAACACAGAAAAAGCTGATCACCTGATCTCTCTAAAAAAAACCCGACAGCTGATTGAAGGTACTCTGAATTGGCCAACAGCAAACCTCGATTATTAGTGACATCTGAAGAGCTGAAGAGCACAAACAGATCATAGATTTCATACTCTACCTGAATGGGACCTGTAGTTTTGGTACAGCTGATATATTCTTTTCGGTTTTCTAACACGCTGCTTCTTGTCCACGGTGTTTTTGCTTGCATAATGAAAAAGTGACCTCAGATCGCTAAAACGAAAAGCAACTCCTTTCATTATGCTCTGGGCAGTGTCACCGGTTAGAAACATGGAATTAGGGTCATTGATGCATTTCATCAGCAGGGCCAGTTCGGCCTGGGTGAAATCCTGAATCTCATCACCATAAAACTCATGGATGGACCACGGCAGCTCCCCAAGTTTTGAGAGCCTTTGAGATAAGTTATATAGCAAGTCTTCTTCATCGAAGTAGCCTCTCTGAGACCTTATCTGTTGATACAGACAAAAGAGGTGATAGATTTCACTTCTGTCTTCCGTGAAGTTTGGTGATCTCTTCCGGCCTAGTTTTTTGTACTGCTCCTCAGTAAGTTTACCCCCAAAGCAACTGAGCGCCTCAAAAGAGCCTTTCAGAAAAGACTTTATTTCTTTCCAAACAAGTGCAGGATTGTATAAGCTTTTACCCTTTATCATCTTTGGCCAAATTTCATTTGCAAATAAATCGTAAGTCACGAAAGTCCGAGGGTCACTCTCCCTAGAGTACACGTCAGCAGTTCTTTCCTCACCACCATCTTCTGCTTCAGCATTACCTTCTTCATCCTCATCTTGCCAATTTGGTATCACCAACTCTTCCTGGGGGCTCCAACCAACAATGGTTCTCTTAAGGCTCCCATCTTCATTCCTCGGAAAAAATGGGTCGGGCATGGATGCATCCAGTAACAGCAACAACTGCTTGGAGGTGATGAACAGAGGGAAATTTTCATCTTTAACATCTTGTAGCCTGTGAACGTTTGGCTCCAGAGGCTTGAAATGACTGGTTATCTTGGAAGACTTGCTAAGTTCAATGAAATTCTTCTGAACTTCTTGGCACAAGACAGGATTTTTTGTTACAAAGATCTGGTGCAGATGCTCCAGCCTGTTTGGTTCTTCTGAATTACTCATTTGGTCTTCTTCGTGGTCATCACACGAATTTGTTTCTGTATCAGTTGTGCCCGTAGAAACCTCTTCATCTTCGCTGTCCTGGTCTTGCTCCTCACTTGCCTGCTCCTCACTTGAATCATCACTGTCCTGTTTTTCTTCACACTCTTCGTTCTCTAATCCATCTTTTTCAACATCACTGCACTGTCTCTGTCGCCAAGTTTGCCTCTCCAGCAGAGGACCATTTGCCATGGTGGACTTCTCCCAGTATGAATAAAATTTCTTCCACAGCCTATACAAGCAGCAAGTTGTCTTCCCTGTTCCACTTCGCCCAATTAAAATGATTGGTTCCATGGGCTTTGGATTGAGGTCAATTACTGCGTACTCTAATTCCCCAACTCGGAAAGGGTACTCCACAGCAGAATGTACATCATTTATAATGTTGAGTGCCATGTTAGTACTGAAGCTGTGAAATTTCATTATATTGTATTCCATTTCTGCTGCACTGGCTGGAGGGAAATACTCAGTGACAATATGTTCTTTTGATTTTTCTTTCTCCAGGTCTTCAACATAACAACGCGGAACACGCTTACGTGCTGTCACGCTGTAGTACTGATGCCCTTCATTTATGCCTTTGAGCTTTTTCCTTAAGATGCAAGATAGGCCACGATTGTAGGACAGGCATATATTGTCTAAAACACGGTTCAGCTTGCAGTGATCGAGAACAATGGCCCAAATTCTGATTATTTCTGTGTAAACTCTTCCTGATTTTTCTGGAAGACTTTTCGTCTGTTCCGTCTCCATAATCTTTTCTGCACTCTCACTGCAACGAGGAGAAAAGTCAATTGCAAGTTCCCATAGCATTCTTGCACCTTTGCCCAGTTTGGCTTCATAAAGCTGTATATCGGCTTTTAAATGTTTCAGTGGTTTCTGAAGACCCCTAGTCCATTCCCCATTACCAAGCTGCTTAATTGTCATTATAGTTTTGGTTTTCAGATAATGAGGTACATCCTTGCTGCCCAAAGTCTTCAGCGCTTCAGGAGTGCACTCTATTTCCCAAGTCATGCTATCAAACTCCTGCACATATGCCTCAATATCCAGAATCTTCTCTTCCTCTGGGTCTTCCTTCTCTCCGTTAGACACGCCCACAGTAAATTCCTGCACTCCCTTCTTTTTCTCCCTGTCATCTTCTTTTCCTTCAGGATAAACTATGCTTCCACAAAGCTGTAAAGATGCACTTTTTCTCTCTTCCAAATTTGTCTGGCCCGAAGATCGTTTTTGTACCACAGAATTATCCTTCCTCAGGGTGTCACCCCATTTTAACTGCTGAATTAGAGTTGCAATTTCCTGCACTAGGCTTTCCTGCAGAGTTAAGGGGTTGTTCGTCTTCTCCATTTCCTGCTTTGCTAACTGATCATTTTTCGTCTTTACAGAAGACAAGGTTTTTACATCATTACAAGCTGTGTTGCCAGATGGTACTTTCAATAAGGACCCAGAAGAAGAGCGTCCTGCATTCTTTGTCTGTGATACATCAGAAGCTGGAGTAGGCTTGGGTGTTTTAACCAACTGCCCTGCTATATCCTGACGGTACTTCTTCTTCTCCGACACAGCAGTATTCCAGGCAACCAGCAGTGGGTCATTTTTCTTAATTCTGTGCCTCACGTCTCTTCCTAATTTGTTCTTTATATTAAAGTTAACATCAAATTTCGCCAATGAATCCATTATTCTCTTTGCCTGCTTCGAAAATCCTCTCTGAAAAATAACATGCATCACTGTATTTCCATTATCATCTTGTATGTTTGGATTAAGATACGGAAAGTCAGAATGTCTTGAAGCAAAGAGATCAAGCAGATAGTTCAGGATGTTTATCCCAGTGCCATCTGAAAGCAAGAGGAAAAAAAAATCAGTTGCTTACAATGACTGGAAGCCCTTCGATATCTGCTGCCTTTTCTTCAATATCTGCTGTTACTGCCCTGCTTTTGTCTTTGTTTCTTCTTAGATACTTCATATTTATGCCATTCCTATCTAGTACAAATGTTATGGGTTTTCAGAGAGGAGCTTTGCTCTTTAAAACAGCTTGATTAAATAATGACAGTCACAAAAAAAAAAAAAAAATAGAAAGTGATGGAGATGTTACAGCTGCCTCAATCCCATCCATCACTTGACCAGCCATTAACTCTCCTCACAGCCCCGGGCTCTGCAAATTAAAAGCAGAACATATTAGCTTAATGAAGGTTTGCCCATATCCTCTGGCTTACAAAATCTGGGGACTGAGATACGATCAAACATCCTGGTCTGCTGCCTCTGCTATCACATGAAAAAAAACAACTGAGAGAGTTGTAGTGAACTGGACAGGTAAGAAATGAGATCATGAATCACAGTATCACAGAATATCTCAAATCTGAGGAGACTCACAAGAATTAAGAAGTCCTACCCTAGGCTCCACAAAGGACCACTCAAAAATCAAACCGTGTCAGAGAGCGCTGTCCAGACTCTTCTTGAACTCTGGAAAGCCTGGCATCAAGACCACTGTCCTGAGGAGCCCATTCCAGGGCCTGATCACCCTCTGGTGAAGAACCTTTTCCAATATGAACTTTCCCTGACACATCTTGAGTCCTGTTACTGTCACCAGAGAGCACAGATGAACACCTGCCCCTCCACTCCCCCTGTGAGGAAGCTGTAGGCTGCCATCAGGCCTTCCTCAGTCTCTTCTTCTCTGGGCTGAACAAACCAAGGGACTTCAGACACCCCTCATACATCTTCCCCTCTAGATCCTTCACCATCTTCATAGTCATCCTCTGGACACTTTCTAGTAGTTTTAGGTCCTTTAGGTATTTTCAACAGTCGCTAGGAAAATGAGTGACACCTTCCAGCCAGAGATGTTCGAGTCCCCAAGACTTAAGCACACGAGAACCTTACCTCTTTTATCTAAACAGATGTGGACTGCAGCATGCAAAGGAGTATCTCCTTGTGCAACAGAGATATTCCGAGGATCTGCACCTTTGGTCAGCAGCAAATACACCAGTTCAAAATAATTCTTTTTCAGACAGATTTTCAGCGGTACCTCAGATGTGGCTCCAATCCCATCTGGCAGAGCTAGTGACATGAAAATAACAGGGGTTAAATGTGATAAACCAGATATGCAAACCACAGAAAATGCCCACCAGAGAAACATACAAACTGATTGCTGAGCAGGCAAAAAGAGTTTTGGATCAGAATTTCCTCTGATCTCCCAATAATCTAAGCAGCTAGTCATTCTGTTGCAACATGAAGGTAGACAGGCCAGGACATACCTTCTTCAAGTCAGTCACTGAATGAAACAAGAAACCTCCTTGCAAACCCAGACACTCACAGGGCTGCAACAGGCCTGCAAGTCCCTAATTTATAGCCAGCATCAAGTTATAAGATGAAGTAAAAAACAACAGCCTAGGAATACAGCTTATCCAAAACAGGAAAACTGACCACATTCACAGTGACTGAAAGAAGAAAGATACTCATGTCCTTGAATTCACTGAAGTAGCCAATTACTTGTGACATACAAGAGACCGAACCCCAAGACTGAATCATATTTTCTATCAGGATAATACTGTGGCTCAAGACAGGGGAATTAAAGCCCAAGAAAACTATAAGCAAAGGAACAACAAGCATCTTTGGTCTTCTACCTCCTAATCCAACTCTGACGGACAAAGTTCATATGAAAAACATCTTCCATCCTACACAGCTCTAACAGGTTTCCAGGTGCAGCAAACATACTGCACCTCAACAAGCTGCAGCACTCACAGGGAGCCACAAAAAACTGTGCTTTCATATTTCTGAAACCGTGGTGCTCCAAACATGCAAGATAAAATATCGTATCTTTTATAGGAAGCAACACTCTAATTTTTTACCTCCTCTTTCTACCAAACATCTTATGAGGTGGACTCGCTCATCCAGTCTGTCACACTGCTGGATAATGCTGCCAATGTCAACATCTGAAAGACTGCAGGTTTTGAAGAGTCCTCCATCTGATGAGTTTTCCCCATTGGCTTTCCCTGTCAGCAGCAGCAAAACTTCATGCCACATTTGCTTCTTCAACAACAGTTTTACGATGCTGTTAGCACAGGCCTGGGAGATGTTGCAAACCACCCCTTCTGGAATTTCTGCAAGACAAGCAGGACAAAATAACTCAGAAACAGACAGTAAAATCCATCTCAATGTAAACACATTTCAGAACAACGGGCTCATTAAATTCAAAGCACAGAACAGCAAAACTCTACATTTGTATCCTTTTGTCTTTATGCTGACAGACTGATCAGTTTTATTCATCCTACTGAATTTTTGTGTGTATTATGACAGGTTTTCACTGCAAAATGCAGCAGCAAAACGAAGCACTGTCCCAGTAACATAAACTGCATAGACGTGGAAATGAAGGAAGGGTAAAAGAGCAAAAACTGTATGTTAGCACCAAACACTTTTCACAGCAGCGAAGAGGAGAAAGGGGAATTCACTGTACCTTTCACAGAAGAAAGCAGTTTCAGAAATCTCTGAAACACATCTTCCTTCAATACATTTTTATGATGTAGTCCATTTTCAAAACTGCAGAACTTGATAAACTGATTGAGTGCGTCCAGGAAAGAATCAACTGTAGCTCTCCTTCTATCTTCATCTGCAAAACATCGTAGAAATTGAAAATCCAGTCATGTTTTCAGGGCAGGATTGTAATACACTGCATTTCTATCAACAGTCCATAGGCAGGTTTACAGACACCAACAGGTTTAAGAAAGAAAGAACTAGGTGAATCTGCCTGCCAAGAGCCCAAAGATGAAACTGCAATGATATTCAAAGATTTCCAGTACACTCTCATGTAATATACACATGAAACCAGAGAGGTAGTCTATTAATTTTGCTTCTTTTTCCTAAGTTTGATCTGCCTGTGTAAATCTTTTGCTCCATCTATGCCCTGAGATCTGCATAACACAAATAAGTAACAGTTTGCAAAGGGTATGCTCTGAGCTAATACAGTAACACTGCTAACACATATGTTACCTAGGCCAGCTAGTGCCAAGGAAAACATGATCAGGCACCAAATCATCTTAGACCGCACTGAAGAAATGGTGCTGAGAAGAGCAAAACCCGTGTTTGGGGCTTATTAACCTTCTTTTAAACAGTAGTACTACCACTTGGGAAAGGGAAGCTGCACAGCTTCCCTCCTCAGATCCAAACAGCCTCCTACAACTGGTTTCTCTGCTGAAGTATCTGTGCCCCCCGTCATAGTCTACTTCAGAGCTAGAATACAAGTAGCAACCAAGCTACCGTGCTGCAAAGATAGCATCTTCTGCAAAGATCCTTCAGTCCTGTGGATAGACAGTTCCCTATTTCTTCCCCTAACCAGCATCTCTCTGACTGCACTGCAATACGGGCAGCTCAGGCTTATCCCATTTAAGTTAAGTTAAGTTAAGTAAGAGAGGAAATTATGTGAGGGTTAGACAGTATTGACGGTTCGACCCTGAGGCTTTACTGTACAGTTTGGATGCTTTCTTATTCTGATTTATTGATGTCAAAGTAGAATTCCCTGATATTTGGGAAGTTCAAAGAATGGAGAGCTTATCATTTTCAGAATTGATGGGCATTTGTAAAGATTAGGCTGAAAACCAGTTTAGCATTTCAATTCATGAAACTCCATGTCAGATCAACAACTTCCTGTAAGGCAGACCGGTCTTCCTCCAACTGCCCAGAAATGACAGTAATATTTTTTAAAATAAACTGCAGTTTGCTCTCACTTCAAGAGTGTAACTCAATTTTAGGTCCTCCGCTTTGGTTATGGTTATTTGCCAAAACATTAAGGTGAAGGTAAACGATCAAAAGTGATAAAAGCATCAAAAAGATGTGGTTTCTATGGCAGGAGGGGAGCCTTGAAGCAATCTGGAATTACTTACTGCACGATACCATAAGAAAATCAGTTGGACAGCAGACACCTTCAGGCAAGGACAGAATGTTCAACACTGACTCACTTGCACAGAAAGTTACATAAAATCCTCCAACTCCCGCCAATTACAAATAAAGCAATTCTGCATCTAAAGGATATAATTCAGAAACAGAAAAAGCGCAGAACTCTATACAGCACCTTCCAGTTCTCCAGATGAGGAAGCGTGTTTCTCAATGTGACTGCTGACTGCTTTGACAGCATCAAAGTTTTTGTTCTTCTTCAAAATATCTATGATGTTCCTCGACCGTGCGTCCAGAATGGTAGGATCAACCCCAAAATTCAGAAGCATGAGCACATCTTCTGTTTGACCTACAGCATCAGATGAAAAAGCATTAGAGGGGGAACAATTCTCACTGTTCAGGGGTTGTTTTGTTTGCTTGTTTTCAAATTTGGCCCTATTTATAGCATAATTTATATATATGCAAATACATATATAAAAATTTCCAGTGTCTTAAGAACTGTTAGGCATTACCTCTAAAAGAAACTCAAAGTACTGTTAAAAAAACCATTATCAACTCTATCTTTGTTATTGTTCAGAAATGGTCTGAAATTTTCTTCCATTTTTCAGTTTCCCATATGAAAACAAAACAACACACGAGCAGGAAGAAAAAAGAACTGCATTTACTGCGTTTCCGGGAATAGTCACTGGAAGATGCCACAATGTGCAGGAGAGTGCACCCATCTCTGTCTTGCTGGTTAATCCTATCCTTCAAGTCTGGCCTCTGAGACAGCAACCATCTGAAAATATGGTTCTTTCCTGAAACGGTAAAAGAAAACACTTGCTATAAGTAGTAAATAGATGCAGTAGGAATGGATACTGTTTTTCTGTACCTGTATGAAAGCTTTGGTCATAAATGGGGAGCAAGGGAAGTAAAAAAAAGAAATAAGCAAGAGAAATGATGGCATGAGCCAGCTGTGTGACACTACACTCTCACTGACCCTCACTGAGCATGCACCATTTAGCTGACTCATCAATCTTCAGCACAAATGCGTAGGGGAGATTCACAGAATCACACAATGGCTTGGGTTGGAAAGGACCTCAAGGATCATTAAGTTCCAACCCCTCTGCTACAGGCAGGGCTGCCAACTGCTAGAACAAATACTAGATCAGATTGCCCAGGGCCCCATCCAGTCCTGCCTCAAACACCTCCAGGTATGGGGCATTCACACCCTCATCAGCATCACACCATTCCATACAAAACTCCCCCGACATCTAATCTAAATCTCCCCTCCTTTAGTTTGAAACCATTCCCCCTTATCCTATCACTATCTACCCTTGTAAAAGCTTGATTTCCCTCATGTTTATATAAACTCCCTTTAAATACTGGAAGACTGCAATGAGGTCTCCTGTTTTCCAGGCTGAACAAGCCCAGTTTTCAGAAAGTCTTCATTGAAGAGGTCCTCCAGCCCTTGGAATATCTTTGTGGCCCTTCTCTGGATCCTCTCCAAAAGCTCCACAACTTTTCTGCGTTTTATTGATACACGTGAAGTCATGTCTACATGATCTGACCTAATTATGTTTACTTTTACTCTGAAGAAGACAACACTTGGTTCATTTCAGCAGTGGATGCCACTTACTTGCTTTGATACACAATTTGATAACAGCATGAAGGGGATAAACTCCAATGGATTCAACTTTTGCCCCAATGGAAATCAACCACTTGACTAATTCTGCTACATTTTGCATCGTCTCGTCGCATCCATACAACTCAAAAGTCTGACAACAAAGAAAAGAATTGCAACACGTTATTTTACGTTCACCAAAGACACTCTTTTAAAACCACCTTTCCACATTTTTACGACAGGAATAGGTGGAACACAACAGCAATAACCAAGCCATATTCACTGTAAAATGAAACATATACTACGTACATAACAGTTCCAGTACAAGTTCAAAGCAAATACATTTCTCCAGTGAGATGTTCATGAATTCTGAAAGACTTTTCCTGCGCTGAATTTGAAGCCTACTTTGTAATACATATTTATGTATTCCTTCCCTGGAACCAATGGCAACACTCTGCCTTGCAAGACTATTAAATGTTAGTGCATTCCAATTCACACGTTGCTGTAACTAGGTATCGTGCTTTCTAAGCTCAGATGAGATGAAAAAGCTTCTGCGTGCTGTTATCCTAAAGCAAGAAAAGACTGAAGAAATGTCTGAAATTGGAAAACAGGAGTGACTGACTGAGGGAAGGAGCTGATATCTCCTCAGACAGCTCAGGAATCCTATCAATGGAAAGAAGGATAACACCTCATTCTCTCACACAGCCCAGGAAGCATCTGACATTATTAAGAGCAATGATAATGTAACTGTGCACGCAAAGAAAAGCTGCTAAGTATGGATTTTACACACCAAGACTGAAAGCACACAGCCTGAGCAGAAAAAGCCTGAACCAAAAAAGGATGCTCTAGCAGGGACTTAATGAGCACCAAGCACAGCCTATAAGCAACAGGGACATTGACACAGGAACCCTGGGGGTGAGCAGAGGAAGCTCAGAGGGAAACTGAGACAGCATGCCAAGAGGATCTGATCACGAGGGGCTGCTCAAAAACAGAGCTTAGACAATTTCTTCATTAGTGCCAGTCATTTTTTAAAATAGCAGGCTTCGCACAGCCTTCCACAAATAAACTTTCCTAACACCTCATGCCAAATTTTGACTGGCAAGTATTACTATTTGTGCGCAGTTACAAAAATAAACCACAACAAACTATAGGGAATACATGGAGGCAGCAGGGGAAGTTCCAGCTGTCAGAAAGCCACATTTTCCTCTAATTTTTGCAGAAGAGAAGCAGTGCTCATTGTTGTTTCAGGGCCTGGACTCTGACCCACCTCTCTCTGTGCGAAAAGCTGACTGAATGCATGATGATGGAGGGCAGCATGCAGTCCCATTCAACCATCTTGACTGGCATTACCACAGCAAACTCGTCCAATGCTAGCTAACCACAGCGTGCTTGTGTAAACACATCTGCTTTTTAATGGTCCACAAGAAATGCTCTACATCAGCTGTTATTGAAACAGGATGGGCATCCATTGCATAATAACAGATACATACACTGCGTACCGCCTTCAGAAACTTGGCACAATGCTACTGCAGACACCAGCTGCTCCTCCACATGCACAAGGTGGGCACAGATTGACTTCTGCTGCCAGCAGATGCCACCATCTCAGTGAGAGACATTAGAATTGTGGTTACGAAGCCTTCAGGGAACCATTTTAGTGGCCTGTGTCTAAAGCATCATACCAAGAATTTGGGGCAAAGTAAAGTAAAATTCCAACACAGCACCGACCTCTATTTTTCATAATCAGATCCAGTACCATGAAGCAGGCCAGCAAAACATAATACCACCCTATCCCAGGAATGCTGCAAGTTATCCTGATTGGAAAACACATCCAACTTAACAGATGTCAAACGTTTTTCTACACTGAACGTGGTGTCAAGTTCCAGGTCTGACATGAATAGCTTGCTGTACTTGTGAGCAAGGTATCTTTTCATGACCAACGAAAGGAAATGCTAAATTCCACACAAAAACTATACAAATTAAGAATTTCTTTAGTCATCAGATGAAAAGGGCCAAACCAGATGATTTAATATAATATTATTTAACATAACCACATATTATATTTCTTTTTCTCTCATCTTTTTTAATCTTGCCCACATGACGGAATATCTCCCACTGAAGAGAACAGAAAAAAAAAGAAATAGACACAAAACTTAAAAAGTTTGCTACTTTACCTCAAAGAGATTTTTCAGCGGTAACTGGTTAACTCTGAGATCGGTGGGCAATTCTTTCTTCTTGGACAACAACAACAGAAAAGACTAGGAAAAAAAAACAACTGTGATAAGTGCACTTGGAAACTTTGTGCTTCACTAGACTTTGTAGGAGAGCAAAACGAGGGCTAACAACATTGCAGATCTTTTTTTTTTTTTTTATGATTGTAAACACATCACTGAATTTCCCTTTCCATTTATCAACTGAGCGGACTGTGGGAGGCGATGACCAATTAAAATCTCATCAGAAGTAGAAACCACGTGGAAGTGGTCAGGTCCTAAAAGTTATTTCCAGTACACCTTTGGTAGTGCACTAATCTGGCTTTATTGAGCAAGTGTACTTCCACTGAGTGGATCTTTTATCCAAAAGAAAAAGACACTACAAATAAATAACGGCGGCCCTAGATGGAGCCAAAACAGAGATGACAGCAAGAGACAAGTCTGAAAATCAATATCACTGAACCAAGCAACAATAAACAATAGTTGGTTTCTATCTTAGAGATAACACAAACTTACCATAAGAGGTACCAATGACTGTTGGTGCATCAGTATTACACCACACTTGATCTTAGCCAAAAGGGCAAGAAGCAGATTATGTAACATTTGTTTGCTCTTCACAGGGTCAGACTTACCTGCCACTTCCCTTTCTGAGCCAACTTTTCCATCACTGCTTGCCAAATCAGAGCATCAAACCTTGCACTGAAAATATAATCATACGCAGGGTAGAAAGTCGCTGGCAAGACTTGTTCATCTGCAAGAGTAAGTAGTTACGAAAAGTATGTACTATACATAACACTTTTAAAGTTGTGGTCTCCAACTAAACTACTTCACTGCAGAGGGACAGCTTTAATATTAATACTCAAGAGAATGCCAATAGGGAGCAAAAATCTGACTTCTTTAGCATGACAACCCATGGCCAGCAAACTGAAATGGTATCATGGAAAAAAAAATGAGTCCCTGCACTAAAGAAACAACTCTAATCCCAAAAACATTGTGGTGTATTTGTGACTTCTTGGTAAACCAATAGATACTGCTGAGATAACTCCCATCCTTAACATGGGGCTATGCGTTCATGGCACAACACAAAAAACTTTTGCCACACCTGCAGGCTCCATCAGATAATGTTTGCAAACCAGACAAAAAAAAATAAAAAGGAGGGTAAGAAAGACAAGGAGAGAAGTTTAAGAGGGAAGGGAGACAGAGTGCATACGTCGCTTGGCAAACAAGTGAACGATAGCACAAAAAGGCCAAATTCCATCTTTTCATTGCTGACCAATTTCAGTTGAGGGACAGCCCCTCTAACAAGAACTGAGAGCTTAAGTTTAAGCTCAGTATCTTCTCACCAGTTTCAAACCTACCTAGTTAAAAGGATATCAGAGTGGTTTGCAGAAAAGACACTAAAGCCTTAGATGTATGTGTGGAGCTCCAAACCTCCAGCCATGGCTCTCAGTCTGAGTTTCAACCTTTTCTAACTGCTCTACAACTGCTATATTCCGTGTGAAACAACGTACTCTCCTGCACACTGCTTTCAGATCACTGGTATCTGCTGTACACAAACTGTACCAAGTTCAGCTCATTCTTCTAACGTGGCTACTCAACACATTCATGATCCTCAAGCAGATCTGTGTTGCCAAATAAATGCTTTTGGGAAGGACGTCCTACAAAGGTCTCCTGTGTTATCTCTATCACTACTGAAGGGTTCTTGAAATAATTAGGCTTTTATTTTGAGCTTACCATTGACACTGGTGAAGATTCCTGCTATAAAATCAGCAACTTGAGTTTGATCAACAGAAGCGTTTAAAAGAGTCAAACCGCTATGGAACATGGAGATCGCGTTGTAAGTGTTTGATAACATGATCAGCGAGTGGCCAGCTCTGTAATAAGCCTATGACAAAAAAGAAGAGCAAACAAAAAGACCATTGTTGGGGAAATATTCAGAGATCTTAGCTACAAAAAAATCACCGAATCTCAGGGGTTGGAAGGGATCTCTGGAGAAGAACAATTATGAACAGTTATTTTCTTGAAAGCATTAATACCTTTCCTGCTGGGACCAGAAAGAACCAGCAAGCAAAAGAGAGCTGCTTAATTTTATTAGAGGGAATATTACAGTAGAACGCAATACAGGCAAAAAATTGCCAGCCTAAACACGTGAGTACCTTAACATACTCTGGATCCCAGCGTAAGCTCTCAAAGGCTGAAATCATTGCTTCTCTCCATTTACCAAGATTGTACAAGCAAGTTGATCTGTTGCAGTATAACACAGCTATGTCTCCAGAACACCTGAAAAAAAAAATAAATTACCACCATAACTTCTTATTCAGTTAAAAAAAAAAAAAAGTATGGAAGCTACTCCACAGCAACAAGAAAAAAGTGCACGCATCACCCACCTTACAAACTCAGAGGGAAAAACAGAGCTGTAGAAAGTGAATACAATTTGAACATCAGCTATAAAATGTGACACCCCAAATGGTATCTTGGTGATATTCTGTCCCCTTCTGAAGCAGAAGGTCAACCCACTGCAGTCCTGCAGTGCACTTTGGACTCCATGATACCTGTGGGTCCCTCCCAGTTCAGTATATTCCATGCTTCTGTAAGACTTCAGAGATAGTTTGGAAAACATAGAGACATCGAGATGTTCAGAGAAAGTCAGGGAGGGAATGGACACAGGAAAGGTGGAATAAATGTTAGACAGACTGTAGTCAGCAAAATACAACCAAAAAGTGTTTCACTGTATTATCAGTTGATGACATGATTAGAATTACCTACATTTACGTCAGCTGAAAAAATAAACATAGTTCAGAGAACAGAATATACTGAAACGCATGCATCTGGATGGAAGAGTTGCTGGAAAAAGCTCCCCAAAGCTTACAGCACTACACAGGGTAGTGGGGAGCCTGAGAAGTCTGTCTTGTCTGGGCTCAAACAAATATCTTGTGGCACGGTGCTGCACCTTCTATCTTATTCCTGTAATTAAGTGTAATTTACACTCAGGAAAGTTGTTTCAACTACACTGAGTTGAGAGCACCCTCTCGCAAGCAAATCCTGCCAAGGCAATCTACAGCAAGGGGAAAGGGAACGCTCAGGAGAAGAAACCAGTGGGAAGCCCCACTCCCTGCAAAGGGCAGAATCAGGGGCTGCTGGAGTCTTAAGTGCCTTCTCGGTCCTGCTCCCAGCAGGGCTCCACATTGCATTTTACCATCCTTCATCTAATGGCAAGCAGTCAAACTAAATTAATGGCTGGAGTTAAATGAGGTTCATAGCATTGCTAATACATGGCAGTAATGAATATTTGAAGTTAACATAATGCCCGACTATTTAACCATTAACCATCACGTTAGCCATCGGTGTTAACTGAAGACAAGAAGCACTTGGCTTTTGGAAAGAAGCATCCACAGAACTCTTTGTTAGAAGTTAGTTTTGAACAGATTTTAGAAGGGTAGGAAAGTTCAGATACCAAGAACAAAGAAACCTGCATGAGCTGTTTTCAACATAATCAATGATCCATGTAACAACAGAGAACAACATGACCAGTACCTGGCAGAACCACAGCAACATTAATCCACAACATCCCAGCTACAAAGCAGAAGAAATTTAACACAAACCAACATAATTTAGGGAAAACTAATTAGAACTTTAATTACAGTTGTTATTAATGCTTATAGAAAAATATTCTGATCAAAGTTGGTAACTTATCTCCCACACGATACATCCAGGACAGCAATTCCTCCTTAATTATAAAACAGATACACCAAAGAATGTGACACGAGACAGAAGAAAAATCACGTCAGGGTAAGAAATACATCTCTGAGTTAACCATAGAACTGCACAGATTTCCAACTGTCCCGCAGTTTACATCTTGTATTTAAAGAATACTCACAGGCCCCACTGCCTCAACTGAACGAGCATATACAGAGCTTGATCGTACTTCCTGATGGCCAACGTGTAATTTCCATTTTTAAAATCCTGATTCCCATCCTGTTTCATAAACTGTGCATACTCCATGGCATCCATGCTGATTGAGAGAGGAAAAAAAAGGAAAAAAAAAAATGGGGGGGGATTTATGAGTCACTTCATTCCCCAAAATGCACTTTCATTTTAGGTTTTGCATCACAAGTAGGACAAAACAGTACATCTTTTTGTTATGCTGTAGTTGGAATAGTAAAATATAAGCCAGGTATTAGCCTCAGCTTTGCTTTTGATACCTCAACTTTCCAGCTATTTATTAATCACATTTTTCCTCATTTTTTTCCTTCGAGTCTTGAACTTTCTTTTCTAAAATTGAGATTCCAAATTATTTACGTGTATGCACACTCACTAAAAGCAGAAGATGAATCTGAGACAAGAGTCCACACAGTTAAGAAATAAATGAAGCTATACATTTTGATTCATTAAAAATAAAACCCATTCACTTGATTTTTATGATTTTTCCTTCATCCAGCTTGTTCAGCTAGACATTTAATAATCCAACGAACACAAAATTGCTTTGAAACTTGATTACTGCGTGAAACTTGTAGGGTGAATACCCTCAAAGAATAGTACCCACACAAAATAATGAACATGGACAGTATATTTTTGTACAGCTCATTCAGGCAGTATAAAGACAACTGGTGAAGAAGGAAAGGCTCGTCTGAAACTCCACACAAGAGGGATCTCCAACAAGAGATCCTTCCCCAGTGGTGGTCAGCCCTTAAATGGGGTCTGGGAGAGGTGGAGCCAGACTCCACCCCTTCTCGTCACACAGGTGCATTGCCTTCACCTGTGCTCCTGTGGCTGACTCAGTGCTCACCTCAGGTGATCCATCAGAGGTTCAGGCCATGAGTCAACAGTTCCCATACAAAACTGCTGCAATGTAAGTATGTTAATAGTGCATGAAGACCTTCAAACAAATTTAAAATCATTACTGATATATCCAGCACTTGGAGAAATGAAAGGTTGAAACAGCCGTCAACTGAAACCAGTTGAAAAAACATTTCATAATTAAAACTGTAAAAATAAGCCCCTTGCATGAAAATAATCACAATTTAAAGAAGAAGGTAAATAATTATGAGGGAAAAACAGCCACACATACACTGAGAAACAGCACGTCAAATCACAGATGATACAGTCAGGAAGCCTTGAGCAGACTCATTCTTCACAACTGGATTTTACAATTAAAAGCCATTTCCATTACCTGTGAAAGCCTCTATTAATCTCAGAAATCTCAGTATTAACAAATAAGATTAATAACAATATGCAAAAGCTCTTCACAGCAGATCAAACGAGGTATTTTTAAACATGAGCCCACAGACAAAGCACAAAACAATACCAACACCTTCTCCATAGGTTTTTAAGGTGAACCCCAAACTGAAGTACTGTTAACACAGAGGATTAAGAGGCATGCCATGAGTGGCACCGTGCCTCATCTGCATGGAGATGATCCATAGGGTGAAAGGCAGTGAGCCAACAGCAGGAGTGCATGCCTCCGCAAAGGCAACAACAGGGGAACCAGGTGCTATGGCAAAGCTCAGAGCAAAGCTGCTTCATGCTGGCTGCAGAAAGGCCACTCAGAAGTTAGGCCTTATTTATTTAAACAAATAATGCTCCACAATGATGTCTGCAACGCAAACTTCCCAGGAAGAGCTAACAAAATCACTGGATACAGATTAAACGGACTACCGACTGACTAATAAGAGATTCCATCTATGCAAGGCTGGGGAGGTATGATGACAAGGCTGTACTGGAGGAGTAATTATGATAATTATGCTGTGCAAACTAAATCATCACTTCACCGAACCATGTGCATACAGTATAGAGTTTCAGAACACTCCGTATGAGACAGAAAGTCAAGGGTACTCATAGCTTACGTGGGTCTTTTGGACACTGCGTGGTATGAGCATTATTTAAGGGGGAGAAATTAAAGGGGAGAACAAAAAGCAAATGTTGAAAGATAGAATAGAAAAATATGAAATGGAACTTTTTTTTTTTAACCACCAGAAGGTTAAATACACGATTTTCACCAAGAACGATACCAAAACAATTCAACCACAAAGGGTTTCGTTGTGCACTAACAGACACTCACCTGTGGTGAATGAATAATAATAAAGGTTAACCAAAAGAATTTTGAAGGGTTCCTTTCCCCGGAATAAAGCAAAAGCCCTCTAGTTTCAACACAGATTTCAAAAGCTTTTTGAAAGAGGGTGGTGATTCTGTTCATATACGTGCTGATCCCCCTGTCGACAGCCGGATCTCGGGCAATATTTCCTGGCTGGTGAGCTTTGTTACTATCGAGGGACACACTGTTGGCCCCGCTGTCCCAAAACCGAAGCAACCAAGTGACAATAGTCTCATCTGGGTGCCAAATAAACTCCTTTCTTGACTGGATCTCAGTCATTTTCATGGGTCGACGAAACGTGGCAACAGTGACTCCCTCATCATCACTATCTCCTCCATGTCTCACTTTTCTCTGTTGCCTTTCTCAGTGGTGGTGTGGTTGAGGAGGGCCCCTCTCCTGTATCTTCGTCTTCTTTCACCACCTCTTCTTTGTGTTCTAGGCGGGAGGACACACGTTTCCATTTCTGGCCTTCCACAGGGGCAACTGACATTGATACCAGTGCTTCCTGAGGTTGGTCAGGTATGACTGAGAGGTTTTCCTTTTTGGTTTGGGCCTCGGTTTGGACACTCCCTCTCTCCAGAACAGTATATATACCTTGGTAAGCATAAGCCAAGCCCCAAATAAGCTGTTCCTCCTCAGATCTTTTTAAGCCGCACCACCCCTTACTCAGATACAGGCCTAGCTCTTCAGGATCCCGCAAGAGTTCAGGAGTAAAACCCCATGGCACCGGGGGACCCCATGCTTCTAATTTCTTTCCTAAAACTCTCCACTTTCCCTGCCATTCAACGTTCTCTGTTTCTGGGAAAAGCCTCCTCCACATGATGTAAAGTGCTATTATAAGGGATACATTCAGGAGGACTAACATCCCAATCGTTAACACAGTCCCTAAGCTGTAACCTTGAAAATTCATAAGGAACTGAGAGGGGAACCTGGACGCCCATTCAAACATCGTATTGTTTGTTAACATTGTACTGTTTGTTACATTAGCTGGGGTGCCTAGGCACCTGGCAGGCGTCTCCATCACCGTTTTTAGTTTATCATGTAGGCACCAAGCTCCGTGGATCAGACTGGCAAGCTTAATTAAGTTCCAGTATGTTTTGAGCGTTAAAAGGGAGAAAGCGATGAAATACAATCCCTGTAAGAGCAGTTTTAACAGGAACAGAAAAATTTTTTTTCCTCTTTACTAAAACAAGCTAGCAGCACCCAAAAACGTTTACAAATATCCCAGAAGAATTGGCAGTACGCCTGGACTTCAAGGCCATGTTTTTGAGTACAGCTCCTGCAGTACTGATAAGCTTCCTAGCGAAGGTCTTTGAGAGCAGAGAGAGTCACTGTAAAAGTAAGGCAGCTAAGTAAGGCAGCTAACAGCCCCTCCTGCCCCACGCTGGGTGTCAAAAATGTCAGCAGCCTGCAGACTGGTTTGAGCTGGTATCGTGACAATTGAGGAAGGAGACCCATGGGCCCACACCCCGGGGAAGAGGAAGGGGGAAAGGGAAAAAGGGAGAAGGGAGATGGGCCTAGGAACAAAACAGCGGCAATGTTCTGAGGAGGAAAGCTGATTTACTAAATAAGATATCAGAAAGCAAAATAACAGAATATAATACAATATAATTGGAATTGAGGCTAACAGATCAAATAAAATGAGCAAGAGAGAGTGTCTGATAAACTGAAGGCCTTACACTAACGCTGAAGGTGGACGGCTGCAACAAACACCCACTGCTGAGCTCCATCCTGAAGGGAAGAGGGACGGTCCCATGACCACAGACAGTTTTTATCTTTACCTCTGAGTGGAAATACTTAAAAATGCAAAGCATCACACAGTCCTCTGGGGAATGTAGTTCTTCTTCTCTTCTGAGGCAGGTATACCCAGAACTATGGATGATCCATGCAGCCAGAGCTTTAACTCTTCAACTCCCAATATACCAAATGATGTCGTGGTGTGGAATATCAATAATATAACAAAAACCATAAAACCATGACACTAATAAAAGACTCTATCTTGGTGAGACAGGTTCCCTTCCAAACGGAAGGGTTTTTCCATAATCCACGACATTGTTTGGGAAAACTCTCAGGTCCAAGAGACTCGTCGTCAGGGAAATGCTGAGACCTCGTCCTTCAAGCAAAGAAATGGGGGAAAAAAAGAGCTAGACAAGATGACCCATTAACTTCTTTTCATGGCTCCTGAGTCCACCAGAATGACTGTGGCAGCAAAACGAACCACATCCACTTAGACATGAAGAACTACAACATGAGATTATGCAGTTAAGTCAGGAACATTCAGCTCCAACTTTTAGTGCTGTGTCTTGATTTTTGCTGGGACAGGGTTAGTTTTCCTCGCAGCATCTGGTACGATACTGTGATTTGGATGCAAAAGAAAAACAATGTTGAAAGCACATCCATGTTTCAGCTGAGCAGTGCTACACAAGGCCAAGGGCATTCCAGCTCTTCATACTGTCCTGCCAGTGAGGGGCTGGGGAACAAGGAGATGGGAGGAGACAGAACCAGGACATATAACCCAGACTAGCTAAAAGGCATCTTCTGTGCCTCATGTTCAAGCTGGGGGAGCTGGCCATGGGGCTGCTGGTTGGGTACTGATCAGTTGGTGGTGAGCAATTGCGTTGTGCATCACTTCCTTTGTGTACTTATTAGAGTTTTCATTTGTGTGATTGTTTTTTTTGGTTTTATTTTTGTGGTTTTTTTTTTCCCTTTCTTTCTTTTCAGCTTATTAACTGTCCTTATCTCCAACCGCGAGTTCTTGCACTTCTCAATTCCCTCCCCCAATCCCCTGAGGGAGGAGTGAGCCGTGCGGTGTTCAGCTGCCTGCCAGGTTGAACCCAGCATGCTGCCAGCAGGCAAAATGCCCACGTACTCCACACTCACAGTACTCAATGTCCCACTGAACTGCTTCAATCAGACCGTGCTCACAGTCAGGACTGTTTGGGGTTTACGACGCTAAGCAGAATTCCTCTTGCTTCTTGCAGATAAGCTTGAAAACCCAAACGGGCTGCCCACAAAACCCATTTTTCATCCTTGAACAATGCGGTGGTCCTTACACCACCCACCGCTCCCAAGAAGCCATCTTATGCTTTCTGAAAATTTCACGAAGCTGAAAGTGAACCCGAGCATCCCGCTTGCTCCACCTGCACCCAGTTTACACGCTTTGAGAGATAAAACCTAAACCTTTCCTCTCGTGGTATGGCATGTATCTATGCATCTCCTTGGCCTGTTTGTGTCCCCCCCCCAAACTCTGGTGCACCCCCAAATCTATTCACTGGAGGACAAACTGAGGAATAGAGAAAGCCCTGATGCTATGCAAACACTGCTCAGCAACAGCTAAAACACTGGTGTTCTATAAGCATTGTTTTGGTCACAGACCTAAAACACAGCACTGTGCCAGCTGCTACAATTAACTCCATCCCAGCCAGACCTGGTGCAGCAACTGCTTGTTCACAGAGGAAAAGTGGAAGTTTCTACACAGCCAGGCTTTTAGTTACTGTTGGTAGTGGAGGTCAAGCCTCCAAGTCTCAATCCTTCAGCATTATCCTGAGGTAAAACAATGTTTTTATTCTCGAGGCACAATCGCTTTTCATAATGCACATTTCACCAGCATTCAGGGAGTTTGTCTTCCTCACATCAGCTCTCTCCCAGCAAAAGCAGGCTGGCCACAAGAGAATGGTGCCACCAATGACAGATTGCTGTGTCAATGTCATAAGTGGACATATCAAGAGAACACATGAACACATGAGGATGAAGAGCTGAGATTTTGGCACAGCCATTCTGAAGGATCTGTTTGGACTGGAAAAGGCCATACTGGTATTTGTGGATATCGAAACATTTTAATCTGGTTTTCTAGCATTACCTTATACGGGCTATTTCCAACCCTTGCCTTTCTAGATTTGTACCAGATATCCAGCCAAACCCAGCAGGCAGAAAGGAAATTCTTCACTACAAGAGTGGTGAGGTACCAGCACAGGCTGCCCAGAGAAGCTGTGGTGTCCCATCCCTGCAGGCACTCAGGGCCAGGTTGGATGGACAGCCTGGTCTGGCAGGTGGCAGCCCTGCCTATGGCAGGGGGCTGGAACCGAGTGGGCTTTGAAGTACCTTCCAAACCAAACCATTCTGATTTGATGAGCACACCAAACCCGCAGGCTTGCATCTCGTTTAGCACCGTGTCTCACACACAAGTGCTATGCCTGCATCTGTAAAGTCAGCTGTGAGACTTTTCACCTCTATGGCTTTGCTTCCAAGATATTAAGCAGTTGCTGGCGCCTGAGATAGATGAAATATTCCTGATCAATGTCCAGCCTGCACTGAGCTTTCTCCTGGTTCTGGAGCAAACTGCTGACTGCAGGGCACAGACACCGTGAGAAGTCAGACAACCTCACTGACCTGTGGCACACACACCACGCGTACTGGGATACGATTAGCACAGATGTCTCGATGTTCCATGGCTATCTCAAATGCTGTGTACAAAGCAGATAAGCGGAAGATGTGCACAAGGCCTGGGTAAAATGGGGGAGCAAATGGAAGACAAACACGGGCAGACTCACGCTCAACTCCAGGGCCCTGCTCTGGGTAGGACTGGAACCAATAATCTCCTGAGATGTTCCTTCTCCAGATAATGCTGAGCACTGGTTTCTGTTTACACACACTGTTATAAAACAATTATTACTCATAACTAAGCCAGCTGACTGATACATCCTGCTCCTCACACACCAAGCGCACGTCGCCAGCGCTGCTGGAAGCTCAGCTCTCTTCACAAGCACAACCTGCAGCAGTACCACAAAAAAAGGACCAAGCCCAGCCCAAGTACCGGGTCAGTCTGCTGCCTTGCAGCAACCCAAGCAAAAACTAAATATAAGGATGCTACTGAAGTGTCGTCAGTGAATCCCCAAGAAACCTTATTTGTGGCTGACTCACATGCAGGAAAGACCAGGAAGCAATATTCAAGCTCAAAGAGGGTAGATTTAGGTTGGATATAAGGAAAAACAAAATCTTTTACAGTTAGGGTGGCGAGGCACTGGAACAGGTTGCCCAGTGATGTGGTTGATGACCCACCCTGAAGACCCTCAGGACAAGGCTGGATAAGGCCCTGGACAATCTGATCCAGCTATGGTGCCCCCTGTTAATTGCAGGGGAGTTGGGAAAGATGGCCTTCAGAAGTCTCTTCCAACTCTAAGTATTCTATGATTTTAACATGGCAAGGCGACAGGAATCAAAAGCATGCTACTAGAACAAGACAACATTTTCCAATTCCCATCCCAGGATACAAGACAGGCACCCACACACCACGACAGCACTTCCGCACCTGCTCCCTGTAGCATCAGAGCTTTACATCCATTAGCTGCACTACACAGTCCTGGCAGACTGTCTCTCTATAGTCCCAAACTTCCTGGGTCCATCCTTAATCCCATATGTTATCTTCATGTCACTGCGACTGCATCTCATTTTGGGAATGCCCCTGGAAAAAAACAAGGGAAACGAACACCACTGACAGATGAAGAACTGCATCTCGCAGCTTGCGGGCAAGAGCTCTACGTGTCACTGACCAATTTGGCAACAAAGGTCTTCGCACACAGCCACACCCCACCCTCACAGATCTATGGTGGTAACTCCTAGCACTCTTCCTCCTTCCCTTTGCAGCCTGAATTCATGCCAAGCACATGGGGACTACCCTTCTTTGAAGGCTGCTTTGCAATTTGGCAGTGGTGACAGGCTTGGCTTTGCTCCCCAGCAAACCTTGTTTTGCTAAGGGAAAGGAAACAGAATTTTTATTTCCTTTTCAAATGATCCTCACCTCTCTGTAACCTATCAGGAACAAATGACATCTCAGAGAAAAGGTGGTTAATGAGGCTAAGGCAGAGCTGCGTCTTCTGGAAGAACACTGTATGCGTAGATATATTTACAAAGAAGCACTAATTTAACAAACTAAGAAAGGACTTGCTGCTCCCATTTTATATCCTCAAACAGATCCAGTATTCTATCTAGAAGACGGCATTACTGTTTTACAACCACCAACAACAAAAACTCACGGAACAATGCAAACAGTTAACCCACTTCCTATGGTCTGAAACAACAACCCTGAAATCCGCCATCCAGCTCAGCCACACCGGACCTCACTCCATCCAAGAGGGCCGTGTTTACACTGCTGCCCTTGTTTACTCAGCCTGACCACGCTCCTGTCATCAGTGACGACCCAGTGAGAAAGCAATGGTAACAAACGGGCTCTAGATTAGCTCAAGATGGTAAGACATCTGGAACGCAGAATAAAAACTGAAAGCGAACGAAAACAAACCAGGAGGATTCCCCTAACAGCAAGGTCGTGCAGTTTGCAGCTCGCACCTGACATGTTTAATTGCACGTAGGTAAAAGCTCTGGCGAGAAACACTCGTTTTTGCACGTTTTCTTGACAACGCAATTCCGTTCCCACTCGCGCTAAACCCGCGTTATCAACCCGAAGCTAATTTCTCTGTAGATCAGGCATCTCCCTCCTCTCCCTCCTCCAGGAGGGCTGAGGGCAGCCCGGAGGCACACACAGCTGCAGGGCAGGAGGAGCGGGAACGCGGCTGCCTCCCCTCCGGCCGCCCAACGCACCGCCCGGCAGCCTTCCACCCCGCACGGCCGCCCCTCATCCGGGAACCACGGCAGCCCCCCAGCGGGTTCACGCCGAGTTCAGGCGGCCCCGGCGCGGCGCGATGCCCCCTCCATGGGCGCCTCTCCCCCACCCCGAGACGCGTGAGGGGCCGTGCGGGGCACGCAGGGCCGCGCAGGGCCCGTACGACGCGCGCAGGGCCGCGCAGGGCCCGCCCCGACCGCCGCCGGAGCCCCGCGCGGGGCGGGTGACGCCCCGCCGCTGCGGGCGCGGACCGTGGGCACTTACCCGCCTGCCGCCGAGAGCCGAAGCCCTCCGGCCGCACGCCCGCTGCCGCCCCAAAACACAGCGGTGCCGCGGTCCCGCCCCACGCCCCACCCCGCGCCGCGCGTCAGCCTGGGCCGCCCGCGGGAATCGAAACCGGGAGCCCCGCGGCCGCTGGCGGTGTGCCCTGGGGCGGCCCCGGCGTGGTCAAGGAAATCGAGAAACGCGTGATTTATGCTTCGTAGGATCACGAAGGTCGGGAAAAGAAATTCCAGATCGCCACGTCCAAACACCGCGTAATACTGCCAAGCCTGCCGCTAAAGCAAGTCCCTAAGCCCCGCGTCCAGACACCACCTCCAGGGACGGGGGCTCACCACCTCCCTGGGCAGGTGTTCTGTGAGGAAATCGTTCCCAGTATCCAATCTAATCATCCTCTGGCACAGCTTGAGGCTGTTTCCTCACATTCTGTATAGAAAATAGACTGTTACCCACCCCTCTGCAGCCTCCCATCAGGTAGAGAAGGATGAGCCTATCTCGAGCCTCCTCTACTCCAGACTGAGCAGCCCCAGATCCCTCAGCTGCCCCTCACAGGTCTTGTTTTCCACTCCATCAGATCTGTTGTTATAAACACATCCTAGGGTCTCCACCCCTACTAGCAGTGAGGGGCCCAAAACTGGACGCAGTGCTCAAGGTGCGGCCTCACCAAAGATGACTCAGTAACTCCTTGAACAACGATTACACAGGTCTGTGTCACCAAGGGCCACAGTCGGAACACTAATTTCTGACCAAGCATCTGTCAGCTGCCTGTGCAGTGGCTAGGGAACAGGTGCAATGCCAACCCTGGCATGGGCATTGGTCTCCACACGCTCCAGGCTGAATGCTCAAAATAATGGGAAAAGCCACTGTACAACACTACAGCCTATAAGGCTGTTTTGGAGCAGCATGGATACCCGGTGGGAGAACTGCACACTCCCCTGTGTGAACTTGTTTACTAAATAAAGTCTGCAGGTGGGATTTGTCAGTTCTTACGCAGCAGAAGCACTCGTTCTTAAACAGGGTCGGTGGGATAGAAATGCCAGGAGGAAGGACTGGCTGACTGGGACTGCAGCACCTGGCATTCCACCGAACCCTAAGTTCCCTCAGGATGTCGATGATGGGTCGCTTCACTTTGGGAACCCTGCTGGTTCTGCTGCCTTTACCCATAAGTAACAGCCTCATCTGCCTCTGTCTGCTAGCCATTGATTTGTTTGCCAATCTCATCACAGAACAGAAAACGAAACTCGGATTTCTTCAAACGAAACTTGGCAGCTTGCAAATCTTCTTTGTGGGGTGTTTTCCTCCTGTGCAGATGAAGTAACGTCCCAAGGCTGTGTCCCTGCCACGTACACATTGCCAATGAGTGTCTGAGTCTGCAAATTATGGCATTTCCTGATTACAAACAGGTGTGTGAGGAATAGAAACTGGAGAGAGTGGACCTATTCTGGGAGGCAGCTTTGCATATCTACGTGCCCAGAGGGCATGTGGGACGACAGGGATGCTTCGGCACAGGAGCACTGGGTGGAGGTGCTCATAGCATCCAGCAAGGCAGCATATCATGATGCATAAAGACTTTCTACCCAATTCTGTCGCATATGCAGAGTAGAAGCACTGGTACGGGAATGTTTCCAAGGGAAAACATTCCTTTTAGATGGGAAAGTGAGAAGCAGATCACTCCACATATCGCTTCGCACAGCAGAGTATCCTATCTCACACCATCCTTGACACCATTCAGGGATGTGCCTCAGCTGGACTTTAGCCTAGCATAGATATCAGCAATAAAACAATGGCAGAAGGAAATGAAACTCATTTAGTATCACACAAATAGTTATCTTCCTTCTCTGGTGTAAGACTAAAGAGGAACTGACCCAAACAAGGAACAGTGAGGGGACAGGAGGAGGAATAGCTGTGACCAGGGTAAAGAAGTGTGCTCCTTCTGTACCTGTCCTCTCAGTCCATTTGTTGTGGGGGGCAGAGAAGGTGAGCAAGGGGGAATAAGAGCAAAGAATGCAAGACAGAAAAGGGAAGAACTGAGAACGCTGGGGAAAGGCATTCTCTGAGCTCGCTGGCACAGGCTGGCACCAGTGAGGTGCTCAGCAGCTGAAGGAATGTGGAGAAAGGGCAACCACCTGTCTGATGCAACAGAACAAACAAATACACGGGGCTTGTCCTCACAGATGAATCGTACTGTGAGAAGTAACAGATACACGCTTCTGTGCTCTTTTGTTTTGAAGGAAATCCATAAATCTGCCCCAGTTCTACTTTCAGTAGTTCTGAACTAATAATTTTATATCTGCATCCCTGTGCTTCCGTGCCACTGTGTTATAACAAGGTGCAGCCCTACAGATGGTGTGATATGGGAATGCATATTTTGCAGCCAAGATACCCAAGTTTGCATGAAGCCAATCATGAAACAGAGCCTGGGTGACAGAGATGAAGAGGAATGCTCCCAGAAGAGATGCCCAAAGACCGAGAGATGTTTGTGCATTGGGGAACGGCACAGGCTGACTGGAACAGCTACCTCAGCTGTGTTCTAAGAACCAACACTCTCCTGGCCGCAATCCAGAAGAGATTGGCAGGAATGTCTTTGCTTGCTTTTGTAATGAGAACGTGCCAACTTTTGAGCGGCCAGTGTTTGTTTTTTGCTGCCAACAGTGGGCACCGTCGTGACTTTCCCAGATTTCTCCTTCACTTAAGCGGTTCAACCTGTGACACCGATTACCACCTGTGGCCGGAGAAGGACATCTTCTGCCACCTGTCCTCCAGGGTTATCCCACAGAGCCAGCATGACCCCTCCACCCCAGGGGCACAGCTGGCATGGCCACTGCTGCAGAACAGCAAGCATCCAGCCACCAGGACCCCAGCTTCAGCTCCATCCACGCAGGCTGCTTTCTCTGGCTGCTGCTGCTTCTTCAGGCAGCGTGCAGACCTTTGCTGAGGTCTGTGGTTGCTGGCACTATTTCTCCTTCTTACTCCTTTAATCTAATGTCTGAGTACTACGTATTCAAACGTCTCAACAAGTTTTCCAGAGTACTTTTAATTCTCCCATGCTTATAAACCCATTAAATGATAGTGCAGGCAGGCAGCAAGCTCTGAATTACACTCTGAGAGCATTATTAGCTAAAAGCCCCACGAGTCTCTCCAAAATGTGATGCAAATTTTCTGCAACTTCGCTCGTGCCCCGGTCACCGTGCTCCTCTGATCACATGAATCCTCTGAAAAATAGCCACGTCTGCAGCACGCGGGCTCCCTCTGATAGTGCACACAGTTATTTACCGTGGAGTTTTTTGTTTGTGTTTCCATTTGTCATCTGGTCTGCAAAAGTGAAACTCAAAAGTGAAAACTGGGCAGAGTTTCAGAAGCCCATCTGCCCTCTACTAACATAAAAGCCTCTTTTTACTTCTTACGTTTTTCCCCTTCTTCTTCCTTCCCCCTTCCTGCTCTCTCTGCCCTTTGCAACCCACCATGCACAGAGTACATCACCATAGATAAAAGAGCCAGTTGGAGTCCATGGCACTGTCGCTAATCTTAATTTCCATCTCAAAAATTGAAATACCCTGAGAACGGAGGTGATAAAAATTCCCTGGGCCCTTCCTAGTAATTGAATACAGTTATAGAAGTACTTAGTTAGGATTTCTAAATTTTACAGCATGCAGGTCACTGGGGATGAGAGAGCATGATATAACTATTCTTTTGTTTTGATATATATATATATTTAAATTTTATCTTAGAAAGTTCAGCAATGTGATGTTGGCTTCCAGAGGTGATTAGAGAGCTCTTGGACCAAGGCTCAGATATCCATCAAGAGCTAAAGGCAGGAAAGGCATTGGAACCTCAGAGTATAAATCTTGTCCATGCTTGGGAGGCATTTAACTTACAGGGAAAAATCAAACTGGGGCTTTTTTATTCACTAATAATCACAGGCAAAATTAAGTTCAGACATCCCTAATATTTGCTGCAAAAGAAAAGTACAAAGCAATATTTTTCCCTGCAGTCTGGTCCTACACTAAGGGCAACTGTGTATAATATCATATATATTTTTATTCTTCAATTTACTCTCATTAACTCATCATGATTCTATGTAGTCAATGTCATGCTTTTTAAGAGTTAATATAGTAATGTTATGTTTATCTTAAGCTTCTCCTAACCAAGACTGCCAGAACTGATCTTTCAGTTCTAGATCCAGAAGAAAAAAAACAGTGACAGAACAAATACAGCAGTAGTAATATGCTATTATACATAGAATCACAGAATCACAGAATCACAAGGTTGGAATGGACCTACTAGATCACCTAGTCCAACCACCCACCCATTACCTCTGCTACCACAAGCACTAAACCATATCTCATAGCTCCTCATCCAGGCATCTCTTGAGTGCTGCCAGGAACAATGACTCCACCACCTCCCTGGGCAGGCCATTCCAGTGCCTGACCACCCTCTGAGAGAAAAAGATTTTCCTTATGTGCAGTCAAAATCTGCTGTGATACAACTTTTGACCATTTCCTCGGGTCCCATTTCCTGGGAGAAAAGGCCAATCCCCTCCTCATCACAACCTCTCTTCAGGAAGTTGAAGAGTGCAGTGAGGTCTCCTCTGAGCCTCTTCTTCTCCGGACTAAACAATCCCAGCTCCCTCAGTCATTCCTCATAAGACTTGTGCTCCAGACCCCTCACCAGTTTTGTTGCCCTTCTCTGGACACATTCCAGGGCCTCAGTGTCTTTCTTGTAGTGAGGGGCCCAAAACTGAACACAGTACTTGAGGTGTGGCCTCACCAGTGCTGAGTACAGAACTTAGACACTAAGAGCTCACAAAATGCTCTCCAAAGACCGGGTGAGTTTTATATTCTGCAAAATGATCACACAGAAAATAAGTTACAAAATGGAAGGAAGAAACGAGGACTTCTGTTTCATACTTCCTTACTGGACAAAAGGGTTTTTTTTTGTTTGTTTCAAAGGAAAAGATGAGTAGAATATCATACAGAGAAAACAGCATCGTTATCATGAACAACAGCTTGGAAAAATCCAGACACTGTGGAATTACGCCAGTGTTGGCACTGGGAAAAAAATAAAAAGTTTGTGTATATTTAGTCAAAAAATAAATATTTACAGAATTCTAGGAATATGGAAAATACTGCTTCCATATCAGTGTGTGGGTAATTTACATGAGCATTCTGCTTGTGAGAGCTTTTAATGTCAAATAAAACGAAGAGATATAAAGCTGGGAAGCTGCTCTGCAGTAAAGGACCTGAGGGTCCTCGTGGACACCAAGCTGAACGTGAGCCACCTATGTGCCCTCACCATGAAAACGTCTAATTGTACCCTGGGCTGCATGAGAAGGAGTGTTCCCAGCAAGTCAAGAAAGGTGGCCCTTCTCTTTCACTCATTCCACACTGGTGAGAACACATCTGGATGCTGGGGAGCCCCTAATCTGGGCTCCCCAGTACAGGAGAGACGTGGACATACTGGAGAGTCCAACAAAGGATCATAGAGTTGATTTAGGGACATACTGGAGTCTCCCTCTTCGGAGATAGCCAAAGTCCCACTGGACACGGTCCTGGGCAGCCAGCTTCAGGTGTCCTTCCTTGAACAGGAATTGGACTAGGTGTCTCCAGTGGTCCCTTCTCGCCTCAGCCATCCTGTGCAGGAGTGTTCTCATCAGTTTGTGAAGGACAACCACAGAACGGCTTGCTTATGGCACTGCCCTCTCTGACAATCAGGACTTACCTTCAGCCAAGTAAACAGGATTTTTGCTATGACAAGAGGGTGCAGCATTTGCACCAGGTTGACAATACAGGATCTCAGCACCTTCCTGGGTTATGTTGGCCTCAGATAATTTTGCCTTACTTTAGCAGTGAGAGCAACCCTCTAATGGTGAGGTCTGTCCGTATGGGGACCTAGAAGGACACTGCAGGAGGGAGTGTGGTGCCAAAGAAAGAGGGAAGTTGCAGTGGAACTAAATATATTAACTGTATCACTCAGACTTTCCTGCTTTAATCTGGAGTACAAGCAGAAGTATTGCTACTAGGCTAACGTTAATGCCTTGTTGCATGTTGGTTAGTCTGTCTTCAGCTTCTATAGCAGAATGATGTGCTTTTCAGTGAAATGAAACTCTGGATGTTTTAAGGTCCATACAAACAAATGCTCCATACAAGCTTATAAACTGACAAAAAGAACTAATTTGGATTCAGTAAAGTACATCCGACAGGGCATTAGGTCCTGCTCATATTTGCTCTTGGGTCCCATAAAATGGATGTAACAGGACTGCGCACACAGAGTATGATAAGGAGAGATAAATACCTGATATCTTGACTTCAAGATATGACTTCAATCTCATCATGAGATTCCAAAATATGCTTTCCCTCAGAGCTCATAAAAATGCACCGTAAACCAGGGGCAAAATCTTAGCTGGGACAACATTACCGAGCAAACCACCTCTTGCAGTATGTAAATGCTTGAGGCTTTGTATAAAGGCATGTGACACACGTAGTCTTCAGCAACCTAACTGCTGGTAGAATCATATTTTACCCAGACCTGAACAGGAAGATACTGACTCACAGCGTAATTACTGCAGCTTAACAACTGACCTCGTGACAGATGAGCAACAGCAACTGTCTTATTTTCACACATTTGATTTAGCTGGAAATTGAGTATGGTGTTTTCTTCCCTCCCTCCCTTCTTAAATTAACTTCAAACAATTCTCTGCAAGTGTGTTTAGTAGTACATTAACAAGTCATCAGCAGCTGCAGTACTATTGCTTGCCTAGCTTTTCAGTACTGACATATGGTCAGTCATTTTAACAGAAATTCTGCTTTAATATTTTAGCCTGTATCCAAAAGCTGCATGAAATTCCCTGCAAGACCAGTGGATCTGTATTCAGCAGTGCTGAGAGTTAAGAGAACTGTCTGGACGTGCTGGGTGCTTGTCAAGGCAAGCTGAAAAGAAACAGTACTGCAAATCAAGGTTATTCAGTTTGCATTCTTTCAGTTATCTCTTTCTAGCTAACTGGAGACAGCTTTAAGAAGCCGTCATAAATGCTTGGCAGTAAAAACTGTAGGGAGGCTAAAAAATACAGTTTTCCATGAAATAATTTTCCATCAAGGCAAATGATTAGAAGGGCAAATGAGAAGACATTTCCATAGGTTGGAATATCACCTGTGACGAGAGCTGCTTCTTGCACAAATGTGATAAAAGTCTCTGCACAGGAAAAAATGAAAACAAAAAACAAAAAACCTGGAATGCTGCTGAGCTCGTTTCTCTTTTAGAAGAAAAAAACCCAAGGTTTTTTGCCGGAGCAGCCTTCATGCTGGAACGTCCTATTTTGCTTAGCCCGCAGCCTAAAATTCTACTAATTCTAACCTTTAAGTTGATTTAATCGAGTTAGAGCTGCAGCAGATCCACAAGAATCTTTCAGGGTGCTTGTTTTAAACAGAGAAAGTTTCACTGATGGAAAAAAATCAGCCGCTTCCGTATTTCTGCTGTAGTACTGCACTCCTCAGCCCTTCCTCAGACGTAGCAGACCTCGCCTTTTTGTGGCTTTGCATTACACTGCGTAGTCTGGGGATCTTGTTTTGCAGAGAACACAACGCTGTGCCAACCAGGATCTTGCCTTCCCTATTCCATAACCCTGTGTCCAGATTCATTCTTAGATCGTATTTGCTGTTTCTTAACGCTGTGTTTTAATTGCTCAAGCCAGATAAAGCAATGTTGATTCTGAATGGGTCACTAACAAATTGAAAGTAAATTAAAAACTGCTTTCTGGTCTTCGTAATACATTTGAGTTGGATACCGCACATGCCGCTGGGCAAGACTTGATACAACAAAGCGGATTAATCTTATCACAACAAAACAAAAAGCACTTTATATTAAAAACAAAAGAATTTCAAATCTGTATTATTTACTGGTACTAGGACAACCTCTTCTCAGCAGTGAGAAAGATTCCTGCTGTTCAGAGCCAACAAACTGCTTTTTCTTTCTTGTCTTTTTTATTTTCTCACAGAAGCAGACTGAGAGGTGGATGCTCACCTCCCAGACCAGCTGAGCCATGCTCTGCCCAGCTGTGGGGTGCCGGCCTAGTGCTGCCACCAGGGCCACTTCTTCTGTCAGGGGCCACTGAGACTGCATGTACCTGCACCGATCACCTCCACTGCTTCCAGTGCACCCCACCAAGCCCCAGCTCCCTGAGCCAGGCAGGGCCAGGGGGAATGCTGGTGATGCTGTGGATGGGCACCAAGAACTGTTGTTGTCAACTCAACCAAGGCCTCCTTCAGTGCTCTAGGTCTCACAGCTGTGCTCAACTGCAGTCCAGGAATGGGTCCACACTGGACTCTGCCAGTGCCTGAATTTATACAGCAAGGGTCAGTGAAATCACAGTCACCTCTCACTGACACTACAACCCCTTGGTTGGTGACCTCATAGCCCAGTGCTGCATGTATTCGGGCACTGGCTTGGGCCCCCATCACTCTGCATCTGTCAGTGATTTTCCTTTGTAATGATGATATACTTGGGGAAATGCAAACTGCACATCTGCTATCTCCACACTAATCCATCTTCTGTGAACTGTTTACACTTTCTGAAACTTAGAGACGCCCTTTTTTTAACTTTTTTGGTTTGGATGCAATACAAATTGGTGGCAATCTCTACATCAGGGTTGCTTTTTGCAGGCTGTTTGCTCACACTTTCCTCTGCAACTTCATCTACAGGACCTGCTTCAGCAAGGGTTGGACTGGAAGATCTCTGAAGGTCCCTTCTTACCCCCTATGATTCTGTGATCTTGATTTTCTATTGGATTGGGTTTCTTTCTTTGTTTTTCTGTTTTAATTAGCTAATCCTCTGTGTCTCCTAGGGAAAAAGTAACTATACATCTCTAGTGACTATGGTTTAAGTTTCTTATGTTCTGATTTGAAGAAGTAGAGCACAATGTGTTTTGTGATTTGTTTTTAGAAATGGCTGATTTGAAAAAAGTAGAAATTGTTGTATGATGTGATTAATACTTGCTTGCAAAACTGTAATAGCTTTTAGATGTTGCAGATAGTATGGATGTGGTATTACAGACTAGAAAACATGTTGTAATGCTATACTGTTTTGATAAGAGACCCTTGGCAAAAGAAACAGAATAACGAAAGCCTCCACATAAGGCTGAATTGCCTCATTCTGGGATTAGGTTGGGATGAGCCACGCAGGCATCAAGATACTCCCCTCTATCCTCCTTATCTTCTACTCCTCAGTGTATTTCATTAGAAGACAGGTTGCCAAAACTACCCCTATCCAAGTATGAGCAGATGCCCAGAAATAACGGCTGAGTGAGCCAATGCTACCATTTTGTTACCTATAAATTATTTATCGTAGGCATCCTCCTACTGAGCATGCTTTGATGAAGAAAACCATAGGACAAGTGAGGAAGCAGAGGACTGCTGGGCTGCCATGATGCTGAAGGCACGCTAGGCGGTGGAAGAGACCACGGAATACGAGCTGGAGACCTCAGAAATCAGTGCCTGAGACAGACGTCTATGCAATAACTGTCACGCATGTAACAGAGGAGCATGTGGAAATAAAACGCCTTTGAAGCGCTTTGGTGGAAATAGCACCAGCGCCTCAGTGCTGCTAATAAAAGAAAGGCACTGCAAGGAATCAGCCCCAACGCTGCTTATCGGGGCTAACGCTTTTCCAGCCCGAACGGCTCCTTTTATAGAGGACGGCGCTACCAAACTGCCCTACCCGCCACGACAGCCCCCACAGGCGCCTGTCACGATATGTCCCCGCCCTCCCGCGCGCGGACACCCGGCGTTGCCCAATGGCCGCGGGAAAGGCAGACTTCCGAGTGAGTGACAGCCGCATCGTCCAATCGCAGAGCTCCTCAGCGCCGCGTGGGTTGTGCGTGGCGGCGCGGTTGTTTGGCGCGCAGAGCGCCGCCATGGCGCTGGTGGCCGGCGTTATCCGGCGGCTGGATGAGGCCGTGGTGAACCGCATCGCGGCCGGAGAGGTCATCCAGAGACCGGCCAACGCCATCAAGGAGATGATCGAGAACTGGTGAGCTGCCGGCTGCGGGCACTGCAGGCCGCTGTGGCCCTGCTGCCTGGCGGCGGGGATGGGACCCGCTGTTCTCTGACGTGCTTTAATTGGTTCCCGCAGTTTGGATGCGAAGTCTACGAGCATCCAGGTGGTGGTCAAAGAAGGTGGCCTGAAGCTCATCCAGGTCCAGGATAACGGCTGCGGTATCAGAGTGAGTGAAGTTTAAAACACTGACGTTCTTTCTGTACGTATTGCCTCTTAAAACTTCATTCAGTTGGTAAACATTTCTGCTCTTGTGGAAAAACTGGAGGTGCTCCAAGGGCAGGTTGCATGGGGCCCTGTGCATCCCTGGGTGGCAGCCCTGCCCGTAGCTGCGGCTTGGAACTGGGTGGGCTTCAAGTCATTCTATGACTTTATGAAACAGAAGGCAGCTCTTACAATTCATTCGTCTCTCATGCAGAAGGAAGATCTGCACATCGTGTGTGAGAGGTTTACGACCAGCAAACTGCAGAAATTTGAAGACTTGGCTAGTATTTCAACGTATGGTTTTAGGGGTGAGGTAAGCTCTTCATTAGGGGGGAGGTAAGCTCTTCATCAGGGTTTTGAAATTGTTCCCTGTTTATAGTTATCATTTTGTACCACTGTTTATGTAATTCCTCATTCCCAGCGTCTTTACAAATGGTTCTGGCTTCTGAGATTCTGTCTTGTCAAAATATATTTCCATGTCTTTCAAGAATAAATGGATTCCTAGGGAGAGGTATCTATTCTTCTTGTTTTCTGGAGTAAGAAGACGTTTAATTGAGGCAAGGCCTCCTTCTCACATGTTGCTTCAGGACCCTGCAGGTGAAAGACCATGGAAAACTTGACAGGATGGTAAATCCTTGATGACAGATGTTGGGCTAAATCCAGGAATTAGAGACAAAAGGAAGTCCTGGATAAAAGTCAGCTTTGTAGGTACTGAAATCCCTAAGAGCTCTGCTGACCTGCCATTTTCTTGTGGAAGTTTTTATTAGCTACTTGCAAGTAGCATGTAAAAACCTCGTGATGTTCTTTAAAGCATGTGTACTTCTGCAGCTACCAATGATTTCTACAGCAAAGTTGACAAAGATGCTTTTTCTTTCTCTAGGCATTGGCTAGCATCAGTCACGTTGCCCATGTAACAGTAACAACTAAAACAGCGGATGCAAAGTGTGCATACAGGTATGCTGGTTATTATCCACACAGCTCATGCTGTAGGTGATAATGAACGGATTCTCTTTTCAGTGCTGTTATTGGTGGTGGTGGGGATGAATGCTGAAGGAGTACTTTGTTTCCAGAACAGTTATAAACAAGGCCTGGAAACAGAAAACATATGAGAAAACTCAACTCAAATATAAGGAAAAATATTTCTATTAGGGTTATTTTTTACTTTTCTTTAATTTAAAGTATGTGGGGTCTGTGAAATGTCCAAAAAGAAGTGTGCCCTTTGAAATTCCAATCTGTATTACCTGCTGAAGTAAGTGAATGGATCAGAAATTACTTATGTCAAAATCCTTTTATGGACAGAAAGGAAACGCATCTTGTGTGTGAAGTCAGGAATCTCTTAATAGAATAACTCAAGTATAAAGTCTGGTGGAAGAATTATTATTAGTGCAGGTCTAAGTATTAAAGAGACTGAAATACAGTAATCCTACTATTACAGGGAAGTCTGAGTAGTGCAGTTTCAAAACACATATCCTTTCACCTGGTCCTTTTTCTCTGCTGTTATTCTCGCTTTCCTGCTTCTCCTGTGGGTGCAAAGGTTACTGAGGACTGCTTTCCTCTAGCAGAAAGTGGGGAGCTGCAGTCCATCTTCAGCAAACCAAGTTCTCTGCTGGGAGGAGTGTGATGATGATGGGGTTCCTGTCCATGTATTTCTTTTTTTTTCTGCCACCAGTGTTAACTGTCGGACAACTTTTTCTTTCCTGCCTAGAGCTTCTTACAGTGATGGAAAAATTAAAGCCCCCCCAAAACCCTGTGCTGGAAACCAAGGGACACAGATCATGGTAGGTTCGTTGGTTGATCTGTTTTTGCATGTTCTCCTACTGTTCCTAAGTCTTTATATTTATGCTGCCCATCGGTATGTGTTGCATTATGAGGTATGTGACAGCATCACTTAGTAGAGTATTTTTGAAATGTGTTTTTGTGTGTGCATTGATCGCAACAGCTGTATTAATGTTTATATGGATTCCATTACAACAGTCCAATCTGCAGTGGAAGAAATGTAATTTTCACTGGAAAGCAAGTGCTTATGGGGTGGTGGTGTTGGTTTAAAAACAAACAACAAAGAACTGATGTACTGAAATACTTAAACATTGCATTTTGGTAGGTGAAACTTAGCATCCAGTTTTTCCTTACCTGCTCATCCTTCATAATGAGTCCTTCATGCTAGGCTGCGTAGGGATGTGGTCAGGAAAGCCCAGCTCAAACTGAACTTGGCTAGGGATGCCACAAAGAACAAGAAAGGCTTCTACAGGTACCTCAGCCAGAAGTGGAAAGTCCAAGAGGGCATACTCCCCCTGGTGAGTGACACGGAGGAGACAAGAAGGCTGAGGTACTTAACGGCCAAGGCAGCTGCTTACCACACAGCCCTCAGACGTTTGGTTTGGTAGGAGGGGCTCAGGGAAGCAGTGTCCCTCCCACTGTAAGTGAAGATCAGGTTTGGGACCACCTGAGAAACCTGAGCATCCACAGATGTGTGGGTCCTGATGAGATGCGTCCCGGGATTTGGCTGACGTTGCCAGGACAGTCCCTGTGATACTTGAAAAGCAGTGGCAGTGTCCCTGGTGGCTGCAAAAAAGGAAACATCGGAGCCATTTTGAAGAAGGGTAAAAAGGCTGACCCTGGGAACTACCAGCCTGTCAGTCTCACCTCTGTGCCAGGGAAGATCGTGGAACAGATCCTCCTGGAAGCTGTGCTAGGGAACGTGGAAGGCAGGAAGGTGATACGGGAGAACCAGCATGGCTTCACCGAGGCCTGACCAACCTAGTGGCCTTCTGTGATGGTGTCACTGCATCAGTGGATGAAGAAAGAGCCACTGATGTCATTATCTCAACTTGAGTAAAGGCTTTGACACGGTATAAGAGAAAGAGCGAGGAGAAACGGTTTCAAGCTTGAAGAGGGGACATTTAGGTTAGATGTAAGGAAAAAATATTTTACACTGGGGGTACTGAGGCACTGGAACAGGTTCCCCAGTGATGTGGATGATGCCCTGTCCCTGGACACTCTCAGGGTGAGACTGCATACGCCCTGGATAAGTTCCCGTTCACTGTAGGGGAGTTGGACTAGATGGCCTTCAGAGGTCCCTTCCAACTCTGAAGTTTCTATGATTCTATGAAGCAAAATGTTCTCAGAAAATGTTGTGATATCTATTCAAAACTTAGATAGTGAGATAATTCTTTAATGGTTTTTAATTGTGTCCTTTGTCTCTTGTAGGTCGAAGATCTTTTTTACAATGTAAATACAAGGAGGAAAGCTTTAAAAAATCCAAGTGAAGAGTATGCAAAAATACTAGAAGTTGTTGGCAGGTAAACTGAAATAAGCAGCTCCAATTCCTAGTGAAGAGCATGGGTTTTTCAGAGAGATTGGCGTGTGTGTATGGCATTGTCATTTTTGTTGTTGTTGCTTTTTTGTCACGGGTGGTGTCCCCCAGGGTTCATCTTTGTGCTCTTCAGCATCTTTATCAACAACACAGGCAGTTGGGATCGAGTGCACGATCAGCAGGTTTGCTGACGACACCAAGCTGAGCAGTGAAGTTGGCGTAATAGAAGGTGCCATCCAGAGGTACCTGGACACACTTGAGAAACAGATACATGAGAGTCTCATGAGGTTTAGCAAGGCCAAGTGCAAGGCGTTGCACTTGTGTCGAGGCAGTCCCAGACAGGAGTACAGACTGGGTGAAGGACTCACTGAGAGCAGCCCTGCAGGGAATGAGTCCTGATAACGGGCAAAAAGCAGAACAAGAGGGAATGGTTTTATATCAAAAGAGGGGAGGGCTAGATTCGATGTTAGGCACCAGTCTTCTACTCAGAGGACGGTGAGGTGCTGGAACAGGCTGCCCAGAGAAGTTATGGATTCACAATCCCTGAAGGCATTCAAGACTAGAATGCATGGGGGCCCAGGCAGCCTGATATGGTGGCTGGCAGCCCTGCCCATGGTAGGGGGTTGCAACTGTATGATCTTTAAAATGTCCCCTCCAACACAAGCCATTCCATGATCACTTTTTTTTTTTTAATTAGAATTTTATAATCTTTTTGTGTTTGTTTTTCTCACATTGAATTCTTGTGTTGCTACCAGCCCTGGCTATGGTAGTCTAACCTCTGCGTTTTTACTGTTCTCATCTTGTATGGTTCTGCTGGCTTTTTTTTGTTTGTTTTTTCTTTTCTCTCCTCCGTGGCTCAGCAATTGGTTTAGAATTTTAAACCAATGTTATGCATCTGATGTGTACCATAACTTATCCTCGGATAACAGGCAGCTGAACTGTCTAGGTAGGGTAGGAGCCAACCATTTCTCAGACCTTTCCTCGTACAGGTTGAGAGCTGATTCTCTTCTGAGAAAAACTAAATGTCCCCAATATTAAAACCATGCATTGGAACTGTGTAAGGTGGATTAGGTTTGTTGTTATTTTTAGGTAGTTTTTCTACTGTTATTTTAGGTTTCCCTTGAGAAATAAATTAAGCTGATATTTTTTTCCCTCCCACACGGTTACAGGTGAGTTATAAACAGATCACGTTTTCTTAGGGGCTGTTAAGTCTACAGAAGCTTAGTTTGGCTCAGGTTGCATTACTGTCTGTCAGGAAATGACTTTTGGACCTGTTACTAGCTCCTTTTTCAGCATTCACAAAAAGCAGCCCTTCATTCCTTTTTCTTTCATGTCCTGCAGTCTTACGTTGGCTTTTATTTTTTTTCCCAGGTATGCCATCCATAACTCAGGTATCAGTTTTTCAGTGAAAAAGGTACGTACATAAAGTCTTTACAATTTCTCCGTACACGTATCTGGTCAAGTTTTTATACGTGTATTTCTCTCACACACACATAGGTATGAAAGCAACAGTTTAGTTGTACTGTCTCTTTTGCAGAGGGAACAGTATACAGAGCTTTCCATTGTACTGAAACATTGAAGTGTGCTTCGTTGCACTTAAGTGAAAGTCACTTCAGCTAACAGTAGATGAAACAATGTATTTCTCAGGAGTTCAGTGTTCTCTGCGTGGCTGACATTTCATTTGTTCTAGCTTTATTACAGAACTGTAGAATGACTTGGGTTGGAAGGGATCTCAAAAGATGATCCAGTTCCAGTCTCCCTGCTGCGGGCAGGGCTGCCACCCACCAGAGTTTAAAGCCATTCCCCTTTGTGTTATCAGTACAGTCCTTGCTAGAGTCCCTCACCTGCTTTCCTGTAGCCCACCAGTAGGTACTGGAAGGCTGTTCTAAGTTCTCCCCAGCGCCTTCGTTAGGCTAAACAACTCCAGCTCCCTCAGCCTGTCTCATAAGAAAAATGCCCCAGCTTCTGAGCATCCTCTTGGCCTTCTCTGGACCTGCTCCAACAGGTCTATATCCTGCTTGTGTTGGGGCCCATGAGCTGAATGTAGTGCTGCAGGTGGGGTCTCACAAGAGCAGAGCAGAATGGGACAGTTGCCTCTCTTGCCCTGCTGGTTATGCTTCTTTTGAAGGGATCCAGCTGGTTTTCTGGGTTGCAAGTACACGGTGCTTGTTCACTTTGAGTTTCTGAACAACTAATGTCCCCAAGTCCTTTGTAAGGCTGCTGTTAATCCATCTGTGCTTGGGATGGCCATGTTGTACGAGCAGAACATTGCTCATAGGCTCACTGAACTTCATGAGATTCGCGCAGACCCACATCTTGAGCCTGTCAACCCTTCACCTACCATTTCCCTCAGGTCCTTTGGATGCATCTCATCATACCTCGTGGACTTGTGCACCTTCAGGTTCCTTAGATGGCTTCAGACCTGATTTACTACATGAGCAGTTCATAATTCTCCCAGACCCTCCCTTTGCAATCTGTGGTTTGGGCAGCGAGTCCTAACTGATGTAGCTTTCCTACCCCGATCCTTGTCTGCTTGGACAGATTGTCTGCATTCCTCACAGGGGTGCTTCCACCCTCTGTAGGCTTCCTTTTTGTGTTTGAGTTTGTCCAGGAGCTCCTTGTTCATCCGTCTGTCACCAGGCCTCCTGGTGTTTTTGCTTTTTCTCTGTTGGGATGCATAGCTTCTGAGCTTGGAGGATCTCTGAATATTAACCAACTTTCTTGGGCCTCTCTTCCGTCCAGGGCTTTATCCTGTGGTACTCTACCACACAGATCCCCACAGAGGCCCAAGTCTGCCAAAGTGAGCTTTAGTGTACTTTCCTCACTGCCCTAAGGATCTTGAAGTCCACTGTAAATAATAATATAAAATATCCCGTGACGACATATCATTCATTAGAAATGTTGCTGCTCAGTTTAACGTGTTCATGAAGCTTCAGACAGAACCATGAATTGACTGATAGTCCCTTCTGGTCTCCTCAGCAAGGTGACACCGTGTCAGATGTCAGAACTTTATCCAATGCGACGACGGTGGATAACATCAGATCCATCTTTGGAAATGCTGTTAGCAGGTATGTTGATGTCAGGTTTCACTTTGACCCCAAGAGCATCTCCCTCTTTCTTCTCTTTTAAAGAGAACAGTATATTAAAACAAAATACATTAAAACAAAAAGATAAAGAAAACGCAGCTGGCATTTCCTTATTTATGGGGTTCAATAATCTTACGGCTCAGCAAAGACAGTTTGAACTCTCCAACAATTCTGATGTTATCTTCCCCATGACATAACTGCAATATAGAACAGGCTGCTGCTGCTTGTGAGCACTGTTTGAAATTTGCGTTCGTGGAAGAATTCATTCTTTGTGTGTGTGTGTTTCTGTCAAACTGTCAATAGGGAGCTCATAGAAGTGGGCTGTGAAGATGCAAATCTGGCCTTCAGAATGAAAGGCTACATCACGAATGCCAACTACTCTGTGAAGAAATGCATATTTTTACTCTTCATAAACCGTAAGTTAAAAAGAATTAAAAAGCAGTGTGCTGTACAGTCATATGCTGCTTGTGTAATAAGCAGTAGAGCACAACTGTGATGGATGGCAAAAGCCTTCTGAGCGTGAACATCTGTCAGAAGTGTCGAAGAATTAATATTACTCTTAACTGTAGTATGGGGAGCACTGAAAGTAGCAGAGAGCAGCTCACGCTGGGCCTAAAGTAACTGAAGCTTGTGGAATATCAAGGGTGTGATTGCCTTTTGAAGGTGCAAAGCTTGAAGATATTGGTTCAAAGGATTAGTTAGGCTGTCTCATCAATTTCAGTGGCATTGTTTGACAGTGGCATCCTGTTCTATTTCAGATCGGCTGGTAGAGTCGACCGCTTTGCGGAAAGCCATAGAGACAGTGTATGCTGCTTATCTGCCAAAAAGCACGCACCCGTTCCTATACTTAAGGTAAAGTAACAGGAAGAGGTAGCCTGGCAATACTGCAGCACACTTGAAATCTTAGGACAGTGAGCAGAGAACCACTGAGGCTGCAGGAGAAGGCAACAGGGAAAAAGTCAAGGAAAATATTTCAGAGGAATTAAGGAGTTATCCTCCAACGAGGTGTCAGGGCTGGCTGCCCAGCTGAAGTGCCTCAACACCAATGCACGCAGCTTGGGAAAAGCAGGATGATGGAACCGAGATGTACCTGCTGTTACTGAATCCTGGTGGAATGATTCCCACAACTGGAATGTGGCTGTTGATGGCTACAAGCTGTTCAGAAGGGGCAGATGAGGAAGGAGGGGAAGAGGGATTACCCTCTACATCAGGAAGGGAATAGAGTGTGAAGAGCTGTCCCTGAAGAATGGCCACAGGCAAGTCAAAAAGCTGTGGGTGAGAGTTAAGAGTCTGAGGCAACAAAGGGAGCCTCGTGGCTGCTGTCTACTACAGGCTGCCTGACTGAGCACAGCCCGCTGATGAAACCTTCCTCCTCCAGCTACAGGAGGCACCATGATCACAAGCTCTTGTCCTGACTGTAGTGTAACATAAGGTTTTGGGACCATCGTAGTTTCTTTTCACACAGTGATTGGTTAGACAAATTTTATACTGAACCGATCTGTACCTTCCCTGCCATCCATGGGTAACTTCATATTAACATCTTCTGAAATATTTTCCAGCCTGGAAATAGCCCCTAAGAACGTAGATGTGAATGTGCACCCTACAAAACATGAGGTCCACTTCCTTCATGAAGACAGCATTCTAGAGCGTGTGCAACAACACATAGAGAGCAAGCTGCTGGGCTCTAATTCTTCAAGGATGTACTTCACTCAGGTGAGGATACATGGTTCAGGTAACCACGGCTCTGCACAAAGTGCTTTAACAGCAGTGGATGTATTACTTTCCTCCAAAGCACAAGCTGGGCCATGACTGTTTGTCACTAGTGTTATACTGGCAGCTTGAGATCTTTGCTGTTGCAGGGATGAAACTGCTTGAATGTGCCAGTGTTAATACTGTGGCAGTGAACTTACTGGATAAAAGGTGCATGAAAATATCTTCAACAGATACTTAACGTTATTTAATCTTTTTGATTTCACAAGTATATCACCCTCCAAACTTGGTCAGCTTTTATTCTGCCCTTTTCACAAGAAACGTTGAGGAAACTGTTTACACTGTGTGTATTTGATAATGCTGAATTTAACCCAACTGGAAAGAATAGCAGGAAAAATGTCCTGATCTTTTCTTAAATAGAGGACAGTGTAAGGACTGTAACTGTAGTCTTTCCTTAGTCTTTTTCAGTGGGGTTTGGAAGTTCCTTGCTTTCAAGCAGTAAGACGCTGTGAGAAACAGAAGTGATCTTTGTGTTGTCTCTGTGTTGTCTTACGATTCTCTCTCTCCTTTCTCCTGTCATAATGAAGACGTTGCTTCCAGGGGCCGAATGCTCTTCCAGTGAGGTGGTAAAATCAGCAGCAAGCTCTTCTACAGCTACGAAAGGAACCAGTGATAAAGTTTACGCACACCAGATGGTCCGCACCGATTCCCGAGAGCAGAAGTTGGATGCTTTCCTTCAGCCAGTGAACAACCCCCTGAGTACAGGCCCCACCGAAGAGACAGCGGGGGTTAATGAGGGACACCCGGAGAGCACGGCCCGGCCCCAGGATGCTGAAATGGCAGATGTCAGTGAGCTCCTTGAAGTGCCTGATGTAGTTGAAATGGCCGAGGCTCAGCAGGACGCAGCAGTGCCTGCAGGGCTGAGTAAGAGCGGACACCCGTCTCCTGAGAAAGCACTTCCTCGGTAAGTCTCATCTCTCCTGAGGTCGTGCCTGTTTATTTCATGGTGTGGCCCTAAATGTGACGGTATTTCTCATCTCTTTGGGCTTCTGCTTTCTGAAGGATGGTTTTAAGGACAAATCCGATCACATCTGTGAGTTACATAACTTGTGAAAGATGCTGTAACTGGAACGGGATTTGTGTGCATGCTGCAAGGCAGGACGCAGTGTAAATAACAATACTGACTTCAGAGAGATCCTGTCAGTCTGCCTCACTTTGCAGCTTCACCCTTCTGTGGTATGATGGAAGGATGGGAATTACATCACAGAATTTTGCAGATGCTACCCTAGTAAAGATACAAACCCTGTAATGTTTGACAGCTCCCGCAGGGGGGGGCTATTCTGAAAGGCCAGAGTCTTCTGAGAGAATCTGTTTAGTTTTTTCCCTACTGCTACAGAGAAATAAGAGTGGAAAAAATAATGAGAAACAACAAGATGTTATGATGTGTCTTTTACAGTATAACTGGCTTGATGCTTAAGCAACAGACAAATGAGGTAACAAGCTTTAAAGATGCGTAAGTTCTTTATGAGGTGTCCTTCTTCTAAGAAATGATGCTTAGGAAGTAAAATAAAACTATTTCTTTCTGGGAAGCTTTGAGAAAGCTTCCTGCTTTTCCTCTATTAATGTAGAGTATGTGAATGTAGCATCCCATCTGTTTGAGCGTGGTTTGCCAAAGCGATAGGAAACTTGAACATTCTTCCTCTTTGTTTCTGTACTGCAGAAAGAGACCTCGGGAAGACACGGATGTACAAATGGAAGAAGACACCAGAAAGGAAATGACTGCTGCCTGCACTCCTAAAAGAAGAATTATCAATCTGACCAGCGTGCTGACTCTGCAAGAGGAAATCAGCAGCCAGGCACATGAAAGTAAGCAAGTGTTTTGCTTCTCAGGTTCATTTTACCAGATGAATTCCCTCATTAGGAAATGCTGAGTAACCTGGGTCTGGTCACCCTGGGACCTGGAAGACTGAGAGGGGATCTGATTCGCATTCATAAATATCTAAAGGGAGGTGGGAGGCAAATAGATGAGGCCAGGCTCTTCTCAGTGGTGCGTAGCAACAAGACAAGGAGCAGTGGACTAAAACTTGAACGCATAAGAAGTTCCACACAGACGTGTGGAAGAACTTATTTACCTTGAGGGTGATGGAGCACTGGCACAGGCTGCCTGGACAGGTTGTGGAGCCTCTTCCTATGGGGATACTGAATACACACCTGGATGCCTACCTGTGTCATCCATCATAGGGAACCTACTTTAGAAGCAGTAGCATAGCAATGACTGAACAGTAACCAGACTTTAAAGGTCACAGCTGACTCAACTGAATAAATCAGGGCAGTCTTAGCACACGGGATATTATTCTTTCTCTCTTACTGTTTTCTTCCTTTTCTTCCCTTCAATTTCAGGTCTTCAGGAGATGCTGCGTGATCACTCATTTGTCGGCTGTGTCAGCCCTCAGTGGGCTCTGGTGCAGTTTCGGACCAAACTGTATCTTCTCAATACGACAAAACTCAGGTAAAGAAGCCTTTGTCTCCAAGATGACCCATGCTTTTACCCCTTCTTAATTACAGTACCTTGGAGATGCATGACTGTGTTCATACAGCACGTTTTTGTATTTCAATTTAGCCAAGAACTCTTCTACCAGATACTTATTTATGACTTTGCAAACTTCGGAGTCCTAAGACTCTCTGTAAGTATAACTTTACATTATATTCTGTGAGATAATTTACAGTAACCTGGTCCTTTCAAATAATGTATATTCATAGGTTCATTTTTGTCCACTCTGGGACTAGCGGTGTCGTTTCCTTTACAGTAATACAGAGTGGCAAACCTGTGGTAATATTGTAGCTGCAGCTGTAGATTGTGATCCTGGCTGCTAGCTGTACTTCAGACTATTCACCAGGCTTTGCTCATACATCAGTACAAATGATTGTAACGTGCTTTTTGTGTTTATCAGAAATACTGTTGACTGGTAGTGCTTATCCTGTAAATACCACAACACTTTGCAGGACTGCGAGCTTCACAGTTTTATCACAGATCAGTTCACCCTTTTTAGACTGGCTGATCAGCAGATGTACTCTGCAGGCTAGAAACTGAATATTTATCTCAGGTGACATGCGAAGGAAGAATCTGTAGAGTTTTTAAGGGTGTGAAGTAGTGAGCTGACCATTCACAACACTTCTGCTGCTTCTACTTCTAGGAGCCAGCTCCTTTGTATGAGCTTGCAATGCTTGCTTTAGAGGACCCTGAGAGTGGCTGGACAGAAGAAGACGGCCCAAAAGAAGGGCTTGCTGAGTACATAGTTGAGTTTCTGAAAAAGAAGAGTGAAATGCTGAAAGATTATTTCTCTCTTGAGATTGATGAGGTGACTGCTGCTATTATTCTCCACGCTAAATTGTGCAACATTTTGGCAACTGGTAATGGCAATGGTTTGATTGCAGTGCTTATCAGCAAGAGTTAACTCTGGTAAGACTTGGGTAGTTCACCGCTTTCATTAAAAACATAGGATTTGTGCTGCTTTCAAAGGAGGGCTATACAAAGTTTAATTAACTATCAAATAAAATACTTGAGTCTACACTTCAGTAACTAGCTTTCCTATCCAACGAGGGGTGCACCTTAACTTCAGCCCAAGCTGGGCTATCTCTCCCAGAGGTGAAGGCTCTAAACTGAGGCATAAGTTACACACAACCAACTCCTGCAGTGGCGGCCTGAAATCGGCCTTCAAAAACTTGCCACTTGAGCTACTCCTAATGCAAGAAACAGTCTTCAAATAGGTAACACAGTTCTGGTGAATTCACTGCAAGAAAAAACATTTTTTTTACTGAAGCAGTAGCATTGCCTTTGCAGGAAGGAAACCTTACTGGATTACCACTGCTGATAGACAACTACATTCCCCTGCTGGAGGGACTGCCCATGTTTATCCTTCGTTTGGCCACTGAGGTACGTTCTCATAACGCATTTCCAGATGTCTTTTTTAATTTAGGAAACGACGAAGTGAATCAAAGGAATTAATGATAAGCTGCAGAGGAGGGGCTGACAGTTATTAAACGCACTTTTACATACTGCAGACACTCTTGAAATGGTTACTGGTGGAATAGACTTGGCCTCTACATTCGTAACGACTGATTTAATATTTTTTGATGCCAGTGCCTTCATTTTTACTAATTTTTGTTCAGTGCTTTCACTTTACAGCACAAAAAATGGACAAAAGCATTATTCTGTACTGTAGAATACTACACTGTTCTATGCTGTGTTCTATACTGGAATAACTGGAGTTCCCTTACAATTCTGTGCTTCTCTGATTTTTTTCTTTCTTTTTTATTCTTTTTCTTCCCTGTTAGGAATTGTTACCCAGTATCTGGCCACTTCATCTAGTTTTTATTAAATGGCTTCTTTCTTCTAACAGGTAAACTGGGACGAAGAGAAGGAGTGCTTTGAAAGCCTAAGTAGAGAACTGTCTCTGTTCTACTCCATTAGAAAACAGTATATAATAGAGGAAACCAACCTGACACGCTCTCAGGTATCATACTATGTTACTATTTATATAACAAGCATTAATAAGACAGACTCTTTTTTCTTCTCCAAACAACAGACTTTTAATCCCAAATCTACTTCAGTGAAGTGAATGAAGCAGCAGTGCAGCATGTTTTTGAAACAGTGTGGCTCCTCTTTGCTTTCCATCTGCACTGAGAGAACCTTTTAATGCTGGGCACTGCAGCATACTTAATGAATATACTTGGTCTCGGTTTAGAAAGTGTTTTGGTTTTCTTTTTAACCTTTTGAGCTACAATAAGCTTCTATAGGGGTCTGCGTATAAACCTAGAATGTAGTTTGCTTATGTCTAAGCATCTGCTTAATCATTCAGTTAAGCTAAGCTGTTCTGCAAGTGACAACACTCAAACAGATTTTTCAGGGTTTAAAGTTAACGTGGCTATACAGGAATGAACTGGAATACCAGCAGAATTTCAGTCTCAGAGTTGAAGTGCTCTCCCTTTGGTGAAATAACTTCAGTTTGTGTGTCCCTTTTGTTCAATATTGCAGGGTGAGGATTCTGACTCTGGTTCACCACCATGGAAATGGACAGTGGAGCACGTAGTTTACAAAGCCTTTAGGACTCATCTTTTACCTCCTAAACACTTCACCGATGATGGCAACATCTTGCAGCTTGCTTACCTGCCTGACCTGTATAAAGTTTTTGAGAGATGTTGAGCAAGTAATTAATTATATGTATAGATCTGTATGTACATAAAACAACCCCTTTGTTATGGTGTACTTAGATAAAGTCATGGGGGAGGGGGAAGGCAAGATTTAATGACAGCAAATAAATGTCATATTTTTCTTCAACTTACCAGAGAACAAAAAGAATGAGTTACTAAAATAAAAAATAAGATTTAACGTAACACCTGTGTGTGTCAAGACTGCACGAAAAGGGAATGGGCTGAGGCTAACTGATGTGCAAGTGCTGTGACACAGCCTGACCACTGAAGGCAAGATGATCAACTTCCTTTTGTTTTGATGATGCAGGTACTGTGAAACAAGTCTCTGTCAACATCACCAAAACGTGCAGAAATAAGGGGGATTACTTGCCTTGATCAAGAAGACTGAAAGGGGAAACTGCACTTTGGTGCCAGGTAGCAAGTAAGTTTGTACATGTTAAATATAGATTCATAGATTCACCGAGGGTCCCTCGCTGCAGCATTCCTCTTTAACATGTCTTCCTCCAACCTGTACTCTCTTAACTCATTCTCACAAAGCAGTGCACACGTTAATGCTCCGTGTATTCACTTTAGCACTGACCTGCTATTGGAAAAATTCTGTAAACTGCAAGAGTCAGTACTGGTACATGGAGAAACTTAGCAAAATAGTTCCACAGCAACTCATTCCGTGTTCTACCCCTGTGCTTCTGTTTCACTGCAATAGTAATATTACAAAGCAGTGAAAGACACACCCAAGTACACAAGTGAAGAATATAGTGGGGTACTTACTTGCTGTGCAGGTTCTAACTGCGTGCTTGTGATACTCAAAACTAAAGGCTTTGTAAGGAAAGTGACAACACTTACATTGTCCTTCAAGTAGGAATTAAGCATCACTAAACTTGTTTTGAGGAAGTATTGGTTAATACTTCACATCTGTATGTGAAAAACAAACAAGACAAACCATATCTTATACCTATATCCAACAACTGATAAAAGCTTTTTTTCACTGCAGAAATAATACATTTCACAAATGCTCACTTCTTCCACTTTGCTCCTTGAACCTAAATAGTATCTGTATAGAAACAGAAACAGCAGTTCAAATTGTATGGCAGTCAAGATGTATAGTGAGAAAGATTATTGCACTGGAAGGGAATAATTGGGAAAGAGATGGAATGCTCACCCATGTCCCAGGCTTGCAGTGGGAAAAACTCTAAAGGGAGCAGTCTCCAGAAAGAGACCCTTCCCCAGTGGTGGTCAGCCCTCACATGGGGTCTGGGAGAGGTGGAGCCAGACTCCACCCCTTCTGGTCACACGGGTGCATTGCCTTCACCTGTGCTCCTGTGGCTGACTCAGTGCTCACCTCAGGTGATCAAGCAATGGTTCAGGCCGTGAGTCAAGAGGTCCCATACAGCATCCGGCACCAGCAGAGAAAGGGTGACTAAATTATTTCAAAAACTTTCTTGCATCCTTGTGATACCACATACACAACAGTGAAATAAATGGTGTTCTGCTAGCACCAACACTGCATCTCTTCAGGTATTCGACCAGCGTAAGACATTCTGCACAAAATCAACGTAAACCAGAGTCCTTATAACCCTACCAGAAAAAAAAAGTGGTACACACTGACTTTTCATCTGATAAAGCAACGAAGTATCAGAGTGCATTAACCACGTTTTAACGTTTTTATTTTAGAAAGTGAACATACCCATTAAAAAAGAAAATGCATGGAGTTAAAAAAAAAACAACAAACAAACAACAAACGTAAAACTAATGGGAAAGTTGCAAAAACATAAAATAATTTTACCTACTGAGTCCCAACCATTAAATATACTTCCACCACGGAGAAGTTTTACTTCATTATATTACCAGACTCTTGATTAGGTACACAAAGACAACACTTTCCAGTAATTACCTAGTCATTAGAAGATCAACTTCAGGAATCACTGAATAATACACCATGGACTATTTTCATGCCACCCAAGGGGCAACCTAATATACATATGTCACAAGATACATCTTTGTGAGGTATTACAGTACATGGGAACCATTCCCTTTGCTTTCTAAGGAATAAATTCTCCAGTCAGCAGCTCCACCAGCAACTCAATCACAGACTGTTGCCAGAGTTTCCAAATCCCCGCCAACTTCCCTCGGAGATTTTCTTTCTGTAACAGATTACACAAGTTAAAATGAAGACAAGTCAAAATGACAAACACAGAAAACAGGAAAGCTCAGAAGAAAGTCACCCACTATTTCAGATAGGCAACAGACAGTCTCGAGTCAGAAGCTGCAGGAACATTTAATACCTTCTTTAAGCTTAAACTTTGCCATTTGTGGTAAAATGAAAGCATGTGGTGAGATAACTCTGAAAGTAATTAAGTGATTTCTAAAATATGAACGTAATATCCCATATTTAAGCAAAGTACACTACAAAAATCTTAAAACACAGCTTGTATAATGCAATCCACTCGTGGTACTAAACAGACTGTGAAGAGTAAGTACTGAAGCAGTTTTGTCCATGCTATCTTTCAGATTCATTTATATATCCTAGACCTATACTGGAAGAAAAATCTTCTCCTAATACTTCTGCATCCCCACCTCTAGAAATATTTCCCTCCTTTGATTTTACACTTTTGGCCCATCACTTTCTTTCCAAGAAGCCAGAGAAGAAACAGCAGAGGAGCTTCATCCCAAGTTTGCAGGCTTTTACACTGAACACTGGAACAGGTGCCTGAGACTCCTGTGCTAGGGTTAACCACAACTCAAAGGCAGAGGAGCCTGGCTCTCATGAATATGACAGGATTTTAAGAGTATTAACTCTTTAACTCTTACTGCACTACATGTTGTTATGATGTGGAATACCAATGCCAAAAATCATAAAACCATGACATTGAGCTTTGTTGAGACTGCAAAATGAACTCCTAGGAATCAGCCCAACTATTCAAATAATTTGAGAAGGAGCTAAGAAGAAATTAAGTATTTAAGATTATTCTAGTCATATGCAGAGGAACTTACCTGCTTTTCCATATTTGCTATACAACTGGTTTTTCACTGTCTTGTTTTTCTTCAGAGTCTTCATCAGATCCTGAACAAGAAGAGAGGAACGTTACTAATTCAGTTGAGAAGTACTGGTAACAGCTCATCATGCCAAGGAATAAGTGTTGGCTCCACTTTTACTTCCTTTTATACAATATTCTGATGTCAGTAGACTACTTCCACGCATAATCCTCAAGATAGACTTAACAGCTTTAACTAAAATACATTTTCAGTTTCAATCATTAGTCATTATTCTTAAGCCACGCTGTTCCCAGAGGTCACGCTACTGCACAGAATTCTAACCATTTCCACGTGAATAAGATTGCAAATTTACGTGGAATCAGGGAAATGCTTCTTGACTGTATGTGATATAGCACAGCATTGTACACAACATTGTTTTCATACTTTGTCATCCCTAGATGGAGCTCAAAGTCATTTATTATGCTAATACACTCAGCAACGACAATTGAACTGCTAACACCTCCATTTCTGTAATGCAAGATGGGGAAAGGCCTCTGCAACTGCATGTGGATATTAGTATTATACTGCATAGTAAAGCACAGCTTTACAAAAGAGATTTCTATTTTAGGGCAAGAAGACCAATATGATCTTGGGGTTCACAGTAGTTCAGCCCACTTAACACAAAGAAAGTACTAATTTCCTTGAAATGCCTGCAAACATTCTTTAGTCTTGCAGCATTTCCATTTATTGTTGGCTTACTCACCTCACAGCTCAACTGGAACAAAGTGCACAGTACACAGACTCAAGGTATAATTAATGCTTGCCCTCAGTTTAACACACTCAGCATTTCACACAGAGGAAGCACTCTGTTACGAGAAAGGAGCCTATGCCAGTAAGAAAAATCTTCACAAATTCCAACATAATTACCTGCTACAGATTCAGGAGGAGAATAGAACTGCCCATCAGAGAGGACTCCTGGGTGAAGGAGAGCTGCTCGTTCGGAAGCATCCTGCGCTATCAAAAACCCTAAGAGGATAAAAAAAAAAACTCCAGATGTCATCTCATAACAACTTAGATACCAAGATCGAGCACCTTAAAGACTGAGGTATTAGCATTCCTAAAAAACAAGCTGATTTAGTGTCCTTTTTCTGTAACTTTAGGCAGCTAAGGAAACACAATCCAGCAAAAGAGAGGTGCTGTACACAAGCTAAGGAATTCTTCCACTCTGTATAAAAGGCACAGTACGTGAGCTTACCAGTATTCACCATCTAACTAAAACTATTAAAGGTATTTTTAATGTTCACTGAACTGCCACACATGATAATAAAAATAAAGCTGCTTATTCACAGCTTGCATTCACTTAATTGTCTCAGTACTCCTCGTAACTCCTACTCCTTATGACTCAATCACTAAAATTAGGAAAATACAATAGATACGGGGTTATTCTGGTGTATATACGTACAGGACAAAGCATAAGGGGTTGTGAAAGAAGAGAATTCATCTCATTCTTACTGCCATCAACACATCTTCCCATAATTAACAGGGCAAAGACAGCATTTTAGGCTGACATAAGGCTACTGAACTTGTCACCTCCACTCTCAGACACACTAAAACTGATGGGGTTCTTTCAAGTTCAGCTTGATGCTTAACTGAATGAAGTGAATTACCTGGGGTAAAGTGAATTACCTGAGGGAAAAAAAAATCCTTCTTTCCAACACAAGCACAGCAGTTTATCTCACTGACCAGTTTAGGCCTCCAGAGGTGACATTTTTTATGAGTGCTGCTCTGAAAGTAATACCTCCTCCTTTATTATGTTAGTCCGTGTTATCAGAAGCAGATGGTGATACTGCAGTAGAGGCTGACTCTTCCCACCAACATTCCATTCCATTTCGCTGCCATGATAGATGGCAGCAGAGAGGTGGGCTGACCAAATGGCATCTGACATGGAAGTGTATACGAAGCAAAGATGTGTCACTGAATTCTTCCATGCAGAAAAGAAACAGCACTCACTGACATTCATTAACACTTTTTGAACACTTACGGAGACTAAATAGTGGATGTGAGCACAGTGAGGCAGTGGGTGCTGTGTTCAAGCAGTAGTAACAACACTGTGGAAGTCAAGCCATGCTCCAGACAGCCACGCACAGCTGCCTCACCATGAAACAAAGAATATCTCGATCAGTTGATAGGTTTGAATTGGCAGATTAAGAACAAGGGACTGTGTACAAAGCTGAATATTGACTTCAGTGCACTGGAAATGATGGTGGCAATGCTGAAATATCAGAAAGCTTAAGGCAGGTGCATGCCACAGGTGATCACAGAGGGCAGAAAGAATACTCTATGCAACTTTGTCAGGATATACCAAACCAATATGAAACTGAAGGCGACAATTTCCTCTACATCATTACCAGCAACAAGATGTGGTGTCACCATTATGAGCCAAAGTCCACAGAGTGGTGATGTGAGATTAAAGGTTCAAGATGCAGCCCTCAGTGGGTAACGTGATACACACTGTCTTTTGGGATAGGAAAGGGGTGATCCCTCCGGATTTCCTGGAACCTAGACAAACCATCAGCTTTGACTGCTACGTCATGACTCTGACTCAGCTGAAGGCTTGAACTTCTGGAGTCAGGCCTGAGAAGAACACAACTTCTCTCTTGCAAGATGAGAACACCTGTCTCCATGACAATTTGAAGGTCACTGAGCACACTGCCAATCTTGGCTGCGCCATCCTACCATATCTACTGAATAATCCAGATTTGGCACCTTCTGACTTCCATCTGTTCAATCCAATGAAAGACAGACTGCACAGGCAACATTTTCCTAGCAATGGTACTGTCAGAGCAGCTGTGAAATAGTGGTTCTCCTCCACTGGTGCAGATCTTTACAGGCATGGCATGCAAGCTCTTGTTCACTGCCAACAAAAATGCATAGCTAATAGCAGTGACTATGTTGAAAAGCAATGTTCTGCAGCTGAGAGCTTCCTCTATTAGAGGGTGTCATTCTGCTCTTTGTAACTGTTCTAGTTTCCATGGAAATAAATAGGAGGCATAACTTTCAGACCTACCTACGTGCTTACGTTTCTATTCTGTCCAAAAGAGGAAAGATAACATCAGAAATAACAGAAGATATTCTGGTGGGTTTTAGCTTTACATTCTCCCCAAAGGAAACTTTTAGAAGTGGTAATCCTCTTCAATGGAAAAAAAAAAAAAAAAAGTGAAGCAAAGGGATCAGTGTAGAAAAATTGCATCAGGACACTAAGGAATGATGGCATCCATGCCCATGTAACCATTTCAGTTTACCCAACAGGCAGACATGCCCTTCCAGTAGTGTTTCAGACTATTTCAGGTGGTGATACACAAATAAAAGATTAGCTATACAATTATTCTCCTGCTGCTGAAACTCACAAACCATCTGTAACAGAAAACTGTGCTTTCTTCTCCTTGCCACCCAAGAAAGGCTCTTTTTCAATTAAATCAGAAGGTTTTCTCCATTTAGTTGAATACATTCAGTGACAGATGACCTGCTGCCTTATTGCCAATTCATACTTGCCCTGGTCTCATTCTATGCATGAAGCAGGTTCTACAGAATAAATATCTTTGCTTTTCCTTTTCCACCTCAAAAAAGTCAGCGAGTTAGTTAGTTATTGCATCTACTCTTCCTAGGAGGAAAGCCAGAAAGTTATTCTGTGCATTACTTAGGAAATAACGTTACACACTCAAGTCAGTTAAATTTCCATGTCTTATGCGTGCTAAATTAGATTTGCTCTTAAATGCCTCACAAATACTTGTCTGGCCCATGAGACTTTTAACTCTGCCTGCCTAAATAAAGATCCCAATTCACTGAACTTCTAGAAAAAATTATGCCACATTATTATTTTTTTTTTTTATACAGATCAATTTCTTTGAGAAGCTGAAGGATGCATTCTTCTGCCAGATAATATGGGACCAAACGTTGGCAACTTAAGTGACGGAGGGGAACTTACTGTTTTCTTCTTCGGCTTCTTGTGGTAACACTTTGAAGTCCAAGAACCAAGTTTCAATCCAGGCAAGTATGAAGGATATGATGGGCAGCACATAGCCAAAAGCACCCTGTGAGAACAGCTAGAAGGAAAAATATACACATTATAAAAATTCGGCTGAAGAACCTCGCTTCAAAAGCAAACAAACAAACAACCCTGACAAAGTAAAGCAAGGATATGATTAGAATATATATACCTGTGAAATAATTACTTTTGCTAGTAAAAAGGCACTGGTCACTGCTGTCGTAAACTGAAAGAAAGAAAAAGAATAGTTAAGACTAATAACTGGATTTGCTTTCTCATTTCTGCCATTATCTGACAGCTTCGATTTGAAATGTTTATCAACAGAAACATCACAGATTAATAAATCTCATCAAGCGTTAAATAATAAACTAAAAATGTTATTAAAATAACCTTGTTATTTGAGCATTTTCAAAACAGACAGTTCCAAATGTTGATTTCAGTAGATAGGCAGATTAGAGGCTACACAGATGATGCACTGTATAAAATGTGATCTTGCTCTACAACAAAGATGCAATTTAATGATTAATTAAATTCACTAACTCTCTTAGGAAAAAGAAATCAGATAGTAAATCTAACTAATTGGGAAAAAGCCAACAATTGCTCCAAACGCTTCTCACTACCAGCCAAACCAGAAGTCCCATTTCAAATAACAAAATACCTTTGCACTAGAAAACTTGAATTCATGTTAATTCACATTATGAAAAATGAATCACTTGACGTTCCCCGGCACGATTTAAAACCAGGAGATAAACAAGTACCAAAAAACCCAAACCAAAACAAAGAACAGTGGACAAGTATTATTCACTTCAACAAGGCTTCTAACTCCGTGTGTTTAGGCCCAGCAGCTCTTCAAACAGCAGGACACAGCTATGATCTAATAAGCACAAGTAGGATTTTAAGACAAACAGCTTCTTCAAAACCTTCAGTGAAGCTTTTTATATCATGCTAATAAACAATTTCAAGAATATCACAATGTAAGATGAAGAAAGTGAAACTGAAGAAACTGTATGTTACTCCCCTGAAGTTATATGTGAACGTATGCATCTTCCACAGCATAAAGAAAAAATATTTAAGACCAATAACATACTATATGCATCATATTACATGCCAGAGTATTAACTGGAAGTATAAGTTTGTCTTTCTCATTCATTTGGAACAGGTATCTTTAAGGAAGCTGTACTAACTCACCAAAAAAGTATATATAATTGACTACAGTTCTCAAGAACTTCCTTCCTGAGGATGGAAGGATAATCAATATTCTCTATTGGAGCAAGAAGCAGAACACGTGCTGATGCTCATGGTTGGTATATAAAATTCAAGAAATTAAAACTGTGTGGATTAACACACAGTTATGTATTGTACCAAGAATTGCCAGATCTTTTTGAAATATAATTCAATGTTTCCAGTGCAAATATATTTCAAGCACTAATAAGTAAGTCAAATGCTACAAGTGGTTACAACTACCCATTCGTATTTGATTCAAAGTTGAAAACTAACTTTTACTAACACAGTACCTAACAAGGACCACACACACTGTGCTATTAAATTCTTGCCTTTAGATTTCAAATCTTCCTAAGCGTTTAATCTGCTGCTGTACAACGGATTTTCTTATATATCATCAAGATCATTCTTAACATACAAATTATTAAGAGGCAGCTAAAAAACTGCCAGTTTGATTCATTCTAGTTGAAACTCCATTGTGCTTGGCTACTACTCACAGCTATTGCCCACCAATGGCGCAGCCTGCACATGGCATATGCAAGTATTAACACCTTAAATCGAAAGACTGCCAGTAGCTAGAAAGAAAGGAAGAAAAAAATTCATTGGTTAATTCAGAACAAAGAAGAACCACAAGATTCTCGGCTCACTAAAAATACTAACTGCTTACAAAAGAAAACAGGACAATCAGTTTTGCTATCAAGAAACAAATCTGAAGGTGGGTTTGCTTATTAAAACAATAGTTTCCCATTTTTAAAGCACAGAGATGACTGTATCATTCAAGTGCCTAGACAGGCTCAAATTTACAAGCGTGTGCAACTGCACAAATATAAATTCGAAATATAACTTACTTAAATGGAATATGTCTACGATTATTTTACCCAACTGGAATCTCAGCAGTTAAATTTAGATGCAGTTAATCCAGCAAATACCTCGAGCATCACTATGCACCTTGCTAACCCCACTAATGTGCAACAATACCACCAGAAATTGTAAAAACTTCAAAAATGCAATGGTATGATATTTAAAATTCTTAATATTTACTGAAATGTTTCAGCAATCAGTTATTCTTTATGAAGATGCCTGCAGAACAAAGCTACTTCAAATATTCTGCAATAAAAGACGGATCACCTATGGGATTTCTAGGCCAGAAAATGAAATTGATAGCAAACAGATGAGATTACTGCATCAGGGAACCTAACCCTCAGTTTTTCTGCTTATTCTCTGAGACCACGTTCTTCTACCTCGCTTTCAAAGAGGTGTTCAGAATTTTAAAAATGTGAAACAAACACTGTCCCATGTCTCTTCATTTTTCAGATACTGCCAGAGGTGCAAACCCACCTAATGTTACACAAATACGTTTCAGTACATATAGCAGAAACAGAAGAAACTGTGTAAGCCCACAGCTCATTTTGCAAATTCAACGATCTAGTCCCTTTCCCAGGGAATTAAAGTCAATTATCTGACATCAGAAGTTCTTAATCCTTGGTTTGACTGAGGGCAATTTCCAGAGAATCAACATTTACAAGTGACTTTTTTTCCCTTCTTTGTGAAGTAAGGTACAGCACAGAAAGGCACCAGCTAAATAATGATGAAAGAAATATAGTTTTCCATCTTATGATATTTTTGTATCCAGTATCTCATTCCATTTGACATGGCAAGCAGCCCAACAAAGAACCCAGAACAGTTTTTACAGTGAAGAGATGTTCTGAATGTTGTCACCAATATGAAGTGATGAATATTATCATCAGTATGAAGTGACTGATCCCAAAATTTATCTCTGTCAGGCAAACGAGACTGCAGTACACTCAATGAGCATGCAATAAGAAGTGGCCCTTTAGAAGGACCATACAGAAATAGCTTTTACTTAGAGAGCAGTAACATAAGTGATATTTGGCAAGAACTCTTCTGGTTTAAATTAACAAGAAGTGACCAACTCTTTCACAGGACTCAAACTAGGAAACATTTAAGGGAGGATTAAACTGGAAAACTATACTTTTGCTTTTTTTAGAATACTTACAAATATATCAAAATATGAAGAGGAATAGTCATAATGTAGAACTTCCTTCTCTAAGGTAGTCTCAATGCCTCCCTTCACCTACAAAGAAACAATAACATGCACAGCTTTAGAACAGAAATTACTTCAGCCAAAAACACAGATGTTAAACATTAAATCAGCAATTTCTGATCAACGTACATAAAGATCATGAAATTAATCAAAAGAGATATATACTAAGAAATCAGTCTCAAAATTATAACCAACAGATGAGGATGCTACACAGTTCAGCATTGTTAATAACCTGAGCTATACATTTAAGCTACATTTCAGACTGTCCTAAAATAAAAGCAAAAAAGTTGCTGAAGGCAGAAATTAAGTGCAAGTTCTCCTACACAAAATCATTAAGCATTTTTGTCTCAGAAGCAGCTGCTGAGAAAGCCACCCAGAAATTAGCTCTCGTCAGTCACACGTTAGTAAACAGGAGATGCTACAAATCTCTTCTGATTCTTCAGCACTTGAATTCTATCGAATTCATACAATTCACACATTGTTTCTTTCAGATGGAAGCACTCATCACATTCCTGTTCAACACGGGTTACTAAAAAATATAATTTTGTATTCCCTAGGTTTCAGACCAAGAGGAGTGTGTCTTACCAAGGAGCAAAGAACCTTAACGTCCACATTCTATTCCAAAGCCTGCTTGTTTTTGATATTAAATTAGATAACTAAGCACTGCATAACTTAGTTATGTAAAATGCTGGAAAACAACAACAGAAAGCTTTGAGTTTGTTTACCTCCATGCTTTCAAAGAAAAAGCAGCACCACAGCACCCCACAACATATGCTCACCATCTCAAAGCAGTACAGAGCAGACACTCTCATATTCTTTCCTCGACTATACTGCTGAACATTTAAACCCTTTTTTTTCCCTGCAGCTATTCACGCCTACTCCAAGTTCATTCTATTTCTTCTCCTCTCCCTCCCCCTCTGTACCTAGCCAATAATTGTTCAAATACAGCTTTCCATTGCTCGCTGGTCTGCACCAAGTATGACCATTTATTTCCAGCATAACTACTGAAGACCAGTGAGAAATTGCATGTATGTTGCTCATAAGCCCTTGGAAAATATTCAGGAAGAAATGGAAGGGAAGATGAACACAAATTAATATACAGAACACTGTTGTATTGCACTTAAGGTCAATCTGAATACGGGCTGGATGATCTTTTCTTTCTCTCCACTCTCAGACATGCTGTCTCAGCCCTCTCCTACAGGATAAAGAAGAAACTGAAGAATAAAAACACCACACATCAGCATTATCTGATGGCTGAGTTCTGAGACAGTTCAGCAACCTGCTCTGTGCACACGAGCATGATGTTAACACAAGGATGAACAGAGAACCATGACAGAATTGATTTCAGTTTGCTCAAACTACCAATGAATGTACTCTCTGAAAGCGTTTAAAAATAAGTATTCTCAGAGCAGTAACATGAAAAACTGAACTCTGAATACTCAACAAGAGTTACAAAAGCATATTTTACTCCTCCTAGTTAAACTGTTGAGAAACTAGCTCACAACTAGCAAAAAGGTTGCTGTTTTTGTTTGTTTTTTTTTTAAACAAGCTATCTTTATACACCGGATATAACAGCCTTTCCACCTAACAAGATGACAGAAGTTATAGTCACAGAATTATCATTCAGGCAAAGTTTGCTTTCTCAAATTAAATCAGGAGGTGTATTTTCCACTATATCAAACTGTTCAAACCAGTCAACTCTTGAAGCTTCATCACGTCACATCAATAATCAACATTATTTATCTTGTAATGGAATGATGACAAAAAATGTTCTCTCAAGATCTCTGTTACCTAAAAAAGGGATACCTCCCATTTTTCATTTGTGCTTTTTCCTAAACGCATACTTTAGATTACAAGCTTAAAATCCAGTTAAAAAAGACTGGATGCTACCGATCAAACAATAATGAAACTTCTGTCCTATTTATTTCTGGAAATTGCACAAGACCCACCTTGTTTTCCAAATTACAAATGCTGGTGCTAAAAGGTGGCAACTCTGGAAGTTTATGTTGCTTGAACATGCCCTGCTATAAACAATGTATATCATACTAAGTTCATCTCAAATATAATATATTGCTGTAAAACAAAGGTTTTGGCCATTGATTTATCAAGTTGTTTTTTTTTTTCCAGGGACTACAATCACTAACTCCAAGCTACTAAGTATAAGAAAAACAGCTGAATCATAATAAAATTAACACTTGCCAAACTGACACAACTACCTACTTCTTGTTTACTCCCTGAGAAACTCAGTGTACTTTCAATGTTACTTCAGCACAGTCCACAGAGCACAGGAACATCAAAAGGTTTAATTGTATGAATATAAACCACTTATCCTAATGACTAAAAGTAGATGGAGCTAAGTAGATAAAAGTTCACAAAAGCTTAAAAGAACGAAACTATGTTAATTTCAATAGAAACAAGTAGCATACACTTATTAAGCATTCCTGAAGTGAATAAATAACTTTATAATAAAGACCAAGAGTACTGAAAAGATAACTCACATTTAATTCTATTATCCACAGCAGAGTTACAAATAAGAGGTCAAACGTAACAAACAAACAGAAAGTCCTTCTGACATCCGATATTCCTTTCTTCTCTCTGACATCATAGGACTCAATCCTTGCCATCAACTGTGCTGGGTTGATGGAGTGGACATCTCTCAAGGACGGGCAGGATTCCACACTGCTGCTGAGAGCATTTTCTGCATCGTTTGGCACCCGATTCATCCTGGGTTAGCTTAGAGTGGTCTTTTTCCAGTTTCACCATCACTAGAATGCCGATCCATATAGGAACGATTTCTAAATAAAAAATAAATTATGTTAGTCAGCAAAGCCCCCAAATTCCACGGTGTAATTTCATCTTACCATGTCAGGTTTGTCTTCGGGAAGTTGCAGTGGTCTGACCACCCTCACGGTAAAGAAGTGTTTCCCAGTTCCAAGTCTGACCCAGCCCAGTGCAGCTTTGTGCTGTTCCTGCCCTGCTGCGTGTGTGCAGGAGCACACCCAGCACAGCACCTCCATCTGCTCTCCCCTCTCAGGGAAATGCAAAAAGTCACCTCCAGGCTGAGCAACCTGACTGTCCTCACCTCTCCTCACAGGACAAGCTACCAGTGCATCCAGAGCTGGCACTACCAGAAGATTAAAGCCATGGAATAAAGTCCATTAAAACCCTGAGTGCTACAGTAATCATTCAATAAAGCAAATACACCACTGGTTGGTCCACAAGTGAAGTCAGCTGCTATCACATCCTACATTGCAAGACAAGGCATCTGAAAGAAAACCATGCAACTTCGTGCTAAAAGGTAAGGATGACTCTGCTGACTTAAAAAGATTTTCATGTTCAACTTCTTACAAAACTCAAACTGATGGCTATACTACATGAGAAACTTATCCAAAATAAGCTCCCAACAGATGGTAAAGGTTACAGAAGTTGCAAGAAAATGCATGGAAACACTATTCTTCCATGTACTCTGCATAAAATTAAGCCATACATGCTGCAATACAAATCACGTCAGTCGAGTTTCTGTAACAGTGCGGGAACAACTTCTTGAAGCTCGAGAACAAAGCTTTGTCTCTTCCTGTGTGGGCTGACTTTCAGTACACCACAGAATGGAAACAAACCCTTCCCACTCTTCTATCCCAAGCAGCAACGGCATTCTTACTCCACTATGCAAGAAAGCAGGCAGAAAGAGCACAGAAGGAAAAACAAAGGCATCCATAACACAGCACTGAACAAACAGGAGGATTTAGGGACACGTGAGAAAAGGAAAGGTGGGGAAGGGAATACTGTCTTAGAGATGCGAGCAGGGCACCCTCAACCTGAGAAATTATAAAGCGGGAACATGAGATTGAGTTTCCAGTTCTATTAAGTGGGAAAAGAGTAAAGGTAAAAAATATACTGCATTCTCTCTTTGTTTCAAGATCCTTCCAAATAGGTTCAGCACAAACACCTTCACTGCTGCCCAGCTCCCTCTCCTGTCTGCCTGCCTTTGGAGGCAGGATTAGTGCAGGGCCTTCCCTCAGGAGCACCAGCTTCAGCTCCATAACACATGCTCCCTCTCATTCAAGGCAAACGCTGATTAGAAATTATAAACACTTTTGAGCAAGCGGAGAAACTTGGAAGTTAAACTCATACCACGCTCCTGCCTTATTCTTCTTTAACACATACAAAGGAAGTCCTGAAAGCACTTAAGTTTTACGTTAAGAACGTGATCATGGAATCATTTCGCACTGCTTCTCCCCAGCTTGCATCATACTGAGGAACATCTTCAGTAAATAGCTACTCTGTAAGCACTTCCACATCTCCTATCCAAACACCAGGCATTAAACCTTCCACAAGTCACATTTATCAGTTATTCTGACCATATCCACATTTATCTAAAGCAGCTGCTATGGAGGAAACACTTCAGCACAGCATACAGGAAAGCTGAGAGGAAAGAAGGTCAGCTCATAACATCCTCCAGGAAACTCTGTGCCCACTGCCTGAGCATTCACAATGCTCCTTTAAGGAAACGAACAAAATTGTGCATCAGAAATAAAGCCGTGAAGAAAGCTCCGCCATGAATTTCCCCCGTAACACCAGGCTCTCACCTCTCTCTTGCTGTGAGCTCACCAGAAGGTCCAAGCATTTAAGAGGAAAGTAGTTTGTCTTGAGATAAGAATTGGCATTAGTGAAGTAAGCTCATGACATACTTTCTCCTCGTATCTTCCAACCCCGAGGGTTTTTGTTTCTTCTTAACTGCATACATTCACTTTCACTCTAAAATCTTTATCTGAATTACTTCCCCACACTGACCCATTAAATTATAGGCAAATAAGATCTATTCTTCCCCTGCAAAATAGCAAAGTTTTTAGGTATTTAAACTACTTCCTAGTTAACGGTCACAAGCCAGGCTGACAAACAGAGAATTAAGTTTAAAAGCTTACCCCAAGAGAACAAAAGGTTTTACTCTTGTTAAGAACATGAACTAGCAGGAGGGAAAAGTAAAGGAGTCTGTTCTATTCACAGTAACTGCTAAGGACTGCACTCCTTCCCTGCCCTCAATCCTAATGAAGAGCTATGAGCAGTGAGAGCTATCCCGTGATTTTCAGGCTATATTTGAAGCCATTACCATTATTTTCACTAGCACAAGCAAATGGTGCACGTTACATGTGTATCAGTTTTACATACATCTTTGAGATGCGTGATTTGGGCTGTTATTTTTCTACCACTGCATTACTCTAATTCTTCCATTCTACTGTACTTAATTTACTTATATGCTTACCATATTGTTTATGAGCGCCAACACAAGTTTTTTCTTTGCAGGTTAAATAATAAAAACAACAAAAACAGATAAAGAACTTAAATGAGATAACAGAAATGATCTGGGGAGGAGGAAAAAGAAAACACTTGAAAGGCTGTCAAGATCCAGCAGATACTAGCAAAAGTGAAAGCATCGTGTGGAGGCAATTCTAGGATAAGAAAAACACTAGAAATGCTAGCCTCAAATATCAGAGAACTCCACTCAGTGGAACAGAAAGAATAAACCAAATGGATGCTGAAGACAAAAGACTGGCTGACATTTGGAAAGGAGACTGAAGATACAACATTTTCATTGACACATGGCATTCGAGCTAACGTTCAGGTTACATCAGATCATCAAAAGGCCCAAAGAGAGAATCACTGCTGACAGAATTAAAAGCAACCGCTTCAAATCAATATTAAGTGGATTGTGTCTGAGGATCAGCAAGGCAAAGCTCATGGGGGCACAGCGAACCACGAAGTCCAGGCTCTGGAAAGTCTTCCAGTTGGAGGAGCAGGACAAAACGTTTCAGCACACAGGAACACTCAGTGATCTTTGAGCATTCAGACTTCGAGTAGTTCTGCTTGTGAAATACAAGTTCTTATCTACCCGAGTCAAAAGAACATTTCTTATTCAACACAAAACGGATACTGTATACTTGAGTACAGCTTGCACAGCATGCAAATCATTCCCCCACTTACAACAATTTCCTACTGATGAACCTTGAAAATAACTTACAAGCAGGATTCTGAAAGACACACTACCAAGCACATAGCTGGATGTCAGACTAAACACAAAGCAAGAAAAGTGATTAGAAGTGCCCTGTTCAGAACGCTAACTGAAACACAAAGGAGTTGTTTAGCCAGCAGATTTGTATTTTGGTTTTCCAGCTCCCTACTTTCTTTCACAGGGGGGTTACATTTCGTTTTCTAAGCAGTTTCTACTGCAGTTTCATTCTAACACTATTTGCTTAAGAACTGAGCTTGAAAACTACCTTCTGCTTAAAGAAACCTCAAACACTAGCTGTGTTTTGGTTGAAAGATGCTCCCCCAGTTTTCCTACACTCTGATGGTGATCCAACAGAAGCGATGGGGCAGCTGCACACACCTCACAGGCACAATGAACAGCATTTGCCCCAGAACATTGAACAAAGGTGCTGAAGAGTGCAGGACAGAGTTAACAAGCCACAAGGAGAAATGGAAAAAAAATCAGTCTAATTTTTGGGTCAGTAGGACATAACAGGGAACAAAGTCACCTTCCCCTGTCCCAGAAGTGAGTTTAACACATTCAGAAAGTCAAACCAAAGCGCTCCAACCTTGGGCTGATTTTTCCCTGCCCTACAAAACGCTGCTGTCCCCCCCTGTCGTTTCACCTCTTGCTCTACAAGAGCTGAGAAAACAGCAGAGCAAAGAGCTTGCAAATTGGTACTGACGATGCTTCGCTTCTATCCCTGCTGCCACTTTCACCTCTGTGCTCCTTCCTAACAGCACATCCCAAACCTGTGACGCCTGACATGACGAAGAGCGGCTTCGTGCCTCCACACGGCCATGCTCAAACTAGACTTGGGAGCTGGCTCGTGAAAGAACAGCTCCTCAGAATTTAAACCAAAGCAACTTTGAAAATACACCCCATAATGAATTCATGAGGCACTTGGAAACGTACCTGTCAGAAAAGGATGCATCAGAATGCGTTCCCAAGTTGAGACTCGGATCTTATTTTCACTCAGGATATTCAGCCACTTCAGACTAAAAGCCAGAAATGCAAGCATTTTATCCTTGTTAGCATTAACAACACATGGAGGTGCTCAAAAAATGTGAAGACCTGGCACTTTGGGACATGGTTTAACAGGCACTACAGGCAGCAGGAGGATGGCTGGGCTAAATCATCTTAGAGGGCTTTTCCAACCTTAACTATTCTTTGATTAAGTACTTAGAACAAATAAAGGGCAAGCACTTCAGTTACAGAATTCATGAAGCATTTCATTTGAAACCAGTACATTCCTGTTGACAGCATTCACTGACTTAATTAAATAATTGGTAAAGCTAAGAGATGGCTTCTTTTGTTAAAAAAAAATAATCTTTTTTTGCTTTAGATGTTAAGACCAGTCAGCTCCCCACAGCTACATTAATTAATGTATACAGTGCTTTTCTATGTTTCATGTTATATATATGCCACTAACATACAGTGGCTGCTGGCAGTAAGAAACTCAAGAACAGCCATCGATTTCTTCAAAAAGTAAACAGGGAGGTAGGGAGGAAAACTGGCCTAAAAGGAAAATAGCACAAGGGCAGAGAAAAGACAATTAAGATTAAAATCTGATCTTCTCAGCCTTTTCCTGCTCTCTGAAGGGGACTCTGTAGCCCACCCAGCATCATCTTGCAAAAGCAGATTTCACTGCAAACTTCACTACGCCAAGTATGAAATAACAACCAACAAGAGATTGTTAACACATACAGCTGAGCAGCACTACAAAAACCACAGGTCAAATGAGGCTAATTCCAGGTATCAACTAAGTACACGCTTTATCAGCATTCCTCAAAATAAAACAATACAGCTCATTACAGAGATCAAACATTTGATGCTCACTGGAACATCAAGCACCATACTGGCTTATTTCACACGACACTTGTGAATGTTTGCTTGTTTTCTCTAACTGAACAGCAAACTCACCCCAGGGCTGCTATCCCAGGTACTACAGGCACAGGATGAGCTCCTCCTGGACCAGCACAGATCTCTGTGACTCTTCCTGAAATCCATCAGGCATTTTGCACTAGTGAGAAATGCTCAGGATTCCATCACCTCCACAGTAACTACTGTGACACTGTAATGAAATAATTATCTGGTTCGGGCAGCAAACACTAGCAAAGATGTGTACCTGAACCTCCAGCAGAGAGCATCTCCAGCAAGCTTCCACATAATTCACCTAGTTCTGTCTTTGCTAGGTAGATGTTAACCCCTGATATCTGCAGTGATGCTGTCTGAGGGCTTCAGTTGGTGACTGAGCAGCAGACCTTACATGTCAAACTTGATGACTATGAGCTACACATACTGGTTACCTACTAAGATTTTTTTTTTCAGTCTTTATTATTACTCCTAGCTGATTTTAACCCAGCGAAGCTGTAATACTGAGAAGCTGTCTTTCAATATGATTGCTAAGGATTTCAGAAGAAGAAGAATTATTTAGCTGGCAGTGAAATTAGAGCACGTTCAAGCAGCAGTGCACCCGTGATTCCTTAAAGTGACTCAGCTCTGCTGCTGGAAGCTGCTGGCTGACTATGTGAAATCACAGCCTGCTGCTGTCACAAGCATCACTTACCATCACCGCCTCAACAACCTCTCCTGCAAAAGCACTGGTCCTGCTCTGCTCGCTAGTTTCACTCTCTGAACAAAGCCCTTTAATTCTGCTTACTAGAAATAAAGCCTGACCCTACAGAACGCTTCGGTAATTAAGTTATTAAAGCGTCTATATAACTATGGCTGCCTGATGACATGTCATGTGGTAAAACCTAAACACAAAACCCACTAAGACTCTAAAATCTAGACGCTGTTTCAAGGAAACAAAGGCGCAGAACAGCAAAGTTATGAACCTGCACCATAGGGCAGGCCACAGCTATGCCACCACAGCAAAAAGATCACCCGGCACCTGGCCTACTCACACCTCACCAAGCGACAGGACTCCTCATACGTGCCGGCGTCGGCTCCTCCGACACACGAGGACTTCCACAACGAAACGACAGCGTTCATCAGCGCTCACACGGGACAAACCGCAGCCCCGCTCGCCCCCGTTGTCCCTCACCAGCCGAGATACGCAATCCCCGCAGCTCCACGCAGACACCCGCGCCGCGCTCTCGCCCCTTCCTCCCGCCGCCCCGGGCCGGGCAGGGAAGGCCCCACGGGCGGCCGCGCGCGCTGCCCACCCTTCTCTCCCTCCCTCCCTCACGTAGGCGCGGACCGCCTCCGCTCACCCGCGGCCGTCGGCTCCCTCACGCCGCGCAGCGCTCCCCCGGCTCCCGGTGGGGGCACGGCCCCCGCTGCCGGGCGGCTCCGAGCGGACGGAGAGCCGGCCGCGGCCCAGCAGCGCCGCAGGCCTCGGGGACCGGGGGGCGGGGACAGTGTGAAGTGGGCGCGGGTGACCCCGCGTGGCGCCGCCCCCCGAGCGCAAGATGGAGGCGGGCGGTGCTTCATCGCTGCCGGTTGTACTTTGGCCTTCCATCCCAGCTGGGCTTTTACTCCACAGTGCGTATTGTCTGGTTCTATTGGAAATAACACCTCAAGACAAAACCGGAGAGGACCTCATCAGGATTCCACACCCACCTCGTGATAGTGGCTAATAGCTAATCCCCTTGGTTCCACGTTACGAGCACTACATACATAGCAAGTTGGGATTTTTTTTGTGCTAGTTCCTCACTGCATACAAATCGTGTATCTCTGAGTTCTTTAGGCAACCAGGCCTCAACATAAAACAACACACGTAGGAGTCAAAAACTGTGGTGCAACACTAGTTTACCTGCATTGCTATTGGAAGATGTCATGTGTTTCAAGGAAACAAACAGCCTATTGACCTGCTCCAGCATGTGCGTTTCAGATAGAGCCTTATTTAAAGGTGCATGCCTCTAAATGTTAATGAATCAATCAAAACAAGCCGCAAAGCAGATTATCTGTCACTGTCCTAAATTCCACTTAAGCTCCCGCGTCTTGTTACAGCAGAGTTCTTATATTTACACAGATTAGGACAAGAAAATCCAGACATGATAGGAATCGTTAGAGGATATGCCAGGAACTCAATCATCCAGGCAGTTAATAAATTTATTCTTCCCTTTGGGGGAACATGTTCGCTGTCCTTACCGAGGCCCAAAGCTTCTCAAATGCACACGTATATTGTGGGATTTGTCTGGAGTTACATTTAAAAAAACAAATTCACAGTGAAAATCTCCTCTGCAGTGTGTGTATATGCAGCTATAATATCTGTCAAGAGAGGGAAACACAAACATTCAGCATGGTGGTCACCCTGGCTGGCTCAGGCATCTTCAAGGACTTCTATGCACTGCTGCAGCAACCAGGAGTTCAGGCCAACCTGGAGCTAGAGCAGAACTAAAAGCAGGAACCCTAAGCATTTATTACAAACAACTTCACAGTGAACGATAGCTAAGGTGAATCTCTTTACCTTTATCCAACTGGAGCTGGAAGTTGCAACAAAATGCCCTGTTCACTGATGCTGGTAGTTGATGGAGGGAGAGGAAATAACTCAGCTGTGAGGAAAATCCTGCAAGATCTTTTTTGCTACTGATTATTTTTCCTTAATCAAAGTCTGTAAACATGCAACACATGTTGGAAACACAGAGCAAAGTTGGAAGGGATGCAAGAGGATCACCAAGTCCATCTCCATACAGGACCACCCAAAAATCAGAATATAGGACTGAGAGCATTGTCCAACTTGGGGCAGTGACCACTGCCCTAAGGAATGTGTTCCATTCTCAACCATCACCAGTTGAAGAACCTTGTCCTGCCCCCTGTAACAGCTCCATACCTTTCCCTCGGGTCCTGTCTCTTTTATCATAGCAGACATCAGCAGTGTCCCTCTGCTTTCCTCATGAAGGCTACCATGATGCTTCCCCTCAGCCTCCTCTGCTCTGGGCTGAACAAACCAGTTGAACTTAGCTGTTCCTTATACATCTTGCCCTTTAGACCCTTCCCCATAATCATGCCCAAAACCACACAGTGCTGGAAGTGAAGCTACATAGCACTAAGGCCTTAGTGTCTTTTTCTAGTTGGACCTACAGCACAGCCTCTGGGAACTGCTGACATTGCAGAGCACTGCCTGGATATACGCAGGTACTGCAGTGGAGAAGCCATGCTACTGAGATCACGGAGCATTTGTAGGAAATTGTGATGAACTGGAAAGAGATTGCTGTTTTCTTTTGTTAACATTACTTGGGAAATGGGACACTGTGACTGCAAAAGACCTCAGTCAGTTCCTGAGGAAGAAGCATCTACTGCTGACATGAAGGTTGATCCACATAGAAACCAACTCTCACAATATTCTGGTGGGAGGGATGGAGGTTCCAGGAAAATAAGCCTTGGTGATAGAGGAGAGGAGGATGACAGTTCTGATCTCCATTTCCTTCTCTGTCTGTTCCTGGGTATTTTAGAGATAGCACAGCTGAGTAGTAGAAATATGGATAATGCAGATCTGAGTTATATTCCAATTTGAACCTATGGAACAGAAGGATAAATCAGGATATGACGTCTATTTATTTCAATATATTTGCACCATGTCTTGTTTTGTCAGCCTAAGCTGTAGGATTAATCTGGCCAATAGACTTTTTTAATGCTCATGTTTTTCTTCAGCAATTAGAAGTCTTACTTCTCGTATCTTGTTGTCTTTCAGTCCCAAACTGATGGCAACTAATGCTTTCCTCTCCTTTGCATTATTCAGTTACTTGCTCTTGTACAACTTCATGTATCTGGTGATTGCCCAGACTTCACTTCTGTCAAGATCTCTCTCAAGGCCTTTCTTCCCTTGAGGGAGTCTAGTTCCTTTGTGTCCTGTCACTGTCATTCAGTGTGGCACCCTCACTCACCTTGTGTGGTGCTGTAGTGCACCATGAGGGACTTCCATCATCTTCATCTCTGTGAATCCACGAGATTTTATTTTTATGATCTTCCTATATTTTTAATTTCAGTCATAGCACCAATATAACTTCTGCCTTCCAGGAAGATATTTATACTTAGGAATTATTATTACTTTTCATGTAAGTGTAAAGAGAAAGGCTTCTGAATCTCTGTAGCAACCTGTGTTAGAATCTGTCTCCAAAGTGTTCAGATGCATTTTGTTTCATATGTCATAAGAGCAAAAGCAGCAGCCCTCTGTCAGTGCACACTGAAATAAATGCACATTTAAACAACGCGTGATTGACATTTAGCTGAACAGATTAGCAGTGTGATTTATGAAAGCATGTGAAAAGGCACTGCTGATCAGGCCTTGTGTCTTGTTATCAAACTACAAGGAAGTGCGGTGTTCCATCTTGAAAGTATAACCGAGGTGAATAAATACAGACTAGCTGTGCAGGCTGTGTGTAGCCATTAGTGTCACCAGTAAATACTCCTGCACACACCTGACCAATTGTTTTAAGGGAATAAATTGGTGTAAAATAAATAAATGGGATAACTCTAACCAGCTGAGACACAGGCCTCATATACACATGCATGCATGCATCCAACCAGCTGTCTGTTTAATGGGTAAAAGGAGATCTCTGCCTCATTCTGGGTGGCCTATTTCCCCTCTTCTGCTGCTGTTGTCAGAATGCTCCCTTACGTAATCTTGCTGGGGAGGAGAAAACAGTTTTGTTCTGCTTATCCTGCTCTTTAGGCTCTGTGGAAGGGATCCTATTGAGTGAAGAGCTGTTTCAGTTCCTTCTGCTTAAAGACTTCTCAAATAATTCAAATACCCTAAAGAAGGGTTTCTTTGGGGAAGGTTTGCTATAAGTCCTTAGCAATTAAAGTGCTTAGCACAATACATCAAGGCTGTGTTTTCAGATCTGCTGAAATCCTGAGAGCTGAAACATCTTCTTGTGCATCCTGCACAGTATTGTTGTTAACTTCAGATTACCTCAGTGACACCTCCATTTTTGAAGTGGTGCAGTGACCACTCTTGTAAATTTAGAAAGATTAGATTATATGGAAATTGGCTTCGAAGGTCTCTGTTTATGAACAGACAAATCCAATGAATCTCATGATTGCAGTGCTGTCCACAGAGAAGACACACTGCAGTGCACATTTGGAGAGAATGAGCTGAGTGTAGGGTAACAAGCTAGTTTTTCCAGGCTGTTTGGTGGTATTTTCCTAGCCCTATGTGGATCAGAGTATAGGGAGGGACAGACAACATTACATCATGTAAGGAAAAACTATGCAGTTTCTTAATAGTGTTCACTAACAAAAGCATTCCTCTCTGTCCTCGTGCTGAAGTTTGCATGTATGCAGAGATTTAAGTGCCTGCTTCTCCCTCCAGAGGCACAAAGCAGGTTGCACCTGGCTCTCAGTCAACATTCCTCTGAAACTGTCACCTTGGATTGTGTTCCCATCCACTTATTACAGGGCATTAAGGAAGGAGTGTCTGCAATCTTCTGGAGCAAGCAAGCGGAAAGAGAAGCACAGGGTCAGGACTCATCGTTTACATCCTAAAACCTTCCTCTTTTAGTATTCCTCTGCTTCTACTTAAGTTTCCTTTGTCAGTCTTCAGGTCTGTTCCCCCAGTAAAAAATGTATGGTAATAATAATAATAGATTCCTTGACATAATAAATAGTGAGCAGAACAGGATGACATGTATGTGTTTTTCTTAACGCTTTTAGTCTCAGTTTTATATTCTCTCTTCCTGTGGAAAGACAATTAAGGTTTTCTTCTCTGAGGGCTAGAGGAATTTGTATTCCATATTCAGAGACAGCAAGAAGGACACCAAATGGTGGCAAATAAACTCTTCTGAATGCTTTCCTTTAGGAAGAGGATCCCACAGTGGTTAGAAGAGAGCAAGAAGGCTTTGCCAGGGGCTAGGCTATGGCACAGAGCCCAAGCCTGTGCTGAAATTGCTATGTGGCTACTCATTGTAGTGCGGTGTTCTGAGGCAGGGAACAGGTGTAAAGGCTTTGCAGGAAGGGCAGGGCATTGCTTTTGTTATCACTGCTGGCACTGGGATGATGGTTAATTGTTCTCACACAGGCTAATGTTCTGACATGAAGGAAGGGCACTGCAGTGATTGTCTTTAATGTGCCTCATTATGTCAAGCAGATGAACTTTGGATGGAATGCTCTCTAATGTGAGGTCTTTAGGTGTTCCTGCAATGGAAAACAGACAAAATGTGTCGGCCGATTCCTGTAACAGAATGCTTAAAATAATCCTGTTAATTCCACATGGGTTCTAAAGAGAAATACAAAGATGTACCAAGTCACTACATCCCCAAATCTCATTTGAAATCAACGGAGTAGATCTGCTTAAATGCATTTGAGGTTCATATTCCTGTTCTTGACTGATTCTCAAATCTCAAGCTGCAAACTCATGTCCAAAGATCTCTGGCTAGCTCTGAGTGAATGCCTATGTTGGTCTTGCTGGTAAGCTCCTAATGTCTGTTTCTTCTTCAGGAAAAGTGAAATAGGTTGTACCTGGGGTGATCAGACACCAGTCTAACTATGTGTCTGGAAGGTGATCAAGTAGTTCTGCAATAGGACAGTAAGAAAATAATCTATTGATCAAGAAGTTACAAAGAGTCTAGAGTTAATATTATCAAAGTACCTACCTATTACAGTTCAGTCTCATAGATGATGTTAATGCTTTCTTTGATGATGTGGCTCAGCTTAAGTGAATGAACAACCCAGCGCAGAGGCTTTAAGCTTGCCCTGTGGCAAGAAAAGTGACTAAGTAGAACCAAGAGCATTTGTCAGGCATTCAGATAAAGCCCATTCTTTTCTAAATCTGGATTTACGATGATGCAATGGTACTCGTGCAGGCGATAATTGCTGCTTAATATGCAGTGCAGCAGCTGTGCAGCACTGCTCAGCATATTTCGGAGCACTGCTACATTAAAAGACTGATCTGCCACTTTGCAGGCACCTCTTGGCATGATGTGAAATTACATACATACCTTCTGCACAGCTTTGTTGCCTCAGATGTTAAAAGTCCCTGCATTTCTAACACATTCCTGAATCAAACTCTGCATCCTCGTGCTCTGAAGAGAACCTCTCCTTCCCATTACCTGATGTCAAGAGGAGCTTCATTAGACCCAACGCCAAGTGGTTTGCTAGAAATATTCTTATTTGAGTTCTTGCCCAGCAGTAAAATAAGGCAAGTCACATCTTAAAGACAAGAGCATATTCACTTGAGAGGAAGAAAGAAATGTTTGTGCTTTAGTTTCAGACAAAAGACCACTTTGAATTTCTCTTGGCTTTAGGAAAGCACTTGGAGCAAGCAGAGCACTGTGGGGCAGTTTTGCAGGCAACTTGTCATTTTTGGCCATGCTCGCTCATGTGCTCTCTCTCTGCAAACTCCTTGTCTTTTCCCCTTCTGCCACCTTATCTTTGTAACACGCATTATTATTTTCTATTAATTTACCCCCATTGATTCCTCTCTTTTTCCACCTACAGAGGGCCAGTTTCTGGACATTATTTCCTTTTTCTTTCCTATTGAGTTCCTCTGCTCTACTGAAACTTCTTCACCCACAGTTAGAGTTTACTGGATGCTTTTAGCAAGTGTGCAAATGAGCAATTTCAAACATTTCACGAACTTTTTACAATTTATGTCCTGTGAAAACTGATGAAAAGCAGAAATAAACATAAAAACTCTTCATTTGTACCCCAGACCATCTTGCTAGCTGAATATGAACACTATATGCAATACATGTATACATCAATTTCTCCATTTTTAGCTACACTTTTGTGCATTAACCATAGTATGTATTCTTCTTGGGATTTGCTTGTTGTCTTTTATTTTTTATTTTTTCACATATTTCTGGGTTCAACTGCCTGTTGATTCCACCTAAACAAGTTCCTTTATGCACAGAAACACATCTAGTAGTGAAATCAATCTTGTGAACATGCACATATGTGTGTAAATCCAAATAAGCATTTGGTAGTTTTGTGAAGTTTAAGAAGGGAGACCTTAAGAGTCACGTTTTTGTGACCAGTCTTGCTGAAATGGAAACTTTTTGGAAGAAAAATGAGAACTAAAAATGAGAAAAACTAAAAACTAAAAAAAGAAGTCTCGGTCTGAGGCTTTTAGTATGACCCTTTGGTATATTTTATTCTGCTAAAAGAGGAAATATCTCCTTATTACTGTACAGAAACTGCCCTGTAAGCAAGACAGCGTGTTTCACCAAACTGGACAATACCCAAGAATTATTTATAACGCTAACCCTGCAAATCCAAACACATCTGACCAACAGATAAGCAGACTTACAGATATGGCACCATCAGCTATAATCACCGCTGTGGACAGCCAGTGCATCTCAGGCTTTAATCTTATATCGTTAACAATGGAGTGTTAATGGTGTAATACTGACAAGATAGTGACCTTTTTCAGGGTAGTTTACATATGTGCGTCAAAGTATTTTGGCTGCAAAGTGTGCTCGGTAGCATTTTGTAAGTATACAAAACTCTGCTGAGGAAATAAAGCATATTTATAGTGCCGCCGATTCTTGCGAGGCTCAAAATTCTGATGTCACTTCAGCAAGTGTTCTGACCGAAGCTATTTAAACCATGTGAAAGCGGTGCTGAAACCCTCCAGCCCTTGTCTCCTCCCTCTTTCTCCTCCTGTTTTGCTGTTGTAGAGTCATAAAGGTTAGAAAAGACCTCTGAAATCAGCAGTCCGACTGCCACCCCATCCCAACCATGCCCACTAAGCATGTCCCTCAGTGCCACACCGACGTGTTTCTTGACGAGCTGTTTGAACTGTGGCTGCACCACCTCCCTGTGCATCCTGTTCCAGTGCCTCACCGCTTTTTCAGATATTCAGCCTTTAATTAGGGCCGGTCCGAGGCGGGTGTGCCCAGCGAGGAGCCGGAGCGCGGCCGTGGGGTGTGCAGCTGACCCCCTCTCCTGGGCGGCAGGCACGCTGCACCGCGCCGGCAGTTCTTAAAACTGATGAACAAACTCCTAAAAGAAACCACTGAGTTTGAAGGAACCGTAAAAGTGTTAAGAATTTGAGAAAGTTTCTGTTAGAGCTGATTGTTGCCGTCGGAAAACAGCGTGCTGCGCGGGGCTAATTGAAAATGGAAAGCGCCCGCGGTCCTGATGCTCTGTTGGATCCTGCCCTGTGCTTCGGAAATGGGGAAGGAAATTCTCGTGTGTCTCAGTCTGTGATACATGGGCTGGGAAATCCCTCCCGTCGCTGCAGTGTGGTGTGGGGCAGGCAGCTGCAGTGTCCGTCACCGGCTCTCTGGGAGCTAAAACTCCATAGGGACAGGCTTTGAATTTGAGCCTCCATCTTATTAACTGATGGCGTTGCTTCCAGAGCTGTGACCACACTTGCACAGGGCTCATTTGCCCAGGAATGCCTCGTCAAACCTGTCCTCAGAGCCCTCCTGCCCCAGCAGCACCGCATCCTGCTCCACACCAGGAGCCAGGGATGCTGGAAACGTCCCTTCTTGTTCCTCTGCTGGCCTCCTTTCCTCTCACTGATAGCAGGGCCGTGCTGCAATTACAACACATTCCCCAGGTGAACTTCCTGCTGGGAAAAAGTTGTCGTGTTCTCTTTCTTTGATTGCCCACAGTGGAAGGAAACTCACATGCAATTAATGGAGGATTATTTGGCTCAAAGTTGGCACCTGTTGCTCTACAAAAGCATTTACAGCGTGAGCCTTTTCCACAGTGGGTAGTGACTGCCAAAACCAGATCTCTGCAAACCTGTGAGGTACTGGGACTGTGCTTCCCCCAGTTCTGAGGCACATCGTCAAGGAAGGAGTGCATGCATTTTGCACAGAAGGACAGAATAATGAGTGAGGCATCAGATTAAGAGCTGCATAATTGAATTCATCTTGAATCAGGAGAAATACTCAATAGGAATGCTATGTAAAAACTGCATAGATAGTAGACCATGCTTTACCAAGTTCTGGTGCAGAGACAGAGGCAGGGTCAGAAGAGGAAGTCAAGGACACTATTGCAAAGAGGGGCTAAACAAATTAAAGCTCAACAGGTCCATATAGAAGTAGTAAGGAGAATAGAGTCCCAGACACAGTGCAGGAATAGCCTTGGGAAATTACCCAGCTTGTTGGGCTGGTGTTTCTGGGTAAGCAGAGGCAGAAGCAAGTCAAGGAAGAAGAAAACTTCCCTGAGATGTGGCTCAGTAACACCTGAGGTGACTAAGTTCAGCACAAGTCAAGCTCTGTACCATCATGATGAGGAAAGCGGTGCTGCAATAACTGAGCTTATCTGTGATCAGAGAGGTGCAGAAGCATATGTATACCTCTGTCCGGAAATGCTTTCATATACATCTGTATGCATGTGGTTCCATTCAGAAAGCAGTGAAGTGCTCCCATGCTTACAGTCAGAAGCATGGGGCTGTGTCCCAGGCACCAGAATACAGCCTACAAAGGGAAGATCTTGCTGTCCGAGGGCGAAAGTCTTTGCCAAATAGATGTTTATTCTGAAACTGGTCGCTGCCTGAGCCTCTGCAAAGAAGAACCATAGCTGGTTTTCTTGTTTTCTTCCCAGACTTTGGGGAAGAAATCTGAGCCTAGATTTTTTTTTTTTTTGTTTACGAGTTGTACAAGTAATGGGAGTTCTTCTTTGGTTGAAGGTAGTGTTTTTCTTTAGAAAGAGGTCTGAAATGAGGCAAACAGCATCAAACACTGAAACAGAGGTATGTATCAGGGCCAAAGTAAGCTTACTTAATGTTCGTGTGACCTAAGCCATAAGTCTAACCAGAACCTTTTCCCTTCCAGTTCTTGAAGACAGAACTTATAATACATCTAGGGCTAATTAGAAGAGTATTTTAATTTCTTGAACCTGTGCTGAAGAGTGAACTCTTTCCCTTTCAAATTATGTGAGAATTATCTGAAAGTTGACAAGAACAGCTCGCTCAATGTGACCACACTAATGCTGCTGCTTTTTGAAGGAGGATCAGACTGTATCATGTGTTAGACAACTCACATGGAAAAGAATGGCAACTATGACAGAGCAGGTGAGGTACAGAGAACAGAAAACAGAATGAGTCTCCAAGGACTGCTATTACTGCAACAACAACATTCTGAACCAATGCCTTGAAATCAGCTCATGAATACCTCACTGCCTTTTGACCTGTGTCTAAATTTCCCAGAGATGTTGTTGGGATCACTTCGATAGTAAAGATGAAAGCATTACAGCATCATGGCAACATTTGTTACCTATGCCGTATTGTCATAAGATTAACGAGTGCATTTGGGTGACTGTTTAAGGATGGCAAATTGCCAGAGCACTGAGAGCACGGAAGAAAATCAGCAGAGAATTAACGCTGACAAGAATAAGTAGAATTCTTTAAGAACATTTAGAATTCTTCAAGAACATTTTCTACTTAACAGGTAGAGTAACAAAGAGAAGTTAGTCATATCATATTTTGTCAGACAGATGCCATACAAAATGACAGTGCTTTAATGGAGATGGCCAAGTCAGAAAAGTGCCTTCTATTGATGTATTAGTGGTATCAACTATCAAAGCAGACTAAGCTAAGCAAACCATCTGTTGATATGACAGCGTTTTTATAGCCTGTTCTGCTAAAAAAAAAAAATAAAAAAAGCAATAGGGGCTTGAAAATATTTATTTTTCCTGAACAAAATCCTGTATATTGGGCACCAGCACAGAGTTACGGTAAGCCTGAACTTTTCACATCTCATTCACGAGTGGTGGAACAGGATAGAAAGCTGATGTTTCAGTTGTGGCTTGGTTCTACTCTATTGTATTTTTATTACAATTATGCTGGTTTGAGAATGAAATTACTGATGAAGTGGCGCTTGATTCCCATGTCAACATAAAACCTCTACAAACAGGGATTTGGTCTCTAAAATACACACATCGCAACACAGTATCCTATCATTTACATCAGACAAGACATACCAAGTGTTTTGGTTGGCCATCAGCTAGAAGGAAAAGCCAAGTTTCCAATAGCTTCACTTTCCAAACTCTAAATGAGACTTCAAAAGCTGTAGAAATGCAATACAAGACTATGAAGTCCTATGCATAAAGTATCAAATCTTTCTAGAAGTAACAACTGTGGGTGCAATTATTGTTATGCAAACTTTGACATAGTTTCTGGAAATGACTTGGAATTTCTTACAAAGGCTTTAAAAATCTTTTCCATCTGTTCTTTCTCTTTCTTATTTTAGGGTGTTTTTACAGAAATACATCCACAATATATTGTGGCCACTACACGTAGAGATAATATTTGAAATATACACCCCCCTGAAAAGCTATGTTTAAAGTAGTATGAACATTGATTCGCCTAAAGAGGCATTCAAAGTAACGTAAGGATTGAGAGAGAAGACTGATAATATTGGCTAAGTAACAGTCTGAGGGAAGGAAAATCCTCTTGGTCATTAACCTTAAAATAGTGAACATCAACTTCCTATTCAATGCAGATCTCAAGCCTGGGAAAGGGATGAGGTTTTTTTTCACACAGATATGCTTCAGCAAAACGGAATCCAATCCACAGAAATACCCTTCCTCAGAAAACTGATCATCTATCCCGCAAAAATTAGGAGGCTGCACATCCTGTGGGAAGGACAGGATAGTTATTACAGGTTAGTTAATCGCTAGCGAACATGCTGACACTACGCAAAACACTCCCACTGCAGCAAGCTTTCAGTTGTGGACCAGTTAAGGGCATGTTTCTTTGTGCTGACTTGGTTATCTGAGAGATCAGACACATCAGTAGACCTCTTTCTGGGACAGCCGTTGCACATTAGGCACCAAATTTTTCAAGTTCTTTAACCACATGACAAAAAACTGTACAGCGGACTGAGGATTAATGCAATCTCTAGAGTTCTGTGACCTCATCAACTGAAAATTAGTTGTGTCACTGAGTGGTAGAGGAGTCAAAAGTATAGATTCTCAGCTGGTGATTCTGGAAAAATTGTAACGTTTAGTATTTGTGTACTGTCAAGAACGAACTGCTAACATAACCATCACAGAAGAGGGGAAAACGGGAGGGCTTTTGTGGACTTTTGAAAATGGAGACTATTTTTTTCCTTCAGTGTATGCCTAAAGCCCTGAAGAAATTTAAAGAACCTTCATGTTCACATGCATGCTGAAGCTGCAGTGCCAGGAGACTGCTCCATACTCAAGAAGTTTTCAGAAGCTGACAGGTTAGCACAAGTTCTACTTAGGCTATGGAGGATGAACACTGGTTCAGTTGTTTGAAAGACTCATACTATCGAGGCAATCATAAAATATAACTGGAAGTTGGTTGGATCTTGAAATAAATCCCATCCTGGTCCATCATAGTTTGCTTTTGCAAAGATGTATATGTAAGGAAAGAGTCGCATTCTCCAGCCTCCATTTTTAGGCTGAGGTATAAAATATTCAGGCTATGGATAAGTCATTTCTGAGTGTTCACTTCTGTGACTGTGGCTCGGTTTCTCATCTTCAACTTCTCCTTCCCTGTCATCCCCAGGGGGGGATGTGTTGAAGCAAATTGTTATTTTTCTTTTTAGACACCAGATGCAGATCTAGGCATGTAGCCAACTTCATGTATCCTCGAGCAGAAATAATGAGACAGACCTTCTGGGAAGAACACTGGGGAGTTCAAAGGGCAGACGGGCTTTCAGCTGCATTTGTGTTATCCTTTCGTAAGCATCACCACCCACAGGAAAACTGAAAAAAAATATAAAGTTGGAAAGTAACCACAACTGCAGGTAGCTGTCTATCAGTTCATCATCAGTGAGTGGCAAGATATTACAACTGCATTGGTTACTAAAGAAATGCCAACAGTTGTTTTGCAGTCACGCTAGTCATAGCAGCATCATGTAGGTTTGAAGGGTGATGTGTCATGCCTGCAGAGAACATGAAGCCCAGCTAATGGCTCTTGGGTTGCTGAGTTCACTCTGCCCCATTGATCTGCAAATAATCATCAGGCATGGAGGGGAGTGCAAGAAGAGGAGATCTTGATTTGCTCCTGTGAAAGCTGAGAAGAAACTCAGACATTTCTGCATGTGAGAGAAGCTCCATGGGACAGATGAGGACTAGAGACTGCTGCTACCAGCCTTTGAAGAAATGAAGTGTACAGAGTGTCAATAGAGTGTATTGGCTAGAGCTGCTGAAACTAATGGACACTTGCATCCTCCTGCATTATTGTGTAGCTTTTTCATTTGTTTGTTTGTTTTTCCATCCTGGAAGACCTCCTGACACAATTGAACCACAAGATATAAAAAAGAAACTCATGGGCAGTGTGTATGTTACATTAGATGTACACCATGGGTGTCCGACCTTTCGGCTTGCCTGGGCAAGAGGAATTGTCTTGGATGGCATATAAAATTCATAATGTAGTTAATATATATAACAAAAGGTGGCTTTTTTGTTTGTTTGTTTGTATTTCTTTTAATTAAAACATTAAAAATGTGACAAAAAATGCTAGTGGGGTATTTAACCTTGTTTTTGTGAAACTAATGCATCAGCCTAGCTTGATGGCAGTGGTTGCAGTTCTCAATGAGCCCTCAAGGTGTTCATCCGAGACTTTTTATGAAATTGTAATCTTCCTGTGCTTCATCCTTGAAAACAGTTGTTCACAAAAGTACGTACTGCTAAAACATGATGACATGAATAAGGTGTGATTGTGAAGTGAGGGGTATTTTTGTACTGTAAGGTAGAGCTGGTAAAGAGACACAATCAGAGTGTTGAGTTGTATATCTGATTGCAACTCTACGCACTCCCTTTGAAAAAATGCAGTTAATTTATTTACGTCAACAGAAAATGGACTTGCAGATATACCAAAAAAAATTGATGAATGTTTTGGAAGCCTGTTCTCCAGTTCCTTTATCAAAACGCAAAGCAGGGCTGGATAGTTTTCACTGTTTGCAGGACTGTGTTTAGCCAGAGTATCTAACTGCACACGATTATTTCCCATAACTGAGTCAGCACTGCTGTGTGCCCTCCCTGTTTCCCGATGTCATCTCAGGCAGTGCTGATTGCACTGTGAGTGATGTGTACGTGCCCAGGGCTGGGCTGGGTTGCTCAGCAGGGCAGAGCTGCTGCCATGATGGCATGGGTCAGGGGGCAGCCACAGGGTGGGCTTAGCCAGGCCATGGGTGAGACATGGCTGATATATTCCAGGTGTTTGCATCAATTACTGTGTTTCTATTTTGTGAACACTAGGTAAGTACATTTAGCAGGCTCTGTTGATGTATTTGTCTTCAGAATTAATCTGTTGGAAAACTGAATCTCTCTTCGTGATTATTCTTCATTCATAGGAAATTCAGCTGTTCTTTAAGCATCAAAACTATTAAAGACACTCATTTAAGTAAGTGAAAACAAATTCGTCTGCTCTGAAGGATAACATTTACTGAGATGATAGATTTTGTTATTTCTTGCTTACAGAACTTTGATAGATGTATTGAACTCCAGATGGAAATTATGCATACAACCCAGAGGATCTGGTTTAAGTTTGGTGAACCTGGTTTGAATGGACCACCACTGACTGCTTGGAGCGAGATCATGACTGCTTTCAGAGCCAGTGAGGTGATCTTAATCCTTCACGTCCAGTTCAAGAATGTTTGTCCCTAATATATGCTTCTGGATGAATGAGTGCCCATTGGTGATGAATAACAAAGACTTAGTCCTTCCAGGTGTTACTCTCCTTGTTGCAACTTCTCTGGGGCAGAAGAATATAAATTCCTGATTGTTAGCAACCGCTTCTGACTAGCCTTTAGAAATATCACACTTGAGATTTGTCAGCATGACTGTCTTTAGGAAATTCTCTTTGTACCCATCCATGTGGCTGAAGTTGATCAAGCCACATCATGTTTTTTGTTTGTTTTTTTTTTAGCAGGGTCTTCCATGCTTCAGATGCCTGAATAAATGTGTAAAGGCTCAAGTATGCTAGATGTGACTTCTGATGTTGAGTCTCACTGCCCAAGTCTTTCAAGGCTTTTAAATTTTTAAGCAAGTTCTCCAGACCTGGCCTTCTACACCATTCCAATCGGGAGGCACAGGAGACATCTGCTGCCTCCACAACTTTTATGCTTTTTTGAGTGTCTTATATCTTACTGTTTTGCGCAAGGAAATTGAGTTTTCCTCTTTGATGAAGAAACCCAAGGACTGTTGTCATACCTGAAGCCTCTTGGTACTATTTTTAGGTTTCAACTGTCTGAAAAGCGTGTCATCAATTTTGTATATTAAAATATTTTAAATACACATCTATCCTTTCCTTCCTTCCTTCCTTCCTTCCTTCCTTCCTTCCTTCCTTCCTTCCTTCCTTCCTTCCTTCCTTCCTTCCTTCCTTCCGTCCGTCCGTCCTGCCTGCCTTCTTTTCTTAAGTTATATAATTAAGAACATCAAAACGTTTCATGCAGGAGATTGAAATGCATAAATATATACAAACTTGCGATGAAGTCAGTGACTGCAAACACAGGAAATGTTGCAACGAGAACAGGCTTTTTCCTTTAGGTTTCTAAATAAGGGGTTTGGGGTTATGTATCTGGACTGTATACTTGTAACTTTCATGAAGTCTAATTCACCAGTCACTTGTAAGCTTTAACTCTTTGTACATGAGCTGCACTTCAGCCCATTATTTGCAGTGGAATAGACCAAAACAAAATGTCACAGTGCGGGCAAAGAGTCTTGTTACAGCGATTATATATAAAATACATGTATCTGTCTTCCAGTGGTCAAAGTGGAGTTTGTAATTTGATATTGCTTGTGGCTGAAAAATATTACTGAGAGGAAGTTTAGTCACAAAGAAAGACTATGTATTCACATGGCTGGTACAGACTGTGCATACAATTTGACAAAATAGTGTCAGGTATGACAAAATGGAAGCGGGTATGAAATGAAGATGTGTGGATTTCCTGGAACAAAGACAAACATCAGCTTTGACTGCTACATCATGACTCTGACTCGGCTGAAGGCTTGAAATTTTGGAGTCAGGCCTGAGAAGAAGACAACTGTTCTCTTGCACCGGGCTCCATGATAATTTGAAAGTCAGTAAGCACTCTGCCAGTCTCGGCACCGTCCTACCATACCTACTGAAGAATCTAGATTTGGTACCTTCTGATTTCCATCTGTTCAGTCCAATTAAATATAGACTGCGCGGGAAATGACATAAACTTGTATAACTGACTGCTAAAATATCTGCTACGTTTGTTTGACAGACAGCAGCAGCCCAGGGAGCTGCTCCCTCAGGTGGACATAAATTAGTTCACCAGACACTTGCAGGGGGGTATTCTGAAATAAGTCACTGGGGAGAGGAGCATGTTGAAGGATGGGGTGGGGAGACAGGCAGCAGAGTCATCATTAAATTTTAATCAGGTGGTGATTAAAAGCTGCAAAACTGCCGATCTTTAGAAATAATTGCTACCCCAGACCACAGAATAATTTGTTGTAATTAAAATAGGCAGCTTCATTTTCCTTGGAGGCAGCAATATGAATAGTGAGGTCAGAATATCATACTTGATTTTAACATAAACTTAAGGGAGATTTGAAACTCGCTGAAGTAAAATCTTGTGGAAAAGCACGGGTAAAATGTAAATCCTGAAAAAAGTAGACATTGAATAATTGATTTCTATTAACTTCAAAAATCTTTGTTATGCATCTTCACATTGTGTGCTCAGGAGACTGGCAATTGGGCTTTGTGATTTCTGACTGTCATTTGCTAAGGAAGCTATTGCTCAGATTCCATGAAATTAGATTTCAAAGCCAACAGGCGAACAAAACAGGCTTGCTAATAGGGAATTTAATAGAGACTTCAAGAGCTCGCTTGTGCAGTCCTCTAATCAGTGGCATGATGTTGAGTGTTTGTCATGCAGTGAATTTGCCATCTTGCTGCCAGAAGGCACTTCCTTTATTCATCTTATAGCAGCTAAAAGCCCTCAATTAAAAAAAGCACTGCTGATGCCAAGTATGAGATTCAGATTTGAGGCACACCACTGCCACTATAGAAAGAAGTGGAAGACCGAGGAGAAAGAACAGCAAAATTGGGAAGATTCATAACTTCTAACCACCAGAAGTGAAAAGACCAAACAGCACAAAGAGTGGATGGTGGTGGACTTAAATTTGGGCTTCTTTCTGGTGATCGTGGGACAGTTCATATCAAATTACCATTGTAGAAATGGGAGAGAAGTAGTCTTTCCCTTCTTGTCCAGGTGCACCAGCTGAGCCTGTGAAGAGGGAGCCTGTGCTGAGAGAGATCACTGATGGTGCTGGCAAGTGTCATGCCATTCTACTGTGCTACAGTGATGAGTGCAGGGCTGGGCTATGGGGGGGCAGTGCTCTTTTTCCCAGCTCTGCCTTGGTTGCACCGCAATATGCAAGACTGCAGTCATGGCAAACAGCATGGAAACATGGAAAGGAGCTTGGGAAGCAAACACAAGCCCGTCCCATGCATCACAGGCAGCACTGCTTGGCAGCATGTGCTCTCTGCCAAGCAGCACTTAGTGCTGCCTGCCCAGCAACTGTCCCTTGGTTGGGTCCTGCCCTGTCTGTCACTGCACCCTGTGAAGCCCCATTCCAACGGAGACACAGCTGAAAAATGGTCTTTTTAACTCTACACAAATATTTCTTTAAAGAGGGTGCAGTGACATGCAGGATCCACACAGAGTCCTTGCCACACAAAAAATGAAGGCTTCCTAAGAAGAGTTTTTTCTTTCTTAAAAGGCACTTCAGTAGGCTGTGGTTGGGGGGGCTATTCCCTGGGTGTGACGTGCCTGGTGGACTTGCATATGGTTCTCCCTGCATGGTTGTGAATGTCTGAGCCTCCCCACCTTTTGAAACTCAGTGGTCTTTAACTGGAATATCCCGAAATATGGTAAAAAGGGACATGGATCAGATCTGCATAGGGCCAACCACCTGTTCTTTGCATCAAATCTCTGAAGACTTCTGTGTGAGCCAGCTGGGGCTGAGATGGAGGTGGCTGCAGGGCTGAGGGGACGCTTATGCCAGCAGTTCTGGAAATTACCTGTGGGTGCTCGATGCAAAGAGTTTGCCTGAGGCTTTGTAATCCTCCTCTAAAACCTCAGAGCTACATATCCTCAAAGATTATGAGAGAACATTTCCCAGTCTCCTGTTACATTTTGGTTGTGCTATCCACATGCAGGATCCCAAGATACAGATACACACATACTTATGTGTGCTTGCACACCTATGTGCAGACACGCGTGGACACACATATGAACATGTTTCCTAAGAAAACAAAGCATACCTGAGACTTACTCAGCATTAGTATTCTGCACTTCTTTTCTTGCACAGTATTATTAAATAGAAGTCTGAAGGCAAGCCCACTTTGTGATAAAAGAAGAGCAAAGGGGAGAGTGATGCACATCTTGAGCAGCTGTCTGGGCTACAGGAATTACTCCCAAGAAACCAGCAACAAGCTGAAAAGGATGTAGAAGGCTAAGTACCCCAATTTACTTTGCTTGGTGAAGACAACATGGGAAAATGGAGAACCAAGGATCTATTATCTCACTCTGCTAAACATGCAGTCATAGAAAATGTCCACATAGATCACGTCATTGGGAACAAAGAGCAAAAGATCTCCTTTTGCATAGCAGAATGAAAAGTCAAATTCTTAGCCTTTAATTTAAATCTTTGTTTTATGGGCTTTGGTCATAAACACAGACACCCTAATGGTTACTATGATTCTCCTTTTGGGAGGGGAGGGGCATGTATTTGGAGAATTTCAAGGCTAATCTTAGAAATGCTTCTTGTCTTCTTGACCAGTGTGGCTGCCTTTTTAGTTGTGTTTGTTGTTTTCGTAGGAGCTAAAAATAATTTAATTGGTTTGTGTTAGCAAGAAATGCTTGGTTTTTCTTCTCTGCTGCCATGTGGCATAGTCTGGGATGTGGGTTTTTAATGGCCCAAGTAGTTTGTGCTATGTCCCCACAGTATCATCAGCACCACATGCTCCAGTGTACCCTGATGTTTGTACAAGGAAATAAAACCTCCAGGCGCTACGGCCTTTCTTTTAATAACATTTCCACCTGTTGGACCCAAGTCAAAACTAGACTTCGCAGCTTTCTAGTGCTGCATAATGCACACTGAGCTTAAAAACAGCAGGGGTTGTTCACAGGTGCTTTTGAGGCTTGCCATACCATTTTGAGCTTTTATTTTTATTCCTATTTCAATACTCAACAGACTGAACCTCAGAAATACCACCTTCACTTAATTTACAAAAGAAAAAAAGGTATTTAGGTAGAGGACAAGACTTTCATTGTCTGAGTTTAAGTAGGTTTATGGACAAAAGGAACTGCATCGTGCTGCCACTGAGTTATTGCTCATTGAAAATCGCAGGACAGGAATCAGAGTTGATGGCTTACGCTGCCCTCTGTACATTTGTGAACTAATTATAGTTAAAATGCAGGTCTCTAATCAGCTAATCAGAGAGGAAAGAAAGGCAGGGATGTGAAGGAAAGATAACTCATCTTGCAGGCATACATTACCTGGTGGCAGAGCCACTTGTGTTACTCAGCTCACTACTGTGATGGTCTCTGATGGCGGTGCTCTGCATGCAAATGTCTCTTCAAAAAGAAACACAGCTACTGAAATACTGCAAAGCACATCCCTTCAGATATTATGGGCAAACTGAACCTAAAGAGCTTTTGATCAGGAGACTTTTATGCCGATGAGTCTGTAGCCTTCTCCTTTTTCTTGCTGCATGCTCTTCCCCTCCAGCTCACAGTAAAATTCCTCTTGCAGAAAAGGATTTGTTACCATCTGGGACTCTTCAGAAAGTCTTTGCCTTTCTGTTCAAGAGTTGTGTTTGCTAATGCTTTTGGGCATCCATCGTACTCTAAATGAATACACAGTAAGGCTTTTGTCACAGTCAGTCCAACCATGTGAAATTTGTTTGCTTCAATGTTAAACTTCTTTCAGATTTTTCACTTAAAACTTGGAGAGCTGTAGCCGTGTCTTTCCAAGGGGCATTTTAAATCATATTCCACTGTATCTATCTGTTACATGCATTTAATTTACTTAATTTACTTTCATAAGTTTCCTCCCCAAAACATCTCAATCTCCTGATTGTTAAATGAAAATGGAAATTATATCAAATGAATGTCAGAAAACATAATCCAATATCCATCTTGCCTGACTGACAAGAAAGAGTAATCCAGTCTCTATCTCCTGTGAATGCAGTAGGGCATAGACTGATGTGAGGATGCTCAAGGACACAGAGGTTTTGTCTTCCCTTTTGTCCATATCACCACCAAATGTTCCCACTGAGAAGACAGAATTATGGAGCTCCACTTCCAACTTCACGGCCACACCAACTCTGCTAAGAAATAAATGTGTGGATATTTAACAGACTGTCCCTCTAGACTCCCGTTGTTTTCACTGCAGAGTGGTCATTTGCTGTACTCTGTCCAGTACGTTAAAAGCTCATCTAACTACATTCTTAATCAAATCACATACTGTTTTTAAATCAGTCGTTCACCAGCATCTAAGCTGAGATATCTCTGTGCTCATCCAAGTTCTTCTCCGGGGTTTTTTGGTATGCGTGCAGTGAAAGGCAGCAGGCAGAGATCTGGTGAGTTACAGAACTGCAAGAAGATTTGTCAGATTTTGACAAGAGCATGAAGAAGAAGTTTTTCAAACCTGCTTTTTTAATTTACTTTGATGTCCTAAAGAAAAAGAGGACTGGAAAACAAAACTGATAATTTTGAGAGAAGCCACTAGGGTATAATCCAGAGTTTCAAATCAGACCACTTCTGAGGTTTAGGCAACAGGAACAGGGGTTATATATTACTTTTTACATTCATCATCGCCTTCTGGATAAGTTCACAACACATCATGTTTTCAAAGGAGGAAGGGGAAGACGACAGGGTAAAGATATTGCTAGACTGTTGTGGGTACTGTTTTTCACCATCTTCCTATTGGTCAGTCCTGTTTATTAAATCAAGTAAAGCTTTGGCTGTATTTGTAACTGCTTTCTCAAATCCACAGCTTGATGCAAGACTTGTTACTTCTGAAGACCTTGGGAAGGTGCAGTTAGAGTGGGAGGTAGTGGAGGGTGATCTTGCTCTGCTCTTATTAACCTGGGCTGTGTAGATCCAAAAGGAACTGTTTTATTGAGCAGAAAAACTCTCTGAAAGACCGGTGTTTCTCATGAATGGACTGTTTACCTTTGCAGCAGGCTGGGATCCTTCCTGTAATGGGACACTTTTTACAGGAAACATCTCCCTTCAGCTGTCTGGGCTGGAAGTTGACGTCTTTACAAAGTTCATCTCAGAGGTTTGTTTTGTTACTAGGAGGTTGGAGCTCTGGGCGTGAGGACTGTGACCAACAGCCTGAGGGATTCCCCAGGCTGCAGCCACACAGCAACCATTTGTTTTCTTTTGACAGCTTGCGGGGGCCCTGAAGGCAGCTCAAATCCACCAGTTGACTACAAGCTACAAACCACAACCTCTATCCACTGTTTTAAAGCATGTACCTGACAGGAATTTAAGCACTTGGAGGACTTAGCTGTGCTTTCCTACTTTTCTTGCATTTCATGTTGTTTTATTTCTTACAAGGATTTTGCCTCGGGAAATTTGCTTGGATTTTGGCATCCCCAGAGGTGATGGAAGCAGGTTCAATCACAAGCCTCTTCTCTGAGGGCACTTGAAGGGAGAAATGTTGAGAAGAATGTGAGGTCTTTCCTGCTTTTTTCAAGAGACTTGGACACTTCTAGGGGTCTGCAGAAAGTACACTGTCCCATCCCACTAGTGTCAAGAAAGTTTGTGTGAACCAAGTAAGGAAGCTGTAGAAATATCTCTCCCTGAAGCTGTGTGAGAGGTGGCTGTTTTCACACCTCTGGGGCACTTCCTGAAAAGCACAGATAGGCTGCATCCATAGATAAATTTGAGCTGCATGCAGACAACTTCTCTACTTTGTTTAGTGGAAAATATGGTACCCCATCATTCTCTGCAGATATCCCACGATGTTCAAGCAGAGCAAGTTTGAGAAGAGTGCTAATAGGAGTACATCACCATGTGACTGCTACAAAGATTCCTCCTTTTTACAATCATGACGGATAAATCTTGAAGCTACTAAGAGAGGCAGAAAGCCCTTAGGGAGACATCTTCTTGCATGCTGCAAATGAAGGACAACCCCCTAAGTTTTGGATAGATGAAGAGAACAAAGAAATAATAGAACTCCATACACACCACATATGAAGGTGGTTTGTAAAGCCAAGCACTTATTTATGGATATGGTCAGACACCATGGATCCTGACACATCTGATGTCTGACCTCTCAATTTCTGTAAAAAACTGAGAGTTTTCCATAGGCTGCTTGATAGACAGTCATCTCTAAATTCAGCAGTTCAAGCTGTTTGCTGGCTCTGTCAAAGGCTCTACAAAGGCTGGAAGGGTAGTTATTATTGCACTGTGGTGACTAGTAAGATGTCATTCAATTTTGCTTTCAGGGGAATGTACTCAGGGGAAGAATAACCCCACTTAAAATGTAGTGTGTGGTGTTTTTTACCCTAAAACTCCAACCAAATGGCTAAAGGGATCTGAACACATCTGAATATGTCAAATGAATTGTGATTCCCACACTCAATCTGTTGCCCATTATAGTTAAGTCTTACCAAGGTAAATAGAACATATATTCTGCGAAGAGACAGAGAGGCAAAATGTGAAATTGCCCTTACTGAGTGATAAAGTATGTCAATTTCACAAGTAGAGGGATATGCCAGTTGCTTATTGCTCCAGAATTTATGATAAACAGGTAGGTCTGAAAGCCATTTTCTAGCAGTGCACAGCTACAAACACAATATTATTTCTAGAAACCACCCATGGCCTCAGTGATGAAAGATGCAAAGGGGCCTCAACATGAGGAACGTCAAGTTCTTGTGTTCCAGACTGCGGTTTCCTAACACCTTTCCATTTTGGCATAATTTTGCAAAACCACTCTCCATTTTTAATATTTAAATGTTAGCTGACGCACCAAGCATATTCTTGGGAAATGGCATAGCTGCAATTCCAATAGACGTAGCTGAAAGAGAAGGTAACATGGCTGTATACCTCATGACAAATGGGGCGATAAGGTGCACGAGCCAGGAAGTCCATTTTCCAGTTGCTTAGAGAGTAAATCATTTTTCTTTGAGCTATAAAGGTGCTGGTTAAAATTAGATGATTCATGTTGATTCAGTGACGACTTTTTGAAAAGAAAAAGAAAAGCCTCTCTGACCAAATTCTTCAGTGGGCAGGAAAGCCTTCTTTGTTAAAAACAAAAAAGAAAAAAAACCAACAACAAAAAAACCCCAACACATTCACATAAGCTTAAAAGTTACTGTTTTTCCCCTGGAAAATGTGGTTTCTCTAATTGAGGGTTGTAAAAAAGAAAAAACCTTTTCAAGCATCCCACTCGATTAGTCATTTCGGGGTGGGTCAGTCTTATCATATCATGTGATGTCCAGTAACAATGATGCAATAAAACAGATGCTGTCCAAATTTTGTGCCACCAGTCAGCAGCAAAACTATTCAAATCAATCCACTGTCTTTTTCTAGAAATTCCAAGACATGCCATCTTCTCCAGGCTCTGTGCTTAATAGTTTCCGTCTTTTGCAAATAAAAACTGAATACACAGTAATTTCTTCTTCAGAAGCACATGACAAGAATGAGCTCCAGACTACTGGCAGCCCAACTGAGCTGAAATCCAGCTTGCTTAAAGAGGGCCACTCCACCTTATTGAAAAAAGAGGTGGGAAAAAAAAGAACTCTATATGTAGACTGCAGTCTGGCAATCTTTACTTTCTGGCAACAGCTACGGTCCATAAAATCCCCTACTGAGGCAATATCAACCCATTTAGGCAAGACACTGCATTAGCCCTGGAAGTTTTTACCCCAGGAAAGAATGATCATGAAGTGTTATCAATTTTGATTTTATTTCATGTATTTCTCATCTAAGGTATTGCTCTGTACTGTTTAAGTTAAGAGCTAATTTATTTAAACATATTTCTGTTAAGGAACCCTCTGTGATAGAGAGTATGACATGTTCTGCAAAGCTATGGATGAGTTTTCTGTCTTCTAAGTGCAACTCTACAATATCTTTCTTCTAAAGTAGTTTTGGATATATAAAGAAGCTGTGATAAGATTTTTCCTAGTGGGAAAATGTATTCCATTTGCAATTGCACTTCAAAATCTGTAGATGTGCTTTCTGTGGCTGAGGAAATGGTATCAGAGATACACGTTGTGTGTGTAATCAAAAATCCAGTAGAGCCTGATGGGGATTAAATCCTTGGAGAAGTTGACTTTGGTGCAATATAGTTATTAAATGACACAGGGAAACAGATTTCTGGTGGGTTTTCAGTGAAGCAGCTGAGGAAGCCTAGTTTACAGTAGAATAACAGTAAGACACAAGGACTGAGGGCTTGTGAAGGAAAGCCCTGAAACCATCGGTTTTCACAGAACAACACCTCTCCAAACTGATCAAGTTTTGCCAGAATCCACTTAAAAAGACCTCAGCAATGTTTGCAGTAAACTGGCAGTGTTGCCTTTCATACCCTTGGCCTTCTGCTGTCCTTTCTCAAACAACACAATGTAGGGCAGCTAATGTGTGATGGCTTCGTCTGGCCTGGGCTCGGCCCTGAGGAACTCTGAGAGGCTTGTTCAGACTCAGACAAGGAAAAGGCAACCAATATTGTTTTTTATCTTCTGACCAATACCTCAAAACAAGGAATGTCTTTCAGTCCCTACAACCATGTGTTCCCACATCCTCTTTAAAAGAGGCTTCTTACCTGCTTCATGATGCATGATGCTCCAGCACGGCAAGTCAGAGCAACTGAGAAGAAAACAGCAGTGCAGAAAACAAGAAGGTGCTTACCTGAGCTAGGTCTGTCAGTTGCAAATGCTTTTTGGAAGAGGAGAAGCAGGAACCAAGACCCGTCAAATGAAATCTGAAAGAGAATAGAACAATTGAGGTAACTTATTGTCGTCAGAAAGGGACATGCAATTTTTATGCATTTGTGCAGATGTGTGAGGATTAAAAAGCTCCACAATATTACAACATTACTGGAGACATCAAAGATATAATGTTTAATTTGGGAAGAGAACATGCATTCTGAATCACTTCAAAATTTTTTTTACATACTAAGAAAAAAGACTGTCTAATCTCATTAAATATTTAACCTTGTGACTTTAACCAGGTGAACGTATGAAACCAATACAGAACAAGAGATTCTGCTTTGAGAAAACATTAGCATGAGGTTTTTGGAACAAAGCGGTGGAGAACTAACATGCTCTGTGTTGTAGTTGTGTCCTTTTACTAGTATAGTGTGTACTGAAGCAAGGGCTAGTATACATGCAGCCTGTTAGGTTTAGTTTTCTGATTAAAAGGCTAAAGGCAATGAAGGAATAATTCTTGAGTCATTTCTTTTGCCACAGTGTCAAAACAATTAAGTTCTCAAGTTCAGAACACACCATATTAGTGTATGGAGTCCACACTGGCAATGCTAGCTTTACTTACTGCTCTGTGATGTTCAGTAATTTTTAAACTTTCCTGTCGGCAACATTATAAACTCAAAGAACTTTTTGAAGAAATCCTGGAATCTAGAAACGTTCTATAAGGTAATTTGGCAGAAAACAGTAGTGCAGCATGATTGCAAATTGCTTTTCCAGATTTAAAAATAGCCAGTGTTAACAAGTCTCTAATCTTGAACAGATCTGTCACTTGTTCAATGTAATCATAAAATGGAGTACTAAACTCTTGCATTCTGATGTTTCCATTTCTTAATATTTAAAAGTGCTTGCCAAGCATAAGGAAACTTAAATTCCAGAGATGCTCTGATACTGTGTCAAAGAGGAATCAATCATTTTTCAATAGATGATGTCCAGGAACAGTTCCTGCCAGAATCCCAGTGGGAGGTTCAGAAGGCATACTTTGTATAAGTAAAGGCAGAGGCCAATTTATTTTATATAACTTCAGATCGATCAGGTTTTCCAGTGCCTGATAACTGCTTTGAAGTAGTCATGGCTGTCTCTGTATTTCTAGTGTTGGATTACTGACCTTCATTCATCTCTAGTTCTCAGTTGCAGGGCTTGTTAGTGACTGAGCTTGGCAACTTATTACATTGATCATCCATCTCTGTCTTCTGTGTACTGAAAATCAATGTGGACTCATAAAGTCCACTAGGCAGGAACGGATCTTTGGAAGTACCTGGTTCAACCTCTTGCTTAAAGGGTCACAGCTGAATTCAGCCACATTGTGTGTTGCACAAGGCTTTGTCTAGGTGGGTTTTGAAATTCTCCAAGGTGCTGAACTCTTCCTGGTAACCATCCCCTGCATGTTTGCACTGAGGTACCATGCCAGGCGACCCTACCAGCTTGCTTTGGCTTGAGGAGCCAAGCTAGAGGTGCTGTACAAACATTTGGTCAGCATCAGAAACATTCAGACACTTCCCTTGCCTTTGGGTCATGCCTTCCCCATGTCTCATACCATTGTAACTGTTCATTGTCTAGGGGAAAGCTGTCTTGTGGAGGGTTAGAGGAGACCTACAGATTCTTCCTTTTGACCTAAGGAGTTATGTTTAAAGATGGGAAGGGCACGGGACGGTGCAAGCACACCGTGGTCATGATAATAGCATACCACTTGTTAGCCCTATGAAGGAAAACAAAAGATTTCAGAGAGACAAAAATTAACAAAACTTCTATCATTCATTTGCTAAAAGTAACTTGTCCATATGTTTTTCACTCTTAGAACTGTGGACTTGGACAGGCAATGAAGGAAACCTTCTGTTCCCAGAATTTTAACCAAGCTGGATGAATTTCTGGGAGGATGCTTAAGTGGCTGACAGTGATGGGAAAGATAATCAGTTCTAGGGCGAATGCTTTTCTACACTGACTCAGACATTGCTCAGTTAATGTTATGTCCAGTACTTACAAGATCCCAACACAACTCCTGTGGCTTTTACCCATGGGCTTACTTCATTTGATATCAGTTCATGGTAGACCCAAAGTGAAAAAAGAAGAGAGGCATGGACAGACTGTAACAAGTAATATGGGCCCCCACAGATAAACTGGTGCTCTACAATAAAATAAAGAAGTATAAACTAGCTATGAATAAATTTAAGCTGGAAAGTAGAAGCTGACTAACAATCAGAAAGGGGAGATCTTGCAACATCCTTTTCATAGGAGCAGCAGGAGGTAAAATAATGTGATTGTTTTAAGATGGAGTAACCCTGTGCTTGTGAAAGAGAAATGTTGTAATAAAAGAATAAACGTGACAGCGTGGATCTGGCCCTAGTTATCCAAGAAACGATCCCTGGTCTGTTGAAAAGGTGTGTTTAAGAAATTCATATAGGGCAAAACTAATGCATTTTTTCTCTATTCTGGAGGTGTGCTATAAAATAAATGCCTGTAAAACAAATGAGTGCATAATGAGTGTATGCTAATAGCTTCAAATGTGGAATACTTCATCAAAGAATGCAGACTCTGTTTTTTGATTCAACTTGTGGTTAATAAAGCCCTGGGAACATTTTCCTTGCCCAATTAAATATCAGTTTTAACCAAATGTTTGAAGAGAAGTGTCATGTTTCTGGGTTATTTGTGTTTTACAAAGAAAAAGAAGAAAGTCTTTCAAAACAGATGTGTTGCTGTTATCTCCTATTGGGTAAAAAAGAGTCTTAAGCTTTGGGGTTTTTTGAGCTGTTTATACCACAACGGCTAGCAGCATCTAAGACGTGTCTAGTGGTTTCATTTTGCGTTATGCAAATGTATATGGTACACAAATGCAAATGTTAAAAATGTGACTGCTAAAGCACCTCTCCCTCTGTTGGCACTGATCACTTCAAGGTACAACACAACCACTTCCCCATATTTCTGTGTGAGTGTCCAAAACCTCCTTTGCATCTTGCTGACCTTCCACTGAGATGTTCTGCAGCCACTGAATTAAAGATCTGCTGAACATCACTGAACTAAAGATATATTACTTACTCTCATGATATGCTGTTGGGATTTTAGTGTACTTCTAATCTAAAATAGCAGTCCAGACAGCCCTTCTCTAGCTTTCTATCTGCATCCTGTTCTCCATGGCTGCTAATTTTCTTTCTCTGCTCTTAATCGTCTGCCAAATCAATTCAATTTCCTTCTATCACAGACCTTGTGGACAAAGCAAAAGCAAAAGGTGTTGTATATCTTAACCATGTTTCACATAACAGCAATAAATAAGTTAGGAAAACAAGTCAAGATTAAATGAATATTCTACAGAGTCAAAGATTCTGGAAAATCATATAATCTGTGAAGCCAGAGGGATGCATTGGGTAGGGTTTTGAAGGGACATAATCTGAGTTGGCTACTATACAACATTTTCATTAATGACACAATGATAGAATGAAGTGTTGTATTAAATTTGCAAATGACACCAAGCTAGCAAGGAGGGCCAGATTAGTGTTCAAAGAAATCTTGCCAAATCAGAGTTATATTAATGAAACAAAAAACTATTCAACAGGGACAAGTGAGAGGTATGGAGTAACAATTGGCTGGGTAGCATATCAGTAGGAAAGAAACTACAAGCTTAACCTGAGTCAACAATGTTGTAGAGCTACAAGAAAAGCAGAAACTGGTCTGTATAAACAAGAGGATGACCTTTAAGATGCATGGATGGAAAAACCCAACCATTGTGCTGTAACACAACCTCAGCTGAAGTTTTGTCTAGCTAGAAAACACAGCTGTCAACTGAGTCTACTCGTGTTTCTCCTAAAACTAGGGATGACTAAGCACCATCACTGCAGTTTCTACGTAATGAAATGCAACAGCAAAAGGAAAAATCATTTTTCTATATCCACAGGGCGGCAAACAACTGTGGGCTAAACATCATCAAGGACTCTCCTTGGAGAATGGGAAACAGTGCCTGGGCTAGATGATGAGAGGAGCCATTGAGGTCTTCAGCTTTGGAGAAGTCTGGTTAAAAACTGATTGTGAATGATGCACGTCAAGCTGACCCCTCTGTGGTGTGGCAGAAGCAGGCTAGATGGCCTCCTGGAGAACCATTTTGTCCTGCAAGCTGAAATTCACTGAACTGCTAAAACAACACTGGGAAATGAATGAGTTCAAAACTGTTTTAAAAAACGAGCCCATACCACTTCAAAGACACTACAGCTTCACAACCCTTTTTCATGCCTGCCTGGAAACACTGGGCAGTTGTCCTGTGGGGAGATGAGGCTGTACAAGACCACTTGAAAGCACTGCCAGAAAGCAAAGCGTAATGCTTACAGTTTGATGACAGCAATAAAAAGTTTTTGTGTCAGTTTCTGGTTTTGTCTCTTCTCTTCATTGCAAACATTTATCCCATGTCTTATTTTGCAGCATTTGATGTTAAGGTATGGAGAGAGCCTGTAATGAGGAGATACAGTGTCGAGTTTTTTTTGTTTTGTTTTTGTTTTTAATGTCTCAGCACATGAAGAATAAGACAGCTATGTCAAAAGAGCCCAGAAGTACCCACAGATCATTAGATAACTTCAGAGGCTGTCATCAAGCATGACCGTCACACAGAACCAGTTTTCAGTCAGCTTGAGATCCTTTTGGGTCCCACACAGGCTTCTCCTAACAATCTCATCAGACTATAGGGAAACTGAAATAGCACAACTGATCCTGTAGATCCTCTGGACACCTGATTCAGGGATCCAGGGATCCACAGCTGGAACCAGGCCCAGTAGAGCTTCAACAGCTGAAGAGCTGGAGCCCTCAAAGACTTTGTTAGACAGGGCTCTCTCCTGATGTAAAAGGGCTGAGAAGTTACTGCTGAAGTTGTCAAGATGCTGAAGATGAAACAGGTTTATAGAGCTGCCTAAGCAGGATTTTACATAAGATTTCTGGACTGAAAAAACATGCAAACCCCTGGAATGCTTTCATTGCAACCAGATGGTACACAAGACAGGGAAAACATCGAATGGGAAATGGTTAGGTGAAGGAGGTCAAATATCAACCACTGAGGTGGTAACATCTGGATGTTTAGTAAGCCTATTTAAGAAGAAACTAAGAGGTTTCATAGAGGGAGGGCTTTGTTTTCAAATTAAAGAAGTGCGTAGATGATGGAAAAATTCATTCACTTCTTACAATAAAAAATGAAGCAAGTTTTTGTTGTCTGAATAGCAGGTCTCTTAATGATCCGTACCTTCTATATTTGAATGCTGGAATTTTCCATCTGTTTGATGATTAAAAGGGTGAGGCTGTCAAGTCTGTCAGCTCAATAACAGACTGTATCTCCTATACATTAATGAGATAATCTCTTTTTTTTCTCCTGCTTCTTTTTAGAGAAGCAAAAGCAGAAAACACCATCCTGGTGGTGTCAGAGAGTTTAGTGTGCTGACAGCTGATAATCGAAAAAAGAGCTTACTTCACAGATTTCTGATGTTCGAAAGTATCAGGTGATGTGAATAATTCTGATTCTCCATTAGTCCCATCTTAAATTGCTGCTGACAGTAATAATGTCTTGACTGCCTTCACACAGTGCTTGGAACTTGAAAATGTTTTCACCTATTACAAGGCCATTACGGCCAACTCTCTTCTCTTAACTTCAAGGTATACTGCAAATGACTTTGCCAGTGTGAAGTTTAGCCATGATTAATTTGAGTGTAAGACCAACAAAAAAAAACAAACAAAAAAACAAGTCCCAAGTAGTATTCTGTTTCCTAAATTCCTAATGAGATTAATAGTAAATTAATAATCTAATTAATTTTTCTTCTTTTTTTTTGGGGGGGGGGGGGGAATGGACTCCCTAGACTGTTAAACAACCACATTCTATGTAACAGAAAGATTACTGAAAACACATATTTATATTAACATACAATGCCATCTGCAAATCACTTGCTACTAATTATTTGGATTGTGGCAACACTATCAGAAAATGAATTCCATACTTGCAATGTCTTAAAATAACACCCTTCTCATATCAAAAGTAAATGGACTGTTCAAAAGTACACGCTTCTCGTGCGTATGCTACATTTATCAATAACTATCTGAAGATTTCTAACAGAAATGAGTAGAAAGAGACAGAATGATAAAAAAAGAGGGAAAATATATTTAAGTAACTGGCGAGAGAAGGGTCAAGGGATGAAATATTTTGTTGTCTTGAAGTCAGTTTGAAACACTTTTTGAAATGTTTTATGCTTTAATAATATGGCTGGGGGAGTGGGGAGTTTTCACCTAGAATAAAACTGGAAGAATGATTCACTACATGTCTGCAGCTGTTCCTTGATCCCAGTTAAGTTTGACACCACTAACACCTATGAGTCAGCAGAGGCTCCTTGGGACAGGCCTGTTTTGAGCCTGTTATGGTAGGATCTTTACCCAAGGCTGGAAATTGTCTTCCAGCAATTCCTGTGTCAGTTTTTCCTACCCACTATCAAATATCTCCAATTTCCACTAACAGCAAAGATCTATTACAATATCCCCTGATTTCTACGATATGACTGTAATACTCAGTTTATACTTTGCTGTTTATGTCCAGGACCTCAGCACCCTTTATCATCTTTCTTTAGCCATATAATATATATTTGCCAAGATAATGGGAACCATAAGGACGTTGACATGAGGTTGAAGATAAACATTTGGACTGGTCAACATAGCCTAAAAATGGGCAACTAGGATAAACAGCGTGAACTGCAGCCAAGACATTGGAAGGATTTGTGTGTCATGCTTGAGAATCCCTTGCTCTACTATTTTAATGTGCTCTGTACTTAGCTTTAGAAAATGATTCTGCTTCTAAATAGAGATTATGGAATCTAGGGATTTGTCAAAATGGAAAACAAAGGAACTCTTCCAATACATGAAGCCATATTTTTCACGTCTTGCAATATGCCTTTCGTTGTTTTGCTGAGTTCCAAGATTGCTCAGCCCGTGAGCTGGTTCAACTTTCTATCTTCACTTGGCCTACAGCACCATAGGCAACTATTACAACATTTAAGTTTTTTGGCTTATGAGTAGGCTTCTATCTTCTAGAGCCATTTTTTTTTAAATGTGGTGAGAAAATGGAAATAGGAATACCTGGAAGCATATTTGATAGGTGTGCTCGCTACATTTATCCAGAATTAGAATATTTCACAGTAGCCCTTGTGATTTCTTTTAGTCCTATACCTAAACTAGAGTTGATAAGACTTTTTTTAGTAGTTATTTTTCAGAGGGGTATGGGGTAGGACAAAGCTTCCGAATGACTGTTTCACTAAGCAATCTTCTGCATATTACAGTAGGGTATAAGACTGGATATTCTGCAAAAAGAAATCATTTGTGAGAGCCATTTTTCTACAGATTGAAATATCAGTCACCATTGTCCATTAAAAGTATTTTAAATACACAGCATGTAGGCTCCTTCTTAAAAGATAGACATTACCAAACAGTATTAACAAATAATTAAGTGGAAGCAAGATTTGCTGACAGTCACAGCAAGTAAGCAACAGGTCTGGAATGGAAGTCAGATTTTTATGAGAAAGCAAGTGCAGATCTGTCTTCAGATTTCCCTTCGAAGTATTAATCACAACAAGAAATGTTGGATAACGTTAATGGACAGTTGAGATAAGAAAAATGAAATATTCTCAGAAAAATCTCCCTATCTATTGTGCTTGCTGTGCGTGCACTCACTGCAACAAATTGAAACCTAAACTAAGACCATTTTTGGTTATACGTGCTCAGAGAGCATGTACAGATAAGGCATTTGGAAGGCATTCAGTGGATGGCCAAACAAATCTACCAAGCTCTTCAGAGGGAAGATTACCTGCTAAAATTCTTACTTTGCTAAAGGTGATGAGTATTTTTCCTTGTCACTCAGTCTGACTAAGCAATGTCCTCAGTGATATTACCTAGACAGGCAATGATTAAAGGGTTAGTGAGCATCTGTGTCAAGCACATGCAGTCATCATTGCTGTTTCTGGTGCAGAGGAATGTTTTTATTTCAAATCTTCAGACTAAATTACTGAGATGTACTTTGTACATGCTTACATCTGACACTTTTTCTGAAGTGGAAAGCAATATGGGATTCAGGTCACAGACATTTACGGAAAGCTAGGTCTTTCCAAGGAACATCATACCCATGTGTCTGAAATTAAAACAGTAATCTGGTAAATGCTGAGTAGAGTTTTCTCATACTGGATTTTGTTCATAAAGTCCTTAATGGGATTGGAACTTATTTATCTTGGTCTCTATCTCTTCTTGTGCCATGCGGTTTATGGTCATGGTCAGAGTCAAATTCCTGTTCACTGATAGATGATACTGTTTTCTTTTGGAGAAAGGGAGATACCAACTGACATTTGGCCTTCTTGCTTTTTTGAACGTATATGGCAATTCTGTTGCAGATGACTTCTAGATGTGCACTAGTTTTTTTAGTCACTCTGCCTTTGATTTTTTAGTGACTGGACAAAAACAGAGTTTCTGGAATGGATTATTTTTGAAACACATGTCAGAAAACATCAGCAGAAGAAAAAAAGCATATTTATGAAATACTTATGTAGAAACTTTATATTTGTCTTTACTGCTTTTAATTGCCTACAAAATTTATGATCTCAGAGGCTGACACTGAACACATCTTGCCTCATATTAAACTGTCCATGAAGTTCTATTGAATAAGGAGGGAAAAGTGCATTGGTTCCAAAAGTCATGCTCTCTTTCATATTCAACAACTCCAAGATTTTTTTTTAAATTACTATTATATTTTTTCTTTTAAAAATGTGTAATGGAATCATTCCCATTTTGTTTGCTCACCATTTGTACTCTTAGCTTATATTTACTATCCCTCAGAATTCAAACTCTTAAAGCTCTTTTATTAAAACATGATCTTGGAAATAAAAATAGAGGTAAAATTCAGAAAAAAAATCATTCCTGCACTGCAGTCCGGGATTTTCAGCTTTCTTCAAGCCTATCCAGCCATCTATTCACTCCTTTAGGCTGGTTACAAAAACATTTATACTAGTTTTATTCTGAGATTCATCTTTGAATCATAACCTGTAGCTTGGGATCTCTTACCAGTAGTTCTGCCTTTGGGTCGTTTCATATCAACTGAGGAGCAGCATAGGCTGAAAGCTGTAGCTGTTCATTTCCTTCTTGTAAGAAGCAGAAATTTAGTCCAATAAATATTTCCAGACTGCTACTATTCTAAATGTATTCTGACAGCTTCCATGATTAAAGAGAAGACCAGCGGCCCAGCTGTACTTAAAATCCTAGTTAGCATTTGAGTCCCGCTTTGGATTGTACAGTTCTACATGAGAAAGACTCTTTATAATTACATTTGCATTTACTTTGTCTGTCAAGACCAAACTCTTTTCACCAGAGCACAAATACTTCCCTGCAGGCTAGCCTCTTTCCCTGGAAATATTAAAAACATTGTGACATCCCCCTTGTGCTTTGGATTTCTTAAATGTGGAACTTGAATTTCCATTTTCCGTTAATCAAGGCTGAATGATTAGGATAACTCAAAGAGGATCATGAGGCTTTCATAATCTCAGAAGAATGGGAGAGAAGAGAGAGAACTGTTTGCAGTAACATTACCTTAGAGCACACTGAGATGTTACTTTGGAAGATCTTTTAACCTTTAAGACAACTTTGCCAGTGCTGTATTTACTGTTCTCTAAGGTTGCACTTTGTTGAAATTTATTTGCAGGAAGTTTTGGGAGTCTCCGCATTAAAATGTTGGTTACGTTACAACAAAAATCCTCATGTAACTGTTAGATCTGTAGGAAAAATGTTCAACAAACATGTTTGTTTTGAAAGGGTACGTAAAAATAAAATATTGTTGAAGGACTATTTGGGAAGAATTTAGAAATATTTCTGCCAAGAATTACTTTTGGAAGTTGATGGCAGGGTCAATATTGGAAGCTTTTACTCTTTAACTTTCTTGACAAAGTCTTTTCAGTACATACAAAGATACCCTATAATTAGCCATCCACTCTGATGTTCCAGATGGAGTTTGATTGTAAATCTCCATAAAGGAGGGAAAAAAATTGCCAAAAAATGATGCGAGAGAGCTAGAGATGAAATATTTACTCCATCAGAGGCTATGGTATCTTAAAAATAAATGGCCTTTTAAATGACACAGAAGAATTTCCCTCCAGATTGCTCTTGTGAAATATAGTGTCTTTGTCTATGTCGTGGTTTGGGTTGGAAGCCCTTTGTTTTAGTTCTCATCCAATTATTACTTTAGTTGCAATCTAATGTCAGTTTAGATTCCTTCTGTGGAAATGAGAATAAAGTAAGTGCTCTATCTTCAGCGTAAAAGAAAATAAAAAATGAACCAGTCCAACCACAACCAGGCTTTAGGAAAAGACATTTGACCATCGTCAACACTTGTTGTCAGCTGACCTTTAACTATTCTTCCCTCCAGAGTGGGCCAGAATAAAAGGTCTATATATTTTCAGTCAGTAAGTCTCCTTTGAAATCTGTTGATAGGTACAGTCTTTCAAGGCAACTCTGGTGACCTAAGAGCACACAAAGGGCTGTGCTAGCCCTCTGTGGCCAGTAGATGAGAGGAAAAAGCAATATTTGCAAGGAGTAATTAGAAAGTGCAAGAAGTTAAGGGTTGTTTAGCATTTCCCTTTTCTTCCAAAATGGTGTCTTAATGATTTCGTTAGAGTGCTGCTGGAAAGGAGATACTGTTCACATTTCTGCAAGGGCCAGAATAATTCTTCCCATCTGGTATAGATTTTCTTCATATAGGTCTTTTAAAAGATGCTTAATGCCCACAAGTTTTATTGCAAACCCGTAAATAGCTATCTGCAGACACAGAACAAAGTTGCATTGAGTTTGTTGTCCTTGTATGGAAGGGCTTAAGTCCTCACTGGAAAACTTCAGTATTTATTTTAAATACAAGAGGGGCTCAGAGGAAACCTAAGTGTGAGATTGAAGGCACTGATGAGTAGCTCTTAGTTTCTTGCCTCCTGAGAATGGCTGAGCTGCACTGGACTGGAAGGTTAGGGTTAGAGTTTCTTCTCACGTATTGCAGCAATATGGCAATTTATGTCTGGAAACTTCTTAGATTGTCGGAGGAAGTGAAGAATAAATTTGAGGACATTGCTTGGCCTCCCTAATTATAGACTCAGGTGCTTTACTTAGTTCAGAGGTGGGTAAACACTTCACTTCAGTTAAAGCATAATACTTCCATATTAAATTATTGGTTATGAATTCAGGATGGGAATTTACATCAGCCACTGAGGTTATGTTTGGAGAAACTGCCTAACTTTAAATCTAAAATTTGCCTGACTTTTCCAAGTTTCTTCTCTCTATATTCCTGGGAATTATATCTCTCTGGATCTGTTTCCTTTCTTTCTTTCTTTGGCTATCCATCAACTTTGAAAGTCTGAATAATAAACTAATAGCAACTTTTACAACTTGGATTCAGGCAGTGTTCTCAATTGAGGAAAATGAACAGAAACACTGAGAACTAGAGCAGTTCATGTCTCTGCATCAACTCAGTATTATTTTTTCTTTAACTCCTATTGTCACTGAAGAAATAATTCATTTTATCCAGACTAAGCCACAAACTGTTCTGTCTCACTGCATCAGAAATAGGAGTTCTTGCTACAGAACACTGAAATTTCAGTTCTAGAGACCGTCGCTCAGTGAAAAGAAGTCAAGTGTATTGAAGTTATTTTCTTCTGTGATCTGGAGAGGGTCAACTCTGATGACTGCATTTTGTGATGTTTTAAAAATGTCATTTGAATTTAGAATGCCTGGCTTCTTAGTGACATTTCCAAAAATGTACCTGGTACTACTGAGACTTATTTTCAGGATATTACATTCATAAAGATACAATAGTAGGTGACCATAAATTGCTATTGATTTAAAAAAAAATAACTCTGTCCACATATGTGACTTATCTTGCCATCTTTGAGGACTTAGTTTATCGATGATGTGTCTTCATTCTCTTATAGATCAAAATAAGAGGATACAATAGATCAGTATTGTATTCAAAAATTCACTTGAAAATCACTTACATTTCAAAGGAAAAATAGCAAACGTTGTCAAGTATTGATGAAAATGTAAAAAAAAAAGTCTTAAATCCTTCAGATTTTATGGAACTAATTTGTAATCTTCTTTCTGCTATCTATTTACATACACTTCAGGGAACCAGTAAAAGGAACTGAAGTGCAGGACTCAACAGCCCAACCTTCATAAACCCCTTTATTGTGTGTGAAAAAAAGGGTGGCAGAGAGCAACATTCTTGCACTCAGAAACCCTTGGAGTCATGAAAAGGAACGTGACCTCCAGGATCTCGAGCACTGGGAACTCTCTTGTTGCATACTAGAACCAAAGTGTTGCTTGAAATGCTCATGGTGACCCTTGGGGGCAACTGGTACTACAGATCCACAGAACTGGTGATATGGCTGAACTGACAAAGAGGAGGGAAAGATGGAAGATAATTGCATTTCCAGGGTCTGGCTTGAGAGTGGACAGGGTTAGTTTTCTCCAGAGTGCCCAGGGAAGGGCCAGGAAGTAATGGCTGGGGAGTGTAACAAAAAATGATGGTTGGATGTTCAGAAAAAACATCACAGTGCAAATGTTGTAGCTCTGGGAGAGATGAAGTTCCATCCTTGGAGATGCAGTCTTTGGGGATGCACAAGACACAGCTGGGCATAGTTCTGAGCAACCTGGCCTCTCTTTGGAGTTAGTTTTTTGTTGGATAAGGATGGACTTGAGGGAACCAGTGGTTCCTTTCAGCTTTAAATGTCCTACGGGTCAAGGCCTTCCTTGGAGAAAAACATACACATATGGTGGAAGAAGAGAAATGGCTCCCAAAAGCCTTCAAAATAAAGGGTTGGGAAGAAATCTTGGTCAGATCCTCAGGTTATATACATTCTTCATAATATTCTCTCACGAGTATATTTTGCAACATACAGTGAGAAAGAAGTTATTGTCTGAAAGGATTTAGTCTGAATTGTTAAGTCAGTGGCAAGCTTTGCAATACTCAGTGTTAAGAAGCTGAAAGCAGTTGCTGTCTGAGCAGAACAGCTTGAGAAGGCAAGTTCTCTTCCAATTGCTAATGATATTGTGGGTTTCATTCTCATTTAAGAGAAAGCTCTTGCTAGAAGACATTCACTGTAATGATGATACTGTAATAAGTTTAAATGAGTGCAATTTTCTAAAATCCTCAAAAATATTCTCTCATAATCTTTCTTTGCAAACTTCTAAAAGTTCCTTACTTCCTTTGCACATTCTATCTCCTGGAAAAAAAAGTAGTTGAAAGGGAGCAGGATGAGTAAAGCAATTCATAACTGAAATAAAATGATGAACTTATTAAATATTAACGTAGTTGGAAAAGAAGACAGGTAAATTCCTTCCTAAACTGTTGTATAAGCAATAATACCACTGCTTTTAGATCTCATGCTAACATAAGGCTTCATAAATGTTAATTGAGTCCTCTGCTAGATACTCAAATATATATTATCAGCTTTCTAAATTTGAAGTCCCACCTAGAAAAGAAGATCACACTCAATAAAATGATGGTGTAAACGTAGAATAAAAGCCTGGCTTTATGAAGGAGTCCACGAGTAATGACTTTTTATACTGCTTAGTTTTAAAATTCCTCAATAACTGTGGTTATATTTTTTTAAGTGCTAAATTGCAAGTTAGCTTCCCAAACTAATTCAAGAGGATGGTACAGTCAATTGCAAACCAAAGTTTGCATCTTTTCCTTGAGAGACTGGTCCAAAGCCAGCTGAAGCTAACTGGAGTCTTTCCAGAGACTTTGCTTTGAGCTTTGGAAGATAAACAGTATGTAAGAGCTCATGCCTTTTTAATCTCCTTTTGATCCCTAGCAGGATAAGCAAAGAAAGTGGAAGCCAGGGAGTGGATACAAACATCTGACTGTCGGGTCTGAGAAGCAGAGGTGACACATGCTAAATATCCTATTTCGGTGCTGTGGCAAATGGTCCACACTGTCCACAGACAAGTATGGACAGCCCCTTCTCTTACTGGAGGTACAGCTACAGATCATACAAAGGGATTGGATCCTCCACCATGAGAGCAAAATCCTTCCTCAGATCTGACCCATGCTTACAAGACCCTCTCTCCCCTAATTCATATACCTGCAGGAGATATCTGCAACACATCTGGACTTTAGCTTCTTCCTGTAGCTCTAGGTGTCTGCATCCTAAATTTGAGCTTTTTGCTAAGCCTGATCTCAGTACTTCCAAGTTCTTAAAAAGCAATCTTAAATCTTAATGTGCAGCATGAGATTCTGAAGTTCATCTCAAGCATCCGTCTGTAAATCGCTTTGAAGTCCAAACTGAAAGATGCTTTTGATGCTCATTTGTCCCATAGATATAGGCATCACAGATCAACCCACCAGTTTTGCAATCCTTTTCTCTTTTTATATAAGTAATGCTATAACTGAAAGGAAACGAGGAGGAGGCCAAGCAGCTATGGAAGGTTTAAAGCAGGAGAGAAGCTTTCTCATTCTTCCTTCCACTGCTCAAAGTGAGGAGGAGAGGCAAAGTAAGATGTGTGTCTGGCAGGAGGCACCATCTTCACCCACAGCCCAGGCACTGCAGCCCTCACCCCCTGCTCAGCCCATTGCATTTGTACAGCATTCTACATCTGCAAAGAACAGGGTCATGCCAGTTTAGCTGGCAAAGGTTGAACTAGACAAAGAATCTCCTGCCCGAACTGCTGTGTCTGCTAATCGCTACAGCCCCACAATAACATTTTAAAAATGCATTACATTTTTAAATGTCTTTTTCAGGGCTGGAGGCTACCAGATCCCTAGGATTTCAGAAAAAAAAAAAAAAAGACACAACAGAAAAAATGCTCTGAAACGTTGGACATCTGCATCCCATAACAGCAAAAATGCAACTTGAATACTGTGCTCCTGTCTGCCCTAGCTCCAAATAATGATGCACAGACCTGTAGCAATAGGAGTTTTCCAGCAGTTTTCTGGGGATTTATCTAGATGAAGTTCAGTGGCAGTCTTGGCGGTAGATGATCTGACATATTTGAGTAATTGATGAAATCATCTGCTGTGAAATGATTAGCTAGGCATCGAAACACACCTCTTGATCTTGCTTCTTTCATTAGAAACACTTGCAGAACCCAAACCCGAGCCCTCCGTGCTGCCTGATTTTGAGCTAACTGCTGATTGCCTTGCATGATGAATGTCTCCCCTCTTGCCTAATGCAAAACTGCTGACGTGGTTCCTTTTCCCCTCTTCATTCTTCAGTTTTAACCAAAGGCTGAGTGCAAGCCTTTCAGGGTCCCCAGTGTGTGCCATCACTGGGATTTCAGTATTGTACCCAGTTTGTATGCACAATCTCTAATGTTAAATGTGACTCCTAGATCATTCAGAGTTTTTATTGTTTTGTTACAGTAATTAATGGGTTTTTTTTTTTTGTACCTCAGCTGTAATGCAATGAATGTTTAAGATTTTTTTTCCTCAGTCCCCAAACCTTCTCATTCCTTAACAAGTTCAGACCATTACACACTTATGCTGTGGCAGACCTGGGCAATAACTACGAGTGTAAAGCACTGCATACAATGAGAAACACTTAGCTTACAAAATGAAAATACAAATAATGTTGCTTCAAATATCTTTTTCTTTTTTCAACTTCGCTACTGAAGAGGGGCTGATGTTAGAACTAGCTACAGACTCGTCTAGCTTTGCCTAAGATACGGGGCTAAGATGTGGGACTGACACAGAGTCATAGAATCGTGCAGTTCGGAAAAGATCTTCAGGAACATCACATCCAACAGTCTGATATGGAAAAGTGGGGCCATCTCTTTCCTGGGGCTGGAAAGCTGGCCATAACCAAGACACTCACTGGGCAAACACTTCTTCTGGATTTCCTGTCCTGGGGTAAAAGATCAGATCTAGATAAAAATATTTTTCCACAGAAAAAGGTGAATTCTAATAAAAATAATCCTTCTGCTGAGATCTGTAGGTTGGAAATTTCATGTAACAAACTTTGACAAATTCTGATTTTAATGTGTTTTTTTTTTTTTTTTTTTTTCAAGTGCATAAAGACTTATTAGGACCTTGATAGAATTAATTGCTCAAATATGTAGTGTCCAATAAGCAGCTCTCATCCAATTGAACAGTCCTTATTCAAGGATTTGTGCAAATTGATATTAGAAACCTTCAGAAGCATTCAAACACGTGCTGTATTTCCCCTTCAGAAACTTCAAAACTCTCTGAAATGGGCGTTTAGTATTGCTGCAATGTGACAAATGTCCTCATCTGGGCACGTTCTAGATTTTTCTGTGCAGAGACTGATCCTTGACAGTGCTTCCTTGCTCAAGTATCAGCTACCTGTCAGTCATGGTCTTTGGAGCCGGCTTTCCAGGAAGACAAAAGCACTCTCCACACCAAAGAAAAACTACAGTAATCAACACTGGGCGCATGGACAGAGGAATGCTGTCTGGGCAAAATACAAAAGGCAGCAATAAAACATCCTGCTGCTGTGAAGCGTTCCCATCCAGCCTCATGGAAGCCAGCCTAAAGCCAGAGAAGCCTGTCTGTGAAAGAGGTGGAAAATTTCACAAAGTGAGAAGATCTATGAGAGGAATTTGGGTTTGCCCTCTGGAGCAGCGTGATAAATGATAGCCCTGCACATGGCTGGGAGGGAAATGCCCTGAAGATTCCATGGTGGTTCTGGGAAAACGATGCAGTATGCGCAGTGCGAGCAGGGGTCATACACTACCAGCCTTCCTCCCTTCTATTGTCTCTACAGCCTACGGGTCTGCACTGTCACCTGGTACATGGGAAGCAACATGTCTTTGGGGACTGATCTCTCAAAATTCAACCATAACATCATCTAAGAAGAAGTACCCAACTCCACATGGACACCTCCTTGTCCTCCTGGTGGGAACTGTGTGGTCAGTCCTCTTGTATCATCTTCCTGGCCCCAAGGGTGCAGCAATTCCCACCTCACCAGGCAAGTCCAGAAAAAGTGAACTCCCTTTGGAACACCTTGTCTGCACTAGCTTGCAGGAGTGTTTGTGAGTTGCAAATAAGCGTGTATCAGTAAGTTCACATACTTTAATTTTAGGTGGCTTAAGCCAATCTCATTTCATGTAGAAGCATTTTTTCTTAATATCTGAATGGCTGGGGCTGGCAAAACAGCCTCAATGGATGATACTTGGCGTTTCGTGTGTTTTCCATGCAAAGTGAGCCAATAAACCCAAGAAGGCCGAGGCTGGCCAAATCCTTCTCCTTGTTGTTCAGACTTGACGTGTGCCAAGGAAGCTCCATGAGTGGCTTTGCACAAAGGTGAGAAGGCAGCAGGGGGGAAAGGAAACCTTGGCTGCCCATTTAACCTCTCCTCAAATGGCTCCCATCATCCAGGAGAAAAACTACACAGGAAACCTCTCCCTGTGTCCACAGCCTGGCTAATGGGAAACCTTTCTCCACCAGACCAGTATGTAATGGTCCTTTATTTGGATGCACTTTCTCTCCCACTCCCTCACCACTGGTGATGAAAGCCCCCACATTTGTCCCTGAAGCAGAGTACCTGAGTGTATGGAAAAGGACAACTGTCTGCTGTGGAAAGGGCAGCAGATTGGGCTGTGGTTACTGACCCTGTCTGCGGCTGAGGGCTCCGCTGATGGAAGAGCCTCCGTCCAGCCCTCAGCGATGCTCCTGCCTTCCAGAGGTGGCTGGCAGATGTTGCTGATGTCTTTGGCTGCCCTGAGTGTCCCTCTCGTTCAGGCCCTGCAGAAAATTATCTCCTGTGCCAAGAGGTTAAAAAAAAAAAAAAGAAAGAAAAAAAAGAATTAGACTTACATTTAAAAAAAAAATACTTTGGAAAATATGTTGCTTAAAATCAACCCCCCCATTTAAAAAAATTAGTTCAAGATGTTGTCACTTCCCGAGCCAGGAGACATTGGGAGCACAATGCAGGAAACACGCTCAGCCCTGGCCATCCCTTCAGACAGGGACAAGTTATTGTGGTGTGGGTGAGATAAAAAAGGCCTTGAGCACCCAGACAAAATTTTCCTCTGGCTATTTGTTGTGTATGTGTAATCCTGTCTGTGCTTTGTGCTGACCAGGGGGATGGAAAAAAGGTTTGTGGTCCTTTTTTGGCTATACCTCTGTGAGCTCACCTGTTTTGGACAAATTACAAGCAGTACTATATATCCAGTAGCATATATGTCATGGTAAAGCGTCTTTCTGCCATGTCACCAGTGGAACATGATGGAAGAGAGCTGCTACAGAACCCTTCACTGCCTTGGTGTGCCCTGGTGTAACAGCAGCAAGTGTAACCCTGTTGCAGCAGCAAAGCAGTGCTCCAAAAGAGCTGAGCATGGCACCATGGTAGAGGCTGCAGTTGTTTGAAAGTATGGCAAAAGACCGCCAGAAAAAATCAGGGATATTAGGTGAAGATGTTAGCAGGATGCTGATGACAAGTAATGCAAGGGAACAGCAGACCAAGCATGAGAGATAGGAGTAACTAAAACTCTTAAGTAAGCAAAAATACTATGCTGGGCATCTGTTTGATTGGTATGCACGTGCTAAGAGCACTGAGGCACAAGGATGCCTATTTGTTATTTGTTATCATAAAATATATCTTCCAGCATGACAGTGTGGTCACATTCATGATTTATTTTAGACTGGAGAGAAGAGTGGAGAAATAGGTGTTGTTTTTTTTTTTACTTACCATTTCAGGATGAGATCCAAGTCTCTCTAAAGTCAGTGGGCATCTTTCCAGCACTTTCATTATGTCTCTGCACACATCCTGATAACAGTAGAGCAAACTGGTGTTATTATGCAGGCGGAGAAATTGTCTGTCATCTTTAATTAGCAGTATGTTTCAGTGTTAGAGAGAGACATAACTCATGTTTGGGAACTGATACGTTGCTTAATAACACTCTGGCAACACTGGGAGCTATGTGCTTTCAGAAGGCCCCCTTGAACTGAACATCCCAGCGAGAGGGAAATGCAACCTGGCAATGACAGAATAAGGTGCTGTTTCAAAAGAACCCTTCTTTTTTATTCTGTTTCTTTCTTCTCTTTTTTCTCATTTCCTTAGCCTGTCCAGACTTTCTTTTTCTTTTATCACAAGTTTATTTTTGCTCTGAGCCAATGCTGAAACCAAATGTCAACATCAGAGAATCACAGAATCATAAGGGCAGGAGGGAACCTCTGGAGATCATCTAGTCCAGCCCCCTGCTAAAGCAGGTTTCCTACAGTGGGCTGCACAGAAAAGCATCCAGGTGGGTTTTGAATATCCCCAGAGTAGGAGACTCCACAAGCTCTCTGGTCAGCCTGTTCCAGTACTCTGTAACCCTCAAAGTAAAGAAGTTCTTCCTCTTGCTCAGATGGAATATCCTCTATTCCCATGTGTGCCCATTGCCCCCTGTTCTGTCTCTGGGCACTGTTGAAAACAGCCTGATCTATACTCTTGACATTCTCCCATTAGATATTCATAAGCATTGATAAGATCTCCCCTTTGTCTTCTCTTCTCAAGGCTGACATCTCTCAACCTTTCCTCATGAGGGAGGTGCTCCAGGCCCCCTATCATCTCCCTCCAGTAGCTCCCTGTCTTTCTTGAACTGAGGAGCCCAGAATGGGAAACAGTACACTAGAGAAGTTTCGTTTCAAATTAATTTGTTCAGAGGTGAACATTTAAGGAGTTACAGTGTTTGAAATTGTTTTCTGAAGTGATTATAAATGAATGTAAGAAACTAAATTTTGAGAGCTGGGTGACATCTCTTTGCCTTCACTTAATGCCTAAAATAACAAAAGTTTAAGTTGGATGAATACTGACCATAAAATATGTATCTGTCTGTATACAGTCAATATTTAATTTTGCAAAGAGATTTGAACAAGTGGATATTTTCCTCTATCATTTAAAGGCAGTACACCACAGAGATTAACAGGTTTCTTCAGGTTTTGGTAGCAAAGGAAACAGTCAAACTTCTGTCTTTTGACTGAAGCAAAAAACATTTTCTTTTAATTTGTAGGAGTGTTTGGTTCATATCTAAGTGAATAAAAAGCCTGGCTGCAGAGTAAGAGGCTTTAATTTCATTTCTGGTAATAATGATAATAATATCCTAAAAAATCAGTTATACGATAAAGGATGAAAAGATCTAGGAAATGAATCACCACACAATGTAAGTTGTGTTTCACTACCCGATGGGGAAATTATAATAGGTCTTGTTAAAACATGCAGTATGAGGCAATAACAATTGCACTCCTACAAAAAAAAAAATAAAAAATAAAATAAAAAAATTGAGGCCTAAATCTGGGAATTTGGGGCATCCAATACTCTTTGAAAGTAAATGGAAAACAGAAGGAAGACTCATGTGATCCAAGGCAGATTTCAACAAACCTACTCGTGTTGCAGCTAGATGTAGGAATTCATTTTTAGTACATTAAGGCTATAAACTGGTATTTATTTTCATTAGAGTGATATTAAATGAGTTAAGAAGTTTTCAACCAAGATGCCTACTTGTTAACATTGGTCTTCTTCAAGAAATAACAAAGTTTGTGCTTTAGATACGTCTTCAAATTACATTATTTTTTCCAAATCAAATGCAAAAAACTTCTAGTCAATTGCACATTTCTTTACCTGTATCTGCTTTGTCCTCTCTTTCATAAGCATATCTGTGCTGCACATCTCCCATCAAAATAGAAAAAAAATCCATTCAGCATTTCTTCCTAAATTGAAAATATGAGCAAACAAGGTCATATTAATAAACACAATGTCTAGCACTACAAATGCATTGAAGATACAAATAGCAAAGTGATTTGATTTCTTAATACTTACTATGAATGCAAAACTGGTTGTAACGAGTCTAAAATGCTGTTAAATCAAAGGTTATTGTGGGTTCAGAATTCAGAGTATGGATGTTAGAAATGGGGGTATAATGCAGGCAAAGCTGATCTAGCTCTGAAGGAATAAGGGTCAGGAGTAAGACTTGCTGAGTTTATGCCAGAGAAATGTTCCTTTGTACAAGTCATTCCACGAAATCTACTGCATGTATGCCAGCAGTCAGCAGCTTCCACAAAGACACGGCATCACAGTGGGAAATTTCCCTGCTTGCCCCATGCGGTCTGGTGCCAATAACTGAGCGTGAGCAAATACACCATGTTTTAGATCTGCTGTTCAGACTGAGAGATGTTATGCCAGGTGCTGCAAAATAAAATGAAATAAAAGGCATTCACACAGAGACGTAAATCTTACTTTGAAACTACCCGGAGGGCCTCAGGTTTGCCCTTGGCCTTGAATTTGGAGGTTCCCATTCTCAGTCCTTGTGGTTAGGTCTTCTTTTTGATTTCATTCACATTGAATATATGTGTGTGTCTGTGTCACGACTTTCTGCTGTCAGAACAGTCTTTTTTTTCAGTGTTTTTTCTCAATAATCCTATTCTGGTTCAGACCTTCCCCTGGCACCCTTGAAAACATCCCTGTGGCCTGTAACAAGGCTTTCCAGGTAATTCCTCTGAGTGGAAGAGGTTATTCAGGTTATTAGCAAAGCTCCCTCAAGGAGGAGGGGTGCACACATGCATGTAGTGCACATGTAGTAGGCCAAGTGCTGTGTCTTCCATTTGTGGTGTAGAAACTATCTTCTGGGGTGCTTCAGGTGCACAGAGGTGAGAACTCTTAGATCCAATCACCTAATGGGACACTGGCTCTGTGAATGACGTTGACGAGTACAATCAAAAAAATTGCTGAGTACAAGCAAAGAAAAATCAGCTTTGTGCAGAGGGTTGGCTCACACAGCTCCCAGGCCTTGACCTTCTGAGAAACACAGGATGGCAGAAGGCAGAAGCTTGCTTCCACTTTCTTTTTCACTAAAGCCGTGGCTTTAATCACAGTGAGTGCCACCTCTGCCTGTTTGGGGATGCTGAGCTCCTGCAGCCTCCTGCCAAGAGTTCATTAATTACAAGAACAGCAGTGCTGCCTGCGCGCTGTGCCAGCATGCGGCCTGCAGACCTTTGATGGCGTGTTTATGCAACTGCAGACAGCTCTGGCGTCTGCTGTGCCTCACAGGGTGACAAGGAAATGACAGTCGATTCAGGGCCATGCCCGTCTACAGCTCCTGCAAAAACGTCCTGCTTTCATCACGCCACGGAGGGGCCAATGTCAGTGCTCAGCATCATCATCTTACCCATGTCACGTTCCACGTCTCCCAGGGTAATTGTGTGGACAGAACAGAAAAATACAGGGGACTGGCAGTTTGTCTCAGGAGGAGCTGACCACTGTTTAGGTCAGTGAAATATTGAGATAAATTATTGGAGACTACATAGCTGGGGAATTATCTAATCAGGGCATCAAAGCTCTCCTGGGTCTCTAGCACAGCAGAGCTGGCTGCCTGAGTCTCACAGAGAATAAAATACAGACAAGATTCAGCTGCTCCCTCGCTGCCCATTGACGTGGTTACCCTGGGTGCTGGGGACTGACACTGGCTTCCGCCATACGAGGACCTGGCGCATGGCTTTTTGGGCCTCCTGATGGCTCTGAGTCATTCGCATTCCAACTGGAAAATAAACTCATTTTACGTCAGTTTAAACATGTAAAATTAGGGCTTAGTTTCTTGACTGCTAGCACCAAACTCAGCCAAGGCAGCTATCTGTAATTTTAGAACGTCTCGAGAAGATTTATAGATCTCATGGAAACACTCTTTCCATCTCCCTGGTGATTTTGCCTTCCACTTGCTTTTTAACTTCAGTCCATCTTTAGATTCAGTGGAAACAACACCAAAGCTAAACACAGAATGAGGATGAGCTCACACCACCTGCAAAGACTTCTGGTCTGGAGATGCTGTGTTTAACTGAGGAAGACCCCTACCAGAGCAGTGGGAGTTCAAATGAAAAGCATTCTGTAATAAGTGTATTTTAAGGGTGTATACAGTGTTACAAAGCACGACACTCGCTGACATTCTTGCCAGGATCCATTACAAAGGAACATGAAAATAAAAATGAGTTTCATGAACAGATGTCAACCTTTTTTTTAGATGTAAGACTCAAACGGAGCTTTGTGTTAAAAGGAAAATAGAATGATAACATTGGATAAACTTTATATAACGATTATAACAGCGGAGGAAACTTCTACATATGGTGTTAAAAACATTGTGTATAAGAGGAGGAGTCTTCTTAACAGCAGTTTTTATGTAAATAACCACAGTAATAATGATTAGCGTTTTCATACTTGGCAGTTATACATGTTATATACATTAAGTTACATCCATAAATATAACATGCATCCATTACATACATACATGCATAACATACTGCTAAGGTGTGAGGTGATTACAACAGTCCTCTGAAACGGATTCAAGAAGTTTGGTACCATAAAATGAGTAGTTTACAATAAGCTGGTGACTAAGGTAGTAAACCACCTCATCCTTTTTCTATCATTCAAAAAACGGAAGCAGTGGGATGGAGAAACAGGCAAAGCAGGGCATATGAAAAGGCCTGGAGCAGCGGCCAGCCACGAGATGGGCACAGAAGGAAGGACTTTTGACAGTAAAAGATAAGGCTTAAACTTCAACAGGTGGCAGCTGGGCTCTGCAGCTGCTGTAGATAATGATAAAATAGTAGGAAATGTGTGAGCCAGCAAGCCTGAGCTCTTCTGAGAACTGCATATGTTTAGGACACCGGAATTTTTTCCTAGAGTCTTTTAGTGTTTCAGGAAGATATTTTACAAGAAAAAAAATAAAAAGAACCCACAATGAACACTGAGTTAGGGAGATCCCAGATCAATGCCATTTTAGACTTTAAACCCAAGATTTTTGACATTCTCTTTCATGACCCTCCTTTACACTCATCTGTAGATTACAGAGCTCTGGCGGCTCCTGCTACTGAATGTTGCAATTTCAATCTCAAAACTGCCTACTGGAACGTCATACGTGCCAGGAAAGCATGTGGCTCAATGTATGATATGATGCTGAATACTTTATTTCTGTTAACTGATGCAACTAAATGGACAAGACAAATTTTTCACGTATTCAATGAAATAACAAGAATAAACTCCTTGGATTCATTTTATAAGATCTGGTATGAGGGACATTTGAAAGTCAAAAATAAATCATCCGTGGCTCCACGTTTGGACAAACTCAAATACAGTTTAGGCTTTTCTTTTTCTAGAAAAACTGGATGACGTGGTAGTTCCAGTGCTATTCACAGAAGGCCGTACTAGAAGTATATTACCCTCACGGCTGCTGAAATAAAGCTATATTCTTCAAGGCATTTTCAAAATTCCTTTTTGTAGCCCCCAAAAGGTTAGCCAAGTACACTGATCCAGCAAACTGATGATGGAACCGTGTGTTTACAAAAATCTATTTATTTACATATTTTTCTTGCTCTCATGATAAGTCAAATAAAGATGAGATCGTGTTGCCTGAAATACCAACAGTTTTTCAGCTCCAAAAACATGTTCAAGGCCATATAGCAGAAAGGTTTCATGTTGTAATAGGACTTTATTTTATTTTTATGAATCTGTTTCTGAATTAAACTTCCTACTGAGCTATTAGCACACACCACAGCCTTAAAAGTACCCAGAAAAAGTTCTTCCATTCCTCCTGAACAACCCTAGCAGCTCTGCATTTCTCTTTACTGTGGGTGGGAATATGAGCATCACTCTTTTAACAGGTATCTTTTAATTTAAGTTTGTTGCTTCGATTGCTGAGTGGCAGAAAGGAGGTGACACAACCTGTTAACTTCACAAGTACGTTATAAGCACTCATTTGCTAGTGTGAAAATACTAGCTGCTTACTCAGATGGACACTGTAACAGCTGCAATATAGTTTAACCCACAAAACAATACACCCAGCAGACGTTAATGGGAATTAAGACAATGTGCATGTGTTGCCAGGAGAAGGCTGATGCAATCCTCAGCTCAGCTGGAAAAAACTATCATGGGAATCTGGCAAAGTAAAGTCACAGTGCTAGAGAAAGTGGTTGATCCCCTATATTTTGTGGAGAGCAGGGTGCTACTGAGGCAGCACACGCATTTCTGGTTCATTTGCGTGTCTCTTGTGACAAGGAATTAACAGCACAGTTAAGTATCCAGAACGGTTGCTCTGAACTGCATCTCTCCAGGCAAGTTTTCCCATTGAGTTCCTTCCAATATCTTGAATTAAGGGTGGTTTATTTTTCTGGTGAATGTCCTTCACCCAAGCAGAGAATGAACATGCCTATCTGTAAACATCATTTCTTCATAGGAAATACTTTATTTTGACCCCAGCTCCTTACTCATCATATAGTATAACCCAAACAATGGGATTGCTTGAAGCCAAAATAAGGTGTATCAGCTGAACCCAGGCTCTTTCAAGTCAAAGACAGACTATGTGGGTCAGCCCACAAGCAATACAGTAATTCTGAAAACATGTAACTGATATCGGGAAGGAAAAAAAAGGCAACAACTATAAAACATTAGTTTTTGCCAGAAACAGGAAAGCAAATTACTGACCAATGCACAAAGAATTCTCTCTCTTAAAAGCTTTTAGATTGTGATTTTCTCTTTTTCTTTTCGGTAATGAAGTTTTTTCACACATGTTTTTATTTTGTCATTAAAGAAAACATTCCCCTCCACAGCTTATAATTATTTTCTCTCATGTTTCTAAATTGTTTTCTTTTTATTTTAGCCTTTGAGAAGAAAGGACTTAACCAACATCTTACATCCTTCAGGATGCGAAAACTCAAGATCTATGGTAGTGCAAATGGTCAAGTGATCACAGTTTCCTAATGAGTTAGAATATGAATGATAAAACACTAAAAAAGAACAAGATCCCATGCTGTATTTTCAAAAATATTACACATATCAATGATAATCAAATTTCCTGCCTGAAAAAAAATTCTCTGAGGTGCTGATAGGCCAGTTCTGCATAACAACTGCTCACGTTAACCATGCGGTAAAACTTCCATAGCTCTTTAGTGCCTTTAACAATTTTGAGAGCTATCTGTATACCTCATTTTGTGGGAAGATGTTCAGGTCTTATATAAAATTCTGGCAAATCTCTTACTTCCTTAGAATTTTGTATTTTTACTACTGAAACAGTAAGTATATTACTACTTTTGTCATTTTGTATAATTTTGGCAGAATTCTTATGTGCATTCAAACTCCATAAATAAGAGTTTTTATACCATATACCTATATACATTTATTTGACTGTGATGATGATAAAGGTAAAAGAAAGGGTTTTGTTTTTCCTTCATACAGAGCTTGCACAATCTCCTTGTTTTTCTTCACCAAGTGACATCTGTTACTGTATAATTTACAATGAGGTCTTCTTGGAAAGAAGTACTGAATTGTTTCATATTCTTTACCATATATTTCCTTTCACATAAATAACTATTTTCCTCCTTTAATCTTAATTTCTGATATTTTTATGAAAATTGAACATAGCCCTTTCAGTCTTTGTCTTGCCCACTGTCTTCTTTCCTTCCTCTATAGGCACTCCACATCCCAAATAACTGTTTACTGCTTGCCTTCATGCTAGATCGAATTTGTCCTTCTTGAACTTCAGTAGAGAGAAATGTCCATAGTGCTACAGATGAATTCTCACCAGTACTTTGCACAATGCTTTTCCTACTGAAATATCTTGCCTGACATATAGGAATACATTTGCCTGTATCGTATTCAAGGCTTATAGTTACCCTGTGATAAAATTTCACAGAATCATCGATTTGCTCAGGTTGGAAAAGACCCTTCTGATCATCAAGCCCAACCTCAAACTAATCATACTACCCTAACTGTAACAGCCCACTGCTAAATCATGTCCCTGAGCACCACATCCAGATGGTTTTTAAACACGTTCAGGGAAGGTGACTCCACCACCTCCCTGGGAAGCCTGTTCCAGTGCTTAACAACCCTTTAGACGTTTTTTCCTGATATCTAATCTAAACTTCTCCTGGCACAACCTGGGGCCATTTCCCCTTGTCCTGTCACCAGTGAGAAGAGACCAACTTCACTCTCACTGCAACCACTTTTTTGAAGAGATACTTGTGCATCTGGGACCTTTTGCCTACTCTGACATTTCCAAACTATAGCAAAAAGTCATGGTGTTTCACCTGATGCTGTCTTACTTTTTACTACATAGAAGTTAGTCATGCATAGTTTACTCACATAGGAATATCTCTGTTGTCAGAGATAGCAAGTATGGGAACCACACAAATATACCATGAGATGCAGCTTTTTGGGTTTCATGTATGCCATGAAATCCACAATATGATGCAGAAAACAAATGTCTCTTTTGGAGAAGGCAGATCTTGAATGATGGTTTTCTGCAATCTACCCTCAAAATACATGACCATGAACATCACTGCTTCATACACTTAAGGATATCATGTCTGAGGTAAGCTAATGCTTTCCCCCATCAGTAGGCTGCTGTAGACCAGTTCAGTGTAGCTGTGATTGGCAAATCAAGCCCTGCGTTGGTTGAGTGAGTGATGGATGGACTGTGTGGGTAGATGGTGAATATGAAGCTGGTGTTGTCAGCTTAGTCACTTATAAAATGGATGTCCTCTTTATAGGAGACTGGCATTAACTGAGTTTCCATTTTGGACTTCAGGCAGGGCCATATCAGCACAGAAGATAAAAGGACTACAAGAGATGAAATGCTGGGTGTCAGTATGATGAAGTTAAAGGTGCTGATGGAGGTGGGAATTAAAGTTAACCCTCCAGGAGTATGAGTAAAGTTTGCTTCACAGATATTTTGTGAAGAGGAAGGTGGTTGTTGATAATGCTGATGTGAGCAATGAACTGACAGTCCAGTTGGCCATCTGACTGCAAAGGCAAATGCCTCTATTTGCATCCCCATCCATCTATAAGATATCTGCAAAGGACTGAAGATTTTGTTCTTTATACAACCAGATGAAAGCATCTGATAAATTTGGTGTCATGAAATTACAAATGAGAGTATTCAAGAACTTCAGATACCTTGATACCTTTCTTTTCTTCTTCCTTCTTCCTTTTCCTTTTCCTTTTCCTTTTCCTTCCCTTTTTTCTTTTTCCTCAATTATTAATAAAAAACTATGAAAAACAATCTTCTAGTATGCACTTGGTAACTAATCAGTTCGCAAAACTTGTTCAGTTAGTGCAGAAAGCTGCCAGGCTATTTCCATCTCAGAATTTTGATGTGAATTCTGTGTGAAGAATGGGTCTGAGCATGGATCTGATTGGTCTGCAGGCAGCACAAGGCTGGAGATTAATTCCCCTGCCATAAGTGCCCCCTATTCAGAGAGCTTTTAGGAAAAAAACCCTTTAAGTAGAAGGGTTTTTAAATGATATGTAATTTGTAAGTTAAACCTCTGTTTTGAGTCACCCTGAAATAAACCGGTACTCAGTGCACTTTAAGACCATGCTTTCCTCTTTGCAAAAGGTTCCAGAAGGCAAATGAATGTTGAAACAACACATCCTGAAGTAATTAGCTACAGCAGTACTAATTGAATTCCTGTACTGTGCTTTATCTAGCAACATTCCAGACTGGAAGTAACAAATTCCTAGATAATTGCAAGGATTGCCACATCAAAAAAGAAAGGTCATGTCTTGTAGCCAATGTGGCCGGACATTTTTTTGGAAATGCAGGTGTTATTTGGCTTTATTCTTTCTTTAACAGTCTTTTTTTCTTTTTCTTTTTCTTTTTCTTTTTCTTTTTCTTTTTCTTTTTCTTTTTCTTTTTCTTTTTCTTTTTCTTTTTCTTTTTCTTTTTCTTTTTCTTTTTCTTTTTCTTTTCCTTTTCCTTTTCCTTTTTCTTTTTCTTTTTCTTTTTCGTCTTGTTTTTAAAACTACAGTCATCAATGATCAGATGTTGGTTTTATATCTCACCACAACAGGGTACTTCAATGTGATGGCCTTCAGCATGAAGTGAATGCTGTTTACAGCATTTGAGTGCAACACTTCTGCACACATCCTTGAACTCAGGTGGCCCAAAGTTCATTGTAGCACTCAAAACACCTGATCAAACACACACCACATATGTCTTCCTCTCCTAAAGCCCTCTGACAGCCATGTTTCAAGCAGCTGCTGTAGAAATAAAGAAGGAAGCTTTAAAAATGTATTGTGTTTGGCCACCCCTGTCTGGTGTTTTTGGCTGGCCAGGACACAACTTGCCGTGGAGGCATTATCCAACATCTCCTCCTGCTCTTAATAAAAGATCCTCCAGAGAGGGCAATTTCATTAGTGAGCAACACGTTTGACATCATACAAGTGCTGCTGTAACATACACAATATTAGCACCGACCTTTGAAGTGCAACAGTGCTTTGTTTCCTGTGGCTTAGTTTTGCGATTGTCGGTTTCGCAATTGCAGCTTCAGTGCCTTCTGTGATGGGAAAGGCAGCAGGTGCAGGGGAACTTGTCCTGCCTTGTTTCATTCTGGACTTCTCCCTCTGATTATTTCTCATAATGTTTCCCAAAGGGGCCATCTGTCCTTTTTATCCACATCTGTAAGAGTGAAACTGTTGGAAAAAATAATCCTCAGGGCAATACCATTTTGGCAGCACGAGCTAGCACAAGGTGGAAATTAAATGGAAGGGAGTTAGGCTTTTTAATGTCCAAATTCAGCAGCTCGGTTAAGAAACTTTTCTTGGAAAGAAAAGAACAGGGTCATACAGGATGATTGTTAATTTCCACTGGCTAGATATGATTTCACGCTCAATCTATCCGCTTCAGCTGCAAATGTTTGGTACGTCCTTGAAGTGAGCCCGAAAGGTCAAATTCGTGTTGGTGTGGATCCCACCCAAAGCCTCCATCCTTCTGTGGGGCACCCAAAAGTCCTGTACTGCTTGCCACAGGGGCATTATGCACCGAGTGAAGAAATGGCCATGTTAGCAAACCCCGTGGGCTTACTGCCAGACTGTCTGCATCTTTCAGGAATTTTCATTGCCTAACAAGAAATGCTGACATTTCTTAACTTTTACATTTAGAAATGGTTTCCTTTGTCATTTCTATGAGCCCATATACAGACTAAGAAGAGACAGGCAAAGACTTGGGATACCAGTTTGTTAGGATACCTTAATTTAGCTTAATTTTCTTTTTTTTTCACTGCTGCTTTTCTCCCATTCTCACTAAGACAGAAGATGATCCTCACATAGTCCTGAATGGGATTTTCAATCTAGGATGTCTCTGCAGACAGAAGACAGGAAAAACACTGTCAGTTCTGGTAAGATTTGTTTCATGATAAGGGACACTGACTGTTGTTTATTGCCAGTTCTCTGTTCAAGCAAGCCCATTCAACCAAAGCAAAATAACCCAGCACAGATCCTCTGCTGGCATAAAACAATATCTGTTTTGATAAACTGCCCAATGCTGAGTGTACCGACAACAGAAACAGCATCTTCCAAAGCTGAATGCCAGGTAGGACTATTTATTCAGAGTTCAGTTCAGATGTTTTTATTAATCATTTGAGAAAGTGTTTTTAATATCAAATGTTACTGATGCAAATTCATGATTTGCTTATGTGAGAAAGTACACCTGTATCCCACAGAACTGATCAGCAAATAAATACCCATTTTCTTCAGTGGGATTAATATTAATCTGGGTAAAAATTATTTTGTCAGTTAGAAATACAATGTTGACACTGATCTCCTTTGTTAGTGGTGTCTAGGATGTGTAATAACAACACAAACCTAAAAAATATTCCAAAATTTGCATCTCATTTCATTTAGGAATTGCCTCATCTGCTGATAAGTGCAAAGCTAAGCATCATGTTGAAGCAGAAAGCAAATCTCTGCTGTACATGGTGCCCTGTAAAGATCCTGTGGCAGGAACAGCATCATCATCTTTCCCTATGTAAATTACTGATTATTTCTAGCCTGTTCTATTCAAAATTAAGGTGTTTTTCCATCAAGATTTTCTTCAACTGTCATCCATCCAAATAGTTTTGAAAGCACCTGCTTTCCCATAAATTCTCCATTTTCCATTTGGAAAGTAGAAGTTCTAAAGCTGAAAAATTTAGACTTCTACATAGATACAGTTTTTGTTTTCCTATGTTTTTGAATCTTTTTACATGCTATTTATTTAACTTATAAGTCATTTCTGTTGCCAGTAACTGTTTTACAACACTTTTGTAGTAGCACACTAGGAGAGAGCATCTGTTTTCTGTCCCTCGGTGAAGCAACTGCTCAAGAGGGAGCTACAGTCACATGTACAGATTTCTGTTCTTATAGCACAAGATAGTGCTTTCATAAAGCAGATGCAATGCACAACAAAACTCCTACATCTCCCTTGGAGAACTGTGAGGTTTTTGCCGAATAGAAGCATATACAGCCCCTCCAGCACCAAGAATGTCTCTTGCTACACAAGCCTAGGCTGATAGGCACTGAACAGGGGATACTGCAATAATAAGCAGGGGCTGCTAGCTGGCACTAGGAGGGTGACAAAAACAAAAACAAACAAACAAACAAAAAAAACCCACAACGTAGACACCCTGTGACAAATTGCCTCACTGAGTTAGCAGAAGCATTTCTCAAATAAAGATAATAACCACCCAAAGCAATTGCACTGAAAATCAGTGTTGAAACAGGGAAGAAAGGCAGGGTTTCATGCACACCTTTGCACACCCACAAGGAGGTGGATAAGACCTACCAGCCCAGTGAGCAGAGGGAGTAATGACCCTGTGAGACCCCTGCCTGTCCTGGGAAATGTGGGGACAAAAATGGGACAGTGGATACGAGGTTGAGAAGCACTGTCCAGTGAGAGACAAAGGCCACGAGAGCGTATGCTTTCTCCACTGAAAATGATCCAGAGTCTCTGGGCTGATCTGATCAATAATTTTAGTGCTTGGGGTGAAACACAACCCTCCTTTCAGTGTGACACTGATGCTGGCCACTCAGCTGTTGCTGTTTCAGGAACTTCAGAGCTATTAATCAGAGCTGGGCAAGCTAGGGAGAAAGTCCAAGGTGCAGGGTGAGCCCACCAGGCCTTGCTCTACTTCCTCTTCACTGAAGCCAGAGCTGTGCCCTTTTAACAGTGACAGCCAGGCACTGAGCTCTTGAGCAGTAACCCAGTGTGTTTGGTGAGCACACAGGGGTGCACACATCCAGACACAAGTCATTTTGCCACACGATGGAGGGGAGGCACTTGAGGCCTCTCTGTGGCGTTGATGTCACTGCAGCAACAGGCCTGTGTGGGCCCTGACACGCTAGGCCTAGAGCTGGCACGGTCAGGAAGACCAAAAGCTGGCCAAAAGCTGAGTATTTTGTCCCACTTTGCAGAGTGAGAGGAGGATGAGTCTGAAGATGGTTCTCCTGGAGAGAAATTGAGAAGAATAACTATCTTGCCCTCCAAGGTGCTCGGAAGCACCACTTGGGGAGGCCTATACACCCCTGCTGCTCAGTGGGCAGGCCAGCAGTTGCTTGCTCATGCCTTGTGCTTTATTTCATTTACCATGCAGCTTTGGGCTTTTTGCTGAAAGAACTGCATCAAACTTCATGAATTTTTGCTCAAGAGTATGTTAAATCAGTGAGCGCTAGTCATGTTCGGAACTGTAGCCCAGCAGTTTCATAGCAACATCATTTCCTACACATCTTCTGCTGTTTTCTTGGGGTGATAACTTTCAGAAGAAACTGCGGGTGACTAAGAATGAGACAAGATCAACGAATGCCAAAATTTCTAGTTTATTTCAGGAGGGACAAGTAAATACAGAGGCGAGCTGTGGGAGGTGGCCCAGATGGCCTTGCTGGTGGCTCACAGGGACGGGGTTCATAACCTTTCTTCCTTCTCCTCTTTAAAAAGAGTAAACTCTCAGATGTGACTAAAAAGCCTTCAAGATTCAGTTAATAGTGCCTAATTGCAGATGCAGAGGTTAAATGTGTGTGTCCAGGCCCATGGGGCACACACAGTCTTCTGGAATGGTAACTTGGTATCTTTACACTCAGGGGCCTCCATCTTTTTGACTAGTGTCTGAGTGCTTCTCTTGAAATCTCTGTGTCCCACAGGTAGGTAGCAGGCAACTAGCTGTAGATTTCATTACATGCTTCTCTGCCATGTGAGCTTGCTCAGGTGTTGGTTTGTGACCAATGTGATGCAGGAGCAGTGCTGAGGCCTCTCATCTGTCTGGACTTCAGGGTGCTGGCAGCTGCAGCTCTCACCATTGGTCACTCAGTGTTCTTCAGAGTGCCTTGTTTACGTTTTGTTATGGCTCACTTTGGCTACGGATTGCTGTATTTCTTCCTACAATCTTCTCAAAAGAACCTGTTGGCATGCCCTGGTAAATGGCAGCATTTTCACAGAGTGCAGCGTGGCTTAAGACAGCAAAATCTGGCCCTAACACTAGAGTTAAGCAAACTGTTAAAATAGGAGCTGAACCAAATGCCCAGATCTCCTCCTCAAACTCAAACTCAACCTGTTTTGAGGTTCAGGAATGTTTGGTTAACTTTAAATAAAGCTATGTTGTGTTTCTACACATCCTGCTTTCAGCTAAGCTTCCAAGCAGAAACACAAAAATATGGCAGGCAGCTCTGTATTTGCACTATTTCTGGCCAGGCTGAAACCAGGAAGCACTGGAAATCACACAAAAACAGCTTTGCCTGACAGGCTCTCCAGCTCTGAGGTTCTCTTATTGTTGCTGAGCAGAGTATAATGTATCTCATTTAATATCACATTCTTATCTCTCTCATTATTAATTTTCCACTGTGATAATTTTGATAAACAAATTCCCCAGACCACTGGACACATGAAAGACTTGTTTTTACTTTACTATGGCAGCATAGTATATTCCCACTTTAGCATCATTTTACATTCATTCCTACTGAGTCATTTATATAGTCACTTAAAGACAAAATGTCTCATGGTACATGATAACAAACTGCAGCAAATGATAACAAACCAGGCCCATAACAAACCATGCTTCATATTTGTCTAACTTAAAAGAAGTAATCCCCAAATCTGTTATTTGACATTTCTTTGACAATTTCTCTTTATTGAATTTGCAGAGCGTAAGGACAAAGACAACCACACTGTTTTAGAAGGACATGCTTAGCCATACAGAAACACCCTGGTTGCCACTGCAAGATTTTTAAAGCATGTCTGTGGAACAGACTTCAACTCATGTTTAAAGGAACACTTAATATTACTGCTAGAAATGATATAACTGTCAGCAAAACATAATAAAAGCAATGATTACTCATCTATCTGCTTGACCACAACAAAGTAATCCCAAACAATACAGTACCACTGCTTCATGTTTGCAAGCCAAATTTATTGTAGTTTCCAGACTCCAGCAAGAAACAGATATTAAGAAATACATATTAATCATTGCCCTAATGAGAACAATATGCAGTTAGCATTTAGGCTGTCACATACAAAAGGTAGGTACAGACCAAATGCATCGTAAATTCAAGGAACCCCACACCTTTTTTTTCAGTGAAATGGTCACAGAGAGAAAAATTTTAACGAACTATCTGACTTTTAGTGTGTATGCTTTTGTTAGGCACATGGCTAAATAAAATTCCATTCTCACCACAACTGTGAAAGGAAAATAACCACTGAACCACTTGCTTATGTACACGAGCATACAAAGCACTACAAGCCTGGCCAACATCTCTCTTCCAGATGGTGGAAGCCTTTGGGTTTGGTCATGATACGATACTATTGGCCAGTAAATTATGTATCCTATTTATGTAAAACTTCCTATCACTGTCAAATTCAATCATTTCTCTTCCCTAAAAGGTACCCTGGAAAAGCAAACTATCTGTGGGTGGGGAAGAGTCCAATAGCCACTAAGGAAGTGACAGAACTTGATAGCTTTCCCCAAACCACACCAAACCTCACAGTATCACACTGTTTTCAGTCTGATGAATATGCTACTACCTGATAGGTTAAGACGACAGTGACATGGCTTTAAATATACTTGCAGATAATAAATAAAATATAGAAGAAAAACACAATTTATTTCATTTGGTAAAATCTCAAAACCCTATCACCATTCCAAAGCTTTGAGGGCCTGAAGGTACTCGTAGATTTGGTTTGAATTTTTCTTTTTTAAAGCAAAATACGTGCGCTTCTCTCACTTTTTTGGTTATTTATTGCCTTTACTGAAACTTTTCATTCTGCCCACCAGAAAAAGATGTCAAGGTGGCAAAGTTTGAAATGCTAACTAAACAAATACAGCAGGCATCAATGGAGTAGGTGCAAAAGAAAGCAAGATTGTCATTTTTGCTTAGATCTCAGTGCCTTCCAACCACACCATATACAAGGCATCCAAAACCTCTCTCTCTCCAATTCCTCCTCCCATCTTCCCATACCGGTTGCACAACTTGGTCTTTCACAATATCTGGATTGGCAGGCACCAGCCGAATCCTGATTTAGCCTTAACTTATTATATAGGAAGAACTGGTTTTTATTCCACATCTACTTGGAAGTGTTTCTATACTCCTTGAGCAAAGAAAGACTTCTGAAGATAGTTACAATGCACTAAAGCTTTTCAGAGTGCAGTAGCTCTTAATCTCTTTGCATAGGTCAAAACTAGTATTGCCTTGAAATGTGAGTGCAAAAGTAAAATATGACAAAAAAAAAAGTCTTGCAACCTATCAGAATTTTTCACTTGCAAGTGCAAGAAAAATTTGGCTTACTTTTTTGAGGTGTCCCTCTCTCCTCTTACTTTCATGCCCTTCTCTGAAGAAACAGAAAAGATTTTGCATGTCAGCCAGCATTACATGGACAGACCTACTCCAGTTTCTTTGCAGAAAAGAAAAAAATCAGCTCAAACATCAGACTACTGCCTTTCTGAAGGGCAGTAAGAAAAAAAAAGCAAAGCAAAACAAAATCAAGTGAATGAATTTCCATACTTTTGATGTACATTGTCTAACACGGAATATTTTTTTGGTCAGGGATGAGGTCTTGCCCAGGACATTTCCACTCAAGTCTCCAGAAGTAACAACAACAGAATCTAGCTTTTCCTACATTATGTTACCAATATTGCAGTTTGCTTGTGCTTTGTCTTCTTGAAAAAATAAATAACAAAACCTTTGCAAAAGGAAAATCAGGCACAGCTTAAATAAATACTATCTATAAATATTATCTTAGTGGTAACTATATAATACTTCAACTGCATCACTGAACAGATTAATGCGATGAAAGAGATCTTTTGTGTTACATACTTTACTCAGTTAAATGTTTATGTTCTCTTTCTAGAGAAAACTTACAATTCCCAAAAGAGCAACAATAAGCTTGAAAAATCAGAGTAGACGTCAGCAGTTGGCTATTAATAACTATCCTCCTGGCTAATATTTGTTTGCCCGGGGCAGCCAGTGTCCATAATCAGCATTCATCTTTCATCTTCCTTGGCTGGGCTGTCTGGCAGGTGCTGGGTGGGGTGAACACCGAGGGGTCGGCAATACCCAGCTTTAGATCAAAAAAGCGAGTGGAGGTTGTCACACTGTAGTTCTTCGTATAGGTTTCCTGTACTGGGTAACAGTCCTTGACTGTGTAAACGCCAACCCAAGATTCCACTGAAACAAAGCAGAAATTTTACTCCTTTAGATGACAAGCGTGAAGGAATGTGTTACACTGACATCAGAGCAGCCATCCCTCAGGCAAAAGCTATAGGCTGGAACTACACATACTTCTTTATGGGGCCCTATCCTTCTGAAAGCCTTAATGAAGAAATAACAAATAGTTTAGTTGAAGATCTGGTGAAATTTCTGAAAATCCAATGGCATTTGCTGTGAAATAGCTTGACTTTTGTTATCCTACAGGACAACAGTAGCTTATCAGCTCTAGGTTCCTATCAATCTGCTTATCATGACGGCATTCCCTACTAGAAGATAGAAGAGAACACCAAGAAGCACCACAAATTGGTATGATTAGAAACAATGGTGATCTTATTCCTCAGCATTTTAGTGTTGCACACATTTTGAACTGATACAATCTTGGCATCGGTATGTTGCCATTCAAGCGTACCTCTTCTGAAAAATGTCACTACTGCTTAGTTCCAAATTCAGTTGTTTTGAAAAAATCTGTTTTCTTCTCACCTTTCATGCTATTTTTATGTCAGCACTTACTCTCTTCACCTGTAAAGCACTGTCATGCTCAGGGAGTTGTCTTCTCAGAAGGTGAATTCTGATGCCTTCAACTTGGGTAGTGTAGGGACATATCACTTTACACTCAGGCTGTAACAAGTTGAAAGGTGTGATTACTGAAAACTCCATTTCACATTGTTGGACCTCAACATGGTCTCACACAGTAGAGTTCCCACACCTGTATGAGACATCCAGTTTCTTCCCGTGCATATTTCTGCTCTCACCTACACAACTAATTGATTATCTTCTGCTGTGATGGGGTCTTCACACCAGAACTGACATCTCTAACGTCCTGCCTTCACAGACTTTAGTTAACTAAAGTTCTAACCACCATTCTTACACTGATGACACTCACATCTTTAATTCAAATGAATACAACTTTGCTTCACTTTTTTTTTGCATCTTACCATCTCAAGCACAGGTCTGTCTCCAAAGAAGAGGAATATTCCAAGTACAACTCTTCTCTCTCCTCTCTCTTAACACATTCCTTCTGTTTACTAATATCTGTTCATATTATCACTATCATGATCACTTTAATTTTTTTGTAATTGCCCTTAAACATTTCTAACGGGTCACTCAATACTTCTGGACTACATTTAATGCTGATCTCTTCCATGTATGTGATGCAGCAAGTCTGACTTTTTTTTAACTTCTGTTTAATTCCACGACATGCGCATCTCAAGAGCCACTCTGTCACTCTCTTCAATTATCACCTCTATTTCTATTTCTGCCATTAGTACAATCAAGGCAGTTTCCTTTGAACACCATTCACTTTTTAAGATCTCAATTTTAAATTTATCTTATTAATCGCATGCACCCCTTCTGTGATCTCTCTTTAATCCTTCCAGCATGCACCGCTTTATCCAATTACTTCATGTGCTTCAGATCTCTCTATAGCAGAAATTCATGAGGTTACAACATGCTTCCTCCGAGTACCATCTGTATAACATTTTTTCCAGTCTCAAGGAGGCTTATTTTCTCTCACTCGGCAGCAATCAAACACTATTTTTCTGTTTCTCCAGTATTGTTTCATATGCTGTACCACAATAGCATTATTGGAAACAGAAAAGCTCTGAGACAAAATGCACGTACAGTAACCAAAAAAAGAAGTGGCAAACCAAGCAGTATTTGAACACACCTCTCCAGGACATCGTAATATACCAAGAATGTCCTAATCTGAGTGAGTTTGCTTTTTAGTGTCCAGAAATGGAGGATTCTTTCCCTCAGCAAGTCTTTAATCAAAATTTTGATTGAAAAAAAAATAAAGCAGCATATAGAGCTACAAAGGTGTTCTGCATCACCACTGAAACCTTCACGGTTTTAACAGCATAATTTCTGGAATCCGTCCAGCATCATCTGAAAGGTGAATGAGTTGACAAACTTAAGACACCATTTTTTCAGAATGATCATCCATAAAAGCACTGGAAATATAAAATACTACAGGATAAAAATCACACATCATTAACTGAAGGTATCAGGATATTAAATTCCATAAAAGTTCTCAAAATATTGGATCTGAAAAACAAAATTCTTGGAGTGAGCGATAACTTGTCACTTGTAGAAAACCAGAAGATACATCGACCTAGTTATAGAAGTCTAATGATCTTACCTTTCATTCTGTTTCTGCTTCTATTCAAAAAATATATATTTTCCCCTGGCTAAATGCTCAGGTTCCTAACAACCCCATATATTTGCTGGCTATAACCGTAAGTATTGCATTAGCTGAATAATGCCATAAATTTCACGGGGTTTTAAAATTATTTTTATAGTTGTCTGGGTCATCACTAAACCACAGACGAAATTGAAGCCAATGCGCTAACAAACTGCTTTGCATCCAAGACCTAACATGTTGTACCTTGGAAAATTCAGCCTACTTTCTTTATGATGCAGGTGTTCACCTGCCAAGTGCAGAACTAAGCCTTGGGAGCAGATGTTTCTTACCGGTGCTGTGGATAACAAAACTTATGTGTGCATTAACAATGTCCATTGCTGCACAGCCATGTATTCTGTGGCATTTCATACTTGTACGTAGGTGCACACTGACAACTGCTTTGTTTCTATTTTATCTTTTAGGAGAGACACACTAGTTTGTGTTCCTAATTATGAGGTCTGTTCCAAAAATAATGCCTCTGATTTTATTATGTTGCCCTATGATGTCAGAGGCAGACACTGTTGGTGTATGGCAGCAGAGATTGAACCTTCTCACCAATATTCTGTTAGACTTTGTTGCTGCGTACCAGATGGCAGCAGCTGGGCAGTGATCAATTGCCATCTGACATGGAGGTGCATATGAAGCAAAGGTGTGTAAATGAATTCCTCCGTGCAGAAAAAATGGCACCCACTGACAATCACTGGCACTTGCTGACTGTTTACGGAGACCAAACAATGGATACCAGCACAGCAAGGTGGTGGTGCATTTCAGCAGTGACAACAGCTACAGCAGGTCACCTCTGCTGGTGCAGATTTGTAAGAGCACAGCATGCAGGCTCATGTAAATTGCTGGTGAAAATGCACAGCAGCTAATGGTGGTGTCTACACAGAAAAGAGTGTTTTGCAGCTGAGAGTTTGCTTTATCAAATAGTGTGCTCTTTGTATCGATTGTAATTTTCACAGAAATAAATAGGAGGCGTTACTTTCTGAGTGACCTACATATATTACTGGTTATTCTATAGATCAGTTTTGCACTCAGGCTGCTGGATTCAGAGGTAAAATGAAGCTGTTCTATGCCAAACTCTGTACTATACAGAATAAAGGATAAATAAATCCCTCAGGCATATTTGATCCTGCTGAGATACAAAATATTTTCTTAATAAAATACACTGATAATAAAACACTCTGCTATACAGGGGGGGATATTTATTGTGTCTTCCTGCAAACTTTATGGAAACATGGAAGGCTGAGGTGAAGCAGGAACAATTTTATTTTTCCCCAGGTAGTAGATGATTGTTATTATTAAGATTAAACAAAAGCATGCACATACATTTCCTGGCTGGTTTTCTGTCAGACCATTCCTGTACCATAATTTGATCTCCAGGTCCCCCGATGTAGTACTGATCTTCGAATGTTGAATTGGCAGGGATATCATATGGATCCCATGGCTCAGTCAGAGCAATCTTCGAGCAGAGCTTTGTAACTTGCTCAATCTGAAACATCACCGCGTCTTTATAGAGCAATATATACTCAAAGAATCTGAAACAAACAGAAACAACAATCAATGCAGATAGCCTTGGTGCACCACCAATTAAGTAAACCTGCCCTTGATGCCTCGCTCTAAGACCATTTTTACTTGTTTTTAACTCTGCCAAACTTTGAGAAAGGCTAACCAGTTCGGCTGAGACTTCCCATGCTGAAAGTTTGTCTCAGGGGACTCTTTCCAAAATAAATAAATCAGGCTGAACTGGCTCAGCCATTTCTGAGAACAACAGAACAACTTTTCTGAGAACAACTAAGAGAAAAACATGTTGTTATTACTAGTTTTGTTTTGTTTTTTAATAGCTGTTTCATTAAAAAGCTTTAGTGCCTCCACGATTTTGGAGAAAGAACTTCAGAGTTGGCAAGGGAGAGGTTTTTATAAAAAGCTGCCCGTACTTGGCTAAGTTACAAGCCTTCTGAAAAACCTGTTTGCATAGACTGAATAGATTCTAGAGGTCCCTTCCAACCCCTACAGCTCTGTGACTCTGTGATTCAGTTCTCCATGAATGTAGCAGAGCCTTTCTTTGTGCTGATTAGATGTAGCATTTGCCACTCTCCAAGATGCTCTTCCATGGAAATCCATGTTGTTTAGTGAGACATGCTGGTGAAGCAAGAATAGATAGTGCCAAATGCAGGTCTGGAGAGCTTTCCCTCCTATCAGCAAAGTTTGTCTATGGAAATTCCCAGATCCAAGGAAGTAAAAGCAGAGGACCCAAAAAAAAGGAAAAAAAAGACATAAGGAGAGGTGTGCAGATCAATGAGCTGGAGAAGCCAAAAGGTGAGAGCAACAAAATGGATAGTTATTAAGGATTTAAAATCAGTCTTCTGCATTTAGAGTAAGAGCTGACAAGGCTCTGCTCTGAGGAGATAACAAACCTCTTCATGGACATGTTCATGTAGTCCATACTTACAGAAGTTGCTTCCACCACAAATGCTGTGACTTTACCTATGAAAAGGAGGTGATACCATTCTGACAGAGCTGAAATTATTGCAAGGGTGAGCTGATTTTGAATACACAACCAAAAATTCCAGGGGACTAACATCTCTGGTGTACTCAGAGTTACCAACCACAAGGCAAGTTGTTCAAAGCACAGTTCAGAGCATCCCCATGACAGCTCTGCACCTTCGGCAAAGGAGAGTTGGGATCCAAAGTCTAAACTGCCCAGAACTGTGAATTCATTATTAGGAGCATCCTATGAATTTCTCAGCTCAGGTATTTGGATATAGTGTGCTGTCATTCAGTGACTCCAGAGAAAATAGAGGGATAGGATCAACTACCTTCACCATGCTCATCTGTTAATAGTGTCTTCCATCTGCAATTCCTTGTCCCCATCTTTTCAGAGGGATTTAAAGTTTACATAACACAGAGTTGACATCAAAACAATTTAAAATATTAATTCCTGTGCTATACGACCATACAGGATAAGAGTCACTTCACTCACTGCTGACACAATGTCACTTAAAGGTTGCACTATGGGAAGTGTATAACACAGAATCATTGTTTGGATTGGAAGGGACCTTTAAGGTCACCTAGTTCCAAACCCCCTGCTATAGGCAGGGACACCTCCTGTTAGAGCAGGTTGCTCAAAGCCCCATCCAGCCTGGCTGTGAATGCTTCCAGGCAGTTGGCATCTGCAGCCTTGCTGGGAACCTGCTCCAGTGTCTCATCACCCACACAGTAAAGTGGAAAGATGGGCAAACTACATGGAATTAGCTAAATAGAACAGCAATGAAGAAAATAAGTGAACAAAGTTGCCACGAGGTAAGCTGGCACATTCCTCTCATGCCCTACTCTGCACATCAGAAGTAGCTTATTCAGCTTTCTGTGAGGAAGTAAGTCACCCGGCACACTAACAAGATTCACACAGAGGCTGACTGCGTATTAGCTTCCCTGTGGTGAACCATTCTCCTGCCTACATCTTAATGAAATACTCCTGTTTCTGCGATAGCCATGACAGAAAGCTGGTATCAGCTGAAACTCAAAGGCCATCATCTTAGTCAAAGGCAAAGTTGCAGAGCTGAGATAATCTACTGATGAATCACTTTGTTCCTCATAGAAATCCAAGCCTGTTCTCACATAACCACATCTGTAACTTTTGCCTCATGCTCAGACCAGAGAATATAGTCACAAGAAAACCAACATACACTTACTGTTGTTTGTAACAAGGCTCTAATGTCTCAACCACTGTTCATCTGGCTGCCCAGCCACTCTCATGAGAAGGATAAGGGAGATGGGTCTAACAACACTTGAGATATCTGAGTAACAGTAGTTATTTTGTGAAATAACAAAACATATATATTAATTAAGCAGTATAAATATTTCTTTTTCCCTTTAAATCCTCAATTAAAACTTTTTTTTTCCCACAGCAATTTGATTTGCATTTTTAACGATATTTTTTTTTCGTGATTTCTGTTTCTTTATTGTTTCCTTTATATATTATTCCATGGAATAAGTATCTTCTGTTCTATAGATTAAAGCCCAAGAGCTGACATCCTTACATGAGGGACACATGGCACCTTTACTCAAACGAAACAGAAGTTCACACCTCAATTTGACAAATGCATACATTTAATTTCTAGCACATAAACAGCGACACTGACTTCAGTAAAATGACCTAAATAATTGCGGAAGGTTACAATCCAGAGAAGTCTGCTCTCTTGACTTTGCCTTCTATAGGCAGATGGCAATATATGCATTACAAAATGACAACGATGACAACAAGAATCTGAAAAATGCAAACAAATCAATCTCATCACCAAACATCTCTCTAGCATACATTCCGCAGAGCAAGAGGCTCCACCACCCACATTTCTGCTTCCTGGAAAGGCAGAGGGAACAACTGTGGCACAAATACCAAAGATATGATTTGATGCACTGCTGTCGTCAAACAGAGTGGCTACTGTGGCACACAGACAAGATGAGAACCACAGAGGTGGTTCTTAAACCATGAGGCTCTGCTCATGTGAATGACACTACAGGATAAGCAGGTGAATTCATCTGTACTGTCACGAATATACTCAACTTTGATGTACCTCACATGTAAATTTTAAGTAGAATTGCTCATGTATGAGCCCTGAAAAGAGTGAGCACAGAAACACAAGACAGCACCAGGATCTGAGTGTGACTGCATATGAAAGGTGAAGGGTTAAACTGTTGTTTTATAAAGGGAACCACTCACCAGCCAAAATTAACAATAAAATGTGTGTGGATATACAAATTACAATCTAGCATATTTTAAAACAAAATATTTAAAAATCATTTCCTCTTTTTTTTCTGCAACAGCCAAGTCCTAAGTGTTCTGCCTCTATTTGCTTTAGGCGCCTGAGATTTCACTGGCTGCTTGAAGGGAAACACAGAACCCTGAAAATAGGGCTTGGCAAACAAACACAGGAGGAATTATTTTTAATTAGCTTTTTTTTTTTTCTTTCTCCTCTCTCTAAAGGAGTAACACATTTGCAGACTGTGCCCACTATTTTATTTTTATAACAATTTCATTCCTTAAACTTTAATTTCAAGAAAGCCATAACCCCCTCACATGGCATGATCAGGCAGATTTGCAGAAGTTACTTGGACAAGTTACCTTATTTGTCCAACTGAGATTATTTCCTTTCTTTCCTGTCCTATTCTGTCCTAATCGGCCCTACACCTCACACCCTTTGCACACTATGCACCTAACGGAACTCTATGGCTGTTCTTAATACTCCCTTTGTCTGGGCTTGAAAATGGATGAATTCCAAGACATAAAGACACACATGTTTCCTGCTCCTATACACCAAATAATTTCTTATCGTTGGACCACATCTTATGCAAACAATCCCACTGACTTTGCTAAAAGCAAGTGGGATACACACTGTGTTCAGTATCCCACTTTTCTGGCTTAAGGAGAGTCCTTTTCTAGAGAAGAGACCAAGGAACTGATCTTATTACTTGTATTTTGAATGGATCATTGAACTGCATGTTATTAATGCAATCCAAAACATTGAATTAACTTTTTTAATATTAGTGAGAAACAAAGTCATGAGACTCAAAACCATGCTACCTGCTTTGCTTTGTGTCCTGCCACAAAGGTGCCATGTCACCCTGGTGGTCAGTGCTGAAGCATTTCAGAGAGCATGCAGTCCAACACATCCTCACCACTCCCATGATTCACTTGTCCACCTCCACATGCTGTCTTCCAACTGCCAAACCTGGAAAGAAGGAGCTGCCCAATGGCCTTTCTATGAACTAGGGGAACAGAAGAGCTGACAGCAGCAATGCCAAGGCCTATGAGATGCACTGAAACATTTCAGTCAGGGTCATTTGCTAAAGAGAAACAAAACAGAGGCTTGAGGCTGAGACGGGGTGAAAGAAATTCCTTGTGCTTCAAGTTTGGCTCTTTATCATTTTGTTCTGCAGCTTTGGACAAGTAACTTACAGTATGGGAGCCTTGAGACTCCATTCTTGTTATTTGTTTTTGATTGCTGTAACACCGAAGAGTCACTAATCAGAGATCAAGAACCAGTTGTGCTAGGCATTGTACTAGCAAAGAACAAAAACACAACTCCTGTCCCCCAAAACAACAGAACAATGGTTCTCATAAAACAGACTTTCCTTTCCTGTGAAAACAAATGGGGTCTTACGTGTGCAGGATTTTAACCTGTTGACTCAGTTCTCCCAGCTGCAGCTACTGTATCCCTAAAGCTACCACTCACATTAGTCAGAACAGACTACCCACTAATTATTATAAAGCAACTGAAAAAAATGAAAGCAAAATTTGCTGCATAATTTGTATCAGAACTATTGTATCGCTCAGCAGGGAACAGCATTTGATATTTAAGGTATCAAGTTGTGTTTGCTGCAATTATTCCAAAGCTAACTTTCCTTATTGTTTGAGATTAACCGAAAGCTTGGAACATCTGTCTGCCATTGTAGTATTATTTCTTTCTTCGCCGGCTCTATTTGTAAAAGGGAATTATTAAACACCGTGAAAGAAGTCAGAAACATTTCTAAGTAGAAGAAATTCTACTAAAACCACTCCAAGCAAATCCTTTGTTCTTGTGTACACACACAGGTACCTCTGTAATTCTAGAATTACCTTATATGCTTCTGATAACATAGCCCATAAAATTATCACATCAATACCAGACTTGTTATTGAGGAAAGATGTACCGAGTGAATGGAGGCCTCTACTAGAAAGATGACTACAAAATCTCATCTTCTCACCTCCTCAGATTAAGAACATTTTCAAGGGAGCAAAGCTGCTAAGCAGACATTCAGACAGTTGATAAACACTCTTCAGGTCAAGAACATTCATCTGCTTTTGGAAAGCTCTGGATATCTCATTTCAAAACTAAGAAGCGTTCGTTTCTCAGTATATTTCTGGGAACTCCTTTCCTCTTTCCCACGAAGTTTCGGTAATTTCAGACTTGTGTTTTTCTTTTGGTGTATCAGACCTCAAGAACAACAGTAATTTACCATATTTGATCTCACATGTTTGGCAGTGATGCTCGACTATGGTATATTGTACAAATATAGTATTGTGCAAATACATGTGACAGCAAATGTAATCTGATACTGTGTAGAAGCAGTGTTTCTTAGACTGACTTACATGATTCATAGATCGTAAAGGCCCTTCTTTATTTTCAAGGTGACCAAGCTCTCTGTATCAGGTATCTAACTAGCAAGGTATGTGAGGAACTCTGACAGCATTATCAGTTTCTGAAGCAGAGGTAATCAGGCAGGTTGAATCCTGTTAATGATGAAGTTCGTGTAGTGGGAAAGTCTTAAAAATAGAAAACAAAAATTGGAAAGTCAGAGCTACATTACAAATATACATATACATTTCTGAGACTTTAATTACAAAACTCAGTAAAAATTATGCAATGTCTTATTCTTCTAATTGTTTCTTTATTTTTTGTTTGTTTGTTTATTTTTCCCCTCCAAAATTACATTAGCTGCTTGGCAAACAGTAAGGGAAATTCAGCTATTCAGCAAAAATGATGTTTCCCTGGCTGTCTCTTTTTGGCTGTTTGACACTGTGTAATAAACAACCTGATCCATCAAGTGGCACCCTTGAGTTCAACGCATTCCAACTTAAGTCAAAATCCGGGGAAACAATGAAGTATTGTGTGTAAGGTAGCTGCGTTTTGCAAGGGTCTAAGAGATGCACTGTCCTTAATAGAAAGCACCTGTACATCTCCATAGGAAATGGTATATTCATGAACTGGAGCCCTCAGTAGACAACAGCATAGCTCAAAACATAAGGATTGAAAGATGCAGTCAAAATACCACAATGCTTTCCAATGAATCAGTGGAATCACCTCTTAGGGAACACTGCACATCCTCGTAGAGCCATATAATATCAAAATATAGTTGAGGTCATTGATTCTTGTTCTGGGTTTGCAAAGAGGCTTGTGAGGTTTTGCTGCACTGAGCAGGTAAATGATAGTAAAGTTTACTTGGAAGTCACAGCAGAGAACCAAAAAGAATGAGGAAGGCCAGGACTCTCAGCTCAATATAAATTAAAGACCTCAGGAAGCACAGAATAGCAAGGATGGAAATGACAGAGGTACAGAACCATTTGCTTGTTTATTACGCTTTTCATTCCCTTTGCAATATATACAGAATGGAAGTTAAATAATTCAATTGAAGGAACAGACGCTAAAAACTGAGACATAAAATGTTCTTTTGAGAATACAATTATAACAAGGCACTCCCTGAGCTTGGAAAAACATAAAATCAAAAAAGTAAGAGAGAGCCAGAAAAATCATGCTTACAATGATCTAGAGTAATTCCCAAAATAAAAAAAGATTCAGAAAAAAACATTCCTGTGTTCCTGTTTTTAATTTTACTCATAATAGTGAGATTTATCTGGAGTTATCACTCTTTTCTCTGAATCAGGCTCAGAGATAGCATATTAATTTGGATTTTAGCTCTGCCCCTATATGACAGTATCTATTTTACAGTTAAGAAAGACATAACAAATAAGGTTCGTAATCACAAATAAATAAACTTAAAATCTCCCGCTTGAAGCCATTAATTTTGAAATAAAAGAATAATGAAAAATAAACATCATCTTTGCAGCTAGGAACGGGCACGGCACCTTCACATGCATCTGTATTTTAGCTTCCACATACAGAGAAAGGGTTTTCAGACACTATGAACAGGGAACACATGAAATCCAAGAGAGCTATGTCACTCTTCACTTAGATTGTAAATTCCATCACCCACGTACTTGGCCAGTTCGTTGCTCTTCAGTATGAACTCCTGTGTAAAAATAATAAAGAAGTTTGAAGAACAGACTGCCCTTTACAACAGATAGTGAGTAGGTCTCCCTTCTGATAGAGCAGACTCTTACTTCATGGTGGAACATTCCCTGGAAAAACTTGTGAGGATGTTCACTCGTACCAGATTACTTCCCCAAGATGTAATGATTTCCATCTTCCATCTGCAATGATTTCCTTAAAAGGGATGATTCAGGTCTTTCAGATATCTGTCCAATGTAAAAAAAAATAAAAATAAAAACACTGGATCTATTTTCAAGGGGTTTTGGAAGTCAGGCCAGCTAGGATAATCAGACAACACAGTTTGAAAGTTAAGTACACTTCAGCTTTCTAACATCTTTATCCAAAGATATGAGTATAGTTTATTTTTAAATAAAATCTGTGGAAGATGGGAGATTCACTTCACTGAAAACAAATGCAACCTGAAGTTCTGGCAGTGCACTTCGTTCTCCCTCCCCACCTCCAACGTAAAAATAACTTCTTTGTTTCATCCATAATCATTTGTGCAGGTCCTTTTTCCTTCGGCGGCTGTATATCAAAAATGATACTGTTTGCTGAGCACATAAATTAGTGACAGGATTCGAATACAAAGAGTTGTGTGCATGAAAAAGTCCAGGTGAAGTTAACTGAAAGTGTGGAAAATAAAAGAATTAAGGAAAATAAGGGAATATCCATGTGAGAGAAAATGCAGCATTAGAGACAAATATTAACTGCTCCTTGGCTACAGTGCAAATGGCATTTTGAACACATATCCGATGTCCAGTGATACAATAAATGGCAATGATTTAGAAAGGTAATTTACAGTCTGGGGTCCATTAGAGGTGCCTTTACTTCACAGACATGGACAATGTGCCTTAACAGGAACAGATTTAAGGCTGACGAATAACATACAGACGTAAGCAGGAAGGCAGCAGAGCACAGCCCTGATTATAGGGAACATACTATGATAGGAAGTTAAAATCATAGCATTCCAACCCTCATGTACTTGCTGAGTAGCGTCTTACATTTACCTGCTCTTCTGCCCACATCTCCATCAGCACGTAATGCTTTTAGTTCTTTCCCATTATAAAATGAAGAAAGTCCCAGTCCACAAGATGCATTACTGTAGGGAAAGAAAATAGCTAAAAGCTTCCATTGTCAACACTGAGAAGCCATTTAAAATGGAAATACCTCTCTCCTCCAAAACAAATGCATCACAGGCCTAGTTTCAGTCATTACTGGCTTTCTTGATGAAGGCTGTACTTCAGCACTGAAACAGTTAGAAAGGGTCTCAAGTACTTTAAGAAAGATGAGATTTATCCAGATCATCTTAATCAAGTGAAATGTACATGGAAAAAAATCATAATCAGCATCACCACGTGCAAATTGTTAAGAAGAACATGGAATATACAAATTCACAAAGGCAAAAAGTAGAATTACTCCTTGGACAATAGGTGCAAACAAGTGAGTCCTGTAGATCACAGAATAAAAATAAATCTGGATATGGACCTGTTGCCAAAAAGTAAATCTCATTCTTAGGCCTATTAACAGCAGCACGATATGCAAGATGTGGGAGGTCAATTGTTAGCCCTGATGAGGTCAGAGTGGTAGGGCTCCTTGTTCTGGATGCCATGTAAGGGAACAGGTTGGATCTAGTCCAGAGAACAGCAAGAACAATGTGATGTTTAAAGAAGATGACCTATGAAGAAACTAGGCGTGTTTAGTCTACAAAACCAAGACTAGAGTATGACACGGTAAGCTTGCTCAGTAGATAATAAGAAGTTAAGAGAGCTGAGATATTCTGTATGTACAGATGTTGCAAAGAAAAAGCTTCTTTGCAGTCTTCATAAGTTGCAAATTTTATGAGAAGTGCTAAGAAAAGCGGGGGTCAGAGACCTCCCAAATAAGCCTTTCCTTCTCCAGTAAGAAGGAACAGTTTTGATGGCAATTCAGGACCTCCTCAGCCTTGTATGTAGGTGATGTTAGAATACTGATGGCTGCTTCTTTGTTCTGGTAACAGACACGTTTCATCACTAAGTTCTGATACTGTCAGTTGAAGGACTGACTTGGATCCTCAGCACTGCTGCCTACTCAGAAGTACCGAACAAACAAAGCAATGGTAGAGTCAAGGGATCGTGCCTCTCTACTCTGTGCTGGTGAGGTCTCACCTGGAGTACAGCATCCAGATGTGGAGTCCTCAGTAAAGAAGAGTCATAGACCGGTTGGAGAGCATCCAGAAGAGGGCCACAGAAATGATCGGGAGAAGGCTCTGAGGTGACCTGATAGAGTCATTTCAGTACCTAAAGGGGCTATAAGAAAGGAGGGGAAGACTCTTTAGTAGGTTATGTGATGACAAGACAAGGTGAAATGGTTTCAAGCTTACGGAGGGCAGATTTAGGTTAGATATAAGGAAAAACAATTTTACAGTGAGGTTGGCACTGGAACAAGTTGCCTGGAGATGTGGTAGAAGCCCCCATCCCTTGAGACACTCAAGGCCAGGCTGGACAAGGCTCTGAGAAACATGATCTTGCTGTGGATGTTTCTGTTCATTACAGGAGAGTTGGACTAGATCACCTCTAAAGGTCCCTTTCAACTGTAAGGACTATGATTCTATGATCTCTCTTCGCTTTTACGATTAACCCTAGCTTCACCATCTCACTGTTTCCAGCGACTGAATGAGTCAAAAGACCTGCACAAACAGGTCTGGGGAGACAAGATTCAAGTGGTGCACGCTTAGCATGCAGAGGGAACAACTAAAAGTCCAAACTACTTGTTCAAGCTGATCATCACAAAACCGTGGTGGCTTTTTTTCCTTGTTGTTGTGATTTTGAGTTTTTTTGTTTTGAGTTCTTTTGTTCTCTCTTGAGTTATTGTGCTTCTCATTATTACAACTGCAATTTCTCGACCTTTTGTGCCAGGCTTCCAGCAGTCACCACATGTGCTACTTGTAGGAACACTGTAAGCAATATCCATGACGCACTGCAAGAAACAAACAGGGACACTAGTGGCCACAAAGTGTTCAGAAATAGACACACGTAAGAGCCTGATTTGGTTTCTTTCATCCCATCAATCTTCAGCTTCCTTAAAACAATATCCAAAGGAAATGGTATTTAAGGACAACAGGAGGGAAACTACCAGGAGTGAGATTCAATGGCGGGTTCATCTGAAAAAACAACCTGATGAACTGCCTTTAAATACAGCACTGTAAATGCTATAGCAATGAAACTGTTGCACCACACTAGTGTCTACACTGAAAATGACAACCTAACAATATGCTCTACACTGACAGGGCTCAGGATGTTCTAAAATTAACCAGACTGCAAATATATAAATATTGAATAGATGAACATACATTCCAAAACTCTTCACTTCAAAACGTTGAGTACTTGCTTGAGGGTACTCACCAGAATATTGGCAGAGAATTTGCAGATTATCTGTCAGTTCATCACAGAAACAACAGTTCCTGAAAATCAGCTCAAGTAAGAGTAGCTAAGAATACATTTTTTATTTTTAAGAAGGTCTGTAGCCATTTTAATTGTATTAAAAAGCTGCCATATTTATTTTCCATTCAAGGGCAGTTCTAAGAACCAATAGCAAAGAGGACAAGACCTGTAAATAATATCGGTATAAATATACAGCGCTGGCACAGCTCAAAGTTTTCCATGACTCAGGGAAAGGTCACTAGACATATTGAACATGTTTAGACTACTCATGCTGAGTAAAACATGACAGAAATAGGTTTACCATTTAGCATTTGACACGAATACACACTAAAGTCTTCAGCAAATAGGTATGTCTGCCTCATTTTGGGGTGTTTTCCCACACACAGCTCAGCATCATGCGTATTACATTCTACTGGCAGGGAGCCACAGTTGTCTTTGAGCTATGTGAGTTTCCTTTACCATTGCTATAACTTTAACAAATACTATTAAAAAAAAATCCTGTTTTCAAAATACAAATGACTGTATTTATAATCTACAGTGCCTTATATTTGTATAAGGCAGCTTTCTGTTGTTAGTAATGGTGTTATTTTACAAATTTAATGAGCAAGATTTTCCAAACTGACCAGTGATTTTGAACACCTTCATACTTTGGACATCCAACATTATGCTATTGGAAAAGGGCTTATTTTCAGAGGAGCATTTTAGAAAACTCACTGCATCACTGTAACCACTGAAAACTGAGATGCCCCAAATTACCAGGCACTGTCTTTTTCTGTCTGAAGGCAGCATAAGAAGCTCCTGAGTTCTCTCTCCAAGCAGGATGTGTCTGCCCAAGCCACACCTGCTTCCATCAGATCTCCCCTGCAATCTCTCTGTTACCATGGCTGTCAGGAGGCGATTGCTCTTTTCACACTGTAACAGCAGATAACACGCAGCTGCCTCTGTTTACAATTTCCGTTTACCAGCTATGTCATTAGAGATAAATCTGGCCATATAACTCCTCCAAAATTATATATCAACGTGACCCAAAGCCCTATGAAAGCAGCCAGGAGAAGTTTCATTGCTGTTTCTTGATGTTAGATCAGGTGTTCTTTATCTTCTCCAATCAGAAAAAAAATATTTTCATTACTATAATATTCAGTTACATTATTACTTTGTATTAAAAGCATTAGAGTTATTTGAAACATCTTTCTGCCTTACAAATACCCTCTTTGGGGCCTTTAGTCACTTGCTACAGCTAACTTGACAAAAATCCTAGAACTCTGAGAGTGTGGAAACTCAGAAAAATGAATTCACTCATGGAAAATCCTTGCAGCATTTTCATTTATCTGTTCTCTGGTCTGCTGTGTCTCCTGGGGTACTCTCTCTCCTGTATGGTATTAACACTGTTGATGGACTCAGGGAGGGACAGACCTCCTTCAGCAGCAACCAGAGAGGGAGAGGGTGAGGATGCAGAAGGCTTTTTATGCCAATAATGCCCAGTGTTGGGATTGTCTGCCCAAAGCCTTCCAAATCGCAGGCATACCACAGGGCAGAATGGACGCGGTGGTATCCAGTCTGCTACCATCAGCTGCAACATTACCAGCTCAGGCTAATAGATTCATAGATTCATTAGGTTGGAAAGGACCTACAAGATCATCTAGTCCAATCATCCTCCCACCACCATCCCTACCCACAATATAATAATGACTTAAGCAAAATTCTGGCTATGTCTTTGATGCTTTTTCAGATACTACACTCGATTCTCAGCAAACATCATACACACACAGTCTTTTTGCTCTTCTTAAGATTTTAAGTGACATTTTCTCAAGTGCAAAAGCTATCAGAGGATTTTCACAGCCCAAAACTGCACTCAGATCTTTTGGAGATAAATCACCAAGACCAGATCGCTTATAAATGAAGCTATAAACAGCAATCAGCAGATAATTCATTAGGCCAATGAGGAAGAGAGTACTGAAAATCTGAAGAATATTTCCATGGCTAAAGATAAACCCAGAGGACACTGAACATACTGAACAATGTTTATAGTTACTATTGCTACAGTATATAAGCATCTCAGTTACATTACCTACCCTGCAGAGACGCACATGCTTTCTAAGCGATTTTTTCCACTCTTTCAGAGGAAGGACTTTCAGTGAACCAGGCTGTGTTTCAGACATATGTTAGGTTCCCAAACACCAATAAAAGACAAGATCTTTGCAGCAAATATGTTCACTGAAGCTCAGCTAAGCTGACATGGCACCAACACTTAGCGGTGTCTCCGTTGGCAGCTTGTGCCTTCCTTTCACCGCGTCACTTTGACTCTGCTCGACTATGGTAGGCAGTGGGTACCCTGAATGTGCTGAATTACATCCAGTTCTGGCTCCACCTCTGTGCAACTGTTTTCTACCTCAATCTAGATTACTTTACATTAAGGATTTACAAACATAAAAGACCTTGTGTAAGTGGTATGCCTGTTGTGAAAACCTCTACTCTTGAAGTTCTGTAACAAACCAAAAATTGGGAGAAAATTCAAAGAGTACACAGTAATCCACAGAGAATCAATATCGAGATGTTTACACTTGGTTTTGAGACAGGCAGCCCAAGACAGTAAGTTAGTAACATAGCAAGTCTTTCCTCTTCTGCTATGTGAAGTAGTTTGATTTTGCATTTTAATTCTCCAAGAAAAAAGGGGAATAAATAAACTTAAGGCATGCCTTCTCTCTCCCATCTTTATCTCCTTTTATTGTCCCCTACAATTTTTCCTCTACATAAAATACAGTAGCTACCACACCTCCACACTTCATTAAGCACCTTACCCAATCTTCACCCTTTTCTGAGAAAGGCAAGGTAACAACCTGGTCTCACTTTGCAGATTCTTCTGTGTTTACATGTATAGGTATTTGATAAATAGAGGCTTCCTAGTCCCCAGATGACACCACAGATAAGAATAAATAAATGAGATTCTTGCACAGAAAATGCAGGCCAAGAAATCTGGATCTAATTAAGCAGTGATACATTAATTTGGGAGCTAATTGTAGTAAGAATTCCTCATCCCGTATGGAACTCCGTTTTCCAAATAATAAACATCCTCTGAGAATTACCATAACTGCATAACATGAGTAAACTTTCCAGTGCTGGCTGCCTAACAGTATGGCAGAATCATAAAGTTTCCTGGCAAAAAAAACCTATCTGAATATGATAAAACCACAGTTGCAAATGGCTGCAGGAGATACTGAAAGAATAAAAAATGAAATCTCTGTTGCGATCAATGCATCAACTCTGTGAACCACACGAGTGTTCAGAAGTCTTTAGCACTGTCAGACACAAATCTGCTCTTCGAAAACTAGGGGAAAACTTAGCCTCTGCCACTCAGAAACATCCACTTCTGAAACAAGGTGACCATGCAGACAGACTGCTTGAAGAGCACGGGCTGCCCAGAGAAGCTGTGGGTGCCCGAGCCCTGGAGGTATTCACAACTAGGTTGGATGGGGTCCTGGGCAACCTGGTGTAGAAGGAGCAAGGGACTTGGAACAGGATGAGCTTTAAGGTCCCTTGCAATCCGAACTATTCTGTAATTATATGATTCTACCAAGCACCCAACTCTTCAGAAGCTGTACACCTAGCAACAACCTTCCTGGGTTTCTCCAAAAATCCTGACAATAACTGGCAAATGCAAATGTACCAAATGTTTTGGAACACTCTTACCTGCTGAAACATCTCATTTTCACATGGCGTAGCAACCTTACCCTGAATTCCCACAAAGAAATGACACGAAGACAACAAACTGCTTGCTAAGCATGACATTACCAGATCCATCAGATACGGGCAACATCAGAGACTGAAACCACACTGTAAGGGTCTTCACATTGTGATCTCACACCATTTCTGCTCTGTAACTGGTCCCAGGCACAGAATAAGGACAGGACAAAAGCAGAGATCTTTCTCCTTTATCCCACTGCTAAAGAGTACCATTCTGAGTGGTGGTTTGAGGGAACCTTCTTTTTTGCATCATTAAAGCCTTAAGAGAAGTCAACCAATTAGGGCAAGAGAAGCCATTTGTGGCAATTCAAGTGACCAAAAGGTAAATATGCAGAGCCTTATTACAATTTACTTCTTTATTCAATTTTAAATGGGGTAAAAAAATAAGGTTCACTGTAACTAGCCTTAATATGTGATGCTGCAGTGCATGAGGTAATTTGGTCTTCTGCATTGTTTTGTTTTCAGTCACAGTATCACATTTCATTATGAACTGTCCTCTGGATACATAATACATGTAGAAAATAAGATATCCAGTAAGCATGCAGTGTTATGAAGGACAAATAAGTTGAATGAACTTCAGGAATATTTCACATTTAAAGACAATTGCAACTGCAATTAAGCTAGATGAAAACTGTTGCTCCAGGTTACAACTTCCAAAGATCCAAATGGAGGCAGCAATCAAGATTACTACCACTCTTCCATAGCCCTAAAACTTGGTGTTCTTATGTACCCTGTAGCTTTCAAATGGCTCCTTGGGGACGTAAGGGTTGGACCAAACATTTATGTAGTTCCACGCGTATTTCTATGATGTTGTGAAACATATTTTTATTTAAAGAAACACCCAGAGAGCTCCAGGTTTAGAGTGATTTGGTATCTGATTATACCAACAGTATCTAATAATCCAAATCTTCTTAACTGTTGAAGTCTCCCAGTTTTGTTTTGATTTTTTCTTTTTTTTTGACAGACAAGAAATTATAATCAGAAGATCATTAAATTCTGAATGGTTTTATATGCAAGAGAAGCATGCTAAACACACATAGTGTGGCACCTGCACATCTTACTGGTGACTTTTACATTACTTTTCCAGTACAGTAGTGCCAGAAAACAACCAAAGCAGCATGGAGATATTGAGCTGGGAACCCCTCTGGGCTGGATTTGGCCCACAGAAACACACTCTTGACCATGCTAGAATGTAAGGGCAAATTTCACTTCATAAGAAATGAAAGGGATAAAGTAGGCTTTCACAGAATGAACAGCTAAGCAGATCCTGAGGCATGTGAAATCTTAATAGTCAAAGACTGAAAAACTGTAATGACTACAGTATGAGTACTGCACAAAAAGAAAGTGCCTGCCAAATTCACGTTCTGATGCCATAAATTCAGAAAGTCACAAGAATCAGAAAACAGAATCTGAAATAGCAGAAATATGCCCATTGCCAAGCTAGAGCAGCAAGTCTTACTGACCATATGAACATTGCTAATAAAGTTCTCAGAACAAAACCAAGAATTGCAAAGATTCCTATTGCCTTGTTCACTTTTTGTGGCGCAAGGGATATGTCTTTGGACATAAAGCCAGATGTGTATACGTAACCTTCAAAAAACGATTAAACTGATTCTGAAATAAATGTTTGTCAAGGATCTACGTTTACAAAAAATGAAAACAAGTTCAGATGGAAACTAGTACCACTTGTCAACAATTATTTTCTGGACAAGGACAGTTGCGATGCTGTTGGAAACCCCTAATTTGCTACTGTGTATGAAAGTCTAACAGGTACCAACTCTGGCAGGCAGTACACTGCTGTACACAAGGATTGTCTCACACGCTGAGCTTTCTGTTCTTTCATGCATGGGAAAGAACTCCTGGCAGAAAACCCTGTCCTCGACCTGTGGCTCTCAGGTATCAGAAAGCAACCACACCATTGGGAATACAGCCGTGGGAGGACGAAGCTTCTTATGGAACCTAACTCTCAACCTACATGCATCTCTCTCAGGACCTGAAAAACGTGGCAGTAAACAAAAACAACTGAAATAAACAGGTCTGCCTGGCAGTGGTGAGGAGAAGTTTCACTGCCCAGTGTTACATTCAGGTTATGCAATGCTGTGCGGGCATAATGCTCCCTATTCTAGGGGAGCCAAAACGTTGCACAATGTGGCCGTGTTCCATGCAGACTTCACACCTCCCAGCAAGCCAGACACTATACCATACCCTAAAACACCCTGAAGAAAATCATTTCAGTAAAGAAGAGCAACAGGTAAAAATCCCTTGAGAGAGAGAACTTGGCAAGCTGCAGATGTGATTCCTTGCAAAGCAAGCTGAAGGTCATCCGAAGCAAGCTGTGGAGTTGACCAGCAGGAGGGTGAGGAGCTAGAGAAAAGATTCTCTCCTCCAGACCCTACGCTGATTTGATGCTGAAAAACCTGGCTTGAAAAGAAAACCCTGTTCTTAATGTAAAAATAAAAAACCATCAGGCCCCGAGCACTGATTACAGTTAGAGCACAGAGTTTCTATCCTGTTTTCTATCACATTCATCACTAGATTGCCAACAGTCCCTTTCTAAAATTGTATCAGCTTCTAACCTTACACATCTACTCACATGCCTCTCATTCGTGAACCTTCCTGCCCCTGGGAAGTGTGACATATTTTTCTTCGATCACACTCTTTTGAATTTAACTTTGTATTTAAGTGTATTTAACAGTTTTCCTGGATCACTCGATATTATTCACTATGCCTTCTGTGACTGAATTGTCATATCCTATGAAATCGAACTATCAGCCCACAGCACAGTGGAGAGGATGGAAAGATATCAATCCCACTTTACAATTTCCCATCAGCTCATGACCCGGACTACAAGTAATAGCACAAATTGCTACAGCTCCTCTGAGTTGTCTGTGAAAATACCCTCCAGACGAAAAACCTGCCTTATGCAGTTCCTGAATGGACTAAACTGTTGCTACATGAAGACAGTTCTCTAGCTGGCGCCAAAGATTCTCACAGATTCTCATCACAGGAACGAATCAATAGCAAGAGTAAACAATCACGGCTACGGCATGAATGCTGTTAGCAAACAAATGGATTGCAAAGTGAAATGTGAGGAAGATTAAAAAAGAAAACATTTTGTATTTTATCCTGCCTCCTCCCTTGAATGCTTTCTCTCCTCTAACTGGCAAACACCTACCAAAATTTCTCCTTGGAAGTGCTGGTGCGGACCAGATTCAGAGGCACAGGTTTTATCACCACATCTTCCAATTCCACTCAGATGACACAACATTGAAAGCTGTCCACCAGCTACACCGTGGCTGTCATCAATAGGACTAGAGATTGAATGATGGTTTCATTGTTGGCAGTGGGGATCAGCCTCAGGAACTGAGGCTGTTTGGACTGGAAACAGACCAATGTCTTTCTTCTATATATTTCCCATCCCACATATGTTACAAATGTGCATGTAATGCAAAGCTCTGGGATGTGATCCCTGTGCCAACGGTGAAGTCCTCATTGACTTCACTAAGCTTGCAGCTCTGTGTTTCAACAGTAAGCAAGCAGTCAGGAAAAGATCTTCTGCCTGTTAACCCGAACTCCTCAGCTTTTCAGTGTCACTTAGATTGTAACATACACAGTCATCATACTCAAAATCTTTCTCTTTTTAAGAAAACACATTCCCACTGTACTTGGATGATGAACTCTGAGAGTGAAACCATTCAGTGTGTCGTGGGGTCCTCCAGGATCATATGATAAGAGGAAGGATGTATCCCCTCTGACTAACAGCTTCAGATGGATAATAAGGACGTAGGCCAACATCTGCTACTCTCAATAGCAGCACCATGCCAGTGGATCTCATTTAACAGTGGTGTTGAGAAAAATAAAACCTCATGATGAGAAACATTTTAAAGAACATCCGGTCAACTGTATTTGTTACTGACAGGTGGCAACAACCCCACTGCATGTTTGGCAGCGCACGGTTTCTAAACACACTGACCAGGATCACTGGACATTACCTTCCTGCACTTTCTTTCCTGTTTTGAAGGGTTCTGGATCCTGGATTTTTTGCAGCTGCAGGTGGTGGTTTGTTCTGGTAGTGCATGAAACAGTTCCGCAGTACGGAGCAGAAACAAGGGCTTTGAGAATACTACTCTACACCAAATGTGCCATCCCAAGCAGTGGAATTGCTTCATGCAATCTTGGTTTACCCTTCTTTTTTCTTTTCTTCTTGCACAACTCTGACAGAGATGTTACAGTCCAAGGAAATTATCAAAAGCATACAACAGAAGACAGCAAAACCACTGAAAAGGCAACAACTCCTCTGATACAGTCTGCTTGTTTGTCAGCACTGCAACTCAACATCTGAAGACGTTCAACCTTCTCCTCCAAACGGTGCTTTCATCTCTTCCCACTCAGCACAACTGTAATAATGACTAGCTGGGCTGACAACACTGGGAACTCAGAAAATGTTTTTTGCCTCTCACGAACAGAAGCAGCCGCACTGCTTTCTCCAGATGTTCACCCATCACCAGCAGCGGGAAGCTGAAAGAATCTGGCACTTATGGGATGGAAGGAAGCTTAGGTTTGAATAATCTTCCCTTAGGTCTTATTTGCAAAAGTGACTTACACACACAGCAGCTTTGAAGCATTTCAGATCCCAAGAATGCACATTAGATACAGAGAAACTGCTGAAAACTCAGTTCTTTGTTCCACTGCAAATTAAGGGTCTCATAAGTCTGCACGCTCCACATAATCTTAAAAAATGGGGTTTGGGTTCCCAAGTCTCTTGGCCAATTTAGAAAGTTTTACCCGTGACCATATTCCATTCCCCTAAACGTTAAGCTGAAGAAACCACTCCCAAAACCAAGTCTGGGAAACAAATTTGCAGTCGCTCGGCGTAGGTCAATACTTAGCCTGTTGAGTCACCATGATGACCACAGAACGGATGGATTATATGATTTTAATAGGTCAGACACCACTGTTTTTTCCTTTACAATCACATATCCTAAAGCAACTAAGAATTAGCTTGAGATAAGTCAGACACACGTGCCCACGTGCTGTTTACTTTGAAAAGTTATCATCTTTTCTCCAGAAGGATGGTCTTATTACATCTGCACCTGATCAGATAGCGCTTCTCTCCAGCCAAGGACAGGGCTTGGCACAAACATGCAAACAGCCTGCAGGAACAAAGGATGTATTTCTCCATACACATTTGTCTGATATATATGTCATATATATTGTCACTTTGTTGTACTTGTAGCTTCTGCAGCCCAGTAAGAGAGTCAGTTCTGCTTAGAACTGTGCTTGCCTTTTGCAGTTACCATAAAAATTAAGGAAATTACCACCATGCATCTCCATTTTTAAACAAGTACTTACACCTCTGGTCTGCTTTTTCTTTTTCCTACTCAGCAGTGGTGCTGTTAAGACGATAAAACACTGCAGTCTCAATTACAAAAGCATCCCCATTTGCTGTGCAGGTACAATAAATGCGTGTGGTCCACAGAACTTACTGTTCAAAGGCATTCAATAGAAGAGAGAAATGAACTTTCTTCCTCCAAGTGATTTGCTGATAACACGGAAAAACTTTCACCCCCTCTACATTTTTTATACGTCGAACTGCGCCTCCTCTGAAAATCACCCTGCAAAAAGCACTATGAAAGCTAAGAAACATTCTGAATGCAGCATGTAACAGCTCAGCCCTCAAACAAGACTGGTGTGCTCTCCATCCTAGCTGAGCATCAGTCCCCGTGAGCAGCTTCAGCAGAGACAAGATCTACATTTCTTGCTCTATTTCTCCAAGAAGATGAAGGATGATGCATGACGTGTGACGTTCTGGAAGACTGGAACTACCCACTGGGCTGTCAGTGGGGTCTGAGGCTTAGACCTTGGCAGTGGCAGGACTTAGGACAGTGAGGGCACATTCAAATCTGAACCCATAGTGAGAGCTCAGCTTACAACAAAGCAAACACCCGACACCAACAGTAAAGCTGTGCTGAGATCACCACCTGCTCTGTGAAGTGTTCAGTGATCGTGGTCTACAAAAGGCTGGACAGGAGCAAGGTGCAATCCACATGCAGAGGGGAAGTAATGACACAGGAGACAATAAAGATTCTGAGCAGATTCTGTGACACAGCTCCACCTAAGGGCTCCAGGGAACCATTCCAAGTGCTGTCATGTCACATCACTGAAAAACTCAGTTGGCATGACCAAGTGGCAATTTCTACTCAATAAAAATCTCCTTCTGTTTTCTTTCCTTATTTCCTAGTATCAGCTGGCTGCTAAACAAAACCCAAAGAGCAGACTGTCCACGCTCTCCTTGCCTGTCCCTCAAATCATTGTAAGCAAGCTGGAACAACCACACGGAGGCTGTTCAGGCAGCCTGTGACCAGACAGGACAGCCTCTATCAACCCAGTAATGGACATCGGGTACTCAGGAGACAACTAGCGAGTAAAGAAGTGATGTTAATGAAGCACTGACGGGCTAATTACCTTATGGTTACTTTTCAGGAGTTTAACCAGAACAGAGGGTTGAAGTAGATATGAAAACGCTGCAAAGCAAACAACACGAATTTGAAACATGCATCCACAAGGAAAACCAAAGCCTCTAACTTCTGAAGGCTTTGACTTCTGACTCACAGTGTCCATTGTGAACCAAAGCTGTGCTCTCAGCCCCAGATCCAACCCAACGCAGCTAAAATCGATGGGAGCCTTCCCGCTGACTCCGACGGAAGCAGGGTCACACCCTGCACAGACGTGAGCCACGCTCCTAACAAAACCGCCCTCTGCTTTTGGATGGCAGAAAGCACGGTGGGTCTCAGGGCGGCGGGGATGCCTGAGGTCGAGGATTGTCTGCAATGATAAACCGAGGCAGGCAAAAGCAACAGAGCGAGCGGCCAGCACACCTGCCTGCACCGCACCCTGCGCTAGCACTATCTTCAGCCCAGACAAAACAGAGTCCAGAGTAAATATCTGTCGAAAACGTAATGAGAGCGGATCTTGGCAGAGCCCTGAGCAGAAAATGTAAAATAATTAGTCCACCTTAAAATAAAGTCTTCAAGTAAAATAAACACAGGCCTGAAGAAGGCTGCTCAGTGCAGCTCAGAAGCTAGAGAATACCTGCATGAGGCTTTGCAGAGAAGCTTTACGCCTGCTGAACGTGCAGAGCAACACAGAAAGAAGGGGTGCAAGCGTACGGACAGCGTCAGACTGCGTTTGTTATGGCAGCAGAACACTGACAAACTGCATGCTCCCTTGAACACTCTTCATACATTTCCTATTTAAAACAGCAAGGGGGAAAAAAATGATCGGGAAGAGCGAATCTTTCCAGTGAGACCCGTGTAAAACTGTTCTGAGGCTGTCAGAGGAAGGAGTGAGGGGAAGCACTGCGGGAAGACACACTGAATGCGTCGCGTTGCTAAGGAATCGATTATCGGCAGGACGAAGCCAGGAGCTAAACCAAACATTGATCTTTCAGCAGCAGAGAACTTTCTGGTTGGATGAGACAGCATTTTTGCGCTGCTCTGCTCTCACACACACACACACACACACACACACACACACACACACACACACACACACACACAGACAGACACACGCTGCGGGTGCCTCCTGCCAGCCCCTTCCCTCCCCCCGTGACAAGCCGACCCCGCAGCCCCGCCTCCCGCGCGCCTCCGGGGGACCCCGACCCGCGGGGCAGGAGGAGGACCCCGCCCGTTCCGTTCCCCCGCCACCTACTTCTTGCAGGGGATGAGCGCCTTCCTCTCCTCCAGGATGCGGAGGCGCTGGTTGAGGCCGTCGTAAGAGACGGCGGCCCGCGTGTTGCGGCCCGTGCCGTGCTCGTAGCGCACGCTGCGCCCTTCCCACTGCCCCGGCGCCCGGCACGGCTCGGCCCCCGCCCCGCCGCGCGCCATGAGGCCGCCCAGCAGCAGCAGCGGCAGCAGCGGCAGCGCCATGCTCCGCGCCGCACTGCGCGCCCGCCGCGGGAACCGGCAGGCTGAGGGAAGGAGGGGCGGGGGCGGCCCGCCCCCAACCCGGCCCGCGTCGCCTCCGCCGGCGGCGCGCTGCGTGCGCCCGTCACGCACACGCGCGCGAATGTCACCCTTGGGTCGCGGCATGGTCCCCGCTCGCAGCCTGCTGGGCCTGGGGAGGGGGAGGAGGGGATGTTGCCAGTGCCGCCAGCCGGGTTACGCGGGCACGAGGGGAACGCTGCGTGGAGGGAGCGAAATATTTCCCCACAGACGCTGTCACAGTTCCTGTCCGGGGCACGGCCGAGCCCCTGCCCCAGGGCGCTCCGGCTCCGCGAGGATAACGGGGCACCGGAGGGTCCCGCCAGGCTCGGGGCGCCGTCGGTGCCGAGCGGTCGGAGCCGCCTCATAACCCCTGGAGGCGTGCGGGGCTCCGCACCAAAGCTGTTCCGAGCGGAGCGTGGGGCTCAGCCCACGGGGGACGGGCGAGCGTGCGTTTTTTGGCTTCGACCCCCCCCCCCCCCCCCCCCCCCCCCCGCACTTCCACGTCCAGGAACGCGTTACACAGATGAGAGAGGGGCGCGGTGATGTCGGCGGGGATGACGGCGCTGGAGGTGATGTCACGCGGTGCCTGCCCGGCGCGCACACGCACGCACACACGCACACCCCCTCCGGAGCGGCGGGGCTGCCCGGGGAGCGGATCGGCCCCACGTCACGCGTGCCGCCGGTATAAATGCCGTCCCGCGATTTCCATGGATGTCGGCGCCGCTCCCGATACCGAGTGCAGCCGGACCCAGGGGCGGCGGCGGAGGAGGAGGAGGAGGAGGAGGAGGCGGCTGAGGAGGAGGCGGAGGATGCTGCGCGCCTTGGTGGCCGTGTCCCTGTGGCTGCGGGTGAGCCCGCGGGCTCAGGGAGCGCCGTGCGAGGCGGTGCGCATCCCCATGTGCCGCACCATGCCCTGGAACATCACCCGTATGCCCAACCACCTCCACCACAGCACGCAGGAGAACGCCGTGCTGGCCATCGAGCAGTACGAGGAGCTGGTGGGCACCGGCTGCAGCCCGGTACTCTCCTTCTTCCTCTGCGCCATGTACGCTCCCATCTGCACGCTGGAGTTCCTCTACGACCCCATCAAGCCCTGCCGCTCCGTCTGCCAGCGCGCCCGCGACGGCTGCGAGCCCATCATGCGCCGCTACAATCACAGCTGGCCCGACAGCCTGGCCTGCGACGACCTCCCCGTCTACGACCGCGGAGTCTGCATCTCCCCCGAGGCCATCGTCACCGACCTGCCCGAGGGTGGGTGAGAGCCCGGCCGGGGGCGGCGGGGCGGCGGGGGGCGGCCCCTGACCCCGCGGCGTGCCCCCCCGGCCCCGGCCCCTCCACAGCCCCTCTGTTTGCAGATGGGAAGTGGACGGACTTCACGCAGGGCGTGCCGGTGCCGGACAGATCCCCGCAGCCCGAGTGCAGGAGCCGCGGCCAGGGTGAGCCTGGGGGGCCTCCCCACCTCCCCTTCCCGCCCCGCACCCCGTAACCGCTCCCCTTCTCTCCCCGCGAAGAGCGATGCAGGTGCAAAAAGACGAAGCCTACGCTGTCTACCTACCTGGCCAAGAACTACAGCTACAGTAAGTGCTGCCCGCTTCGCCCTGTTCCGTTTCGCACCCCTGTGCTTGCCCCCGCTCCAGTCCCCGTCTCCAAACCACTGGTGCTGAGGCTTCCCCATCCCAACGCTTTTCGTGGGCAGCAGTGACCAACACGCAGGCGGTCACCGTTTCCCACTTTTCTGGGGAAAAGCAGAATTTTGCTATGATGGGACCAGTGGGTCACCCTGCAGGAATAGCGTTCCCTTCTGTAAAGGGCACCCCAGCGAGTACAGCTGAGCGTGACCTGGTGCTGCTTGGCCAGAGGCTGGAATTAACACATTTATTACCTAAATAGAGCTTTTAAATGCAAACAAAGCCACAGCAAGGTAAAACTTCTTTTATTACACGTGTACGTTCTTTTACTCGCCAGCCAGAGCTTCATCTGGTGGGAAACCGTTGCAGGTTAACTGAATCCAGTGACAATTTGCAGCAGCCAGGTGAGGAGTTGGCTGAGAGTTTTCATGTTGCATGACATTCTGGCAGGACAAGTAAATGTTCACCGTACCCCCTACCCTCCTGTCCTGTCCGTGGGTTTTCTAATGCTGGGAGTCAGGAAAAACACTAGTTAACGCTGGTTACATACCAGATTAAACATCTGTAATGTCAGTAGAAAAATCCCCATTAAAAGTGAATCGAATGTGTAGTATCAGACTTTGCAATCCTTGGGCTTTTTCTCAGGGAAAAGCTGTTTCTTTGAGGGAAGTCCTCAATTCTCTCACAGTAGAGATGTTACATGCAGTTGATTCCTGTTTATCTGATGGCAAATGTCTGTCAGTTTGTAGTTAGTAGCTTCTTTGTCAGTACATGGAAAAAAAGTGCAAGTTGAGAGGAATCAAATTGAGCAGCTAACTTAGAAAGGGTATTGCAAACCTTCTTGTCAGTGCGTTCTGATTCATTTCTATCATATATTCTTTTTATGTGATTCTTAGCTCTTCTTGATACGCTGTAAGGACGTGTTCAGATAGGACAGTAAATTTTAGCAGTGATCTGAAGTGTATGTAAACAAAGTGATATGAAGTGGTTGTTCTGACATGAAACGCGGGTATTAGCCATGAGAATTCTGAGCGCAGGGGCTTCAGTGAGAGTGTTGCTTGAAGAAAAACTGAGCTGGGTTCCATAATTTAGAAAAGATTGAAGGGTTTCATCCCACTGAATTTGTAAAATCAAGATTCCCTCTTATGTAGGAGCTGAAATTTGGTCTTGATCAGACTTGAAAAAGGAATTTTGAGTCTCTAAAACTGAAATTCTCTTTCTTCTCATAGAAGAATGGTGTGACTGTTCGGTAATAAGACCCTTCCTCTTTTGACAGTTTTTAGAGACAAAGCCCCTTGTTTTGTTTCTCCCATCTGGTGCTCAGCACAGTGCAGATACTCCCAGGCTGCTCAGGTTCAAAGGCAGTCAGGTATCTACCTCAGAGCCATCTGCAGAACTTCTGCTTAACCTTGTAGTTACATGGATTTCTTCAGTAAAAGGTAAAATGCTTGTGCATTCTTACCACAGAATGGCCTGAGTTGAAAAGGACCTCAGAGATCCTCTAGTTTCAAGCCCCGTGCTGTGGGCAGGGTCACCATCCACTAGAGCAGGCTGCCCTGAGCCACATCCAGCCTTGCCTTCAATGCCTCCAGGGATGGGGCAGCCACAACCTCTCTGGGCAGCCTGTTCCAGTGTGTCACTGCCCCCTGAAGCTCTTCCAGAGTTTATTTTATATGAGAATGTTACTACTAGTATGTAATCTGAGTATAAAAAGATAAAGTTATTAACTGAGTACAGCGAGGAAATCCCAAGCCTCTTCACTTCTGAGTACTTGTTTTCAAGCCTTCCTTTCTTTAAGAGAAGATGTGAGTTATTGGATGTGACCTATGGTAAAATGACTTTGCTGTTGATTATACTGTCTGTGAGGTTAAATTATTCACTGCTTAATTAGAAGCAGTGACATGTGGGTGTAGAACAGCCCAGATGTATGCAAGGAGTTACCCTCAGCTGACTCAAAAGAGCTGCCTGTGCGTGTGATTCCCAGCTAGGTTGCCTGGCCTGATCTGGCAGAGCTCTAAGCACATGTTACATTTCACAGTTGTCAACAGTCCTACTGAAAACCAGAATCGGGATCAGTCCTCTGTTATTCTAAGCCACTGTATGTGCCCACACATGAAGAAAGAGCTCTAGTTTCACAGCCAAAACAACAGCTTTCAGTTTAATGTGTTTTATTTAATTTTAGGTGGTGTTTAGATTTCTGAGACTGTTTGTTGTTCTTACGCCACTGTTTTTCTACTCGCAGTCATTCATGCGAAAGTAAAAAGCGTGGAGAGAGGGAACTGCAACGAGATAACGACTGTGGTTGAAGTGAAAGACATCCTGAAGTCCTCAACGCCAATTACTCAGTCCCAAGTGCCTCTCCTGACCAATTCATCCTGCCAGTGCCCCCCTCTGCAGCCGAAGCAGGACGTCCTTATCATGTGCTACGAGTGGCGATCCAGGTGGGCACCTGCGACGTGGTTCAGTGTGATGGGAGGGAAGGAGGGCAAACCTGCTGTTAACACTACTCCTCCATGTCGCAATTACCTTCGCAATGACCTTTTTTCCACTTAATTCATCTCACCTGTAAGCCACAAACCATGGTTGTGTTGGGTGCTGGTGGCCGATTGCTAGGTACAGTGCAGGCAACTGCAGCTATGTGGGACCGTTCTCTAGGACTGCTGCAGGTACAGGCTGCCAGCCCACCGGTGGCCTGTGCTGGTAGAATGGTGTAGTGGCTCAGAGGAAAGCAGAATTCTGTCCCAAGGGAGGGGATGGGAATCCACAGGACACAGAGCCAGCCCTTCTTCCCTGTCCCGCCTGGGCTTCGGACCGATGCCATCAGCGAGATGTTTCTCGTCCCACAGCTGTGCTGGGACCAGCCAAAGCTACAGCCACTGGAGCTGTGCCTCCCGGATGGCAGATGAAAAGTAAATACGTTCGGAGCAGCTTGCCAGTTCTGCTGTATGATTAAAAGTCAAAACAAAACTGACTTTACCAGACCTTTTTTCTGGCAGTCAGCCTAGCCCCAGGCACGGAAGGGAATCCAGCGTGCTGGTCTAGAGGAGAGGAGGCAGTGGACCGCAGCATGCTTTTCTTTTTGGGTTCTCGAGGCAGAAGGCAACGTCCCATCCATTAGCACCTCAAAGTGATGGTAGCAATGATGCCAGTAGGACAACTTGTGGTGTGACTGGTACATATGCTTCCATGCTGTGGGGTGGAGGTAAGATTGTAAAACGTACAAGCTGGTTTTGTATATCACTGCTGACAGAACAGAAAGAACATGAGGAGCTGTAGGGATTATAAAACATCTACGTGCAGAGCTTAGTGGACCTTGTCCATACTTTCAACCATTTTTTTTGGTGCTGATATTTTAAAAAGATTTTACAAGTGTTTCTAACACTTGTTGCCATCTGATGCTTTATTATTATAGCTTTTTTTGGGGGGGAGCTAAGGGACTCACAGGTTTTTTATTATTTATTATTACAAGTATTTTATTATTACTCATCACCTTCCCCCTCCAGATCTGGAAGTATTTCACAAAGAAAAATTTAGAGCCCTCTAATTGTGTTAGTTTGTGTTAGGGAGAAGTGCTCTGGGCACCATGTAGAAATAGCACGACTGAGATAGATACCAGATTGCTCTGAGCTGCAGGGCTTCTCTGGAGTGAATCCTCAGCAGGTTCTTGGAGTTTTCCAAAGTTAAAGGTCCTCATCATCTTCTCCTTTACTATGGAGAACGCACAACAATTGCTAAATATATTGCGATGGTTTTTAATTTCATATGAAGTTGCAAAAGCAGCATAAGCTATTATATGTGTTTTCTGTCAAACTCAATGGTCTGTAAATGGAAAGTTTTGAGTTACAGTAACTTTCTGAACGTCAGAAACAAAATGAGTGGAAGCTGCAGTTCTCCTGAAGTCAATGGCAAAACACCCATCGCCCATACTTAGGATTAGGATTTCAGTCAAGAGCTTGATTTGAACAGCAGCTGCATCAGGTGAACATCACATCATGGTTTCGTTCATCGTGCTGTGGCTGAAGCTTAGATCCTGTCTGTATTTCTGATTTGTCCTAGGAAGAAAGAAAAGATGTGTAGCATGGTGGTCTTGGTTCTCCTGGCTTGCACTCACTGTGACCGCTTCCTGGTTGGGCAAAGTGGGAAATCAGTGACTAAGGGCTGTGAGTGGCAGCACTTTGTACTCCTTTGGATTTAGTGAACATGGTTCAGGGACACCGGGGAGTCAGATCCTGCTGTGAATCCCACCTGCTGGCAAAGTGCTCTGCAAATCGTGCACCTTTATATGTTTGTTCTGGTGTCGCCATCAACACTGCTGTGTAAGGGGGATCCTCCGGCATTATGGAAATAATAATAGAGCATATTAAGTCCCAAGATTAAAAAAAAAATAAAGAAGAAAAGAAAAGGGAAATAGTTATCACTAGAGAAAATGCAGAAACTCCACTATCCTCTATAAAATAGTTGTTTCAACCTTGGGACTCAGAAGGTGTACTTTAGAATAAACTCTCTTAGAAGCTGTGTAAGGCATACACCATTTAATAATTACACTTCTGTTTAATTCATTTTATAATATCTCGATTTAGTATTTTCATACAGGAGCTGGCCAGGTTAGATGCCTGATACCCATACTTGTTCCAAATTCACTTTGAAACTCTCATTAAGTAATTCCATAGATAATGTAATCCTAACACATTAGTAGGTAGCAATGGAGACAAGTGGTCAGGCAGTGTTACCATTTGTCAGAAAAGCTCTATTAACGGGTGCATATAAACCTAAATGTTTTTCAGCAAAGGAGTCAGATACATTAATTTAAACTGCACACACACACTCATTGGACATAAGCAGAGATAAAGGCACATAAACAGTTTCATAGAATGTTACCCAACTCATCATTTTTTGCTAACAGCAATCAAGGCAGGCCAGTTTTCCCCCTCAGGACAGTGGCAGGTGAGGACAAAGAGCTCTAAATGTTTTCTCAGTACTACTTACGGACTGTAGCTTTGGCTCTAGAACATGAAGGAAAGTGTTAAAAGTGTTGTCTTTTTTCTTTTTGGTTTGTTTTCTTTTTTGAAAACCTGAAATACATTTCTGCCCATCTTCCTGTAGGCAGAAACTGTTGATACCTGCTAGTTCGTTTCAATGTTGGTCGGTGTTAAATCACCTGGAATGACATCTCAGGAATCAAAACCAAAACTTATCTGCTTGTTTCCTGATTTTCAGGCTGATGCTTCTTGATGGATGTCTAGTGGAGAAATGGAAGGATCAATTAAACAAAAGATTTAAGGTAAATACGACCAAAGAGAGGAATGTTAATACTCTTGGTAAAAAGTCAAACACCATTGTGGATTTTTCAGTGTTTAATAACTTGCTTGAACTTTATATATGCGAAACACCTGAGCATTACTGTTCTCACTTCAACATTCTAATACTTCCAGAAATCAGACTGCTTATCTATGCTTAGCTATATATAAATGTAAGTGAAACTCAACTCACTGCAGGTATTGTGCTTCCCCTCACTGCTTTCAGGGAATGTTGGAGGAAAAAGTCTAACCCTTACTTGTGATCACTCCCTGCCTGTAAACTCAATAATATAAAGGGGACAACGTGTGACTCTTCCCCGCACTTCTGGAGAAGAAAGAGATTTCTGTAGTTCAGAAAAGGTTTCAGAGCATTAAAGACATGTAGGTATACATAATATGTATGTGTAATTAAAGCCCACAGATAGATGATGGAGAGCAGGAAAAAGGTTGCATGTTTCCATTTGTAGGAGCTTTTAGATTACAGACCAACTTCTTTCAGGCAGCTGTACTTGATGCTTTACCATCCCCCTGTCTCCTCACTTACTCATGTGAAACCTATTCATGAAAAAGAAAATGAACTTTAAGACTGTAAAAAGTAAACATATTGCAACTGCAGATTAAACCAGGCAGGATTAGGGAGATTACTGACATAGAACTTGGACTCTTGAAATCCCAAAAAAACAAATTGCAAAAGCAACTACATCTCAAAGCATGTGTCCTTCTGATATTAGCAGCTTCATAAATTAAATCCTCACTTCAGCATGTTTGAGTGATTAACACACTGCCTGCTAACAGTTTTAGTTTGATAAAGATGTGTATGATGGCTGCCTACATGAATATAGCCTACATGAATATAGGAGCTAGGTGTTGCAGTGGATTTGTTTGAAGTCCATCATTCATTTCTGAAGACTTAATCCAACATTTATCTTGAATTACTGATTAAGATGAGTGTTTTGAGCTGCCCCTGAACCACAAAAGGCATCTGTTAACATAACCACAACATGGCTGATTCCTTCTCTAGTCAGTCTGAGTGGCAGCCAGGTCAGTGCTGAGGGATCAAACAGGAAAGCTGCAGAGCATTGCTCTTGCTCTGATCCCCGGGCAAAGCCCCTTCTTTGAGAGTTTCAGACAAAAAAGTTCATTAGGAGAAGAAAAAGGTGAGGACCTTCTTGAGCTTCCACTATCTACCTCTCTTTTCTTAAAACACGTCTCTGTTCCTAGAGGTCAAAGAGTGCTGCAGTGTTGCAGATCTCCATGTTTCGGACCACCTAGCCACTTAACAGCACTTCAAAAACCCTTGATTTGTGGAAAGGTGTGAGAAGCATGCTCACATGCAGCACAGAGGAGGGATCTGCAGTTGTCATTTTCTTCAGCTGATATGGTGGAAATACCTTCACCCAAGAATATGTGGCAGGTTCCCACTGCAGCCAGCTGTAACATACGGAGCTTGATGGCCCTGCGGAACAGAGCACAAAGCTGTGGAGATCTGTGGCTCTGGATAGCTTCGATTAAGATGTAATTATTTATGGTAATGTCTTTCCCTCTTTTTCTGCCCTTCCACAGAGATGGGAACAGAGACTGCAAGAACAAAAGTTGCGAACAGCCCGCAGTAAGAATCAGAATGCAGGACGCAGTGGGCGGAGCGGGGCCCCGAAACCATCACATAAGAACAGCAACACACTGGTCAGCGGCCCCAAAAAGGCCACTAAAGCAAGAAATGGCCAGAAAGAAACGAACACGAAGAAAGTATGAGTGTGACATCTCTGGAGAGAAAGGAAAGGTTTTTCTTACAGGATGAGGGTCACAATCTGGCTTGACCGGCATGTTTTATTAATCCAGAGCTCATCAACTTAGAAACTCCACATAGACATTTTTGCTGCACTTTACTTTTAAAGGTTTGCTTTTCCTTTCAAGCCACTGCAAGCCGCAGAGTGTAGGTTTGCACTAATACGTGGTAGGCATATTCAGGCTGACTGAGCTTTATCTTAGGGCTCTCATTTGCAATTCTAGGTAGAGCTGTCTTGGCTGCTAGAGGTTTTAGCCGTGTCCCTGTTACCCTGCCAGAGGTTGGGAGGGCTGCACAAGGCATCTCTTCTCTGCTCAGAAAGTGCACTTTGCAGCGGGGTGTGTTAGTTGGCAAGTGACTCTGTGAGTGAATCTGGTGAGCTGAGAACCATGGCAGCTGAGGAGCAGCAGAGAAATGTAACTTCTGGCAGAGAGCTGCACTAACTACTACAGCTGCTGTAGCTCAGTCTCTCTGCTGTTTGGAATCACAGCTCTTACTCAGAGCGGTCAAAAGCATAGTTTACCAATAAGCATCTGGGTATGCTTTGTGTGATTATTTACTTTCTATGAGTGCCAGAAATATGCTTACAGTGTTAGTTTCTGACTTTATTTGTGTAGCAAAAAATGCCTTGAAAGCAAACTAATTTTTTTATTATTATTACTGTACTTCAGGCTGCCTTCTGTTGTTATAACTTCAAATATATTTAAACATCTAATTGAAAAGAAATCAGTATTTTTTACAAGGACAGATTAAAGTGAAGCAGATCTGCAGAATTCTTAAAAATAATGTATGTTTGCTGTAATATATCTTTGTTACAAAAACTGGAAGAGAAGCATTGCTCTAAACATAACTGACAGCTACTGAACTGTATTAACAAAGAGAGCTTCATGTGGCTCCATGTCCGTGTGGATTGTTTTTTATCATTTGATACCAAATTAATAAAGAAATAGACTAATAAATAAGAAAGATGTCTTGTCCCTATTCATGAACTTCTGAAAACAACTACCCTGGTTCTGTTTTGTTCACATTTACCCTGCAAGCTGTTGTGGTCAAAGCAGATGCTGATATTTATGTAGTAATTTATACTGGCCTGCTTAGCTGTGAGTTATGAAAATAGCATAGTGATGGCATTTAGTGAGTTATGAAAATAGCAAATGTGATAGAAATCTAATTGGCATAACACCGAGATAGCATTTATGCTGTTGCTGCCCAGGCTTTACCTGCATACAGCAGTATGGCTAGCACAGCCTAATTCCTGTCAGCAAATAAGGAGATCACCATCAGTGACGCTGTGAATTCCAAAGCAGTTTGCATAGATGAATTTTGAGGCAGAATACACTGGAGTGACTTTGGTAGTAGCAGTAACACATTTAGCTACACGCTAACACAAGCCAAAGACGTAAATCCTAATTTAGAATGCTTGAAACGAAGGGGATAGAAATGGAGAAGAAAAAAATTTTAAGTAGCTTAGAGAGTAGTTCAAGGGGAAAAGAAAACAACACAGAAATGATCATAGGTTGAGTTTTGAACTGCTGTGTAAAACAAGAAAAGAATGTAGGTCTTTCCTCCAAACTCTGGGCAGATGTGGACATCTATCTCTATGGGACATCTGCGGAATAAGATACAAAATTCAGTCCTGGTGCCAGAAATGCTGAGATTCATTGGCTATAATGAGAACTGTGTGGGTTTAACATGTCAGAAAAAGCAGACCACAAACTTCAGTGCCTGAATTACAGAGTGTAGGTAAAATTTTAACCCTGTGGGATGAAATGGAAAGTAGTAAATTGCAGTGAAAGGAGGCAACATGTCAGTGCAGGTGACTACATTAGGCAGGTTTGAAAATGATGACTTAAGTAAGCACGGTCTAAAAGATAAACATGATTGGAAAGTTTCTAAATTTTTCCATTGTGTATCAGGAGTTCTTAAACTTTGATTTCTTATTGATGTCAACAAGTACTCCAGTAAATATATGTAATCAACTAACATAACTAATCAAAATTGATCACAGTCCTATCAATGTGATGCTGAAGAAACAAATACAAAAACCATGACATTTTACTTAACAAGTTGAAATGTGAATATAGCCAGGCCCAAGCGTGATGTTTATTGAATGAACCCTTTGAACAGACAGCCAGGCTCCATACTGACTTCATGTACTATTTTTCAACTTTCAGAACTTTTTTTATATCAGGAAAATAAAATGCTGATCTTATTTTCCACAGGGAATTTTCAGCATTTCTTTTGTAAGCTACCATCATTACAGTATGTGCTCCATTATGCTGGAATAAGGTTAGTTGCACCAAGCCTGGTATTTCCAAATTCCTTGACATTTTCATATATGCTTCATGCTGACTAAGCTACCTTTCATTCTGTTGTGGTGAAGATACTGAAGAAGGAAAGACAGTACAACAAAAAGCAGAGGGTATCATCATACAAAGGACAGATGTGCAAGCAGGGGAAATGGATTAGTAAGGCTTTCCCAGATCCGTTCTTTCTGGCTTTTGTTTGTTTGGTTGGTTGTTTTTGATGAAGCCATGAATCAGCTCAATTCAATACTAATGTAACTCAACCCATTTGGAAAATCCCTTACGCTTCTTAACTTCCTGCAACATGAAATGCCAGCTGAATGCAGACTCAGAACGTCCCCGTCCTCCATCCTGCTGCCCTTACCTCACAAAGATGTGAGACAGATGTCAGAGCAGAGAGCTGTTATCCTCCTGCGGCCCCACATGGCCAACTCACCCCTTCTCTCCAGCATGTGGCAAGAAGTCAGACTCAGGTGGTCTGGTGTCAAAAATTTATAGTGTCAAATGCCGTTTCTCAGTATTACAACTGCCTTCCTAGTGAGGGTCTTGGCTTTTTTTTTTTCTCATATAAAATAAAAATGGCCTGGAACACTGAACAGATGTTTCTAGTGAGCGTCTTGCTACCTCCCACACATATGTAGCCAATTTAGTAAGAATATTTTTACTGAATGTTCTACCCTCAATTCCGAAAGGAATGAAACCTGAAAAAATATTTGTTCTGATTGTGAATAATTGGCTTCATTTTAGAGAGTCACTGTAAATGCAAATCAGAACTCTTATGAACCACATAAAAAAAAGAAAAACAAAACAAGAACAAAAAAAAAAAAAAAGCAAAACATAACCTCCCTGCCAACAGAACTTGAATGACCCGGTCACTTTAATTCAATTCAGTGTTGTAATTTTATTACTTTTGTCCAGTCACTGCATATAACTGAGAAATACTTCCTGGACAAACAGAGAGAAGATTTTCTAGTCCAAAATACTCAAACAGCTCTTAAATTATGTTCTTTGCCGTTGTAACCTAGATTTCCAATGAATGGAACCTGAAAAAATATTTATTGCAATTATGCACAATTGACCCACATATTTTGGTTGTGCTTAGCAGTTGGATGTAAAAGCACATCTGAAAATGTTTTCTCCACCACATTTTTCTAGTAAACCACATCAGGTTCATTTAATTTTGTAAATAAATACAAATACATCGACATCAGTCAACAAATGTTTTTCCACTGATAGTAGAAAGCAGTAGCGTACAAGAACCTGAAAATGAGAATTTAATTTCTATAATGGTTCATTACTTCTCATTAAATATAGACAAGACTCTGTGGAAACACTGCATTTAATTTCTCCTGCTGCCATTATATTTCCTGTAACATCTCTGAAATTGAGCACCAGCTCAATAGAAGTTGAAACGTGATTCTGAGCTTGCATGTTGGATATGCAAGAAACTCAGGGTGTTCTGAGTAGCCTACTAACGTCAGACCAGCTCCTGTTGTGACCAGACTGGATCAAACTGTAGAGTAATAAGCACAAAGGAAAGCATCTGAAGAGGAGGATGCTCTTTTTCTCTAGCTGAGAGTCCTGAAATCAAAACATAAATGTATCTTACTTACAAAATGTCGTATGTTACTGATAGAAGGTTCATGGATATATGGGAGTGATGAAGAGATGCCCCAAATTGGCCAACATGCAGGTATTTTGCTTCCTTCTAGTTACAGTATGATGAAAACTTCCAGTTTTAGATTCTAAGATGACATTCGTATTTATTCTCTGAGCAAATTAATCAGAAAGCTAATTACTCACAAGGAATTGTGGATAAAGTCAACAGTTACTTGCAAGATCTGACCTGCCAGCAGAGGAAAACCAGTGCAGCAGTACAAAACCACAAGTTTATTGACTCCATCTTCATGGCAAGAAAAGCTTTTTTCCCAGTTTCCATATTTATTATGCAGAATTACAGTACAAATACTAGAATAAGACATACTAAGGCTTCTTAAACTGTATTGTGAAATTAAGATCTTGCTTGTTTATCATTCTAAAGTGAAACAGATCTTCAATATATTCTTAGTGTCAAATTATGATTTCATTAATGTTCCTAAGCAAGGAAATATGTGGTCTGTTATACAAATAAACATGCCCCGTGGTTCCAGTAATCTTCTGCTAGGATAAATATCTGAAAGATAATCATGTTATCTCTTGTTATTGCTGGAAGAATTTTTGTCAAATTTCTGCAACACCTAATTCTACAGTGAACAACAAGACATTTTCTAAATAAATGGTTGTGACAGTCACGTTCTAGCCACATAACATTTTGGCCACAACAACCCCGGGCAACAATAGAGGCTTAGGGCAGAGTGGCTGGAAGATGTATGAAATCCTGATAATTCTACAGAAGTCTGCATCTCAGAGACATAGCCTTCACGAATCTGAACCTCCATCAGCTAACTTTTACTGTCTTGAAACATGTCTTCTAAATTATTCTTTTCCAGAGCTGTTGAAAGACCTTACAATTGCAAACATATTTAGGAGAAGCAAATAAACACCAATAAATAACCTGTTCTCGTATTTCAGTCTGAGTTTGAAATATTATGCAAATTATGCCTAGTATTCAATAGGCTACACTGAAATATTATTCAAAGACTGCACAGTATTTCAGTGTAAACTATTTAATCATTTTAATCAAACACAAAACAAGGATCATGAGTGACACACATGAATATATAAGCCCAGATAAATGCAGTCCTTCCGTAGCTAGCAGTTGAAATGAACAGGAAAAAAAAAAACGGTATTGCTTGAGAGTGATGTAACAGAGGATGAGAAGTGATGGTTAAACAAACAATAACTCAGTATATGCAATGATATCAAAGCTATCCAGGCAGAACTAGTGCAACCCTACAACTAAAAAGAAAATTCTGAGTCTAGTATGATAGATGACCCACACTATTCAAAACATGTCCAGGATACCTGTAAAATATTTGCTGTTTGGTTGTGAACTTCCATCAGAAGTTTCATGAAGTTCTAGAGAGACATAAACACAGGTTGCTGTTTCAGCATTTCTGTTCCCGTTAAAAAAAAAAAAAATCCCATCTAAACTTTCAGCATTATATTTGCCCTGGTGGTAGACAAGCCACTTAACTATAGCAAGGATCTTGGGAAATAAACTGAATTGACATGTCTGAAATCATCCTATTCAGGCCTTTTCTGGGACTGCTTCTGTGCTTAAAGTATAACACTCCAGAACCCGAAAGATTCAGAGCACTGGAATAATGCGAGGAAGAACAGTTTTAATTGTTTTTATGAAGTATAAAATAAGCCAAAGAACATATGGCAGTTTTGAGGAATGCTTCTCAGAAGTCAGCTCACTGAGGTGAGATATAAATTCTGCACTAATCAAAACTTCCTACTGGCTCACCTCAAGTAGAGCTTATTGCAATAAAGAAGCTGTAGGTGAAAATGGGCTACCAGGAGAATGCTCAGTCCAACTCCTGCTAGAAGAATGTCTATAATAACAAATTAACAAATGCCCCATCACAACAGAAATATTTGTCAGGAAGTTCTTTAAAACAGCAGCTACATTAAATACCATAGGAGCAGCAAGGAAAGTATGAGAAGTCTTTATTATTCCCGGACTTTGCATTTATAATCGATGCAATAAAGTGAACCACTTTAATTGAATACCATTCCTTAATATCTCAAACTTCAGCAGACTTGGACAGCAAAAGTGAGAAAGCATCAGCTACTGAAGAATATTTATATTATTCACGAAAGCCAAACAAATTAGACTGAGACAGGATGTGAACTCATCAGTTTGTCAAGAATGTGTATTTCAAGATTAGCTGTACATAAGGGCTTACTTTATACTTTCCTTCATCTGATCTATTTGAGTTGAGAAAGTGGGCTGGAAGGGACCATCTATCCTATCTGTGACAGAAACCATTAGAAGATGATAAGAGGAAGGGTAAATAAGCAATACAATTGTTTGTCAGGGCCCTGAGGGAATCAATAGGCCCTGATAGTGCTAAGCAGTCTCTCTTGGGGTTCACAGCCATGCTGTCTGCTGCAGATGAGACCTGGGCTTAATCCTAGCCTGAGCTAGGATTGTACTTCTTGTCTCTGACTCCCTTTCCTGTTTCTCCAGACAGGACACTTGAGTGGGTGTTGGACCCAGTTCTCATTCTGCTTTGCCTGAGCTGCTAATGGACCTTGTTCTGCCGGTATGAGGTGTGACTGCTCTGCCAACAAGGGCAAAATGGCCTCTTTCCCGTGTTCTTGATGATGTGTGTGTGAAATATCCCTGCCACAAAGCAGAGGGTGCTGAGGCAGGGCAAGGGGACAGCCTCTGGGCTGTGTGCAGTGCAATGGCTGCTCCTGGGGCTGGAAATGAGGGCAGCGTGTCCTGCTGTGGGGTACCTTCCTGTGTGTGGGAGACAAGGAGGGGATGTGGGAACCTATGTGCAAACTCTAAGACTCCTAAAGCAGAGAGAATTATTGTGTTCCTTTTTAAAAAAGAAAAAAATATATACATTTTGTTTTGTGCTTTTGACTTTTCAGTTATTTTGTATTGCTTTCAGTTCTTGATTTTCTTATCTTGAAAGAAAAGTCCAAATAAAGCATCTGGACCAGACCTTTTTGCTGAAGTTCAGCACTTGTTCCTGCCTGAACCAAGACCTGGCTCTCCACAGGAGTAGCTGCAGCTGTGATTCCTTTGACTTCTCCTCTTGGCCTGGACAATGATGAGGAAGGATGGGCTCAGGGGAGCCTTGTCTGTTAAGAGAGGGATGATCAGGAATTGGAGGCTCTCTGTGAGCTGGCAGGATGGCCCTGAGTTGGGCTCTCCTGGCTGAGGGTAAACTCACGGGATCCTCACGTCCCTGCAGTGTTTGAGGCCTCCAGCAGTCAAGGTCCTTCTGCTGGACTCGTCCCACTGTCCCAGCACAGCAGCTCTGAGGATGGCAGTCCCTGCCCTGCTTTCTTCCTCAGGACTTGGTGAAGAAGAGGTGAGAGGATGTGGGGTGGGATGAGGAAGGGGGAAGGGAAGGAATGGCTCATAGGAGCCTTGGCTGTGAAAAGAAGAATGATGAGGAAATGGAGGCTCCATGTGAGCCCACAGGGCGAACTTAGAGGACAGGAGGATCAGCGCCAGCATCAAGGTGGCCATCTCCTGGGAGGTGGAAAGATTCTGGTGCCCCTGTGATGAAATCTGGGGCACAACCTCTTTCTGGTCAGCCTGGCAGCGGCAGAATGATGTCCTGTGTGCCCCAATGAAGGTGGCTCCACCTCCATGGGCTCCACATTGCTGCCAGGTGGGTCCACCTCCATGGGCTCGATGTCATCACCCATTTCCATCAGCTGCCTCTTCTTAGCAGGTGTCTGCTCCATCCCTCCCTCAAAAGCAACAAGAAATAAAAAGTATCTCTTTTGAGATGCCACAGTGGGTCTGCATCTGTCTGGGTCAGCACAGGGACTGCCAGTGGGGGGGGGGGGGCTGCTCAATGGCCATGGCAAGAGGATGCCATGTGATGACCCTAACATGGCGGCTGGCAGCTGGGGCCTGCGGCCATTTCTGGGAGGCAGTGGCAAGAATGCAGGCAGGGGGTTCTCATGCACCTGCAGCTGCCTGGGGTGGAGCTGTCCTGGTGCCCACAGCAGCAGAGGAGGAGCAAAGTGTACTGACACCCCTCGGGCAGCTGAGGGAGATGTAGTAATTAAAACCTGTTGAGTTTAAGGGGTTGTATGGGCTGGCCCTGGAGCGTGAGAAGTGGCATCTCTTCTGTCCCGATGCCAGAGGAGGGGTGGGGAGGAGAGGGCCTGGGGTTCTCATGGTGGTTGCACTGGGACTGCAGGGGGAGCATTGGAGGCCTGTGAGGTCCCTGGGGCCTGGTGCTGGGGTTTTCCAGCCGGAGGACAGGAAGGTCGATTAGGGGTTGCTGTCCTCAGCCTATTCTCTCCTGGGGCACAGAATGGGTGGCTGAAGGTGAAGCCAGGCCCTCGGTGGCAGTGCACAGAGAACAGCTGGTTAGGCAGCTGTAGTCAATGCTGAGATCCACCCTGAGCCTTCTCAGAGCTAAGCAAAGGCAGCTCCCTCAGACTGCCCTGGGATGCCATGTACTCTCAGGCCCTGGGATGGGCCCATAGATTGATGGACAAAAGGTGAAGATGATTAACCTTGCTGCTCATTTCAGCTTTGCATGTCCAAATCAGGAACAAGCCTCAGAGATGACCTGAGGCTTTAGGCATTTTTTCCATGTCCAGAGACAAGCTGCTACTCTTCTTTTGAGCCTGTGTTGAGCTACTGGTCATATAATCTTTTATATTTTATTCCTAAAGCAATCCTATGCTGTTCCCGGTATTGTCTTCCCAAGTACATTACAGATTGTAACCTCAAGAGAATTCTTATCTTGCTCTGTCCTTTAGTATACACTGTGGATAATTTTGTTAGCTTGGTGCAATACGTACTGTATCCCTTTTCCAGCCTAGGGATTTATGTTGTGTGGCAGATGTTAGGAATCTTTTTTGAAGAACTGAATGGTTAACATCAGTAATACCACAGCTACTCAGAAAGTAATGGCTTCAACTATTTTATTTTGTCCTATGTGAGAGGAGGATGTTGGTGGCATGGTATTTGGGTTTGAGGCTTCTCAACAATGTTCCATTACGTTTTCTTGCCATGTGACAGATGGTACACAAGGCTGATAAAATGGTGTCCGACAAAGAAATGAATATGATGCAAAAGTGTAGAACTGAATTCCTCCATGTGGAAAAAATTGTACCCATTAACATTTATCAACTCTTTCTGAATGTTTATGGAGACCAAACAGTGGATGTTATTGCACTGAAAATTGAACTGTGTGGGCAAAATTTTCCTAGCAATGACACTGTCACAGCAGTTGTGAAACAGTGAGTCACTACTGCTGGTGCAGATTTTTACTAGCATGGCTTGCAGACTCCTGTTTATCACTCGAGCAAATGCATAGCTAATGGTGGTGACTATGTTGAAAAAAGTGTTTTGTACCTGAGCATTTGCTCTATCAAATAGTGTTTTCCTCTTTGCATCTGTTGTAGCTACCACAGAAATAAATAAGCATTACTTCTAGTGCAGCCAACTTAGATCATGCACTTAACAAGCATTGGTAAATACCAATACCTTACAACTCCTAAATCAAAAGAAGTTCTTTGTGCTGCTTATCAGATCTATCAAACATATTCCCATCCTGGAATGTTACACAAGTCCTTGTGATGGCTGTTACCTCTTAGTTTGGAAAACTCTCTCATTTTATTTGATTTATTAGCTTCAATTCCAATTATATTGTTTTATATCACATTCTGCTATTATCTTTAGTAAATTATTTTTTCCCCTTAGCTCATTCCTGTTGTTGTCCTCATCTAGTTCCATCTTCCTACCTTTTTCCTCTCCCATTTCCCTTTCCCAGGGCGTGGGTCCATATATCTCTTTGCCCCATGTCATAGAACTAGGCCAAACTGGGCTGAACCATCTTCTTCTTCTTTTTTCCTTCATTTTTTTCTCTTTTGCATTTAAAATGCATTATACTTTTTATTATAGATGTGTTTTAGTTTGATTTTTAACTAAAATAGTTAAAGGAAATAGGTTACCAGTTTCATTCATGGAAGAATGTATGAATTTAAAATAAAAATAGAGTCGCTTAAAACATTTCTTCAGAGATATATATCCTACTACATTTTTAAAAGCTTGATTCCTTACACAGCTGTCAGCTGATTTTTCTCAGTAAAGATCCTTTGATCCTGCTCTTTTACTACTGATTAATTAATAACACTACCAGCTATCTACAAGTTTTGTTTTGCTGGAAAGTTCAGTTTCAGACACACAGAATGTAATTAAGAAACATAATCTCTATGGGCAGAAAAAAAGGATAGATCAGCATTTCAAATATTTCCCTCCTAAGTTTTTGATGGACAATAGCAGGATTCTGAAGGAATGTCTTTCTACATTTTAAAGACTTGTGGGGCAGTTCACCAGGAATCTGAGTAACACTGGAAAGCTGCTAACATGGGATGTGTGTCTGGACCTACCTGGGCATATTTAAAGAAAAGATGTCAGAAAGGGAATAATTCATCTGAGATCTATGGGTTTTAACTGTTTATACTCTTTTTTTTTTTTTTAATAGAACACACTGTGAAGAAAAATTAAAATTAAAATAAAAATACAAATAAAAAAGTATTTAAACTCTTAGTCAGTATCAGCCAATTGTAATGCCTCAACAGAAAACTAAAACTAAACCAGGACTGCAGGATCAGGCTTCCAGGATCTTAACATCTCTTGAAGTGTTTGTTCTCTGTGAGAGGATTAAGTAGTTTCAGAACAATAGTATAACATTATCAGTGTAGTTAAGTATGGTATGAACGTATCAGATATATAACATACTTTATCATCTTGTTGCGTTAAGTTTTTGTAGAGAATTAGGTACAATCTGATTTCAAGCAATTCAGTGTTACTTTTTCCCAAATGATAGCTGCTACAGTGTCCAATTAAATACATATGGACTGGAGAGGAAAAAACAAGCAGTTAACAAACAAACAAATCCCACTCATGGATAATGAGTCCCAATGGGCTAAAAAATCTGCTGAAAACTGTGTGTTACAGACTAAACAAGTGCCAGTATCATGCCCTCCTCATGAGTAAGGCAGACCATATGCTTACCTTCTTGGTGCTGGTGAGGCTGCCTGTGGATTTCTGTGCCCAGTTTTGAGGCCTTCCATTTCAGAGTGGCTGCTGAGAAACTGATGTGAATCCAGCAGAGAGCTGTCAGGGTAACAGCACATGGGGAGAGGGAGGGCACTGGGCTGGTGAAGCCCAGCAAAGAGTGTCAGTTTCATTTGTGGGTGGGGAAATAATCAACAGAGATGTGCTGTAGTGTATACATTCCAAGGCAACAGTCGCAAATGAAGACTTGGTAGGTTCTGTTTGGACATTAGGAAAAGTGTTCTACTAGGAATTTGACGTGCCATGAGAATCTGTTACTTATATGTAGTGAAATCTTCACCTTTGCTGGCTTTCATAACGCGGCCAGGAAAAGCCACTGCTGTCCTGATTGGTTGTTGGCAGTAGGTCCATGTAAAGCAGGAGGCTGGACTAGATGGTGCACAGAGGTCCCCTTCAAACAGCTTATCCACTGTTCTGTGTCATTCATTCACGTTTCTGGTAAATTTCTTGGCAAAGAACTCTTCAGTGCTGCAAACATAAAGCTTTGCAAAGCCAGTTAAGTTTGGTTTACAGCAGGTATGTCACTAACAGTGTTTTAAGGACCTTCCTTGACCTGGTTTTTAAGATAATTGTACAAAAAAACACATCACACTCGTGTGCTATTTGAAAGGCATGTATTTGAAGAGATATACCAAGTATACATGAATAAATCACTACTAACATCAAATGTCTAGCACTTATCACTTGTTACATAGATACTCTTTGTAGCATAGAAATCGGCTCATAAGAAAAGATGGATGAAATATGGAGGAAAATAGGTGTATGTACCTACATACAAAGTTAAATATAAGTGACTAGGCAGACAAATGTGTATAATGACTTGACCATAAATTTCAAAAATCATACACTAATTGTTCAATCTGTATCAATCTCACCAAATACATACTGAATGCTTTTCAGTGCATGTTCTCTATTAGATGATCCATGAACAGCATTAGACAAAATATTTTGCGCAAACTGAGCTCGAATTGATTCAGGAGAACTCTCTTTGGCCATTTCTGGATCTGTTGGACCCATTAAGTTCCTCCACTCTTGGACAGCATTTTCCTTTGTTAAGACCATAACCACCGATGGGCCCCTGTAAAATGAAAATACGGAAGTTTTTCCACTATTGTGAATGCAGATTTAGCTTTAACTTCAGAGATACTGTGAAGGTTTATGTGAAACACTTTTATCGACAGTTATACAAAGATACTGTGATAAAAATATCTGTCTTCCATGAAATGAGTTCTTTGAGAAACAAATCCAAAATAATTACTGTCCATAATTTTGGAAAGAATTGTAAATTTTCATTTTAAAGTAAGGGCACTTCATGCTAAAAACTAATCGTAAAACACTGAAAAATTGATTGTACTTGCCAGAGAAAGTATCAGAGTATAAAATCCTCTCCCACATAAGGAATTTCATGTTTTGTTGAGTCTGTAAATTCAAAGATGTGAGGCATACTTTACATAACTCGGTACTGTATAGCTAGTTACTTACTCAGTCATACATGCCACTAGCTCTTCAAAAAAGGGCTTTCCTTCGTGATCTTTATAAAACTGTGTAGCCATTTCACGAGTTAAAGCTTCTTCTTTAATTTTTGAGATAGTAAATCCAGCATCCTTAACTTTTTGCATAATTTCATCTAGAAGAATAACAATCACATTCAGTCTTCCAAGTTTAAAGTAACTAGCTCAAATGAAAAAGTAAAAAAAAATTGCAAAAAACTCTTTAAACGTTTGAGAAAATATTACATCTACTATTTAAAATAAAACAATAAAACAAACCATCAGTATCTATTAAAATTTTACTTATGATGTCAAGCAATAGTCAACGATATTACAAACGCTTTATTGTTTCTACAAAATATAATAAACCACTGTCTCAGAACTGAACCATTCCTATGCAGGTGACAAACCTCTGTTGTTGCTAATTATACTGGTAGCATTCATCATTATTTCTGACACTGGACAGAATGTGGAAATTAGTTGCAATGCTACATCACACACCAGTTGGCCTGATAAAATAAATCTAGATTGCTACAGGAGGGGAAGAAAGACTAACAAAGCCAATGATGAGTTAACAATTAGAAAGGCTACTGAACTTACTAGGAAAGAAAAGAAGAATGCTAACAAGAGGCTTTGGAGCCAGATGTTAAAAAAAATGTGGGAGCAAAAACCTTAGGCAAGATTCCAAATGCATGCTTTTCTTTTTCACTTTGGCCTTTCCTTCTCATTCTCTGTGTCTGATGGCAAGTTAAACCAAGGACAGAACAAAGAAAGCAGTAAGCAGAATTACAACCCTGAACTTTATGAGAGCCAACTTTTAGCTCTTCAGGGACCTACTTGGAGGTATCCTATGAGACAGAGCATTGTAAGGTAAGGGGCATCAAAGAGTTGGTTGACTTTCAAGCAACATTTACTCCCAGCTCAAGATCAGTGCACCCCTAAGAGTAAGAAATCAGGCAAAAGTGGCAGGAGACCTGAATGGATGAACAAGAAGCTTATGAAAAATTTCAAATGGAAGAAGGACGTCTATGAAATGTAGACACAGGGTATGGCAACTTGGGAGGAATATAGAAATGCTGTCAGGGTGTGCAAAGATGCCACAAGGAAGAAGAGTTTAACTTAGCTAAGAATTTTTTCACTTCAGTTCAGCAGCATTCATGTGAAGAAAGAGCTGTAGGCTACTTAAGCAAGGAAATGGCACATTTGAAACCTTGATATGAATTTTGCAAGTCCTATAAAGGCATTTATTTGCATGGTTAAAGCAAATTATAGAATAAATAAAATGCATCTGGCATGATTTAATGCAGTGTACACTGCTAATATTTTGTAGAAGTGTATGGGAACTGTTGAATCACGGCCTGAACCACTAATTGATCACCTGAGATGAGCACTGAGTCAGCTGCAGGAGCACAGGTGAAGGCAATGCACCTGTGTGAACAGAAGGGGTGGAGTCTGGCTCCACCTCTCCCAGACGCCATTTAAGGGCTGACCACCACCAGGGAAGGGCCTCTTTCTGGAGTTCCCTCCTCTGTGGAGTCCTGGGCAAGCCTTGACCATCAATGAACAGTGAGCCTTTCTTTATTTGCTGGTTGTCTTTATGCCAGCTGGATAAGCCATACAGAATGTACCATCCCCGTCATTATTTTGTGTGGGTTTCTTTTGGGTTATTTGCCCTACACGAAATAGCATCTGAACACATAGCCTATGCTTTCTAGGTCACTTACCTTTGTGATTTCTAACAGCAGCAGGTTTGATTAATGCCAAAGTGTGCTCCTGAGGGAAGAAGAACTCCAATTCTTTCTGAGCATCATTAAGGGAAGAACTACCATGCAGCTGATTGATAGCTATGTTTTCAACTGCATACTTCGCACGTAAACTAAGAAATTAGAACAGTGAAATTATTAAAGTAACATTAGTAACATTAGTATTGAAGTTGATTTGGCAAATTAAATGTTCTCTGATCTCTCTGGAGGTGTAAGAATCTGCCTACAGACAGAGCAATCAAATTTTTAATTAGCCACGTGAAATGCTTTCCTTCCTGTCATCTCGTTATATTTCAAAGACAATACCAGTTTTTGCTTAATGAAAAAGCACTTCTGTCAACAAGTAAAATGATATTTCAGCAACTTATTATAACAATACTGCAAGCAGGAGAGAAAATAAGGTGTTAATTTGTTAAATATGTGGAAGAAACTCAGTCACAAATAACATAATTCACCAATGACAAGTTTTCCTTAATCTAAGAAAACAGGCATTTGGTTTTAAAAATGATGGTGCTATTTCAAACAAAGCTAACAAAAAATCAATACTGAAAGTACTGTTACTGTAATACCTTTAACAAGCTGCAGAAATATACATCAGCTTCCAGATGATGGCACTATAGTTACACCAGTTGGAATGTGATATTCATTGAGATGAAGAACGTGAAGGTAAACTAGAAGTTGAGGATGACTGTTTACTGTTTTATGTACTACCTGTTTGGGTTTTTCTTCTTTGCCTCTTCAATAGTCTTTGGGCCTAATAAATCTCTCCAGTGGGCTATAGCATTTTGTCGTGTTAGAGCAAGTACAAGAGTTGGACCACTGTAAAATAGAAAACGTCATCAAAAGCATCAAATAGTAAACTTTCTGTAACTGGCAAAAAGAATTTGATCACGTGTAGTTGAGGCCAGGAAAACAAAGCCTATGACTGAATCCAATATGAAAATATTGGTTAAAAACAGTATCTTTTCAAACAGCTACAGTCTGATAAAACCTCACGAAGCATAAATGAATTTTAATTTCAAAGTTGCTGTTATTGAATTCAGTTATTTGCTGTGAAAATTTCAGTGTCATTTACAAATCCAGAGTCTCATTTTTCATTCACCTTACCTGGTCATTTGCTCCAGCAGAGCTGGGAAATAGTCTTCATTTTCATGTTCTTTATAAAATTCACGTGCTTGTTCTTCAGATAGTGTTATTTCCTTCTGCATTGCTACCTCGAAGCCATCATCCTTTATGCTTTGCATAATGGAATCTGTTTAAATTATTGAAATAATGCTAAATCATTATAATCAATTCATACGTTTGTGAAGAAATGACACGGGCTTTCCAGTAACTGTTAATATTTTACAAGAGAATTAATTTCTAAGCTGAAGAATAGAAAGCTAATTTAAGGCAACTGCTAGATGTTCTTGGTAGCTGCCTGGACACTCATAAAGCTGGTGCTTGATCTCTTAAGGTTTTCTCTCGTTTCAGAAATCTCAGTAGGAATCCCTGACTGAGAAATTCAATATGCATTGCAATCAATGAAAGAAAATATGGAGATTTTGTACAGATATTAGTTTAATCAAGTCTTACATGAACATATGCATAAATATCAGGCACAAGTCAAAACTATGATTCTCTCTATGCAGGACTGCAAAAGGGGTCTTAGAAAACTACTGGGTAGTAATCAAGAAAATAAATACATGGAAAGGTCAAAATTCTAGTTTTACAAATCTTTGCATTTATGTCAATTCCGGTACAGAAATTATTGAATTTAAATAAGAAAGCTAACTGTGATTTAGCAAGAAATGTAAATATACGAAAGAAATTTATTTGGATGGAGCTTCATACTAATGGGGTAGATTTTCTAATCTAATCTGTAAACACCTGTCTGGATAGACTGATGTGTGAGGAGCAGTATCTTATGCAATGTGGCACATCCTAAGTCAGATCTTTTTCACACTTGCCATTGATCTACCCTAGACCTGCCAGTCAGGGATAGTACCACTTACTATATTACAGTGGGAAGTACAATATGTTATAGTATACTTAGAAAAATGATAGCTTCTCTGAGACATCTTCTATAAACATTATAAAGACAGTCTTAAAATATCAACCAAAGGAACAAAATGGTTTTGACATTTATGTGCTAAACATATCAAACTCATTAGCCACGTAACTTCTTCCTGATAAAGATTTCTGACAACTTAATGCTGAGCAGAAAGTATAATCTAACTCCTTTCCTTGGGAGAGTTAAAATTCTTGAAATTCAAAATATGAGACTTTTTATTTGCCCTAGATGGAAAATGCAGTTTTAAAACTTACTCCGTCTTTCCCTCAGGACGCAAGGTCTAATTAAGGCCAATGTCTTTTCAAATTTTTGGTCTGTGTTTTTTGTATCAAAATTTGGGAAAAAGAAGGCGAGTTGCCTGCTAGCATCTTCTAAACTGTCTGGCACATCACATATATTTGATATAGTTGCACTTTCTTCAGTTCCTTGCAGCCTAGAAAGACATAGTGATGCCATATTTTAGTCAGGTTACAACAGGTTTTCTTGGAACAAAGATTTTTAAATACTGCTTTATGTAAATCTAAATACAATGCTCAATACAATATCTGTATTTTTGTAAATACTACGTTGTCTGTGTTTCCCACAGAACATATAGATAATGTAATGATGTGTAATGATCACATAAAGAACTCTGATTGTTCACTGAGTCCTGTCCACATAGGCATGTAAAAGTGAGTAAGGGTTACTCTTTGTTTATTATGCTTTTGGAATACTGTAACTGAATCACACATTCCAATTTACCTGTCTGTCTCTTCATCCTTGGGCTCACCAGGCATGCTTTCACTTGTTTCATGTAGTTCTTTCCAGAGAGGAATAGCATCCGTTGCTTTTCTTTTGGTGATTATCAGAATATGGCATGGTCCGCTCATCATGAATTGAACAAAGTCATCAAAATCTGGCTAAAAAATGTAATTTTTGTTTTGCCATGGATTTCATGAACTCTGACTTTATCATCAGAATTGAAACCATCCTTTTTTAAGTAATTACACTTCTCTTCTGAAAAAGCATTTTGTGTATGTTATTCAAAACCTTATCAAACTGTTTGAAAGACTTTTTGATCCATCAGCTGAGAAGATAAAATGTTAGTGTCTAAAATGCAGTTAATTGAGATAAATGAAATAATAAAAGTAAATCAAGTGAGCACTATATATTCCTCCAGTCTAAAGTGCAGATGACAAGGGAGAAAATTATCTAGAAATTAATTCAATGTGATCAAATGCTATGCTTGCATTAGCACTTACCACATGCTGCAATACAATTTCATGCATAATGTTTGAAACCAAAAATCAAGTAGCTCATAGGAAATACAGAACAAAATATTTGCAAGAAATGTGCATGTTTTTCCATCATTGCCTTTGCCATATTCTTTCTACTCCTCTAGTTTCAATCTTCAATCATGTGAATTGACACTTCAATCAGAAAATAACTTTCTAAGCTCTTGTAAGTTTTTAATATTTTCTTCTTTGTTTGTCACCTTTTTCATCAATATCAAAATTACCTCAACTATTCTAAAATATGATTTTCTTTTCTCTACCAGCCACCCTCGTATGATTGTGCATGATGTATTTTTCCTTTGGTAACATGAGGATGATGTATTCATACGTATTGCTGTCGTCTTTCAGTCACCTTCATATCTACACATCCATGTAAACCACTTTACAAGGTGAAAAACCTCAGAACACTGAATGAAATAGATCTAGTACATTATGTAAAGTGAGTATGCTTGGGTGTCTTTCAAAATACTCTCGTTCACATCAGAAGAAATAGATATGGCTATCAGACATGACTCTCCTGGCTTCATCCTTAGAAAGGAACATTTTCCAATTATACCTGATTAAACTGAGTTTCAATACTTTTATAATCAGTAGTCCTTGAACCTTCAACAGGTTAGCACAGCATTAAATCAGAATCTTTCCCACTGAGCACAAAGTCTATATTCTATCTTGTCACTTCAACATACTTATTTTTCAACTTAGAATTACACTTGAAGGATGGCAAATAATGTAACAGGCCTCTCAGCACACACAGAGCCCTTTGAGCTGCTTCTGGTAGCCTGGCTATTCTAATGTTGACTGCGACTTACTACAGTCTGGTAGTGCTGAAATGTATCAAACACTATAAGCTTTCTTCTTGTCTTCCTCTTATGTCTTCCACGGCATCTAACTAATCTCAAATTTGGCTGCTGTTCTCATGAGACAACATACACCTGTGTTTCAGAACTGCCTCTGTCTGCCTAAACAAGAATCCCATGTTACCGAACCAGGCTCTTCATAATTCCTCACATCTTTACTCTGTTACCTCCTTTCTAAATGCCAGTGCAGCAATCTGATCATTGCGATCTGTTTTTCCCTATGTCTTCAGTAAAAACAGTCTTATTTCACTCTCATTCATTCTGTAGCACTGCAGGAACTTATATCAGCCCTTTATTTTTACCTTGGTCCCTCTGATAATATCAAACAATGTGTCTGCATAGAATTCCATACTACTTTATTCAGATTTGAAATAGAAATAAATATTTACCAAGATGCATAATTTTATGATTCAAACCCTTGCGCAAAAAAAAAAAACAGGGTTAACTAAAGTTAACTTTAGCTAAATTCTGCCAAACCTCTTGACAATATCCAGTTGCTACCTTGTCAAACCACTGCCATTTAATGGTAAAAAGCATCATTTCATTTCATGACCTAGGCCATGGCATATTCTGATAAGAGAAAGAAGTAAGAGAATATTTTATCTTTTGATTGGGGTTGACTACAACTTAGTCATAATGTTATAGTGCTAACAGGCTTGATTTGTACAAAAGTCAGTAAGAAAAAAGAGAGGGTTCTTTTTTCTATGTACTAATCCACTAATTCAGTTCTTCAGCGTATTAAGAAGTTGCAGCCACATCACTATACCTTACCCCTTCCTTTTGTTCAGTTTTTTTCTTCTGTTTTTGTTTGTGTGGGGATTTCTGTCCTCCTACCTGTTCTCTTTTCTTGGTGTAGAATTCCCTGATTTGCTCTTCAGTTAGCATTTTCTCTTCTGATGCTGCAATGCCAAAGCCTGCGTCTCTAATCTGCAATTATTCAGTCATTACTCAGTGGCATTTGATGAAAGATATATATAAAATCCTACGTACATCCAGAGATGATTGATTATGGATGCTATTTTAAATTTGAATTATCTCAAATATTCAAAATAGAACTCCTGTATTTGCCTACACTAAAATTCAAAGCCCTTTACTGAATTCAGGATAATAATGTTCACTGTTTTTGAAAAACATAATGCAGTGCAACATATACAATCATGTGGTGATTAATAATTCTTTTTATTTAACATCAATTTTTTTTTTTTTTTTTTGCTATTGTGAATGACTGACATGCAACTGCTTCTAAAAATGCTACAATCTGCATTGTAATCACAGTAACCATTTAAGTGTGGGTTTGTCAGTAACAGTTGCTATACAAATAGGCTTAACTTTTTGGTTGTTAGTACAGAAGGTATCAAAAAGAAAATGTATTTTATGATTGACTGTTTTTAATTACATCACTGCGTGAAATTCAAATAGGTATGAGATATACAATGCATCATCTGTTATCAAAATTAATCATTCCACTGATAAGAGAGAGATACTATATACCTATATCTAAACAAAGATAGTGTTATTCATACCCATATACCAACATCAGTCTGGTTAGCAGCACTCTACTCTTTAAAATCCCCTACAATGCTGCTGAGATTTCAGATATAGTCCTGAAAAGGTTGTACACAGAAAGAGTATTTGTATAGACCTCATAAGACAGTGTAAAAACAGAGCCAACTAGCAGCTGCTCAGCTATATCCAAATTGCCTTCAGACACTGCAACAGTATCAATCCAAATACTATATTATTTCTGGGCAAAATAAACTTGCTTCCTTTTACAATCCTTAACAGAGATGCATTAACGAGCACTGGTACATAGCCTGGAAATAAATCAGGATCTATTTGATCTTCCATCTTATTGTGCCACCTGACTAAAAAGGATGAATGAATCTTTTCAAGTTCTACCTTTTGTTTAATTTCTTCTACGCGTCCCTCTGAGACGTCATCAGGTTTTATAATTCCAACCGAGTATGTAACTTCTTCCTCTGGAACATAGGAAGAAAAACTCATGTGACAATGAATATGTTTATGAAGATATTTGTATCTATGTTTTCTATCACTTACAAGTGAGTCTCTTTAAATACTTCACTATTTTAGTACTCAGATAATCATGAAGTTCTTCCAATAAGTGACTCCATAAAGCAGATCTTAAAGTCTTGGATGGTTCTTGATCATCTCTAGAATCTGCATTCCTGGTGAACCACTGGTATTTTGGGGTCATGTGGTAGAGAAATGGTTTACGCACAGCTAAGTGTGGCGCAAAATCTACATTTAAAGATGAATGCTTTCTCTTGGAAGCCTCTCTATGAGCTGGACTAGAATGTGAAAAGAACAAATACTGCAGTGAAAATCTCCTGTGACTATCAGAGATTTCCAGTAAAACGCACCTTTCTTGCATTAGTAGATGTTTATTTCCTTTGCATTGTGTCATTTGCAATGAATAACTGCTGCAGTAACGCTTGCTAGCACAAGGTAATATTCAAAACAAGAGGTGTTTCTGCTCATAGATATACCATTGCAGCATCTGTAGCGTACATACAACTGCGAGTGTTCAGAAGACCCTGTATCGTTGTAGAATCTAAGGTTTATATCTAAGCATTAGAATGTAAATTAATAAGATCTCAAACAATGCAGAAGCAGTTAATTACAGCTCTAATTGAAACACAAGACTACTACTTATTGCCAATACTAGAAAACACTCAAAGGCACCTGCATGTGGTAAGGAATATATTACAACAGAGTATTAGTGCTTCAGAGCTTTTGAAGGATTCCCTAACCTGCAGACAAATCCAAATTTAAACTCTTTGCCCTGATTTTGTTGACTATTGAGATTATGCAGCTTAGTGAGAAATCTGTATATAATCTCTAAAGGATTTACAATACTGCATTACTAAGTCTCAGAGGATTTATGAAACAATAAGTTAATGCTGAAGTCAGGAACGTGCCACTTACAGCGTGCAATAAAGAAGATGTGAAAAGTAGGAAGGGACATGTTTTAATCCATGACAGGGACCAACTGCTTTCTCACAGGAAAAGAAATATAAGAGAGAAGATGGAAAATAATATTCCATTTCAGACTTGTTAAATAATATTCTATGGATAAATGAAGCATGATCTTCAAGAAGCTTCAGACCATAAGTATTTTGATCATTATCTCTGTTGTAGTTTCCATGGAAATAAATGGGTGGTATTACTTTCAGAGTGACCTACGTACATAGCTAACAAAGGACTGTGTAGAAGCTACTTTCAGGTACCAATCTTACACACAACCCAAATCCTGTATGTTCCTAAAAGGGCTTGAAAACACTAATGAAAAACACTGATGAAAGACTGGTATCTCAATTCCTTGCAGAAGAAAACTTCTCAGTTTGAAGTTTTCAGACATAACCTCTCATGTTATTAACTGAACCTAAGGAAGATCTACTGGAGCTTGACACGTGCAACTGTTAATCGAAGACCTAAAAATAAATTTGTAAAATAAATCAAGTATATTTACCCTTGGGTACAGTCTCCTCAATAGACTGTTCTGACAATTTCTCTTCTAGGAAAACAAGTTCATCCACCTAGGGTAATTGTAAAAACGAAGGAAATCACAATTGCATATTTAAAATTACTAAACAGTATTAGATCCTTACAACACTTTTTTCTTAAATAACATATTTTCTACCCCTGCAATTTGAAGGAACAATTTTGGGCTAGCCTGATTTTCCATAAGTGATCTATAGTTAGTTTAAAGTTTCTTTTTGCTGAACATGAAAAAAAAAAAAAAAGAAAAGATGATGAGTTGGACTGGTTTATCTGCTAGTGACATTTTGTTAGCAATCCATACCAAATTTCTCTGAATGAAATAGCTATGGGTAACTTTCCTCTGTTTCTAAAAAGTCAAGGGATATGTCTAAAAAAACAACCCCTTTACTGCAAAGGAAAAAATACAAAAATAAAAATTAAATGTTACAGAAAATAATCACAGGCATTGAAATAAATCCATCAAGTGTTGTAAAAATACTTGTTGAAGTATCTTTTCTTTGGTGAATACCTTGGGGCGTTCCTTCTGTCCAGCCAGAATTTCCCTCTCTTCTTGTACTAGCTCTGTTACTTTCTTAATTAGAAGAGGAGCATTTGCACCTCTCACTATTGCAATAATTTTGCCATTCTGTGAAAGAGGAAATAACATACTTAGTGAGTTCTTGTCACTTAGTTTACATATCTACTTCAGTTTTGGAGCATGTTATATTGTGGTTTTTTTTTGTTGTTTTTGTCATTAATACCGAAGATACTAATGACTTGATAGTTCAGAAAGAGCTTTTCTCATCTTCACTTCTTCCTTTCTTTTTTTATCTAATTCTATGTTTATTTCTAGATTTATCAAATGAAGTCAAAAATAAATGTAAATAACCAGCTCACAATTATAAGGGTCAGTGGTTTTAAACTGAAAGAGAGCAGATTTAGATGGCATATAGGGAAGACATTTTTTGTGATGAGGTGATAAGACGCTGGAACAGGTTTCCCAGAGAAGCTGTGGATGTTCTATCACTGAAATTTTTAAAGCATCAATCAACCTGCTACATACAAACAGAACAGAAATCTGCTCAGGAACCACAGATACAGCCATGGTAAAAAGCCTCAAGTAAGCAACATCTGGTAATAAAATCCCATCTACTGTAAAGTGTAAAGGCATGACTTATACAGTTTTACATTTATTTTTAATCTACTGAAAAATTAATGCAAAGATAGATGATACAGTAATAGAAGTACATGCCGTGTACTTACAACACAAAAGAGAAACACAGGTTCACATCTATTCCTGAATGGCTGCAGAGTCTCAATGCTGTCAGCTTCTGCCTAAAGGCAGATGAAGAAAAATATGTACTTACTTGTTTATATCTATGCATATGCATATATGTACATAAGATCTTTCTGCTTGAAAGGAAGCTGCTACCATACATCATGTCACATCATCTCAGTAAAGTTTTATGCCACTTGCTGGTGCTGAAGAGAGGACTGGTTTGGTAATGTGAGGCTGTCTTCCCTTCATATTACAGGAGCTATTCATGGAAAAACGTCACCCTAGCAATGTTTTTCCATGTATAAACATACAGAAACAGGGAAGCAGTATACGCAGTCCTTGATAGAAGAAAATATCCACCTTACTGAGCTCTTTGTGACCTGGTCAACTCAAAGAAAAAGCACTGCAGATTATCTCTGAACATAACTAACTAACTGTTGGGTTTTTTTTTGCATTTGTTTATGATACATATACTTTCTGCAGAAAGTCAAAATGCGGATCAAACAATGGGAAGTTTTCAGTAGCGAGAGGGGATGAGCTTCATCAACATTTGTGAGGAAGTTAATCTGTAAAATGAATGTTATCTACTTTAAATATATGACTCCTGCATGCAGGATATATTTAGGAGATACAGAATATATATCTACTGCCATTGTAGAGGATAATGTCTACTACAATAGTTTTTTGATAATTTATTTTTCAGTTCCTCTTTTATGCTCTTTTAAAAATTAAATACAAGGAAATAATTGGGAGATAGATACTACATTTTCAAGGGTGTAAGAGCTTTAAATGTGACAATAATGAGCAGACATAAAATCAAAAACAAAAAATAAAAGAACAAAAACAACATAGTTTGGCTTCCAAAAATTTCAGCAACTCCTATCGCAGAAAAGAAAATGTGAGGGGATATTAACTCTCATTCTATTATAATTTTTTCCATACTTAATGCTATTTCTAATCTACCTCTGAAGAAAATCTTATAATTTGATATTGTAAAGAAAGACAATCAGACCAAAATTGTAATGATTCAGTTGATATGAGGAAAGTAAAATGAAAACCTTGTTGACACAGATAAAAAGATGCGCTTCACATAAACCATAACTTAAGTTTTACACGTAATTTATATCCTTACCACTGCAAAATGCAGCACATCATCTTCACTAAACTCACTCTTCAGTTTTCTGAATAAATTTACCACAGCTTTGCAAGGGCCACACCAGGCTTGATACACGTCTATTACTAAAATATAATGTTTTGAAATTACAAAATGCTGAGATGAGAAACTTCTAAAATTAAACATACTTAGGAATGTGCTGGAGTAGGACTGAGAAGAGAGTTACATATACCATTCAGCCCTCTTCTAATCAATACTTAATGTATACACTGAGTGGAAACATCATGATTTCCTCTTTTATTTCAATTACTTTTGACAGCAGCGATCTACTTTGCAATACTGTTTGTGATGATTAATCCAAACAGCTACATTTCTTCTTTCTTTTTCCTCCCTATTTCTTTTCATTCTTCTCAAAATCTTTATTCTACATTTTTCCCTCCAGGAGCTCACACATATAACTCCTTTCCCCTTACTGCTATTCTGTAGATACAATCCCATTTCAGATTTGGTCCCTCAACCCAAATGCAAATCCGCAGAGATCTAGGAGCTGTTGTTATTGTATTCATGGAACTGAGGACTGGAAGAATACAAAAGATGTATTCTGAAGAATGCTGACTGATTAATTTCTGAGTATTACTGTACAGAAAACCTTCCAGAGAAATGCCCTAACACTTACCATAAAAAATACTTGAAATGCACTTTCTAAACCCAAGTATATAAAAGTGGATAAAGTAATGGATAATATGATTTGTAACATATTTATGTATTATAGCAAATAACATTTATTCATAAACACTATATATATTCAAATATATTAACAATCATTATTTAGAAGATTGTACAGTACTAATCTTTGTAGCTTTCTGTGTTACAGATGGGATGACATGAGAGAAACTGTCAGAAAACAGTAATGGTCAGTACCTACTACACCTTTCGTCAGCAACATCTCATCCCACTCATTTTGGTTGCATATTGTGGTCTGAAATAAAATGAATTGACATTTTAACATTTTTGAAAGACACACACACACACAAAAGTAAAAAAAATAAAAAAAGCTTTTTAGTCTCTAGAATTGATCATGTAATTGGAATTTATACCTGAAGCTGGATTTCTTTCTTCTGGCCTGCCATCTCCCTGTGATTACAGGAAACATATCAGAACATGAAGAACATGCAATATTTTTAAAGAAAAGTGAGCCACGTTTGTGCCATGTATAACTGATGTTTTCAACATGGTATTATATTGTGATTTCCTTAAAACTTAACCTCACTGAAGCCCCTACAAAAATGGCTGTTTGCACTTCACATTGGCATTCTGTGCAGCAATGTGAGATGTACTAGCAGAACCAGTATAGCACAAGAAACCGAATAAAAGTTAGCTTTCTAATCTGTTAAGTCCTTCAGTATTGTTTGACCTCAAGCATTTTTCAGATTCATAACTGCCCTGATAAGAATGACCAGAGAACCTTGGATAGGATGACAGCTGCTGTGACAGTGAATCATTTCAGAAAAATAATGATTAATGAGCTTCAACTCAAAATGTCATTAGATCAAGTTCCTTGTCTTTTGGGATATATGTAAAGCAATGATTTTCATGTGTCCCACAACTGAGCTGCCAAACTGAATCATGATGCATTCTTTGTACCCTCATTAATAAAACATACCTTTCTCTCTCTCTTCCTCTCTCTCTAATAGATATTTAACTTTGATCTGAGTGGAAAAACTATCTACTAAATTACATACTTTGGTGAAGTTTGATTTCAGTTTTCAGATGGATGTTGGCTGAAAGATATATGTGTCACTGGATCAGCAGTGGAAGTGGAGGTTTACATAGCTCTTCTTCTGTTGGGAAACAGGAAATTGTCACTGTCACCTCTGTTATCTGTGCACTGTTATCTGATGGCTCAACCAGAGGTAGAAGCATCCAGTAATTCACACTGGAGCTGGTCCCTTCAGAACACAGACAGAGACACAGAGACCAATTCAAAATTCTTGCCTGATACCTCCTCTGAGTAATTCACATACGAAAATAGACCATGTACCCCATCAAAATGACATTAAATGCACATGATCTTTTCATATACACACTCAATATCGTAGCATAAACCTTTATGCACTCTTATACAGGAATGTTCTGGGATTGTTAATCTGGAGAAGAGGAGGCTCTAGGGAGACCTTATCACTCTCCACAACCACCTGAAAGGAGACTGTGACAAAACAGGGATTGGCCTCTTCTCCCAGTTAACTGGAAATAGGATGAGAGAGAACGGCCTCAAGTTGCATCAGGGGAAGTTCAGACTGGATATTAGGAAACATTTATTCTCTGAAAGCATGGTGAAGCAGTGGCATAGGCTGACCAGGGAGGTGACAGAGTCACTGTCCCTGGAGATCTTCAAGAAAAGGGTAGATGTTGCACTGAGTGATGTGGGCTGGCATGGCTTGGCGGTTGGACTGGATGATCTCAGTGGTCTTTCCAACCTTACTGATTCAACGATTCTATGATTCTATTATTACCAAGCACTTGTGAGATCTGGCCATACACACAGACAGACACACACATAGCAGTCTGGATCTTGAGTCTAACAGTGGATCCCAGATGACAACCGTCAGTTTGAGACACATACCTCACCACACAAAACCCCGTGCCCTCCCCTCATCACCCACGGTGCCCAGTGCATCCACATCCCTGTCTCACCCGAGGCCCCTGTCTGGCAGCACCCCTCAGTGTCCCTAACGGCCACCTGCCCGCTGACCCTCCTAACGGCCCCAACAGCTTCCTGTCTGCTGCTGCCTCCCAGCGGCTCCTCCCGCAGCACAGAAGATGAAGGTAAAAAGCACGTACAATTCTTTGTGGAGTTACAGGTTTAAAAACCACCACAGAGCTGTGCATCTCTAAGCTACACACGTCTCACGTCTGCATGTTGTTCCTGGCTTATAAAGTGCTTCTCATTTCCTCCTGAGCCCTGCCCTGGCACACTGAGTGCTGTGTGTGTTGCTAGCACCTAGATCTGGTGAATTGCTTGTCACTTTACATAAATCCTTCAGGACTGAGGGGTGGTTTAGAAGGTCTCTAGAGATCCCTTCCAACCCCTACAATTCTGTGATTCTGTGACTTGCGAGGCCTCTTACTGAAGAACTCATTTTATTTCTTGAAACTGGTATGAAGAAAAAAGTAGGCCATGGTCAGGTAAAGGTGCTGGAGTAGAATTTCTGTCTTAAAGCAAAGTCATCCCAAGCTGAAGTGTGCTCATTCCACAGCAGAAGAAGCAAGACAACATTTCCATAGAGCTGCAGGAGTTTTCAATGCTGAGGTTGTGCTGTTCCCTGACAGCTTGGATTAGATCACATTTTTTTTTTTTTGTCAGTGGAAAACTCCAGTGCTTGAACTGTGATAAATTCTGTATTGGCCTGCTTGGAAGTGAGGCAGTACACTTACATACTCTTTCTTTCTCTACGTGAAGTAAAAAAAAGAAAGCTTACTGAAAGACATAATAGGCTAACAATATTAGAGCTACTAAAAGAGAGATTGAACTCACCCTCCATGCAGAGGTTAAAGTTCCTAACCACAGAATTTGTTTTTGGGGTTACTTTGGCAAACTGCTAACTTCTTTACCAAGACCACTTCCTTCATGAACACATAATTTATATATATATATATATATATACTTAAATTAGCATTGTTGAGAAATGTTAGAGTGAGATTACGATGCATGTTTAAAGGCTGATACAGCCTGTTCTCTAACCACTCAGCTAGAAAGCGAGAAATGTATATTTTGGATATCACAGAATATTTAATGCAAAGGAATGTCGTTTGTACATTTGGTATTTTAAAATATCTACCTCAAAAGAAGAGGATGATACTCACTGCACACATTCCTACTGACTAATCTGCAAAATTTAAAAGCAAGTACTAAATGAAGGTTGGAGTTATCTGTTTGCTAATCTGCAGTGAACCTCCTCCTCTTAGGTCTCATGCAGTAGATCCCTCATTTCTTCTGATCTTCAACATTTTTGATGAGCAGTTAAGTTTACATATTTCTGTCCAGTAATTGATGGTTGGAATTTGGATGGGATGGGGAAAGGGAAACTAATTATAGGGGTTTTGGTTTTGGAAACATATTTTTTCCGGGTTTGTATCTTACTGTACTCCTGATCACACCATACTAGCTTGAACGTATTTTTGGAATAACAGTCAATGACTGTTTCTTCTCTTGATCCCTTGGGTGATGTTTATAACATTGTTTACACAGTCCTTGTTTGAAGGTTGTACCTGATTTCTGTGTCATGTTTTTCCCCCTAGGAGAGATTTTATTCAGTCAGAGTGTTTTAGCTGCCAGCTTATGCAGTGTCAGTGCAGTTTTTTGATTTTATGTGGTGTTATTCAAAACACTGTTAATAGACTGCAAATCTTCACTTTTGGTAGGACAAGTATAATAAAGAGATGACTTCTTAGTTTATAGCTTAGAGCTCTGTAAAAGTCTTAGAGAATTTAATAATGGCATACTTAGCTTAACCAGACCAGAATTTTTAGAGGTTGTTATAAATGACACTGGAGAAAAGAGGTTAGGAATTTACTGTCTTTTTTTTTTTTTTTTTTTTCTCAACCAAAATTGTACTGAAAATGTGCTGAAAGTATGCAATGGATAAAACAGAATGGGTTCATGATGAACGACTATGCAATTCTTCTGAGTAACTTTACAACTATTTCACTCCATTTTGTGCGTACCAAATGATTTGTGTGGTCTTTTTCATGAGACATTAATACCCAAAGTGACACAATTTCAAATGACAAACATTCTTTTACAAAGTAATGAAAGCTATTGTAGGCATTGCTGAGATCACCAAGTAAGCTTTGGGATTAAACTAGAGATGGATCTTCCCTGCAAATCAGTCTTTTTATGTGGCCAAATACATGCTTGAGTGCCAGTGCCTATAATGTCTACCTGCTAACAAACACACTGGAGGTATTTATGATCTCTTGTGATCTCTTCTGTGGCTGTATACTCTGTGTGCATGATGGTGTTGCAAGTTCTTCAGTCCATGCCTTTTCCTTGCTAGATTTCATAGATTTGTGCTGTTGTTCCTCTTTTCCCTTTGCCCAAATTCCCTCTAGGACTGTTTATGATGAGAACTTCTGACCTTTTCAGCTCTTGTGCAGACCTGTTAGCCTGGCAATATAACAGAGCATGAATGTTTTGTTCTTGCTTTGCCCACTGGCATAGTATGGATCTGAAAGCAGTGGAAGAACTTTATGATTTCTAATTTCTCTTCTTCTTGTGGAATACAGAAAGAAAATATCTTAAAGGGTGAAGATTCTAATATGTTCAAATCAAAAACAGTGATTTTGATTCAGAAAGCTGCAAAACATAAGAAATGCTGCATACTGATACAAGTGCATATCTCCAGTGCACAGCCCATTGCAGTATAAAAGTTGGAACAGTAGGTAGTTTTTTCATTGATCAACAATGAAAAAAACATAACATAAATGAGCAGCCTAAGAAATTCTGCATTAGGACTTACTGTAACACATCAGCATTGATCTCTCAAGATGACATCAGCATTGATCTCTCAAGATGAGAGACCAGATGACCCCAAAACCAAGCAGTTAGACCACTGCATGTTACAGTCACCTTCCCCTGAAATGCCCCTTCCCCTGAAGACAACATGAGAACGTCCTAAAGGATTTTAAATTTCTGCTATAGTTGAAGTTTTCACTTAGTTTTAGTCATTTATGTATAAATATTCTGATGTACTCGTCATTCCTCCTTTGTAGATTATCTTGTCTTCTGATTGCATGAACCATAAGGAACATCTTACAGAATGATTTCTAGAGCGTAACATTTGGTGTGTCCTTTGTGTCTGTAATATGTGTGCACTCATGAATACAAGAGTAGAAGAAGAAATATGCATCTTTCAAAAGTTCAGGCAACATAATGAAAATGGAGGATATATAAAGAAACAAAACAAAACCCAAGCAGCACAGCAGTGTTTGGCATCCTAGGGAAGAGCAGAATAGGCTCTAATCTTCCATCAATAAATGTAGCAGCTAACAGCCAGATGAGGTTATATAGTTACACTGACCACTACTGTGGATCAGAATGCAACTGTCCTTCATAGGTTATTGACAGCTTTGTGTGCCACCTCATGCCAGGCATATCCACATATTATATTTGCAAGTGATTTTGTCTGGACAGATGCTGAAGCCCAGTGGTTGAAATTTTGAATATGAACTTAGAGCAAAAAAGTTTTCTGACATCTTTTTGCTCAATCTACCTTACATCGTTTCATCTTCATTAATTTTGGGGAAGAATATTTAATGTCGAGATCCAGAAGATCTTGTCAAGAACATTTAAACTTATCTTCCACAGCTCTTCATATTGCAGCACACCTAACCCTGCCACTTGGTCTCTCTAAGCCTCCTTAGCCACCTGATTAGTTTCTGGAGGTATAGAAAGAAGCCTAATACTTTTACACAGGTAGGAGGCAGGATTTTGATAGAAGGATGTATTCCAAGAAGTGTCTTCTTTCCTGTAATTGTCAAGGAAACTTTTAATAGTGATAAATATAAAATCACAGAATTGTAAGGGGTGGAAGAACCTCTGGAGATCATTTCAAATTAACCCTCACCTAAGAAACTTGTAATGGGTAATCTGATCTGGATCATATCCATGCCAGCTGAAAACAGAGTAACGATTTGCTTTCTGGCAATGTGAATTACACTGATTCACCAGCCCCATGTACAATTTTCCCTGTTACTCATGTGTTCTGGTTAGGGCTTTGTTAAAAGTGTGAGAGAGAATTCTGGTCTTAGGTATGAAATCTTAAAAGTTTACATAAGTTAAGATAAATGGACTCAGTAGCTTCATGCACTCAGCAAAACAAAACCCATTATACCAAGTAACAAAAATCACATTCACACAAACATTTTAAATCAACATCAACTGGCAAAGATGAAAAGGTTTCTAGTTTATCTAATATAAAGATTTTCAAATCTTGTTTTAAAGACCTACATAATAGTTAACACATCTTTAATGTGTTCCTCTTTTAACTGGGAGATTTCATCTGTAGAATCTGAATAGATATATGTGAAAAACATTAGCATGTTTGTGATTGTAAATCTCAGATGAGTGAAAAAAAAAATAGAGCATGAGATAATCACATCATCTTAACACATTAAGGTGAGTGGGAAAATATAACTGAGGAAGGGTTTAAGATTTTGGAGAACACCAGACCTGGGAATATTATGGAAATTTATATGCCTATTTGAATTGTCATTTAGTTGAGTCAGACTATGAAGCTGGTATCTGCACAGCTGTACTGAGTGGAAATATGAAAACATATGGAAGACTGTTCCTTGCAAAGATGAGGGTGGAAATTAAGCAGCATTGAAACAGTCACTGAAAACATTGCCAGGGACTAATTGAAGCGTGTTTTTTCAGCCATAATATATAAAACAGTCAAGCAGTTGGAATAAGATTTGGCAGTTTTAAGAATTTGTGTTGGTTTTGTGTTTGAATTTCCTACTAAGAGGCACTACGTTGAAAAGAAGAGGTAGTGGACAATTTATAAATGAAAACAACACACAGATCAGGGAGTGCTGAACAGGTCACGGGAAGAATAGCACTTAGCTGACAGTAGCTTTAAAAACATACCTCAAAACCTAGAAGACTGCTGGTTAGAAATCATGAATGCCAGTGTCACATTCAGAAGCAGTTTTAGTGTTAGATGCTCTTTCAGATCACTTTAACACTCAAGACTTCATGGTAGCTCAACTTGTTTAATGGATGCCAAGTTCTGGTTTGTATGCAGCATGTATCTGCAGTCATGACATTTTAGCTGGCATAGGCCAGGCTTCTTTTAACTGAGGGCTTAGTGGGATTAATGCCATGTGCCTTCTCAGTATGTGATAGAAGGATGAGATAAACCACGAGTGGTCATTCCTGCCATATATTCCTGTGGATCGGAAAAGGAAATCCAGATTTTCATATATCAAATGGAGTGGCCACTGGGAGAGAGAATGATAGTCACTTTTTAGCAGACACAAGGTTTTATGTGGCTAGAGGTTCATTTTTTGTCCATAGATGAGGAGTCCTGGAAAAGGGCAATGTGGGGCAAGCCCTCGGTTACATGACTCACACTGTGAGCTGCAGCTTGGGTTTATCCCTGGTTTTCCAGTATAGCCTCAACCAACACAAACAGTGTGCTAGAGGATTAAAAATCACCTTTGAGTCACCTCAAAACCATGCCTGCCTCTGCTGTCATAGTTTCCTTCCTGTGTCCCGGCTGAAGATAGCACACACGTGCACTTCATGTGCATATGAGATATTCCCAGTAATAAGAATTGCTCTTGCACTCAGCCCATGTGCCAATGGACTGCACATTCCAATGGGCTTAACACAGAAATTTGAAGGGTTACAGACTTGTTCTTGCAGTACTGGTCTTGAACACGAAGGCAGATAGACAGCATGCATATGTACTCTGCAAACTCATTCATAAACTTGTACTCAGTAATCCTTTGTTCAAAGTTTAATAGCAGCTGTGCCATCCCATGTGATGTTCTTAGTTCTGATAGAGATGTGTTCCAACAGTTTTTCCTATTAAAAAATAAATCGAGTGGAAAATGAAATAAAATAATAGGATTTCAATTAGGAAACTAGAGATTTACTTTTCAGACAGACTGCTTCCTAGTCCTCTTTGGTTTTGCTCATCCCAGAGAGTTACCCTCACTGATCAGACTCAATGAACTTCAAGACCAAAACTGATGAATTTCAATCTGAAACTAAACTGAAGGTTTATAACCCTTTCAATATGTGCTTTAGTTCTATAGCTAGAGAGCTAGAGTGTGTTATTGATCCAACAAGATAAATGCAATGATATGGCCATCCTGCGTGCTTGGGAGAGTCTTGCTAGCCATATCTTTTGAATTATTTCCTCTGCTGTTCTGTGTGTTCACAATCTCTATAGCAGCTGTTGGATCCTTATAAGAGAGATTCAAACTTTATTTAAGTGATGAAACTTACTATAGAAATAGATAGCATAATAACATTAAGTAAATGGTCTTCAGATATTCCCAAGGTAGCATACTAGTTTCAGCCTTTTCTCTGTAAAATGATATACTGGTGTTGCACTGTACATACCTGTTGAAATTCTGTATTTTATAGCAACATATTAAATAGAACAGATCTGTTTGCTTTATATAAGTAGCTACAAATTTAGTTCTGCATTCAACTTTTAGGATGCACAAGGATAAAAGTATTTTTAAAATCTCATTGCACTCCTTTTTCACCTAATTTTTTTTTCAATGTTCACAATTATCTTCAACTATTCAGTTAATATGTATCAGTGCTACTTTTAAAGTTTCCATTCAAGCTTAATATTTAAGGAAATTTCCACATGTCTACTGCTAACTCCACTTTCACAACACTGACAGAATTTTCAGCATCTGAAGCACATACAGTAACAGAATAGAAATTCAGCTTAAGATGGCAGAAATGTATTTGTTCCTTGTTCAAAAATTCTGATAGCTTTTTCTTTTCCATGCACAGACCCATCAATATTTTAAGTAACGGACTTTCTGGATCCAAACCATTTTTTCATCATTCATAGTTAACACGTTTACTTATAAATGCTGTATTGTATATATTTCAAAATAGTGATAATATACAACTTCATTTCCAGGCTCAGAGTAGTATCGCACTGCCATCCTGCAAGCACAATCCAGGTGAAGGGCTGTTTTCCCATGCACTGAAGTTCTTTCTGCTCAGGCCTGCCCATTCAACAATGGAGTCTGACCTAAGGTTTCCTCTTGTGTGGGAAAACAGGTTTAAACCTCACTGTTTCTCATGGGAGAAGTGGTACTGAGTACTGGGGAAGACTAGAGACCAGCCTACAGACGTGAAGCAATGTGTGTTTAGTCAGGAAACGTGTGATAGCAGATGGGAGTGTGGAAGAGGGGAGTCTGCAGTGCTTCCTTGACCAAGAACTTCCTATGACAATGATAGCAGGTAAAACTGTAGCAGCCAGATTGTGTGCTGGCAATCAGCCATGGTCCTTTGGGGACCTCTGCTCCATGCCATGACTGGCACCAGGATGGAAAGTACAGTGACGTGCCAGCTGAGATTGACTCTGGCAGGCACGAAAGTTGCCTGTGCAGCCCAGATCCATCAGTCTCCCTCTACTAACCAGACCATATTGTAGCACTTTAAAGAATGATAACATAATCCTGCAATACATCACATTTTCCTCTCACACACTCCTGGGAACCATGAGCAATAGTGGCAAGAATGACCTCTGGGCTCATGTGATGCCCTTGAGTGTAGCAACCACTGTGTCCCCTTCCCAGCACCCACTTCAGTCTTCTAACAGTTTCACCCCTTAACCCCATCTGAGCCTATGATTACCCTAGGGGCAGTAGCTCCCACAGCCTGCCCCTTCTTCTTTTGCATGAGACTGACAGATCTCTGCCATATTCTGGAACCCACCTCAGACAAGATCCTTGGCGGCACACAGAAAGGGCATAAATAGACCAAGATGGAATAATAAAAGGAATTTATTTGTAAGAAAAATCTGGCTGCCAGGGGAATGTGCATCCGTTGTGCAGTGCTGAAGGTGCAGGTGGAATTCTGCACATTGACAAGGGCAATATATATGAGGTCTGCCAAGGGTGAAAGACAAATCTAATCATTGTAAGATGTTAGCAGCATGGTTGCAAGGAGTCAGCAGATTCATGCTGTGTTTTGAGTGCTGTGGTGGAACTAGCCCTGGCTTGAAGATGGCTTTGTCTACTTTTTTGTCTTTGGGTCTTGGGAAGCTGGTGGGGCTGGGCTTTCCAGGTGTTGGAAATCCCATTTTGTCCATTTTGCTACTAGGCTGGGGATGGTGGACAAGCTTTTTATCATGCTGTTGTTCAGTCTTTGCCTCAGAACTTATTGCTTCATGATTATATGTATCCAAAGCAGTGAGCTGCTGTATCCATAAAAGAAAAATCAATTAAGTAGGGTTTAATTAACAACAATTCAAATATAGTAATACTAATATAACATAATTGGTAATGATATGTAAGCATTTCTGTACCCAGTGGTCCAGTAAAAAATACTACTGAAACCACTGAAGCAGGTGTCAGTGCCTTATGCCAACTATACAACACTCCTGCCCTGCTCTGTTATGCTTGCTATCAAAACATTATGAAAATCTGTTATACGATCTGCAGTTATGAACCAAATGTTCTTTATGTATCAAATGTCCTTTGTTATGACATGGAGTCTATGCTTGGAATAAGAGCAGAGTTTAGAACTGGCCCAATTCCTCACTCTTCTAAGCAGTCCTACCACAGTGATCTCCAATTTCCTAAATGGTATACTTGTATTCACTGTGAGTTATTTGCACAATTTAGTATTTCTCTGTGATGTGTGATTCCTGTCAAATATTGGTGTGGCACAGAGTAATAGACATCTGCTACAAAATGTCAATCAGACCTCATACAAACTGGCATCTGTGAGCAAGCAAAGGATGCCATTTCAGCCTTGGGAGTGCTGCTCTCAAGTACAAAGAATGGTTGATACAAATGCTGGCAGTGTCCATGAATCTTTCCTGATTGCCCCTGAGGTTTGCACCTACAGACAAAACAAGTCTTTGCAGTTAATTCTTGATTGATTCAGTGCAGATAGCACCAAAATGAAACAAGAATCACACTGGAATAGGCTCCCCAGTGAGGTGGTTGAGTCACCATCCCTGAATGCATTTAAAATCCATCTGGATGTGGTGCTCAGGGGCATGATTTAGTGGTGGGTTGTTAGTTGGGGTAGTATGGTTAGGTTGCAGTTGGACTTGATGATCTTGAAGGTTTTTTCCAACCTGAGCAATTCTGTGGTTCTATGATTCTATGAGAGCCCCTGCCCAGCTGGAGAGATTACACTGAAGAAAAGCAATCTTGATAGCATGGGCCTGAATGATGCTCTCTGTTGTGACGTGGCCTGTTGGATTTCTCCACTGACCAGTTGCATATGGGCCAATAAAAGCCAGGACTAGAAAGAGTCATGAAGTTGACGCAACTGTTTTCTCCACCAGGATTCCCAAACTGTGATGTCTGGCATGCAGTGCCTGGTGCCCCATTTTTATTCATGGCCTCACAGCTGACTTCTCACGTGGAGATCACTGTGGGATCACTGGCAAGAATAGCTAAGTTTGCATTTTACATAGAGCTCACTTTTGTCAATTCAACCCACAAAGACAGAATTATTTTACTCATAAAAAAAAAATCAGAATAAATTGAAAATCTTCCAAACAAATAAATTATCACGTGTCACAGAACTACATAACAATGATCTGCAAGATACTGGAAACTGCATCTGCCATGAGAAAAACAAGCCATTTACCATGGGTCAAAGGTATTGTTCTCTTCTAGTTAGGGGAACAGTCTCAGAAATCACTGCAGAAATCATCTTTGCCTGAATTCAGTTTCAGAAAGGCAAGAAATTGGTAGAACAGCTAGATTTAGGCATGAAATAGTTTCAGGGACTTGAAAAAAACATTCATGAAATGCTATTCATTACCTAAAAGTCTTTGCCCCTTTCCTCCTCTTCTCTCCCACCACTTCCTCTCCCCAGTTTTCTGAGCATACTGTTCATCAGGTAATTAATCAACAATGTTGTTTTTTTTTCTGCTGGTCAGTGGGATTTTGACATGGTAACAAGAATATATTCCTTGTTATATTCCTTGAATGCTTCTCAGAAAGAAAAAAGTCCAGCTTATGAAAGATAAGATAGAGTAAATGTAGAGCTTGGGTTGGTGTCAGTTTTTCACTTCTATCATTGATCAGAAACAGGAGGTAACTCCAAATCAGTCGGTCACTGACTGAATCACCGGTATGTACGAAACATATCTTAGCAGTGCTGTCATTCTGTGTAGACCTTAGCAGCTTCCACAGAGCAGCTTATATAATCACCAGACACAAAAGCAAACACCATTTCTGTAGAAATTAGAAGCACCATCTATGAAATACATCTTTCTCTGTGCATCATGAAAATTCGAATTATTTTTAACCCACTGTTGATTGATTTTGTGATCGTTATTAATTACTGTGTGGTAATTTTCTAATCTTTTATGCAAAAAAGAAGAGCTTCAGGCAGTTTTTTTGCAGTACTGTGTAAAGATCTGACAGTCACAGTTAGTGCGCGCCATCTGTAGAATTCACTGTTGGGTTCCTCTTTACTTTAGGCAATAATTTTCTTCATGTCTAGTGGAAACTTACTTAGTACAACAACTAAATGTCTGGAAGAAGAATCTGATGATTCATCTGGCTTTAAAAAAAGACCTGAAGGATGTCATTTGTACCTCCGAACCACAAAAGAATAAGCGGACAGAGGACAGATTACAAGAGAAGTACTCATTTCTTCTCTTGAGGTCTGCTTTCCATCATCTTAAACTGATTAGGACAAGTTGCAACAGATGTCTTGCTTGTTTGTTTTGATGAGATTTTAAAAGGTAGATGGTTTATAAACTGAAGTTATTCAGGTTGCGTTGTATTTTTAGTTTGTAATTTACTACAGATTTTGGCTTAGGTATTTGTTTTTCAGAATCACATAGAAGTTTTCTGTTTCACGAATTTTCTTCCTTTCAAAAAATGCCTCTGAGTTTGTTGTCCCAAGAGGAGATGTTTTTCTTTATTTACTAAACTCAGAAATTGACATAAAAACTGACACACTGGGCTGCAAACTGTGGAAAATCTGATGCATAGTCAGTTGTTGCAATTGCTAAATGCTCTTTTGAGACACTCTGAAGGTAGACTTACTGTGTGCTTTTGTTTCTGTAAGTTTCTTGTGGAAAATTTGTTCTCCTATAAAAATATACAGATCTGAATATTGCAGAAGCTGAAATTCCCAGTTTGGTATAACTCGAGAATGCTGCTTTTGCTTTATTTTGTAAGCAGGAATCTGTGGCAACTCTTTGTGCTGTGCTTTCCTGTCAGTCAATTCAAAAGTTGCTAAGTAAGTGAATATTTCAATATATAACAGTACATATATTCAATCCCTGCATAGTTTCTGGGGAAAGATATAAATCTCAAAAAAGATTTTGAGTAGTACACATTGCCTTATTTGAAATAAAGTTGTCAGTGCGAAACAAGAAGGCCAATTTGACTACAATCAAAATTCATGAGAATCCGAAGTACTTCCCAGCTTGTATCTGTTTTCTTGCATAAATAAAAAATACACATCGCCCTCTTAAATATGAATCGTCCTCAGGTCTGGGACTGCTTACATAACTGGTGATTTCCATTCATTTGTATTGAAGGTTAGATGAATCCATGGATCTCAAGAAGTGAAAGCTAAGAGGAGTTATGGAAATCTAGAAATGTAAGTAAATGCTCCTCAGTGCCCAGTGAATGCTGGGAATCTTGATTTCATATCAAGAGAAACAAAATGATTTTTCTTTTAATGAAACATTGTGCATAAATGAGACTCAGAAGATGTTGTAGAAGAGTGATTATTTACCACATTTTTGTCTCTTCTTTTTTACCTTCATTTGAATACATGATAAACAGATTTTATTTATTCACTTATTTGTTTATTTTTGCATGGACAGCTATACCATCAGTATCTTTGATCTGCTTTTGATTAAATTTGCCAGGAGATACTGCTGCAGCCTTTGACAGTGGAACCTAGAACACCCAACTCTGAATACTCATAAACTGTTGTAATGACTTCAACCTCTTGTTGTACATTTAAAAAGGCAGATTGATTTGTTTCACTGACAAGCAGAGTATCTGTAGTTGAAACTGAGTGAAAGGGTGAATGGTACATTGTGATAGCTCTAGCTTAATATAAGCATAGTATTCACAATAGTAATCAAAAAGAAACTTGTATATGAAACATCTATTTATGTGTACAAAGTCAGAATATAAACCTACAGGAAGGAAGGTATATGATTTTTCAGCATTTTAAATGAATTCAGAGAACCAGCCATGAAGTGTGTCCATTTTTCAGTTATGTCACGTTCCTGAGCTTCTTTTCTTTTGCTGACTGCTGTCTTTCATTCCCCCGCCTTTTCTCTTGATGGAGTTGAAACAGAAATCATTGCTCTAGTGGAATTATTTATCCTGCTTGTATCCCAAGTGTGTTCTTTGAAGTGATTAGAAAAATTGGATGTACACACTTTAAAATAGCTGCATCTTTGCTGTCTTTTGAAAACAGAATGTATAACCTTTCCAAGAAGTGCCAGCAAATCTTAAAAAGGAATGGTTTGTTATTTCATAACTTGGAGTATACAAGAAAAAAGATCCTGGAAAACAATTCAAACTTTATCATACCATAGATCGAAAGTAATTATCTTGGATACCTTTGTCAGTAAATGAAATAGAGCAATTTGCTGCCCATTAGATTGTGTTTAGCATTGTTTGCAAGCTTCCTCTGTACAGTATCCAACAATGATTTCTGAATAACTGAGATTTTCATCAACAACGCGTTCTACTTATGATGTAACTAAACCAATTACATGAGCCTATTCTGTCTTAGAATGGAGGTAGTTAGGTTCTGAATGTCTGCTGACACAGCAGTTGTCAGAATTGCTGGAAATGACTGGAACACTCTGTAGCAGTTCAGCTGCACAGTGTATGAACCATGGGTCCATTATAGGTGTGTAAAGGTGTCTTTCAAGAGCATTTTTGTGGGGACAGTGCTTGTTATTGCTGCAGGTTTATCACAAAGTTCAGCTGTACCACCATTAAAAGCTATGAAGGCATACTCGCAAAATATTTCTAGGTAAAAAAATAAATCAGAAAACTATTGAAAGGCAGAAAGACAAGTTGATCCTGGTTAATTTGTCATTTAAATAAATATTTTCTTTATTTCCAATGCCTTCGTTTGCTTAAAAGTGAGAATCAAATTGCTTTACCAAGTGTGCTCTGCATTAACTAACATTTGACTGATGGCAGATGTTTCAGTATCTTTGTGTTTTCGTTTACCAATTGCTTCTCCTTGATCTATGTGTTCATCTTTTTATCATCCTGTGAGGTTATATATATATATAACACTATAAATATGAAATATATATATATATATATTTGTGTTCTTGCATTAAGTACAGATTTAGCAATAAGTTGTGCACTCAGAGGTTGCTGCTGTACCAGCAGGAAGGTTTACCTTATGTTCTTTGCAATACAATATGTTGAGTTACTCAGTACTGGACTATTTTGCACCACAATTAATGCCTCCTTTTCCCACGGAAACTACAAGAGACACGAAGAGCACAATAAAACTATTTGATAGAGAAAATTCACACCTACAAGAGACTTTTTTCAGCATAGTCACAATTAGTCATGCATTTTTAACCAGTGATGAAAAAGAGCCTGTGTGCTGTGCTTGGAAAAATCTGCACCGGTGGAGGTGACACACTGTCACCATTGCTGAAATACACTACCCGGTGCTTCATTCACTTCCCCTTTTTTTCGTCTTCATAAACGTTCAGCAAGTGTTGATGAATGTCATATGGTGCCATTTTTTTCCACATGGAGGAATTTGATTCCACACCTTTGCTTCATACCTACTTCCATGTCTGACAGCGCTTGGTCAGACTGGCCCCCTGCTGCCATCTGTCGCACAGCAACAAAAAATGATGGAATACTGATAAGACGGTTCAGACTCTACTGCCATACCACCATCATCCACCTCTGATGCTGTGGACTGATATAATAAGTTAGGAGGTATTACTTTTGGAGAAGCTCTCATATACAAAAAAGCCTCTCTTGTCCCAAAATTGAAATAATTTCAGATTTTTGATAGGATTAGGACAGTCAGACTCCCAGGAGTGGTTAGACCTTTTCTGCTCTGAAACAGTATTGCTTCTTTGCAAGTAAAGCTCTCCATTAAATTCTATGGTCATTAGTGTGTACAGTTGAACCCTTCTTTTCATGGGACAGGGCTAGAGCAATTTCCTGTCTGCCATAGTGTCCTATCAGCTATATTCTAGCATGCGTGGCCCAAGCACAGAACAATGGGAGGACCTCAGCACTGGTCTGCTAGTGAGTTCAGGATTGTCTAGTATGCTAACAACATCAGTCCTCATGTTCCTGCAGTGACTCTGTGGCATGTAGTGATGACTAGAAGCAGGTAGAGCTCCTGTGGTAGAGCCTGTTAGGGGCTGCTGGAAGAACTGGTGCTTGTCCAGTGCCTCCTTGAGTTGTCAGAACTTGTAGCATTACGTCATGTGTGCCAGAGTGTGCTGTCTCTGCAGTGCAGTATGGATCTTGGTTTTGAGAACTGCAATCCCAGCAGTTGTTTTTTTTTTTAAGTAGATGTACTCTATCCTGAGTAACTCATACACTGTGTCAGTACCCCAGCAGGATTGGATCCTGAAGAGAAATGTGAATGGTGGAGGAGTGCAGTGAGGAAATGGTGACAGCTGACAGATCAGTAATGAGTTTGTACTAAAACTTCACACTTACTTTCTCATATACTTCTGAGTGAGAGACATGTGATACCATACAAATAGCTGAGCAGCAGTGTGGTTATCAGTGCTTCTCCCTTCTCACAGTCACTCAGACTCTTTCTTTAGAGTTGTTTTGTCCTTAAAAAGGAGAGCTAACTGGGGAAAGAAAGGAAAAAATGTTTTTGTTTTTTGTTTCTTCTCACCATCTAGGTAGGTTCTTCAGATACACCTTGTTAATACCTTTTGTTCAAAACCCTTCTTTACATCATGTATAACTGACATACGCTTTGGAATAACTTCTTCAGTAGTACTTCCCTTGGATATGCTTGTTCTTCCTTCTCTCCCACATGTATTTTCCTACAACTGTAGAAATTTTGCTCAGACACATCTAACACAACACTTAGAATTGGTTGGGATGGTTTAACACAAAGCTCGTCTGTTTGCACAGTGGTGTTGATTTCTCCACCATGCTGTTGATTGAGACAATATGTAAATGTTAAATTTAACTATATATTTGGAGCTCCTATTTTATCATAACGCTTACTTCAGAATTTATTGCAGTTAATAGGATTTGTAAGCTTATTCCCCAGAGCTCAGGGCTGAAACCTGTACTAGAAGCTGTAGACCAGAAGGTGGCGTTAACTGCATTGGAGGAAAGGATCAGAGGCTGTTTCCTTGCAGGCAGAAGTTGTAGGAACTTGCAATGGACATTTTTCATAAACAGATGGGTTGTGAAAGATGACTTTACAGTGCTTTGATATATACTTTGTGGAAGTCACTCCTTTCTCTGGCACGATTAAAATGATCCTTTAAGTCAAATACATCTGAGGTCAAATAGAGTATGTTGTCTTCTGTACACATGATCTCTTCTAAGAGTCAGATTTGAGAAAAAAAATCATAATCTTTTTCTAGCTACAAGGGAAGCCTATGTATTTTTTTTCTTTCAGTTATTGAAAGCAGTATTTGAAACTTCCAGAAAGTTGCCACAGTGTGCATGATTTATTCTGTGGGGGAATATTTCTTCTCCACTTCTACCTTTTTTTCCCCCCTGTGTGTATGTTATGTTTTTCTCACTCTGCGCTGAGTTTGGATCATATCATCCTATCATATCTTTCAGGCACTGGAAACCATACTGCCACACTGGAGTTTGGTCTGGGTAGTTGCAGTTCATGCAAGTCTACTTCTTGTCTTGAATTTTTTGTTCCAAGTTGAAGAATAAGTCACAACTGAAAAGAGGGGTTTGCTTTTTAAAGAAAATTGATTTATAGCCAGTTTCCAATTACAAGTTCTGTTTTTCATTTAATTCTTTAATCATGACTCACTGAAATCTGTCTTTTACTAGTAGCTGCTTTCAGCATAACCAAACTTTCTGCCATCAATCACAATGTCTGTTCAGCCAGCAGGGAAAAATGTAAAGAATGATAATATTGCAGTAGCATTGATGTGGATTCTCAAGGCTTTAACAGAATAAATGTCAGTACTGAGCTGATGCACTTAAACACAACCCACTGCAGCAAAACTGAAAAGTATAGGAAGAAGACAGCCAAGTTAGTTGACATTTATTAGTATTTGCAACTTCTCAATTGGAAGCAAAAATGAATGAGGTGAAGATTATGTAAAGTGAAGATTAGGACTCTGAAAACATCATTTACTGGTTGAAAATTACTAATGGAAGGCTAGTTTTTTTTTGAGGGAGGACAGAAAGACTGATGTGGACTTGAGAAATTACTGTGTACTTTCCTAGTGGATTATCATCTGGGGGAAAGATGGGGCAGGAAAGGACTAAATTCTTGAAGTGAAAGTAACATATAAAGTTGCTCAGTTAACTTAAATCTCACCTCTGATACTGAATTTGGTGTTTGCTTTTGATTTTATATGTAACAATGTTCATATCAGACTGGTTTCAAGTATACCCTGCCTCTTGTGATATATGGTGATTACTGATTAATTCTGGAGAAATATAACTAGATTACACTTCACTATCATCTTCAGTGTTATGTAATTAGTATTGCTTACAGATTCTGTGTAGCTCTTTTCAGTGAGCTCTGATTACTCAGAAAATTCTTGACAAATTTACCAGTATGGCATGCATCACTACAGGTTAGGGGAGGATCTGCTGGGAAGAAGCTCTACTAAGAAGGACCTGGGTTTTCTGCTGGGCAGCAGTGTGCCCTTGTGGCCAAGAAGGCCAAGGGTAGCCTGGGATGGCTTCAAAAGAGTGTGAGCAGTAAGCTGAGGGAGGTGATCCTCCCCCTCTACTCTGGTGAAGACATATCTGGAGTACTGTGCCCAGTTCTGGGCTTCTGAGCTCAAGGAAGACAGGGAACTTCTAGAGAGTGTCCAGCAGAGGGCCACAATGATGGGAGCCTGGAGCACCTCCCTCACTAGGAAAGACTGAGAGACCTGGGACTGTTCAGCGTGGAGAAGACTGGGAGGAGGTCTTATTAATGTCTATATAAAGGCCACTCCAAAACCAATGCTCCCTATTTTATGTCAGTCCACAATATCGGAGGCGGATTTTGGTGGTATGGCTAAAGAGGTTGAACCTTCCCACCAATACTCTGTAACTTTTTGTTATTGTGCAACAGATAGCGGTGGAAAAGAAGTTTGACAAAATGGTGTCTGATGTGTAAGTGGGTATGAAGCAAAAGTGGGTCATTTAATTCCTTCTTGCAGAAATAATTGCACCCGTTGACATTCACTGATCCTTGCTGAACATTTATGGAGACTAAACAGTGTATGTGAGCACACTGAGGTGGTGAGTGGTACATTTCAGCAGCTGTGACAGTGACACGAAATGCAAGCCATATTCCAGACAGCCATAAACATTTTTACAAACATGACGTGCAGACTGTCCTTCATTACTGGTGAAAATGATGGTGATGACTGTATTGAAATACAATGTTTTGTAGGTGACAATTTTCTCTATAAAAGTGTTATCATACCCTTTGTGTCTGTTGTAGTTTCCATGGAGGCATTACTTTCAGAGCAACATACATAAATACCCAATGATTGAGAATCAAGTGAATGGGAACAGGTTTTTTTCAGCAGTACCCAGTGACAGAACAAGGGGCAATGGGCAGAAATAGGATTATAGGAAGTTCCATAAGAACAGGAGGAAGAATTTCTTTACTGTGAGGGTGGCAGAGCACTGGAACAGGCTGCCCAGAGAGCCTGTGGAGGTTCCTTCTCTGGAAATATTCAGAAGCTCCTGGACACTTTCATGTGTAACATCTCTAAGGATACAGCTTTAACAGCAGGGTTGGACTAGATGATCTCCATATTCCAAAACCTGTGATTCTGTGATTCTGTTCTAGGCAGTGTAGCTTGCTTACTGTAAATATTTTCCGGAAATTATAAAAAGTTCTAACAAGGATATGAAAACTAAATTGTAAAACATTAGACATGTAACCAAATGAACTATTGATGCTAATATATTTGCAATAGGAAATGCGGAAAACTCAGATATTTGGTCGGGGAGAGTCAGAGGGGGAAACTACAATTTTTAAGACCCATCAGCTTGGTTGTTACAGTCAAGTGTGGATAGAGACCAGTGGGGCAAAAGCTAATTTCCCTTATATTGTCAGCAGTATGTGTTATTTCCCTCAGCTGATTTCCAGAAGTTAGAAAAAATAAAGCAGATAAGCGGAATCCTTTAGTAGGTCTAGTTATATTGATGTCTTTAAATTATAATTTACCTATTTATCTTAAACACCTATTTTAGATTGCCTGCTGGAACTGCCTATCTCTTCAAGACTGGCTAAAACTGTACAACTAACTTATGGGAGGCCACAGTTAGCTGAGATGGGTGATTCTGTGACGAATGGGAAGTTCAAACACTGGAAATACAAGGAGAGATAACACCAACCACAGCGTGATTTATTACCATCAAATGGAAAAAGATTCTGTAAGCTTTTCTAATCTTTCTCAAAACACTCTGTTAAATGTTATGCACTAGCACTCTTTTTCAGTGGGTGCTTTTCAAACAGAAGATAACCTGATGTAATTATTGCATGGTATGAACAATACTCTAAATTCAAAATGTTTTTTAGTGGTTTTCTTATCTGAGAAAGTACGTGAGGGGTAGCAAACAGGCAGTCAGTTCAGAGTTCCTCAGCAGTGAGGACTAAATGTAGGGAGAAGTGAATCTGTCCAAACAAATTAAGTAATGTCGCGTGGTGCAGATGACAGAGCTGAGGAGGAAACAGCTGCAAGTGAGTAAGAGGCTTTCCAAGAGCCTGAGAAGTGGTCAGATACATTCAAAAACACTGAAGAAGGATGAGAAGACAGCACTGATGAGCAATCCCACTTGGATCCCACTTGAGTCTTTCATGGCACTGACACCAATAAAATATGTCACGATAACATCAAGTATCATAATTCTGATACAGAGACTAGCAAAGAAATATGCCAAAAAAACTTCTAATGGTGGCACATTTTGAGTCATTTAACACAACTGATTTTGGTATCAAACATACAAAGCGGTTATTGGAAAATGTGTCTGAATGACTTGACTTAATAATTGCATTGTTATGAAAGCTTCATAATGTGGCACTCTTTCTGCTGTCACTGCTAATGCCTATGCACATGCAACATTCTGCGCAATAAAACTAGTGTGTCTCTTGCAGTGTCAAAGCTGAAGACTTTTTTTTTATGTGACATTACAGGAAAAACGACTTGATAAAGCAGGACTCAAGTCATAAGAGAAAAAGCAGTTACACAACTCTTTGCAGTTGTTACAACAGTTGTGTCTAACCTAGGTAATTTTTTTAATTAAAGAACAAGTGTGATCAGGTGCTTCGAAGAAAGTTGACTGCATGCTAGATGGCAGATAAATCCAGAAATATCACATGTTATCTGCTGGAGATTTAGCGTAGGGCAACAGACATTTCTTTGGTACTGAAATTATTGTGGTGGGGGAGAGTTTGCTGCTACCTTTCCCCTTCATCAGTAAATCAAACAGAGTTGGCAATACTTCTGCCTTACTTCCAGCTGTGTTTGTATCGACAGAAATAAATCGGTTTGTAATACACTTTGAGATTTTAATTTCCAGCAGTATGATTAAACTGCCCTTTTTTCCCTTAGACTTGGTGCATTTCAGCATGCTTTATTCAGTCAGTCTTCAGAAATAGGCGGTTGGTTGTTTTTTCCTTTTATTGTCTGTACTTGCTTCAAAGAAGATGCAAGTTAGATTCTGATGCACCATCACGACTTTGGCAGTTTTATAGCTGGAGACAAGCTACGGTCCTGCTGGAGTGCAGATTTAGTCTTTTGATTCTGATGGAGTTTGATGCTTTTAGTGTTGTGTTTCATTTGCTGAGCTCACAGGAGAGTCAGTATCTTGCTACACAGATAACCTCATCATGTTCTTCTCTCTGCTTGTGTAACCAGGAATGTCCGGCAGAACTGTGAGGACATCTTGCTTTTTCAGTATGCTGTCTTGGTCAGTATTAATCAACAGTCTCAATAATCTCAGCATGTCTTGTGTTCACAACTACCTGTTCTTCCAATACACATTCACCTGGTGCTGATACAAGTCCTATTTGGATTGGCACGTAACGGAGATTACAATGTAAAGAGCTATCAATCCATGTGTTTCTTCTTCAAGTCTCACTTTATTTTTCAGGATCTGGGAGTAGTCAAGAGAGTTTCTAAGTCTGCAAATCTAAGCTATAGTTTCATTTGTTTATAATTTTTCTTACCTCCAAAGTAAGAGGTCCACCTCCAGATGGCCCCAAATCACTTCTGAATAAAATAAATACATTTTTATGTGCTTTTTTAGGTGTTCATTGATGTGATCTGCTTGTGGATGTCCAGGAATGCTGCCTGAGTTGAAGAGTACTTCTGCATATCCTGAACAGGAGCACTTCTTTCCCTGTAACAAGTAGGTATTCAACAGCGCTGCCACAAGTATTTTGATAGTATGCTTGTTACTATATGTGAAAGCATTAAAGGAGACTAAAGCCAAAGAGTGGTAGGGTTGCTGTATGAAACTGAAGTTTCAATGCCCTGTGAGAATTTGTTGGTTGATATTTGTTATCTTTGTAATTTTCAGAAAGTTCTGAAATCTTTATTTCACTATGAAAATCCCAGCAATCTGTTCTAGGTGGCATTACTTGAGTAGGAGGTTTAGACAAGACAACCTCCAGAAGTCCCTTCCAACCTCACCATTCTTTGATACTGTGTTTTTTTTTTTTTCTTGTCAATAAACTCTATAGAAGTGTACTGGGAGTCAGTGGGTGTCATGACCTAAGCAGGTCAGGGCTGCAGAGGTTTTGAAATTCCCTCAGGTTAAATTAAGGTGAAACAACAATGAACAACCAGTTAAATGTTTTTTATTTCCCACTACGATATTCAGTGCAAGATGCAGAATATAGATAGAATCAGAATCATGGAATCACCATGGTTGGAAAAGACCTGCAAGATCATCCAGTCCAACTGTCCACCTATCACCAATCATTCTCCCTAAACAATGTTCCTCAACACAGTGTCTAAACTTTCCTTGAATACCTCCAGTGTTGGTGACTCCAACACCTTCTTGTGCAGCCCATTCCAGCACCTGACCACTCTCAGAGAAGTAGTATTTCCTAACATCCAGTCTGAATCCCCCTAGTGCAACTTAGAGCCATTCCCTCTCATCCTATCACTATCATATATTTGTGTATCTATACCGTACTGGCAATAAGCTATGATTGTGTTACTTCTAATACAACTTGTCAAGAAAGAAATAAAAAGATGAGGGAAGGGGGGAGGGGGGGGAAGGACTGCAGTGACTCTTTCCTCCAACTGAGCTTGGGGTCGTGGAGACCCTGTTCTTTATCACATAGATTATGTAGGTATCTCTTGCAATTGGGAAATTTGCATGCAGGGAGGGGAAGGGGGTAGGGCCATCCATCCTCCAGTGTTCTTTCTACTCTCTTTGGCAAGCACTTTTCGTTCTCTAATTCCAGCTGCAACAAACAAACAAAAAATAGGATTGTTTATTCCATTTCTAGAACAGAATGATCATGCATCTAGAACTGTTCAGGCTTTGTTGTATGCTGAGGCAGTGCTGAGCTGTACGAAGTAGAACGGTGTGATAGTAGCACTATACATATTGCAGTAATATCTATGCCTAACAATAGTCTTCCTTAATATCATTTAGAATAACACTAATACATGGTGCAGGAGATTTGGCACGAGAGGAAGGGGGAAATTCTCTGCAGTTGTGATGGATAGAGATAAGAGATGTTAATCCTGTAAAGAAGTCTTAACCTTTATCTCTGCTGAGTGTCTTTAAGATTGATTTCATGCGTATTTCCATACTGCCCACTGTTTTATCTGAGGACATGCAGTACCGTAACAGGACTCCATTTAAGTGCAGTGCGTCCCAGAGTGACAGGATATTGGCATAGTACTGTGATGTGGCACAATTGTTCCTCGGTTTGTTGGTTAGTGATTTATTTCCTCTAAAGTCTAGTGCATTTTCCAAGAGGCGTATCCCGGAGCATCAAGCATAGTTGTTTAATGATTGAAAAACTGAGTCTTCTGGTCATTACCGAGTCTATCTGGAATGTTTTAGCAGTACCTCTTCTAAATCTACGTAAATCTTTCTCAGGTTAAAAGATGGATTAATGGCATATTTTGACTGCTTGAAGTCTTACAATTATATTTTTATGTATTCACATAATTATTTTTCTGATTGGTTAGCACTCACCTCATTTAACCCTCAGAAAGTGTATTTTGTTGGTTCTGCTAGCTGCTTAAAAACTGGTATTCCCACTGTCCTACTTACCAGGAGTAAATACCCAACTGTATTCCATGGGCAGCACCTCATAAAATGCTCCTACTGCAGGGACAATTAGTCACCAGAAAACAATGGTTGGGATCACTGTTAGCAGAAAGGAATGAGAGATATTCTTTTCTGGTTTCACAGGAGGAAGAAGTCTTGGTGATCCAAAATTGCTGGATAAAGCCCTTTGAACACTCTTCTAACTCACAAACTCAGCAGAAAGAACCAATTTGCACCTTACCTGCCTGCTTGCTGGTTCTTTTCCTATGGCCCCAGCAGGCTTTACACATATTGAGGCTGCAACCTGACTGTATCAGTCACTTACAAAGAAAGCAGAGTCTCAGGCACGAGCCAGATTCCCAGAGCAGGCAATATCCTTCAAGTATCATATCCACTGTCACGATTCCCTTTCAGTTTTTTGTGTTATCTTGAGTAACTTTTCTAAACTTCACAGTTTCTGGTTTTCCCATCTGATGACTGACAGAACTAGCAAATATTAGATGAACTCTGATTTAATTGGATGACATCTAAGGGTTTTACCTCTCTCTGGCTCCTCACTCTCTCCTGTGCCATGATCCCCCATCCAAAGTTATTACAGGCATATTACTGCACTGTGTAGTTGTGTTACAAAGGGGCACCACTGGAGTCCTGGTAGTCTCAGCAGTGCAGGGAAACCTCCGCATGAGGAGACAGTATAGCAACTGAGAGCCTATTACCTGTTGGCAGACAAGCCAGCATGCTTTGATCAGACTCCCACTGGCTTATGTGCCAGTGTGTGTAGGAACACAAGGTGAGCTGAGAGGTTTTTCCCAAGTGCTATTTCATCAGAAGCTAGCTACTGCAGAAATATCTGAAAATGTATTGCTTTCTTATTGGATTATTACTGTGTATGATCAGACTGGATCTAATTAAACATATTTTATTCCATTTAATAATGACAAAAGAGCTTTTCTTTTTAACTGTACTGTTGAGCAGTAGTAAAAGAATAATTCTAGAAGAAAGGTAATGGAATTGAGTATATTATATTTAACAATAGAGATATTATTCTGATTTAGGGTGACTTCAGGGAGCAATTTGACTTCTGTAAGTGTAATCCATGGCTTTGGTCTACTTAGATTCTCCTGAAAATGCTTTGATTTTTTTTCTTAATGGTCAGTCTCCACCTTTACTGTTTATTCTGCATCTTACTGCTTATATCCTGCTTATTTCAGTCACGTCTGCTTATCAGTCAGCCATGGTCTTTTACTTTGTACCATCAGATTTTGCTAGCTTGCTTCAAAAATTCTTTTTTGGGTGATCTCTATTGTTTCCTTGCCTTTATATATATATATATATATATATATTTCTCTCTTAAACTCTCTATAAACTTCATCATTTTAAATAATAAACAAATCATTATGACTTACATGTTTCCTTCTCCTTTCGTTCTTTTTCATTTTGTTTTGAGTTATAATGATCTGAGTTTTGTAATTGAACTGTTTCTCTTCTATAATACACAAGAGGGTTGGTTTCTTATTCTGTTTTTCTGTTGTCTCATTCTTTCAGACCTCTCAGAATTATTCATTTCCTCTGTTGTTATAATCATGCTCTAATGCTTAACATGCAGATACTACTATGTGAGATTATTCTGTAAATTATTCTTATATTTATAAAGCCTGCATTATCAGAGGAAGCAACCATCAACATTGTCCAGAGATTTCGATAAAATGTCCATGCTTCTGCTCAAAATTCATCTAATGAATCAGAGGACCATGTTATTTGCATGTATGATATGTTTCTTACAGCAGACTAATCTAGATGAGGCATTTGCATGGTGGAAAACTTCTTAAATGGCAGAAGTCTCTGTATGCCAGCAGATACCAGATTTCACAAGAGTTTTATCAAACTAAATAAGCTTTAAAGCTGTTTCTGAAAAGTAATTGTAATCGTAACATAATTCTGGTTTAAATTTTCAAACCTTCTATTTTCTGTCATCTTCATGACGAACTGAATTGTGAACAAGTCAAATAAAAGTGATATTAGGATTATTAATATAGATCTAGAAACCTAAACAAATTACACTGAACATTTTGGTGCTGAGTTAGTTTTCTCACCTATCAGCAAAAACCAAACAAACAAACAGAATTTGGCTATATATATAAAAAGAAAAAAGACAACAAGAAGAGGAACCAGTGCCCAACTGGTCCTTCCTTTAAGGAGATTGAGAGTTATTTACAGAAGTCCACTCTGGTTCATAGATTCATAGATTCATAGATACATTAGGTTGGAAATGACCTACAAGATCATCTAGTCCAACCATCCTCCCACCACCATCCCTATCCACCAAGCTACTAAATCAAATCCCTCAGCACCTCATCTAAACGCTTCTCAAACAGCGCTAGGGACGGTGCCTCAACCACCTCCCTAGGCAGGCCATTCCAGTGCCTGACCACTCTTTCTGCGAAAAAAAAATTCCTCAAATCTAATCTAAATCTTCCCCGGGTTTCTTAATAGTCAACAGCCAACTTGCTTTTCAGTTCCTTCCCAGTTTGTAATTATACTGTATTATATTATATTGGAAGTGTGTCCTCCTGCTGGTAGCCACAGCAAGCTGCATGCTCTTGTCCCGGTGCCTTCCCTGCCTCAAACTGCTGCTCTGCTGGCTGCTCCAGCCAGCTGTCCTACTTCTGCTTCTGCCTCTTTCTATAGCAGCTCCAGTACTGCTGCCTCATCTGGATGATCATTGTCATTCTGCTATCAGTGTCTCCTACTTCAGCAGATATGTGGCAGTGCATGTGCACATTTTTACTCTCCTGTTTTTTCAGCTTGGATTCTCATCTAGCAGTAGCCCTTTAAAGTCTGCTTTGCATTTTCTTTCAACTTCTGTGCTTTAATTCTGTAAAACCTAGTGTGATCTCTTACTCTCAACATTCATAACTCAAGCACATAATCCATACTTTTACATGGTTATCTCAATTTCCTCCCTTATGTGGCTACTCTTTCAAGTAGAAAGCCTTCTGAATGAATAAAAACTTGTGTGCAAATTAAACTTGTACTTCTCCTGTACCTTGTTCCGTTCTACCTGTCTTGCTCCCTTCCCTACGTTTATAATCCTCAGTGAGTTTTGTTGTTTTTTGTTCTTGTTGTTTTTCAGTGAGTAGGCCTTCTCTCATTAACTTGCTTGTTTTTCATTGCAAAATTTAAATGGGGGTTTCCACTGAGGGAGGATATGAAGATGAAAGAGGAAGAGCTGCTATAGGAAGATGTTTTATTAAAAATATAGCTGAAAGTCTTTTCATCATATCTCTAAGTAAACATTAGTGGGGTACTGACAGAGGATGTGTCACTGGATTCACTTAGCAGAAGACAGTTCTTCCTAGTAAAGCATAATATGAAAACAGCGTATACTTTTTGATGTAATGTAAAGAGTAACTTATTGCAGTGAGTTTATTTTCTTCTTGTTTGATGGATTGATACCATTTTTTTCCACTGAGTAATGGAATCTACACTGTGTTTTACATGACAGTAGAATGTCCTGGACAACATAATTTAGCCTCACCAAGTGTTCAAGAGAAATAATGAAAGAAAGAATTGGCATGCAAGACAAGTTCCTTCTAGTTTGTCTCTTGCAACCTCCCTTCCTCTGAAACATTCATCATCTTCCTCTTTGTTTGCCAGGATCTTAAATCAGGCAGATATTTTATGATTAATACCAAGGCAGGGCACTGAGAGCTGCCATCACTTCTTTCTTTAGCTGAAAAAAATTGCTTCAGCTAGAGCCCAACTATCTCCTGCTGTTTGTAAATCTGGTGCTTCACAAGATATGTTTACTGGCTTGGATGCAATGTGCACCTCGATGATCCTACACGTTTTACCATATCTGGTCATATACATACGCTTAAAACAGGAGAGCCTCTGCAGTCTGGGATAGAATCTCAATCCCAAATGGGTCAGAAGCTTGGAGGTAAGGGGTGTGCTTGTGTGTCTGAAGGGGTAAGAGACAGCTATGAAATACAAGGTACAAAAACAAAGCTATGAAGGAGCTGTTTTCATGGAGCAATGAATGTATTTTCTGAGGATTTCACATCGTTTCGGAGAGAATTTCCTGGGACTGGTTGTCAGCATACCAGGTGAATCAAAATATGAATCCTTTCAACAGTCTGCATAGAGACCATGGAATTTAAAGATTCAGAAATAGAGCTGCTCAGGGCACTTGATCTTGTGCTGTCAGACTTGTTCTTTCCCAGAATTCTCAAGAGTTTTTGTTGTCTATCTGTTCAACACAAGGAACCTTTTTACTGCTAAGGAACAGGTGAAGCAATTTGCTGGCAGCTCCCTTCCTTGCCTCTTGTTCTGTCAAGATAATACCAGGGCATAGATCACTTTGAGCAACTACAATTATCAGTAACAGAATTCAGATATCATATTTTTGATATTAAACACTTGCTATTACATTATGTGGCTTCTACAATGCAGATTTTTCACCTCGTACATCCACATCTTCCTCCTTAGCTATGACTCCTGCCCTTTTCTTGTCAGTGTGGTCCACTGAATTGCCAGCTGATGAACAAATACTCTGTGCATGATAATAGAAGGTTATGCATTAGTATGTATTCGTTACAACCCTTAACCAATAGCTGAAAACAATGCAGTAAAAAGACATGAAGAAATTTTGTTTTCTGGTGGTCAGTTGTAGCTTGGGGAGGGGAAGTTTTTTATGGTTTAATTTAATTATTTATTACATTCTTGTTTTGTATTTCTGTGTGTTTGAGTTCATCTGATACCTATTCCTTGTGTAACAATCATTGCTGTAAGTGCTGCCCCCTCAGAGATTTGTGCAAAGTTTTCACCCATTCATTTATGGATAAAAAAAAAGTTTTCAGCACAAAACTCCTTTCACAGTTTATTCATGTGTGGTTATGCTCTGTGTCCCAGATCACTGCTCCCTGGATTATGTTTTATAAACCATGGCACCGAGACCCCAGGATGGATTACGTATGATAAAAGGCAGGGACTGAAGTGGGTCTTTATGTATATATTTCAATTGAAAATACACAGTTGTGAAAAGTGCAGATCTGAGAAAGGACACCCTGCTGTAAGTGAATCCCTAGTTTGGGGACCAGCTCCCTCATACCAAAGAGTCACTCTGAAACATGTTGTATCAGGATAGCCAGGACAAGGGATTCAGACTCAAACAATGAAAATGTAAGACTCTGTATTTTAACTTGTGGAATTGCAAAGGAAATGATCGTCATCTATTGCAGACAGTAGAATGGGCAATGTAAATAGTAACGAGCAGTGTGCTGTGAATGAACTTGGCAGCTTCTGAGCCTGTCTGAGGCAAATAGCATTACCTGATCTTGCTGGTTTCACCACCGAAATCTGTTAGTGCTCAAAGCACTAATGCTCATGTGAAGAATTAAAATAAAGGAAGAGGGGGGGCTGTGTTTCCTCCTAATGTGTCTGTTCCTTCAACTTGTTTATAGTGAGGACCATTCTTATCTGACAGCATCATCAATATGACCTTACTGTATAAGCAAGCGGAAGGAATAGACGCACACAAAGGTAATGGAGACTTTTTTTTCATTTGACACTTGCCGATTTGAATCACAAAAATATATGTCCCTTGTGCACTGTGCCTCTGAGGAGGCTCAAATCCCCCTCAGCTCTATTTAAAAGGAGATGTCTTAGCTAGGTACAAGAGGCCAGCCCTGATAGCACTGTAGTTGTGACAGGAGGGAGTTTCAGAAATGCTCACAAACATTTGAGCATGTGTGTATGAAAATAATCTACTGTGTATGTTCTCCAAGCACATTTTATCAGAGGGAACACAACCCCTGGGAGAATAAAATATATACACAGAGCCCTGTTGACAAACGACCTCTTGATTGTGAGAACTCTCTTACTCTGCCTACAGATTTCTATTATCGAGCTAATTTAGGAAGTCAAGGTATACAAGTGGGCTTTTGGTTTTGTTTTGCTTACCTGATCTTCTTAAGCACAATTTCATGCAAATAGCAACATCAGAAGTGCATTTAGCAGTTTGATATTCTTTCCTTTAGAAAGTCTGGGGATTTTCCCAGTGTTCATATGAAAACATTAAAAATGAATGGGATGACTAAATGGTTTATAATTTTATATACTCAGTTAACATGAAAGCAATTACTAATGTGTATAATTATCTCCAGAATTACTTGGATTGTATAAATGGCATTCAAACCAACAATTTTAACAGTTTTCCAGGGGATGTGTTGTTACATAATACATAGTAAGAACTATTTCCTACAGTGTGAGCTCAGTTTTATTGCCCTTTCAGAATTTACTTCTCAGATTTTCTGCCTAGAGAATGATAACTTTCTATTTTAACCAGTATTTAGAATGCTTACAGACTTTAGCAGGTGACTGGGTATTGATTACAGCCTACCTCTATCACATTAATGTGAGTCTCAAAACTAACAACACCAGTATCAATGCTCAAACCATTACTCTCTGAATTAAGAGAACCATATTGAGATCAGTGAGTGGTTTGACCTGAGCTGTAGTCAGTGAGAAAAGAGACAGAGAAAATGGTCAAATATGAAAAGGTGGCTTAGCTTGAAATATGGGACAGATAGATCAGTGGTGAAGGTCAAGAGATAGAGAGGAGTGTTATACATGAACAGGGTATGATGTTATATGGTATGGAATATACCTTTGGCCAGTTTGGGAGAGCTATCCCATCTGTGTCTTCTCCCAGTGTCTTGCCCAGCCCTAGCCTACTCACTGGGGTGCAAAGTGAGAAAAATTGTAAGTCTTGATGCTGTGCAAGCACTGTCCAGCAGAAGCCAGAGCACTGGTGTGCTACTAGCACTGTTTTAGCCACAATTATAGAAATTAGCATCAAACAAACTGTTAGAAACAATGTTAATTCAGTCCCAGTTAGGACCAGTGCTGTATGCAGTCCCATAGTACCTATGCAAGTCTAGTAGAGCAGGCCTGGTGATGGCCAGTTATTGCCAACCAAATATGAAGTGACAACACAGCTTCAGAATCAAGCCAGGAAGTTGTGTCAGTGGGTCAGGATTATTTCAGTAAATTTCTCAGGCAAGATAAGGAAAAAATCTCAAGCAAAAGCCAAGGGCGGGGTTCCCAAACCAAGGTGGATAGGCCACCAAGTCAAGGTGAGGAGGCCCCTTACAAGGTGCATTTTATAGCTTTTTCACACCACCCTCTTAACAGCAATCTGACACAGCATTAGACAGCTTCACTGTATCACACCCAGTCTTCAGAACAAGCTGCCAAACCTCTGGGAGAGGTTGAAGAGCTTGTTGGTACACCCTGAGTCCTGTCACCTTTGTGTTGGTTAGAGCAAAATTACTTCTTTTTTGCCCCCTTGCTCAGGTACAACCTTTCACAGCTAATTTCTGAACTGTATAAAATATTTTTCCTTGGAGTTATTCTACTGAAAGGATTTCATTAGTTTTGAAGAATGGTTGAATGCAGACATTTTACAAAAGAATGTATTAGCAGTTTAACTCCTCAAATATAGATGGATATGAAATACATAGCGTGATCAACATTATACGGACACACGGAGTGTAGGACTCTTCAGGTCTTCTCAGTTGTGGAGCTGGAAAGTCAAATGATTCTTTCTGTAGAAGTTTCAGTCTGACCAGAACTTAACACTTACACAATTGTCCCTAAAGTCCGGGGAAATCTTGTAACATTCCAAATCTTATATGTAATGCTACCATAGTTGAACACATATAATTCCTCTTTACCTCTTCCATACTTGCACAAAATTGTACTGGACCATTGTACATCATTACCATCAGACATTTAAACAACTTGATAGGACTCTGATCTTCACCAGATAGGCCAGCCTGGAAACACTTATCAGCAAGAAAAGGGACAAGGGCTACTTCTTCAAGCAGTGGATTTTTTTGAGTTACAGGAGTCCAGTCAGCAGAAAGGGGAAACAAGGTACTTGTTGCCCCATCTAGGGATTTGCCAGTTTTCCTAAAGGCTTTGGTAGATTCAGATTAAACCAACCATTTCCTGTGGCAGATATATACAAACTACTTTTTCTTTGTTTGAGGCTGTCTCTTGCCTTGTTTTCTTCAAAATACTTTAAAGTACCAAAGCTTTGTTTAAGCTTTTTCACCTTGAGAGACCTCTGGGACCTCTTACCAGGCACATAAAGAGCATCATAATTAAAAAACAAAAATGCCAGTCTGAGACATCACTGGCATTATTTGTTTGGTGTAGCTCTTCAGGCCTCTCAAATCAGCTTTTGACTTGTTTGAATCCAGGCATCATAACAGTTCTGTAGAAAATATTGCCAGTGTACAAATTATGACAGCTGATGGTGCTATGAAGAAGGAAACATACTCTTGGGTGAGTCCTGTGAATCTTGGATGGGAGAAATCTGGCCTCAGGCTGTTGTGATGCAGCAAATGACAGTGGGGCTGTAGACAGAAGTGTTAGAGACCTCTTACACTGAGCAGAACAAACTTGCATGAAAACTTATACATAATGAAGAGAAACAGACATTTCCATGATGGATGCAGATCCTGAAGGAGCAAGACTCAACTGTTTAATTCCACTTTTCAAGGTCACAAAGAATATAATCCATCTACTGGAAAAAATATACACTCCATCGAAAGTTTATATACACATGCAGGAACATATGTTGAACTGATTATACACAGTTCAGTCAGCTTACTCTTGTTTTGCTTTGTTCCATCTATAAATGGAAAAAATATGGCATCTGATAATAAATAACATGCAAATGAAAGTGACCAAACATGAAATATGTTTTCTGATCAAAGACTTTTTGAAGTCTGATAGAATATTTCCCCATGTCAGAGAGCAGCTGATACTTCAGTGGAGTACCAAAGCCCCCAGTCCTGAATTCTAGCTCCAGTTACAGGCAGGGAACCATAGTAGCTGTGATGGACGTAGGGAATAACAGCCACCAATTCAGTCCTGGCGGGAGATTAGCTTAAGTCAGAGGTTTTTGGAAACTTGCAATCTGTTCAGCTCTTGCTCACTCCAGAGGCATAAGTACCTCAATTCAAGAAGCTGCTTGTATTTTTGGAACAATGCAAGTAAAGATGAAGTTGTTAGAATTCTAAATGCTGTCATTTCATTTAATATACACTCTGTAGAGGTGAAGAAAATAAGCTTGTTCTTAAATACTCTGCTAAAACTTTTCAGTCATTCCATGTTTCATGCCTTGTTTGTTAATACAGTTTATGTCCTTGTTATCTAAAATCCCCTGCACAAAAATATTGTAAAGAAATTTCTTTCCTCTTCCCTATGGTATCACAGCTATCAAAAGAAGTTGTTAGATTTTCACAGTAGAGAATTTATCAGTCACAATGGCTTGTTATTGAGATGCTCTGAGGAAAAAAAAGGTGAAGGGATGGATACTTGTACTGCAGTGGTTAGCTGAGGAAAATCTGAATGAAGATTCATGGCATGACATTTAGGTTAAAGTCCAAAGTAAGGCTCATCTGTCTGCCTTCAAGGGACAAGGTAAAAAACAGTAGCTTCTGAAAGATGTATATTTCTAGTCTGCAAAAACCAGAAACTACTACAATCCTGTATAGCTGTGCTGAAAACTCAGCAGTCTCTTTGGCCCAGTAATGTCCTGATACAGTTTTATTTCTGCCAAGAGGCAGTATTGACACACTGTTGGTTAGATTACCTGCTAGTTCTCGGTTCAGTGGGCTATGCCTGCTATGAAACACAGCATATCCAAGCAGCACATTGTTGTTAAAGCTAAAAAAATTTCATTGTATGTAAGAAGTTTATGGTCCTTATCCAGATGAAGGTTTTGGATATAATACACTCTGAATACATGATGAGGCATAAAGCACACTATTGTTACCAAGGTGAAGAAGCAGCTCTTTGCCTGAGCCCTGAATTCCACGTGGGAGGTGATGTCAGGCCAATATTTCACAGTCAGTCTGCACATCACAGATAACTGGATTGTGGTGAGCAAACCACAAACTGCCAGCAGAACTCCAACCAAGCAGTAGTTCACTATCACCATGGGCCTCTCTTCCATCTCCTGCTGGAACTGAAAGCATTGCAAGGAAGAGTATGTTCGAGAGGTGCCATAGTAAGAGAGAAAAACAGGAGCAATCACCAGTACTCCTAGCATCCAGACAGCAGTCACCCAAATTGTAGTATAGCACTTGTTAAACTCAAGTTGGAAGAGACGTATTACAATGATAGCAACATAAAAGGTAAAGGTGGTGTACATATGGAGGTAGATGATGGCACTTACTAGCTTGCAAGTGAATGTCCCGAATTTCCATTCCTGTAAAATGTAATAGCTGAGGCGGAAGGGGATGGTAAGTAGCAGGAAGGTGTGCAGCACCAGGAGGTTGATGATGATAATAATCATCACAGATTGGGATCTTCTTCGAAACAATTGGTGAGACATCACAATGACACCAAGAGTACCCCCAGCTAGGTCAATGCTGTACAGGATTATGAGAATAGAGTGAAGCCTGTCTGAGGTTTCCAGCACTGTCCTGATGGAAGAATGATTCTCCTGGGTTAAACTGCTGTTGGACATTCTCCTAAGCACCTCTTCTGAAGGTCACTGAAAAAGAAAAATGGAAATTAGTAAAATATACATGTTTCATTCATTCCTTTCTTTATTGTTAACCACAGAATATCATAGATTCATGAAGTAATATTTAAGTGAGCTGTGTTTTAAATTAAGTTATCTTATGTATACATAACCTTAAAACAGTTGTCATGCTGTATATGACTGCAGTAAGCTGCATCTGTTAGCGTTAAACCATATTGTTTATAATAATGAAAGTGTTTTCAATTCAGCAAACTGCGTGACAGGATTATTTTTTTTCAATTATTTGCCTGTATCAGCCTTCTGAAAGAATTAAGACACTGACTATCCAAAAATTCTACAAGTTTAATTTGCATCTAAAATTGAAGGAGGGGAAAATAATGAAATGTAAAGAGGCTTCACATACTCTTTATGCATAATTTATGAAAACACCAAGGCCATATTTTTAGCATTTTGCTGGATGACTGCAGGGCACCCATAAGGCAACAGCAGTTTCTAGATTTGTAGAGCACACTGGAAATAAAGATCTGCAGATGAAAAGTCAGTTTCTTCTTGCTTCATTTCCAAGACTTTTCGCTACACAATTTCTCTTGCACTGCTTTACTTTATGAAAAGAGAGGCTAAAAATAATTAAGGATTTTTATTGCCATTATTTTTTCGAGGATGAAAACCTATTGGCACTTGTTGAACATAGCCACTTACATCCGTGTTCATAGTTAGACATAAGGCTTGCGCACAGGCTTCTGTTTGCACAAGAGGATATGGATCTAGGACACAGGATACATGGATATTCTGCTAATGAGATTCTCTCCTTATAGAGAATATCAAAAGAATGTAGTAATGGCTGAAAAATGGAGAGGTAATGTGTTCACTCTCTGATTACTCTCTTGTTTGGAATCAGTAACATGGCTTTAATCTGCAAACCTTAATTCTGTTGCACTCATCTGTAAAATGATTACAAAACACATTTCCATTATTGAACTCATGTTTTCCCCAGTAATAGATTGTAACTGAAGAACATTTTCAGAGAAAATTCTTGTTTATAATGCAGCAGTCCAAGCATCTTTAGAAGACCACTGGAGCACTATGTCCAAATCTGGGCTAAACTACTTCTGTTCTTTTAAAATGCATGTTCTTAGAACAATTCCTAAGAATTTAAAATTTCTCATGCTCACTAGTATTCTTGAGACAGGCATGAGAAATTTGCTTTACTATCAACTTTGCTGTAAGAACAGCATTACAAGGCTTATGAAGATGACTTTCCACTCTCGTAAAAGAACATTGACTACATTATGTTAATATTTCAGTCTGGCTTTAAGTAGGAACAATCATTTTAAAAATTATAGTAAATGACGTAACACCAACTATCAGAAACAGAGTAGTTTTTTTACACTATTAATAGAAATAAAATTCTTAATTGTTACCTTGTAATGTCTTTGTTTGTTGATCTCCTCTCCCTTGGTCGACATTTCATGCACCCATAGGATACAGCACATACAGTCAATGTGAAAAAAAAGAGCCTTGGTCGTTGCTGTTCACCCAAGAGCAGCTGAAGGTTTTCTCAGCCCACATTCAGGAAGGAAGAAGTCTTTTTTTAATTCGGAGAGATAGCAATCAAGTTCAAGTTCTGATGTTACTCTTTTGTTCATGCAGAAGAAAATGGTGGAAAGTTGCGGAGCTGTCAGAAATCATCACTGTGCTTGGACATGTAGAACAGACTTACCTGGCAGGACTGCTCCCGTCCACACTTGGTCAGTCTTAAGAAGAGCAGTGATTCTCTCAGCTGTACAGCTATTACAAGGTACTGGATTTTGCCATTAAGCATGTACGTTAAGAAATACACATCTTAGTAGAGGATTTTCCATTATAAATGAATTTTATCCTGCTCTTGTTTTATATTCAATAGTTAACCAACAGCCAGAATAACAACATTTAGCAAAGTTAAAAAAAAAAAAGACATCATTTTAACACTCTGTCTTCAAGAATACAGAGCTTAAGTAGCACAAGTAAAGTTCACATATATAACGCAATTTAGTTTCTGCTTTTAAAAAACACAGACAGAGACCAGTAACTCTTAAAGGTTATTCTGAACCATATAAAGGCTGCCACCGAGCCAAAGCATGGCTGTAAGGTAAAAAGGAAAGCACTGAGTCAGGAATTTTCCAGAGACTGTAAAAAGCAGTTTATAGGTTAGAAATGAGAGAGGAAACAAAAAAAATGCAGCTTTTTTTTTTTTTCAATTTAATTTCTAAACTGTACTCAGAATTGCCAGTACTCAAACAAGAATGAATAATATACAAGGTCTTGTGAACATTAATGTAAAGCCAATATTCCAGCATGGCTGAACTAGCATGACTTCTGCAACTGTAAATAGTCATCTTCTGTGGAATGTGAGTGTGGTTCCCCCTGGGACACTTCTCTCAAAGTCATTAAGAAGAACAGGATAGACAGTAACTAAATACAGAGACACACACACATACACACACATAGGACATTAAAGGTCAGGTGGATAAACCGAAAGAGTTTTGTGTGTAAGCTAGAGCACATAGAGACTGGTCTGTGGGTTGTTCTCAGATGAACTCCAAAAGCTTTGAGAAAGCAGTTAACATCTCATTAGACAAGGATTCAGAGCAAGTAGAAATCGTGTTTTGTGAGTCTGCATGTATTTGTGGCTTGGGGGTAAGAGAAATGAGTAATTGCTCCAACAGACAGAGCGAGGAAGGAAAACAGCTGTGTGAATAATGATACTCACCAGGTATGGTTCCAGCTTCTTAATACCACATAAGGACAGGCTGCTTCCTGACGTAGTAGTAAGAATGTTTGGACATCAAAATGATTGGCTGGGTCTGCAGAAACATATAGGGGAATAAGGAGCAGCTTGATGTTCAGACACCAATGCTTTTGGCAGGTTAAAGTGCCCGTGAAACTACCTACATCCACAGCCTCTGGGTAAAGCAGGGAAATGCATGCAGCCTCATGCTCTTTCTACAGACAGCGTCTGGAGCAATCCACAGATTGAATCACTGAGTAGTACTGAAGTTAGAGACATGAAGAAACTGATTTGCTGAAATGACAATTACATAACAGCAGGCATTCCAGGCAGAACCAAAACAAACGATGACATGGAGAGCTTTGCATACTCTCTTGCTTTACCCAATCAAGTCTGAGCCCTTTAGATGTATAGAAATTCCAAAAACTACTTTTGTTGTTGTTGTTGTTTTTTAATAGATATATTTTTTTTTACACTGGGAGGAGCACCTTTGGCTGACAACATAATTGCTGGGGGCTAGAAACTGAGATTCTGAATTCATGTTTCTCATCTCTGAATGGCTATGTCCTTGAACTGTTCCTTGTATGTTGAAACTGTTCGGTGTGTTAAACTTTCATCTTCATGTTCTGTTTAGAAAAAAAGGAAAAGAAACATAATGTGCTCAGTAAAACTAGATCTTATATTCTAGGTCAAATTCCCATTAGAGTACAAAAGGAAATTGAGTCACCTCAGCCTGTACAAATGAACCTTGAGATCTTTTGCTTCTTTCATTAAAGCATAATTTGCCAGTGGTGAGAGTAAAGAGTGAAAAAGAAATGCACGTATATGTGTCAGAGATCCAGCTCAAGACTAGTATTGCAAATAGAGTTAAAGGAAGGAAAGACCTGGTCATGTTTGGCTTTAGAATCAAGGAAACAGAGTAGAAAAAAGAAAAGATGAGTTTTAAATTACTTAGAAGAGAAAATCAGAAGAAGAAGCAGTGGTTGAGAGAAGAGGAACGAAGGAACAAAACTTGCTGAACATTCAGAGTCTGTATGAGTTCCTCTAAGCAGTAGAATTCTACGTATTTGATTTTATTTCATTTATGTGGAATTGCCTCTGCTTTCAGTGTCACTGTCAGTAAATGTGTTTACTGGTCATTATAAATGGCAGCTAGAGTTTCACAATAGTTTTCTCAAGAGCTCCTGTCTGTATGATCTACCATAAAGGTACATTACCTTGTTTTGCTGGATAGTTTTTCAATTTTAGCTACATCCAATGTAGTGTCATAATTACTGGTACTATCAATTGTTTGTTAATAAAAATCACTATATAGCTAGTTTGTGATGGAAATTTAGCCCCATATATGCCAATCATAAACAACATCAGAAGGACAGGGACTGACTGTATTACATTCCAACTTACCACTTCCCCTGTGGTCGCAAGTGATTCTTGCTAATCTCACTCCCAGCCCATCAGAAATGAGTCACAGGTACTGGAAAATGAGGAAACCATACTCCAGTGTTTTAGGATAATTGCTTTAAACTGCAAATCCCACCCACTCGTACTTCATGAATAAATGTATAATTTCAGCCAGTAAGAGACAAAAAAAAAAAATTATATTTCAGATTCTTAGACTAATCCTCTATCTATTTGTTCACAGATTTGTGGAGAAGTTTCTAAGGCATTGTCATGATGGAAGAGACTACCTGGCTTCTCTGCTTATTAGAAATAATAATAAAACATATTTGCCTTAGTCAAATCTATTTAATACGCTTCAAAAATATTATGCTTTACATAAAAAAAATTATAGTGTAGTTCTACAGAGAAATTTGGCAAAGTATATACGAGGCTGGTTACATCTTGCTTTTTGAAACAAAGCTTACTTCTTCAGTTTGGAGTATGGAGATAATATTTATTAGTACAAGCAGAGGAACTTGTGGTCATTATTCTCCTGAGCAGTATATACCAGTTTAGTAGTAATATAGAAGATTTATGAAATAGGCATGTCCTATTGTTTGGTCTAGTTGTTCACAATGCTTGTAAAGGCAATTGAAGTTCTCTCTGTTTTTTGTTATTCTGGAGAATTGATAATGCTAGCATTAAAGCACCTTTCAAGGAAACCGCTGTGAAGATCCACATGTGAGGAGGACTTTGGCACTAACAGCATAACCTTTCCCTGGCCCAAAGTTCTTTTCTTTCTGTTTGAACATGCTGCCACTAATCCTCCTCATTACAATTAATTTCTTCCATTTAGAGTCCCACACTCTTTCTCAGAATTCTGCTTTTTGATAGCCACACTCAATACTCTCACATTCTACTAAATAAATAGTCATACAGTCACAACAGCAGTGACTTCTGCTAGCAACATGCAGTATCCCCAAAGACTCTACAGAGGTTAAATTTCTTCAATTTTCTTGACACAGAGGCAAATAGAAAGAAAACATAAACTAACTGACTTATTTCAGAAGTCATTGCATGGATAGGAGTTTTCAAAGTATTACAGAAAGTGTGGGCAGTGCTCAAAACAAAGAGGCTGCGTTTTCCAAGGTGGGCTATGCTGTCTAGATTTGCATTTTTTTTTTTGTTTTTTTTGGTACTGGGTGGTTTTTCCAAATACCTACTGATGTTAAACTCTCATGAGATCTTTCAGTTTGGTATCTGTGATTGTTTCCTACAAAAATAAGCCTTATTTTTTTCTGAGGAACGTTTCCTGTTTTTCTGGAAGAAAGATGAGTTTTCATGTTCTGGATGGATCTGTAGGAAGAGCTCTAGAAGTCAGGGACTATAACTCTGAGAATAAAAAACATGTACTATATGTCCTATTTAGCTACCTATAGGACTTCAAAGGAATCTTGGAGAAGCAAAGGTGAGTTTGAAATCTGAATATTTCAGCTAGTTGTTTAGTAAAAGACTGTCAAAATTACCCAGAAAATAGTGTCTCTTTCAGGGTCTCTTTCTAGTCCTCATGCTTCTTTTTGGTCCAAAGCACCCAGTTCTTTCTCCTCTCAGGAAGAAGTTACAGATCTTTTAAATGACAACAGTGATTACCACAGCTCTGACGTACATGCAGGCCAGCACTTCTGCTACTTGTAATGCTGTGATAATGCAGTGACCATAGCTTCCTTTTAGCAAGCTATTCCTTCATGGGAAACAAAAAATGGCCTTTAGGAGGAGACAGATTAAAATCAACAAAGAAGACAAGCAGACTGTATGAATATACTGATCTTACCTGGGATTTCTGTTCAGTGAAATGTTAAGAAAACATGAGGGATCGTTACTTGAGAGCTTATCCCAAAGCAGAAAGGCTTTTTGTTCACTATATTAGATTATATATTAAAGTTTAGTCTTATATGGTACTTATTACTAAATAATTCAACCACAGCCAGCATTTTGAGAAATGAAAGAACAATATCATTTCTTTGTCTTTATTAATTGGAAAAGTTCCATTCCCCACAGTGTTTGCAGGTACAAGTTAAAACGAATGCCATGCTATATGTATGTTTATACCCCATACTCTTACCACACTGTAAACAGAATATAGACAACAAATCAAAATCCTCCTTTACTAAAATGATCATGATCCTAATTATCATCAAACTGTCTGTGTCAATGGATTCAATAGCTTTCACTGTTTAATTGTTTTCTCAGTCCAAGGATTTGAGAAATTACTGTAGTTGTAAGAACATTTTCACCCTCAAGCATAGATGGGCCATGCAGCTAATTAATATACTTTAAACTAACTATGAAAATGAAATATGTGATAGGTTCCAAGTGAATCATTTAGCAGAGTCCTGTTGGACTTATCTTGCCATGGTGATAAAAATAGATTGCAGAGAAAGAGAATGGGGTGGAGGGGAATGTTTAAGTGATTGAGTGATTAACTTAATTGCTTTTCTTTCAACCACTAGCAGTTCCTAGATGCGAAGGATGAGAAGCCTTTGATAGTGCAAAAGGCACTGTCTTCTGTTGTTGTTATTTTTGAAAATGCAACATGAAGTTACTTTATAGGGTCTTGTTCTCAACTGCCTGTCATTTCTTGAAGGACTGAAAGTCAAATGAATAGAAAATGTCACTAGCTCAACACTTGAATGATTAAAGGCATCAGTTGCTAGTTGATCAGAGGAATGGATCAAGGGAGTGTAGAACAAATACCTATGATCAATGTATTGTCCCACTGTAGGAATCTGTCTTGGCTCATCCAAAAAGTTGATAGGCAAACATCCTTTTGTCCAGAAAGAATGTTGAATCCATAAAATCTACTGCAAACACAACACTTGTTTGTGATATTCTACATTCCTAAAGAGTAGAGGGAAAGACTTAGGTCTGTTCTCTGGAGAGCAGGCTGACAGATACAGCGTGGCTCCTGAGCCCAATAGGAGGGATCAAAGCCACAAGATGTTTAGAAATGCATGGGAATACTCAGCTGCAGGGATAAGATCGAGGACTGAGGGTAGAAAAATTCTTAACGTTAAGCAAGACAGACAGTAGAACAGTTTAAAAAGAAGAAAGTAAATCAAAATTAAGTTTCATAGCATGGCTAAGAAAAGTGATATTTTCATCTCACAGGCAAGTGAGAGGAAATGAAAACTTTTCCTCTTTTATATCCATATATAGCAAGAGACAGGATTTGACAGCACACAAATTAGATTGCTGCAAGTCTGAAAAGGCTTCCATGGTAGCACTTCTCCAACCACAGAGCAAATGCATGTTCTGGAAAGAATTAAAAGGAGAAGTTTGGTTTTGTAAATCACAACCCTTTTATTTCCAGTATTCATCTGAGTATTCATCACGTTTTCTGATAAATAGAAGCCAAAAAACAGCACAGGTGTTTCTCTGCCCTGAGACTATGAGTTCTTTCTCACATGAAACTCCCTCCTTTGCACAGTACAAAACCTTCCGGATGGTGCCAGCCTTGCATGCCTTCCAAGAACGATGGAGTTGGTGGCTGTTCCTCAGAGTCATCACTGACCCATGTTACCCCAAGGTTTTCTTTTCAAAGACTTCTACTCTCAGGATAACTGCAGCCACACACACTTTCACAGGGTGCTAATACAGTACAGCTTCCCTTGGACCAATTATCATATTAATTCACCTTCTCCAAGCACAGATAACGAGCCTTCAGCAACCACTCACTTGCCCTGAGAAATAATTGCGTGAAGAATACTTTCCTTCCAAGAGGTCCTGTTTTCCCCTAAGTAAATCCTGAACTATTGGGGAATTTATTTTTCTAATATCTGAGATAGAAAAAGATGTCTTTAATGTGATTAACTGATGTAAAACACAGGTAAAAATCAGGGATGGAGTTTAGCTACAGGTTTCAAAGGTACATAGATTTATGCACAATTCTGCCTTTTTGTACATCTCCAATGTACAGAACAGCTGAAGTAATAGTGGTAGAAATAACTGTCTTTAAAAACATTGCATTCATTTGTAAAGCTGGAGGCCTAATTTATCTAAAAATTCAAAGTTACATTCCTTTGCAATCAGAAGATGTAAAGTCTCAGAATCCAGGGATTCAGTCATCAGTTCAAAGGATGGCAAAAGAGGCAATTAATGATCTTGCTGCTATCTTTGTTGTTGTTTGCCTGTTTGATCTATTTCATTTTTTGTGTTGTTGGTTCTTTTTTTTTCAATTAGGGATGGTTCAGGCATGACTTTCACAGCTTTGTTAGACAGTATTAGTCAGTTGTTATCTGCAAGAGGCTGAAAATTTATTGGTTTAAAAGTTTCTTGTTAAAATCTTCTGATAATTGAAAATTCACCTGATTAAACTACAAATATATATTTTTTCCTGTTTGAGCTTTTCAATTTTTTTTTTACTTGATATACTCGAGTTTAACAATTTGAGTAAAAGTATTATTGCTTCAAAATCCAATTTAATTTTCTAAACTAAAGCTCTTTGGACTTGGTGCAATACAAAACATTGATCTAAAGAATTGATCTGAAGTATTTTAATGCCTTATTTAAAAATGTAGCTTAATTTTGGAAGTGTAGTGTGTTGTCTCCAGCTGGCAGCTGAATTTCCATTCAGTCAGTCAGGCAGTCACTTTCCATAGTGGAGAAGAGAAAGAACTGGAAGAGAAAAAAAAAACAAAACATATATATATATATATATATATATATATAAACCTCACGCATCAAGATAAAGAGTTTAATTTGTGAAAGAAAACAAGAGAAAGAAATAAGTGATGCAAATCCACTCACCACCATCAGGACAATCTCCCACCATTCTCTAAGCAACAGCTACTAAGGAAACACACCTCCCCCTGCAGCTCTATTGCTGAACATCATGCTGAGTGACATGGAGGATCCCTTTGGTTGCTTTGGATCAGCTGTCCTGGATGAGTCCTCACCCCCAGCCTTTAGCCCAACTAACAGCCCACTTGATGAGGGTTCAGGGTGAAAAACACAGAAGGCCTTGGCACGGTGCAAGATTGTCTCTCAACGAGCTAAAACACTGGAGTGCTATCAGCACTGTTTTGTTCATTAAGCTATAACATAGTGCCACACAGGCTGCTGTGAATAAAACTAACTCCATCTCAGGCAGACACTGGAGAGAAAAGAAAAATACCATACAAAAATATAAAATAGCTGGAATATTTTGAAAATGTAACATAATGTTAACCATTTCAAAATCAAGGATTTCCTTGGAAAAATTCAAAAGTGAGAGAAAGAGACAAGGAGAAAGTAAAGAAGGAAGGAAAGAAAGGGAAGGAAAAAGGAGGGAGGGAGGAAGGAAAAGAGAAAAAAAAAAGAAAAAGGAAAAAAAGGAAAGAGAAAATGCACATTCATTTAGATGGTCTATTTGGAGAATGGATTATTACAGTAAAAAAATAATATATATATATATAATTCAGCATTTTTCATCTGAATGGGTCCTGCTTGAAGAACTACATACTTGATACTTTCCCTGAGACATCTAGCTTTTGGGAACAGAAAAAGTAGCAATAAGTCCCCTTACTTTTGTACTTCACTCTACCGAGGCAGTGAGGTAGGGTATAATGATAATTACTTCAGTCTCTGGGAAACAGAGTGTATCAGGTGAGCAAGGATGTCAGAGGTGAAGTGGCAAACATGGCATTGAAAGACCACTGAATAGAATCAGATAGCAATAGGTGGCAATCAGTTATAAGCAATGCTCCTCAGTGCTGGTTTTGATAAAATTTAACATAAGAAAGATTTTTTAATGGGAGTTAGCTACATGACCTTGTAGTGTTGAGGGACTGTGTCATATAACCCCGTGTGGATCTTATTCCTGTGCTTAACAACCCTTTCTGTAAATAAGTCTGTTACTTATCCAACAACATCCAACCTGAATCTCCCGACACAACTTGAGGCCATTTCCCCTTGTCTTGTCACCTGTCACCAGTGAGAAGAGACCAACACTGCTCTCACTACCATCACCTTTCAGGTATTTGAAGAGAGCACTAAGGTCTCCCCTCAGTCTCCTCTTCCCCAGACTAAACAGCCCCAGTTTCTTCAGTTGCTCCTCATAGGGCATATTCTCTAAGCCCTTCACAAGCCTTGTTGCTCTTCTTTGGACCTATCCCAGCACTGACCTTTCTGTACTGAGGTGCCCAAAACTGAACACAGTACTTAAGGTAGACCCTCACCAGTGCCAAGTACAGGGGCAGGATTACTTCCCTTGTCCTGATCATCACAGCTGATACAGGCCAGGATCTAACTTTGACTTTAGCCATACTTGACAGGGAATAGGACTTCAGGACCTCAAGAGATCTCTTCCAAAGTATTTAGTGTGATTCCATAATTTTAAGTGGTCTTAATACAACAGAGGACAGAGGTGAAACTCTTTTTCACATTTTTTTCTTTGTCTTCATATCTCTGTGAGGTTTCAAGATACAAACTGTAGTCACCAAACTTACTAACTTGTAGTAATTATTAATGTGGAGCATTTATTAACATAGAGTTAGATTGACATAACTCTTGAAAGGTGGAACGTATTTTAGCCCAATATATATATGTTCATTTATTTATTTTTACTTCACCACCAACTGCAGAGGAATCACACTCCTACACTCTTCAGTAGAAGATGTTGTTATGGTGATATATTTCACACACTGAGTTTTTTGCATGTGCCTTCATTACTATCTCGTTATGACCCTCATGCAGTTAAATAAGCTAACCAGTGACCAGTTTGTGGAATTTAGCCAAGGAACAGCTGGCAATTTTTTTTACAGATTCATTTTTGTCTTGCAGCTTGGCTTTGCTTGTTTTTTTGTGGACTACTTGCCGCCTAATTTCACTTGTCAGGTTTTTCATCTGTTCTTATAGTTTTGCTGCTTCATGTAGCTCACATTCATGAGGTGAAAAATGTGCTGGAATTGTTTTCCGCCCTTATTTATCCTCCACACTCCACTGTTGCATTTCAAAGAGCTTCATCTCTCCTAAAGTACCAAAGAATGTCCAGTCTTTCAATTTGCTTAATTGCTGGAACATTAATACTGCTCAGTGAAAGAGGTATCAGCTTGGGATGGCAGTCTGCCAGTAAGTGGTGGAATGTTGTGGTTTAACCACATTAAGAGAATGAAAGTATCACCATCCTCTTGTTTGTTTTCTTTTTTTTTGGGGGGGGGGTTGGTGACAGACTTTGCGTGTAGATTACTGTTGAAGTAAAATAATATCCACACAGCGGCTCTGAACTGAGCATATTCTTGAATATTGGAAGAGTTCTATGGGAAATTGTCTCATTTATTTTAGGATTGCATAGAGGGGAGATATAGCAGAGGTAAAGAGAATGTGCATATGTACAGGTTACATTAGTAATGAGTAACAGCTATGCTAATTGACTCTCTAATGCAATTAAATTCATTCTGTAAAACTCATTTAGAATAGAGTCAATAAAAACCACACTATATCAGTTTCTGGTTCCTTCATAAGGCAGGGTGACATAAACTATATAATGATTATGCATTATCTTTTAACATAATCACTGATTAAGAGGAAGGGGAACTTTCTGTTGATAGGCTGAAGTTGGTCTAGTTTCTATCAAAGAAAATGGTAGCTGCCTTTCTTACCCATTTTCTCTCCTCCAGACACACAGACTGGGAAATCAGTGAACTCTTATTATTTCTCACTTCTTATGTTAATTTTGGAAAAAAAATATCTTTATAAATAAGCGCATGTAAAATCTTTGTAAGTAATGCAATTTCAAAATCTAAGCTTGGAAACATGAAGTGGTTATTTTTTCTCACTGAGCTATCAATTTATTTATTTATTTATTTATTTTGTGATTGATGCAATTGTGATGAGGGCTGTTGATGCATTTATTCTGCTCTGTAACATTCCACTTGGCATCCTTGTTGGTCCTTTTGTTGGTCTGAGAGTGAGTCACATTGTCTCCATTGTTGCCAGCTGGATGTTGTCTTGGCCATACACTCTCTTCTTGGATGCTAACCTGTACTGTTTCACCTGGCCAGCCTGGTCTGCCTGTGCTCCTTTGTTCTGCTGCTAAAAAAAGATGGGTTTTGGAGGCTAGGATAGCTAACAGTTGTGCACTGGACACGGTCTCTGTTGGCAAATGGCTACATATTTGTAACTTCTATGTGAGTGGAGGTTTCAGAAGCAGTGGATGAATTTCTTCTAATGGACACCTGGATGAAGGCTCTGTAACAGCCTCACGTCTGGTGGCAGTGCCAGCAGGCCCCTTGGCTGTTGGGATGGATGGCACAACAGGAACAGTCAGTACTCAGATCAGGTCCTCCTTGGCCATTGGGCAGCTGATCATATCTGATGCAAGAGAAGTTTAGTTGAGCTCACATCTGGAGCCTGCTCAAAACAGAGCTGAATATGGTGAACAGCTTATCCCTGAGTGGTGATCTGAATTCTTAGAAAACCGTACAGTGCAAATTCCCGAAGAGTAGTCCCATGAATTATTGCTTATCGTACACTCAGTGAGCATTTTCTTGATATTACCACTTGAATGTTTTGCCAGCTCTTGACTTAGAGACTGTCCTGATTTTCCATGTACCAAATTGAGCTGAAACCACAAATATTTCAGTTTTTGCATGACTTCATGAATTCAACTCCATCATGACCCTTTAATACAATTGGAGCTCCAAAAATTAGAAAGATGTAAAGAAGCTGTAGAGAAACCTCAGCTCCAGTTTTTTATATAAGTGGATGGAGAACACATAATTTGGTGACACGGTCCTGGTACACCATTATCCACTTAAAGCTGCCAGAATCATCAACTGCATATCATTAAGTCAATTTGTCCTGTGCTAAGTGCTCCTTGTTTTAAAATAGATTGGTCAGCAAACTGTTCAGCCAAGTGATGCTTTCTTTTTCCCTGGAAGACTGCATAGCAAGTTTTGAAGAGCTCAACAGTGTATCTGATGATGTTCGCATAGACAAAGGACAAATGTTTTACGACACAATCACTGCCACCATGGCCAGTAGCCATATATCCTTTTTTGGACGATACTGTATCTATTCTTGATGCACCTATACTATAAGATTATATAAGAAATAAGATTCCTCTCTGCCCTTTCTTTATCAGCTTCTAATTGTCTCCAAATTGTAGAATTTCATATCTGAAATGAAGGAAATAGGAAACTGTTCATTAGCATTAAAGCTGTATCTGAAGGGGAAGAAGTAGTGATGTATATACAGTTAAAAACAAAAACTAAAACAAACAAACAAACAAAAAACCAGAAATATTGAATCCTCCATATTTACTTTGAAAGCAGATAGTACATACATCTTGACTTTGATTTAGGATTTTGTTTTGCCTTTTTATGTTAGCAGTTGTTGCAACATATTCAGCTTTTGCGATCACATATTTCTTACATTTTTTGTAAAGTTCTTCTGTAAATTTAACTTCAAAGTCCTGAGGCATCTTCAGCACTTATTACTTAGCAAGTGGAGAAATCTGGTTTGACTACTTCTTTTATATTCAACTGCTCTTGCACCTGTTTCTGATATATGCTACAGTTACATTGTGAAATCAGTCATTTTGCAAAATGACTAAAATCTTCAACCATTTCTCAAGATGACTTCCACTTATTTTGTTAAATGTCAGAAAATGGTAGAAAAGTATATTAAAAAATGTGTAATATCTGGATTCTTGAAGTTACTAGCTTAAAAGACAATGGAAATAGCTATTCTATTTTATTTTATTTCCCAAACTGTTCAGAAATGTACAATAAATCACAGACAAATACTGATGTCTATAACAGAGACTATTGTGAAGTAATTTCTGCTTTGTAAAATCTGCATCTATTTTTAATTTTTATCTTCCAACAGGCTGATATTTGGCTTCCCCCATTAGAACAATGCATATGGGCATTTCATTAAATGTTAGATATTCCAGGTGGTCACCAAGTATAGTATGGAGTTGAACAGTGTGATAGCGTGGCCAGTATTTTCTGAAATGCTTTAAATCTCCAGTCACTTTCTGTCATAAGTGGCTGAAAGGAACTACATATTTATAAATACATATATACATATACGTATATATTTATATATATATTTCAGAGTAGCTGCTTCCACAGTATCATCATAATACATAAATATTACATTCCATTTGGTTTTAAACTTCCTTGGCCCTCCCAGGGGGAGTGAACAGGAAGGATGCCCAGGAGGGTGGGACAGAACAAGAACAGAAAGACCACACTTCTGTCACCAGCTGGCAGGGCAATTCCTGGTAGGATTAACAAGGACTTCCTTCTCTTTGGGTGGAGGAAGACTTACTCTGTCAGACTCTTAAAGTGAGATGAGTGGCTGATGTAAAGTTTTTCAGACTGTCCCAGAGAAATCTTAACACTGTATTGACTAGTATTGCAAACTCAAAGCATGGAATTGCATCCCCCTAATTCTATGCATTAGCATCATGAACTAACATTAAAATTATTAGCATCAATTTCTATTTGAAAAAAAAAAAAAAAAAGCACCCACTGTGTGCTACTTTTGTGATGCCACAGTGTTACAAATATATATATTTTTACAAAAACTGAACTAGTTGCCATGTTAAGACATACCAGAAGACTGGTGGAGGTATATGATCTGGATGTACTGCTTGAAATATATGCTTTAGTTTTTTGAGCACTAAGCCATTTTGTTTGATAAAAAACTTTATTATATAAAAAGATTTAAAACATAGCGTTACAAAGATTTGCGGTGCTTGCAGAATGCACATACTACATTTTTGCCACCAAAGGTGTTGCTACAAGAGGAAACAGAAATGTACCATAGAATCATAGACTATTCCTAGTTGGAAGAGACCCATGAGGATCACCAGTCCAACTTTTGTCTCTACACAAGCCACCCAAAGTTTGAGCCCTGCATCTGAGAGTGTTATCCAAATGCTTCTTGAACTCCAGCTCTGGAAGAGGGTTGCTGTGTCCCAGGTGCAGAATCTGGTGCTCTTGTTAAGCTTCATGCTGTTGGTGACTGCCTAGATCTCACATTTGTCAAGATCTCTCTGGAAGGCCTCACTGCCCTCAAGGGTATCAAGGTGTTAAGCCCAGTCTGTAGTTTCTGTCTTCCTCCTGCTACAGGCTGAAACTTTTATTTATATATATTTTTAACTAAATACTGATCAGAATAATTTATTGTTTTCTTAATGACACATAATTAATTGGCAGTCAGTGAACCACACATTCAAGCTGATATTTTCCATGTTTTAAATGTCTCTGTACTTTCGCAGTTGCTGTTTGATATGACTGGTGGTCCTCTTGCTCTTTAACACGACCCTCCTGTGGCAAACACCTCAGACAGTTTTGTCTCAGATCCACATGCACTGCAAACTCTCACAGTTCTCTCTTAACTGCTGTAGTGATACAGACGGTTTGCCAAGAGCGGGCCATGCAAGCATCCCTGCATCTCCCTTGTGAACTTCAGTGACTTCCAAAAATTGTTGCACTACCAAATATGTAGCACTACTCAAATTGACCTGAAAAATAATTCTCGTGGTCAGATCTACTGAGAGATACAACAGAGCTTGAAACAGGAAGGAAGACAGGGAAAGAAAGAATTTGGAAGAGATGGGATCCCGTGATGAAACCATCTTGGACATCACTCTTTTAAGGGATCAAAAGCAATGAACATAACTGTAAGATTGTGCAGACACAGAAAGATCTGTTATTATTTGATTGCTATATGGTGAGAAAGAGATGATGAAGTAGAAAGAAATGGAAAGATTCAGGAAGAGGATAAGTTGGATTTCAACAGCATCATGAGAGGAGACTTCCACTGGAAATTAATTAGCCGCTAACCTATAATTTGTCAAAATATCAAGATATTATTCTACTGACTGAATTGAGAATGTGACCTTTTACAGATGTCAAGAAGAAGAAAGATAAATTAGTCATTGCCATCTTGTGTTACAGCAGTCAGAATTTTATAGTCTTTTCTGGGATAGGTGTACAACAGCAGAGCAATGAAAGACTGAATGTCTTCCATAGAATTATTTTGCTGATTTTTTTTCCTCTTCTCAAATACAGCTTGATTCTGTCTTCAGACATAGTAAGTCACGCTGTCTCCCTGAGATATAGTAAGCTTTTTTAGGTAGACCAGTTTCATTAGTTTTCTCTATCCCTCCAAATCTGAGCAGTATAAATTTCTTCTACTAGAGCAGGGTACAACATTTATAGAATTGATTACATGTTAAAGATACCAAGAGTAATTATGTACAAAATTTAGAATTGCACACAGTCAACACAGGAGGAAAAAAATTCTTTACCTCAGAAATATAAAATATTTGATTTTTTAAGAGAAGACATCTGATGACTATGTGATCTACATTTTACTTCTTAAAAATTGAGCAGTTCTTTAAGTAAAAACGGTTCAGGCTTTTAGTCTGAACAGATAATATTCAGTGATAATGTGTAATTTTTGCTGCTGGGGATGTTTTCACAGTAAAACTCTTTTCTGTTATAATGATAACATCTCCGAAAAGCGATTTTGAGAAAATCTTTTAAAGAAATAAATATGTATTGATAGTTTGTTTCTAAAAAGTTATTTGAGTTTCACAGTTCAATTGAGAAGTTGCACTTGTCTTTACAGTGAAATAACAGACACATTTAAATGAAACAATAACTTCATCAATATTCTGTGTGAGTTTTCAAGAAATAAATAAGATATGTGTGTGGAAAATGTTATGGATCTTCACATTTCAAAAATCTGTCCCAAATTCCATAAAAAAATATATTTTTTGAGGCTGTGTTTCAACACACTTTGTGAATTCTCTTGAGTTTTATTGTGGTGGCTTAGATTTCACAAAGCTTGATGATAAAAAAGGTAAAATTGTTAAACCCATGCTTTTTCCTCGTACTCTTCTGGCTGTATCCACTCCTCACTAATCAGGGCTGTGAGGATATCCCAGAGGTAGCCCCCAAGTCAACCCCTGAGATGTGATAGGTGGTTTACCCCATTATTTTGGGGAGCAGGTTTATGTTGTTTCCAGTGCCCACTTCGACATGTTGAGGAGTGGATTTGCCATGTCTCTTCAGCACTGTGCTCTGCCAGATGCAGGTCCCCCCACTGCAAGTAGTTGTAGCTAGCAGCAGGACAGCCTGCTTCGAAGCATGCCAAGCTTTTGTTTGAAGAGACGGCTTCCACTCAGCACAAAGAACAGCAGATCCAGGCAGCTGAGGGCAGTCAGACTCAAAAAAACTTCATTGTAGCTTTCTAACTGTTCATTGTCATTCACGTGCTTTATGTAGTAGGCTCTAAAGAAGTGATAGGGAAGGAAGCAAATTATGATGACACAGATGAATATCAAGTTCTTCACCTGGGCCCAGAACTCTTGGTGTGAGCAGAGAGAACTGGAGAGTTTTCTTGATACTTTTACCAGAATAAAAATCTGCACGCCCAAGAGAACAGAAGTAATTAAGGAGACAGCTGCAATTATTATATAGTTCAGGACTTTCACACTGTCCTGTTTCAGCTCCTTGTGGAACTTAAAGCATGCTTTATCATCATATTTTCCAGAGCGTCCATACTGAATATAGAAGAGTGGCACCATGAAAATGATGACGATGACCCACACGGTAACGCTTGCAGCAATGGCATGCAGCTTCCTATAAAACTCTACCTTATCCTTCCATTGAAAGAAGATCAACCACCGGATCACCAGTGTGATCACGTAGAATAGGAATGTCAGATACATGTGGATGTGCACCATAGCACTCACCATTTTACAGAATGGCATGTGGAAGATCCACTCCTTAGTGACATAGTAGTGCAGACGGAAGGGCACTGTGAGGAGAAGGAGACCATGTACCACAACGAGGTTAATGATGGCTGTAGTGGTCACAGACAGACTGTTCATCTTGACAAGCACAAAGGACATTGCAGTGGACCCTATCCCACCTCCAGCAAAGGCAACTGAGTAGACAGTAATCAGGATAGCTCTCATGGTGTTGGTGTGGGCAAAGGCAGAGAGGGAGCCATTGCTGGCTATGTTCTCTTCAGTCATATTCCTCAAATCTTCCTTGTACATATTCTAAAAATGAAAGAATATGTAAAGACTAAGGTAAGATAAGAGTTAGAGAGAATCCACCTGAAAAGACAGCATAACTTTCTATTTGGTTCTTACTCAAGAGATAATTGTGGAATCTCACACTTCGAACAAGCTGAGGTGGTTATTCAATAATCCTCCAGTCTACGTTGAAAATGATGGGAGAAGAACCTGCAGTAATTACATTATTATTATTACAAACCATTCTGTTGAAAACAAGCATTATCTAGTAGTAAGTACAAAAAAGAGATCCTTAGAGAAATCATGATTTTGGTGGTTTTGAACTCTCTGTGTCACCAATTCGCCTCTTTTCTGAGCATCTGCATGTTTCTTCAGTAAACTAGATAACACTGTTTGCATTCTGCTCATCATTCACGCATTTGTTTATTTGTGGCACAAATCTGCCCTTCCCAAAGTCAGATAATAACCGTATATTGTTCTATCAAAACTACATTTTGTTTGCTACTGTGTGGTGAGTTTTGTACACACGACAGTTGACTCCTTCTGCATTTAAACAAGCAATTAAGTACTATGGATACGCAGGCTCCATGGAGATTCTGCTCAGATCCTGCCAGCCTGAGCAGTGTGGGCTATGCTGTTCTGGTGCTCAGGGCTATTTCACACCTAATACATGGTGTCAGGGTTTTACGGAATAGAATGTCAAAAAATGTTAGGAAAGGCCATCCTGGGTTATAGCAAATATGCTTTCCTGGACCAATCTGATGGAGATTAATGGAAAGTTTAATAAGGATGCTGTACATTCTTAATATAATGTCATTTCAAAGAGAGATTAAATACAATTTTGAGAAATCTAACTATAATTTCTGATAGTATTTTCAAGTATTACAGAAGTATGTGGCAGAAGAAAAATTCAGATAGGGCATCCTCCTGAAGCAAGAATCTATGGAAGTATCAAGAGGATGTCCACAGAGAGAAAGCTTGAAAAACTGAACAGCGCTGGGCTCTGTACTATCCCAGCTGCACTGTTAACGCAAAGTGAAAAATCTAATTTAAAGTAGTCTCCAGTGCATCTTCCATTTCACCTGTGAATTTTGCAACAGAGGGTTTTCTTCCTGAGATTTTGGAATCTCTTCTTTTGATACTTCAAAAAAGTTAACTTCATGAAGTAGTACCTGTATCTCTTTGTCTGGTCAGTATTTCAGCTTGTTTTCGTAAATACATTGGGAGGGAAAAGTTATTTAGAAATTCCCTTTCCTGTGGAAAATCTATATGGTTTTATATCTATATAAATACCTATATTACTTTTATAAACTGGTTTTACTTACAGTGAGGTGTATCTGTAATGCATCTCAGGTATTTTTATTTTTCCTTAGCAATGTTCTTAGAAATTCACCTCTATGGTAATCAAGACCTCTTTACACATTGAAAAATCAGTTACTCTCTAGCTACAGTAGTGAAGCTAAGGCTTCCGATATTTGATTGCATTCAACATAAACAGAACTCCCATACCTTGAAATCACATAAATCACATGTAGCTTTTGTTGGCACATACTGACCTTTTATGTTAGAAAGTGAAATCAGACATAAAAAGGACCTTCTTCTCAAAGGCACTGCTTATCAGCACATCACATTGTAGCTTTTGCATCAGAAACCGTAGGAGTTCCTTCCTCTTCTGTTCTCATTTCAGAGATGTTGCATTTCAGCCTCAGTGCCATGCAAGCCAGAAGACATTAGCAATAGCAACTCATCAGTTTCTCAAGCTGTTAAACTTTAATTTGAAAAGATGTCTCTAAAAAGTGGCAATATCACACTGTTTTAATTCAAAATGCACATTTAAAGCTTAAAAAGTGTCATGGCCCTAAAGGCAACATGCTGCAAGTGTGGATAGATGTTAGCAGCCCCAGTAGCAATGCTGTGCTGTGAGAGAAAGGACCAAAGGACCTCTCGTGGTCACTGTTCAGAGTCCAACAGTAAAACTTGATCTGAAAGAGAGAAGGAAAAGATGAGCAGAACTCAGACAACTGATATTATCCTCATACAGTCCTATTAGATCGATAGCTAGAGACCTGTTAGTGTCCACCTAAACACTGAAACAGAGGCTTCTGCAGAATTTTGTAGTCATTGCTAGATTCCTTTATTGTAAGATTCTGCTGGAAATCCCATTTTCTTATAGCCCTGCAATAATCTCCCTCCGCCCCCCCCCCAAAAAGTTACTAGCAAATAGGATATATTTAATAAGCTTATGAGTTCCTTGCTGCTACAAGCATCCAACTGAAATGTCATTGCATAGTGAGTGCAGAGTATTGCATCATTCAGGGTGTTTCACAGAGGAAATACTGTTCTCAGGTAAGATGAGGCCTCCTACTGTACTGACAGTCACACTGCTACAACCCACTGACATGAATTACAACTTGAAATTCCTTTGGCCAAAACTTTACAGGAGGTACATAGAATGAGAAATGATGCAGGCCTTACAAGAGAGCAATTTCTTATATGCAACTGTTGGAGCAGGTCCAGAGGAATGCCATGAAGGCGATCAGAGTGCTGGAGTGCCTCTCTCATGAAGAAAGGTTGAGGGAGATGGTTTAATTAGAGAAAGGAAGGCTCTAAAAGATCTCATTGCAGCCTTCCAGTACTTCAAGGGAACTTAAAGTAAACAGCAGAGAGACTGACTTTCACAGGATCTGATAGAGATGGGACGATGAGGAATGGCTTTAAACTAAAGAGAAAAGATTTAAATTAGATATTAGGTGGAAATTCTTTACACAGAGGTGTTGAAGCAGTGGGACAGGTTGCTCAGAGAAGCTGTGGATGCCCTTCTCTGGAGGTGTTCAAGGTCAGGATGGACAGGGCTCTGAGAAACCTGATATAGCTGTAGGTGCCCCTGTTCATTGCAGAGAAGTTGGAATAGATGATCTTTAAACATCCTTATCAACTCATGCAATTCTATAATTCTTTGACCAGATATGAGGGAATGATGGCAACAACTTCATTTGAGTGCCATAGCAGGATGCTAAATTAATTATACTCTATTCTGACAAAAGAGATAGATTGCCAGGAGGCCAGATGCTAGATACTATCAGAAATATGATCAGCAAAAAGATTTGTATGCTTTCAAGAATCATCATTTACCAGTGTGGATAACACTGTCATATTCATTTTTCTGTTACTTTCTGCAAAGCACAGTCCACAGGACTTCACTGGACTGGTCTGGTCAGGCTAGAACATGTTATTTATAAAAACAATCAAGTCTCTGACAAAACTATCCCAGTAAAAGCATATTAATTCCAACCTACAGGAATTTATTTCTCTTTCATCCTGTTGTTAATCATCCTTCCTACTGTTTTTATTTTTTTATTAAAAAAGAAAGTTGAATCATATTTCTAGACAGAATGAACACATTTAACTTTCAGGCATAGGTTTGTTTATATAGATATATATATACCTTTCCCTTTAGATTTAAAAACTTCTGTAAAATATTTGTTTTCTCATTATATAAGTAGAGATAAGGGATACTTATCCTCTCTTTATTCCAATCATCCTTGTGGGTCTGGAATGAACTGCCTCTATGACATCAACACCCTGCTCCCATTCTTTGCTTCTTAGATGAACAGCTTTGCATTTCACAGTAGTAGAATGCATGTTGTTAGTCTGCCCCGATTTAGCAATCCAGATTAGTCTGTCACTGACATGCCATCTTCACCACATACTGTTTTCCCAGGCAGGTTCAGCAGTTACCATTATGTTATATCAACATTATATCAGTTTATCCACAAATAAACAAATAAATCGCATTTGTCAGAAAAGATGACAGTCCTACAGTCTCTGCTGAACAGTGAGCTCTACTGTCTGTATAACGATTGTCAGCAAAAGTTAGTCCCCTGTACACCTGTATGAGGGACTGGCAGGCTTCACACAGACTTTCATGTGTTCTGACACTTGGATTATGCAGAAGAAGATTTTGCAGCCTGCATGCAGCCAACTGAGAAGTTTCCTTTAAATTTGCAGGGGGGAAAAGTTCAGTTCTGAAGAATGACTTCTATTTCTGACATACTTATCAAAATGGAAAAAGAGACATTTGTCAAAACTGACATCCCTGCATTAAATTAAACTAGGTTGGTAGCAGTGCAAAACACAAATATTGTTTCACAAAAGCCTGCTTAAAATGTGCATTTGTTTCACAAACATCCTCATTTAGTCTCAGAGCTGCTTTCTGTTTAGAGCATTGTAATTGCTTTTTGATTTGCTCAAATTCCATGGTGTGTTATGGTAGCGTAGGCTATCTCACTAGAATAATTACAGTGTTCTCTTAATTTCAAAATAACCACACACACCTGAGTTTTGAATTATAGATGTCTGCTTAAAGGAAAACATTACACATCAAAAATATGAAATGTACATGCACTCTGTATTTAGAGATTGATTTTTTTTCACATAGCTTTTAGTGATTCCTTTAACTCATTCTCATCCTTTAACTCTTTTACTCATCTCTTATAGGCTATGTCATCATTATCCCACCGTTTTTTAGTTTAAATTCAGGAATATGAATAAGATGGAAAAACATGTTGAGTGCTCATTTGTTTGCAATTTTCTTTTTTTATACCTAAAAAAATGGAAAGTATGGAATCTTCTTAATTATTTATCATTACTTATCATTCTGTTCTTTACAGAGGTTGCATGGTAGCAAACACATGCACATGAAAACCAAAAAAATTAAGAACTTCGGGTTATCATTACAAAAAAGGTTGAAGCAATGTCTTCCTGTACTAGGAAATTACAAACAGAAATGGTGAAAGCAGTTGTGCAGAAGAACTTTAAAAGAAGCTCAAAATAATACTAGCAAATTGGGTACTATTATTTTTAAAGTTGCAAGTTCATTTTAAAAGCATTACCAACTGGGTCTTTTGTTCATTCCATGTATACTTGTACTTTAGGGTTTATCTCTACTCTTCAAGTGTTGTTTACTTGGCTCCTCATTTCATGCAAGCTCTAACAACAAAAAGTAAGACACCTGCTATTTTAAAGTGCCATTTGCGTTACTTATTCCTTTGAACCTATGACAAAGCAACAACCATGAGCCTCAGCTACGTGAGGGCAAGGCTATCATAAGCACTCAACTGCTGGAGAAATATTGTTTGCGTTCCCTGTGACAAGTTCATGGGGAGAAGAAATGGTCCTGTGGCTTGCATGTTACTATCCCCTACCACTGATGTGATGTCTTCTCATAACTGGTTGTTAGGGAATTTAACACAAGGTCCCTTAATTTACAGCAATTTACGAGCCTTTAGGAGTCTTCAGAGCCTCCTATTTCTGAGCAGTGATGTTTTTCAACCGCCTAAAATAAACAAGTCTACACACTGTATGTAAACCCCACAGAGATGATTGTTAGAAATGTTGTTCCCCAGAGTGGAAGGGATTGTTTGAAGAAGTGTTTTGATATAAAAAAAAGGAAAAAAAAAAGAGTAGTACAGGAGCTTGATCTGTAGTGCAACTGACAAAAGAGTGAGTGAGTTTGGATATGCTTAAAGGATAGACGTCCAAGTACAGGGATGCACTTTGTGCCACATCTCATCCCTGCTTCCTGCCAAGATCATTGCTTAGCAGTTGGATCTCTTAGGACTCAGTGTCACTGGCACACATGAGCAGTACTAGAAAAATCTGACTAGGAGATTTTAGTAAATAAACATTAGCCATGTCAGTATCGAGGGCTTATTGGAAGCAGTTCTTGTTGTGTGGTGCGTGTAATAAGAGTTGACTTACTGCAGGACTGAGCCTCTGTTATGAGTCTGAGCAAGGTCAGCTTTGCCTTCCTGCAAGCTTTACTCATTTCTGTCAGAAGGCACAGTTATATTTGGGTACAATGCTTTTGAAAGCAAGGGTATTAACATCCAGCATTTGGATATAGTCTTACATAAGAACGCTTTAACTGACTACATCCTATTGCTTCACATTGGTTAAAAAACACCAGGGACGTGCTGTTCTATGGTACTTCACAACAGACTGCTCTAGTTAGAGACCTTCTTTTTCATATTTCCTAATTTTAATAGTGACCAACAGCAAAAGAGGTACAGACAGTAGTAACGAGATGGCAATAACAGTAATAACCAGTTCTTACCTAATACCTTTCTTTTGATCTCAAGGCACTGTTAAAAGATACACATATCATTTTCTCCGTGCTACAGCAGAAACCGCTGTGAGAAAGCCAGATACAATGCTAAGATATCCTTAGATCAAGTGCTGCTGTCTTGGATCCTTTAGGTTTTGTACTGTAATAAATACACGACACTAACAGTGGTAAGAAAGCAATGATAACATTAAGATATGCAGGTAGTATCTGATTTTTTTTTTTATGTTTTATAATATTACTGATTTGTAGAATAAGTTAATACATACAATATGTTAATATACTTATTATTGTTGATGCTTATAATAATTACATAATACATAAGTTATGTAATATCAGTGATAACATAACGGTGCTGCTTTCCTGAGTGATTATCACAAATGGCACTTCCCATGTTAAGTTACATATGCATTGTTTACACTGCAACAGATCTGCAATTCCTTTACTACTTGTATGGGAACTGTTGAATCATAGCCTCAACAACTGATTGATCACCTGAGATGAGCACTGAGTCAGCTGCAGGAACACAGGTGAAGGCAATGCACCTGTGTGACAGGAAGGGATGGAGTCTGGCTCCACCTCTCCCAGACCCCATTTAAGGGCTGACCACCACTGGGGAAGGTTCTCTTGTTGGAGATCCCTCCTGTGTGGAGTTTCAGCCAAGCCTTGACTGCCAGTGGCAGGTGAGCCTTTCTTTATTTGCTGGTTGTCTTTATGCCATCTGGATAAGCCATACAAAAATATACCATCCCCCTTCATTATTTTGTGTGGATGCTGTTCTTTCAGGTTATTCACCCTACACTAATTTAGTGTAATATTCTAGGCTGGTGAGAGAATGAGATTATTGTAGGACATCACATATCAGTTGAATTTAAACACATGTGCTAGAAGTGTATGTATTTTGAAAGGTTTAGTAATTTTGGAGGGTCTGAGCAATATCCCGAAATCTTAAAGAAGTACAATAGTTTTGTGTAGTTCTGTGATGTCTTGTATGAAGCCTTCAGGTAGTTTAAGTTTACATTATAGGAACAGCTCCATGGTCAAGGCTGCTTTAAAATAGTTGAGAGCCTAGTCTAGATTTCAAGGACTACTTGTCCTGAGCTCCAAGTAGCATCAAGGCTTTTTTTTTACTGTGGATCATTTGAAAAATCCTTGAGAAATGAGAGCTGTTTCCTTTCTGCTCACAGACCTGCAGTTGATTTTTTTTCAGCTGTTCTGAACTGGGAGATGTACACAGAATAACCATGGCAACCCAGGTGTTTTGATTTTTCTGCAGTTATTATGTCAGGACTCAACATTGGGAGTGCAGTTCAGAAGCAGACAATACAGGGTGGTGGGAAGTACACAGGTGTGGTGGTTTGAGCCTTTGGAAAACTACTTTCCTTCACTTATGTAGGTGGCAGAAAGCAGAATGTAAGATTCACCTGAACACCTAAAATTCGTTGTGGGTACTTGACTTTAGTTACTTGATCTTAAAGCTGGAGTGATATTTTTGAAAGCACTGAGCTGATGCCATGCAGAGCATCAGGCCTCCAGAGGAATCTCTAGACCAGGGATAGAATGGATTTAAAAACATTATCTGACGTGCTAATGACTGTTTCCTGGGTAAGTAAACTTTGTTTGACAGCCAAGGAGACTTCTGCTAGCCTGGAAACTCTATTAGGAATAGCAGAGTATACCTTAATTATACTGTTTAATTTTATGCTGGAGGAGCTAAATCTGGCTCCCTTACTTTCATGGAAGCATCAGGGCTTGAATTGCCAAAAAGACTATTTTAATACTTGACACCTAGCTTTCTTTGTGTCCGTATATATTCAGAGACAGCACTTCACCTGCATTTATACTAATTAACAGGTAGGTTGATCCAACATTAATGCCTCCAATTATTTCTATGGAAATAGCAACAGATACAAAGTGCACAGTAACAGTATTTGATAAATTCTCCATAACATTTTTCAACAGTCACAACCATTAGCTATGCATTTTTGCTGGCTATGAACAAGAGCCTGCTTGCCACACTTGTTAAAATCTGCACCAGTAGAGGTGACACATTGTCACCATCATTACTGCTGAAACACATCATCCACCACCTCGCTATGCTCACATCCATTGTTTGGTCTCCACAAATATTCAGCAAATGCCAGTGAATATCAGTGGGTGCCATTTTTCCTTCATGGAGAAATTGAGTTACGTATCTTTGCTTCACACGTACTTCAGTGTTAGACACCATTTTGTCAGACTGCCCCTCTGCTGCTGTTACTCAACACCAAAATATAGCGCAATATTAATGGGAAGGTTCAACCTCACTGATATTGTGGTCCAACATAATAAAATAGGAGGAATTACTTTCAGAGCAACCCTTGTATAAGCTGAGGCATTGTCCCATAATAATTCATTAGCCCTGCAATAAGCCTTGAACCTGATTCTCCTCTCTGCTATATAATTTTAGTACAGCATCATTTGAATTTCATTGATGGTTCCTCTGGTAGAGTGCACTGGGGCAGCAGATTAAGGTACAGCTTCTTCAGTTTTCCCTTTGAGTTATGTCTGAATATAAATCAGCCAGCAGCAACTATGGCATGAGGGCAGCCTCCTCTGAAACCACCTTCCCAAATCCTGCATTAAGTATAACATGGTGCTGCCCAGATGAAACAAGGTTTAGTTTCTTGGCAATGGATACAATTAAAACTGGGCAAAAAATTGCATTTCAATGTCAGTTCTACTGAAAGGGCTGGTTTTAGTGGATTTATCTGTGAGATGACAAATCCCAAGCATGGTCCTATTCCACACACCTTTTCTTAGGATGAGTCAGAGCAGTGTCCTCAAGCAAGGGCAGTATCTAGTACAAGGATGACACGTAGTGAGTGCATTTTCTGCTATGTCCTGTCCTTCTTACTCAAAGCTGCCTTCTTACTCAAAGCTGAGATCTGCTCAGGATTTGTCCTGTGCCAGCTATGGACCAGGTCCTACTCTGTAAGAACCAGCTGAATCAGTAATTAAGCTCTAATTGTGACAGGTTCATTGCAATTTATCAGTAAGCAAAAGATCAACTGCTAATATGAATAGCTGAAATGCAGTATGCAGTTAAATTAACATTCAGTTGCTACAAAGACAATTACAATTTTGACTCATATTTCTAATGTGCCTTATTATTTCAAGCACCTGAATAGAAAGATAATAATTATCTATGAAAAGAAAAATGTTTGGTATCAATATTAGCCGAAAACATTTTGTGGGGAATAGGTTTCTTAAAATGTCTCTATCTGGGTTCTGAAGCAGTTGTGGTTTATGGCTGTCACCCAGGTGGTGTAAAGCATCCTACAAGAAATACTGCCTGTGACACATCTGAAAGAACGTTTTGCAAAAAAAGTATAAGGAAGAAAATGTGACTTGCAATTCCTCATTTTACTCATCTTTGCACAGCAGAGAGATAAATTCAAGCTCCTGTGAGAAGTGGAAACATGTCTGGGTTTTCCCTTCCAGTTCCCTTTTCTAGAAACAAAACAAAACATTTTGCAAGATATTATCCCCAGGCATCATTACTCAAAAGAAATTAGCTTGAAAATACCTGAGCCAAAGTGATGTAAGAAAGGCTGCTTCACCCTCAGACTCTCTCATTACCTTTTTCTTCTTTGTAAGCACTGAAATTGCACCTCACTCCGTGCTTAAGAACAGTGTACCAGTAAAACTGCCTCAAATTTCTATTCAGGTCTTTCCTTAACCCAGATCTCTCACTAGAGGGCTACAGCAACAGCAGCAACAAAAAACACCAAATCCATATAAAAATCTGCTGCACCACTGCTTCGGTAGTGTGGGGAAGCATCTCAAACCTCGAGAAAAACCTCTTCTAATTCAAATAGTTGGCCTCATTTTCTCCATACCTTATGTTTTCTGCTGGTTCTCTGCTTTGGCTACGGTGTTACTGAGGAAGGCAAGATCCATCAGAGCTACAGACAAATGCTATTTGTGCTGATTCTAGTCTAAAGAAGCCTTTTCAGAAGGTGTCTTGATTTCTTTTTAATAGCTTCACATTTCCAGTAGTCTATCACTAGATTTAATATAATCTTGTTCTGCAGGATTTTACTAGTTCACAACTCTTACGTACCAGTAGCTTTTTCAGTAGATACTCCTTTCATTGGGAATCCAGCACAGCTATTCACTTACCAGAGCTCACTCTCACTAAGATGAAACAGAATGGAGGGAGGAATTGATTGACAAGGAGATGCATTACTCCTGCCATAAGGTTGACATGAGATTGCAGAGGATGAAATCACATGTGCACTGCCATGTACATCAAATATGTATATATGACCTTCTGAGAAGAAAAAGCTGTTCTCTTCACCTAAAAATATAGTGCTTACCCTAAAATGTTTGAATTATGTACTAGTCTATCACTAACTGCCTGCTAAGGCAGGAAGCATGATTCAGGGAGGAATATTTTTTTAAAATATACGGCACGAGACCATTGCTACTTGTCCTCAAGACTATTCCTGCAATTGTTAATACTGATTTATTCTCTGAACTTCTGTTTCATTTGATTTCTGGCTGCAGGTATGAAACAAATGCTACCACTGAATGCAAGAAAAAAATCATTTCAGTAGTGATCACTTTCCTGATGAATATCTGCATATTTAGATAGAAAGTTAAGCATGCTAGAATGCACTCTCTATGTTGGTAGAGGAACATCCTTCTCAACATTAGCCTACGTTGTCTGCAAAAGAGAAGCACAGAAAGCAAAGCTTATTGCCAGTATTGCTAGTCTGACAATAAAGATGCTTCACCTACATCAGCACAGGCCCAATGAAGCACAGTACTTTCTTACTACCACTAGGTAAGACAGGAGTTTGGAATTCAGAGTTCTTCATACATCTTTCAGAAATGAGGAATGTACTGCAAGTGAATTGTTCTGTGTTGCATTCAAGGAGTATATTAATTTGCAAGAGCCTTTCCTGGCCAACGAAAGTAAAGAACGTGTTATGAAATGAGGCAATGAGTGCATGCAACTGCTCTTGTACATCAGCTTGTTTGGGCTTAAATGGATAATTTTACTGTTAAGTCTAGAGACTTCTGTTCTGAGATAATAATAAGCGTTTGTGTTACATAAATATACATGGTGTATTTGCTGAAATGTGATGCAACTGTGATTGCAGTAAGCTCATTAATTATACACTTTTAAAAGACTTTTACCTATTTGAAGCGCAGCTGAAATTACACTGAATCACAGGAAAGCAGGGGTCAGAAGGGACATCAAGAGATCATCGAGTCCCTGTTAAAGTAGGTACCCTACAATAGGTAGCAAAGTGTTCAGATGGGTCTTGAATATCTCCATAGGAAGATACTTCATAACCTCTCTATGGTAAGAGCACTGGAACAGGTTGCTCAAAGAAGTTCTTCAGCATGATTTTATGGAACTTCCTATGTCCAAGTTTTAGGCCTTTTCTTCTTTTTCTATATCTATGCACCATCAAGAAGAGCCTGGATTCATTCATTTGCCTCCCACCTCCTTTTAGATATTCATAAACACGAATCAGATATTCCCTCAGTCTTCTTTTCTTCATATGGGGAGATGCTCCAGACCCCTCATCATCTTTGTGGTCCTCTGCCAGACTTCTGGGAGATCCCTGTCTTTTTTGAATGGGGGAGTCCAGATCTGGACACAGTATTCTGAATGTGGCCTCACCAGGGCAGAGTAGAGGGGGGGCATGCAGCTATGGTACCCATCCAGGAGCAGATGTAGAAACAACTAGCGTAAGAGCTCCTGTTCTGGTCTGTGGGAGGTGTAACTTCAGCTATCACTTATCCCACCGTCCCCCTAATTTGCTTTCCCTGAGCCTCTTTTTCCATTCCATTGGCACAAGAGTCCATAGAAAATCTTAGGCCATGCTGCCTGTGGCCATAATGCTGTTTTACCATGTGTGATTTGCATTTCCAAATATTTGGCTTTGGAAGCTCTGCAGAGCGTGCTCTGCTCTGTGCTGTTGCACAGAGCACCAGGCTCTATTCTTGACTGTTCTTAAGACATCTTTGTACAAAGTAGAATTAAATGCAAATTATCAGTGACCTTCCCTGCGTAACTTTCTTTTCATTTCTTTCAGTTTATCTGATTTAAGTACTGCACAGATTTTCAGTTGCTGGAAAGCATATGCCAAATATTTTACTTCATTATTATGTAAGTCATATGAGCTCTTCGTAAATGAAGCCAGACACACTGAAGGACATCCCTTCAGTCAGTATGTTATTATCTGGAAGGGCACATAGATGTGTGAAAGAAAGAAAAAACAAAGTTAATCCATTTGGAGTCAGTGTGTATCATGGTGGAGAGAATGCCCAAATAATAATTTGGTACAGCATGTACATTGTAGAAGATAGCCCATGCATACATGAACTCTGATCCTCAGTGTTTGTTGGGCTGGACATAGCGACATGATTCTGTAACCACTGCATCTTGTTCCCAAGTTAGTAAATTAAGTCCTAGTTTGAAAACATCCCAGAAATAAAACCACTGAAATTGACAGGGAAACTAAGGATTCAAGAAGATAAGGAATGCAAAGCACACAGTGAATGTATTTACCTTACCTTTTCTATTAAATTGGACATGAGAAGCGTCAACTCATTGAGGAGAGATACCCACTGCTTCCTATTTTCTCTCATGTAATTTACCCTGTACTTTTTTTCTGGTTAAAAATAGCCTGAGGATGTTGTTTCCGTGGTAAGAAGAACAGAACTCATGCAATAGTTTGATATGTTATTGGCAATGGAATATGTGTATTGTACCATGCGTGACTAAGGTATGCACACAATTCATAATGTAATACTATGCAGAAAGCTCTTCAGATAGATAATTGGTGGTAAGTCTATATTGCTGTGGTGCTCCCTCTGGTGTAATTCATTCCAGTTTGCTAGACCTAGGGGTTGTAGTATATATGATGCTTCAGTTCAGCTCTACAAAGCTAGTTTACGTACCTCTATGTACATCTGTGTTTGTGGTTGTTGTGACTGTTGAATCATAAAAATATCCAGATTTGCAGGGATCTCTAAAGACTGTAGAGTTAAACCCCTGTTAAAAGTAGGGCCTTAGAATGGGCTCTCTAGAGCCCCATCAAACCAAGTGTTTCTATTTCCAGCAAGAGTGATTCCACCACTTCATATTTTTCAGTCTGCTTGAGAAGGAGTTGAAACCAGGGCACAATATCCTAGTTGTAGCCAAACAGGTTCTGACTAGAGTGGAACAATTACACCCTGACGTGTTGTGTGTACTCGTGCTGATGTGATCTACAAGATTTCCCTTCAAAGCTAGCTGTAAGGGCCAGCAGCTGGCACATGCAGGTTGCTGTCCACCAGGATGCCTTAGGCAGTACCCCAGTCAACCCCCTTTCTTCCCAAAACCAGGATTTCATTGTCGCAGTTCTTCTTCCAACCTATCACAATCTCTCTGTTTGGTGGCCTTCCCTTTCAGCATTTTCCATCTTCCAATGTGGTGTAATCTGCAGACTTGTTGAGGATGCATTCAAACCTGTCATCCCAAGCTGTTTTAATATTACTGATAGTTTTAGACCCAGTATTGGCCCCTGAGGAACTCCACTTGTTATGGTTGCCTGTTAACCACAAAGCCATTAACTACAACTATTTCAGCTAGCAGTTTAGCCTGTTTTCCATCCATTTCATAGTCAGTCTGTCTAATTTATATCTTGTTAGACTGCTAGTAGGGGGCTGAGGATGACCATGTCAAACAAATTGCTGAACTCAAGATAGCTGTTGCCCACAGAAGTCTTCTCACCTACTTAGCAAATTGTTTAATCATGGAAGGCATTGCAGAAAGACAAGTAAAGACATTTCAGTGATCTTTGTACATTGATAGATACTTTTCTCCAGAAGAAATCATTTCTACATCAATCTTTCCACCATTTGGTAGTTCTTGGTCTCAACACTTCCTTCAAATGGTGTCACTAACACTGCTAATGCTTGCTTATAACCTCAAAAACATAATGGAACAGAATTACAACTATTTTATCCAGTTACTGGTGTTGCTAGATTTTTTTTACATATAAAATGACAAGGAAAATCTTCTCAGGATGTAGTTGCTTCTGACAGCGTACTTAGGATGCTGGTAACTTCATACATCAGAATGAATTGCAATCATATATCATGGAGTCATGCAACAAGGCAAGGCAGAATAGCCCGCTATGCACAGCACCACTTTTCCACAACACTGTTCTTGCAGCACTTTTCTTAGCATGATGGGTCTGTCCTTGACTCATAACCTGAACAGCAGCAGACTCAGGTTTTTTGGGCCAAATATGAACAGCATATTCAAAGAGGTGGTACCTTTCTGTGGGTGCTGAGAACATTAAGATTTAAGACTGTCAGGAAGAGTCAGGATTCTCAGGAACTGCAGTGATTTTGAAGATTTTTCTCTTCGTCAAAGCCTCTCAGAAAGCTAACAGAAGTAGTATAGAATTTTTTTTCAAACTCTTCGTTTAAAGATCGCTTGCTGAAATTACTAACACTACTCCTGTATTCTGAGATTAAGCTTCCTTTTAATAAATTAACTGTGGAGAAGTGGAGTTGTTGATTTATAAGGATCCTAGCTGCTTTTCCTATGACCCTGATGCAAATAATACACATTTAACTGCCTTGTGTTTCCAAAAAATTGCACAAAATCCAACAGTCATAACTGCCCCAGAGAAGTAAAAACCCAAAGCAGTTCTAGCTTCAATCCTATACATTTTCTCCCAGCTTAAAGTTTAAAGCATTAAGCTTACCTCCCACCAAAAACCTTTATGGTCCATCCAGATCTGCAGCCTTCTCACCTGATTTTAACAGCGTTTCACTTTTCCAAGGTGAGGGAGGGAAATTCTCTTCCTGCATGTCTAATTCCAGCACCTCTGCTGAGTACAGCACCTACCTGCAGACTCTTCAGTGGCATAGCAGGAGAATTCCCTCACTCTGCACATCTCTCTGACTTCACAGAGAAGTGATGTTAAGGAACTGCAATTGCAACAAAGCTCTTTCTTCCTGAAATATCTTTCTTCCTGAAATATCACCCGCTGCTCGTAAACAACAAGTGTGCTCAGACCTACTGTGTTCTGTGTTTGTTGTTGGTTTTTTTTTTTTTTTTTAATTATTCTTGTTCTGTTCAATATGTATTAGATATTGCCATTTTATGTAAAATGTATCTGCTTGTAAGCCATTACAGTGGCAGGAAAGAAAGAGTACTAGAAGGACTGAAAGTGAGAAAGTGCTTGTAGAGGAATGAGATTATAAGCAGGTATATGGATTTATGGATGCAGACATCTATCCTGTGGTCTGAAGGTCACTCAGCTGCTCCATGTTGTCTAGGTTGCTCGGATAATACTTGAATGTGAGTCAGCACTAAGTTCTTGTGCATTCTGTGGTCTGAGTGTGCCCATTCAGATGACACAGCCCCATAAGTAGGGTTGAGATGGTGGCAATGGTGGATATATTGATCTGAGAGCCCTTGCAGACACTTTCTTCATGATGCAGCAATAAAACTTGTGTAGCAAACATGAAGAAAGGCAGCCTGCATGGTTCAGTGCTTTCTGGCACTCTTGAAATATTTGTCTTGTTCTTGAATGCTAGAGTCTTCCAAAGAGAGAAGTCATGATGTGCTGTATGTACATTACTGTCTTTTTATTAATGAAAAATACTGACTCGTTTATAAATGAAAAGTAATGTGAGGAGCAGGAGGTTTTGGCAGGGAATTGCTATAATAATATACCACTATTGGTGGCATCCTTAACTGTATTAGATACATTTATCTGTAACCAAAAATCTGGCAAAGCAGCAGAGGAATGTGCAAAGGCACTAGAAGAATTCCTTCACCTTCTTTAATTGATGAATCTTATATCAGTGTTGCAGCAGTGCATCTGCAAAACCAGACTACATGGGTAGTAGCAGCACAAACTCACTTCTCTTCAAATCTTGAAGATACATTCCCAGGAGTTTCAGTGTGAATAATAAAAGTATTCAGAGTAAGGATTTATCTTCCTTCCAGTTAAGGGGATATGCTTGGGGACTTTTAAATTCAGAAGCTCATTAAATGTTCTGTACTATTTCTTTGTTAAGATTCTCTGAGATAAAAAGTAATAGTGCAGGAAAATAGCACTATTCCTAGCGATGTCTAACTCTTTAGTTTTTAATAAGGAAACTATTGCTCCAATTACTGGTTGAGCTTATAAAATATTCTTGTATGATTTCAGTGATCTGCTGTTTAAAACTTAAAATAAATTCCATATAAAAATTTAGTGGGACTTTTCATAAAATAAAAAGTATAGCAATATTTTCCTCTACATCTGAATGCAAAAATTCAAAACAATGTTGAATTTGTCTCAAACAAGTAATATTCTACTAGTCCTATATTAGATGTTGAGAAGATAAGGCTTAAATAGACCAAATGATTCCTTCAAGATCACACAGCAAGTATGCTACTGAGCCTGGATTAGACTATGCATCTCCTAATGCTGTACCTTATGCTTTAGCATGTAGGCTGCAGTTTGCCTTTCAGTAACGATCAGGAGGGCTTCCAGAACTAAACTTTTCACATTAACTTGTGAAATACAATTACGTCACTGTTGCTTCAGGCCAAAAACAGCTGTAATTTTTTTTTAAGAGCTTCCCTGATAGAGAAATGATCACTGAAAAGCCCTGGGACTTTGATTCTTTGAGACATAAATTTTGCAGTGTCCATGGGAATGTAGTTGTATCCATGGCTCATCAAGTCTGATCCACATTCAGAGCTCTAAGGTAATACAGGATATGGACTTCTGAAGTCATTTGTTTTAACTCATCACTCAAAGTAGGCAAGTTTATGCCAGGTTGTTCAGTGGCAGTCCAGTAGTTTGAATATCTCCAGATGGAGAGCATATCATTTATTGCCATTTGTTCCAACATTTGACCACTCTCAGTGAAAATACTTTTCTCTAACATGTAAGTGAAATTTCCCAAGCTGCAGCTCATATCCATTGCCTTTTGTCCTGTTGCTATGTAACAATGGAAAATATCTGACTCCATCTTTGTCTATTGCCTCTTATGGGGTAGATGAAGACAGTGATAAGATCTACCTGTAATCTTGGTAATGCAGCCCAAAATACAGTTGGCTTTTTTTGGCTGCCCTGGCTCACGTTCAACTTCTTGTCTTCTGGATACCTCCTGATTCTTTTCTGTAAACCTTGCATTCTAGACTGGAAGTGCTCAGCGTATTATTTCATAGGTTTATTCAGTCCCAAGAGCAGGGATTTGCATTTTCCATTGCTGTCCTTTGTGATGTTCCTTCAGCTTTATTTTTCCAGCCTGTCCAGATCTTTCACCTTTCCCTTGAGTATACCAGTTACCTGTCCAATTTGGCATCAGCCTCAAACTGACTGAGGTGCACCCCATTTCATTAGTCATGTAATAAATGCAGATATTTTGGTATTGACCAAAATACCAGCAAAGAAATACTACTACTTGTTTGCTGCCCTCAATCAGTCCTTCCTGACTAGTCCCAGAACCCTCAATTTCTGTGAGCCTAGATACTATTTCAAAACAGATTCACTGCATAAGTAGTTGGTACTATCTTCCAAAGAAGGTTGAGATCAACCTTATAATAATATCATGGCTCTTAGAAAAACAAACATCATGATAAACATAATGTCCCATGGATTGGACCCTGTGAGACATGGGACATGAGAAGTCAGTGATGCTGAAGGCCTTTGGTGAAGGTGTACACAAGATGGGTGTCAGGCATGGAACATTATGAAGGTGCTCACTGTTTGCATCACAAAGGCTGGCAACCCTGGCACGGCATCTCCCAGAGACTGCCTCCCTGCAGGCACAGTTACCTCCATTCTTCTGCCAACGTAAAAACATTGCTCAGGTAGGCAGTGAAAAATATAGAGGTGAGTGAACAACTGTTCTCTCTCTGCTTTGTTCCAGAAGCGGTTTGTCCTGGTGACTTGACCAAGTCCCTCAATAAATAATATCAGAAATCTGAAAGACTTCAACTACTTGCTTAATCTTTATGACGAAAAACAGTTTTAACTGTACTGTCATTTCCAGAGAGACAATAGAACTGTTTCTCACTAACTTCAACCTTTTTTTTGTCTCTATTCATGGTTCTGTAGCTAATATGTAGTTAATACAGTACGTAATTTTAATGGCTTAGCTCTTCTATTAACTCCATTTGCTGTCTAGTTCTACTTTGTGTAAACAGAGTCTTACAGTACTGCAAAATAGAGGAGTGAGGATGGATTAAAGCATAAAGGTAGAGTAAAATGGAACAAGGGAGGTTTGATGTATTGTGACTAGCTGTCTAATGTATTTTGATAGCTTGGGCCAGCCAGTTTTCTGTCAAGTTCTGCTTCTTGTTCTGTGCAGTACGTTTATAGTTACATCTTATGAAAATGAAAGTTGTAAGCATACTTCCTGTGTAGGCTGCTGAGAAAGAGCATTGGGCATCTACTCTTTGCTTCTATCATCTTGAGCAGTGAAGAGAAGGACATTGGATAAGCCTTTGAGAGGCTCAGCTGGCAAATAGAAATCACCCATTATGATTTGTGTAAAACATTCCAAGAGTGAGCAAGTGATACAATTTGGTCTAGATTGGAGAAGGCTGCAAGAAGACTGAACTCTCAGGAGATGTTCTCAACAAATAACACGACGTTTCTGTATGTCTGTAGGCCTCACCACACAGTAAATGTTCAGTAAAATACAGTAGATGCTTGATGTTTGCATAAATTAATGCAAATAGTACAAATTAGTACTATTTTCTCCAATATTTTTTTCTTGCAAATCAAAGATGATTGATACAGAGATAACTCTATCATGGGCAAATTGTTTGAACACTGAATATTAAACTTTTTCAGATAAACCAATTAATTGTCGTCTTAGAGGAAAACGTGAATAATTTCAGTGAGAACAGGACACAGTTGATTTTAGCTGACCTTTACTATAGCCAGAAGAGGCATGGATCTGTTTTACAAATTCCATGTTATTTTCCTTGTTCATGACAAGTCAGAAGTGAAGAAAAGGTAGTGGACATGAGCTGATGTGACTTCAAAACTCTTGAGTTATCCACTTTGGTGATAAAAGCCTATGGTGGTGTGTCTTTCCTGTGGTGAGTGTGATATTTCTTTTGCTGCAATGCCTGAAGAACAATGTTTGTTGCTTTTATGGTGCAATGCTGTGCAGAAAATGAAATAGGAAGCATACTTCTTACTGTGGTTGCCATGTTGGGGAACAGGCTTGCCTAAAGGCAGACAGAACATGTTCTGAGGCAATGACAAACCATATTCTGATGTTTGGACTTTACAGCACAGCTATCAGTGAAACACAGTCTTTGGTTGGTTAGGAGAAGGAAGCAACTCAGATACAAGAAAGCACACTAGAGCCAGTGAAGCCATTCAGAGCAAGAGGAATGCATAGAACTTAAAACATCAGCTTCTTTGGTATGAAATGGAGTGACTCACTTTTCAAGGCAAACTGAAAATTTAAGGAGCTGAGAAGCTTTCTGCAACACAGTCACCTTCAGGATGAACCACAGAAGTTTTTGGCTGCTTGGAGGGCTCATCCCCCTCAGGACCCATTCTCAAGCAATATGCCATGCCTCTGGCTACCATCTGAGGTGAAAAGCTAATCTGAGGAAAGGATGAAAATACCTTTACTGTTATCAAAGAATCATAACATGTCAGGGACTGGAAGGGACCTTGCAAGATCATCTAATCCAATACCCCTGCCGGAGCAAGAACACCTAGCTTGGTTCACATGGGTTTTGAGTATCTCCACAGGAGACCCCACAACTTCTCTGGACAGTCTGTTCTAGTGCTCTGTTATTCTCACTGTCAAGATTTTTTTTCTGGTATTTATGTGGAATCTCCTATGCTCTAGCTTGCACCCAGTGACCTTTGTCCTGTCATTAGAGAAGAGCCTGGCTCCATTCTCCTGACACACCCTCTTTACATATTTATAAACATTAATGAGGTCATCCCTCAGTCTCCTCCAAGCTAAAGAGTTCCAGCTTCATCAGCTCATCAGCCTTTCCTTGTAAGGGAGAGGCTCTCAGTTTGGCTTCTGGCATGTGGTTATCACGGTTGCCAAGCCTAGTTTAAGAAAATAATACTATAGGAAAATAAGTCTTTCCAATCTCATGGAAGGAAGACCAATGTATTTTAAGCACTGTGTCTACCTAAAGCAAGTATCAGGTATCTACTATTTGAGCATTCATGGCAGACATTTTTATGTATTTATTTTGTGCAAGCAAACTTGGCAATAACAGAGAATTAAAAAAAAAACCAAAAAAACCAACAACTAGTAAATAATGGAATTGCGCTTTGAAAACTCACAATAGATGCAGAACAATGATGAAATCAGACTTAGGGTTACTTACCCATATACAAGCAAGAAATCTCTGGATAAAAAAGATGTAAATGACCATTCAGCTGCTGTAATAGGACAGGCAACTGCACCCCAGAACAGTCAAAAAGCTTCCCTTGATGCATCTAGAAGCCACAAGATTTCACCTTCCTCTGGAGGCAGCAACAACTGTCTTGTGAGCTATTGTGGGTGGTAGCTCAGTACTTTCACAGGGTAAATAAAATATGTTGCTATAATGAGACAGTGATGTTCTTCAGAAAGACAGTGGCCATAATGTGTAAAGGAATGCAAAGCAGAAAAGAAGAAATTAGAAGTAAACACACAAGTCAGGAATATGACACCCTTGAGACTGCAAAATTAGGTGCTCAGAAGTCAGGAAAGGGAGGAAGCTGAGTAGAATAAAGCTTACTCTCCCCATCTAGGTTTGTCTGAGTCATGTTCCTCTGTTTGAGATTGAGCATTTTTAATTTGCTAAATACTGGAAGGATGGAGAGGCAGGGAGGGAAGACACTACAGCCACCACAAACTGCTGCAGCTACTCAGATCGGTATGGGATGTGTAGCCTCAACACTATGTCTCCATTATCTTCATATTTTTATGGTGACAGTTCTAGGAGATCTGATAAATGGGAAGTTCAGACTGGTCCTTTTGCTGATCTGGTCTAAGATATACACCACACTGAACACTCTGCTTGAACATATTTTATGTTAACTGTAGTAGCTAAAATTGAAATCCTTACGGGAGTACTCAGGGACTGACATTCACTGTGAGAGCCCCGTACTGCTGGCTGTGCCTTGTACATTGCTGAGTGACAACTGCTGCCTGACAGAGCTTACAGACTGAGCTGGTAGTTAGGATAAATCTTCATCAAGGAAATAGCTCTTGCTATTTTAAATTGAACCAAGACAATTCCTCCCGATTGCCTAGGCCTCTTGTCTCACCTCCTGCACCACTAATGCTTCAGTCAGTAATTCTCTGTACTACCGATGAGAAAACAGTTTTAAGGCTTCACTTACACTTCCTCTGTAGCTTAAACATCTTCTTCCAGAAAGGCAGTTCCAATTTCTAGATCTTCTTAGACCTGGAAGCAAAGCTGAATGCATTTATACTTACATTGCTGTTAATTTTCTCTCCCTCTTTCTCTGCATTAACGTATTTACGCACAAATGCATGTGCACAGGTGCAAACACTAACGCAGACATATCTTGGTTTAGGCAGACTTGCTTCACAACCTACGGCTAAACATAGTTGAATATAGTATATATGTCTGAACTAAAAATAAATAGAGCTTACACATCACATACCCACACAACTGAGTCTGCACATTGATTATTCTCACGTCCCTGAGCCCTGCATCCCTAAACCTGTAGGTGGGGACCACAGCAGTAAATCCCCCCCCTCCCCCCTTGAGAGCAGCCCTGCAGAGAAGCACCTGGGGGTACTGATGGATGAAAAACTTAACATGAGTCAGCAGTGTGCTCTTGCAGCTCGAAAAGCAAATGGTACCCTGGGCTCCATCAGGAGAGGGGTGGCCAGCAGGGGCAGGGAGATGATTGTCCCTCTCTACTCTGCTCTTGTGAGGCCCCATCTGGAGTACTGTGTCCAGTTCTGGAGCCCCCAGTACAAGAAAGACAGGGAGCTGTTGGAGAGGGTCCAGAGGAGAGCCACAAAGATGAGCAGGGGGCTGGAGCACCTCCCCTATGAAGACAGGCTGAGAGAGCTGGGCTCGTTCAGCCTGGAGAAAAGAAGGCTGCAGGGTGACCTAATTGCAACCTTCCAGTACCTAAAGGGAGCCTATAAACAGGAGGGGAGTAAACTCTTTGAAAGGGTAGATAACAGCAGGACAAGGGGAAATGGTTTTAAGTTGAAGGAGGGAAGATTTAGGTTGGATGTCAGGGGGAAGTTCTTTATGATGAGAGTGATGAGGTGCTGGAATGGGCTGCCCAGAGAAGTTGTGGATGCACCGTCCCTAGAGGTGTTCAAGGTCAGATTGAATGGGGCCCTGGGCAGCCTGGACTAGTATTAAATAGGAAGGTTAATTGGAAGGTTGGTTCAGGATCCTTGAGGTCTTTTCCAACCCGGGTCATTCTGTGAGTCTGACTTATGACAATAACCATCTTTCACAGAAACATAAAATCATAGAATTGAGTTGGAAGGGACCCTTAGAAGTCATATAGTTCAACTCCCCTCCAATGATCAGGGACGCCTACAGCTAGATCAGGTTGCTCGGAGCCTCATCCAGCCTGACTTTGAATGTCTCCAAAGATGGAACATCCACCACTTCTCTAGAAAATCAGTTCCAGTACTTCCACAACCTTATTGTAAAAAAACTTCTTCCTTTATCCAGTCTAAATCTCCCTCTTTTATATCTGAAACTATTTCTCATTGTCCTGTCACAACAGACCCTGCTGAAGAGCCTGTCCCCTTCTTTCTAATAGCTGCCCTTCAGATACTAAAAGGCTACTATCAGGTCTCCCTGGAGCCTTCCCTTCTCCCCTCTGAACAGCCCCAACTCTCAGTCTGACCTCATAGGAAAGGTGTTCCACCCCTTGGGTCATTTTTGTGACCCTCCTTTGGATACATTCCAACAAGTCTTTGTCTCTCCTGCACTGAGAATTCCACATGCGCACACAATGCTCCAGGTGAGGGCTCACCAGCACAGAGTAGAGGGGCAGAGTCACCTCCATCAACCTGCTGACCACATTTCTTTTGATACAGCCAAGCAGTTGGCTTTCTGGGCTGCATGGCCACATTGCTGGGTCATGTCATGTCCAAGCTGGACATCCAATTTCCTTTCCTGACTTCCTATGCCTGGGAGTGGAGAGCTCTTGTTCCCTAAGGGAAGTTTTCTTAAAGATCTGCCAGCTCTGCTTTCTAGTTCCCATTTTGCAGTAGACTTTCAGAAAAGAGTTAATGGAGTGCACCAGTGCACTGTTCCTAAAGTCTAACATAGAGGACATCTCTAAAATGGAAAGGGGTGCAAAAGCAGGCTATGCGCTAAGTCTAAAATAGCAACACCAACAACAGCAAAATTGTTTAAAATGAAATTGAATAATTCACCTTGGGACTAGTGGAAATAATGCCAGCTCCAGCTGATCTGACATGGACTGAAGCAATAATTTCGTTCGGGTTATTGAACTGCACACATTAGCATGTGGCACTGCATCTTACTTCACTATCTGTAGTTCCTCAGAGACCTTCTCTGAAAAATAACAGCATGGCTGGGCTACTCACCGCAGTCCTCTGCAGTAGTGTGGCAAATGAAGAACTGAGCCAGCATCTTGCCACACAAACCACTCCAGCCATAGGGGCATCACAGCTTTTGTTCATCACACAGCTTTTGTTGAAAGAGCTGAAAGTTCTTACATTGTAGTCTACTACTATAGAATCATGTGATTTAATCTATGAACTCACTGAGGAAACAGTTTACGTTGATTAGAGTGTCTCTGTGGTTAGTCTAAGGACAGTTATAAAGTTACTATACCATAAAAACTCATTTGCAGGTTCGTGAGCACTGAGGACTTTTTTTTCTGAGCCTGCTTATAGCCCGTGTCTGTGTCAGAATAGCTTCAGCTTTACATCTGTGTTGTTGCTTCTAATCATTATCTTTAGCTCTATCTGCACAGCCTTGCAGACAATGTCCTGGCTTTCTTGCTGTTTCCTTCTTCTGTCACTCAGATGTACCTTGTGCTGGGCCTGTTCTGATGCACACACACATGCTCAGAATTCAAGTGAAATCAAAGTACTTCATTTTCGAATTCCACTGAGATTGCCTCGGGGGAGGAAAAAAAACTCCTTGTTTGTTCTTTAACATATAGTCCATTTGTTCATTAGAGCAATTGTCTGGTTGTCACTAAAGTTCTGGCATGCTGCATTTTCTGTTTTGCAAGAATTAGCAGGGGCAAGCCAACAGTTTTGATCTTTGCTGTACTACAGAACATGGATAGATTTTTCAAGGCCCTGTCTACCTCCTTTTCCACTTTCAATAAAAGAATGTCCAGGGCATATATTTGTTAACTGGAGCTTGTAATAGAATTGATTAATTATTTGATATAAGGCCCAATTTTGAAAGCGTATTATTAACTTTAAGCACTAATATTCTCATTCAAGTCAGTCATTATTCCTTTGCTTAAATACTTTGTTGAAGTGGGTCCTGAATATGAGGCAGCCCTATGCTATAAAATTAATTTCCTGAATGCCTCTCTGCCTCAGGGGTTTAGCTGCTTTGCAAGCAGAACCAGCACAGAGAAATTATATATACCATGCACAATGAGAATTAATAGCACAGCTTGACGTGACAGCTACCTGAGAGAATTATCAGCAGGAGAAATGTTTCAAAGTGAAACCGAAAACTAACAAGCCAAAACCAAGGCCCAGTGAGCTGATGAAGGCTGCAGCCTCTGACAGCAAAGTCCTGCACTGCAGAGTGTGGGGCGAGAAGCTGTCAGACCATGGTGGGGTTCAGGGCCCTCGGAGCTCTGCTGGTGTGGCAAGAAGCCCCAGCAGTGAGAACACATGGCTGCAGGAGCCTCCTGCAAAGGACATGGTGGAAATCAACCTGTCTGCACCAAAGCTAGAGCTGCAAAAGCCACAGCAGCTTTCAGATGTTCTCAGTTATGGGTCCCTAACGCCATCAGGGCACAGATGGGCTTTGATGGCAGGATGGTGTGTAAGGGTAGACTGGGATTCTGGTGGCTTTTTTTTGTTTGTTAGATTTGTGAGCTTTTGCCTGGTTTGTAATTCTGCTTGCTTGTTCCACGGTGAAAAGTTTTGGTGAATTCTGAACAGCAACAATCCAAATATCTTTCAGTCCCCCTGCCCCTCCACTACTTCCCCCCCCCCCCTCCCTCCACAGTGAAGGCATTTACAAGGGAAGACAGAGAACAAACTTCTGGGAAAATCTAAGGTTGTCTCTCTTCCTCAGTGGTCAGATTGAGGAGATTGAAGGCTGCTCTAAAGAGAGAAGGAGGTGTGGTATATTTTCCTCCCTAGGGGCTAAGTGTGAGAGTTTGAATTAGCTAAGATTGTCCTGCATTTTAGAGAGCACTCATAGAAGCAGCTTTTCCAAATCTGTTCCTCAGTTTGTTTCTGGCATCTTTGTCATGAAAACCATCCCTTCACTGTATAAAAAGAGTGGCAGAGTTATCACAGGGAAATGCCTCCAGGAGATCCCTTTGTACAGACTATTTTGTCCTGTAAAGACTACAGAATTTCAGCAGATTTTTTGTGCTTGGGATGAAGAAAAATGCCAAAATTTGCTCCATGGCCTCACCCATATTTCCTATCACCAAGCAGTGTCCAACTGCTCTACTAGAGACCTTTCTCTTGCAGCATCTCCTCGGGCATGGCTACAAAGCCCTGTGCCCGTGAGATCCTGCCAGTCAAAGACCTGGATGGGAATGGTTCTTTTTGTCCGAGTCCCATCCTGTATGACAGCCCTGAGCTTACTTGTACCCAAAAGCCCTGTTAAATAAAAAAAAAGGGAAATGGAGATAAATTTAACAACTGAAGTACTAAATCAGTGTTTTCATTTTCAAGGCTTAAAGATTATTAAGCCAACAGGTTTTGTGTTTGCCTTTTACAGTTTCATAACAAATACAAAACATGAAATATATTTTATATTTTATATTGCTTTATTAGGGTTTATTAGAGAATTTATTAGACTGCTACTCTACAAGCCCATCTCAAAATCTGGAAAAAAATATGGCATTGTACATATAAGAGACAGCCCACTGCGAGGTCTGTTAGACATGAAGAATTTGGGAGAGGACTTTATATGGCCCACCTGAGTATCTTACTCCAGCTCTGTAGGAGATGGGACATGACACAGTGTTTAATGCAACTCAACAGATTTTCCTGTGCAAACGTTTTTTGTTTTGTTTTGTTTTTTCTTATGGGAACACACTATTTTCAGATGTGACCTTATCTACAGAGACAAAAAAGCATGAAGACAGATCTCAGCAAGATGGATTCTAAATTTCACGCAGAAAACAAACAGCCTCTCAGTGAAAACAGATGTTTCAAGAGGTAAACGGTGTTTGAACAGGTGTGCTCATTACTGAGGTTTCCAGAAAAAGGGAAAAGCAAATAACTTTAAGAGCATTTAGCATAATAACATTGTGAGGTGGACATTTTCTGGCATTACAGGCCTGAGCATAACCATGTGTACTTCCCAGTGCTCTAAGAAATTGGGAAAATACTATTTCTTTCTGAGGTTTTGTCCACTTCCTTTTTTCTTGTTATGCTAAAATAAATGTGAGATAAGGTTGTTTCCTATAAATTTTAGTGCACCTACTTCCCGGTTAAGTCAGATAATTTAAAAGTGCAGAAAAAGATGAACATGAAGAACTGTTTTGGGGTATTCATCAAAACCTTTCATCAGTCAAAAATGGGATTAAGAGGGTGTTACATTAAAAAAAAAAAAGTTATTTTATTATTAAAGTGAAACTAAACAAAACAAACAGCTTATGTGGGAATACAGTAGAGTGAGTAGAGGAGTAGAGCAAAAGGTGTAACAAAATTTGAATTTAGATTTTAATGTTCCTGCCTTGCACTTATTTGTGTAACGAGAATGGTCACCCAAGCTGTGATCCTTCACCTGTCTGTAATTCTGTAGGTTTCAGGCATTGTCTGTGTCTCCAAGGGCTGAAATGAGAAAGAAAGATGTGCACTCTGCTTCTCCAGAAGTCAAGAATGATCTGGAGTGCCAACTGGAAGAAGTAAGGCTTTACAGATTGTAGGAGGCTCCCTATGTATCTGTGGCCAAGGATATTGTCATAGTTTTATGATTTTTGTTATTGGTATTCCACATCATAACGTCATGTAGTGCATTGGGAGTTAAAGTTAATGCTCTAGCTCTGAGGATTATTGATACCGCCAGGTATATCTGTCTCAGAAGAGAACTATGTTCCCCAGGGGACTTTGTGTTGCTTTATATTTTTATGTTTTCTGCTCAGAGGGAACACAAGACACTCTCTTTCCTTTGGGATCGACCCAGCAGTGGGTGCTCGTTGCCATCTTGCCTTCAGCATTTAGCAGAAGGCCTTTGGTTTATCGAACACTCTCTCCTCTTATTTTATTTGTTTCATTAGCTTCAATTCCAATTATACTGTATTGTATTGTGTTATTTTGCATTCTGATATCTTATTTAGAAAGTTAACTTTCCTCCTCAGATTGTTGCTGCTGTTTCTTTTCTAGGCCCATCTCCCTTTTTCTCTTTTTCCCTTTTCCCTTTCCCCCTTCTCTTTTCCTGGGGCATGGGTCCGTGGGTCCCGTGCCTCAATCATTACGGAACCAGGCTGAACCAGCCCGTAAAGCACTGACAGACATGCAAAGTGTTATATCTCCTGTAGCCAGTTCATAGTGAGGCCACGATCAAGGTGCTTATACTCTCTTGAACTCACTGCAGATGGCAGAATTTTTCCAAGTGATTCAAAATGGATTTTAACCTCTGTTTCATGTGCACCAAAATACTTACTAACAGCACTGTGATAAAGGACAACTTGTAATGTCAGGGATATTCTACTTCAGCTAATTGTTAAGAAGCTATTGCTTAGGAAAAAAAATTAAAAAGTAAGTTTTTTATGTGCTATCCAAATTCTGCTAACTTCCTAACAACTAAAGGTAACCTGAAAATATGACCAGAATATATTTAAAGTATTTGAGGACTTACCTTGAAAACAGCCTTCATCTTTCCAGTATCTTTGCATGACACCCATTGCCATCTTAATATATCAGGCATCTTTTGAAAAGGAAATTGTGTCCTTGACAGAAGCAACATAAAATGACAGTTTCTGCAGTGACATATCTTCAGATGTTTTATGTTTTGGTTTCTTTGTGTTTCTTAACTAAGTCTCACAGGGAATCTTTGTCATTTTTGACAAAAACATAGATTTATGAATAATCAAGAACCCTTGAATACAGAGAATGGAGAAAAAAACTACTTCCCACTGCATCATTTCTTCATACACATTTAATTTTTATTTTCAGACTTATGAATTCTGGGAGTATAAGCTTATTACGAAGCACCAAGTTCCATGTTCAGAGGACAGACATCATTTCAATGTGAGTGGTCAAATAACATATCCTGCTATAAATCATTTGATAAAATCTGTTGTATGCACATGTTTTACCTTGATTCTGAGAAATGTTCAAACAAAGACATCCTTATTTCCTAAGATCTGGTTAAATTTCACAAGAATATCTTTTCTGGGGAAGAAAGTAGGTGAAAAGTGATAAAAACAGAAGTAAACTGTGGCATGCAAGGTTCTTAACCAGGGATGGCATTTGGTACACCAGGTATTTTTCACACGGAAGGAAAAATCCTGTTCCTCATCTAGTCTTTGCAGTTTAGATATATGCACAAGAGTACTTGAGACCAGAACTTCTGCTCTTGGTAAAAACAAGCAAGAAGCCTCTTCTTTTTCCATTTATCTGGCTGTTATATCCATACTTCAGTATGGAAGCAGTTGTCAGATGAATGCATGAATACTTACCCATGCGCACTTCCTCCATCTTCCTTTGATTGTAAAACGTCCACAAATAACCGCCACAGGAATTTATTTATCATTTTCTAAGAGTATTTAACATTATGAAAGCCTACAAATAGCCAGTGAAACATGCAGAGCTTACAGCACATCTTGTGTTAGGTTTTCCATCTTGCCAAACCCACAACTTCTCCCTCGTCCTCACTTTACCCAGGCTCACCTACTCCTAACCTTCTTCCTGTGACAGATGCATTTGCAGGAGACAGTGACAGTGACAGAAGAAATGGAAAAGGCAGATACAAAGGTAACAAAATGCCCTCATGAGAAAAGAAATAGTCATGAAATTGTAAAGAAGAGTGTGAGTCTGCTGTCAGATTTTTAACAACTAAGTTTGGACTTCCATCAGAGCACTGAAGACCATGTCAGTGTAGTTCTGTGACACTTAATGCTGTCAAGACATAGGCCCACCAAAGGTTTTGCTGGCTGTAACTGCCATGACAAGAAAAACCATAACGCTGCTTTCACTGATGCCACTGACCTGACTTTCAGACGAGTCAGAGTAACTTCATGACTTACTGAGTCTGTGGTCTTTTCCAAAGCTGTTCAAAGTGCATCACTAATTAGTTGCTCCTGTGGTGTGATCTTGTCACTAAAAAGATGCATTTGGTACACTTCCATGAATATCAGTGCCTTTTTGGGGCATAATAATGACCCATTCCAATAACTTTCTTCTCCTGTTTTGACTCTGAGCATATACAAGCACTTGTGTAGATACCATCTTGGTTTGTCCCTCCAGTGAAAGGGGCACTGGGTTTCTGAACATGAAGCTGGGATTTGAATCAGCCTGATGGAAGTAAAATCTAGTATATTCCATCAGTCAACGTAAGACTTAAAAAAAGCACAGCAGTAAACAACAAAGACTGTTTTGACTTATAAATGCCATTTCCTGCCTTCCCTTTCTGACTGGCTGATAGTTCCTTACTGCTCAGTATGAATAAAGGAGATTATTTTCTCCTAGCAAAACAATCAAGTACAAGCACTTGTCATAACAAGGTCTCCTGCAAAGTTTTGACATGGTGCATGTGTCTGTGATTACATGATAAGTTACAGAAGAGCAAATCTTTTACTTAGGAAGGACCTCCATAAACCAAGCTAACTTGATTTTTGAGTCAGCAGAGCCTTGAGATCACAGAGTAATGCAGATGGGAAAGGACCTCCTGCTCAAAGCTCAGTCCAAATTGCTCAGGGTTGTATCCAGATGAGTCTGCAAAACCTCCAAGGATGACGCCAGCACAATCTCTAGATCACCTGGCCAACCATCTTGGGGGGTCTTTTCTGATTTTACTCCAGCTCAGTGAGATCCATAGGGCAATGATGGTGATGCAATGCCTACACATGGTCTAACAAGTGCCAAATAGGGATGGATAACCTCTCCCTTCAACCTATGGGCCATGCTCCTGTCCATAGAGGCTGCTGGCCTCTGTTGCTGCTGGGGCATTCAGGTGGCTCACACTCAGCTCCCTACTGACTATCCCCACACATATCCCCCACGCCCCTTGACTCTTATTACACACCAGACTAATGGACTAATACTGTTTGCTTTTCTTTTCAACTTTTAAGGGCAGACAGATAAAAATAAAACAGTTCTCCAAAGCACAAAACTCTAAACCAACTGAGTTGTAAGTATTAATTATGCCTTCTATTCTGGGTTTATTATTTTATAGTATCCATTATATTTCCACATCGGCTATACCTGAAGCATGTGCTATTGATTCTAAGTTAATACTTTCACACAACATCAAACAAGTTCTTCAAATTTATGTAGAATAGCTTCTTTTTCTGTCATCTAATCATCCAACCACAGAAATGCAAATGAAATGTAGATGTGGAAAGTCTCATCACACTCTTAGCAGACACCAGGAGTAGTTTATCTTTTCCTCAGAAGATAAAAGTTGAGGGGCATATCCTGGATATTTATTTCAATTCTCTTTCTTTATAACCTGCACAAGGTTCCTATTATTTGTAGAATAAAAAGCAAAAGCAACAGCTTAAAGAGGAGCAGCAGATTCTGCAGGCACACAGTTATTCTCAGAGCAATTGCTCTCTTTTGTTGGCCAGAGTTCAAGTCCCAATAAAACCATGTCCCCTCAACTCACTGCTGGACTGTAGTTTCCTGTATGTAACAAGTCATATAAAATCTCTGAATTTCAAAACACCACATGCTCATGGCATGACTAAAATACAAAGACCGGTCCAAGCACTGAGCTTTTTACTCTCACCCTTCTCTTTCTCCAATGTTCTGCAGTTCAGAAACCCTCTAAATTCAGTAAACACAAGGGATTAAGTATTCCTTCTGGCAATTACACTCAAATTAAGCACAAAGTATGAAGTGCTGGCACTAACTATGAGCCTTACTTAAAAAGTCTTCTTCCAGTCATGTGAAGTGATTCAGTTTTGTGTTTTCTGTGTTCTGAAGAGCCGTGTAATGACATTATGTATGCATCACATGAACTGTAACAACAAAGGCTGAAATATAATTTAAAGTTTAAAATAAGAGTTTTGGAGGTGGTTTTTCATCTCCTGTGCTGTTTGCACTGGTAGGGCTACTCTACATCTAATGGGAAGTACACAGCCTCTACTTTTATTTATTGTAGTTGTCTCCCGTAAGGCAAAGTTGGAAGGCATCATAAAAAGAAAACTAAAAAAAAAAGATCCTTTTTCCTACTTTGCTGCCATTTTAGCATAAGTTTGATGATATTAATACAGCAGTACTAACACTCTCCTGCAATAAAATAATATAAAAAGCATTAGCTCCATGCCACTGGTATCCACTCAAATGACTGTGCAGGTTTTTTGGAATTGCAGTTTTGCTTGTTATCCAAGACTGGACAAACCATATTGCTCCATACAGTAATTACTATTAATTACTGTAAAAGTAAAGGATTTCCTAATTGTATGGGAACTGTTGAATCATAGCCTGAACCACCTGAGATGAGCACTGAGTCAGCTGCAGGAGCACAGGTGAAGGCAATGCACCTGTGTGACCAGAAGGGGTGGAGTCTGGCTGCACCTCTCCCAGACCCCATTTAAGGGCTGACCACCACTGGGGAAGGGTCTCTTGTTGGAGATCCCTCCTCTGTGGAGTTTCAGGCAAGCCTTGACCACCAGTGGCAGGTGAGCCTTTCTTTATTTACTGTTTGTCTTTATGCCATCTGGATAAGCCACACAAAATGGACCATCCCCCTTCATTATTTTGTGTGGGTACTGTTCTTTCAGGTTATTCACCCTACACTAATCTAGGAGTTTATAAGCATGTAAGGGGCGATATCTCAATAAAGAATTCTGGGGCTCTGTAAATTATAGTATAGCAAGCAGCAGGAACATATCTAGCGCAGCAGGTCTGAAATGACTCTGAGAACAACTAAGCAGATGAAGACCACTGTGTTTTTTTCTGATTTCAAGGAACTTTCAAACCAATTGCAGAGAGAAGTGTTGGGAGCATAAATCAGTTAAAAAAAAAAAAAAAAAAAAAAAAAGGATGGGCAATGAAAATGAATACACAAATTAAAAGGCATGTGATTTGGTGGAGGGGAAGTTTGATCAGTCAGACAAAAAAAAAAAAAAAAAAAAAAGAAAGGAAAAAAACACCAAAATCATAAATTCAGGCCATTAGCACAGTCTGCTGATATAATTGCTTGACCTTGAGGTTCAGCATGTAGCTCTTCTTGTCTCTGCTTTTGCTCTTTAGGGTTGACTTCAATTGGGAATTGTTACTGCTTTCCCACTGCCCAGATAGCTGTTGGAGAGAAATGGTTTTTGGAACTTGTCTGCCCCTGACACAGTGCTCTTGAAGGCTTTGCTCATAACTAGACAAAGTGGAGTAGAGGGATCCAACACGAAACGTAATACATCCTTTAAAAAAAAGAAGACTCTAGCTCAACCTACACGTAAGGTTTAAGATGGAAATAAATGGGAGGAAAGGAGAGAAATAAAACACTTCTTATGAAGTTCTCAAACTGCTTGGCTTTGCCATCAAGCTAGACACTTCCTTTATGCGTTTTCTTCTTCGACGTTTTTTAAGAAATTGCCTTTGTAATGACAATTGTAATGACAATGAGAAGCATCTCTTACACTGCAGCTTCTGTTCTTGCCATAGTTTCATTGTCCTCATTAATGAGCAGTGCTTGCACAGAGTTCAGCCAGCTGTGATTTCCAGTGGTGTTTCTTTTTGCTCAGCAGTGAGCAAGGTGAGAAGGTGGATGACTGTACAAGCTCTTCCGCACAGAAGACAGCTATGGTGAAACAGGTAAGAGGGAAGTGCACCGCACCCTCTGCACCTGTGCTTTCTTTGTTCCTAGAGGAAAACATCCTTATTTCATATGACTCATCTTTAAGGTTTCAGCCTGGGTAGCTCCTTATATAATCTCAGTTTCTGTGTCTGAGGCTTAGCACTCTTCACTCAGTTTTATTAGTTTGCATCACATTTGTAATTCTTTCATGTTTGCACTTCACATGGGAAAACTTCATTTCAGAGTGACTCATATCTCCTTTTTCCCATTCTAGACCCAGAAATCAATGACTGGCTACCTGAAAAGAATTTCTTCCTGTCTTAGGTAGGTGGAAAGTTTATTTGTGCAGTCCCCTTCCATCTGCACCCACAGAAATGTCTTCTGAGATACGTTTACCTTCCTGTGATGATCTTATATGAGGGAAACAACTTCAGTTTGCTTCAGTATGGTAGAAACACTTAGGATGGATACTGTAAGTAGTCATCATTGATCAGTTGTTTCCCCTCCTGGGAGAAGAGAAGCCTTTTCACTCCTGCATGACCAAATACAAATGGGAGGTGTTTCTGGCTTGCTTAATTTGTAGGAATACATTTCCATTTAAATCTGTGCATTTTGTTGTCAGGAAACTGTTTCTAATAGTACAGGGCATTCACCTGTTGAAATAATATTTCAAAAGGAACAGGTAGAAACATGTAGGGTTTCTCTGAACAAAACGATGAAGAAGCTATATTAACCAAGAATATGGCTAGGCTCAAAATGAATGCTACACGTGTCGCGTATGATCTCAGGAAAATTTCTTCCCTCTGGATTTCAGTTTACCACATCTAAGATTACAGTAGTTTTCATTTTCTTCATTTGGGTCCTTCTCGTGTGCCCACATCACAAAACCTTTGGTGACCAGAGTTGTCATCACTTGCTAGTGGTGGACTCTGTGTTAATATTGTTGCCATCAGGAAGGAAGGAGTCTGCTTTGACTGGGGCAAAGAAATATAAAATTATAAACACCAATAGGCTTTAATTGTCATAGAGACACTGCATAACAGTTCTACCTTTTCTTTGTGCTCTTGTCTTGTTGCAGGAACCATTTGTTGCTGTTTGGCAAGCTCTTCTGCTGTTTCATAGGGATGCTCTTGTTTTATAAATGCTTGCCTGTTTTTGTCTGGATATGTTATCAACTAAATACCACTTTCCGGCGGTACTTCAAAAATTGTGAATACCCTCACTAATGCTAGATGATATAAAGACTCCAGGCTGGCCTTTAGTGTTGTTGCTGTCTTGCTTCTGAAAAGTCCTCGCTTAGTAATAAAGCTGTAATGAGTGCTAAAATAATTTGGAAATGTCTGTGTGAACATCAGACCCTCAGAGGAAGAAACTTAAATACTGCGTGTCTCAGGAAGAGAGAGTGTGCTTAGATGCATTCAGGCTGTTTGAGGTAGATCTATGCTGCAAAAATTCCTTCAACTTCCCCATTTTGATTGCCCTCAAATTCCTGACAGTCCTGCCCCCATCAGCACGGCGTGAGTGCAGGCAATCTGTAATTAAATCTAAATAGGATCTTCTGTTGATGCAAATTGAAATGACCCCATTATAAGTGGTGCAGTGATAATTGATACGAGCTGAAAATTTGTACTAAAAAATGCTTCTTGCGGACAAGCAGCCACCTTGCTGCCTAACAACAGGCCTGCAAATGGCTGCTCCTGTATTTTACAGCTATATTACTGCACACCCACAGCACTGTCATGAAGGGTATGGAGGTGCCACCTTTCTCTACAGCAGAGGTTCTATCTGCAGGCTGTGGCAAGCCTGGGTGTACTTTGGAGGTGTCTGAGCTGTCAGGCCATACCCATCCACCACAGCATGCAATAGGATTCGATTAAGCTCAAGTCTCTCCTGCAGGACAGTTCTTTGTGGGTGCTTAAAAAATGAAACACAAATATCAGTACAACCTTCTTTCTGGGCTTGGCTCCCTGAGGATCCTCTTTAGAAGTATATTGCAGACCCTCTGTCCTGCTTTTGAAAAGGATGTTTCAGTGCTTCAGCAAGCATCAGCTTGTGTCACTGTCCCCAAGTCTGGCTGACAGCATGTTTTCCCTGCATCCTCCTGGTTCACTGCTTGCAACCTGTGTGATAGCAGTGGGAAAGAGTCCTGCCAACTGTGGTTACTAAGTCATGCAGCAGTGAATTCAAGCTGCTGAAGATCAAAAATAATCCAGAAAATGGTTTTAACTTCCTTCTCATGTTATCTCTTACCGCAGATTTTTTTTTTTTTTTTTTTTAACAGATGAGGAGGAGCATGAGAACTGCTCTCTAAAGAGACATTATCTTGCAAGGCTGTTTTGTCATATGCCCTATTGCCTTTCCCAGGAAGTACCTGATGTGCAAAAGGACCTGAAACACTGAAAGCTGGGAAAGTAAACACGCACTAAATGCTTATGATAAAGTACCCTGAAAGCAAAGCATGGCAGCAAAACATCCTGTTTCTGTGTAGAAAATGGTAGTTTAAAATTTGAAAAAGAGAATTCATTAAAGCTACGATGAGGTAATGGGACTGCAGGGATTTCATTTTACAAGATAGGACGTTTGTAGGAACTGGTATTGAGCCTTGCAGTATGAGAAACGTGGAAATCTGTGAAAATATTGCATCTCTGAAATGAGATGTATTTTAGACTTAATAATCCTTATGGGTCCCTTCCATCTTAGGGTATTCTATGTTTCTTTAGTATGTTTTCTGCTGTGATCTGCTGTTCTGCATCCACACCAAGGCATGCTTTTAACACCAGCACCCTGTCTGACACTGTGCTGGGCTCACATAACCCAGGAGAAATTTGGAAATATGCCCTGTGATGAACATCTATTTGTTACTCTCTCAATTCAGAAAGAAAACTATTGTCTTAAGCCTATGTTATTCCCTGCAATTGCTATAATCCACAGGTTGTGATCGTTACAACAGGAGTCATTAACAGAAGAAAGTGCAGTAGGGAATAATTTTAGTTCTGTTGTTCAGCTTTGTGAGTGTAAATCCTTGTGGCCAATTGACCGCAGAGTTTAAGATGCAAGAAAAAAGCAGCATGACACTTGATGGTGACACAAAGGAAAAGAAAATGCACTGAACAGCCCAGCCTCCAGCTGCGCCAGGTGGAGATGAAATGGGGTTGCTGCAGGGAGGGTATGTGAGGGCAATGATATGGCACAGGAGAGAGCAGTTCTCTTTTTCCTGAGAGAAACCAATGTAACCATCCTGTCTGATCGAATGATGGCTGTTCCTTCATTCCCTGGAAAGGAGGAAGGAATCTTTCTGTGTAAGTCTCCCATTGCCAAGCTGCATAGAATGCATTGCAAATCTCTCCAGGTGATGGAGTGGAAGTAATGGTGGTGCTGGGAGTACCCTTTCAAACCCCAGTAAATAGCCACAGAAGCATCTGCCTTGATTTAGTGGATCTGCTAGGAGGGCTCAGTTGGTTGGACCAGAGAATGCCATTCTTTTATATATTGCCACCTTTACTCTGGTGACATCAGCAGTGGCTTTACTCCATGTTCCCTGCACCGTTATCTTTGTACCTATAATGCTCTCAGTGACTGCGGCACTGATGTTTGCAATCTCCTTTATAACGTTTTGTTCTTTCTCCACTTTTTCCACTCTTGGGTGGAAAACAGAAGAGTGCTAAAAACCAGATCTCGGGGTTTGTGGTCATCTGAGGATGATGTGGTCATCTGAGTTCAGGCTGAATCAACCCTTCCAAATTTCAGCAACTGTTTCTGTCTGAACCAGTAGAATATATTTAAGGGTCTCTTTATATACTTTAAACGCAATGGTGATGAATACTCATAGTCCCTTCTTTGAGAATCTGAGGGAGGTATGAGAGGAGCAAAGATAAATAACTAAACGTTCTGGGCCCTTTTCCTGGTTTGATGCTCTCTGGGTGCCCTAGACAGTTAGGACAGTTATCATAACTTTTGCTGTTGTTGCCCTAGGTGGGTTAAAAGAACGTTAGAAGAAGGCCAGTTGTTTGAGTTTTACTACTGTTGACAAGTGCCTGTGCAGCTGCTGTTTGCACGACCCAGCACAACACTGGCCCTCCAAATGATTTTCCCTGCCCTGCAACCCACAAAGAGCTGAGTTTAGATGGGTACAAAAAGCTTAGGCAGATTTGTGTCTGAAAGCCTGAATAAGTAGCTGGAAGAGCAATTTCTTGAAGGTGACTAAATAAGAAAACTGTATCAAGCACTGTAAATCCTCTGAGCTGAAAATAGCTGGAAGAGAGCAGTCAGGGGAAGTGCTGCATATCTTTGTCCTTTTTTTTTTTTTCCATGGATGTCTCCTTATGGACACTATTCTTAGACACATTCTGCATATTAGATACATTTCTCAGTCCAGTCCTGAAAAGGGTCTGAGTATGGGATTGGATGATTTACATAAGAAATACCACCTCTGGAGATGGGCTGCCCCACAGGAGTGTATGCCCCACCCCACATGCTGGCCTCGGGGATACTGTGGACACTTTGGTCAGCCCTTTCCCTGCCCCTGGGGGTCATGGAGGCACGTTGACCAGGGTGCAAGTGTGTGCAGCAGTAGACTTGCTGCAGCCCCTTTAGCTGGATCTTGGAGCATCAGTGATGACAAACGTGTCAAGGTAGCCCTCAGGACTTTAGTTAGTGAATGAGCCTACTACAGGTAATGCAGTGGGGATGCAGCATTTTCATTTATTCTGGTGCATCCAAGTAGGTACACTGATGGCTTCCAGCTTAGATATTTGTGTACATTGGCTGTGGGGATACCTGCAGGCCTGGGAAAATGAACAGCAGTGATTTATCGTATCTTATACAAATGCAGGCTTTGTGTTGGCAGGTGGGGATACTCAGGATATTACCAGAGAGGACAGAAAGGATGAGTCTGAATAAGAGCAATCCAAAGAGGAACAGGAAGCCTGTTCCTCTGTGATTACAGTGGTCTACATGTCCAGGCATTTGCATGCATTATCTGAATTACTCAGGAGAAGCTTGAGGCTACAGGAGTTAAAGCCAACGATTTCCATATCAAAGGGCTTTTTGAGAAAGTATCATAACAGACATTTCTCTCTCTAAGTGTTTTGGGTGCTTTTTTTTATTTTCTCTCCCTCTCTTCCAGAGATCAGACAGAGTATCGGCTTAATCTTCTCAAAGAAGCCTTGATAATTTGTCAAGCAAAAATTTGGCTTTGGGATGAGGTTTATAACTTACAACCATAGGTGGCACACCTTGAGCAAACAAGAAATGTCTAGATTTAGAAAAAGGAGATAATTTCTGTCATTTTCAGGGGAAGATTGCCTAATGTCTTCTAAGATAAATTATACTTTCAGCACATATTAATGTAATTGCCGAAAACTAAGAGAGCTATACTTTAAAGTCTGAGCCACACCATCTGGTTCTGTCACTTCTCAGTGCCCTAAGCATTTGCCCGGAGAGAGCATATTTCTTTTCTCCTTTCTTCTATCTCCTTTTTTATTCTGCCTAGACTCATTACCTTAGATTTCCTTGCACTGAATCTATGTGCATAAGACATTTGTTTGCCTTCTCTCTTAATCTGTCTCTGTGATTCTGAACATCACTTAGGCTGGACTGGCAATTCCACAGTTCACCTTGTCAGAAAAATTATTCACCTTAATTCATATTCATTCTTCTAAATCATGATGTGTAAGGAATAAAATTGGTCCTAAGGATGTTTATAATGCCATTTTACTGCTTGTTTGTCATTACCAAGGACCATCTTCATGTCAATTTACTCTTCTGTTTCTGTACCCCCATGTACAGAGAAATTACAGTGATAAGGTAAAGCTGTTATCTGTTGATAAAAATGGCTCTGAGCAGCCCTCGTATGTAATTTTTTAACTGCATGGTGCTTCATTTGAGTGAATCTCCTTGAACAAGTCCTTCTTTTCTTGCTTAACAACTTGAGAAGCATTCTGAAAAACAATTTTTTGGAAAAAATTTCTTTTGTTCTGTTCTTCAGGTGCAGATCCACAGATCCCTCTCTGTCTTTGAGTATATATCAACTTCAGTGATAGGACAATACTGATTTACCCATTTTTTCCTCTTGTCTGTCTCACTGAAGCACTGTTTTTCCAGCTGTGAACAATTTCTAAAGCCAGAAAGAAACAAAGCTTAAGGGAGGTCCAGCTGCCTAATTCTTGTGGTGGCCATAGTGATGAAGATATTGCCAGCACTGTGCCGCTCGTACTTCCATTAACTCTCCTTGTTCCTTTCTGCAAAGACTTCACTGCAGAGAAATTGGTTAATACTTTTCCCTGTGCCGTGCACCACTTCCATCTCCGTTTGTGTCCAAACATGAGGCATCGCTGCCACAAGATGTTTAGCCAATGCAGGTCTGCTGGGCATTGATCATAGATGTTTACATGGAATCTGCAGACTTAGAAGCCACAGAGCCCTGTCAGAGGATGTCTGCTCACAGATTACTCTGTTTCCATGGAAAGCAGTCTGGTTACAAGGAATTGAACAGGTCCTGTATAACCATTAGTCCAGCAGAATCTGAATATCCTCCATTCTCTTTCTGTCCATCATCCTTGACTAAAGAAAAAGACGGTTTTCCATAGTCCATAGTAGTCCTTACTATAGTGATATGTCCAAAACAGGGCATGGAATTTCAATAATTGTTTTTGCTTCAAAGAGTTGCTGTGACGGTATTTCAATTTTACCTTTAATCAATACAGACTAGCAAAATTCAGCAGCGTGAGGAGAAGCAGATGATGTGGTGTGTCCTTAATAGTGACCAAGACTTTCTTGATAAAGGGGTGTTTAACCTGAATTGGCTTACCCGGACAGAGCAGGGCTTCACAAATTAAAAAAAAAAGCATCAGCACATGGTGCAGGTTTGATGTTTCCATTTGACTTTGATTGGCGACAAAATGTAAAGGTTTGGAAGAGAAATAAACCACCCCAGCTTGAACAGAAATTGCAATACAACTGCTCAGTAGGAAAACTACAGCGGCAGCCTATTGCTCTCAAGGATGAGGGCAATTTCGTTGCCTTTCACCAGGAGCACAGGGAAAGCTGAATGCTGCTGAAAGAGCATTAGCATTACTGGATATTTTCTGTGGAGTGTTATGCCTGTATTAGGAAACAATAAAACCAAAGCTGATGTCCAACAGAACAGACAGGAGTATTTCATCTCCCTTATACGGGAAATGCTGCGTTAAATGTAATAAGTACAAAAGTTTATTTGAAGGTGACCTTCAAGTTAGAGCTTTGGCTTGACAAGTGTCTTTCTACCTCCATCTGGTGTGGTGGGCAAATCATTTAGTATCTGTGACCTTGTGTATCATCATATCCATAAAATTCTGACCCTACTTACTTTTTTCTGCTGTGTTCAAAGGTGAGCGGAGACTTCCTAAGTCTTAAATACACATCTTAGCAATAGATTCACTGTGTGTTTGAGGCGTGCCCCATGCAGCTGCGCTACACCAGTGGGATAGCTGTCCTTAGTGAACAAAAAGAGAGAAAACCTCTTCAGAATGAGTAATCAGTACCTTCCTGGAAGAACTGTGGTTCTTCTCTCTCTGCCTGCAGAGCAACTCATGGTCACCACAGCATTGAGGAAGCCTGGAGCCACGGTGCCTCTCCATGGGCAGACTACAGAAACACTGCCTCCCAACATTTACTTTTCCCAGTAAGAGAGGAAATATGCATTCAAATGCATTGAAATTCTCTGCAGAAGAAAAATGAAATCCTTTTGGACTTGTTGCAGCTCAACTCTTGGACCCACATAGGCTGGCTGTCACACCTGGTGTGAAAAACACATGGATGATAGATAGCCTGCCTACTCCCACAACCCAGAGATGGCAAAATACTTGCCAGAGCCTATCCTTTGCTCCATGAGCATCCTAGGAAGCCATCATGGTCCAAACAAAAGACCAAGGTCATGAAAAACACAGCAGATGAAAAATTGCCTTCACTTCAATCACTTTGGTAAATTGCTTATGTTTCGATGGCCATAGAAAATATCTTTCTTTTTATGCTGTAAAATTATTAACTGAGTTGTGAGTTGCCATGGATGCAGCATTTGGATTATTGCAGACTTTGTCTCTTACTGTGCAGGACTTCACTCTCAGCACTCTCCAGGGCTGATAAATATTGAATAAATTGGCCCACTTTTTCTCAGAAGTCAGAGGCAAAATTGCCACTCATTTAGACATGTGGGCTCAGGCTTGTTATATTGCTTTCCTTTGTTTCCACAGCATTGATCACTGCTATTTTGGCAGTCTCCTGATTCTGTCTGGCAGGTCAGGCTTCCATTTAGGTATAAACAAATCACCCAAACATTTTTTTTTTTAAAGGGAACTGAAAATTCCACCTTTCCCTCTCCAAACCCACACTGAAAGCGCTTGTCCCTTGGAAAGGTTTTGGCTGGGACTCCATGGCGAGCACTCTCCTGAGTATATGGAACACTGTAGAGAAATTGTCTCTGCATTGCAGTGAGGTATTTGAAGGAATCAGAATGATCTGCATATTCCGTGTTGTTTAGCTGCGGTAGTTTTCCAGGCGGCCACAGTGTCAGGAACAGAATGGATGGTGCTAACAGATAAATATTTGAGAATTTCTTGGACTGACTATAGCTGCAATTACTATAATGAAATGAAATTTGTCTCCGACCCTCTCAGAAGTTATTTACAAATAAATAGGTAGAGATAGGGTATAAATCTTCAAAGCCAGCTGGCAATATTGCTAAAAAAATTATGGAAATTGCGTTATACTCAGTGTTTCATTCTTCTTTCTTTTCAGAGGAAGGAGCTCTGCAGATGCACACAGCCTTTTGTATAAATATCTTTTTTTTCTCTGCAGTTAGATCTTAAATGTTTCTTCATGATTAGATCACAAAATAAATAAATAGTTAAATAAATAAGACTCACCACTTCAGGGACACTTTTGAATTTGAAGCTGCTTTTCCTGGGTTCTGGTACAAGCCCTCAGACTTCAATCCTCCTCTTTATCCATCTGAGTATTTCCAGCCACAGATGGATAGCTTGGACTGCAGTGAAGCATAAGGCTGACCAGAGCAGGACCTGCTTAGCAAGATGCTCCACAGTGGGAAGCCTGGGGCAGTTCTCATGTAGGCCTGCTTCTGTGCATTTCGTAAGATGTCTCGTGATACTTGCAATGTTAAAAACCTCTCATCAGAATTCCTCATTTTCTCAGCAACTTTGAAGCTGTCTGCAGTTAGTGACCCCCATCCTACTCAAGTGACTTCTGCATGCAAAATCAAATGCCTGAAGTAGAGAACAAGGATAACAGTGACTTGGCCAGAGTTGCTTTAAGTAGTGGTATTTATTGTTGCTTTTATTTACTCAATTCTGACAGCTTCTTTGGCTTATTTTAAACAAGGAAACAGAGGAAAACATGGCATTTCAATTGCCTTCTCTGATAACCTCTGTAGGGGTATGCTACGTAGAGTGCACAAGTGCTAAGAAGTACCTGTGCACTGTTCCATCCTAGAAGAAGTTATCTCTGTCCCAGAAGGATGTCCTCTGCGGGAGCTAGGGTGAGGAATCTGGACTCACAGCTTCATGTGACAAAGGCTTTAACCCTTCAGATAGTGCTGCATTTTCTTTTTCTCAGTCCTTGCATCCTTCCAAAAGTATGCTGTCAAGTGGAAACTGGGGATCTGAGTCAGAGAGATTGAGACAGAGGGAGCAATGCACAGCACTGCTCCTTACGTTTTGGACTGCTCAAGCAAAAAAAAATCATCTTTGCAAACTGGGAGCATTCTGTCCTGCACTAACAGAAGTATTTCAATAGTTCTTGAAAACTGGGGAGAAAAAGTGGATTTGGGAAGAGAACAGCAGCAGCACACAAAGGGCATCCCAAGGATTACTGGACCATACTGGGCTCAAGGCAATTCAGAATACTGTAGATGAAGGGCAATGCCACTTGACAAAAAATGGTGTGGGTTTGACTTTAAATAAGATTTCATAAATCCAGGCTCTGAGAAGTGAGAGAGAACTGGGAGAATGAATCATCCCAAGCAATTTCAGGGTAGTTTACATAGTCTGACACTTTATGTCAAGCCACCCAGCTCTTCTATTTTTAGTATAACTAGAGATGAGTCCAGAATGTGAGGATTAGCAGTAATACTTCTCAGCATTTGCAGATCTTCGGATAGAGATTTTTGGCTCATCTGTCAGCAAAGATTAGGTACATTTGCAGAGTTTGGAAGCAGATGTACTTAGGGTTTTCTCCAAGGTTCAGGTTGCATTGTGCTTCAAGGCTTTGGATCAGGAAATTTTTGACAAATCAAAACCTTAAGTATCTGAATTGTGAGAACAAAGGATGAAAAGATTTCCACCTGATGATAGGTTTTCTGTTATTCAGTAAAATACAAAAACAGTATTGAAGCTATCATATGAAGTCCTGGGGTAAAGAGGCAATTAACAATACACCGTTGTTCTTATTTCCTAATTGGGCTATATACAATAGCTACATTTAAGTACATCGTAAGTTTCAAAGTACAGAAGAATTTTCATAAGCATTCCCAGTTTGTTAAAATACAGTTTAATTTTATTTCTGTAAATGTTTAATTGCTCAAAATCTCATGGTTTTTTCTTAGGCTTACTTCTGGATTTGGAGGAAGATTTCAAATACCCCAAGCAATACTGATTCTTCCATCAGTAAGACCTTGGTCTGCCATGCACAGCAGATAGCTTTCACTGCTTTTCCCATTCCCTGTCTTTGAGTAAAAGAAACTCACCTGTATAAATGAGATAGCCATATGTGAAGACTGGTTCAGGGAGAAACACATTTTGTCTTCTTTCCCATTAATACCATACATATGCTTGTTTTGCTGTGATTTGTTTTGATCTTTTATTGCTGGGAGGGTTGTGTTTTCATGGCATAAAATAAGAGCCGGTGTCCTTGAATCAAAAGCAGTTTGTATTATCAAGGATTTTGCCTGGGAGCATTTTCTGTTCCCCTTGTTAAGCTGAGATGGCACAGCACAGATGCCAACCCCACCATGGTGGTCACCTTTTCCTGTGGCTCCCAAGCAGCCAAATTTATGTTACCTGTGGAAAGCCAGGCTACGCTTTCAGCTACTGCAGGGAACAATATGATTAAAGGGCAGCAGCCACTTCTGGCATCCATGAACCACATGACAGGCTTCACCCATGTGCCAACTAGAAAAGATGACATGGGGTAATATAATCCTAGAGTATTTTTTGAGAGACCAGACAAAAAAGGGAGTGTTTCCTCCAAGGTTTTTATTCAGATGATTTTACAGTAATTTCAAATAATAACAAGGCTGCTTTAACCTTGACTTGATTAAATGATTTCACTTCACTGCAGCTATACTCTTAACAAGCACATGTGTCAGAGCTGATTACATTCATACCCACAAAGTGAAGAATAAGTTCAAATTTATGGAAGTTAATGAATATCCAGTTTCTAGAAGGAAAAAAAATAAAAGAAAAAAAAAAAGAGGGGGGAAAAATAAGAAAGAAAGCAAAAAGAGTAGGGAAAAAACCCTCAAATTCCAGTTTGTGGCTTTCTCTGGGTGTCAGGGTATCCTGTACATTCATGCATCTACAACAGCAGAAGCTTACTTTCCACAGTATTCTGGCTCTTCTTTACAGATATTTATGGCATGAGGGAGATTCTTTTGGTGATTTTGGTGGGGAGGAGGATTTTACTTCTCATATACTGTGAGGTGTGGGAGATTTAAATGAGAATTAGCTGGTTAAGCACCAATGGTCATAAGAGTCTCTTCAGGGTATGGAGGAAAAAAACATATTCTTCAGAGCATTGTTCACCACCTTGTGAGATGGTTATGTTGCCCACAGAGCAAGTAACACTGGATTAACACTATACTATATAGCACATAAAATCTTCAACTGCTTTAAAAGGATTTATTTGTTTTATGCTTCTTCCAGCAGCAGTCTCTCAGGGCATTTTTTCATCAGGGAAAACTCCAGGAGTTTGTCTGGAGGGCCCAATAAGAAGCTTGATGAGTTTCCCCAGATGATCTCTGTGTAAGAGAAGGGACACAGGGAGGTGCCTCTTGCGCCTCCTGTACCTCATAATGTGATGGGCTAGGGGAAAGCTCAGGAGCAATATCTCCATTGGCTGTTACCATTTCTCCTCCAACAGTGAAAGCATGTTAATCTAACAGAGTTCATGAAGTGTTTGGACAATGCTCTCAAACATATGGTTTAGATGGTTCTGTGTCAAGCCGGGAGTTGAACTCTATGATCCTACTGTGTCACTTGCAACTTGGGATATCCTATGATTCTCTGACATTTGGCTGTGGGGTGGCAATACCCCACATGGTGGCACGTGGCTGTGCCGTCCCCTGAAGTGCATGCCATGGTGATCTTTACCTTATATCTCAGCACTACATAGAAATCTCAGGATTCATGAGCCATAAGCAGGAGGACCTGTTGCCTTCTCTGTCCTCAGGATCAGATGCTCTCTTGCTCTAAGTTACAATGTCCAGGCACTCCTCCACCCACTTCCAGGCTCTCCTCCCTTATCTGCCACGCTGAGTAACTGCTACTTCCCCTCTCCTTGTTTTTCTCAGAGGAAACTCCCAACAAAAACTGAATGACCTGCTCTGAGTATATTTCTCTTCTCCATGGAGACAATTCCTACAAGGCAGCATGGATGAATTTCTGCTAGACTGGCTTCCTCCCTTTTACACTCCCCCAAGGCTATCTCAGCAACATTTTCCGAGATAAGCAACAGATAACCCACATTTCATGCTATAAAGGAATTTCCTGCTGAAAAGTAACACAGCCCTCATATTCTTGGGGGCACTTCAGCTGGAAGAAAAGCCTAATGCAAAATAATAACTGTATGTCAGAGCTGCAGTATTGCCATATGGAGTCCAGAGGATCTGCATCTCCAAGCGTTACCCATGTGGACAGTGCTGCCTCTTCTTAAGAACCCATCTGCTACCCTGGCCTGGAAGCCAGGACCCACTCCCTGAAACAAGTGCACTTAGCAAGGTATCTGTAACCCTAAACAGTGGGAAACCACAGAGTCTTTTACTATAATAACAGTCATTACTATAACCATTTAACTGATTTCTCTGAGAGGTTTGGCACATGTGACAGCAAGGATCCGTTTCGTTGCTCTATTTGCCAGTCAAAACATGTTGAGGATGCTGATATTTAAAACTGAGTGCGTAAAACTGCCATCATCTGTCTAAATTTAAGATACAGGTATAGTACGGAGAAAATATTTGCAAACAGTGGAGCTGAATTCTCAAAACCGAATCTGATATCTTCTTTTGCTGCCCCACAAGATGAGTCTAGTACAGATACAATGTTTGGCCAATAAAAGCAGCAAGACATATTCTTTGTCACTAAATATAGGAAAACCCATGCACTAGCAGTGCAGTGGCTGAGGTTTGGCACATTGAAGTAAGTCAAGATAATTCAAGGTTATGGTTCCCTCAGCAGCAATATTTCAGTCACAGCGCGTGTATATAATCAGATATAAAAGTTAGTGTCTCATACTGTGATACAAAATGCTACAGATGCCCAAGGGGCTTTGAGTTATGATTTTTGCTGGAGTTAATTTGGTGCTGTTAGTGGAGTGATTCCTTTAAAGATGCAGTCAAGGTAACTTTTCTACATTTAATTTCCCCGTTGCCGTTCTCTTCAGCCTTTTCAGCTGTAAGAAAAATTCAATGATGCGTAAATCTATGCTTGTGTAACTACGTAGTAACAGTGGAAGATGCACAGTAGGGAAGGCAGAAATGTGACTGAAAATACATAAAATTTGGAACTTGATATGTTGTCTTAAGGATCTCTCTTTCCTTTCCAGATGCTTAACCTCAACCAATGGAAAGAGATGAAAAGAGAACTATGGCCAAAATAGAGAGGCAAGATACTTATTTGCCAAGTCTATCATTTTTTTTTCTATTGTTGTCTGACAGTTTCATGGTTTCACTTTCAAAGAGTCCTCTTCTGACATTCTTCACTCTCCATCAAGTTACTTTCCACACGTTAATACAGAAATATGCCTCAGGTAATATAATAAACAACGTGGCTCAAAGAATTGTTCCATCTAGGAGTTACTCCTGAAAGAAATACCTAACCAAAAAGCCAGGGGGAAGCACTCTAACACTAATGTAACACATTATTGCCTTGTGATCAGGATGCTATAGGCTGGTTTCTCACATAGTGGAAGACTCCTAGTTATTATTGCTCTCTTTTCTTGCTCACCCTTCCTCTCGAATACAATACTGATAGTAAGCAGAATCAGGAAAATCAAATGTTGTTCGTAAGACTGTATAGAAATAGGCTGAGAAAACCTGTTTAATGTAATTCTGATTGGTTCCTTATACGTGACAGATGCAGTCAGTGTAATGACCCAGACATGAGCGCATTTCTCAAAAAAAGCAACAAGATCCATGCAGTTTCATTAGTAGGGACACAACAGATGTGCTGTGAAATTTAGATTTTGAAAAGCAACTGGGATTTGTTGGTAAAGCTCATGTTTCCAACTGATAGAAGTGGATAGCAAACCTCCTACCACTACTGTACAATCCTTCATCTGTTGCTAACTGTAGCGGCTGGTGTTTTACATATTGCATTTCATCCACAGAGCCAAACAGCAGTGGGTATGAGTTACTCTCAGTAGTCCCAACTCAATACATGCAGTAACTGAAAAGCAGTGGTTCTGTAAAACTGAAGATGGGAGCCTGTCTTTGTGGACTTCACCAGGGACAAAATATCACGCCCTAGTTAAACAGCTGCAGCTACATTTTCACATGTGTATTACAGAGGCCTGTTTTCTTGTTTCCAAAAAAAGGAGCAAGTTCACACAGACCCACTGGGAGCTGCAAGCACTTGATGTCTTTGGAAAGTAGGTCATTACTATGTTTGTACCTAATCTGAGGTAGCCAAGGCTTCAGCACTGCCCTGATTGCCACAGCAAATAGTATGCAGCAGATGAGTGAGAATACAAGCTGGGTATCCCACTTTCCGGACCCTGCTATTGGTACCCTCATGTCTTCTGCTGGATACTGATGGAGAGAGTCTGAACCACCCCTTCTTCATTTTTCTGTGGATTGGTACATATATATTCTTCTTAAGAAAGCGCCTAAGCATTACTGCATCCATACTGAAAGGTAATTTAATCATGCTTCTGCTCGGAGCACTGTCACAGTCACAGAAAAAAAAAGACATTATTTTTTGTCATGAGGATTTTATGGCTTCTTTGTCTCCTTCTGTGTCTGTCCGAGCAGATCATCCCCTTGTTATCTAAGGTGGTGAGACTCAGCTGTTGTAGCAACTACTGTGTGAGTCCACTCTCACTCCTCCTTCTAAAAGCATTATTATTCTGCATCTGCATCCCTTCTCTATCAGTCTGCTGCTCACAGCTTGGGGGATTCCTGCTCCACAGCAGCCCTGAGGCATGGATTTATGAGAAACACAGAAAGTCCAAAAAGAGCAACCTATGCAGTGATACAACATTTCTAGAACTGAGTCTCAAAATGACGGTTGAATAACACAGGTTTTTGTTCACAGACAATTACTACTGAACAATTATCAACTATCAGATGTGGATCCACAAGGATATTCTGGTTATAATTGGTGCAGAGATTCAGACTGCATCTCGGCTGAGTGGTCAGCACTTCCCATAGCATATCTTGGGAACACAGTTTTATGAGTATCCAGACTACCAGGTTTTTGACACATGCTGCAGATCCCTACTAGCCCATAGACACAAACTTCGATCTGTAATTTGGAGCTTCATCCCACAGTGGCCACACACTGATAGTGGTGATAACCTGAATGGTGACCAAGAGGGACAGATAGGCATACTGCAGGATCGTTGCCTTTGGAGCTAGAAATAGGTTTTGAGTTCACCCTGGAATTCAGAAACATTTTGGAAAGGGATGTTGATGTAGGACGGGCAATATTGTGGGTATCTCTGCAACTGCAGTCAGACAGCTCTTCTGAACTTGCTGCAGGTGGACTGCTGGCAGTCCTGCTAGGTGAGAGACAGCTGAATCATCTGTGCTCTGCAGTGTGGTTGATAGAGTTATGGATACAGAGCTTGAAGTCCTAGTTCTGCTAATCTTTCTATGACACATAAGAGAAAAGGAGTTCAAGAACACAGGGGACAAGGGCACTGAAAGTAATACAGTATTTCTCTTGCTGCAGCAAGGAGAAAATGGAAGGTTTCTGCTGTCGCTTCTCATTAAACTGCAAAGAAATATTTCTATGCACTCTGTAAACATGAATATTTCTTCTTTTCTGACTGTAGTCTTTGAATAGGTATAAAACTTGGCTATATCAGTTCCCAGGAGAGATACAGTCTAAAATATTTTTCCAAGAAACATCAAAAAAAGATGTCTTCAATAAATGTCCTTCGTGATGTACATTTACATACTTACATTTACATACTGGGATGAAAAACAGGAATTTTAGCTCAGGTGTGTATCCTGCCCATTTTGGAAAATACTGTGGATTGAAAAAATGCCTCACTAGTCTTCAAAACGTTGAGCTTTTATGGGGTGCCTCATCACATTTATTCCTCACTTGTGCCACCAACAGAAAAGGCTGCAGGGACTCTTCCTGCTATTGTTTATCTTTGCTTGTTGCTCTGTTAAGGGATACTGCCTTGCTCACTCATGCCTTCATTGAGTCTGACCTATAGTTTGCAATGGGCTGTGTGAAACTGGACATGCAACCAGTGCTATTCAGTCCGTGCTCTGGAACTGGAATCCCCAGGAGACTTTTGAGTCACTGACTGTCTCCTGCTCTGGCTGCACCAGAGGATAAATGAGGTCACCAAACCTCCTCCTTCCAAGTTTAAGCTGCATCGAAATGGAGTGCTCCATGCCACATAACTTACTGTGAAATCTCCCTCATGTGACTTGGAAATCTAGGTGCTCCTCTCAAACACAATCCTATTGCCAATGATTTTGGTGCAATGCAATTAGTTCTGATGAACTAATAGTGACTCATACAAGGGCAAGAGGGTTTTAATTTCCTTTAGTCCTGCACCTTGCATTGCTTTCAACTTTGGATGTTATGCTGGCACGTTTTGTTCAACATGATCACATTTCTTCCCAGTATGAACCAGTTTAAAAGAGGTTCTTCTCTAACATCTCCGAGCACTATGGACACAGCCATTGATTTTAGTAACACAGCTGAAAGGCTGAGCCCACTTTTGAAAATGCAGTGTCACCTCCTGCTTTCAGCATCAGTGATACCATTTAGGAACAGAGTATGACATTTATCCAGCCAAGCAGAAGTGGGATAGAGCAAAAATGAGAAATTAATGTAACACATATGGCTTTATTTTCCCTGCAAATCATGTTCAATTTAGGCCATAATGATTTATTCTAAAAGTGCATTTAACTACAATTTGGTTCTATGTAGCAGAACAGATGGGGGAAATCCACAGAGCTGTGCTTTTCTGCATAAATATGAATGATTGTATTCGTATCCTGATTCTTCTTGCTTTTTCTCTCCCTTGTCCCCTCATCTTCAAACATTTGATGTTTGGACTTCAATTAAAATAAATTGACAAATAATTCACGTCCTGAATATACGCTATTCAGGGAGGGAGCAGAGGGATGAGTTCTCAAATCAGCACGTAGCCATTGTTGTGCAAAAACAACTTTGTCATTCTTCTCTTCCCCTTTCCTCCCCTTGTCCTATATTCCCACACAAATAACATTGTTAATATAGGGCCTACATTGTTTTGCGTTCTGCTTGTGAAGAACACACCAACCAGTGGAGAGAGAGGGATTACGTGTATTCCCACAGCTGTGCTGGCACAAATGGAGATGCTGGTGCATCAGCATGGGAGCTATCAAAACAAAGGCAAACAAGGCTGCATTGTTTCAGTTTCATTGAGGAAAACAAAAAAAAGATTATTTTCTTTTCCAGTCTTGAAAAAGGAAAGAAAATTAGAATGACTGGTCTTGTGTTATTTTCAGTTAGAATAATCAGCATCTCAAGGAATTTCTAGTAAAAGAAAAATCTCACCTTGAAAAATTAAGACCAAATCAAATACCCTGCAGCTTTTTCTTTCTTTTCTATCTACTTGCCAGGACTTGCTTCCCAGGCCACTATCTCCCAGACAAAGCATGGCTAACAGCAACTGCCTTTGCTAGTTCCATCAGATCTGCGAGTAGGTGTCCATCCCAGTGTGGGAACTGCTTGTGCCAGCAGCCTGCTCTGACTCTTTCCAGCAAACAATTTTACTGCCCTGGAAATGACTCTGGGCTGGCAAATGACATTATTTTTACGGTCCATTGCCTCATTGCAGCACTCCACTCTATCCACTTTAGCGTAATGTGTCTTTTTATACACTGTTTTACCGCCCTGTTATCTCAGCTTTTTATACAAGCATCCTTCCACAAGCAGTTTCTTACCATGCTGGCAACGTGCCTTGACAGCAGCATACATTAGCTTCAGCACCACTCTCCTGGGCTCAGCAGCCCAAGGGCCACCTCTGACATGAAGGCAGATGGGAGGGCCATTAACAGGACTCTGAAAGAGATTTCCCTCCCTCATGCACACTTACATCCTTCCCCAGTCACTATTAGCATTGCACCTTTGGCTAGTGTCCACACACTCCTTCGCCTTGCACCATTTCTTGCGGTCCCTTCAGGCTCTCCTCCCACCCGGAGTGAAATGCAGGCTTATCTTGGGAGGCCTTGTTATCTTGGTTAGAATGGGAAAGTGCACAGGAGAAATGGGAGGGTGAGGATAGCTGGGTTTGATATAGTTGGTAATGCTGTTGTGGTCTACAGGACTGAGGGAGCTAAGCCTGAGATTATTCTTGTCTTTAGAAGAAATATGAAGCCCAAAAGATCAGAGGTTAATTTGTCTCTCTTACTTTACAGAGATCCTAAGTTCTTAGCCATGTCTCCAGAGCTACACTGTGCCAAATGCTGCTAATAAATGCATAGCTATGCCTGTTAACTCTCTTCAAAAGTCCATGAACAAATTTGGAGTCCTGAAGTATGCTTTTAGGAGCCCAGGAGCCCTTCTGTGGGAGTCCAGAAGTTCTTCTTTCCAGAAGCTAATTCATTAAACTTCATAGGTACAAAAGTGAAAGACAATAATATTGGATGCTTTTGATTATTATTTCTTCAACTTGGAAATCAAATTGCAGCAAAATTACATGCAGTAATGAACACTCCAGAAATACTAGCTTCATTAAATATGTATTTCTCAGTCAGTAAGTAGCATACTGGTGCAAAGAAAAACAAATGATCAGCTGCTACAGGGTCCTACTCTGGTTCTTGGATCCATTCAGCAAAGTTTTTTGCAGAAACATAAGTGATTCTGAGGATATCAGCTCAGCTTCTTTCTCCTTTTCTCTTGATAGTCCCTGAGAAGAGGAAATTCTGGATCTTGACCCAAGATCCAACGTGGGCCAGAGCTTGGACCTCATGTCCAACTCTCTCAAGCAGCAAAAAGATTAATCTTGATGAGCCCAAGAAAGACTTAACAGGTTGTCATTCATTCATTACATGGAGCTCTCTATACATTCAAAAGTCTTTCTTCATTTTTGACTTGATGTTCTCAGGCCTGTCCCAGCTGGCTGTTTCTTCCAACTACATCCTCAGCGTCCTTCGATCTCAATTTCAAACTGCATTTCTTCCTGTTGCCTCTTACCCTCTTTTTCTTTCCCTTTCACTCTTCTTCTCATAATTAACCATCTCCTCTAGTGTTCCCCATCCTGAATTCACAAGCAACACTGACCTGACCTGTGCTGTGTTCCCTTGGACTTCCTTCCTTACTTCCTGGTCATTGTTAGGAACATCTTTGCTGCTCTCCCTCACAGAGAACCATAAGATGGTGGCTTCTCTGCATATGAAAATGTCAGTAAGCCACAGGCTTCAGTTATGGGAAGTGGTAAATACATCCAAAACATGATCTGACAGGAAAAACAAGTTGGTTATCCCAGCCAACAAATCTCCTGTTTAGAGAAAAATAGAAATTGACTCTTACATGGAAAAGACTGTTGTGAACCATACTGGCAACAGCACTGAACTGGTGCGGCTTGTGGGGTATGGTCCAGAGCACATGCTCTGGTTGCCAGAGTGGCTTAGACACTGAAATCACATGGACAAACTAGTGAGAAGTAAATGTATTTCATTCTTCCATCGCACCAATTGTAATGCAGTTTTATTAGAAACAAAATGCCTTTCATTTGTCTCACTGAACACACCTCCGCGTGTATTTGATTGTAGATAGACTTCCAAATTGAGAATCCTCTTCACATGCACTAAACTAACTTTGTCATCCACATAGTATCGTTTTTATCCTGCAGACTGGAAAAGGTGTGGCTACTTGCATGCCCCTGGGGCACAGATAGTCCAATGGAGGAGGAACAGGAGGACTTCACACCTTCATTCCTGCCAGGCAAAGCTGGTAGGAGGTACATCTGGGACAGATAAGCGGGAGCTGTGAAGGGAATACCAGACATTCCTAAGAGGCCAATACTCAGAAGTAAGTGTAGCTTCAAAACAGGAGGGTTCCTTAATTTTCAGAGACCTGCCAGCAATTCACTCGCTCAGTTACGGATGCCTGGAGTTTGCAGCCCAGCAAAATATTCTGCGAAAGGGGAAGAAAAAAAATAAAATAAAGACTAAAATATATTACTTATTGGAAGAGAAATTGGGAGTTGTCAGTTTTTTTAGGAATTGAATATCTTTTTGAGGAGGATAGTATTTGAAACACAAAGTTAGTAAACAGTAAGAGAAGTACAGAGAGACATTCAGTATTCCAAATCTCTCATTTGTGAGCACTTCATACAGAACTTGACTTATTCAATCTACTTATGAATGGAAGGACTCAAATCCAAAAAGCTGTACGTGTATCTGGTCTGAGTACCACTCAGACTGTCCTGTGGCTTGCTGTGCACTCCATTTGCTCCATTTGTACTTGTTCATAAATGTCTTTCGTTGTCAGAAACAACAATTCCTGAAAATGGTTAGGAATCCAGGACTGCCGTTTCCTGTCAAACATCTGCATAGAGCTTTGTTCAGCTTCAAAGCTTAAGTCAACTGTGTTTAATATCAGAATTTGTCTCTGAAGCAGCAGAAACAGCAACTGACAGTAATAAAACCCTACAGGAAATAAGCTTGGAGTAAGGCATATGTGAGCCAGGTCTTGGTTAGATCTATCTTAAAAGCCAGGATAAAAGGCAAAGCCAAGAGGACTCTACATCAGCAGGTTCAAGTGTGGTTGCCAATTGCTTGTTGGAATTAAAGGACCTTCTAGAGCTCTTCTATTCATCCTTCTCACACAGCAACTGCTGGGCGTTAAGTCAGCCAAGGGTCTGATGTTCCTGGCTATTTTGGTGCATTCTGAAGTCGTTTCTATTCTTAATACTCTGTAGCCATTAAATTACAGCCAGCTGTGTCCTGTCATTGACATTTTTTGCAAACTGTTTTTAAAACATAGTGCTTGCAGTTCACAGATTTTTGGTTTTCCTGGAGTAGGATAATGCAGCAGAACAGAAAGCAACTCATAAGCTTGTCCTGCAGTATTTCATAATTAATATGAAATGCAGTCAGAGTGGATAAGGGACAAGATGCTGCAGAAAACCAGTCATGAAAGGGGTTTAAGACATAAAGGAAATTAAAGCTCAAACTGACTTTGCTGAAATGAACAGGAATGATATTTTGATGTGGCATTTAACATTTCCCATATGGCTTGAACTAGATCTCATTCATGGTAGGTGGCTGACCACACAAAGCGAAGGGCTTTTTAAAAGGGACTTCTGGCACTGAGGATGTTGAAGTGTTTGTGCACCGAGTTTGCAGTGCTCCATGATATCGCAGTTCTCCAGCAGTTGGGTGCTCTGCACTTTTTGAAGACATGGCTCTGAGTAGTTACGATGTGGCTGGCAGACAAAGCAGCCCACTGCCTATGTGAATCAGTAACCCCAATACATGATGGCAGGTCCAAATTTCTTTTCCTTTTCTACACCAAACTTCCACCTAAAGTTCAGGTTGCAGAACAGCGTTGTTTGAATGGGAATGCGTGGTGCCTGTGTCTCTGGCAGGCAGGAGCTGTGACAGGAGCCACACACAACCCTGGTGCTGGATGGCACTTGCCAGAAATTGCTGGTGACCAGAAAGAAGGAGCACAAGACTTACGAGGAGAGGTTGAAGGAACTGGGATTGCTCTCTCTGGAAAAGGGGACTAGATGACCTTAGAGGTCTTTTCCAACCTTAATGATTCTATGATTCTAAGGGGAAAAAAAGTGTGTGGAGCTAGAGCATCTCTGTAAGTCAGTAACCAAAGAAAAGGATTTTGTATTAAAAGTTATTTGCAATGAGCAGCCTGACCTGCTCGCCAGGTGACCTTAATCTGCTTTGCAAGGGAACTTAAAAGCCTAATTAGCTGCTGAGGAGCTTTGCTGAGGAAGGTTCTCCTGAATGCTAGGTAAGATGAAAGGCATTATATGGCTGTGGGCTCTCTGTGTGCCATCCGCACTGTTTAGGGACACAGGGAGATGGAGTTTCAGAGGTCTTCTCTCCCCCAGCCAGCATCTGAAGCCAGGGCTCTCTATTCAGAGAACAAAGGCAGAGCAAAACCTGCTGAAGCCAGAAATCCTGGGGCAGGAGGGCTCACCACTTTGCAAAACGAATTGATTTTTTGAGTGTATGGTGTAAAATGCTCAGAGTAGCACTACTTCTTTCCTGTAGCACACCATTCCTCCATGGCTTTTGACAGAAGTTGGTGTATGCCTCCAAACGCGTGGCAGGGAAGGGTCTGCAGGATTGTGGCTTTTCCATGAAATACATTTCTGCAGGTCTTGTTAGGCTCCAAGTACTACTGAATAATGCTTGGGAAGGAGCATTTTTATTTCCTTGTCTTCCGTGTTTTGTTGTTTTTTTTTGTCTGTTTCATTTTGTTTCTTTTTGAGTTACCTCAAGCAAAAAGATCACCCGATAACCCCCTGAAGAGCAGTGAAATGTTCTGAGTGCTGGTAGGACATCACACAGTGTAGCTAATTTCTTCTTTCCCAAACTGTCTAATTTTCAAGCAACCATTGCTGCCAAGCAATTTGTCAAATAGGCTGATACAGTTTAGGCTGGAAAAAGATAACTAAGATCCATTTTATTCCTTTTTTTTCAATAGACGATCTAAAGTGGATGTGGTCCTACAGAAAGCAGAAGAGAAAGGAAGAAAACAATGATTTCTTTTATTTTACTTTTTGTTTTTTTAAGATGTGGTTGCAGACAAGAGCTTGAAGGCTTCTTCAGGAAGAGCTGTAGCCCATGTTACAAACTTATGCTTCTGGCAAGAAGAAAAGACTGCAAAAATCAAAGGATCTTCAGGCTGTGTGAACTGGAAGGGGGGGAAAAAAAGCACATGCACTTACAAACATCAACTCACATAAATTCAAATGAGCAGCTCTAAAACAACTCTATCAGGCTGTAAGTCAACATTGCTGTGACCGCGTCCCCGCCAGTGTCAGAGATTGCCTAATATTGATATTCTTCTCATTTTACTCCTGTGTGAGTCATGCACTTGGCACGCTTTCCTCCCCGCTCCCCACATGCAGCAGCAGCGGGAGCATGTTCTTGGCTAGGCACAGGGGGCTTGGTGCCAGCTGCAAGAGCAGCTCCTTGTGCAGAAGGGGTTTTACCAACCAGCTCCAGAGGGCCCATTTCTTACACTCTTCACTGAAGATGTCAAAAATCTGCAATCTGAGTCCCCTCCCTGAGGAAGTGGGGACTGAACTTGCTCCATCAGTGCAGGTCTTGGGGTGACCCTCGTGGGGCTTCACTCAGTCTCACCCTTAATTATGTCACTGATGGAGCTGCTGCTGCTTCTCTGCAGGGAGTATGAGTCCTTTTAGCCCTTCACAGCATCCTCTGGAATGGGAGAGAAGTGCTTTTCTCTGCATTAATGTATTCAGAGTCGTGGAAAATGTTGGCTGCTTTTGTAATTTGTTTATGATCAGGCTGCAGGATTTGTTTTGTGCATTGTACTGAGTTCTGCTGGAGATATGAGAGGATTGGTTTCTGCCTGGGAACACAGAAATATGGGAGAAAATGCCTGAAACGCCATTAATCTGTGAAAGCATGCAATCAGCAGTTACCAGGCATCATGTGTCCGGGTGGAGTGCTGCCTGTTTAGATGGCAGCAGTGGTTTGGAAGTGAGAGTTTCCTTTGGGACCAAAGAAGTGTCAACAGCCCTAGTCCAGCCATATTGATGTCCAGTTCAATTACTGGGTGTCAGCCCCGTGTCCTGGGATTATTATGTTCAGGTGAGGTTACAGTACTGCACTCTGGGCTCAGACTCAGGCATCTGTGCTCTCCTTAGGTCTCTCATCACTTCAGTGAAGCCACAGCAGCACAGAGAAATAGTTGGAAGAACACAGCAGGAGACGTGGTGGGAGATGGTGCAGGCTGGGGCTTTGTCTCATGCAGACCTGTGCATGGCAAGGAGATAGCCTCAGATACCATGGCAGCACCTCCTGGATTAGAAGGTGGAAATGAAGGCATCTTTCTGTTAGTGTAGTGTGATAGTAGTGTGTAATCCACTGATGCATGTGCTGTTCTCAGGTTTGATGGACTGAGATATGCTGTATTTTTGACAAAAGCCACGTGCATCAAACACGGCCACTTCTAGCGACATCACTCACCTCTCAGCAGAGTCCTCAGGAGCAGCTGCGCTCATTTGGCCTCAAGGATAGACAACAAATTGAGGGTGCTAAAAGCGAATGTAGGACTCCAAACTGGAAAGAAGTTTTGGCTGTAACTGCTTTGTGTGGGTATTTAGGGGAACTATGCCTTGAGCTGGGATTTCAGCAACTACGAAGTGAAAGTCTTCCTCCTGAGGGTGCTGCTTACAAATCCAGAATAAGCCAGTGTTGGAGGCAGGATGCAGGACAGAGCATGGATTAATGGATCAAGTGATGCCCCTACAAGAAAGAATAATGTAGCCAAGAGCCAGAGGAATGAAGAGCAATGAAGACAGATAGCAAAGGCCTCTGGAATGTTAGTGCTTAGCTTACTGCAAAACAAACAAACAAACAAACTGCAATCTTACACAAATGCAAATAGAAGGCAGGCAGCTTGGTATAACCCATGGGAAAAATGGAAATGCGGAATGGGTGTTGAATAAGAGATGAGAAATTGTGTTAATTTATTATTATGGCTTTAAGGGGAGATGTGATTTTTCTGAAGTGATTTTAATGAGCAAACTAGGAGACAGAAGTAATCTGGAAACACAGCCCATAGAATTGTATTGGGAATCACAGAAAGGCAACCACCAAGCCTGCTGGAACTGCTGAGGAAACTTTAGTGAGTGCCAGTAATACATAAGAAGTGCTTGAAGAGCTGACCCACACTCAGTGCCCTGGGACCAGGCAGTCAGTCACCTGGAGCTGGTGTCCTTACCACTGTGCAGAAGTGTTCTACTCAAACAGGGCATGAAATCCGCTGTGACATGGAGAGCACAGGTCATATTGCTGGACACCTGTGGCCTGTCAAACCTTTCAGGGACAGAGAAAGGAGGAACTTAGGCCCAGTGTCATCCTCCCATACCTCCTTAGTTCTTGCGTTTGGAAGCCTAACAGGAGGGATGCCCTGCACTAGGTTCAGAGTAGAGGAAAGTAAACTGCTTTTCTGGTGGTTTCACTTTGCACCCAGAGCATGTGTGAAAGCAGGGATGTGTAGCATTATGTCATTGCTGCACACTTTTGCAGCCTTTTATCTATGGGTCTTTTGCTTGAGGGGAAGTTGTGAGCATCTTGGAAAGCAGACTGCTTGATCATTCATCTATGGGTCCTCATCATGTACCAGGCATGAAAGACTGCTCACTTTCTCCAATGAGCATTTTAGGGCACTGTACAGATGGTGTTTGTTGCTTCTCAAGGTAGATAAAAAGAATTTGGGGTGCAGCTGGGTTGTAAGAACTACTCTGCTTCTCCTCACCGCTTCTGTTTGCTAACAATGGCTTGCTTGTTTCAGGTAAACTGTAATTTTAGCAAGTTGGCAAAAAAGGGTATGTGTGATCTTCTGCAACACTTGACTGTACAGGTGGGGAGGTGATAATCCTGGGACCTGGAACAGATGCTCTTAGCTATTTGGTGCCAAAATGTGAACCCAGACTCACACCTGTCAACAGGCAAGTTATAAGGTCTGTGAAAACCAGTATGCTGATGATTTATGATCAAAAGAACAGGATTTGCAAGTATTTTATAGACACAGCAGGGCTCATGGTGACACCATTTAGTGCAATGACCATAGAGAAGGATGCACTTTCTCCAAGGAACATTTGGCTCAGTAGGAGACGAAAAGCTGAGGAGAAGATGGGTAGCCTATTTGCTACCAGTGTTTTACTGACAGTAGTCTTTTTCCAGGAGATCAGCAAATCCTATTGATGGCTTCCACCTCTCTGAAAAACCATGCCAATTGAAGGGTTCAGAGGGGCTATTTTGGGGTGAGTTCCACTAGCTGCACTCTGGGGTCTGGTTTGGGACCTAAGGCTGCAGCACCAGGCTGAGCAAGAGATGCTGTTTTGTTTGGGGGCTGCTTCCTTCCAGTGCAGGGACTGAAAGAGAGACTTCTGGCGAGGAGCACCGTCCCAACAGCTCACAGTAAGATAAACACACGGGCTGTTTCCCTTTCCAAAGGACTGTATGCTTTTAGGTGTCTGCAGGGCAGGCGCTCGCGCTGACAGCCTGCCACTCAAATCACAGGCAGCGTGCTCTAAAGGTCACCCTGTCACTTATAGGAAGTGAACCAGAATAAACAGTCTCTCTACCAGGCTTTATTTTCCAGCAGGCCTGCGGAAAGCTGCAGCTCTGCTCTCTGAGGGAAGCTGCCTGCCGTGAGACGTCTGGGGATTTATCTGGCTGCGGCTCAGCTCACTTGCATGCTTGGTCTCCTCTCCCACATCTGCTTCCTCTCCCACCTCGTGTTTGGCACCTCCTGCTTCTGGCTGGCAAGCACAGAGTGTCTGAGAGCCAATCTGTTGCACTCTGAGTTCAGATTAAGACTGCACTGGCTATGTAATCCCAGACTGATTTATTCCAGCATTTTCCCTCTGGGAAATGAACCTGTTAAAAGTACCTCACTCCTCCATGAGTTATTGGGAACCTGCCTAGGTTGCTGTGTTATTTGTGATTTCAGGAAAAAAAAACAACTAGCTGTGGAGGGGTGAGGGTAGCTGTATCTGCCCTTGTTCCATTCTCGAAGTGAGTGTGGTACTGCTTGCTTGAGCCCTGAGAGCTCAGTGACGAGCTGCATGCCAGAACATCTGCACAGGAAAGGAAACGAGCCCTTTTCTCACTTCCCACTCACTGAAACAAAGGCTTGTTCTCAAGGTCTCATGCCTTTTCCTGAACTGTTTCTCCGCAGATGACTGCTGCAGACCAGCATGTACTGATAGCATCAAAGTTTGCCTTGGAAATGCTCCAAGGTGTTCAGCTCTCTGGACCACACGGTCGCTGTTCACACCCTTTGGGAGCTATTGATCTGCCCGCATCTGACTGGACTTTTCCTTTCAGTGCCAATGACTTCACGCTTTTCTCAAGTAGCAGAGCACAGTGAGCATTTCTCATCTCTAGCAGCTGAAGTTTATTCTTAGGGCTCTGTGTACTTGATATACACACGTGTATCAACCTAAGTACCCATGTGCATCTTGTCATAACAATAGCACTTTTCTCTAAAGCTAAGCTTGCTGCTTTTCTTTATAAAATGTATTAAGCCGTTGCATATCCCCAATCTAAAAGGGTAAATTTAGGTGAGACTCCAGTGAGATCCTTCCAGACTCACTGTGTGTGAGATCACTCATCTCCAGAAAGATGTGATAAGCGCACAACAGCTGAGCAGTCCTTGTAGAATAGTTTAAGTTTTCCTTGCCATTCAGTTGCAATAGATATTTCTGTGATGGCTCCTAACCTAGGGCTTTCATCAGTCTTGAAGGTTGGGGTGGCTTGCTGGCTAAGTATCTTCACATGCTTTTCTGGTGGAGTTATCTGAATACCCATGGTGGTGTGGGGCCCATAAGAGGAATTTACCCTTTTTGGTGTCCCGTGGTGAGTGATGGTGTTGTTTTGTCATTGTTTATTTTCTGTCCCCTGACCCCAACTTCTGAGTCTGTGCTCTCACCCCTTGCTCACGCAGTTCATAGGCCAGCAGCAGCGGAGAAGTAAGAGGGAAGCTTTCCTTCCTGGTTTCTGGCTGTGAAGCAGGCATTGTTCATTGCCCAGAGCAGACAGAACCTGCACAATCTCATGGTCGAGCTGTAAGAAAAGTCTGGTTTTCATCTGTGCGAGATTTTATCCTAATGGGTCTGCTACTGGGAGAATCCACTTATCTTGGCAAGATCTTTTTGGCTTTTTGGATTGCTTTTTGGCAGAAGCACACAGTCTGAGAAATGGCTTGGTGAGCCCAGGTGTTAAAGATTCCCTGCTCAGTGAGCAGCAAGTTTAGTCAGTCCTTATAGGGTTATGGCAGAAGGAACGTAAAAGTAGTTTATCGTGGGGAATAGGTTCCCTCCAGTGCACTCCTGAACTGTCACTTGAAGAAAACACTTCCATCTAGATACTGCGATAAAGGTGTAATGTAAAACATGTACTGGGATGTGACTTTTGCTACAGTTGTTCTTGTTTCTAAAAGTGTTCTCTTGGCAAAGCACGAGCATCCAGCTCAAGCTGTGGGAGCTGCCCTCTGCCACTAGCTCCTGTTGGGGCCCTGGGCACATCCTCTCATTACACTGAGATCTTGTTTCCAACAGGCACTGTCCCACACTTACACCGGGCTGCCTGTCACATGCAAATTCAGCAGCCCGTTATGCCTTCCTCCTTCATGCCTTCCTCAGCCATGAGTTGCATTAATTCAGTGAAGCTGCTCATTGTGATGGGATTTCTGTGGCTAAGGGCAGCTCGAGGTCTTCAGTGACCAGCCTGCACTTGGAGATGTGTGGGGGAAAGGCACTGTGTAATTACCAACAACTAATTGTGTTAAGTCCGTTACTGTTTTCTGCTGAAAGGATCAGTATTCAGAGCCTGATGAACTCCCACAAGAAATCAGTGGGATACAGGGTTTGTATTCATTTCTCTGAGAGCCCAGCTGATCCTTAATGAAGACAGTGAAGGGCATAAAATGCTACTTAAAAAGTGGTTACTGTGCCCTTGTAGGAACAAAGTGCACCTTTTCAAATAGTACTGCTTTATTTCTTTCAATCAGCAAAAGCTCACTGCTCTCTCCTTCCCAACAGCTAGCTTTAAAAGGGCTTAAATGCACTTGAATCTTACTCCAGTGAGCGCTGCCCTCTCTCCCTGGTCTGCAATGAGCATCTTCCCCACTTACATTCCTCCTGTCCTTTCCCTCCCTCCTTTGACTCCTGATGAAATAAGCAGTTCCAGGCCACATCAACCTCTGCCCAGATTCTGACATTTCTTATTAACATTTGGAGATGCAAGTTACCATTTTGATTATTCATCAGAGATAATTCCAGCATGGAATACTTATCCTCATTCCAGCTGCCCTGCAAAGGAACACCCAGTTCTCAGATGGACAGGAGGGGAGGCTGCCTTATTCACTCCAGCTCTGGTATGCACCACTGTTTTTCTGGTCCTTCCCTGCACTTCGGCAACTTGCCATAAGGATGCCACACATTTCAGTGACTGGCAGTGGCTGCAGCCCTGTCCTTTTTTCCAGAACAGGGCACACACACCAAAAATTCCCCTTTTTCAGTAGCAGGGGGAGCCAGCCACGAACAGTAGGAGGAACTGGAGCAGCACTTTCTCCACCATCACCAGCAGTGTGAGTTCTTCTCTTGCTGAGACCACATACTTGCAATTAGAACGAGCACAAACCTCACTGAAATATGGCTCATGTGCAGAAATCTGCTAGAAGTGATCCTACCAGAGGCTAGTAACCTCATCCATGCACATTGTCTCATAGAATCATCAAGGTTGGAAATGACCTCCAAGATCTTCTAGTCCAACGGTCCACCTACCACCAATATTTTCCAACTAAACCGTGTTCCTTAGTGCCATCTATCCTTTTCTTGAATACCCCCAGGGACAGTGACCCCACTACCTCACTGCTATTTCAGAGAAGAAAAGTTTCCTAATATCCAACTTGAACCTCCCCTGGCAAAACTTGAGGCCATTACCTCTAGTCCTGTCACTAGTTTCATGGGAGAAGAGGCTGACCCCCACCTCACCACAATCCCCTTCCAGGGAGCTGTAGAGAGCAAGGTCTCCCCAGATATCCTTTTCTCCAGACTAAATAATCCCAGTTCCCTCAACTGCTCCTTACATGACTTGGGCCTCGTTTTATCCTGTCCCCTTTATACCTAGTTTAGAGCCCTGTTCAATGAGCCCCACCATAGCTCACTAGTATTCAATTTGTCCTTCCTTAAAGTAGCCAATGGAAGGTGCAGTGTTTGGGGTTGATACTGCCAACCTTCCTCATGCCAGGCATGTTGCTGAGCTGAGCAGGTGGTACTGCAGTGTATGGGAACTGTTGAATCATAGCCTGAAACACTCATTGATCACCTGAGGCGAGTACTGAGTCAGTCACAGGAGCACAGGTGAAGGCAATGCACCTGTGTGACCAGAAGGGGTGGAGTCTGGCTCCACCTCTCCCAGACCCCATTTAAGGGCTGACCACCACTGGGGGAGAATCTTTTGTTGGAGATCCCATGCCTGTGATGTTCTGTGGCACTGATCATCAGTGACAGGTGAGCTTTCCTTTATTTACTGGTTGTCTGTATACCATCTGGATAAACCATAAAAAATACCATCCACCTCCATTATTTTCTGTGGGTATTATTCCTTTGGGTTATTCACCCTATGTGCACTAATCAGAGAATCACAGAACAGATTGGGTTGGAAGGGTCCTTAAAGACCATCTAATTCCATTTCTTTGCTGTGAGGGCTGAAGTTCTACAGAACCATGGTGAATAATCACAAAATCAGGACTGATGGAAAGCTGGGCTTCTAGGAGCACAGTATCAGAAGGGACTAGTGTAATTTCTAACCATGGGAAAGCAATACTCACTGCTCCCATGCAGTATCTTGTTTTGCTCCTTTTTTTCTAAAGCATCTATCCTGTCAGTGCTAAGGAGAAGATGTAGGACACAGGAATGTTATAATCTGCTATGATGTACTTTCTTGATATTTCAGAGAATATAACATCTCCCCTGCACTCCTGATTCCCTATTGCATTTTCATAATGTGATCACATTGACAAATAGTGCACATTCATTAAACTAGCAAGAGCAGAGGAAGCTTTTGGGTATCTTTATTAACTACATTGTTGTTCTGCAGCTGAGTCTTCCTGGTAAGAAAAAGATCAGAGACAAAATACGAGTCCATTCTGCTTCCTTTCCTGGACAGCTACATTTATCCAGGGTTCATGTTTGTCAGATCCCACTAACCATTCTGGAAGTTGTAACTGGCAAAATATGTGACTTGACCAAGCTGCTGACAGAGCAATTTCTAACAGCACTCCTTGAGATAGGACACAGGCAAAAAGCTTTTATTACCTGTTGACTACTGGCATTTGTTCCTGGCACTCGGGTATTTAGGAATCTCTAAAAACACTGCAAACCAAAATACACAGCAGGTCTTCAAGACAGAACTACAGATCCCAGCTTACTAGCTCTGTGATAGGAAACTTGATATTTCTCTGTGAATTTTTGTTTAGAGAAGAGAAATTCTATCAGTTCACTCAGGATCACATAGAGAACTTCAAATTCCCTCAACTTGAAGATAGGTGTTAGGAAGGCACTTTTGTTTCACCTGCAGGATGATGGAGAAGCAACAACAGTTTGTGTGTTGCTAGTGCATACATCTGTTTGCTTTAAAGCTGTAAAATTTTAATCAAAAATAAGTCAGAGGAATGAAAAAGTTCTGGAGGAGCAGTTACTGCCCCTATATGTAGCCACACTGGTATGATGATGTGCTTTCATATCAAATGGAAACTGGAAACAAGGGTGGGCTGAAGCACTGTGCTGGCTGCAGGCACAGACTGCACCTCCTGGAGCATTGCAAAGCAGCAGTGTTCCTTCCTGTGTAATGCTGCTCAGAAACAGCAGCAAAGGTGGGCATGGAGTGACCCTGCCTGCGGCCTGTAGGACAAATCTCCCAATCAGCAGCCACCAACCTGTTATTCTGACGGGTTTATTGTTCCACTAGTTCTGTGGAGAGAGATGATATTAGAATAGGCGTTGCCCACGGATGTTGTATGCTGCTGAACAGAAGAAAACTCTCCAAACAGGCTTCTAGTTGCAATATACTGCAATATGCTGTGAGCTCATCCAAGCATCAACAAAGCAGAAAGAAAATTCCAGTAACCTTAAATTTGGCACTGTTGGTATGAAAGTGCAAGTGCACCAGACGAAGTTCTGCCCTGCTCAAAGATAAGACATCCAGAAAAAGCCCCCCTTCTGCTTCTGCCCGTGAAGCAATTCTAGATTTTCAGTAAAGCACATCAGTATCAAACTCAGCCCATTATTCTCTCTTTTGTTCACGTTTCTTAGACACAGAATAAAACCATGTTCTGTCCAAGCAGCAGCCCCCAGCTGCGCTATTGTACAGGGCTGCAGTACTCAGGGACATGTGGTTTGCACTTGGAGGTATCTCCAGGCAGACATCAGAAATCACATACAACTTTCAGAAACGCAGCCCTGCTAATGATGTTACCATGGATGTGGTAGCTCTTGTTGAGGTTATTAAAAGAGAAGGTGTTTTCATTAGGATGGAAATTCTGGCCCTGCTGAAATCAGAGGTGAGGGTTTGGTTAGGCTGATTGGAGCCTGGATTCCTCATCTGTGTTTTAACAGCTTCACTGCTCATTCTCCAGGGGGAAAAGAAAGCAAACTTTGGGGGAGCATTACATTTGCCTTCCCAAGTGATTCTTGTCCCCTCTAGCTAGCAGAAAATCTGCATGCAGATCCCATTTGTGGGTTATGCTCTTGCCTAAGGAAATAAATGGTGAAAGGAAGAGCAGGGCACAAATCCCTTCCCATTGCTTAACAAGAAGTTGTGTTTCCAGAGCCAGAAAAGCCAGTTGCCCTAACTGAATGAATAATGTTTTTGCACTATTCCTAATCCTCTGTAAATTAATTACTATTTGTTTTCAGTAGCACCCATCTGTGACAAGCACGCTATCACTCAGGTTTGACACAAAATGCAACAAGAGAGAGAGAACAGCTGCCATGAGGTTTTCTGATGTGGAGTGAAAGGGCTTTGAAGCTGCTTTATGTCCCCAGGTGAGCAGATGTACAGTGCAAAACCATCTCCTGTGAATCGCATTGTGTTTATCAATTGTCTCACTCATGGGCTTTGCAGAATACATTGAGTTTGCTTCGGTTCTTTCATCCCAGTAACCTTGCTAAAAACTATATAGCCATTCACTTCCTAGGGGCTCTTAGGTTCCCTATTTTCAGTTCCCTTTTTTTTTTTTTTTTTTTTTCCTGCCTTTTCCAGTACTCTCCTCAAGGTTATTCTTTCATTTTAAGATCGCCTTCTATCTCACATAAAAGAGATGACTGTAAATGCAGCACCTCAAAAGGAACTGGCTCTGAACTGCTCATCACCTAGGGAAAATGTACTAAAAGGCTCTTGAGAACAAACTGCAGAGAGAAATTGGCAACTGTAGAGCTGATAAAACTATGCAGGTACCACGAGTACTCTGGGGTTTGTAAAACATGCTGTTTTCAGAAATTCCAGAAAAGAACAGCTGCAAAAACGTGACCCTTCTTTGTTATATATTGTACAGTTTAGGTCAGCTGTGTGCTCTGTAATCCTTTCATCCTAGGAAAAGACCCCAGAGATTGAGTCAATAGGTTTGGTTGGGAATAATACAGTTTCTCTGATCCTGTGGAAGTGTTCCAGTGTTCTGTTTTTCTTGTAAACATGTGCAGCATCCCACATCAGATAGGTCTGTTTAAGACACTTGATTGCAGCAGGCAACCAAGCACCAGACCCTCAGCTGGAAAAAAACAATTGAGGCCCCATGATTTTAATGGGTGGCTGCAGAGTCATGCCAGTCCAGCCCCCAGCCCCCACATCTTGGGATGCAACTAATTACAGCAAGTAATTAGATTTCTTCATCCCCTCCAGATTGACTCTGTAATCTATTTTTACTATTCTTGCAACAATAGGCTGTGTGAAACTATCCAGAAGCCCCTGCTTGATAGCGTTCCTTTTAAGAAAGTCATTACTATTTTCAATCTCAACATCATCAGGCTAAAATAAAAAGAAAGAGGAACAAAAAAGAAATAAATCCCCGTGGTTTTACTTGTAAGTTCTTCAGGGAGGGAGAAAACAGATTTTTCAGCACCTTCATATTTCACAGAGGGCCTTTGATGTTGCTGTTTTTCCTTATAAAGTTGACTTTGCAATGAGAGCTGCAAGAAGCAAGCTGACAACGGGACTGTAAAAAATAAATAAAATAAGAGTCTGGTAACTCTTTGCTTAGCCCACCTCTGGAGGAAAAGTAACACCTTCCAAGAACAAGCATCTGCCTGCCCTGCACCAGGCACGCTTCCTCATAATCTCTTCATGGCAGGCAGCATTCGAGTTCATGAGCAATCCGCAGCGCAGTGTATCCAACTGCACGGTGCAAATCAGCATGAACGCTCCCTTCCCAGTTCTCTTGAGGCATCTGTGTTTTTGATACTTCGTATGCTCCTTGTTTTGATATTGTGGTTGCATAAAGCAAGAACCTAAAGCCAACCCCTGGGAAAATATTTCTGGAGTGCTTCAGCAACTTTCTGTTTTCCAAAATACAGTTTGTAATGGGCTGTAGAGGCAGCTTGAAGGAGAGGAAAGACAATATTTGCTGTGGTAGATGGCACAAAGAATTATCTCCAAGTAGACACCCTGATCCAGTGAGCACGCAAGGTGCAAAAAAAGAGCGAACAAGCAACAATATTTCCTAAAGCACTGAGTGGTGGGAAGATCCCCAATCCAGTAATGTTTGAACTCCTGAGGGAGGATTGTCCTGAGCACTGGAAAAAAAAACAACACAGCAACATCCATTGGGGTTGGCTGTTATACCATCTGTGAAAGACTTTGCTCTGCAAAATCCAAATGGTAGTGCAGAGGGCTCATCGTCACCTACAGATGAATAGGATGAGCAGAAATATACGTTTTATCAGCTGTGGAAAAAGGACTCAGCTGGGTTTTTTGTTGCTGTGCCTTCATCTTGCTGTTTTATTGATGAGTGTCAGAGCCCAGGAGATGAAGTAATGGGATGGCAACAAGTCATGGGAGGGGAGATCTTGGGAGAAAACCAAATCACTTGGCTCTTGTCTAAATATCTCTTTGATGGTGAGATAGGTGACAGAAGATACAAGGGAGTAAGGCCACAAAGCTGCTGCTGTTCTTAGATCAAATAAGTCTCCCAGTATCATTCCAAAACCACAAAGCCTTGGACAAATACGGTGACTAAGAAAGAGAGAAAGATGACCTGATGGCTGTTAAAGCACTTAGATGAGCAGTTCAGATAGAGATAAAGAACAAAATACTGAAAAGGAGTATAGTTAAGGAAGTGTATAGAAACAAAAAGGAAAACTGCCACCAACATGACTGGGAATAATGCTACCAAGGAGGTGAGTGGCAAAAGAACGAGGGACTCCCCAGAACAGATGAACCTTTCCTGTTTATGGAGACTGCAGTGTTCCTTTGCAAACTCTTTTGTATTTTCTCACCAGCATCTCCAGAGAAATTAATAAATAAATAAATAAATAAAGAAGCAGAAATGTGTTTAGATCACCTCAGTGAAGAGACAGACATTTATAACACTGAGAACCAGCCAGAGGAAAGTGGAGCCATAAATATTGTCACACTAAACCAACTGTAAAGAGGCTCACTTCATTCCCTGTGATCTGAAGATATTTCTGGGGGTAAGCAGTGCAAGAAGATGGAATGACATTGAGACTGGAGAAGGGTCAAGTGCATGAACGTGACACATCAGAGAAGCAGTGATGGAAAAGCCAAGCTATGCAGTTGGAACAAGCAGTGAGGTAAAGGTAGAGAAAGCTTCTGGCCTAAGTACAGATGAACAAAGTTCTTCATTCCATCAGCTTGTCTTCTGTTGTTGTGTGATTTCTGTTGAAGTGCAGTTTAGTTACATTCTCCGACAATTACCAAGACCAGGTCAAAGCTACCAGATTCTGCTTTGATAACCCTTTTTAAGGAAAAGAAAAACAAAACAAAAACCCACTACAAACCAACCAAGAAAAATCCCCCCCTTCGCTCCCCCCCAAAAAAAACAAACAATCAAATCTCTGATGTCTGAAATGTCTGACTAACAATACAGGACACAGAATGAAGTCAGGGCTAAGCCTGTAGAGGAAAATGTAGATAATAATGCCAGCATCAAAACAAGATATAAAGACATTACGAGATAGATCATAGCCAATTAGAACCATAGCATGGGGTGTTAGGTTTCCTTTGATGAATGGTAATTCTTTCAAACAAATAACTAGCTGATTTCTCACAAGGAGCAGTAGGGAAGTGGGTAGGCACAGAGGAAATTTCAGCCACAAAAAGTCCTTGTCCCAGATAAGTGTTTCAGGCTAAGATGTGAACACACATGCCTGTAGAGTGACTGACAATGAAAGTATGTGGACTTGGGACTGCCACCTGAGAATACCTCTCTTCTGGTATGTTAAAACCTACCTGCTACTAAGGAGGATCAAATAAATTTGGAAGCTGGAAGAATCTAGCTTCTAGCTGGTACAGAGCAAAGTTTCTGTGCCATCTCCAAACAGGAGGCCTAATAAGGAAGGGCTGCTTACTTCATACTTCTCCGAGGAAGCTCCTTATCCTTTCTCTTCTAAACTCCTTGATGGTGTTTTAGGCCCTGTTTCCCAATGGAAGGGGGAGGAAATACAGAAGGAGTCAAGACCATGCTCACATTAGGTCAACTGCCAAATCCAGACCCCAGGAGCACACCCAACACAATGCAGGGACGGAGGGTTGTTCCCAACACGTGTATGCCTCACGTGCATATAGGACAAAAACAGTGTGGGAAGAAATAAGTAATTGAAAATCAAATAATGCCTAGCACAAGCAAGCTTTCTGTATTCAGCCAACCTAAAAGTATGTGAGAGGGCAAATTTCCCAGAAACGTTTCTGAGGAAACGGCATCATCTAAAAGATGTTTGAAGGGGGAGGATCAGTTATCTCAAGGGCTTAAAAAAATAAAAGAAAAAAAGAAACAACAAAAAAAAGATTGAACTCTGCCAGTAGGAAACATCTTCATTGCTTCCTTCAGAAGATTTATCTTACTCTTTATCAATGAGTGTACCGCACTGATGTCCATAGGAAAAATCCAGTCTCAACAATATTGTTCCTTTGAAAGTGTTGTCCCGGTGGGCAGGCTTGATATGCATAGCAAGTCTAGGCTGGATTTGTTGCACTCTTTTCCAGTGGGTTCTCCCATGTATCACAGCTGGTGTATAAGAATATATTTCCTGAGAAACTGATAAGCTAATTAACAAAAGCTTGAGAGCAGCCTCCTTGCTGCACTGATGCTGCACAGTTTTTTTTTTTTTGCAGCAGAAGATCACAGCGTTGATTTTTATCAAAAATCGTAAATCATTGTTGCTTTCTGTGAAGCCTCTGACAGCTTGCTTTGGGTAGTATAGTGGAATATTCTACAAGATGACAAAGCAAACATATGTTCAAGGATCTGTTCAAGATGCTGATTGCAACAGGGCATGCGGACAGGTGTGGGGACACAGCATAGTAAGCTACTTCCAGTGAAACAGAGATGATTAGATTCCCCACAGATTTTTCAAACGACAATACTCCGTAATACTATCAGAGACAGGAATGAGCAGAGAAAGCAGAACTGGCAGCATTTTAAGGTATTTTACACTACTGCAAGACAGCGGGGAACCCTGGTTCATAAAGTCGATCAATGTTATAGTTTCTTCTCTTTGAACACTCACAGTCAGAACAGAAGCTTTGCCATCCTGTTCCTCCATCTGTACACCGGCTCCGAATGAATCGCCTGCACTAGTGGATGGTGAAGAAACTAAGTGCTTCCACAAAACAGTGCTTTTTAAAGAAAACCTTTAAAATGAAACCATGGCCATCTGTCAGAGGAAAGCACAGATATGCTTTTAACCTCCAGAAAGCTTTGCAGACATTGACTAATTAGTCCTTGTGACACAAGAGGGCTGATTTTTTCCAATTTAGAGTGGGAAGTCAGCAGGGGCATCTTGTATCCTGGGGCAGGAATTAAGGCTCCCTGTGAGGCAGGGATATTGCAGTCTTTTTGTAGTGGCCAACAACACTTCCAAGTGGGGTGTGTGAAGTTAGGCACTTCTAACCCTGCTTACACACCCCTGGTAAATGAAAGGCTTGTTGTTTTTTTTTTTCACAAATGCTGCGCATCCAGATGCTCCCATTGATTTTATAAATACTAGATGTCTGACTTGAATAGGAGTTGCAGGTGCTCAGTCCTTTGAATATAATGCCATTAAAAAGGGTGTGAATTAGAGCTACTCAAGTAAAGTGTCCATTGATTTATTATCTGAACTGGAAAATAATTCCCACGCTCTAAATATTTTTGAGTTGATCTGAAAAATGTTTTCTTTTTGATCAAAATAACTTCTTCTCCCATGCATTTTTTATTCTGTGTTGAATCGAATGTTTAATTGCATTTTCTGCATTGCTGTAAGGAGAGAACTCTAGGCAGCTTCAGTCTCGAAAAATCATGAGATCTCCTGTTTCATCTTTCAGAACTGCCAGATTGAAACCTTCCCCTTTTTACATACACATGTAGCTAATATATATGTATATGTATACAATATGTAGCTAACCTAAAGCATTCAATCAAATTTATCAAATTCGAGTACATGGACAGTTTTTATTGACTCAGAACTCCACACTGCAGCAAATAAATCATTCTCTTTTCTATAACTGTAGGTTGGGAACTGTACTGGTCACATTGGCAGAGTGAGTTGCTCTGGTGAGAGCTTTGGATTCACGGTCTGCTGGGGCAGCCCAAGACCCACAGCCTCCAGTCCTCTCCCTTTCCCCTTTGCTGTAGGTTACCAGCTTAGAAACAGAGACTATTTGTTGGGAGAAAAGATCATTCAAAACAGAGGAGAGAATTCTTAAAAATGGAAAGTAGAAGAAATGTAATGCAGTGCCCATGAAAGATGTATATGTGGTCTGTAACCTCCACAAGGCCTCGGCACTGACAGTTGTTGAATAAGCTGATGATGGCAAAAAGGAAAAGCCAAAAGGAGGTGTGAAAAACAGATGATATAAGTACCCCGGAGAAACACATTCACACAGGGGTGTGCAAAAATGGTTCATCCCTCCACTGGGTTACAACACGACAAGATATTTCCAACGTGACCTCAGCTCTTCAGAGCAATATAAATCAATCTGTGGTCCAATGGTGATGTGAACTGAATATATTACTTAAGATCTTGCAATTTCTCTGAAGAGCCACATATGTTGAAGTAGATTCTTTTGAAAATTCTACTCCAATTGTGTGTGTGTTTGTCCTAAGTGAACTAAGTGAATGGTATTTAGAATAAGAAGCTGAAGAATATACGTTCAAGGCTTAGGATGTTCAGATGAGTTTTTTATAAACAGCTCTGAAGCCTAAGGATATTTTTTTTTATTTGTTTTAGGTCGGGTAAGAAATGGTTTTCAAGCATGAACACTGAACATCAAGAAATGTGCAAAATAAAGTATGACAACAGAACAATATTTTATAGGCAAAGTGACTTTCCATAATGATGGAATAATAAATGCAGAAAAAGAGACGTGCAAATGCTGGAATGCATTCAGGAGTACGTTGTACGGCTTCTGCAGCTGCTTGAGAGCCACATATACATATGAATCCATCACCACATTAGGAAAGTGGTCATTCAGGGCACCTCTGAGCCGTGAGCTTGTACAATTCCTTGCCACTTTGCTGCCAGCAATTGCTTTTTATCAGCTAGTATTAGGAAAGGATTAAAATGGAAGATAGGAAGAATAGTCTCTTATTCGCAGCAAGAAAGCCACAAATCTGCCAAAAGTCTTGTGATTGAGTCCTTGGGAGGGTTTATTTGTACAGCAGTATTCTTTGTACTTCAGTTTGGGACAGGAAGATTTGGCCTTGATTAGCAGCGAACCACGCTGTGCTTTGTTGGAGAGGACATTGTGCTACCCCTGTTGCACTCTGTATTTGCTTGTTTACCCTGTGTGTTAAAGCCCATGTCCAGGAGAGAGGAAGGCATTTACCATGAGTTTGTGTGGTGCTGAACTGCCTCCATAGACTTGTAATATGACAGTGCTGTTACTCTGGAAGATGGAAACGTTCTTTAATATTAAAGATCTCTAGTGGTACGTGATGTGGTTAGCATCCCTCAGACTTTGACTGCACATACAACACAGCTGCTCGATTGATTAAAATAGGCTGTTTTTATCAAATATTAATCCACGTAGAACACAAGCTGACTAAAATCTGGTGAACATTAAAGGTTTGGAGCCTGCTGAAGGAGTGAACAGCCCCTCAGTTTTGTGCCTTTTCATGTCGAAGTTTGCTATGGTTTGTGCACTGTCCAGTGATGTGATTACCTACAAATCAAACAGAATGGTAAAATGGTGAAGGAGTAGAAACCTCAATCAAAATGTGCTGAGTTTCTTCACAAGGTTAGGATTATTAATAGTAACTGTGCTGCAGTGGTATCAAGAGACCCTACATGAAACTGGAACTGAAATATGTGTTACCTACAAATAAAGAAAAAAAATGTCTTAGAGAAGTTACAGCTGAAATTAACAAAGCTAAAAGAAAGTTCAGAACAAAAGGAAAGGAAAGAGCAAGCCAGGGTAGGAAGTACATTCCTAAGGCTGATATGGTTCACCCACAATAGTATGGGGATTAAGGGCTCTGGGGCCAATTCCCTGACAGCCCAGCTCTGTCTTTCCAAAAGGAGGAAAACAAAACAAGTAGGAAAGATAGAGATCCTTAAATGTGGTCAAAACAAGTAGGAGGCTGTATCATAATTTGTTAATCTGATGACAGATATCAGGAATGTCACTGTGTGGTGGAGAGGAAACACAACATGCAGCAAAAAACTCTGTTATGTCTTGAAAACACGATTAGAATTCCTCTTCTGTTTTCTCCAAGGGCTTATTTTACTGTCTCTCCTTTTAGCCAAGACCTGTCAGGCATCTGAACTTGAAGCTGCAAAGGATCCAAGATCTCTTGTCACTTCTGTGAAACTCTTCTCACTCGTTACTAACACGCTGCTGGTGTTGCACAGGGCAAGGGGCAAGTATCTGCCAGCATCCAGTGGCAGGCAGCTGGCAGCATGTCCCACTCAGATGCAATGATGGAAGCGTTCTCCAGGTAAGGCTCAATGTCACGGAAAGTCAATGGGCTGTAACCTAAGATGACTGATTATCAGCCATAGGTCAAGCACTCACCGCTTGTCAGTGTTAGCTGCCAGCACTTTTCCTACAAACAAGGATCTGGGCTGGTTTCTTGGTATTTAAAAGGATGTGCAGAACTATCAGAATCAGTGAGATTACTAGGGATAAATAAATGACAGAGTTATGAAGTACTGATGCAGTTCTTTTATGCTGTAGATTGTCAAACTCCATTGAATCCCTGTTTAAAATTGCAGAAGTGGTTTGGCTTAGGCTAAAGACGCAGTAAAATGCCCAGTCTGACTTACTCTTTTATGCTTAGGATCAACTTATGACAGCCACTGGACAGCTCTAAGAACGACTGTTTTCATAGAATCACAGAAACATGGAGAGTCTTGAGTTGGAAGGGACCCACATGGGTCATCCAGTCCAACTCCTGGCTCTACACAGGACCACCCAAATACAAATCCTATGTCTGAGAGCACTGTTCAAACACCCCTTGAACTCTGGCAGCTTGGGGCCATGCCCACTGCCTTTTGGCTTAGAGCTTTTCCCTAATCCCCAACCTGCCCCTCCCTGAAACAGCTCCATGCTGTCCCCTGAGCTCCTGAAGAGGCTCTTCATAGGCTTGCAGAGGTACAGAACAGCAAGAAAATGGCAGCCAGACTAGTTTGTGGAGATGTGTTTATACAGAAGCACAGTAGGTCAATGGCACGACAACTCTGAGAGCTACCCTTGGCCTCTTCATTTTCCTGCTTTTATATGCTTGGATTTCATAATTGGTGTGATGATTATAAATATAACAGCTTCCCTACCATAATTTTTAGCAATTTATTTTATTATAAATCTGCCCAGATGAGATGGTAATGAGTCCATAAAAAGATCTAAACTGCTCGTGAGAATAGCATTGTTCACAGGTTAATTAAAACACGTCTTCTATGTGAAGTATTTATTTCTTTGTTAAGCTGGTCATTCTGCAAAGGCTGTCTTCTTTCCCATGTATGTTTTATACAAATGTATATACAGCAGCAGACTTACAGGTTGAATAGATACACTAAACTCAGTCATAATAACTGTCACATCATTAGGGGCCTTCAGTACCCTTTGCTAGATGTTCACTAGCTGCATATACGAATACAAAATTCCTTTACATATAGGCCTGCAAAAGCAAACTGATGACTATAGTTTAGGACTGGAGTATGGAGATCTGTGAGCATGCTGCAGCTTAGAAAAATAAGCTTGAATTTTCTGATACAGTCCATTTCTATTGTTGTCACCGTGGATTTAGGTCAGATCTGGAAGACCTATATAGAAATATCTGACAGGTCACACATGCACATATACATGTAAATGTAAATACCCTCACTCAGACACAAGAGATGGCTTGCATTGTCATAATTAAGGGAAATTTATCCATGGCTTCTAAAAAGACCAAATGTAGCAGTACTTCACATCACAGCTGGCATCATCTTAGTATGCTTTAGTGGTTATAAATAAGATTTTGTAGTAATCGTATTGCATACAATTTAAATACTGATATTATTAAGGATGATGCACAGAGCCCATAAGCATGATATAATCCATCCATCCTTGCCAATGAGCTTAACGGAAGCCATCTTGGATAAGCAGTGCCTCAGGAAAGCTTTGGCCAGAAGTACAGTGACAAAACTCTGCTTCTTCCAAAACTGCCAGGAGGTCTTTCATCTCGGGATCTAAGGTTTTCCCTGGCAAAAAATGACTAATGGCTGTGGTGCTCTCTACATTTTGGGACAGCCACACTGAGGTTGCTCCAGGCTGCGTTTCAGCAGGTGATTGGCACCTTCTGTGCTATCCTGACATGTTCCCATTGTCAGAGAGCCAAGCAGGACTGGATTTATGAAATAGCCGCACCAATTAAAATGCTTAATTCTGGGTGTTTTCTGTTCCTGCACTCCCTCTTCTGGTTTTCTAGAATTACTTAGCAAACTTCTTATGCCCACAACATCAGATCAACACCAGCATGAAATGACAGCACGTGTTTTGGCAGCAGACACCATGGGAGGGACTTCTATTAAATAAATTAGGACATGCCCACAGCATCCACACACTTCTGTAGATACACATTCCCAGCAAGTTTTGGAGAACAAATATAATACTGCAATTGGAGCAATAGATGCAGTGAGCGGGGGGCTTCACTGGGCTGTGTGTGCTGCTGACTCTCTTGCTTGCTCTCTCTCAGGAATGTTCAGTATAATGATGTGCTTACCTTTGTCCCCAGAAACTGGCAACTACTTTGCATATTTTCTTCTAAACTGAACAATAGCGCTGTTCAATAAACATTCTCCAACCCCACTTAGAACCAAACTATTATGGTCACGTGCAGCTGAAATCGATTTTTTATGATTTTCATTGATGAACCTGAGAGACAAGAGAGGAAGATCAAAAATATGGCGTTAAAGGTTTAAAATAGGAAACATTTAAAGCACTGATCATTTTCAATTTTCTTCCAAGCATCCCTCCCATCACCAGGTAGATGTGCTCATGTTCACTGCTGATGACAACCCCTAAGAGAGCACATGTGGAAACAGCTCCTGCACCAACAGTGGAAGGTGTGGTAAACAAAACTTCTGTACATCTTACTGTGTGTTTACAATGTCCTTTCCTAAGCTGTAAACACCTCCTGCCTTTGTTTCAGGATCATAATACAGGTACACAGAGACAGAAAAGGAATCTCAATATTACACAGTCCAGCTGCACACTGAACAGCCATCTGCTTGGGGCTGCTCCTGTCCTTCCTTCAGCAGACTACGGTTGGCCATCAGGAACTCTAGAGATGGTTTGACAAGTGGCGTCGTAACACAAAATCATAGAATCATTAAGGTTGGAAAAGACCTCTAAGATCACCTAGTTCAACTGTCAGCCTCTCATCAATATTGCCCACTGACCATGTCCCTCGGTGCCACATCTATGAGTTTCTTGAACACCTCCAAAGATGGTGACCCCTGGGCAGCCTCACCACCCTTTCAGAGAATAATTTTTTCTAATATAATATCTATTGTCTAATACCTTGTCTTATCAGTTTTGGAGTTCTACCTTAACAAAGCAGTGTAAAAAGGTGCTTTCAAATGTATATTGACCATGGGAACCAATACATCCCAGTTTGGCTAATAAGTCTAGCTTCTCTATAGATTTTACCATCCATAGGTCCCAAAGCCCAATGGCTCTGAGGAAGTGCCTCATAACTGTGGGGAATTCCTGCCATGGAGATGTCTCTGACGCTATGCAGAACCATGCAGTGCCTGTGCTCCACTCCTATAAATACAGCAGCGCGTGGCTCAGGTGAGTCATGCTACTTTCTGCCTCATGCCCAATTAATTGCTCAGAGCTCGTGCACCGTTACATGACATGCTGCAGCCTGCAGGACTCACTTTTGCCGGTCCTTGTGCCACTTATCCTTCTTGTGACAGAAGTGCAGCCCTGTGTGGTGCCCAAGGTGCTGTGGGGCCAGGAGTCCCTGAACACTGGTGTAATTCACTGCCAGCTGTGGCCTGAGGGACTGGACCCTGCAGGGGTGGTTTCAAAGACAGCACCAGAGCTATCAGCATGCAGAGATCTGCTCTTATGTGAAATTATCAGGATGAGAGCCAGTGGTTTGTTGTGTTTGGCCTTTGTGTGTCATGTAGCAACTCTCTTGAAGTACAGTTTCTTATGGCAGAAAATCGTGGAATCATTTGTGTTGGAAGAGAGCTTGAAAGGTCCAAGTGCCCTGCAACAAATGGGGACATCCACAGCTCTGCCAGGTTGCTCAGAGCCTGCTCCAGCCTGGCCTTCAATGTCTCAAGGGATGAGGCTTCCACCACCCCTCTGGGCGACCTGTTCCAGCGCCTCACTACCCTTATAAAAAATTTCCTCCTTACGTCCAATCTAAATCTCTACTCTTTTAGTTTGGAACCTCGTCCAATTGCAATGTTGAAAACTTCTCCAGGCTCTGCTTGGATAGACCCAGCCTATCCTCACAGGGCAGGTATTCTATCCCTCTGGATCATTTTTGTGGCCCTCCTCTGTAGGCACTCCAGCAGGCCCACGTCTCTCCTGCAGCGAGGTCTCCACATCTGCACACACAGTACTCCAGGTGAGATCCCAGTGCAGAGCACAGCGACGGGGTCACCTCCCTTGACTCTTGCTGGCCGCACTTCTTTGGATGCAGCCGAGGATACGGTTGGCTTTTTTTAAAGAGAAGGAATTTAGCGCTTTTCCAGCGTGTGGCACCGCAGTCACACCCCGGGGGCCGGCGGTGCGGGGCTCCCAGCCGTGCCGCTGCCGCCCCCTCCCGGGCGGGCTGGACGCGGCTGTGCTCGGAGCGCGCCGTGCCGGGCTCGGAGCTGTTCGCTGCGGTCGGGGCAAAGTGGCCGCCGTGGGACTGAGCGACGGCCGGTTAAAGGAATGAAACCAACCGCACCGTAAAGGCAGCGAGGAAGGTGGGAGCCTTCCGCAGGAGCCGCGCGGAAGGACGCACAGCCGCGGCCGGACCGAGGCCCGTCCCGTCGCCGCAGGTGCCGGAGCCCCGCGGGCTGCACGTCGCGGCGCGGCCAGCAGGAGGAAGGAAGAGGAAGTGAGAACGGCGGCGGCGGCGGCGGGGGACCGCGGCTCCGGGGCCGCGGGATGGGGTAGCGCCGCGCTCCGAGGCGCCGGGGAAAGGGGCGCGGCGGCGGCTCGCTCCGCTCGGCGCGGGAGGTAGGCAGGCGGGCTCGGGGCTGCGGCGGCCAGAGGCGACGGGACGGGGGCAGGGCGAGCGGCGAGCCCCGCACCTGCCCGCGGCGGAGCGGGCGCGGCGCCCGAGGGGAGCCGGAGGCAGCCGCTGCCGCGAGGAAGAGGAAGCGCAGCCCGACGGTGTCAGCGCGGCGCGGCCTCGGCCGGCGGCTGCGGGCGGGGGGGCGGCCCGGCCCGCCCGAGGGCCCCGCCCGCCGCCCTGTCCTGCCCTCGCCGCCGCGGGCCGCCCCCGGCGCTCGGAGGCCGGCAGCGCGGGGCGGCGGGCGGGGACCGCGCACCTCCGGGCGCGGGGTGAGTGGCGAGCGCGGGCGGCGGAGCCCGGCTGCGAGTGCGTGCCGCGGGCGGGGGGCTCGGGGCGGCACGCGGCGGGGCAGCCCCTCCTCCTCCGCCGCCTCCTCCTCCTCCTCCGTTGCGAAGTTGCGTTCCCGGCGATAGCGGTGATGGATTCCGCGGGTTTCGGGCTGCGCCGCGAGGAAAGGCGGCGGCTGTGCGCAGCCCGGTAGGGCGGGTGGGTGTCGAGTCCTGAAGGATGGGAGTGTTTCTGGCCCGGAGCCTTCGCAAAGTTTATTTTGAGTATCTTTTTCCTTGCAGAACTGAAACAACTGGCGGGCTCTCCCCCTGAGAATGGTATAAAGTAAATATAGGAGTTCCTGAGAAATAACAGTGAGTATGTTTCGAATCGGTGCTGTTTCGTTGCTGAGTTTATAGGAATAGCCCGCAACCTGCCGGTGCTCGGGGTCGGCGGCGAGTGCGCTGTGGGTGCCAACGGTAATAGGAGCGCAGGAAACCCACCGCGTGTTAATTGCTTCGGTATAAACATGGTTGCCTGTAAGCTGCGTGTCGTGATACACCATTCACAGTGCAATTTCAGCGAGGGATGTTTTCAGAAGCAAGTGGATTTCTCTGCGGCTATGTCCTCGGCTGCCTGATCGCCCCCTTGTTAAAATATTTCGTCTTTGATGAAGAGGGGAAATTGAGTAAGAACTGTACAGAGCCTGGTGCCGCTGTATGGGGACGTGGTTTCCTTCTCTTCCTCCAGGCTGCTCTCCTCCTTCCCCAGAGGCACAGACACGCGTGCCGTGCCGCCTCAGCTTCGTTATGTAACTGTGTGGGCATTTATGGATCTGTCACCGTTCGTGTCCCTTCCATCCTCTGTGCTGTTCCTGCCTGACTGAGGGAGTTTGTGGAATATTGCAGGGGAGAGAAAAAGCATGTTTTAATTTTCGTGCAGTTGCTTCAGTTAGAGCTGCAGGTTTGCTTGCTCGCTTTGAAGGTCGCCTCTCCTTAATTACCCCTTCCCCCTCCTTTTCTGAAGCTGTGTAAGTAGGTGGTAGGCAGCTAATCTGATGGCCGGCACCCAGAGAAGGAGGAGGAAGAGCAGCGGTGGCTGCTGGCTGGCAAAAGTCCCTGTCGTGTGCTGTCAGGAAAATACCATAACACACATTTCAGAGAGCTGTTTGAAGCACTGCAGCAACTTCAGCAACTCACTATTCAGAAAACAGATTCCTATGGCTAAAGCATGAGGCGTAACAGGTGTCGGAGATGCTGCTGTCAGTGTGGCCTGTGGGTCCCTGTCTGAGTGGAGCATTCGGAGGTGTACCTGGTGGGCAAGTGTTCCTGCTGGGGAGCCTGCGTGAGCAAAGTGGGTTTGCTTTTGTCTCTTTTGTAATCTGTTTGAAAGTTTTCTCTTCTCTGTAGCTTGAAATTTAAGTGTGTCATTGTCTGAGTGTTGTAAAAAGAGCAGGAGGGAAAAAAAAAAAAAAGAGGAGGTTTATATCCTTTACTGTTCTTTTTTCCATGTGGTGCGCATGCCAGGAAAAACTTTATAGGTGAACAATGCGAATGGATTTTGAGTGGATAGGAAAAAAATCTTCTTACCTACTTATTCTGTAACAGTCTTATGAAAGTGTCTGCAGTTCAGTAGTTGTGGTTATGTAAAGAGGTACCCTCAGAAAACCTTATAATACCACATAACTTCTACCTGAAGGTGTAACTGTTGCTGAACCACTGCTGTGTGCGGGGCACTTCCTGACAGCAAAACCATTCTGCTGCGAATTGCAGATGGAGTAACGCCGTGCTCCGCCCTTCCTTCCGCCCTTTGTTTTTTTCTACCTCATAGGAGCCTCTCTGATTTTGAGGTTTGGGCCCACAGGCTTTCTTTTGCACAGTGTCCAGCCTGCAAAGTGATGTTGGACTGTAATCCGTTTTCTGTTCTGATACAGAGGCAGCAGAGCTCTCTCATTCACAAGATGCGTGGCTTCTTCTGGTGCCTTGGATGTGTTGTGTGGCAGACCGAGGGGCATAGTGTGTGTAGATGTGGCTGGAATGAGGAAAATGTCATCACGGAGCTCTGCTGCTACACCTGCGTGGTGATGTGCAGCACATCCTGGTCCAGCATCAGGCTTCTTTGGAATAGTTTGCCAACAACAGCTTTTCTAATTCTCTAATTCTCTGACTTCCAAACATGGGTTTACATAAGGCTTTGATGAGGCCATCGATTTTCCCCTTTGTTTGTGACTTTACCATCATTTGGTTGTGGATCTTCTGGAAGTAAATCATCTCCTGTGAAGACCACAATAAGGTCTCCCTGGAGCCTTCTTTTCTCCAAGCTAAACAAGCCCAGTTCCCTCAACCTCTCCTCATAGAAGAGGTGCTCCAGCCCTCTGCTCAGCTTAGTGGCCCTCACCTGGACCCACTCCGAGAGCTCTGCGTCTTTCTTATGCTGGGAGCCCAAGGCCTGGACGCAGTACTCCAGATGGGGCCTCACAAGAGCTGAGTAGAGGAGGACAGTCACCTCCCTCTCCCTGCTGGCCAACCCTTTTTTAATGCAGCCCGGGATATAGTTGGCCTTCCAGGCTGCGAGTATGCACTGCTGAATCATGTCCAGCTTCTCATCCCCCAAGACCCCTAAGTCCTTTGCCACAGGGCTGCTCTCCAGGAGTGCTTCCTCCAATCTGTATAAATACATGGGATTGCCCCAACCCAAGTGCAACACCTTGCACTTGGCCTAGTTGAACCTCATTAGGTTCACACAGGCCCGCTTCTCCAGCCTGTCCAGGTCCCTCTAGATTGCTTCCCTTCCCTCCAGTGTATTGACTGCACTGCTCAGCTTGGTGTCATCTTTCCAGTTTAGAGAGAAGGATGCGGTGAGGGACTGTCAGAGGCTGTGCAGAAGTCCAGGTGATATCCGTCTCCCTTCCCCTGTCTACTGATGCTGTCACTCCATCGTAGAGGGTCACCAGATTGGTCAGGCAAGATCTGCCCTTGGTGAAGCCATGCTGGCTGTCTCAGGTCACCTCTTTGTTTTGTATGTGCCTCAGCGTGGTAACTAGGAGGTTACCTGGTCTACTCAGGTGATCTTCCCAGGCACAGAGGTGAGGCTTACCGGCCTGTAGTTCCCGAGGTCATCCTTTTTCCCTTTCTTAAAAATGGGAGTAATATTTTCCTTCTTTCAGTCACCAGGGGTTTCACCTGACAGCTGTGATTTTTCAAATATGATGGACAGCGCCTCAGCAACCGCATCAGCCATCTCTCTCAGAACCCTGGGAAGCATATCCAGACTCATGGACTTACATAAACTCAGTTTCATGAGGAGGTCTCGGACTTGTTCCACTGTTATGGTGGGATGGAATCTGCTCCTCTCACCTGCACCTAGAGGTTCAGGGTCCTGGCAGACACAGGGAGTCTGACCACCAGTGAAGATTGAGGCAAAGCACTTACTGAGCACCTCAGCTTTTTCCATGTCTGAGGAAGCCAGTTCTCCATCCTCATTTATCAGAGAGGGAACACTCTCTTTGGTCTGTCTCCTCCTTCTTATGTACCTGTAGAACCCTTTCTTATTTTTCTCATCCCTCGCCAAGTTCAGTTCCATCTGTGCCTTACCTTTCCTGATCTTATCTCTGCACATGTGGATGACATCCCTGTATTCCTCCCAGGCCACACAACCCTGCTTCCACTTGCCGTACATCTCTCTCTTTTTCCCTCAGTTTAAGCTGCAGGTCCTTGCTCAGCCATGCCAGTTACCCACCTCCTCTGCTTGATTTCTTCTGCTGGGAGATGGAGAGCTCTTGCACTCGCAGAAAAGTGTCCTTAAAGAGATGCCAGCTCTGTTCTGTTCCTACACCTTTAAGGACAGTTTCCCCGTTTTTTTGCAGGTACTCTGTAGACTACAAAACATCACGTACCCATAGAGTCGGCAGAGGTAGCACTGTCCCTAATTGTTTATTCCCTGCATAGCCATGCTGAGGTCCAGAAAGCTTTCTTCCCTGCTGCATCCCTGCAACTGCTGTGGAGTTGCAGTGCTGAAGGAATGAAGCTTCCCTCTCTGTCCTGCCATTACCTTATTAAAAGGAGGTTTTGCGAAGATGCTTTTTGATTATAAAGTCTCTGTTGTTTGATCACTTGTGACATGAAATTAAAGCACGACTGGAAACTGGCTTTGTAACAGCCATCAGGCCACCGCTCAGCCATGTCTGTGCTGTGAGTTTAAAATATTTCCCCACTTTGAATGAGATTTTCTGAAAAGGATTCTTGCATTCGTGGCAGCAGGAATGTGCCAAGTACATGTTGTTAAACTTGTGTCAGTTTTGCAGTGCAACTGTTTAAAGCATTTCAGATTATTTTCCTTCTGTTGGACTCAGCTATCTTTTTTCCTTTTTTTTTTCCTCTTCTTTCAAAATATAATACTGGAAAAGGAGAGAAATGTTGAAATTGATGGGCAGAAGCCAGCACGTTGGCAAGCACTTGATAGCAGGGACCATCAGAGGTGATAATGCATGCGTATGTCACATAAAACAGGCTGTGTACTGGTGGTGTTAGAGATTTACATTTAAGAGAAGCATGGGTGAAGAATTGCTAAATCGTGGAGGTGTCTTTCAGTCCACATTTTTGCATTGAGATATATGTAAGGGTTTGGTGTTGTGGTGTCACTTTTCATTACTGCAACTATTTCAAGACAGAGAGAGACTGAAGGCTATGTGGCACCCTTTCTGCTAGTTTCCTCCTTTTCCTGGTCACTTACCATTTAAGGGACATCAGTGAGATGTATATGCCCCAGGGGATGATAACAGGTAGCTTTTTATCTCCATTTACCCATGATGGAGGTAAACTGCTGGCAGTGTGATCTCAGCCTGGTGCCCCATATGTAGCACCCATCAGTAAGCCACTCGTGTTTCCAGCTGCCGAGCAGGCTGGTTTGTAAAGCATGTGCTTGTGGTTAAGAGGAAGGTGAGCAGTGATTCACATGGCACTTTTTCTCGAACTCTTGGAAATGTATCAGTATATTTCTCCTCATGTGGTTTTCCATTGTGAGGCTTTGGGTTTGACCATGCATGTTTCCAATGGTTGCTGGTAGGGGAGGCTGGCTGTGGGGAGCAGAAGGAATAGACGATGTGTTCTGCTGTTCAGGAATAAACCACGCTGTGAAGGTGGCTGAAACAGTGGCTGTTAGTGGTACCCTTAGAAAAGTGTTGTAGCTTGTGTGTAAGTGAGCTCGCTTCGGTGCATTTCTAGTGAGCAACCCTTGGAGTTCTTAAGTAAGCTGAGTATACTGCTTGGAGACCTTATGTAAACATGGCAGGTGACCTGTTCTTACTGCTTTTGAGGATGTAGGCTTGATTTGCTTTCTACTGTTGCTTCTGTGTCCCATAATAGAGCTGCAAAGCTCCACAGGAGCCAGCACAAGGGGGGAGTGGGAACCAGCAGTGAGTGCTGTGGGGAGAGATTGCCCCTTACAGGTTGAGTGAAGCTTGTCTAACAGTTTGTGAAACAGCATATTCAGTAAAGCAGCTGAGAGGGAGGGAAAAAATGTTCCCAAACAGATCTATTACAGCGTAATAGCTGTGCCCTAGTTGTATTTGTTTTCTGGACTTCAGTTTCAGCTTTCCTACTGGTTTTGTTTGGTTGTTTTATTAATATTTCTCCTGATGGCTTCTTATTGCAGATTTCTCATGCCTGTCATGATTCTTTATTCTTTAGTCTTTGACATATTTATTTACATATTCATTTATTTGTCTTGGTTTGCAGGTTTCACCAATTCTGCCCTGTCCTTAAATTCTTCCCCAGACGTCCCCCAGCTTATTCCTCATTTAAGTCATTTTATTCACTATTTGCAAGAAAAACTGTGGACTGCAGTGTTTGTCACCTCCTATGTTCTTACGATGCTCAAAGTGTTTGTTGTGCAGTACTAACTTATGGAGACGAACAAAGTCTGAAATACTGTTTTACCAGTAATGTAGTAATTTTTTAGTGGCAACATGAATACAAGTATGATAAAATCCAGCTTTTGTTTTTTCTTGTTGTGTTTTCTCAAACTCAAAAAGAGAGTGGATCGCTGCTTCTGAGAGAACTTCAGGTGCTAAAGGTGTGATGATTTTAAACTCCCAACAGGGCAGGAAATGCTTGCTTGAAGCTACTCAAATCTCTGAGAGCCTTTTGCAAAACAGAGCCTCTGTGGCTATGAACAAAATGGTCCATATGGACCTTTTTTTCCTTAATGTGTGAAGCTGACAACTTGTAGATCAAGCACATTGAACATTTTGACATTAGACAAAAGGAGGGATACTCAGAGTATGCCAGCAGGCTGAAATAATGAATGCTGTCAGCTTTTCAGCCTTCCTTCTTCTTTAGGTATGGCTCCTGGGTCTAGATGCTTCATGCTGTTATAAGGTGTTTTTCTTACTGCTTGTTGTGAGCTTGATGCTAAGAAAGGAAAGAGCTGGGGCTTCTAACTTAGTCAGTCAGAATGTTCTGTGAAGTTGAGCATGTAGCCACCTTCTCCTGTGGCAGCACATGTTAGAAGTAAAATGTATGTTTTGTACTTAGTTGCTGACTGTATCTGTTTCTTCTGATACTGTCTCTGTCTTCTGCATAGTAACAGAAGATGCCTGAATGTCCTGAAAATAGGAGGATGTTTGTAGGGTTGTTTTTTGTTTTATTTTATATGATTTATTTAAAAGAATTTCTGCTGTGTTTTGGAAAAACAGCTTATTTTTCAGTAAACTACAAAATGTGGATGGTTTGATGCTCTCTTTCATGAATGTAGAGCTATCTTAGCTAACTATTTATATATTCTTAGTACATGCATAAGTTTTGGGGCTTGAATTTGTAGTCAGTCGAAATAAGACTTACCTTTCTTCTTTCTGTTCAGACAACATACATACATTGTGTTGAAGTGTCCAGTAGAAGCATTAGGGCTGAGTGAGTCTTAGCTTAGGTGCTTCCCATGAAGCACCCAGGCTTTTTTCTGGCTAGACTGGTGATATGCTGGACAGGCTGTTGAGTCTCACTGGAGGGACCGTGGCAGGGGTGACTTTCAAATACTGCTTCACTTTTAAACAGGCAGAGTAATCTGCTGAGGTTGAGCAATGAGGAATTTATAAACATTCACATAATACCCTCTGGCCAGACAATACACTTGATTTGCACATTTCTTCTCTAATAATAAGGAGAGAAAAATGCCTATGACACAGGTTGGTTATGATACATTTTTTACTGTTATTGCCAGTGCATATATTTGTTGCATTCCAGTGCAGTCTTTTTCATTTCTTTGCTTTCTGGAATACAATTGCACGTTAGTTTTCATAGCAACAGTCGTGGCTTCAGCTGGAAATTGAAACCTGATAAATGCTGGCTCAGTGCATGGACTTTTGGATAAACTCTTTCACTAATTCTGAGCCAAACCAGCTTAAAAAAAAATTTCCCCAAACATAAGTACTGGTCTTTACATTCTGGAGAGGATGTTCCATTTGGTTGCTGTGGTTTTAAAATGCTGGAGTACTACACTTATTTATCTTTTTTTCCCCTTCAAGTTTTCTACCATTTTTTCCTTCCTTCAGGCACCGGGACACTCAGCTGCTGAAGCTGTGCCCCTGTGTGGTTCAAGTGCATTCCTGGTATCAAACTTTTTCACCCCTTCTCCCTATTCGTGTATGCTCTGACATCCCTTCTGCTAATCAAACTCACAAAGTTCATCTCTAGATGTGGGGTCCGAGTCTGATCTCTATGTAATGTAGCTCTACAGATCCTATAGATTTGAATACAAGTTTCTTGTTGTGTTTAATCTTCTTTTCCCGGTGGGGGGAAAAAAAAAAAGGCAGAAAATTGGAACAAATGAGAGCTTTCATTGGTCAGTGTAAGACTGAACATTCGGTGGTGGTTCTTAACTACTCAGGAGAAGTTTGTAAAAGGGGAAAAAAGATCCAACCAATTGAAAAGCTCACAAAGGTGAAAGAAAATTGTAAGCTCTTTCCCTCTTTGGACCACTTAATGCAATTTTAACCATATCTGTGGCAGGCAATTAGCGATTTGACAGCTGATGCCAGGTCCAGAAATGGAGGAACAGTGTAAGAAAAACAGTCTACATCTTGAAGCAAAAATACCACAGTGGTTTGTTTTAAATTGTAGCTTGTGTTTGAAGTTGGTCAGACCTTTTTGTGCGGTCTTTTTTCTTTTTTTTTTTTTTTTTGTGAAGGCTAATTGTCATATTTTCTAGTTCAAGTGAAATTTTTACAGAATTGCATTTGTGAAAAGCATCGTATAAAATTTGGAAAGGGAAAAATTGCATCTTCTGCTCTGTGCTGGTCTGAGCCCATCTCTCTGTTCTGGCTTTTTTGTTTGATGTAGTTGGTCATGACTTCCTGAATCTTCTGCCTCCATATAAAACACTGCGTAAAATATCACTCGACATTTCTTGGTTTTCCTTTAGGAAGTAACATAGACATGACTATATAATAAACTTTTATAGTATGTGGTGACCTGGGCTTTTATTTCCTGTAAGTCTGCTGCTTTTTTTTTTTTTTTTCAGCTGCCATAGGAAGTTAGCTTATTGGAAATGCATAGGTTTGTTTTTATGCCCAACACAGTGGCATTGCTCTGTGTTGGGATGCTGTTCTGGAAGGCAGAGATTTTGAAGACTCCATTCCCTGCAGCTGTGAATGAGTCAGAAAAGACATTATGGTAAAGGGGATTTGTGCAGAGAAAGAAAGGAAGAAAATAATCTACATAATTTTAAATCCAAGTTGGAAGTTCAAGTTTTATTTTACAACAACACGTAAATAAAATGGTCCAGGGCTGTTTGCACTGGAATAATAAATTGGTTTCCTGGTCCATATGCCAGAGGGATCAAAGCCTCCATATTTCAGTGGTGGTAGTGCATGAATTCTAATTAAAATGATTTGTTTTAAGATATTTTTTTTTCTTATGTTCCAAATTTAATGATTTTATAAGCATCTCACTCTAGAGTTAGTGTGGCTTTGTGACTGTGAATTAATTTATTAATTTAATCTGCAATTAACGGTATTCAAAGGTTGAAAAAAGCCCTTGTGCTAGCCTATGGGCTGTTTTTCTGTAATTGAAAGTGTGATGACAAAACAGAAGAAAAAGTGGAGAGCAACAGTCAAGCTTCCATCACCTTCATCGGTAAATAGAGAACACCAAACTAGACTAGAAAATCGGACCTAAATCAGCCTGCAGATCTTTTGTTTCCAACTAATTGTTCTTGCTGTGTTCACTGGTCCCCATAAGCTTGCCTAAGGGGATAAGCCTTGCTTTCCTGTCTTGAGGCTTTTCTTTCTTGATCTATTGAAATTCAGAGGAGGGCCCCCTTTAGAGAATGTCCTGCCTGTAACAAAGGGGCTCCAGCTGTGGCCATGTGGATTGAAAAAGGAGGTAGCCTCCCAGGCAAGCAATTTGGTGTAATTTAGGAAACTGTGAGTTTAAATCCTCTTTGGAAATGGGAAGAACAAATCAGAGCAGTTTTTGGAGTGCTGATATCCCAGGCTTGAATTCAGGTGCTACTTGCTGCCTGGTCATGCCCAGTGCATTCTGCTACAGATTTAATTTCTGCAATACAGAATTGTAATTAGCTGCAGTATTAGTATTAGCCAAAGGGAAAGAAAATTGTGTCTTCTAAGCACCCTAATCCAAGTATGTTGCCATTTCACATGCATACTGAATGAGACAAAAAGACATTACTTTAAAGATAATTCTTGGGAGAAATATTATAATTAATATAATAATAATTATTATAATATATAATAATAATAATGATTTTTAATATAATTTTAAAAATTTAATCTGGATGTGTTGTCTTGACAAAAATATTACCATTGGAAAAGAATAATCAGTTGTAATTCTATTAGCTTTTGAGAGCTGCAGCAAGGTCTTGTAAACAATAGTAGTCATTAAAGGCAACAAATAAACCTAATAAGGTCAGCATGGCTTCTGGATCCTTGTCCATTTCATGGGGAAGTTAAGTGGAAGCAAGGCATAGGCATGAATCAGTTAGAAAACATGCAGACGTTTTAACAAAGTTCAGTTAAATATTCAAGGAAAGATTATAGATAGAATCTAGACATTGGGGGATATTCTACCTGTATCTGTAAGCAATGGCTTGAAGATCTCTGCTCCATCTACTGAAAGATGTTAGAAGAGCCTCATGGAAGGTAGGGACAGCTCGTTTAGGTTGAAGTCTTTGCAATTTGTACTGAATAAATCTCTGTGTGAAAAGTAAGTAAAAATTCTACAACTCTTACAGTGGATGCTGAAGGCAAAGAGAAGAGTGTTTGGAGGTTGAATTCAGTTGGGGGTACCTGCTCTTGTTGTGCTCAGTTTTTAATCTCGTGCTGACATCAAGCCGCATGGACATGAAGTCAAAGAAAAAAGAGCTTTTTGGAAAGTACTTTGTCAGTAGATGTGAATGAAGTTAGTTAAAGTGTCAATGAACACCTGGTGGATCAACCTCTTGAAGGAATGTACCAAGGGACTTTCTGGAACTGTCTAGACTTTGCAAGGGGCAGACACCATTGGCTCTGTCCTTACTGAGAAGGAGCTGTTCTTTCCAGCAACCCTGTGGGCAACTGCACTGTCTTGTGGTCAGTAGTCTCTGTGTGTTACTAAAGGTTGTCTACAAGCAGAAATAATGAAACAGCAATATGATTTAATTGAAAGAATGTTCTTTCCAAGTTCCATAATTTTCTGGTTTGTTTTCATAGTGATTTCATGTCTGGATATCTCAACTTTAAACTAAATAATTATTTTACAGAAGAAGATCTTAATCTGCAGCTCTGCTGGCTTAATAGAGAGGGCTGTGCAGGGAGTTGTGTTGGGCTCATATGATGAAAGCTGGTAGTACTGTGCCATAATTTTTCTAATGAAAATGCTAACCAAATAATCCTAAGTTGTTGGTGTGACTCATTATTTTTTTTTCTCAGAAGGAACTAATTCAATCCAGTGGATGATTGAGCTTGGCCTTTAGAGGAGGAAGGAAGAATTATTTGAGATACGCAGTGCAGTAAATGTTGGCTTTTCAGTTGTGAGTGGTATGTACCTTGCTGTGCAGGAAATCAGGCTGTGCATTCACACTTCAGCACTTAAGTGTTAAATGAAGATCTGAGCTCAGGGAAGGGAGGATGCCTTCCTTGACTTTTATGAGAAGTCGATGCAGGCCATTAAAATATCCAGAAATATACTCTTTCCTTTGCATATGGCCTTCAGCTACATCTAATCTTATTGAGGAATTCAAGAAATCAATAACAGTTGAGGGGGAATAGATGTGATAATTGCAAAGACGTTGTTATTAGCGGAGTAATTTGGATACTGTGAGGGAAGGGAATTTGTCCACTTCTTTCCCATTGGTTTGCTACTGAAGCAGAATTTAGGAATCTGTGTTCAGGAAAAGGAGGATGTTCTCTGTTTCTGTATCAGGAGAGCAACAATGTAGTTGCCTTGAGAGCTACAGTTTCAGTGTGCTATCCTTGTCTTCAGAGAGGTTAGGTTGCTGGAACTTAACAGTTTACTAATGTATCTTACTTGGAAACATTCCTCAACTATATCTGATAAAAAGTGGCAACTTCCCACAGTTGTCCGTTACTTGCATTGTACAGCCATCAGGAGGGCAAGGTTGTACTGGCAAGAACCAGCAGAAGCCATAGCATTTGGCCTCACTGTTAGTTTCTGCAGTAATAGGGCAGAGTTGCTGGCTGGTTATTTGTCATCTCTAAGTGTATGCATTTCACAGTGTAATGGCATTTCCTTCTTCTCCACGGAGTGTTTCTGTGTAGCTAAGAGGAACGGGTGCTCACTGCTGGTGAGTGCCATTGTATGCTACCTGCCCTTTTGGAAGGAGAAAAACATGGTCTTTCTTCTATTTCAAAACTGCCCACGATAGCAGTGTAGTGCTTTTTGTTTGTTTGTTTGTTTTGTTTTTAATTTTAATTATTTATTTTATTCTCCTTTTCAAAGCCTTATTTTGGACTTCCTTATCACCTCTTGCAAAACTCGAGTTTACTCAGCGTCGTACTCTGTGCTGGAGCTGCACGTTACACGTTCATCAGACAAGTATTCCCCAGTAACACCTCATTCTTTACTGAGCTTTAATGCTGTCTTATTTTTGTGTAATGGTTTGTTCAACCAGGGGCATTTTGCTGGTGGCAGGAGAAAGCCATAATATGTTCTATAGCAACATTTGCATCTTCATGGAGATAATGGTGTAGACCTGCTACAACCTCCTACAGGTCAGGAACTGTACGTAATAGCCATTTTCTCAGATATCTAACTCTGGCCATATTACTGTATTTTTAATCTCCCAGTCCTTTCTGTCTGCTGCTGCAGAGCCTGACTGTGTCCTCAGCAGGTGACTCTGTGGGCAATCTACCACCAGAATGCAGTGGGAGTAAGGAAGGTCTTGGATTAGGAAGCTCTTGAGCTTTTAAGGCCAATCGTAGATTATTCTGGGTCTTCTAAGGTAGGTAGGGGTGTATGCGTAGAGGTGGGAAGAATTGTTATTCCCTTTAGATTGAAATGAAACATGCTTAAGCTTCCAGTCTTTTTTTTTTTTTTTTTTTTTTTTTTTTTTTCTCAAAGGAAAAATAATAATAATCCTCTTGATTCTTCACAAACCAAGGAAAGTATGGTCATGTTCTTTCTTTGCAGTATTTGCATGAATAATGGTAAAAATGAATGCATGGGTCAGATCAGCTGAGTGGAAAGTATTCATCTGTGCAGTTATGCTGTGACAATAGCTACTGTCTAAACAGCTTGGAAAGTTTTGCTGTGAAGATTGTTACTATGCAGGGGACAGAGATGATAATTTACATTCAAGAAGCATTCTTTAAAACTAAACATTTGGCTTTTGTGTCCGCGGACACATGTGCATTGTGCAAATAGAGCATGACAGCAGAGTAAGGCAGTAGGATCTTCACTTATTTGTGTTTAACGGTTGTGATGTATAGAAATTAGCTATTAAAACTGTAGATGGAAGTTGACTTCCTGCAGACTTAATAGGAATTGTGATTGGAGCCTCAGAAGTCTGCTGGATTGATGGTTTTCATCTCATGTCACTGACCTTTGGCCCTGAGACTCTTGTATAGCTAATACATTATCTCTCTAACTGATAATTCTCTATTCATTTCAGAAATTCACTGTGCTACAGAAAGCAGAATGGCTGTCTGGTGATATGTGGAGCATCATGCAGCTGGGCTGCTTCTGTGTGCTGCAGGCATGCCGTTAGCTTGTAGTTCTTGGAGCCTGGTAGGGTGGGTCCTGTTGTGACTCTTAGGAAGTGTTGGCTGTTGAGTTTTGTCTCTGAAGCATCTCTTGGAGGATGCAGTCTTAAGAGCAGAATGCTGCTTGTATTTGAGGGATAATAGTGTATTTTCTTGGAAGCTGAAGATGAATGAAATTCAATGGGCGTATGTATGGAGAGAGGATTTTTAAGTTCTTTATCCTCTTCAGAATTCTGCTTAGAAAAGAATGATGATATTGGGGAAGTAGACAACATATCTAATTTTTTTCCTTGAGTTGTGTGAGATCTATGGAGTAAGTGGGTCCCCAGAGTGTTATAAGAATAATTTTTTATTGCTCGTCATGAAGCTACTGGTAGAGCACAAAAGTTGCACTAAAAAAAGATGAAGTTTAAAATTTAAACCAGCCTGCCTGTACTGATCTGTGTGGATAGATCTATGTAGGTATATTTCTTCCAAAATAAGTATCTTTTTATGTCTAGAGGAAGAGGAGCAGTGAGTTATTGTTTACAAGCGATTCGAGCTGATTTTGGATTAACCTGGGTTCTTTCCTCATGCTCACTCCTGAACAGAAGCTGCACTGATTTAGTGACATGCTGCATGCTTATGAATTTTACCCTGAAGGCAAGCTAAACGTGGAGAGAGTGCAATAACTGTTTGCTTGTATGACTTAGTGTCTTAAGTAGGAGTGGTGTGAGGGGGTTAGAATCATAGAATCCTTAGTTGGAAGAGACCTTTTAAAGGTCATCTAGTTCAACTCCCCTGCCATGAGCAGGGATATCCATAGCTCTGTCAGGTTGCTCAGAGCCTGGACCAGCCTGGCCTTGAATGTCTTCAGGAATGGGGCTTCTGACACATCTCTGGGCAACCTGTTCCAGTGCCTCAACACCCTCACTATAAAATACTTTTTTCTTATATCCAATCTAAATATCCTCTCTTAATTTGAACCCATTTCCCCTGGTCCTGTCATCACAGAACCAGCAAAGAGTCTGTTCCCTTCTTTCTCACAGCAGCCTTTTAGATACTGAGAGGGTTGCTGGCACCTCCCTTGAACCGTGTGCAGGTTTCTCAGCTCATGGCCAGCAGTGAGGCAGTAACTTCCTAATGACTAACAAGTGGGCCCCATGACACCAGTATAAATCTTCTCACCTCTCTGACATGTGTTATCTCTCACTGGGTGTTACTAAGCTGTGATGAACAGCAAGTATCTTAAGTAACTTTTCTGTCATTCCACTTGGTCCAAGTGCTCCTTTCCCAAACAATACCTTGTTTTTCTATCTAACCTTTTATTGTTTTAGGCATGAAGCTAAAAACCAGAGAAATTAAAGCTCTGTACCCTTACTTCTTATTTTTGCCCCCATGTCTAATGATGTGAAAAGCTCTGATCTGCACCGTTTTTGTCAGTGCAGTAATGTGGACAGACCACATAGTGTGACTTATGAATTTTGAAGCCTTTGATGCAAACCTTGTCTCCTCCCTGGAGATTCACCAGTCAACAACCAGTTTCCATTGAGGACAGTGCCCATCCCAGTATGGCTAGTTGAGTCAGATGATAGTGACTGTAACTTCTTGGGATCTCCACAGTCCCTTCAGTCCAAGTTGCTCCAGGATCCAGGTCACCACACCAACGCAAGCCTTTCAAACCCTTCCTTTGATTTCCTGTCCACAAATTGTGTGTGAACTTAAGCAATTGGAAAAGATGAGGTCAGAGTGAGCAGCTATGCAAATAGTTGATGGAAATGTAACAATAGCAACAGCCACAGAATTGCTTAACTTGGGATATTCGCAGCCTAGCCAGGCAGTCAAAACAGGTGATTTTCCTGCCCTATTTAGCTTTGGTGTGGCCTCACCTTAAGTGTTGTGTACATTTCTGTGCAGTGGTCAAACACTGGAACAGGATTCCTGCTGGGTTGTTAGATTCCTCGTGCCTGTCTGTGCTCAAGACACATTTGTACAATGGTCTCGTGAATGTGCTTTAGCCTTTGGTTAGCCCTGATGTACTCAGGCAGTTGGAGGTCAGGGTGATCTTCGCAGACCCTTCCAATTGAACCATTCGTTTACTTGAAAGGTTCAGAAATGCTAAGGAGGGTAATAAATGTTGCATATCAGTGAGACTGGAAGGTGATGTTTCGCAACAGAATGGAAATGTTAACTGAAATCACATATGAATGCCTCTTATATAGTTGTCTTTGTTACTTGATGCTTCCACAGCATCCATCACCCAAAGCATTACAGTATGCTTCTGCTGGTGAAATGTGCTGTGTGGAGAGCAAGAAGGGCTTCCATTTCATAAGCTGGGTCATGCCCCTACCCTCTCATTTTTTAATTTGGTCTGTTGAGAAAAAGCAGCAGAGTGTGATGCCTCTACGTATGGGATTTGTCTCTGTTTTCTCCTTTCCCTCTCTATTAACTTTTGAACTGTTGGCTGATTCAGTGGCAGAGCCATAAAGGTCCCAAAACTTCAGACGTGCTTTGGGAAAGTAGGAAACTGCAAGGGAAAATCTCCACTGCAGGTCTTATTAAACAGCTGAAAACATACTGCAGAGATTTGGCCTTAGCCCTGCTTTTCTCAGGGAAGTTGTTTGCTTTGCCTGGTTAGATGGATGTATGAGAAAGGGAATCTCTCACTTCTCTAAGGAAAATGAAATGCTTGAAAGCCAAACCTCATGCTAAAAACAGATTGCTATCTCACAGCTTACCTGGCTTGTACTCTGAAATGTGTGGGATGTGATTTTTTTTCCTGTTTGCAAAACCTTGTTGTCAGACTAGCTAGAAAGGGGCTTCAAGTTAAGTGAGATTCAGTTTTAGTCAGTTTTTACATAAAAATATTCGTAAGCCCTTCTTTAAACGTAGACTTCAAAATTTTCATTAAAGCTCTCTCCACTTTCAGGCAGTTCTGTGCTGGTCGTACAGGGAAGGAGTGGAACTGGGGAGTGATACTGCTAACGAAGAAGGATTAGCAGAAACATGAACAAAACCGTATCCATATGGGATAGTGCTGTCCAGATGGTAGACAAATACAAATGAAGAGTTATAAAAAATTGCTTTGTTTGGGGAGTTCAATGAAAAGCTAACTTTTCATTGCCTGGTAAAGATGAATTGCTAATTATTTTATGGGCTTGATAAGATCTCTGTTGGAACTTAATTACCCTACAGTATAAACACCTTGCTGCCTAATTTTTCCTTATCTGTGAAGTCCACAGATAAATTTTGGTTTGTTTCCTACAGGGATGTGGAAAGGAAGTAAGTACATCCCTGCATGAACGTGATGGTTAAGGAAAATGGGATGTTAATTATTTCCAAATGCTGGTTTGCTCATAAGCTAGAATTTATTGCATATCCAACTGGAGTAGCCATGTGAACTTGGATGGCAAGTGGCTCTCCAGGCATCAGTTCTGGTGCAGCTTTTTCAGAGCTGACTGGATGGTGTCTTCTGTCATAGGTTTCCTCAGGCCTCATTTTGTGGCTGTTTTTCCTTTTGCCCTGCATTTAGCCCTGTATTTTGCCCTGCATTTTGCCCTGTATTTAGCCAAACCTGGCTGTCTTTTCCAGCTGGAAGTGGGAGAAAGAACTTGGGGGTTCTGTTATTCTTTCCTCCCGGTAATACCACTGCTTACTACTGGTACCTGTTCCTAGGCGAAATGAAGGGGTGCTGAGACTTAACATCTTTTTATTTATTTATTGTTAGCAATTACCTCCCCATCCTAAGGTTAGCAAAAGTGCCCTATTCTGATTGAGGAAAGTGAGCTTCCTTGAGATTTCACATGTTTCTCAGTCCTATTACGTTTGGTTTCTGGTGATACTCTTCTTTTCTAAGCCCCTGTGGCATAAAGACTCAGGGAGTGTTGTAAAGTAAATCTACAGGTTGAATTGCAGTTGTCATTACTGGCTGCGTTTTAGTCTGCTCCGGACCTCACTGCCTTTTTTTGCTGTAGTCTCTGAGGTTTTGGTCTGTTCAGCCCTAAGTGCTTAAATTCTCACGTGTCTGTTTCATTTACAGTTCTTAAAATCAGATTTATTTTCAAAGTCCTTTTTGAGAAGGAATATGTGGGAATGTGTGTATAAACCATAAAAATGCTGGTCTGCTGGGAACCACATCGTTTTACAGTCTGTGTTCCTACCTACTGGTATCTTTAACTAGGCCATGCTTTCCTTTCATTCCTCATTTTCCTCTCTTGGGGAGTGCTTTTTGAGGTGAACTTTCCCCCTTTGGGATTCAGAATCCCAGTCAAGAGTTCCAAGGGCAGGATTATTCATCTTTTACAGATATTAATTCTGAGTTACTGCTTCTCCAGCCGTCCTGCATATTATATGCCTCTTCTGGGTTTGTGGGTTAATGCTAATTTAATGCAATTATTTTCAGATGCTGTCTTTTCCCTTTAAATCCTATGCCATGCTATTGTGGTGTGTGCTGCTGTCTCTCTTTCTGAAGGTACTCATAATGTGGAGTGCACTAACAAAGATTTGCCTGTCAGCAGTACATGACATCTCATAATGGGCTGCAAGATTTTTGCTCTTTTGAACACCCTTTTTTCCTTGGCTACATGCTCTTTTTGCTGCTTCCTTCCTTCCATTTGGAATTCTACTCTCTTGTGCACTGTGGGTTTTTTTTTTTTAAAAAGGAAACAAATCTTAAATATCATCAAGTGAATTGCTGATGGTATAGTAGGAAAGAGAGTAAAACTCTTCGGTCTGCTGCTTCACCTTTCCCATTAATGCAGATGTGCTCCGAGTGTCTTTTATGCTTTAAGAAACAGATGCCTGGGATGGTGGAAGTCAAGCCAGTGCTTTACTGTATGACACCGAAATGGTGTGTTCTGGGATTCCTGTTGTGGGAGAGCTCCTGGTGCCATATCACAACAGGAATTGCTGCACTCTCAGGGCTGGACTTTGCAGTTGAACTCAAAGTGCCCACCTGCGTGAGAGGGTGCAGGATTCGGCTTGAAGTCAGCAAGATGACTTCACTGCTGTATCATGTAGGAGGAGAGGATTCACTGCAAGGGAGGCAACATATGTTTAAACTTAAATATCGTATAATTAGCCAAACTGGCAAAGGAAACTGTGAAAAACATAAGGAATATGTATTAAGTCCATTTTATGATGTTTGAAGAGTTTCCCACTGCATGTACCCCTACTCTAATATTAATATTTAAAAAAAACATTCCTACCTGCTGATGGATACATTCATTTCTTTCAGGAATAACCACAGCCTTTTTTGCTCCTCCTCTTCCTTAGGCATGTACATGCACCTGTTTGGCTGGGAATAAGCTCAGCTAGGGAGGGGATCCAGCTTAAAAATAGCTGTATTTCAGCTGATTTTTCTGCTCACTTGAGGTTTGGACCAGCTCCTTGTGTCACACTGCAAATAGTTTGCCTGGTGTGACTGAGGGGCTCCACTGGAGGAGGGAACAAAGTGGGAGAGGAGTGGAAAAGAAGAGCTGTAACTGAAAACCCTGAGAGCACTGTGTCCCTAAATAGACCTTGAGGGGAGAATGTGGGTGTCTATAAGGATACAGCAAACTTGTGAATGAGTGCAACATGCCACTATTCCAGCTGTATGCATTTTAAAAGAATATTAACAGGTTTAACTATGCATGTATTCATTATTGATTTGAAAAGATGGATTTATTCTTGGCCTGGCAGATCCTAGTAAAATCATCCCCTTATTTTCACTGAGGTATGATTCAGGTCTATAGGCTGTTGCTTCCCAAATATTGTGAAAGGCACTCACTGCCAGATCTCAGCCTGATTGCGTGAGTTTGTGCAGAGATGGAGAAGAATGATGGCACCAAGAAGGAAAGCAGCATGGCCACACTGCTAATGTAATCCCCCATGTTGGATGGGACTCGCAAGAATCACTGGGTCCAGCTCCTGGCTCCAGACAGGACCACCAAAGTTCAAACTCTATGTCTGAGAGCATTGCCCAAACACTTTTTGAACTCCAGCACTTGGGGCCATCCCCACTGCCCTGGGCAACCTGTTCCATGCCCATCACTCTCTGGTGTAGAACCTTTTCCTAATCCCCAGCCTGAAAAAGTGACTCGGTAGTTGTGTCAGGCTGGGGCTCCTGCATCTGCTAGCTTCCTATTCCCACCATCGTGGTGCTGCCAATCTCTCCATCTCTCTGCAGTAATCTTCTCATCCTATAGAGCTGGGCCTATAATTGCTGACACATGGGGGAGAAGAGGGAAAAAGCAAGGGCTGTTATTAATAAAATTCTCTCTGAGTAGCGTATGGTGTCTTGAAAATCACTCAATTCTGTATGTGACATCAATTTGTTTAAATTCATGTGTATGTTTGGCTGATGGCACCACCAACAGCTACTTGCTTGGAGCATGTGTGAGGTCTCAGGATGAAAACACTTCATCAAAGTGATCCTTTATCTACCTAGAGTGAGGGTACTTGCAAAGAATAGGGTTTGAGTCAAGCAGTGCCTGTGTTTGAACTAGGCTGGCTAGCAAATCCTTGTCCTTAGTGTGAGCTATGCCATGTTTGTGCATGTAGTGGACCTCTGGTATTGCAGCCAGATTTGGGATGAAACAGTCATTTATTTGTCTTGTGAAAGTGTTATTTCCATATGAGATCTTTATGCTTGTTTGCACCTTGCTGTTATTTATGCAGAAAAAACCCTCAAAACAATCTGGAACTTGTCAAACTCATTCTGCTTTTGTATGGTTGCAGTGGAACCATGTGATGCCTACGTGCAAAGAGTTGTGGGGTGGTTCTGTCAGGTCAGCCTCATGCTGGACCTTCACACTTCCTGACTAGAAAGATTCTTCTGTTGCTTGAAAAGTTTTTGCACACTGATGGCTAAGTATTGAAGAGCTGCAGGAATTGCTTTGCAAAAGTCCAGGTACAGAATATTCATTTGAAAGTTTCTGTGTAGGATGGCCTCTGATAGCCATGTGCCACCTTAATTTTTGGAATCATGAGACTACATATGAATCACATTTTCATATGGGTCTAATTTATTCAGTAACTACACTCTGCTGTCATGTGTCAGAAAAAGTATATCGTTTCTGAGGTTACTCACAGAAAGCTGGCACACTGAAGTGTTTTATGGGGGAAAAAAATACAACACCCTCTACAGTTGCCAGAAGTGTATCTGCTGTCCTTTTCACTTGGAGTACCACCAAACTGGAGAAAAACTAATCTCCTATCAAGTAAAGAAAACAAACAAACAATGTCCTATTTAGGCTCACATTTGTAAGTGAGCAGAAAGGGAAAAAGAAATTTGAAGGCTTGTATGGTTTCAGAATTTGGGGAAATAAGGACACTACTTAAGAAAACAGAAACTCATTTGTGTGAAGCCCATCTCTGACAGCAGTGTTTTTATATTGCCAAAGTAACTCTTGGCTAGCACACTCACAAACTTTTAGAAAAAGATGTGACACATCTGACCTCTAGTAATGAACATGTTCTAAAGGCTCGAGAGGCCTTAGAAGAAAAAATTACTTATCCTTTTTTTCCCAGCTTCCTCTAAACATTCCATAATCACTTGCCTTCATCAGGTGTGTCTTTTCAGACTACTTAATTAATCCTCATCCTGCCTTTGGCTTTCTCTGGGCTACTGCTGTGTCTGAGGTTCCTTGCCAATAGTGCTTTGCTCACGTGGCAGCAAACTTGCAGCTAGAACTCCAGCTCAGAGGTGCTAGCGGGAAGCAATCAAATGCAAAACAAAATATTAATCCTTCATCGGGGTGTTTCACTGCACCTTGTCTCTTCCCATTTTTCATTTAATCAGTTTCTTAAAGAAAATGGAATTTTTTATTAAAAAAAAAAAAAAAAGCAAGTATAGAAAAAAAATTCTATGTACGACACTGTTTTTACACAGATTGCATACTTGTCTTTTATGTTATCTATCCCAATATTTCTTTTCACTTTGTAAAGCAGCTTACACAGCATAATCTGATGTCTGAAAACAGTGAGTCAGACATATACATAGATTATATTGCAGTTCTATTGTTTTGCTATTTATTTATTTATTTATTTGATTTTTAATTAATTTATTTATTTTTCCCTGCGTGTTTTTCCAGACTGGTTATTCCACTGAGGTTAAAGATAGTCCAGTGCTGCTTGGATGGTGCTGCACTTGACATTCGGCAGCTCATTAAAACTGTGAAGCCATCTGTTCAGTGTGGATAAACTCGGTCCCTTCAGGATGGTTGCTGCAGGGGAGCTGCCTGATCTCTGTGCCCTTATCTCCCACGCAGTGTTATGGCATTTCTGTTGCCCTCTAATCGATTTGCTGTTGCTGTCTGCTCTCTTATTCTGTGGCAGCCTGGGTCACTTCTTGTTGTGAAAAGCCCATGGGAAGGAAGGTCAGCCCACGCTCAATGGGTGGCTCAGGATGCTACAGCCACATGCAGGTTGCAATTGTCTGTGCTCCAAGTTTAATCTGAAAGCTTTGCATCAGGAAAAACGGGCAGTTTCTCGTTACAGAGTGGATAATAGTTCATGGGGTTCAAAAGTACTCTTGATGTGACAGAAGTACTACTCACAAATACTTCATTCTCTGCGTGGAACAGTTGTGGTGGCATCTGTTGTACGTTATTCTGCATACATCCCATTAGCTGTGTGAGATACTCATCTCTGTTTTGCCAGAGTTTATACCGTTATTCCAGATCTATGATTGAAGAAATAAATTCCATTTCTCTAGGTTATTGCCTTGCATATGCTCAGTTAAATTGCATATTTTTATCCTCATTTCACCCCAGATTAAGTTCCTGAATATGTTTAATAGGCATGGAGTGAATGCACTTCATGTTGTGTTTATATTGTTTTCACATCTTGTGGGGAATTGTGTCTTTTTGACCTTTCCAACTCCAAGTCATCCCCACGAGAGCAACTGAGATCCAGCCTTGTACATCACAGGAGAACATGAGTTTTGTTGCTTTCTCCTGAAGGTGGGCAAACTTGTAGCTCAGCTTTGTTCAAACACTGTATAATACTCTTGTATTTTCTGCTTTTTGTATGCTTCAACCATACATGATTACCTACTAGTTTTTTACTGACTTAGTAGTTAATTCTGTCTTGCATTTTTATCTAAGGGAAATACTGTTTGAATAGGTATGTTGATTTGTGAGACGGTTAATTCTATAGTAATGGTCCACATAAAAATTTAGCAGGGGAACAGATTACTTGCATTTGTTCAGTTAAAATATTCAGGAATTCTGGGACTTGCAAACAGTAGAGGATACACAGATAACGAAACTAGCAAAAAGTCAGCTACACTGCTACAAAATGTTTTATTGATATTTAAAATAGATCTAAAACTTCCAAATAAGTAATTGAATACTCTGCGTCTATGATTGCAGATCTATGTCCGTAAAAGATACATCCTAATGTTTGGGATACCTAGTATGATGTATTGAGTAAACAGCAAAGCAGTGATGAGGCATTTTAGAATGCCTTTAAGCAGGAGATTTGTTTAAGTGAGATGTTGCTTAATAGAATATTGCGTTCTGTTCTAGATTACAGATCACTGCTATTTAAAAATTTTCTGTGGGGGTGGCTGATAGGAGTGGGATGAGATGCATTTCTGGTATCATCTGTAGTCTTGAATTAACTATGAAAAAGGGTGGGTTGTTAATTTAACTAACTTAAAATAAAGTCTCAGTGAAATCACAGTTCATCATCTTTTGCACAAGCTAACAGGGTAAGCTTCAAGATGTAGAAGAATCTCATTTACTTTTTCATGTTGATTTGTATGAATTATGCAACTTGTTTTAATTTTGTATGCATTTTACTTTCATTAGTTGTAAATATTAGGAATGTGTTTTTTATTTCACAGCGATACCAAGCTGTCATTCATCAGTTCCTGCCACTTTCCTAGCTGGGTCTGCTTACCTTCCCATCCCCATCGGGTGTGCAGGGGTGGTCTGCCATGTCAGTAAAGCCCGGTAGAACTTTGCTTAGTTTCAGGTCTCATTTCACCTGTGAGTGATATTATCTCACTGTAAGTCAGTGTATAGGCTTGTAGAGGTTAGTTGTTGGTGGGCTGCATGCAAGGCCTGACCTACAAAACTCTTTCTGCGGCTTTTCTCCTCTTGGGTGCAAAGGCAGTGTTGGAAAGAAATACGTTTCCAGCTGTGGGTGTACACTACCAGATGTTCAGAACCACAAACCAGAATTTTTCTGTGTTTTACAAAGAAGTTTGTAAAACTGGTGGTCATTTCATACAGCTGGCCCATCTTAGCTGGCCCATTTTGGTTAAGTGTTTCACACACAGTCTTGGTGTGTGTGTTTAAGGAAGCTTTGCACATAGAAGAATCAGCCTTCTTCTTATGCCCTCCAGGAATCTCCTGTAAGATGCCATCTAGACATATGGAAGTCTGGAATACTAATTCTGTAGGAGGAGCATTTCAGTCACCTGAAGCGAAGACATCTACATGAAATTAAATGAAATAAACTAAATCAAATGCTTCTATAGTTAACTATCAGTCTTAACAATAGTAAATGAAAGATTAAACGTGTGTGAAATCTTCCCTTTGGATTTAAGGGACAGTAAAACTGAAAGGACTTCTTGAGACTGAATTTTATACTTTTTTTTCCCTATGAGTTCAAAAATAAAGATTTAATTTCTAGTACATTGGAAACGTTGAATCTAAGGTTAAGGAGACTTGCATTCTATTCCTTCAGGGTATGTAAGTGGGAAATTGTATCGTAGTCTGAGGTGAATTTATAAGCCCTAGCAAATGATCAGTAATCTCCATCTATGATGTTACAAATGAGGCACTTCGTCTTTAAAAAGTGACCTCTGGTCTATGCAGAGGCCTTGTCACAATGCAGAATAATTTTTCCACATGTTAGTATGAAGATGTTCTTAGGAAGTGGGATATTAAAATTCCACTGTACTTTTATACTAGAGCTTAAGTGGTTTTATTTTATTTACTTCTTCAGTGAAGTACATTAAACCTAATTAAAAGCACTTAGATTTTATGTGAATTGCTATAAAAGTTTAAAAGTAGGTTAGTAAAATTACATTAGTAACACTTGTCTGAATTCACTTTCATTATTTTCTTGTGGGCAAATGGAGGTATGCTAAATGAGCAGAAGAGATTAGCTAGTTAAGTGTAAATTTATAGCTCTTATGTTTGTTCACTACCTTGGTCAGGTTGACCAGCTCTCTCTCTGCTTTCTTATATTACCCAATTTAATCCCCTCTCTTGTTCTCAAATCCCTTGTTTGTAAATTGGCGACAATGATTTTAACATATTTGAAAAGGGACTAAGAGTCCTCCATGTGAGAAATGCTAAATAACAGCTTTGTAGTGGTATTTGATTTACATCTGAATGGAAATCTAAAATTTGGTTATCACTTTGTTAGCATAAAGATGAGGATGGAACTGGGGAAACCCAATGATTTATATGACCTTTGCTGATGAATATAGCTATTTTTCTGTAAAATTATGTCAGAGTGCTAAGAGGAATCAACGCATCTACTTCTGGTGGATCTGGTCTACTTTATTTATGTAATCTTAAAATGCACTTGTTTTCTATTTATTTTTTATTTTTTAATATAGATTTTTACATGAGGGAAATACACTGGCATTACTCAACAGCTGACAAATGCAGTTTTTTTTTTCCCCGGAGAGAATCAGAAACAAAGTGAGAGAAACCTTGCCTTTGCTGACCAGAACCTAATACTCCAGAAGCTGGTTTGCAAAATGGCTGCAGTGGTTAAGGACACTGCCTTTGCTTCATTGTTCAGGGCTTGATGTAAATCCAGTGACACGAGCTACTCAAGAATAGTAAATGTTATGCACAAAGGAGAATGAATGGCTTGAAAGTTTCATCAGGAATTATGTTGGCATTGCAGCATCAGGGCTGGATGATGCTGTCCTACAAGCAGACAGTGATTCTAAGTGCTCCCTCTGAATGTGCAGTATGGTGATTTCTGGCGTGTATTTTTCCTGCACCTGACAACATCTAGCAGTGGGCAGTTTGACATCTGATGATCTGAATTGCCAAACGATGCCTTTACACTCAAATCTGTAATAAACCAACCTTTTCCTCTCCCACCCACAGCCCCATTGACAATGAAACATACTAAGTTGCAAGAAGTATGTCAAATATGCATTTAAATGGCTTGCTTCTCTGACGTTTCATTTGATATGTGACTTTGAATCATAGTAGCACATTGTCTAACTCCATCAGTTTAGGGCAGTGTTTGATCTCAGCTGAACAAATGTATTGTTTTACTGCTAAGCAAAAGACATTTGGAAAAGGAGAATTCTTTTTATACGTTTTGAAAAAGAAGCCAGGATATAGCCATAATTTCCTTTTTCCTGTATGATTTACAGCAGTATGACAACAAATAAGTAATATTCCCTCAACCTCAGGCTGAATTCATAAATTCTGTGGTAGTGCTGAGCTTCTTAAAACACTGTTATTTTAACTATACAGCGTATATAACAATTTTTAAGGTTTCTTTTAAGTTTTTAAGTTATCAACAGTTTTGAAAACTGAGATCCTTAAAAATAGACATATTTTAATGACAATATTGGAAGAGTAACTGTTGATGTGCTGGTGTACATGAAACAGCTAGACTGCGTACTTGAAAGGAAGGGGCTCATGGCTTTGCTTACTAAAATGTTTCTGTGAATGTAGCTCAAGACATTCTCAACAAGAGAATTTTAAACGTTCTTCATTTCGAGATAACAAATTGGCCAGTGTCCCTTGTGGATGGTTCCTGGCTGCACCTCTGTTAGGTAAGAGCATGAGCAAAATGTAAATTCTGTGGTAACTTGACTCAAGATACTACTTCATCACAACTGCTATTTAATTTTTGCAAAAGAACCTCCCACGCTGAATGTTCTTTGAGTTATTTGGGGTAGATTTTTCATGAATAAAATTCTTAGTCATCTTCATGAATCTATGGAATATCTTAAAGAAATAAAGACTATACATTTTAGTAGTTAGCTGGTCTCCTTCTCTCTCTCTTGGTCCCTTCTCTGCTTGCTGTATGTATGAAAAGCTGCTCTTACAGCTATAGAGAAGCCTTGAATTAAGAAGTTGTGTGCTGAAATCCCTCTCTCCTGGAAACCATTGGCAAAAAAAGTCTTGTTCCAGTTTATTAACTCTGCCAGTAACTTTCTGCATGACCTTGGTGAAAGTCTTATCAGCAGAGTTCATGCAGATAATCTGCATCTGGTTCTGCCAAGGCAGGAATGCACTGTGGGCTTCCACACTGCGAAGTTGCCTGCAAGTAGATGATGTGTTGGCAGCTGCTGAGGTCCTCCTCCTGTGTGGTAGGATTCCTCAGGATGCACAAGACCCTTCATGTTTCAGCCAAGCAAACAGATGTCTTAACCTCAGCTGCAGGTCTGTGCCCTGAACTTCTGCTCCCCGACTGTTCAGTTGACACCAGTTGATATCATGAATAGGCTTACGTCAGTGGTTTTGTGGATGTGAGCACTGGAAAACTGAGCACAGGCCCATGAACAAGTCACAGAACCTGTTTGCACCTAGGTTCATATTTGCGTGCCTAATGGTAGATGTCAGTAATGTGTGAGTTGGGAAGTTCCAAAACGTGGCTCTGAAGGGCTCTGAGGTTGCAGGAAGTTAGCAGTCACAGCAGCTCCTGGGGCTTCACTGCAAATATCAACTCATGATGCTGTTCTAAAAGCCTGGGCTCCTGAAGCTAAATGACTACATTAAAAAAACATTTCTTCACGGAGGTAATAACTCTCGTTAGTCTAATTGGTGTAGCTGGAGACGGTAAACAATTTTAGTTGCAAAAAATAGTTTTTGATCATGAAGTGCAAACGGCAGACTTCAAAGCTAAATTCTTGTTAGAGAAATGCATCTTTGAACCTGTGTAGGTATGTGTCAGTGTCTGACAGAAAAGGATAACTGCTGCCTGCAGAGTAATGAGCGTGATGATAAAGCAAAAGAAGGAAGAAGGCTGTCAGCTATGGGATGGCATGAGTCAACAAAAGGTCTGTAAAACACAGGGATGTAACTTGTAGTGTGCAGTAAAACCATTACTTCTGGATGTCAAATTTTTGTTACGTATTACATAACAGTGCATAAAAAAGGCTTGTTTGTGGAGGGCTTTGGGTTTGGTTTGTTTTTAATCACCACAGATAAATGGTTGTTTTTTCTAGGCTTTGTCTTTGTTGGTTACCTATATGAGTTCGCTCTGGCACATACGAGTATCCATTTAGCTCCATCTCATATTGTCATATTTAATGAAACTGTACATATATATGTATGTGGATATATATGTAGAAGAAATGCTAAGTCACAGCTTGAGCCAGTGACTGAGCACCTGGTGGGAAGGCAGGGCAAACCCAGGGGAGCTCAGGTGCATCTCATGTGCCTGAGTGACTGGAAGGGGTGGAACTAGGATTCACTCCTTCCCATACCACATTTGAGGGTTGGCAGAGGAGACAGGGGTATCTTGCTGGAGATCCCTGCCTGCCTGAGCCCTTCTAAGGGTAAAAAGCTTCTTTAGTTTGTTTCTGCATTCATAGCTGCTGCGCTTAGACTCCTAAGTTTTTTCCTTTCATTTGGGAGGAAGGAGATTTGGGAGTATAAAGACATGGCCTTTAGATTGGTGTCTTCTAGGTTTCTGTGTCCTTGCAATTGTGGCTTATTTTCTCTTTTTTCCTTTTCCCTATGCTGGCTTTTACACAAAGGGATGTGTTGTACTTAGGCTCTTTCCTTTGCAGGGTTGGTGTTTGGAGGTCATTCTTTAATCAGTGAGCTTTTTGAGTGGCGTGACTGTGAAACATGCACAGGGTATTTAATTGCTTTCTGAAATACAGTTTTGTTTTGGAAGTGGTGTGTGTTCCTTCTTAGACACCTCCCTGGTGGCTTAGTGTTTTGCTGAGGGGAATATCAAAGTGATTCTGTACAATACTCCATATGGAATAATATGAACTGTATTTGCTTCCAGGAGGTGAGAATGGAACTGAGGAAGCTTAGGGGACAAAAGTTCAAATAAAGCTGCACTGACTTGAATGCGAATTTTCCTTTTGATTAAAAGCTTGGTCACTTTAAGTCTGAAATTATCTTAGCTTTGAAGCGAGGTTTCTGTTTGTGATGTAACTAGGAAGTGTTATTCCAGCAGAATAATGTTATTTTAATTTTGGGTGGAGTTGTAACAGCCATATTTATTTATTTATTTATTTTTACTTTTTGCAAGTGGAAGGTAGAGGACTTTTCGTTCTCACTGTGAAAAGCCAATTACTGTGTTATTGGGTTTGCCTTAACTAGAAGCATTGAAGGCCCTGGCTCATTTAGGGCAGTATCAGATGAGTTTCCTATGCACAGATTTATAGGGTGGTGTATTGTAGGCAGAGTTATCTTTAAAACTTTGGTTAATTTTATATTCTTTATGGTGGATTAGTTCTGACATTTATTTCCCACATCAGGAGAAATACGGAGTATTCAGAAAGTTCTTTTCTATTAGTAGAAGAAAAATTGCAGCTTGCTGTAAGAAGTTGATCTAGAGCCTATGAAGAGAGCATAGGAATAAAGATAACTAATGAGAAATGCATTAATTCTTAAATTCTGAAGTTGCCAGGGCTTCTCTTTATTTTATAGAGAGGTTGGGTAGGCTGGGACTGAGCTTGTTTTATTTTCACTCTGTGGTATGTTACAGTTTTAGTTTAGTGTTATAGGATGCCAGAGGCAAATTAATTGCTGTTGTGGTGCAGAGGCATGTAGGAGTTTGAAGAATTACGGAGTTTATGTTGTGCTGAACTGGAGTGATGAAGTACAGTTAACAGGCCACAGCTGTGGCCACAAATAAGGCCTCTTCAGTGTGATGGTGAAAATATTGCATTATAATTGCTCCTCTAGGATTGCCACATGAAAAGTCAGATGAATAAAAACAGGTTCAAAACAGGGAAAGAGAGTGTGCTGTGGCATGTGCTTACCGGGGCTTCACTACCGCCAAAGTAAGGCGGCTGCTTTCCTATCGGGGCCCTGTGCTGAAGAACTGGCTGCTCTTCTACTTGCACTGATTTCTGTGTCACCGTTTCCTTAGAGCTCTCAGAGGCTCCATCCTCAGCTGGCCAGCACAGTTCAGGGAGGGGAGTGTGAGCACTGCAGTCCCTACCACTACTCCCACAATACCCGTGGGTGTGTTAGCCAGGTTCCTGATGTGGGATAGGTCAAGAGCTGGGAGTGTGGGCTTTATGTGGGAAGCGTTTGCCTGTCCTCCAAACATGCACAGTCATAACTGACACTGGTGGGAGCTGCTTCAGCCTGTGGTGAGCAGTTTCCAAGATATAACCTGGCAAAAAGAAAGTCTTTCACTCCTTTTTCCTCCCTATTTTTGTGCCCATTGGCTTGCCTGAACTGGCTGACAGGGAGTCAAAGGGGCAGAGTGGTACAGACTGCAGCAGCACAGTTCTGCAGTCTTATCTGCTGCAGAAACTCGCTGTGAATCTGCCTTGTATGAGCACTGAGCAGGAGGCAGAGCCAGACCTTGAGGTGACTGCTTGATTTTACAAGAACACTTGCAAAAATCTTTAGTCAGCATTCAGGAAAAAAAGGAGTGTTCTCAGCTCTACTTGGGTGAATGATGCTGCATTGTTCTTCTAAGAGCTAAGCGTTGCTAGATACTGGACTTGAACAAAACTTAAGGGTGCTATTTGCTGTGGAGTTATAGTAGTTTTTTTAATGTGTTTCTTGTTTGCATGTTTTTCTTTTAACTTTAAAAAGAACAAGTTAAAAGAGGGAGCAGACCATGTGGATGGGAGATTCCATGACCCATGCTTTCATGTGTTTGTATTCATGCAGGTATGTAGATGCATATTTATCAGGTAATGTATAACATATTCCCATGATGTACCTAAAAATACCTTTTTAGAAGCATATTAAGACTACTGTAGACTGAATGTAAGCCTAGGCACCATGATACCTTGATGATGGCATCACATAATTGGCAGATAACACTATTGCATTTTTCTAAGACTGCACTGAAGGAGACATTGAATTAAATGCTTTTGCACTAGAACTATAAAGTTTGTCAAAAGTACAAGTTCTTGTATTTTGAAGCTCATTTTCTGGGTGCACTCAGTGGATGTTTTGATGTGCACTGGAGTTTTTTCACAGACCTTGCTTCAGGGAAGTGCATAAGTTTTGATCCAGCTGAGGTAGAGGTGTTCAGAAATGCTGTCTAAATTAAGCACTTAGATGGTTCCCCCAAAGCTGGTGCTACTGTAGAATTTTACACCTTTCTTATTTTTCCCTCATGAGGAGCACATAAGATTTAGTCTCTTCATTTTCCTTTAGTCTCTGCAGCATTTTTATGTTGCTTCATAGAGTCATCCAGTGGTTGAGCAGAAATGCTCACTACAAAAACCAACCACCCAACCAAATAAATGCCCTAGACATATAGGGCCATAATCCTGCTTTTTGGGTTGGTTGACAGACAAGGCTCTACTTAAGAGTGCAGATAGTCCAAAAGCAAGAAGATGAACTGAGATGGACTGGTTGAAGTTGTCACAACTGTCCTATGGTTGCCAGATTCCTACAGATTTGTGTGAGTCATTAAATTCTCTGTAAGTCTATAAAAACAAAGATCCACTGATCAAGCAAGGGCTGTAAGTGATCAAACACCAATTGTGTTGAGTATTGGGACTGGAACCAAGAGGAACGAGTAATAAAAGGATGATACTCTGCAAGGTGCCCCTTCCTCAGCAGCTCTTCCTCAGTCAGTGCAGTTCTCTCTTAGCTTACAGCATCACTGTCATTGCTTTTGAGATGGGAGTTTCTTTAATACCCCATGAAAAATGTGACACACTGCTGGATTGGAACTCCACTGAAAGGATGCCACCTCTTTTTGCATTGCAACTTCAATCATAATTTGTGTTCTAGTGAAAGACTGTGGTGGAAAAGGTGCTTGGAACACAGATATTGCAATGTAAGGCACACAGTTACTCCGTGATTTGAAGATTTATGTATGCGCGACTTGGAATCAGTCATCTCTGACCTTTTCAGGTCTGCTCCTTTCTTCTTGTTGGTACTGTAATATCTTTCAAAAGCATTTGGCATTTTAGTGAATTGATAGATGACCAATTGATACCTGTGTACAGTAGCAGAAGCTATGTTGCATTTGGGATATAGTGTTTCGTTTTCTGCATTAGCTTACTTTTGTGGCTTTCATTCTGGAATTCCCATCTGGTCCTTGACAATTATAAATGTGTGCTTTTTGAGAGAGGAAGTAAGATCGATGGCTATTCTAGCATTTGATATACAAGCCTTGCATGGTAAATTGTTTTCTTCTGACTTTTCTGTTCTGGATTACTTTCATAATCTTGAAAAGCAAAAATGTTAGTAAATCCAAGTGGGTTAGGGAACAGGCATGTGGTTTTATTTTAATAAGAGAAGGCTGAAATCTCACTGAGTGTACGCTGTTCACCACTTGCTTTCTGGGACGTGTGAATTGGTCCCTTCATTTACTGCTCTTCATGTTACTCTTGGTGCTTTGCAAAATTTGAACAAATTTAATACATTTAATTTACTGAAAAGAATGCAAGCCTTTTGTGGCAATGGGAAGTTATCACTTCAGAGTACATTTGCTTGTTGGATTTATATCTGGCAGCAGGAAGGGGATTTTGAGAAAATGTGTAGTAAGCCTGCAATCTTGAGAATAAGGTATAATTTTCATAGTTACTCCTTTTGTGTGAGGGACAGCTTTTCTCAAAGGATTCAGGGTGAAATGTGCTTTTAGATCTGTTTGCTGCGTGTATAGAGAGAAAGGCAGCAGGAAGTGTGTGTTTCTCCTTGCCTTCTGGTCCTGGTTAGGAGATGGGATGGCATGCCCAGGAAGGGGTCAGGTCAGAGCCTAGTGAAAGAGGGAGAATCACAAGTAGGAGGAAACCCATCCTCTCATCCCCATTGCTACTGTATCTACACATACACTTACTCTTTGGCTTCTTTTTATCCAAATTGCTGAAAGAGGCTGCTAAATGAAGAAAACAGCTTTCCTTTTGAACTTCTAACCTTTGTGAAAGCTCCAGTAATTGGCTTCTGCAGAGCATAGGTTACTTGACATTAAAAAAAAAAAAAACACAAAGAGAAAACCATGAAAAATACCAATACACACTTCCAAGTTCCAGTGAATATTATTTCTGTATCCTTCAAAAGCCTCAGAACAAGGGTCCCCTGGTGCATCTCAGCCATGTGTAGTGTCAGGGTGTGCTTGGGCTAATTGAAAAGAAAGAAGCTCCACTGGAAGATAAGTGCTTGGTAAGTATGAGTGTAACATCTTCAAGAGAGGGGAAGAAGGCTTGAGGAATTGGTCAAGTCAAGGGGAGAAAAACACAGCCAGGAGAGAAAATAGAAAACGGAAAGACTGCCAGAGGTGAGAGAGAGGAGTTGTACTGCCTGGATTAGAGGTGAGTGTTGTGCTTGCATTGTTTCTGTGGACAAGTGTCCTGTTTAGCAGTAAATAAATAAATAAGCCAATGTTTCAATGTTTTCCCACTGTTGTCCCTGTTAAAAGGAACATGGTGAAACTCGTGACAGTTTCTATACTTTCTGAGAGTTGATCATGTGGAAGTTTTATATACTAAAAGCAAGGGAAGCACTTTAAAGTCTAATCGCTGCTTACTCTGCTGGGTTTTGAAGCTGTCATCACTTAGTTGTACAAAAGCAAAAATGGTGTCTTAAATACAATTGACTTTGCCTCTGATGACTCTTAATAGATTTTTTTTTTTTAAGTTATTTATTTACAATGTGTCTAAGAGCAGATACAGGTTGATTCATGCTCTAGATGACATTTGATCTAAAATGTTTGTAAGCTGCTTTGAATTCCTTGCTTTTTCATCTCCATAAAAACCTACTATATTTTTTTGCGAGCTTGGGGATGGAAGTTCAGAGGGATACAGTCTGACAGCAGAGACCTGGATCTACCTTCCCACATATGAACTAACAGCCGTGCTGAGTGCATTGCCACACATGTGGCTGCACTAATAGGAAATACATTCAACAGGGCTTTGTAGTCCTTGGCTGATGCAAGCTGCATGGTTGAGTTTTCTTAACAGAAAGCAGCCGTACATATCATAGTTAAATTGGCTGGGGACATGCAAAACTACCTTGCCTTGTTGTTTTGTTTTCTTTTATTTTGAACTGTGATTCTCAATAAGGTTGGTAACGAACTGGAATAGGTGGTGGTGAATGTATGAAAGGAACTGTTAAAACCAGGCAGCTCCTTTATTTGCCAACAACAGTTTAGTTTGCTAGTGTGCAAGAAGTCTTGAATGTTTTTTTCCGTAGTCTCACACCAAAGCAAGCTGGGATTCTTTGTAGCTGTGGCATTTTTCGTCTTGCAGTCACATTATGCCTCTTCAAAGCAAAAGGCTGGGGTTTCCTGTCATGCGCCTGACTCTTAACATCTGTATTTCCACTTGAGCAATTAAATGGCTAAAAGCAAAAGGGGGTGTCACCAGCAGCCATGCATTAATCTCACTGTGTAAAACTACAGAAATTATTTGGAGCCAGTCAGGGGTAACTGTCACAGGACTGTAGTCTCTTCCTGTCATGTGTAACTGCTGAAAATAAGGTGATTGCCTGCAATGGCTGAATTGAAGAGCCAGATGACAGGTTAATTCTCAATTGAGAACACCTTGAACTTTCAGAGCTCTAAAACTAAAGCTGGTGGTGTTTTGCAAAATCACTTAAACTAAATGGTGAAGGCCTGGAGAAAAGGAGGAGCGTGGCATGGAGATGAACAGTAGCTGTTTCTGGGCTGTTTTGGGGTATTTGCATTTTGATTGGCTCTGAAGGCGTTCATGCATGTGCCTCTGTGACTCTTCAGGTGAGGATAAACAGCTTTATGTGTAAAGAAAAATGTCAGTGAGATTTCAGGCTGGTTCTCCACAGCATATTCTGTATGCTTTGTCTTCTATTAATATAATAGTGATGCTTTTATTTTGTCTGGGATGTTTATTTCCCTTGCTAGCTTGTTTTAAAGTAATCCTCACAGTGTATCTGTTGTTTTGGGCTGGTAATGAATACAGCCACAGGTGATTTGCCCCTTTTTGTCCAAGCTCAAAGTCAGTAGCTGATGTTCTTGTGAGCTGGCCCATCTGAAGGGCAACAGCAGCAGCAGCAGTGTGTTCTGAAATGCTGAGAGGGACAGGCTGCTCCTATCACACTGAAGACTCATCTTCAACTTTTACCTTTTTTTTTTTTTTTTTTTTTTTTTTTTTTTAATGTCAGTATAGTATTCAAATTAAGTATGGCAGTAAGAAATAGGGATGTAAGCCAGTCTGTTCTCAGGACCTTGGATGGCTGGGGAGGTTAAAATACAGAAAGAACTGGATGAATAGTTTGTCCAAGTGCATGAATAGTAAGGCAGCTGCCTGTTCTGGGTAATCTGTCAGTCTGATTTAGATACACACCCCTGTAGCCTCTAAATGCCTCTCAACATCTCTGAGGAAATGTGGTGCCCCATTTTAGAGTTGTAGGTTGGAGACACAGAGGGCCAAAGGGCATGTACATGGCCACACACAAAGCCTGTGAATAAAAGAAAATTGAACACAAGTGTTCTTGGTCCCAAGTTTAACATCCCAGGCTTTGAAACAGTCTTTCTGTTCATTTTAATAGTGTAATTACCTATGTGTAGTGTGGGTTTTTCTCTTTAATCAGTGCTGTGGAGAAAGGCAGCTTGGTAGACAAGAAGATCTGTTTGCAGGGTTTTTTTTGTTTGTTTGTTTTTGTTTTTAAATTACTTTTCTCTGGTGTATCTTGCACTAGCTGCTAGTGAATTGCCAAGATTACATTCTCTCATGACATGAAGGTCGATCGACAGTCTGGTGTTGTTTTTTTCGTCTCAGGAGGTTAGTTTTGCACATGTAAAAATATGTTTTTCTCCCTTGTTTTAATGGGAGCATCAGGTTTTTGTCCTGGACAGTTATGCAACATGAACTCTGGGTACTTCTGCAGGATTCAAGTCAGACCTTCCGCCTCATGTGGAGTTAATGTCATCGTTTCTTTCCAGTCCTAGCAAAAGTTAATGAGATAGCAAGTGAAACAGCAAAGTAAGAGATAAAAGCTGAAATCCTTCTAATTCTTTATGGATATAACACTCCAAGAAGAGAGCTTGTGAAAGTGTTGGGGCTGGCAGAAATCTGCTCTGGAATTTGGAAAGTGGCACATATGAAAGAGAAACTTGAGAAATGTTTTTCTTTGTATTCTCATGTATGCAGTCTTCTTGATTTTGTGTGGCCTTGTCAGGAAGAAAGAACTGGGAACTGTGTGTTGTAAAAAACGTGTCTTTGGGCCCCACTGGGGTAGTCTTCCAAACAGAATAGGTGAAAGCTCATCTAACTCAGCACAGTAAAATCCAGTGTTGGGTACAGAGACCTGGAATATGAATGGAATTCAGCTGGTATTTGGAGGTATGGAATTCATCCACATAGAGGGGCTTCTGATGGGCCATGTGCACAGGCCTGTGAACGCAGCATGAAGACTGCATGGATATTAACTTGGAACATTAGCAGGCTGTAGGGAGGAATGGCTCTGGACAATGACTTGGAGTATTCTTTTAGTAGAGAAGGACACTACAACTTCCTGTAAATGCTTGTGCTTTCAATGTATGATGTAGATGTCACTTAGTATAGCATGAAGTGAGAGCAGGTAGGTTCTGTGTTTACTGTTTTCACTATGTTGCTGAACCTTTAAAGGCTATTTTAGTTGTCTTCTGCTCTGCTAGGCCCTTTACTGAAGGGCAGAAAGAGGAGTCTGTTCTGTTTTTAAAGTGATTCATAGATAACTCACGTTGATTACTTGAACATTAGAGATGTACTGATGTTAAATTACTATTGAAAGCAGATGAAAAGTGTGACAGAAAAGCCGTTTTGTGCTTTGTTTTAGTGTTGGCATTTTCACACAAAGGGCTTTTCAGCCAGGTGTTGGCCCTATAGGAAGTTCCAAACTGTCAACCTCACTTGACAGTTTTATTTGAAAACGCTTCTAACTGTGTCAAATTGAATTAGACAGTTAAGTGAACAGTGATTTTCCACCCCTCACCCTCAAATGCAGTGGCAAAATTAAATTTGGAAACGTTAGGCGAGAATGATGGAACGGTAGTTATGCTCACAGGAGTCTTAGCGAAGGGATGTTTATGTGTGAAAATTACCAACTCTGGAATTGGCAGAGCACTAAAAATGTACTTTGATTTTATACAAATACTTTAATCTTTTAATGTGTGTTTCAATTATAAAGGAGCTGATTGAGTTAATGAAACATGCTGTAATGAGTTGGTTATTATGTTTTTACATCGTTTGCTGCTTCTGAAGTGAATCTCAGCTGTATGCCCTGAACACTGTGCAGGTGAAATACATGTTTTTGAAGTAAAAAGATTTGAATTTAGCAGGCAACATACGGGGGATGGCTCAGGATGTTGCTGTGTATTACAGTATTTTTGACATGGATCAGCTGTGAGGATCCACTTTTGCTATACATTGAGTTAGTGATATGCACGTCATTATACAGTGAAGGCATTGTGTCCTTTTGCCTGTTGCTGCCAGGCTCTCCCTGTCCTAAGTTCTTAGTTGGCAAAATACTTGGTAATAGCTCTGGGGTGGAATCGAGAGAGAATTAATGTAACAACAAATAGGGTATTTCATATGATAATATATCGCACAGCAAGTGCCTGCGCACTTTGAATGTGTGTTATGATAGAAGCTGATTGGGTTGCAGCAGCAATCGGTGACAAATGATGCGCTAGCACCTGAGAAGGAAACTTCCAAGAGTCATTTTGCAGAATAATGTGGCTGGCGTAGTTCAGTCCTCAGAGTGCAGATGGTGCAGGTTGTGTCATCTGTGTGTTTATTGTGGGATGATTAAGCAGAACACTCCCTGTATCCAAATTGGCTAATAAACACATTGAGTGCTTATTCTTGGCATTGTGATGTGTGTTCCCAGAGAGGCTGGAGCAGGAGCTTCCACCAGAGCAAGGAGACAGGATAATGCAGCAGTGCCATCCTCGGCTTTTGATGGTGAGCATTAGCTGAAGCCATCTGAGGAATCCTAAGTAACTGTTAACTACAGAGGTTCCTTAAGAGACAGCAGTCAGATACCAGACCTCTTCTACCTTTCTTTTTCTTTTCGTAGTCTGACATAGCATAAATCAGATTCGGGGGGGAGTTAAGTTCATAAACGGGTTGTAATTTGAGTGTGAATACATCGTGTTCTGCTGCCCCCATGAAAAAGGAGAAGACAGAAGTCTTCTCAACTGTTGTGCACTGCTTAAACAGCTTGTATCTCTTGAGTTAGACTGAAACCCATATATGGATGACATTTGGATCATTCTTTTTTTCCTTCCACGTATAACATTGGTTTCAGTATTGAAAAAAGTGCGAAATAAAACTATGGGATGGCCACAAACTATATTGGGTGCTAGAATATGATGTGCTGGACTGTAAGACAGAAGTAATTTTCAGTAGTTTTCTTGTTGGAAATAGCTGCGTCTTCGTCTTTAAGATCTTAGTTCAAGCAATAAGAGGGTGATTTTTTTTATTTTTATTTTTTAATAAATGCTCTTGCTGGGAGGGGTTACAAAAACTTTCTGCAGTTGTAACCAACAGTCATTTTTATATTTAGAAAATACTGCTATGACATATACCAGGTTGTGTTCTAAAATCTGCCCTTTTTACTCATTGCATATTGCATACACATCTGCTCGCACAGAAGACACAATACTTGAACATGGATGGGTGGTAGACTAAGGCTTTGAGAGATCTTCGGGTCATTATATCAGCGTACTCAACAGAGTCACAGAATGGTTGATGCTGGAAGGGGCTACATAGGTCATCTTGTCCAACTACTCTGCTCGACTAGTGTCATTTGTTACTCATGAGTTTGCAATGCACGTGAGTAAGAGGTAATCCCCTGTTAAAATCCCCAGACTTTCTGTTATCAGACATCATGCTTAATGTGGTTCCTCCAGATTCATGCAGGGCTCATTGCTCCTGAAAATGTGTTGAGTGACAGTGTTCTTATGGCTGTTACCTTGTAGTCACGTCACTTCTGAATATCAGCACATCACGCTTCCTAGCATCCACTCTCCACTGTATTTAGATGAATCTGGAGCTTACCCATAGTTCTTATGGGATGCGACTGTGCTGACAATTTTCCTTAGCATCTCTGTATCTCTGCTTCCAAAGTGGGCTTCCTGATACCTATTTAAATGCCAGATTAATCTCTGCAACCGCTCTTGGTAGGCAATAGTCTCTTTAATGCGGAGTAGCTCAAGTTTTTTCTCAGGTTTTACATACAAACAAGGTCTGTCTCTTAATACTTTATTTTTTTATTTTCTCTTGGACTGGCTGTGACTGTACTTCCCGTGTGCAGTCTTAATGTTTTCCAGAATCTCCTTCAGAGTGCAAGCACTGAGAGGTCCCCAGGTGCTAGGAGCAGAGTGTTATTTGCAAATGTGTGTTAATGGCAGAGGGCAAAGAGTCTTGCACAGGAGTAGATTAAGGGAACTAAGCAAGTGGTAGGAAGTAACAAACAAGGTGGGTTTTCTTGTTTTCTGTCTGTAGCTGTTAGCTGTTTTGATGCACTTATTTCAGTAGATGTGAGATAAACGGTTCTGGTAGGAACACCTTTGTAGATAGAGCTGCTAGACTGACAGATGTGTTTGTGTTTTTTGTTGGTGTTGTTTTTTGCCATCCTTGAAGAGCAGTGTCAGTGCCTGAAGCAGAAGTCTGGTGTCTTAAAACTTTTGTGTCCTTGTTAGACTCATAAATTATAACTAGTATTTTGTTTGCTGTTTCTTTTATTTCTGATGAGCATGATGATGAGCATCTGGCTCTGCTTATTCATTGTAAGCCATCAGTGTGTCAGTCTTTTCCACTGCTTTGTTTTTCTTTGCAGAACAACTTCAGAAAATTGTTTTTTTTCACCTCCGATATCCTGTCTGTGCACAGTCAGCTAACTTGGCTATTTCCTTTAGTATTCGTGTGTCTTTGTCTTCTTCCTCTCTTCCTCCTTTTGACTACTAACTTCCTGACAATGACATTAGTTCCTCCATATGTCAAAAGCATTGATAGGGTAAAAAAAAATCTTCTTTTTTTTTTTTTTCTTATATTGCTTACAGATCTTGCTTCCAGCTTGATTTAGAATTCTTCCCAACCTTGAGCTTACTTGTATCTGTTACCTCCTTTGGGATACTGCCAGTCATCGTGACCTTAATTCACCGTCCACTAAAATGAAGCAATAAAATGGTATTTTAACTGAAGATGCTCTTTTGTGTATTCTTTTTTATTCCTTGATTTATCAAAATGACAGGAGAAATCCACGAACTGCAGCCATATCATGCTAGTGCTGGAAAGGACTGTGATATTTCTTTACTCTTAGCTGAATCCCATTTAAAATTGCTTTCCTTGATCACAGAACTTTTGATGAACTTTCTCTGTTCAACCTTTTATGCATTTTCAACCAACCTGTAATAAACTTACTCAATTTGCTATTGTTAGTCATTTAGAATTTTTTTTAGCTTAAGCATTACAAAGTCTACAAAAAATTGCATTTATGTTGCCTCGTTTTACTTGTTAATTTTCCAGTACTGATTTATTTTTCTTTTCCTTCTCCCCTCAGCTTTCATATTCCTGAAACCTTTCATTTTGTTCTTAGAAACCTATGGTAGCAGCAACACTGAATGTAACTGAGGTTTCATCTTCTCTCCATTGCTTTTATCTCTTAGATTATGTGAGACTACCCTGTGAGACAGGAGAAGAAAATCAGATGGATTTTAGGAGGCAATTTTGTTGTTGTTGCTTACTTCAATTTAGAAACATCTGGAGTCATAGCCAATTGACAAGAAACAACCCCAAACTAACCGCGAAGCCCTGTTAAACTGTGAAAAGTTTAGGTGAATTCTAACATTTTATGCAGCTCATTATTTGACTTTTGTATGTTTTCTGGATACCTGCCCTGGTTCCACATGCTGGGCATGTACTCAGTATCTTCTGAAAGTCAAGGTTTTTGTGAAGCTAAATGTAATGTTATTAACCACCAGGCTGTAGTTGATTTATTATTTTTTCTTCCCCCCTTCAAGTATTTTTTTGAATTTTTGAGTGGAATGGTTTGGTACTTTCCTGATCTCTAGCCTCAAGAGATTCAATGTTAACATCCTTTAATATAGAGAACATCTTCAGCTGGCTGGATGATATATAAGCATTAATTAAATTACCACAAAAGTTCAGATTCTTTCAGTAATCATGACCAAGTTTCCAGTACTCTTTTTTTCCTGAATTGCAGATGTGTAAATGAAAGTTCCTTAGTGGAAGGAACACGATCTTTCAACAGGAAGAGAAATTCGTATTAAGCAAGTAACTATAATTTTCTGGAATGCTTCAGTGTGTGCTCTAGAAGCAAGACATGGCAGCCTATTTACCTGTGCTCCAAGTATATCCAAGCTGCTTTGTTTTTCTCCACTTCTTCTTTACAAGCACAGTTTAAAGTTTATTTTGCTCTACAGTTCTGAAGAGGGTTTTTTGTTTGTTTTTTTGAAAGTGTCAGCAGGACCTCAAATACACAAACTGCTTTTTAAGGAGTGGAACAGTAGTGTTGAGGGAAAGATAAAATACCTGCAATACAGTTCTGAAGAAAGGTTATGGGTATGTGAGAAACGGGCAGGTGATAAGCACATGAATATTCACATCTCTCCTGTTTGAGTTTGCACGTTTCTGCTTTTGTCTCTTTCACAGCCATCTTTCTAAGATTAACTCCGATACTAAATTTTCAGGTGTTTATGAGAGGAAAAATGTTGTTTAAACCTGGTAGACCCCAAGATCATTTTATTATAACAGTAAGTAGTGTTTTCTCAACTAATTATGTCATGTGCTGCAAGTTCAACATTGAAGAAATGTTCCCCTTAGGAAGGTGGTGTGCTGCTCTGAAAAATGGAGTTCTGTTGAGTAGTCTTCTTGCAGCATCAGTGGCTCTGCTGGGCCTTTGTGATCGCTGTCTAGTTTGCGTTGGGAACAAGGCAGCATGAAAGCCTCTTAATGTCTACATCCAGCCCCTAGCACTTGCACCTTGTTTTCCATCCTTGGAGAGGTAACAGGATGTATTTACAGCTCCGTACGCTTGACTGCTCGGTCATGCAGTTGAACTCCAAAAATCACTCTGTTGGGGATATTAATTGAGTGTTGGATTACCTTTCTAAAATGGTTAATCAGACACAGTTCCTGAGGGACCTTTCAGCAGAGCTTGCCACCTGGTTCCCTCTAGCCACATTGCTGGAGGAGGCCTCTGAGATCTATGATGACATAATTATGTGACAGCCCAAGCTGAGTGTGATTGCTAGGGCTGTGGGCAGTGGATTTGGGGCTGGGCAGGATTTGGCCCATGGCTGGGAGGAGAGCCTACCCACAGGGAGCACAGGCCTGTGCCAGCCCCAGGTTGTCCCTGCATGTGCCTCCATTTCTTTTTTTTTTAACATTCCTTTGCTTGTTCTTAAATCATCAACTCATCAACTTTGCTAATTCTGCTGTTCGTGACCTGGCTCTGTTTCTGTAAAAGAAGAAATGAGCTGTTATGGGCTGCTGGTTTCACATACAACTAAAACTTCCAGTCACATAAATCCTCATAGCCTTCATTTCTCCTTTTGTCCACAGAATAAGAATGCAGTTTATTTCTTCACAGACACGTTCTGGTAGCTGTTAAGTATAGAGCCTTTGAGAACCTTGTATGCTAAATGGCAGGAGATTGCAAAACAAGTTTAAAACAAAACATTTTGCTGAGGAAGCTGTTTCATACTCCTGTTTTCATTTGCATGACGTAGGTAGAAGGGTAACGATAAATAGATTTTATTAATATATGTATTGAATTAACTCCTCAGAGCTAGGTAGGCAAATTGGGAGTTTGCATGTGTGTGCTAATGCACTTTTGCATTGAATTTAACATGTCTTCATTTCCAGCTTGCATGCTTATTACTCTTAGACTGGAGAGTGTGGTTGAGATGCAGAGGTATGTTGTGTGTGTTAATACGAGTACTTGCAGAATTTGCACTTTAACGGGGTAACGTGCCGTGGTTCTGAAAACCGTATTGATGTAAGAAGGTATACTTCTGTTCTTTTATTTGTGTAGGTGTTTTGTTTACCTTCAAATCGTGAAGCAGTGTGCTGCTGAGTGTGGAAGTTGGTTAAACCTCCTCTGTGTTACAGCTGCATGCTGTACTAGGGCCAAGTACAGGACCCTTCCTTTCCCTGCTCTCCTTTACTTCATGTACTTGTGTACTGACATGCCTTTGAATTCTAAGTTGAGAATAAATGTAAAAATAAGCAAAGTTGTTCTTATGTATCAGTGATTCTGAAAAGAGTTGCTCTTGGGAAAAAAAGCCAGCCTCTGTAACTGGACCCTTCAGAGAGGTCCTTATCCTTCTTGCTGTTTGACTGCTACTGACATAACAAAAAGCAGTTGACCCTGGTTCTAGTTCTTCATTCACGTCATGTGAAATGCTTCCAATTTGGTAAGCAATTCTCACTAGGGACTATGTTTTTCCTTCTGTATTGGGCAGTGTCTAACACAATGTATTAGTGGAATAAATAGTAGATAATTCAGAATTTTCAGTGACACAAGGTGTAGAATTTTCTTTGAAGTCATTAAATTTGATGAACATCAGTCTTTACTAAAAGTATGATTTTCTGGCATTGCCACATAGAACAAACCCAGGCCGTCTTTCAGATTCTGTGTTGGATTCATAAGATTAAAATGTAGAGAAAACATCTGGGCCCTTTTGGCTGGTCTGCCAACTAACAGAAAGAAAAGTTTGAAGAGGCTATTTTATATATGGTTTTCACCATTCAGACTACACTGATGCTTTTGAGTTGTTCTTCTAGTGGGACCAGTTGAACTACATCCATTTGTATTGGTTAAAGATCTGTCACTTTGCTTTGTCTTTTGTAGCTGTATAAGAATGCATATATTAATTATAATTATGTAGATCTTCAGTGCTAGCCTGCAATAAAGACTAGACACATTGAAATTGTCTTGTGAACATTGTTGGAGAATTCAGTTGTGCCGTGCTTTGGAATGCAAATACTCATTTTCCATAGCTGAATGCGATTAGCTTCACCAGCCCACTTTCCTTGACTAGCACTTTGAATCTGGTGATGTTTTGGTATGAAAGTACTGAGGACTGTTCTGCTGGGGATGGGAAATGCTATTACTTGTCAGCAGAAAGGCATTAAGGTCTCAGTTTCATTTTGCTCTCGTGGTGGGTTAACAGTTCATTGCTCCTCCCAGCCAAGTTGTGCCACCTCTGGGAAGCTGCTTGACTTTAAAACATGGCGGAAAGTGGATGACTGCTTTTTCTTTTTTTCCTTTGCTGGTGAGTTCAGTCAGTGCACTATGCAGCCTGGGGAACGCTCATGGGAGATGCAAACAGTGGGAGTGAAAGATATTAGGGAAGAGTTGATGGGGGCTTTGTACCGCTTGGGCTCTGATAGGAAAGCTGCAGCCAACAGCATGACTGTTATTGATCCCTAGCAAAGTAGTCACTTTCTTTGTGTTTAATCCTGGTGCCTGTGTTATCTATCAAGCATTTCTGTGCATGTAACAGTGTGGGCAATATTATTTTGTTTCTGAATTTTTTTTTTCGTTGCCTTTCAAGGCATTTCCTGACATCAGATCTTATTTAGTCCGTGCGTTGTTACTGCCTTTCACTGCTTTGTGATCATGTGTGATATTGTCAGCCTCAGAATTGCTGCGATTGGAGATAGATTGCTAGAGTGTTGAAGTTCATAGAATCACAGGTTGGAAAAGACCCACAGGATCACCTAGTCCAACCATCCACCCACCGCTAGTAGTTCTCTCTAAACCATGTCCCTCATACAAGTTCATACGTTGTGGGTTATTTTAGTATTTGTTGAGAACCCAGTGTGGAATGCTGCAGCAGGGCTGAAAGTTGTGGAGGGCTGACCCTTTTCAGAGTGGACAGAAAGACACACATGGGGGGAAGAGGTAGGGCCATATGCACGAAGGCTGGGCTAGCTCCCATTTACGGGTAGTAGAAGACGCAGGTGAAAAGTTTTTGATGAAGGGATGTTTTCATGGTTTTGCACAGGCTGATCAAATTGCAGATGGAGCGGGCTCTTTTGATAGGCTGGGTTGAACTGAAGCAGTAGCAGAAGGTGGCTGGAGTCTTTACTTTCCCAGTACATGTTTTTGGCTCTTGGATGTCTGGTACATTCTGACAACTCATCTCTTGCCTTAGCTTTTTCAAGGGGTGCACGTGGTCCGTTCTTTAACCACTTCCTTCTTTTTCTGCTCAGAAGGGCTGCACCTCTGGGGACTTCTGCAGCTGCTTTTGCTATGCTGAATGTAGTTGTGTTCTGCTAGGTCTCAGCAAAAGGCATGGGAAACACCATGGTCTAAGATTTACTCTGTAAGTAGAGGGCTTGGTAGAGCAGGCAAGCACGTTGCTCCCTGTGTGGTTTACTGTGCCTGAGAACTGCAGAGTTCTGTTACTTCAGTGTCCATTCTGCTGCTGCTGAGCTGGGTGAGGAGTGAGGAAGAGGGAGGGACCTCAGAGAAGTACTACACTGCTTTGCAGATCGTATGTTGTTATTGCAAGGTTGCAAACTTCAAGAAGCTTTAGGCCCCTTAGGGACAGAACTTAAATTCTGCAAGCCTGTAGATTTGGCTCTTCCTCTTTCCTTTCCTTCCCCAAAATTCGCAGCCTGTGCTGTTTGACATGCAAGTCTGTTGATAATCATGCTCTTGCAGAACCACGATGTCTTATGTAGCTGTCTGGTGATATCATTGTTGTTGCATACTGTATCCTTGTGTGTTCTTCTAAGATTTACCACAAAGCAGTATCTTTGACTCAGTTAGGTGAGGATGTGTGTGTGTGTATATGTGGAAACTGCTGCGTTCTGCCTTCTTCCTGACATCCTGGTTGCTATAGTGCAGTGATCTATTTGTGAACACATAGAAGATCATTGCTATAGTTAAAAGAAACAGTGTTTCCTGGCCATAACTTCCTGGGCAATCTATTCTGGAGTGCAAGCTGCAAGTGATGCTGTCACGTTCCCAGGGACCCGTGGAGTAACACCATAATAATACTTTCTTCTAGTTTGTTGCTTTTCCCTACCAGCATATTAGATAATATTTAAAAATAGTTTCTCCATTTAAATCTGATGCTTGCCTATTATTCAGTGTATATTTCAGTGCTTCAGCCATCTTTCAAATAGGCTGGCTGTGCAGTGTGTCGTGGCATCGTGTCCTGTGCTTGCTTTTGTAATAAGTGTGATTCTTGTGCTCCTGCACATGCATATGCACAGATGTTTTCATGTACCTGCCCAGCCAGGGAAAACGTAGGAAACAAAGCAGCGTTGGTAGAGTTCTGTCTGAACTGCTGTGTTGTTTTTTTTTTCCCCTTCTCCCTGCAGGTGTGAATGAGAGAGGCTCTCTGCAGTATTTAGTGTCCAGTTGTGCTGGCTCCGAAGAACAGCAGCGTCGCAATGCCCCCTCCTGCTGATATAGTGAAGGTGGCAATCGAATGGCCGGGTGCCTTCCCCAAGTTGATGGAAATCGATCAAGTAAGTACCTGTGTGTGTCTGCTCCTGTGGACCTAGAGAGAGACAGAATGTGTACGTATATATGTGTGTCTGTGTATATGCATGCGTGTTTGTGTTTTTCTGTGTGTCTGTCTCTACATCTGTTTACTTACATGCACGCATTTCTGTGAGTACGTACACGTTACAAGGTGTTTTAGCAGAAGGGGTGTAACCCTCTTCCTCTGTTACTGCTTAATTTTTTGATGTGTTCCGCTATGGTTTTTAATTTGCTTTTTCTTTTTAAACAGCTTCTAAACTGAGGCGTTCACTCCCTTGGTGACCCACTTAACACTTTTGAGCCTTAATTTTGTTCAACTGTAAAATTGTGGTAAGGCTGTTACCTCCTGGCAGAAGGTCTTTGCAAATTCTTAGAGCCAGTGCTTTGCAATTCTACTGTGATCATGCTGAATGGTTGCAGCAAGTGCAGATTTTGGAACTTGAGCAGCGGCACGCTCTGAGCAGAGGAGTCTTTGTGTTCTTTGTGGGTATCTCATGGGTTGTCCTGTTCCCCTGGTTGTTTCTGTTGCAGTGGCTGCATGGGCACGATTGATTTGAGGCGAGGTACAGAAATGAATGAATTCAAATTTATGAATTAAACTCTGTCTGTGAGGGTTTCTTGGGGGCAGGGGGTGACAGGTTGAGTTATACAAGTGCTATACTTTGTGTTCTGGATTTCTCAGATTTTTTTTTTTTTTTTTTGTGTTACATGCATTCACATTTATGAATTCAACTGTGTAGAGTATTTGTGGTGGTGGGTGAGCTGATTAAGTTGTGAGAATGCTGTATTTTGTGTTCTGGACTTCTCTGAGATTTTTTTGTGCTGCATATGCATTAATATTGAAAGCAATGTCTTTAATATTTAACAGCTTCCCCGTAATGTATTGAAAACCTACATCATGCTACCTGTTTAAAATAATTATGTCTGTAAATAGTATTCAGAGCAAAGGAAAGCTTGCAAGCCTTTAATAATGTGTTTATTGCCTAATGTATCTAGGGGCCAAGTACATTATGAAACTCTATTAAGGAGAAAATCTGAATTCGTGCTGAAAACGTTTTACTGAAATAGAATCCTACTTTCTTTGTGCAGTGCAATCAGTTTCACTTCTAGTTAACCACGGTAGTGTGTGCCTACTATTTAGTGCTTTTTTTGTACCTTGTTTTCCAGATCTGCCATGCTTCTGCATTTTCACTTGCTGAAATTTTTTAGTGAGCATATCTGTGTAGATACAAATCTCTTGCCTCCTGGAGTGAAGAGTGTTTGACTTTTTTTTTTTTTCTTCTTACATAACAAATGGCAGACACTGTGCACGCTGTGTTCAGAGAAAGATGCATGTTAGTCATGACGAACAACAGCTTGTTGCTACCAAGTACGCTGGGGGGGGGGATCAAATATTTTTCAGTCTCCTTTCAAACATCAGCAAAATAATACTAAACTTACTGTTTTTAGTTTACAAAAGGGCTTAAAATAACTCTACAGCCACAACACGTGCCTTATCTAAAGTATTAGTTTTCTATTCTGGAAAATGTTTTTACGTTTGTTATATAAGACTTGGAGAGAACAAGAAGGATGAATTCTGATGTGTAGAATAACAGTCAGCTTCCCTATGCCGCTGTGTGGGGAGGAAAGGAGGAGAATGAGGCTGCTGGGGGGGAAGCTGACAGTGGCCTTACTGTTCATGTAGTGGCAAGAGGGGCAATGAAGGCTAAAGGGCTCATTTCTCTCTGACATGGAAAATACAGATGTGGTGACAAGAAATGAAGATGGGAGAGATGTATCACTTTCCTGTAGGCATAAGCACAAACCTACACATTTACCTTTGTCAAGGATGAGAGAAAAGTGGATATGAGCCTTATGAACCTTAAGAACATCCAGACTGAGGCATATTCCTAAACACAACTCTGCTTTTGCTTAACTTAGTGCTAACTTTTTCCAGATCTGTTTCCCTGAAAATGTGTGTTTAGTTGAAGAGTTGGTTTGTAACTCAGATGGATTGCTCCACGGAATTGTAAACAGACAAAAGGAAAAGGAAAGCAGAAAAGTCAAGTGACTTGACCATTATTGACCAAGCACTGTAATCAGACTATAGTGCTTATCTCCCAGTTGGGATCTGTTCAATCAAGCACCATATGGCACACTTCAGAAACCACACCAAATTTTATCTTCCTTACCTTTATCCTCCCCCTCTCATCCCTTACTAGAAAGAAAATCAGCATTTAAAAGAACAGCTCTGTATTATTAGCTCAAAGAACAACAGAAAAATAACTCACAGTAGCATAATGCAAGTTCTGCATCCTTCTGGGTACTGAAACAGTTTCAAATATAGAAGTGAAAATACTGTGGAAAAGACTAAAAGAAAATCTGTGTTTTCTTAGGTTGCTTGTTGGATATTCTTGGAAGCATTTATACTCAGCTGTGCAGTATCCCAGTTCACCTACTGTGTCTATGAATGTTTTGCTTAGCAATGAAGAGAATAAGATACTTTCAAGTAGAGAATTTTACTGTAAATGCACAGTAATTGGTGATGGTATGTTGGAAGTTGCTGGGCCTGAAAGGAGCTCATGAGTATTTTTCTGCCAAATGCTAGTGAACCTTGTTGAAAACCTCCCCTTCAGGTGCATGATTTCTGATGACTTGAGTTTTCAGTTACAGAGCTTTTCTAGTTGATGCTTTGTCTTATGTTTCTGTAGGATGGTTGGCCTGGGTTCATGATGATGTTTTTAATGTTAAGCAGGCAAAATTAGTCTCACTGGGGCAGGGAGGCTCTTTGCACACACAACATATGATTAAGTGCTTTCTTTAACCAGGGTCTGTGCCTAACCTTTCTTCTCATTCATTGAAATACATTATTTGATGTCAGGCCTTTGAAACTGCTTGCTTTTTGGAAAGTTGCTTTAAGAAAGAAGGGAAAAACTGCGTATTACTTGCATCCCCCTCTTATTAGAAGGTGTCTCATTAAGTCACAGTAAACCTAGCAGCTGGCAGTTGCCTGTATGTGTTAGAGTCCACTTTAAAATGTGAGCAAACTAGTGTTGTTTTCTACTGTCTCTTTGAGAGAGAGAGAGAGACTTGAGTGAATTCAGTCACTTTCTTTCAGAATGTTATGGTTTTGTCATTTGGGTTTATTACTATTCTGAACATATCCTTAATTAAACTTTTGGAAAAATTGTCTACAGACATTGTGCTCCTCTGAAGTGTAACCTAAATTCTGTCTCGCAACATTAGTACTGTTGTGAAGGTTCATGTTCAATGAAAAGATTTGGTTGATTTATGGGTATAGGGATGATCTACTGTTTAGGTCTTCCTGTTATGGAAGCAGAGGGAATGGATTGGTGTCACATTTTGAATTGGGATCTTTGGTAGTAATTTCTAGGGACGCAGTGTTGGAAAGAAAGGAAATAAGTAGGTGCTGACTGCCCGTTACCTTCATCTCCAAATCTTCTGGTTTATTAATATCAATTAAATCTCATGTTTGTGTGTTAATGTTGTATACTAAAACCAGAGTTTCTCTAAACTCTGTGATGATCTTCCTGACCACTGGAGATAAACATTGTTCCTACGTAAGGGAACAGTTTAATTACAAACTTAGCTGTGCAATCTCTTCCTCCAAGTTTACTTTTATTGACCAAGTCATTAAATTTAGAATCAGCAGATGTGAATCTATGAAATTTGCTTTAAAAAAAAAAAAAAAAAGCAAAAAAACCCAACCTTACAAACCAAAATCAAAGAAAAGAAAAAAAGACAGCTGTGTTTTGCTTTTCGAAACACAATCTTGACCAGTAGGCAGAATTAAATGGGAGCTCTGTCAAATGGCAGTGCCTTGTTAAAACACTGCAGAGCATCACATGGGGGGAGCCGTGGGCTGCTGTACATTAATGCTCTCTCTAAGGGTTAGATTTAATCTGCAAGCTTCTTTCAAGAAGTTACTGTTGTCTCTTTCTTCTGCCAGTGTATAAGTACCGCTTTAATTGTGTTTTGTTGTTTTTTTGTTTCTTCAGAGAAGTCATTTCACTTCTCTGCATATTAAAAGGAAACCAAAGACATTATTTAAAGGGACTTTTCAAGTAGGTTTGGATTTCAGACCTGAGTCTTTTGGTTTTCAGACCTAAGCCTGGACCCTTGGGGAACTTTAATTGATTTAGCTCAGTGTTTTCACAGACTGTATGGGGAGACACAGTTCAAAAGCAGTTGTGAAATGCTTAATTAGAGAAGTGGCACTTCTGCCATGTGTGTGGACTACAAATAGTTGTAGTTCCTGTGAGTGCAAGGTACCAATATCAGCAGTATACCAATACGATCCTAGCAACACAAGTCTGAATGGATGCAGTATTCGAGAGCACCAGAATCCTTTAGGTGATGAAGGAGAAAGGAGTGTTGAGGTCTGCTTATACAAGGTGATGTACCATGAAGCATTACTGCCTATCTTTAGAAATGGCTCCAGACTTCCTCATGGTTAATTTTTTATGGTTAGGCTTTCATATGCTTTTACAAGTTTCTGGGAAAGGGAGAAGCACCTCTCTTCCCTAAAAGTGGGAAAACAGACCAATGGATGAGCCAAAAGGTGGCTGACTTTTCCAAACAAACAAATGAAAAACCCACTGGAATAACTTATACCAGTTTATAAGCCAGGGCTTATTCAAAACCAACTTCTAGGTTTTAAACAAAGACTAACAGTCTTATAAATTTGCTGCTTTCTGTTATACCTGTCATTACCTCAATTTCACAGAACGAAATATGAAACTGTTTACAGTGCAGATAGCAATTAGGATATCATCACAGTGGAAGTGTTTAGCATTTGTATTATTTTAGTTGTATTAATTAGCCCTGATAGTAATAAAACTGGTAAGGAAATCATATCTACTAAGTTAATGTACTATTTTCTTAGTCAGAATAATGAAAGGTCTAAATTTTATTTTATGTTACTGAAGAGCTTTTATTTTTTACCTAGAAATAAGAATAGCATTGGAAGGAATAATACAGGGTTGGTTGGTTGTTTTTTTTAATGCATTGAGTATAATTCAATGTGCTAAGACGTGTTTATGCACAAACGGTACTTTGTTAACATAATGAATCAATCATTGTTAATTGCAAAAGATGGTGAGAAATATTTCTTATGCAATCATAAGTATGGAAACAATCATCGTTACAGCTTCAGTTCACTCTGTGGTGGCAGATGGCCATCATGGGTAAAAATGTCATTTGTGTGTTATGTTTTATTAATCTGGCTGTGATTTTCTCCAAAGCAGTGTTCCTACTGGTAGATTTGAGTCTTTTAAAGCTGTGAATTGTCATCCCAAGCTGAGTGACCGCGACCTTATCACAAAAAAATAAATAGATTTAATTAGAAACAAAAACAAAAGTCTTTGAATGCAGAGATAGACAGCAGGTAAACTTACCAGACTGTGGAGGCATTAAAGATAGAGAAAAGGTCAGAAATTTTCAAAGAAACAGAGGAGAAAAAAGATGAAAAAACTGAGTTGATCTAATGAATGCTACTTATGCTTTCTACTTGGTGCTGTCTTTTCTTCTACGTTAGGAAATAGTTAAATTAGAGAAGGGAAAATAGATCCTGAAGGCATACTTGAAGTAATGTCCCTCTTATGGTCATGCAGAAATAGTGTCTCAGTATTCCTGACCCCTGGCACAAAGGATGTTAAGGAAGAGCTTCTTAGGAAGCAAGTGGAGAGTTAGTATTATTTTACCTATTTTGCCCTGAGTCTGATTTTTTTCTTATCCTGGATTTTGATGTCTTCAGCTGGTGGCCTTCTTAAGGTTAAGTTTTGGTTTGTTTGTTTGTGGTGTTTTCTGTTGTTGATGTTGCGTGTTTTTTTCGTTGGTTTTTTTTTTGTTTGTTTGTTTTGAAACAGCAGTAATCTCATATCTTAGAAGTTAATTCTGCTATATTTAAAAGAAATCTTTTGTGTAAGATGAGATTCCTGGAGTTACACGCCACTTGAATTAATTGCCAGGTACCTCATTCACATTCTGGCCAACTGGAGTATCCAGGAGTACTTTATAATTCAATTATATTTTCCTTCTGGGGCTCCAAGATTATACTGCAAGAGAGATCTGTGAAAAAAATCCCTCAGAATTAAGTTTTGTGCCTTAATGTGGAGACTTTTCTGCGCTGGTAGGCCAGCAGCGTGTCAGTCATGAGCTGTGGGCTTGTGGGGTGATTTAAATTTGGTTTTCAAAGGTATCCTCACCTAATAAAGCGGTTGTATGAAAAGCCACATCTTAAAGCCTCACTTTGTAACGCTTCTGGTTCTCTGAGTGCTATTTTAATTATGTGGTGCAAGTATATTGCAGATGTTCTGTAATCTACTGAGCTGGTCCTTAGTGCTTTGTTACCATTTAGTACTTTTGGTGAGAGCTTTGGATGTCCCTTAGAAGTCCTTGAGGAAGCAGGAAATACTGTAGCTTATTAGGATCCCAGGATGTGGAGTAAGAAGTTATAAAATTCTGTTTTGCTTGTTTTAGTAATGTTGTTTTTGACTCCAGAGCATTTTTTCTTTGTTTTACAGGCAAGTTATCATCTTTGTGTGATCTTTGGAGCAATGCTTAATTGCAGTGAAATCTCAGTATTTGCAGATTTCAGTATTACCATTGCTCAGTGCCTGAGGAATGAGTCAGCTCTTACAGTTGCTCAGTGGAAGTCAGTGGAGGGAGTGGATTCCAGCAGTGGCTCAAATCAGGGAAGGTAGGCTGAGCTGCCTGAAGACTGAAGCTGCCCAGGACCTTCCCCTTGCACAGGGCTGGCCCTTATAATTGGAGAAATCAACAGTGGAGTGAGGCTAGGAGCCAAGCCTCCTGGCATCTGGCACGCTGGTACGAGGCAGCCCTGCTGCTGCTGTAATCCCTGTAGTGCAACAGGGACAGATGAAGCCTCTACTGATCAGAAGATGTACTTTTCTGTTTTGTAAAAGCTGTAGAAATAGCTTTTGCACCAAAAGCTTTGTTAGCAGAATGGTAGCATTAATTACAGACAGAACGGTCTGTTTACTGGCTTTAGAGTCTGTTTTTTTGACAGATGTGCTGATCAGCAATAGAACTTTGACGCTGGATGTTTTCCGCAAACAGATGTGCTGCATCTGCTGTTTTTTGGCTTAACAGCAACAAGAGTTAAGGTTTCTCTCTTCTCTCATTAGAAAGTGTCAGACAGAGAAAGCGAGATCCCAGTCCTTGTCCAAAACAAACAAACAAAGCTATGAATCTCTTCTAGCCATTTGAAAATGAAATTAGTCTAAAGGAAGTTATTCTGCATTGCACTGTGGGAGTGCACCTGTAACGTGGACTTCTCAACAGATTTGGGCTTCTGTCTTAACACAAACACCATCTCTTTGATTTTGAAATGCTTTAAGCCCAGCTTAGTATACTTATGACTGAAATAGGCTTGGTCAGTATTGAATCTTTTGGGCTTTTGCTCATCCTGCAGTTTCCTGGGATCAGAACAGTCCAACCAGCGTGCCCATGTTAAGTACTGCTTATTTCGGTGGATACTGTGGGAAGCTGTGGTGTAGGCATGGAAGGATTAAGCTGGTGGAGAAATGGGGAAATCTTGCACTGGAGGTTACCTCAAAAGTGGTACAAAACATTGTACAGGCAGCATCCTGCACAGTGCAGAGTTGTGCTGAAGTCAACCCATGTTTGAGATCTTCACGTGCCTTACTGAATGCAGGCTGTGTCCTGAGAGATAGTCAACTCAGCGTAAAAGTGTCGGCTAGGTGTTGCTGCCAGACTACAGACACCAGTATGAGGTGTCACTGCACGTTAAGTTTTACTGGGTGTGCAGATTCATATTGGTTCAAACACTGCCTATGCTTAGTGTTCTCTGTGTCTGTGCAGACCAACAACTCATTAAGCTGTGCTGTCTTGTTATCATTTCCCATTGAATTTCAGCTATAAATTTAATATCTAGACTAGGGTAATGCTTTTATACTATCTGATGTACCCAGTGCAGGATGGTTGTGATGTGTTAGCTGAAGGGGTTATTGCCTAATAGGGAGTGTAATATTTGCTTTAATCTGTGTTATTTCATGCGTTAAAGCTACAGTTTGATCTTCTTAAAACTTTAAGAAGATCATCACAGCATGTGTAAAAGCACACTTCATTTTTGTTAGTGTAGGAGAGGACATCAAGACAAAAATATCCTGTCTAGAAACACTAGTACAACATAATTGTTTAGATGAAGGGAATACTTTGAAATAGTTCTGGTTTATCTGATTGTAAGGAGTTCTTTGAAGTATGTTAGGTAATGAGGTGAAATTTTATTTATTTAGAACTGTAAATGCAGCAAAGACTTTGCGTGCATTTCCATAAAAAAATAATTGTGTGAAGGAAGATTCCATTGACCAAAACATCAAGTTGTTTCTCCTTGAAAGCAGGCAAATATTGACAGCTGCACAAATATGAAACCTGGGTCTCTGAATGGTCTGTGGAGGGTGGAGGTAAACTTTTACCTCATCTTGGTTCATTAAACAGACAAAAACAGCCCAACAAACAAGCTCATCGCTCACCCTTCTGCAACTTGTAGAACAAATCATAGAGGGATTTTTAGGAGCAGGATCTTGTTAGGATTGCAAACACAAACTGTTTTACATTTGTTAATTTGTAAAGCTTTCTGTAGCGCTACCAAGTGACTGGCAAGCTTTTTGTATCTCAGAAGATCTGCATTTTTTTTCCTTCTGTTGCTGTGAAGTGACTCGTGCTTAGTCACTTCAGTACAGTGGCAGTGGTGCCACAGGAACACCCAGCAGTACCTTAAGGGCTGCAGGCTGCCTGTGAGCCTTGCCCAAGCTCCAGGTAGCCCTGTGCTTCACCCTTAGTGGGATAGTTTTCTGCTAGGGACAGAAGGAAGACAGCAGTTGGGAACTGGGGTTGATCACACAGAATTGTTGTTTGCTTTCCCCATGTGTGTGTTTTCTCCCCTGCAGGGAGATGTGATTTTTAGTGTGTGCAGGGAGAAGCTGGTGCTGCTGGAAGCTGTATAACTCCTCAGGGCTGGGGGACAGCAGGTCATAGCAACCACATACAGGTGACACAGTAGCCTGAGGAACTGAAGAAGGTACTTTGGGGAGGAAAGCCTTTCTTTTGTGTAACCAGCCTGGTCTGCTCCACTTGCGCACAAGAAGATGCATGCTGGTTGCTGCTGGGGAGAGCACTCTCACACTTCTTCCCTTTTCTCTCACATGCTAGTATTTGCTATTCATTTAGGCATGTAACACGTCAGATGAGGGTATCGATCCAGATGAAATCTTTTTTTCCTTTCCTTTTTACTACTTGAGGTTTTAGCTGGGTCATGTTCCCTGGTGTCTTATTTGTGTGGTCACATGAAAACAGCAGTGGCTGTGAGAGAGGAAGGGTTGGAAGCAAGGGTCTAGAGGGTACAGCATAGGGGTACACAATCCTTTCAACAGATGCTTTCATTCAGCTTGAGTTTAAATGCTTCTGTTAGTTATGTTTTTGCCTGTGTATAAACAGGCTTATTTGATTGGACTGTTGAAATAAATTCTACCCGAGTTTGACGTGAGTGGGGATTCCCATCCCTGATTTTCTGTCTGGGCAGTGGTGCAGTTCAGAAAACAAATCCAAAAGGAAAAATAATTCTCCCTCCCCAGAACACATGCTGCTACTGAGCTGAATTTTAGTCTAGTTGGTTTTCCATAAACACTAAAGGGAGACTGTGTCTTTTGACAACAGTGGTGGCTTCGGGGTTGTTTATGGGTTGTTGTGTGGTTTAGTTCATTTTCTTCTCATTTATTTGTTTTTTAAGAATTTGGTGAATTGCATTTGTTGAAAGTAGAGAGAAATCTGCTTTGCTCCTTGAGTGATTTGGGGAGTTCACACAAAGCAACAGATCTCTGTGACAGTACATGTTGTCACCCAGTCTTGGGGGAAAAAAGAACCTGCAGTAGTCCAAAATTGAAATTTGATCTGGTTCTTTTTGCCATGCGACTTCATCCATATTTTGGGTAAAATCCATAACTTTTTTTATCCATTTTCCAGAAGCACTTGTGTGTGCACCCTGTATTTATAGCAATGTTCAGAGCACCATTACCAGACCAGTCTGCTCCTACTTCTTTGAGACCCAGAGCATCAGGACTGTTTTACTCAGTCCAAATGCTTCTGCCTGCTGATACAGCGAATAAAGCAGAACTGATACATCTGAGATCTTAACACTTTCCAGTTATTGCTTTTACAGTGCCTGTACATGCATACTCAGTGAGGATTACTGTCATCATATGAATGATAACTGAAAGGGACAAAAGAAGGTTTAAAAATATTGAATGCTTTCTTGCTTCAGATGTTGTTCCTGGAAAATGCTCGTGTTGGTATCTGAATGTTCTGTTTCTGCTGGGCAATGAGATGCAGTATGCACAAAAGACCCTTTGATTTCTCAATGTGGAGAAGCTGAGTTGATGCTGTGTGGGTTAAAGAAGCCAAAAAGGACTGATAATGTCATCAAGAATATGTGTAGAATTGCTGTCCTTATAGATCATCAGACCAAAACACCAAAAAACTTGTGGACCCTTCAAAGCTTAATGTTGAAAAGAAAATGAGATACCACTGACTTGTTTTCTTCTTTGGAATCGGTGCCTTAGGTGTTATTTCAATGCTCAGGTTGTTCCAACTCAGTGACTTTTTTTTTTTCTCCCTTTTTCTTTAACCAGAAAAAGCCGCTGTCCTCTATAATAAAAGAAGTCTGCGATGGGTAAGTTCTGCTATATGCTATGTGGTAGATACTGTACCTTTTTCAGTTATTAAATTAACAAGCAGATAACTATTCTGAAGAAAAATAAGATATCCTTTATGACAAGTTGATAGGTTATTCAACCTTGCAGTTGTATTATCTTTGGACTTTGAATTTGCATTGCATTTTGGAACAGCTACCTGCAACGTGAGGTTCCAAACAAAGCATTTCCACCTTATGTAGGTATTTCATTTAGCTAGTTTGTTGCTGTTCCGCACAGAGATGCGTTTTTACCCTTTCATTTAATGGTTTTGGTCCCTGCAGCTCATAGGTGAGGGAACTTCTGCCCTGGCTGTGGCTTGAATTTTCAAGCACTGTGCAAATACAGTTTCAAGCAAGTGCTTCCAAGGAAGAGAAGCTCGTTTACATTTACCAGGTTGCTGCTGAATTAATGAGGCGGTGTTTTGAGCAATGTAATACATCAGCTTAGCACTACAGGCATTGGGTATTGTATAAACTAGCATAAAATCCTGGTACTATGAATGTTTTTAATAATCCAGTGATATAACTACAAGCAAGGAATTTGACTTAGTTTTTTTTGAAGATCGGGTGTCTGATCCTTATCAGCTTCTTTTTGGAAGCATTGAGTGTCACTGTATTGACAAAATAGGGCTTTGTTTCAGTTATGCAAAGGGGAAGTACATGATTTATGGAATGTATTTGTACTGAAGTTTTCCCTTCGTAAAAGTATTTGCTTCTTCAATTTTGGAGCATGTAATTTAGAATTGAATGAGAAATAGGTGGGAGGGGTGGGCATTTGTTTGATCATGGTTAAATTCTGCAAAGGATATGTTTTTATTTGAAATCTTGTTTTGTAATTAATTTATTTTCATCTTTCTGAGGTGGTCTCTTGCAAATCATGATCAGTTTGCACTGCAGCATGCTGACAGTTCTAACTTCTACATCACAGAGAAGGTTAGTAAATCGTTCAACACAACTCTTTCATAGTCCATCAAAATATTTGCTACAATTTATTTTAAGCTAACATAATATATCTAATAAATATGGAGTTTTTTTCAGGATGTGATACTGATGAGGGTGTGTGTACTGAGAGTCCTAGTTCAATGATTTTGCACTGATTTCTTTTGTTCAGAAAGTTGAAATGAAAGGTTGAATGTGCAAGCCCCTCATGTCTATCAGGTTTAATCAGCCTTCAGCACTGAGGCCCTCAGCTTTCATATTTGTTCACGTTTAATGTTCTGCTGAAAAGTCATGTGCAGGAAATTGAAATATGTGAAACATGAAGGGCTCTTTGAAGTCTGAGTAGAACTTTAGTGCGTACTGCTTCCCTCTTTGGCTGCTCATCTAGAAATAAGCTTTGATGACTGTGTAATATTTGCAGCTCCTTCATGCTTTCTGCTTTGTCTCTTTCCTCTTCTCTGTGTTCTGTTACTGCCTTTTTTTTTGTCCCCAGATAGCATGGCAGCGGGTGATTCATGAAGTGATGCAATGATTTCAGCACAGAGTAGTGAAATGGCTGTAGCTGTAATAAAAATGGAATGTCTGGTCTGAATAAATGGGGCATGCTCGTATGAATGAGACGATGTAGTACATTCATTCCTAGCATTACTGAAAGAAATGCTGAAATCACACACACCAAAAAAACAAAAATTGTTTGGAAGATTGCACAAGTTACTGCTGCAGAGGATGTATGCTTGCAGCCCAGAACACAAGAAGGGCATGGGGCTGTTGGAAGAGAGCCTTGAAGATGATCAGAGGGCTGGAGCACCTCCCCTGTGAGGGCAGGTGGAGGGAGTTGGGACTCTTCAGCCAGGAGAAGAAAAATGCTCAGGGGAGACCTTAAAGCAGCCTGCCAGTACCTGAAGGGGCCTGCAGGAAAGCTGGGGAGAGACTTTTTAGAAGGGTATATAATGATAGGATAGCTTTACGCTGGAAAAAGGGTAGATTTAGACTAGAAGAAGTTATTTACTGTGAGAGTGGTGAGACACTGGAGCAGGTTGCCCAGAGAGACTGGATGCTCCCATGCTGGAGGTGTTCAAGGCCAGGCAGGATGGGGCTTTGAGCAACCTGGTGTAGAGGGAGGAGGTGTCCCTGCCTGTAGCAGGGGGTTTGGAACTAGATGATCTTAAAGGTCCCTTCCAACCCAAACCATTCTGTGATTCTGTTACAAACAGCATGGTTCAGAAATCACTGATGTCAGCATGAAGATCCCCCAGCGTCAGAGGCTTTTGAACTAAGCAGACCTGAGCTTAGCTGTATGGAGGTAGAGAGCTCTTGTACTACCTTGTTATCAGTTCAGTTTTGGCTTACTTTTAAACTGAGCGGTGGTTTGGTTTTGTTTTGCATTTCACTGTTGATTAGGAACTGCTAAACATGACTGAGACATGAACTAACTTTTCTCTTGCTGTAATTCTTATCCCCACCCAAGAAATAGAGGGAACTTAGACACAGTTGAGCATTTAGTAAAACTAAATTTAGCAAGATTACTGGAGCAGTTGCTCATGAGCGTTCTGCTTTTATTTTTTTTTCCAGCAGTCCAGTTTTTCATTTAACTATTTGTCACCTCAGTCAACCTTCTCAACATGTCAGAGTTTGTTTTGGGATCTCCTGCTTTTTCTCGTTTAAAAATATATATATATATCTCTTTTCAAGTTTGAATTGACACACTTGAAAGGGCATGACAAGGAAATCTGTTAAAGTAATTATTGACTGCTGCATTTTTCCTCTACCCAAGTTAAACATTGAGACTGCTTTGCTAGTTTTCCTGATTTGTGATGCAATGTTCTGCAATAAGTTAGACGCAGCTGAATTTGCCTGTTAGTGTTTAGACTCTGGATAGGACTGTGCATATTTCCAAGAGGAAGGATTGAGCAAATACAAAGATTTGTTGAAGGAATTTATCCCGATGCGATCAGGGGAGCCTTTCAGGCTTTGCTTCCACCTTTGGTGAGTAGGATCCTGTGGTTTTGGAGAAGATAGACATTCCCTGTTCTGCATAAAAGGGAGCGTGATGCCTTTGCAAGTATTTAACTTACACTATGGATGGGACAGCATTGTCTTGTAGAACTGTTTGGATCATACTGCTGAGAGGACTGAGTTTGTTTATGTCCTACTGAAAATATGCAGTGTTTGACTCTGAGTCACGTAAATAAGAGAGAAGAGCTCTAAATGCCACCAGTATTACTCAGATGTCTGTGACTTTTATTAGATATTTCTCAATGTTTATCACTGTTCGTTGCATGGAGGCTGTAAAGAGAGGCTTGTATAGGCTATCACCCCTTCTGTATACTTTCCCTCATTTGTGTATAGTGAGATATTGTTGCTTTCTGAATAAAACATGAAAAACACTGGGTATGAGGGGAAACACATGTGCTTTAGTGAAGCTACAGCACTGATGACTAGGCCATAAAAGAAATGTTATTTTAATTTACCTCTTGCTAGGAGACGAGCAACGCTTTTGCTACAGCTTCAGTTAAGTAAATATTTTTACTGCTCTCAGAGATTAGTGTAATGACACCATGTGTAAGTCATGTTTCTGCAGAGCCTGTGTGACTCCTAATTTGAGGTCCTCCAGGTAGAGGTGTTTGGTGTTCTTTTTTAATATGCTTTGACTTATCAGAGTGAAAATTAATTCAATGAAACCTTGTACGAGATAACAATTTCACTTCAAGTTTCTAGTTGCAGTGCAAGATCGTCGACACATGGCTCACAATTATTTATGTTTTGGGGTGGCAAACAACACGTCTGTGTTTTGGTTGTCATATGCAGAACTATTTATCTTTTGTAGCTGACCTATATTTGCTGATTATACCATACATAAGTGAAAATAACACCCAAACAGTTCTTTCTGTCTCTTACTTTTTTTTTTTTTTTTTTTTTTTTTTTTTTTTTTTTTTGTCTGTACTTGGAAGAATGCCTCTAGCTGTAACTCCTTCAGACTGCAATAAGGGCAGTCTTCTAGCAGATCTCGAGTCAAGCTGTGTTTCTCCTGGAGATGGGGTTTATTGCAGGAGATGCAGTTTGGACAGCTCCTCCAGGGTACTGGTTTGGCTAAATCTGTGAAAGGGCAGTGGAAAATGTTAATTATGTAGCTTGGCAGTTGTTTAAAAAAAACCCCACAAAATAGCAACAAACACTTTAGAAATGGAAGTTATATCAGCAAGAAAAGCAGGTAGGCACAGCTCCTAAGCTCAATCGTAGTTGGTGTTTTAATCACAATGTGTTTGACTGCTACTGTATTGTGATATACATCTCTTCATGAAATGCCCTTGTTGTCATGGAGAGGCATTTCCTGACAGGTCAGGCATCTGAGAACCTGACTCGTGAACCAGGGTCATATCAGAATAAAAGTCAGCTCTGCTTTATCCAGTCCAGGTTGTAGTTGAACAGATGTTTGTGTGCATCAGGTGGAATCACTCAGGAGCGCTATAGCCTTGGTAAACTCCGTTTTAAAACAGAAGATGCTATATAAGGAGTAGAAAATGACTGTATAATTGTGTGCGCTATACTGTTTTCTGGGCTGAATACCATAGCTTGGGTTTTTGTCCACTGTACTCCTTTGCTGGCAGAACTAGAAATCCAGGGACAGACAGCCGAGTGGCTTCATGCAGTGCGTTTTGGGGTGAGACTGATCTTCATATCTTAAACTGGATGTGGTAGTGTCAGAGAAAATGTGATGAAAAGCTAGTGAAATGATTAAGGGAGTTGAGCAGCTGCCTCACAATACAAGGCTTCCTTTAACATCTGCAGTACAAGAAAAGAGAACGCTGAGGAAACATGAAGGGAACAAAAGCGGTCAGATCATGATGCTGAACAGCATTTGCTGCTCTTACAGCTGGAGATAGAATATGTGGTTTGATATAACAATGGGCTGACTCAGTGGGAAATTATTTAAATTCATTTTTAGTTGCTAGGACTTTTAATAAGGTAATAGTTAAGAGTTATGGATAATTATTGATGTTGTATTTCTTGGCTTAACAGGACTGTTCTGTTTTAGGGAAAATACTGAGGTAGTTAATCTTTTGTAGTATTTTATGGGAGATTGCTGGTAACAGGGAGACTATCTCATGGATTTTCACTTCAGAATTTAAAGATAGCATTTTCCTTGGAAAAAATAAGCATTGACATTTGATGAGTGGAAGCTTCCTGCTTGCTGTCTACCTGTCCCTATTCAAAGGTTACAGAAGCTAGCAAATAAAGCAAATCATAGCCATGGTTTGGAAATAGTGTATATCTAATGATGTCCAACTCTACAACATATAAATGGTGGGCTGAAAATGCTTTCCTTGTGTTGGATCTACAGCCATTCAGCAGCATGATCAGTCATTAAGTCTGGAAGTTGCCTGTTCTTCCTCACTATGCTCACAAAAAAGGAGGAAAAAATCCAGAGCTTTCTTCTGTCACATTCATGGTTGGAACTGACTTACCTTCCAGCCATGCTGTCACTAGAATGCTAGGGAATGTAAGAATCAAGAAGGGGAGGGAGAAAAGAATGCTCAACTACGTTGTTTTTTCCATAAGAGTACAGTCACCCTAGCTTGAATGCTGGTGAAACCACACCCTAAAAAAGTCCATCCTTTGCATGATTTATTCATCTTCAGGTGGAGTCATCTGCAAAACCACAATCATTAAGTATCACTTGCTGTGCAGAGCGGCAGTGCTATGTGCAGACATCCTTCTGATGGATTAAAAAAGAGAAGGCACACGTTATTTTTAACCAGTGTCAGTTCCCTATTTCAAATAACCACAGACAGTTGTACTCATAACACGGAAGTGGGAGGCAGATAACAAGCAGTACCTCGCCCTCTGAGAAGTTAGAACGTAAATGCAGTGCCCTAAAAACTAAACATCAGGAAAGATGGACTTAGCTGGGCATATGCTATTGTTGGTGAGATCACGTGGGGCAATCAGAACAGGGAAGTGAAATGGGCTTTAAAAATAAATAAATACAAGGGTTTATCATGTTGAAATCAGTATTTTGGTGCAGTTTGCTCCATGCATTCACGCACGGCACCCCTGAGGGCCAGAAAAGAAGCAGTAGCTCCTTATCAGATATTGTTCTTAAGAGAAATAGAAGAAGACCCAAGCTAGGATGGTGGTTTGCAGTCACCTTTGACAATCAAAATCATAACTTGTTATGATAAGATGAAGTCTTGCTTTTCAGTCTCTTGTTCATTCCTACCACTGTTTCTCCATGGCATAAACAGTTGTATAACTACTGCATGAGTCAGTAAGGGAACTAACCCAACAGAAAATTTACCATTTTGAGGTTTTGACAAATTTGTCAGGGAAAAGACAGAAATGAGTATTATAGTGTAAGCAGGAAAGAGAGACGGCTCATTTTGCAAGTAATAAATGTGAAACTGTACTGAGACTTGTTTAAGGGGAAGCCTGCAGGTGCTTGTATTCCTTTAATATGGGCATCCTGCTGTTCCTGCCTTGCCTGTGCCCTTCCTCTCAGACACAGAGTCTGTAAGTAAGGCATCTCTTCTCCATTTGTGGCAAAATCTGACTGTAATCACAAGTTCATTCCACATCAGTGTAAGATAGTTTAATGTCCAGTTGAAGGATATAAGATATCCTAGCTGTTAAGAAGAGACAAATTTCCCTCCTCTTCCTATGTTTTCTTTAATTCCTCTCCAGTGCATTTTGTGACACAATTCCAGGGTCTTGCCCTGTACCTTACATCAGATCATGCAGTCTTTGTTAAGCAAAGGTAATGAGTTAAAATGGGATGAGATGATTTCCACTTCCCACACCACTCTGAGAAGTTGTCCAAAAAAAAAGTGTAGCTAGTACGAAGTCAGTGGTGGCATCTCCTGGGAAATGGAGAAATCAGGACTGTCCTTGTTCGGTGGTAAGCTGTAATGGTGGTTCACTGCACCTTATAAAACCATCCATCTCTCTAGATAGGTTGTTCTTCAAGGATGAAGAGCATTTAAAGAACATTATTCTGTCAGCTGAATCTCCTATAGAACTGTTTTGTATCAGCAGAACTGGAACAGTTGCCCATTGTCTGTAGTGTACTGTACCAACATACTAATGTTGTAACAAAAAGATATTTTCAGAGCCTTTCCTTTTTGGCTGATTTGTGAGGGGAATCTACAAATTAATTTCAGAAAAATGTGTACACCTGTTAGCCTGAACCTAAATTCCTGAAAACTGGAACAGGGATGACCACTGTCCTTGAAGTCAACCTCAGTGAAGTGGAATTGAAAGTCATATAAACGCATCCATAGTCAAATTTTGCTACTGTCCACTGGAGAAGTACACTCGTACCCTTTTTTTTTTTTTTTTTTAACTGGAGCCTTCAGGGCGATGTTAGTAGCAACCATCAAGCAGGTAGGAGCATGACCAGTCTGACCCTGCGTGCTGCCTGTAGCATTGGCAATTTCTGCAAGGCTGTGCAGGTGCCACAAAATAAAAATAAATTTAGCAGTGTGAGGGGAATGACGTGTCACACTGATGGCAGGGAAGAGTATCATTACTAATGAATATATTTGAGTAATGCAACAGGGTGGGTAAAAGGAGCAGGTCACTTAATAATGTCTCTAATTCCCTGCTTTTGTTCTAATTTCTATTCTCAGCTTAGGAGGTCCTTCAGTGGATCAGAAACGTTCGTTATTCAGTCTTCCAACTCGCTGAAATTCAGTTGATCTATGAAAACAGTTAAAATGCTAAAAATGTGAATGAAAAAGCTTTCAGAAAGAATCCACTCTACAAATTGTTCACTTCTTGTCCTGTCATTTGCATATACTCCCACACAAGGAGCCTTTAATGGCATGATGGAATTTCACACGAATATACAACTACAAGTTGTATTCAGCAAAAATTCAGTCACAAGCAAAACCACCTTTAAGAAAGGGTAAGCACCTGTGGCTCTAGCCTGCTTCCCAGCTTGAGGAAGGCAAGGGTTAGAATGATGTTCCATGTGAATGGTGGCAATGAGAGCAAGGTGAAGGCAGGTCCTTTTGCACAAAAGTCTCAAAATAAATGCAGGGAACTCAGTATCTGCTCTTCTCCTTTTCATGCTATAAGCACGTAGGGAAACAGAGATGGCCAGCAAGAAGATAAAAATCACAGGGTGGGTGTCTTGAAAGGCATCAGACTAAAACAAATAAAAAATCCAACTTAAATGGCAGCTGAATAAAAGTGGACTACGGTCAATAAACTGTCAATGAGTAAAATTTAATTCAATAATTTAAGAACAGTTTAATTAAGAACAATGTAGAAAATGGGACCACTATTATTATGTGCTGAGTTGATCTTAGTGCTGGTCAAAAATCCCTCAGTGTGTGAGCTAGCATTATATTCCCAATAGTTGTGATACACTCACTGCATTCTGGCTTTAGCAGTGAAGCCAGCAGGAGCAGTGTTCTTCCCCAACTCCATGCTCTTCCAGTCCCCTGTACTGCTGTTTATCACACCTTCAGATCTGACAGAGTAACCATTTGTGAGGCTGTGAAGTGAACTGAACAGCTGCAATGGTCCAGCTCCTTTGCCATTTTTTGTTCTTAGAGCCCAAGTTTTAGCTGAAAGGGATCCCTCTCAGACACAGAGCCCATGGTGGGCAGTGCAGACACAAATGAATCTGGAGGAGGCAGGGCCACAATTACGCAGAGGTAAGGGACCACACATATGAGTGCATGAAGTTCTTGTGTCAAAATGAAATGATGTTTTCTGGCTGGTTTAAAATAGCACTCCTGATGATGTGTAACGTTAACTGGCTGCTGCAGCACAGTGAGTCAGTTCTTTAAAAGAGACCTGTCTTCTCCTCAGTTGTAACTTAATGATAGTCGTTATGCATGATCAGAAACGGCAGTTAGTTATCATACTCATCTATACTCATCTTGATGAAGATGTTAATGGAGCTAACTCTAGCACCAAGTATATTTTATAACTCTAATTTTTTCTTTGGAGGAAGGTATAATAAAATAACAGTGGTGTTGATTCTTCCCTATTTCCACTACTTAATGATGTAAATATGTAAGGAATTTTGGGTTTCTTGGCTGTTGTTCATTAGCCTGGTTAGAGATGCCTGTGTATAAAACTGGTCAAGGGTAAAAATAGTGCTGAGTGAGCTGTAAGCACAGCAGTCAATGTTTGTAGGTTTTCCTCAAATATGTCAAGAAAACATTCAACTCCAACCTACTGCAGTAAACTGAATTATGAGACATTCTGCTTGGTATAGGAGGTTATTATAATGTAAATACATGGCAAAATAAACCTCAGTGTTGTTTGATGTTTTTTTTACTGGAGTCTGCCTCCAGAAAAGCTCTCAAGAAATGGCGCAGTTTTTTTAATAGCGTTTTTTGAAAGCAAATGCACATACCATCATCCCTCCCCAGGGTTTGGAGGACTCCTAATGTTCTGTTAACCCTGCTGTTTACATGCAAGCCTCTTGTATGGATTTTGAGCAAAGCTGACTATGGCGTAATGAAGGCAGTGTTTTGAGAAGTGACAATCTCGTGGAAAATGATTTAGGTTTGTGTTGCTCCAGCTGGTGGACTTGAAAGTTTGAAGTCCCTAAGAAGAGAATACAAACCAAACAGTCTGGGCATCCTCTACTCCTGCAGTTTTGTAGTTTTTGTGTTTGTATTATTGTATTCGTGTGTTGCAAACTCAGCTCAGAAAGCATTGTGTAGTGCTGTGGTGCTGGGAAATGCTACATATCCAGTTAGAATTAAATCTTGTAAGTGTAGATGCTTGCTAGGTGTAATATTGCAAGTGGGGCTTATTTGTATCCATGGTATGACTGTTGTCTTAGTCCTAGGTAATGTTTATAACAGATCTATTTTCTTGTCACAGTTTCTTTAGGGTCAGGAATAAGTTGCAGAGGAGTAAGCTTTCCTAATACATAAAACAGCGCGAGCCATGTCTACAAACCTTATGTACACATGAGAAACAGAGAGATCAGAAACATCTTAGAAGAGCTGCCCCCTAACCCTGCAGGTGGTGGTGCACCCTGTCCTGAATAACTGCGGTGCGTATGAGTGCAATTGCCAAAGCCAGGCTGCTGAGCTGGAATGACGTTCTGTTATTGTAGAAAGGCAATCCGCAGGATGCTGTCCCTAATGCTAAGCAGATTAACTGTGTATAAATGTTGCGATTGAAATTAGCTGGCACGCTGAACACTGCATCACACAGTTCACGTAGGAAATCCTCTTGGCTTAATTGTACGCTTTAAGGCTGTTTCCTGGTAGGTGCTTAAGTCATTAGGTAGTATGGATAAACGAAATTGGATTTTTGATTGGGGAGCAACTAACCCTTTGCAAGTTTTGGCTAGGCTGCTGCGTTAGAAACTTGATGCTTTGGAAACTTTTGAGTAAAATGCATGGGCAATATTCCTTAAGCCTTTGTCTAAATCAGAAATTGAAGAAAAGCTGGCTCTCTTGTGACAACAGTGTCTGAGTTTATGGTATAGGACAGGACAGAAAGATGTACTTTTTTGTGAGCAAGACATGATTAGATAAACATCTTTGCTCTCTGTGGGCTGTGGGCTTTGACCTTCAGTAGAGCTTTGAGTCTGAAACCTTTGGTGTCTCAGATTTAGCTTGGTAAATAAATAGGCCCCAACAAAACTTAGAGGGATGCTTTTATATACTGTATGTGCACTCCTGTTCCTTTGCTGTTTTATGTAGAACCTGCTGACATCCAATCACTAGAGAATAGCTTTCTCTTGTTTGTCTGCATGTGGTGTCTGAACTTTTGCTGGTTTATCAGCTTCCCTTTTTACCCTTGTTTTAAAATTCTTCTGGCTATAGAGAGATGTCATTTTTTTAACAGGAACTTTTTTAGTTGCTAGATTAGTTGTGGAGTCAATCTATCCACAAGAATTGTTCTTATGTAATTAGAGGTTTGTTTTTTAACCTGCGTGCTTGACTGGGCAGAGCATTTTAGCCTGAGCCCAACTTTTTGTGGGCTAGGGTGTCAGCTGATGACAAAACTGTAGGTAAATGAAGTGTTAAGCATGTTTTCAGACTGAAGTGAAGGTAAAACAGTGTCTTTCAGGCTGTGGTTGACTGTTTGCTTCTACCGTAAAAGGAAGGTATGATTTCCTCCTCTTGTTTGCCTTGTCCTTTCCCTCCACAACAGTTTCATTGCTTCCAAATACGTGATTTAACTATCTTTCCTGTGTTAATGCTGGTGCTGAGCCCTTGCAGAGCTTATTTCTGTTTATTGGCCTGACAGAAAACTCTTTCTTTCCAAGACTGTGCTCTGCCACTTTAGTGAGGTTGTGAGACTAACCTGTGAGCAGACCTGCCCAGTGCCAGACCTGGTGCAAGGTAGATAAGGGAGCACGTATGAAGTAAAGTTTTGAAGGGACACCTTCACTCCATTTTGTAGTGCTCAGCTGCTCAGTAAAGTCTTCAGGTCTCTTGATATCACAGCGATTGCCTCCTCACAAAAAGCCTAGCACCTTGTGTTTGCAGAGGGCTAAGGATGTTTGCATAGGTGACTGTTCTGGCCCAGACAATATGACTTGTTACACCACAAGCTCATTGGTGTGGCTCATTTGATAGTTCATGTTAATTAGAGCAGGAAACAGGAGAAACTCTGTGCTTAAAATTGCGCTGCTGAAAAATAAGGTTGTGTGGGTGCTCTTTATTTATGTTTAAGAACTGTCTATTTACTTCACTTCAGTGCTTTCAAAGTAGTGTTAGTGGGCTAGTAGAATCATAGAATCAAGGTCCTCAAGTCCTACTGTCAACTTAACGCTACCAAATCTTATCAAGTTCACCGCTAAACTATGTCCTGAAGTGCAATATCCATGTCCCTCTTAAACATCTCCAGGAATGGGGACTCACCACCTCCCTGGGCAGCCTGTTCAAGTGCCTGACCACCCTTTCCCTGAAGAAGAATTTTTCCTGATATCCAGACCACCACCAGTGCTGGTCTGCCATCTTCCCTTGATAGCAATCATTTTTGGCCTGGCTGTCCAGACAGTTTTTTTACAAACATCTACCCAAGCTATGAACAGTTTCTCCAGGAGAATGCTTTGGGAAACAGTGTCAAATGCCTTGCTGAAGTCCACAACATTTTTCTTGTCCTCTAAGTTTGTCCTCATCCAAGTGAAACTGATGTGACTCCATGCATGCATATGCACATGTGCTGGCCTAGCCCAGATGAGGTCTGGAGGCCTAGCCTAAGCTGCTGATGGAGGCAGAGGTAGTTGATGCTGGCTCTCAGTCCTGAAGCAATTATTTTTATTCAGTTCCACAAATCAGGAAGTGGTAACAGTTTAAGCTGCCTCAAGTGTTTGTAAAAGTGAGTTTATTTCAATGCTGATTGAGATTCAACCTCACAAATGCAAGTTTGCTGCTTCATAGAGAGTGCTTAGATATGAGAAGTATAGCTGGATCTGATACTGTTTTACTACTGGAGGAACAAATTTGGCACTTTGTTAGTGTTATCTCTGTTGTGTATTTAGCCTTTTTTTAACTCTCTGAGGAGTAGAATCTGGCTGGCATCCCTGGGGCTGCTCTGGAAGGAAGGCGATGGCACTATCAGGAGAAGATTGCTAAGGGGTGAGATGAGTTAGCTGCATATGCAAGCAAAGATGCCATAAAAAACGTCTCCCTTGTACCCGCTGTGTTGTCTGACACTTTAAGTACTTCATTTAGAGTGAAGAAGTGGTGTGGGTGGACGGTGATCCTGCGGGTAACTAGAACCAATCCCACAGAGGACTTACATTCCAAGAAAGAGACAATGTGCTGGAGTTTTATTTTGGGACTGCTTGTCCTGGATTCAAGCAAGATTTGTCCTGTTTTTAGCATTTTGGTTTTGAAATGCATTTGATGGAGGGCTGAGAGAAGAAATGAAACTGGGATAAACTGCCTGAGAAGAAATATATCTTAATTTATTTGGCTAAACATCAGACTGCAGAAAACCTGCAATGAGATGTTTAGAGCAAAATTAGCCCTTCTCTCTCAGTCTATAGGGGATTCCTCAGATTCCTTTGTCAACTTAGGGTATCAGCCCATGAGCAAACAAAGTACCCATAAATGTGGCTGTGAGTGTACACTGCATTGTGCAGATGTGGTCAGTGCCTGTCAGTACACTGGTAATCCTAGGTACTGTGCACCAGTACTTTGTAACTGTGGGTACAAGAGACAGCTTGCTGCAAGGGAAACAGGCTCCCCTGTGCTAATTACACAGTGAGACCATGCATTTGAGCATTGCCCACAAATCTGTGAGGACACTAAGTGTACCCCGTAGCTTATGCCACGGTAACTTTTTGATCTACCCTTAGCTTTAGTTTAATTGGGCATCTCATATGAGCTTAACCAAAATAAAATGTTTAATGCCTCCTCTTTCTGCCAGCAGGGTTAGGAGAATGACTTACAGCGTGGTTGAACTTTAGTTACTGCTAACAGCAGGGCTTTTTTTCACTTGGAAGGAGAATGCAAAGTCGTGGTGGCAGAGCTCAGCATTTGGTTCCAGTGGTTTAGGTCAGCATGTTCTTGTTATAGAAAATGGAGAGCCAGTGGGATAAAACTTAAGTCCTGCAGATGTTTAATGACAGGTTTCAGCAAACTTACAAACTCTTCAAGTATGTGGCACAGTATTAGAGCCAGACACTGTGGACAGTATATTTCAAATAAATATTTAGAAGTTGCCAGTAGAAGCTAAACTTTAAAAAATATGAAATCATTCACAAAAGAGTTCAGATTTGTTAAAGCTACCAATTTCTTGAAGCTGTAACAGGGAAGATACTGCATACACATTAGCACACGTGTCAAAGAGGAAATCTTTTGCATGCAAACAAGGGAAAAATGCTGTTGCTGTTTTAGTAAGACATTTTGTTTAATGAATGTTTAATGATCTTTTTATGTCTTAAAGAAAACTCTGTCTTTCTCTTTCAGAATCGCAATGAGATAAAAAATGGAGCAATCCTTCGATTAACAACATCTCCTGTGAGTTACCATTCTGTTCCTCCCTCCCTTCAAAGTAAAGATTTGATTAGTACAATCACTGTGGGCTACCTTATGTATTTTCAAGCTTTAGACACACTACATCCCCTTGCATAGAACAGTGATTGTATGTTTACAAGATTACTCGTGTTGGTTTTTTTTTTTTAAATAAGGGGGCAGGGACAGTGTCTGTGAGTGAAATTCTGTGATAGGGTTGACACAATTGACTGTTTTTTTTGTTTCTCACTTCCCTCCCAATGGGAACAGCTTTCATGTCCAAGATACCTCTGCTTCGCTGTTGGCACTGCAGTCTCACTCAAGTTCTCTTGTCCTGCCATGAGCTCAGAGCCAAGAGAAAGGCTTGTGGGTTGAACCTGGAGAGCTCTTCTGGGCAGTGCAGGTCCGGGCTTTCCTGCAATCTGGGTTTCTATTGAGTGCTCAGCAACTGTAATGTTGAGGTATTTTTGCTGGGATTTTTTTGTTTTGTGTTGCACCACACAAAACTGAAAAGTGGCTGTGCTGTGACTCATCTGTGCAAATGGCTGACTGTCTTCATGGTCACTTGTGAAACTGGAAGTATGACCTTCAAATAGAAGGCAAATTAGGGATTTATAACATTTTTTCTGCCCACATCTATTAGTAGAGTGAGACCTTGCATAAGCCTCTGTTTCTTTGGTAGTCTGCTTTAGGTTTAATCATCCAAGACAGGACTCCTTTGGAAACTGAGCTTTTGCCTGTTTCCTGCCAAGTTATGGACCATTCTGGCACAGGCCTGCAGTTGTGAGTGACAAAGAGGTGCTAATCTGCCATCCTACTATGTATTTCTAGGCAAGTCTACTTTCTGGTTGTGAGCACTGACCTTTAACTAAACTGAATACTTATTCTCAAACATTTTCTGTTTTTGTTAACTTTTCCCCATAACCATGGAAGTAACTTGGATGGAGTTTCTGAGGAACTGGATTATTTTTTTTGTGACTGATTAAAGAGCATCTGCATTCTTTAAATAGGGATAAAATAAAGTGCTGCATGTTCTTGCCCTAGAATAGTGTCGTTGCTTATAAGATACTACTGAAATGGTCATCATAGAGGTACCTAAAATAGATAAAGTTTTCCAGGCTGTGGTTTTTAGACTGGTGACCCACCCAGTGCTTGTGTTTTACCCTGAGATGCTAACAGGCCATCTGTTTCCATTTTTCCTCTGAAATCCTATATGAAAACAGCAGCAGTGGGAGGAGATAATGTGAAGAGCAGCCTGGAAGGTATACTTCTGCAGCAGAGGGAAGATGTTTTCCTAGCTACTAGAGCCAAGTGGAAAACGTTTTTCTCAACCTGTGATAATATTCAGGTTCTCCTTTTTTGTTCATTTTTTGATTCCCTCCGTCCCGCGTCAGTATAAACCTGAAACTACATCCTCTTCCCCCACGTAAGAAAATCCCCCACGTAAGCAAAAATGCTTTTCAAAGAGGTGTGGGAATTAGAAAAAAGGGAAGATTAAAAGAAGTGAAGAGGAGCCACATTATATAGATTATCCAGTGCCTGGGATGTGCCCATATCATTTCACAGAGGTCTAAGCTGCCTACTTCCTGGCTGCTGTGAGCAGAAACATTTGTCCTGAGCTTCACAAACCTTTTGAGACAACGTTTTTTATTTCGAAGAGTTTAGAGGAATTGTTACAGGCAGTTCTGAAGGCTGCAGGAAGTTAAAATGCTTTTCTAGTTCTTAATTTGCACGCAGCTTTTTACCATCAGAACCAATAGTTCTGTGAGTGGTTATAGCCGGTCACAGTTGTGTACCGCGAGTCACTGAGAACTGAGCAATAAAAGTGAGATGTGATCTTCTGAGTTCTATTGCATTAGTCTCAAACTTGGGAGTTGCTCGTCTGTCCAGAGCAGGTACTATTGAAGATTAAAAGGAGTGAGCAAGAAAAAAGGCAGTTTCATCTAGGAGAAATGCAATAGCATTTTTGGATTGGCTTCCTTAAAGTTAGCATTAGAAATCCAGCTCCCCAGATCTAAAGTTACATACCGTCTTCTAATCTCAAATTTAGATAATTTGGGTGCATGTATTAGATCCCCTTTTTCTGAAAATCATTGTTAACGTTGCAAGAGCAAAGCCTCCATTCTGGTGTACTGCTAAATCTGTTATAATTGTTCACCTTCAGAGATGCAGAATGTGTTTATTTTAAACTTTTGTGAGTTGGAACGTTGTGAACACCAGTCATAGGGCCTGGTGGGAATTTGAACTGCCTCTTTGTTCCTGCAGGTCTGTTTGCTAAGTTTGTGCAATTCTCTGAAAGGCTGTTTTTTCTAAACAATGCTATTTTTTCCTCTCTAAACCATTCAGCGCACAGACACTCTGTTTCCTAGGTAACTTGGGTACAGATTGAATTTCTCTTATATTATCTTTCTTCCAATATGATCCGTCTTATTTATTTTTACCCTCCTATCAACTTTCTTAACGGTTCTTTGTACTTTTGAGCATTGTTGCTGTTCTCTGCGACCTGTCTGTCCATTTGCATTTCTGAAGGGACTCATCCAAAGTTTCTCGTGTCTACCTGTTTGTATTTGAACATACGTGACAGTTGAGATGCCAGATTGCTCTTGCCTATTGTTGATACTGGGTTCCAGTGGATGGTGGGTAGGTGTATAAATGACCTGTCATTGTTCCTGTGTGAGTCTGTTCCAAAAGGTCAGCACTGTCTTGCAATGCAGCAGGAGGAGTCCAACGTTTTCCTGCCTGCAGCCATAGCTTTCTTTTGATCAGATCCTGCAAATCCTCCTCGTTACAACTAATCATTTTGAGTGGTTGCTAAAACTGGGAAAACTAAGCTAAGAAAAATGCTCTCTTTTTGTATTATTTTAAATTTTAATGGCTTTCAAACAGAGCTGATTATTTGAGCGCTGTTTATTTTAAAGTAGCTTCTTGGGTACTTAGGAAAACAGATATACATAATGGAATTATAGGGATTTTCAACCAGTTTTTCCTTATGCTTCCAAATACTCTAGTGAGTAAAAGTTTGGGGATCTAATCTCTGTGTTCAACTGACTTAATGATCTTTGAGTCTGGTAAATACACAATTATTTACAGATCAATGATGGTGATTGTATTTATCATGTAATGATGAACTCTGTACCAAGAGTACTTAATGTAGATGTTGGTGAGCTGCTTTTATATCTGCACATAATGTAAGTGGAAGATTTGAGACGTGGAACTGCCTTTTAGCTTTTTGTAGATAAATGTTTAGTCCTGTGTTTTCTAGTTTCCAAAGTAATATTTTAAGTAGTAAGAAAAAATGATTATTTCAAATGCAGGGGAAGGAAGAAACAAAGATTGCTTCTTAAACATTCCTAAGTAGCTGCTGATTGCATTAGTGTCTTTTAGGCATATTTGCATAATACATATGGCTATGCATCTATAATGCTTTTGTCTTTGATTTAGAACACAACTCTAGACAAGGCCATTTCCCTGCTCCTCTGTTTCTGCCTCCCTAACAGCACGTAGGGGTTGCACAGAACTACTCTGTGCATTACAGTCGTACAGTGCTTCAGATAAGAAATTATGCTTGCTGAGTATTTGCATAAAGATGTTAAAAATGAATACCTTATTAATTAAAATGGGATCTCATTGCTTACCTAGCATCAGATGTTAGTCAGGCTCACTGAGTTTGTTGAATCTAGCTTGCATGCAATGATGGTTATGTAAATGCCTGCTCCTCCATTGCTTCCTGTGAATACTTATTTGTAGGTGAAGTGGTAGTAACATGCCAGGAGAAGGAAGCAGCTTAAACCAGTATGGAGCTTCAACAGTTAATGATTTAAAAGAAATCACTGAAGTGCACATTTGGTTATTAAAAAGATGTATTTGTTATTTAATGATGGTCTATATGCCTTTTCTAGCAGAAAACAATGCGAATTATATCTTCAGAGAAGGTGAAAATACTCTTATTTGACTTCATTATTCTTTATGTAAAGAAGAAAGAGGAAAAATGATCGCATAATGGTAAAATAGCTGCAGATAATTTTAATCAATAGAGTTCAGATTTCTTCCCTAGCACACTGATGTTTCATAGTGGTTGCATTTGGAATCTTTATCTTCCCTTCTGCCCTGGCTTGCTGTATTTTGTATTCTGTGCGTGTCTGTGTAATAACTTGCTTTCAGAGTTTGATGTGCAAAATCTTCAGTGCCAAAGAAGTGATAATTTGTTCAATAGAATCATTTGTTAGGATGATCTTAGGATTCCTAACCTCCAGATGACTGTTCAAGTCTCTAAGCAAGCTGCATCTTGGATTTAGGTCATTAATTTTCTTTTTAATCTGTCAATCTTATCAAGCTGCTCCTTTTAAGCACTGCTTCTCTCTAAGGGCAGCCTTTCTGGCTTGGAGCAAGTTGTTTTAGACAAGGCATGCAGCTTATGCCTCTTGATAACCTCTTGACATGCTTAGGCTTCAACAGCACACGTTCTGCAAATTTTCTCTCTTCCTGCCTTTCTAAATAGGAGTGCAGTTAATGCTGTCTTTCATTTACTTGAACAGACGTGTTTCTGTTAATTCTCTCATAATAGTTCTCAGTCGGGCAAATTTTATGTATTTATTTATTGTTCTAACTTGAATGATATTTCAGTAAGAGCAGAGACATGGCAGTTAGTTGTACAGTTGCTTTAATAAGCTGTGCTCCCTGTCCATCCACCAATGGGCTGTAAATCATTGAAATATCTCCCTGGTAAGTAGTTAAAGCGTATTTCATTTGAGTTTCATTTTGTAATGCAGTCATAAGTGAACTGTACATTCCATAAGCATGTATGAGTGCTATGGCAACAAGGCCTAGGTGACTTGAGAGAATTGAGTGGTATTCACTGAAGTAATGTTTTCATCCATTGGGCATTTGCGATGACAACAACCAACACTACTTTTGGCCATGTTTTCAGTGAGACATGGGTACCAATAATTTTGCTGTCATACATATTTGTTTCCCTCTTTAATGGAGATCTGCTCTGCCATTGCTAGTTCTTTTTCAATATTAGGTGGAGTTAGGTTTGTTGGATGCAAAGCTTGTTCAATATGCATCAAGTACAGCTATGTAGAAATTTTGCTGATGAGACATTGAGCATTGGTATAGTCTGATATAGACTGTAGTATTAGTAAGTTCTCTTTTATGGGCTTAAGACAGGACTCAACCACATCTGTGACAAAGAGACATTGCTGTATAGATTTTGTGCTCCGTGGAGGAGACTACGCTGTCTCAGATTTAAGATTATGTTTTGATTTTAGCATTGTGAATTGCAAACTCTTACTGACATCGTAAAAACCAGGGCTAACACATCTCTGTTGAAAGGCCGATCCTGCTGCTGTTTGGCAATGTAGGTGAGCTGTTGATGTGCATTATTGTACTTATATTCTCAGTTTTGGCAAGAGGGGTTAACTTTTTCCCAGCTGGAGTTGATTAATGGGCAGTGGAAATCTAAAACTGGCAGCAGAAGTTCCCATCCTGATGTGGCTTTGATGGAAGCAGGGTTCTCCCCACAAGAGGAAGGGGGAACTTGGCAATTAATAAGCTGTTGTTAATGCATATGAAGATGAGGGGTTGTTTATACAGCAATTACAGGAATGTCTCCAGATGTGTACTCTCTACATTACCACTCAGACAGCCATTATCATTACAAAGAGGAGGTATAAGCCATCATTTCTCCACTGCAGCTCAGACCAGTTGATGAGAGTAGGTAACCTAGGTGGCCAAGAGACACTTTGAATGACAGAATTCTGCCTTGTTATAGATAGGTAACTGCTATGGCTGTACCACCTAGTGCTTAAGGCATATAATAGCCCAGGACTAAAGGATATTCTGTTTCTCTTAGTTAAAAATGCTAACCACAGTTACATTAACCAGAAGTTATTTCTTCCCTGTGCACGGCTTCTTTACAGCAGATAAGTTCTACCCAAAATCTCTGTGTAGACCATACATTAATTTTTATTTGTAAACAATGGGAAATAAGAAAATTTTATTATCTGGGAGAGTATTGACATTTAATTTCTTAGTGTTTGTAAAGCATTTAAAATTGTGTTGATAGGAATTTACTTCTATAACACCACCACAAATTTAATTTTTTCAGTGTCCTGTTTAAATGTCAAGTATCTGAGGATGTTGATCTGCAGAGATGATCATCTCTTGATCATTTTTGTGAAGGGTATATAAATTCCTTTAACAGGACATGAATTGTCTGTCAGCACAGCCTTTTTTTTTTTCTCCTTATTTTGATTCTACTCTTAGAAAAAATAATAATCTCAGAGAAAATATTTCTGAACAGAATTTACTGTTAATCTCGTTTTGTAAGGACACATAGTTTCTCATTTACCTTTCATTTGGTGCACCTAAGAAGTGAATTTTGGAAAGAAGAGTTTTGCAAGTATCTACATATAATGTGGAGAATTGGCTAGATGTATTGGCTAGACTAGCAATTAACTGAGACACATTTGGATATTGTATTCAGGTAATTGAAATAATCAAATTGAAAATGGGAAATGTAAAATATTTATACAGCTCAACAGAAAGCCAATTTAATACTCTTCATTTAAATATCCCTTTTAGCTTTTTTCATTTTATTGGTGTTCATCCTGGATTTTTTTTTTTTTTTGTCTCCATTTTACTGTATTTAAAGTGTTAATGGGCAAAGTAGCAGTACGTATTGAAGTACTACTAGTAGCAGATATTGAACAAAGGTGTGTGAATGTTAATGCCATAGCATGTGGGAAGTAATCATTCCGATGCTCCTTGTAGTGAGAATACAGAGTTTCAAATGGATGGTGGACAAATGAGAGAGAAATGAGAAGCACAATCATCATTCCTGTTTTTGCTAACACATTATTCATTATAACCATCGTAACAAAAGTTTGTTTGTTTTTATTTCATATGTTTTAATTCTCTTTCAGGCTCAAAATGCACAGCAGCTCCATGAGAGGATCCAATCTTCTAGTATGGATGCAAAGTTAGAAGCACTGAAAGACTTAGCCAACTACTCACGGGATATTACATTTGCCCAAGAATTTATAAACCTAGATGGCATTTCTCTCCTAACACAAATGGTTGAAAGTGGCACAGAGTAAGTATTCAGTTTAAACTGTGGTATTTTTCCTATATGGAACGTGGGTTGGCTCTCTTTCTGATTGCCTGAAGTATTTTTATATACAACTTTTAGATGACTTAAAATGAAAGTTCTATGTAGTTCTTTGCTGCTAGGAGAGTATAGGCATTTTCAATGAAAATATGTTATGTATTTTTAATTTTCCATAACAGTGGGCTGGTGGGAGGAGGGGGTGAGCAAAGTCACAGGTACCTACTATTCAGTACAATTCTGAGGAAGGATGTGGTCCTAGTTTCTTCCCTTTAAAATTGAATCGTTGACAGTATATTTAAATGCTGATGTTTACGTGATGTTGTGTGTTTTAAATTTAATGTTTCTGAGAACATTGTAGAGCTTGTAACAGCAAAATGTAGTGCTAGCGTCTTATTTCTATTCTGGCAGAGGTTTGTCAAATGATAATGACTTTAAAATTGAGAGCTGACATCTGAAAATATCTTTGTTCTTTACCAGAACATCTTAGCAATTTTCACCACTGAACTGTGGTACCAAATGATTTTCTGTTGTCTTAGTGTGGATTCTACTAAAACAAATGTATCAGCTGAATTGTTGTTTTAACAGTTAATATTTCAAGTTACTTTTGAATTCAAGGAAGAGTTTTTTAGTGCTTTGCAGTGTCGAACTCTACTACAAGTGTAGAGATCAATAATTTCCACTCACTCTTCTGAGAGAAAGTAAATACTCTGAAAATAGCTTTCTCATTCATTGTGGATATTCAGCCTTGTGGACTAGATATCAGAATCCAAGTGTTGCAATCAGTCTAAATCTCCTTTCAGATGTGCTTGTGTTTCCTCAGGTTTGAGAAAGTTTAAATAATATAGGGAGTAAAGCAACTGTAATAAATGGGCTATGCAATATAATCATCTGTTATTATCTCAGCAAGATGTACTGGAAATTTGTCCCTGCTCCCCCCCACAAAATATCAGCAATCTAGTTTGTTATTTTGTAAAATGTAAGAGCATACTCTCGCTGATCATTACTTATGTTTACAGTAATCCACTGGACTTGGAATCCTCACTGCCTAATGCCAGTGGTATACTGGAGTTTCAGTATGTCCTGGTTTCATCTTCAGTGTCTTGAGTTTATGGTCATTATTGTCATTATTTTTCCAATGGTGTAGTCTGTGGGTCATAATATGTTAATTTAGTATCTAGAAGCCTTTTTTTTCCCATACATTTGTCAAATCATCTTATGTTCATATACTTGGTGTTTAACGACCAAATTAAATTAAAACTAAAGATAGGCTTAAGTTGGTAAAAGTACCAACAAAGTTACGTCCACCACTTCCCAATGAGCTAATGCAAAATTACATGGAATGGTTGTGTCCATATGTGCCTACGAAGATCACAAGCAATTTAAAAGTCACTGTGTCTGTAGTCTGTTTTGTCATGGATTCAGTTAAATGGCTTACTTAACTCCACTGCAAAAGGTGTTTAGATTACAGCCATACAGTTGGTATAAAAACAAAGAGCATTATTCTATTCTATGCTATTCTAATTTTCATTTCTTTTAGCTACATCAAGGCTAAAGTAAATCCCCTCCTTCCCCTTCAGATGTATCTGTGTTATTGTTTTGTAGCGGAGAGCTAGGCCAAGCTGTACCGTACTGTTGTGGATTAAGAATAACGTTCTGCGAGGGAAAACTACATTAACCAGTACTGATATTGAAAAAAGTTTGCAGCAACTTGTCTACTAGCAGTTCCTGCTGAGGGAATGTGTTTTCAAGTACATAGGAGGCTGGTAGGCTGCACTAGTCTGTTGCATTACTGTTGCTGTTTTTTGAAAGTGACTTTTGTTTGGAGGGATTTCAGATTCTTCTTTTTAACTGGTGTAATGTATCACCAAAAAGGCATTGATCAATCTGTTCAATTCTAATCTGTTTCTCAGTGTTTCTGCCTGTGGAGAGACATGCTAGTCTATTTCAGACATTGAACAGTGATAGAGACAGTAAATATTTCAGTAAAATGTCCTTGTGTGTTCTCCTGTCCTGCTTTTGCTTCGCCCCATTACAGTACTGTTAAGATGTCCCACAAGATGCTGGCCAAACTGGATGGCCTGGCTGAAGGTCTCATACTGTTAGGTCCTATGCCAGGCCTTGTGGGTATGCTGCTGATCAGGTCATGGTAATGCTGCAAACCAGAAAGCTCTCTTTCCTTCCCTTCCCTTCCCCTTCCCAGTTCCTGCCACTTTCTTTTCCCTAATGGCATTTTTAACTGGTCGTAGGCTGAGTTACCCAAATGATTGTATTAGCATAATGCAGTGGGGGCAGTATTTGGGGAGGAAGGAGAAGACAAGTTTGAGGAAAGGACAGAAACTATATCATTACTGTGGAGATATCTTACCTACCACTGAGTTACTGTTCAGTCAGCCTTGACTGAATGATTCTACAACTCAGCCATATAGCTGAAGAACCCTGACAGTTTGATACTGCTATGCCTAGTCCAGCTGGGCCAGCTCCAGACCCTCTTCTCCCGTTACTTGTATGCTAACACTTGCTTTCCAGAGCAGTCCTGCTGCCTTCCTTGAATTGATTCTGTTGTCTGGATGTTTCACAAAGCCAATACAGCTTGTTAACTTGAGAAATATCCTCTTTGGTTTTACACAGATTGCTGCTCATTTTGAGACTTGCAGCTACCAGAAAGGAAGAGGACATGAATAAATGCAGAGAAGATGAATAGGGTTTTTTGTGGCTTTGTTTCGTTTGTTTATGTGTTTGTTTTCCTCTTTGTCTGCTCTGGTATTAGAACCACGAAGTCTGTGAGGGATCGCAGGGGCCCACGAGTCTGATGCTGTTCTGCATGCAGCCTCTCTTGTGTGATATCCTAGTTGCCTGCGGGTTAATGCAGCTGAGGAGGGCCCTGTGTCGGAACAGCCCAGGTTGAGTGGGTCCTCTGTTCATGGTGTGGTGCAGCTGTGCTAGAGATTGATGAATTTTGTTAATTCAAGCTTTATTCTCTATTTTCCCCAAAGGGGCAAACAGTGCTCATTAAAAGTACGATCATGCTCAGTGTGAGGTTGCTCTGAGGTTTTCTTCGCATGTTGAGCTCATGTCAGGGGCAGCTCTTAAGTTATAATTTGAGCCTGTAATTAAATTTTAGAGGGCAGCCTCTGGAAATCAGGACTCCAGCTATAACTTTCAACAAGAGGCCTATGCTGTATTTATAGTTGACTTTATTTACTGTGCTACTTACTAATTATTTCAGTGAAGCTGATGCCTATGAAAATACAGTGGCCAGGGCAAGGGAATTAAAGTCCTGGGTTTTTAGCATTTTGCTGGTGATGAAAAGTAGTAACACAAAAACTTGACAAGAGCTAACAGTGTTTCCTATTTAATTTTCTGACTGTTATATCCCTGAATATTGAAGGAAGTCAGAATGTATAAAAGAATAACCTTTCTAGTTTGTTGATAATGCAGCTTGAAAAATAACAAAACTGAGAGAGGTATTTTTAGATTTTTAAATTATTATTTTGTGTATTTATTTATTTATTTATTGTATATCAAAAGTGTTTTCAGTGCTATATGTAGTCACAATGACTTGGGTCGGGTCTCCTTGAGTGCCTGCTGCTTAGAGGAAAGGAACTACAGGCAAGGTGTGTGCTGGGACAAAGCCATAGGGATTGGTGGTGCACAGACTGTAGAGTGTATGGGGCTCTTGGGAATTCGACAGAGCATCCTGTCAACGTGGACATATTTATCTTATCAGAGAGGCAGCATGTCTTAGAAACTGTCCACATCCATCTTAATCCTGCTGGTTATAGTGGCTCGATTTTGTTCTTCCTTCAGGCTCATTCTTGTTTCAGGGCATGTTGTGAGTCTCTTATTAAACAATAACAAAAAACGTTTGTTTTAGGTTTATTTTTGCAGTTCATGTGACCTCAAAGTTATAGGAAAGAGCGCAGTACAAGTCATGAAGAACAACTAAATACTGCTTTCCTTTTAGAATTAACCACAGTTTTAATTTTTTTTCCTCAGAGTGGTGTATCCTTATCACAAAAGGGGTATGTGTACAAGCAGTTATTTTCCTTATAAGAGACTTGTTCAGAAATAGCTTTCCATAGTACTGGTTTTCATTTGAAGCCCAGGTTCTGCCTGTTTGAGGGAAGCTGTATATGCAGCCTATCTGGTTGGATGTATAGATAGTGTAAAAGGGAAGAGTAGGGGGTGTATTTCTTCTGCTCCCCTCCACAGAGTGCAGTGCACTAAAAGGAGGGAGAAGGAAAGCAATGTTAGAAGCTCCTAAATACCATATTGACTGGTGAAAAATGCATTCGGGGCCAGACTGGAAGAAGTGACTGTATCTTTGCTTCCCCTCTGAGATAATATAGGCCACTCGGAGAGAGATTCCACAGTGTAGTCCAGAATTCATATTTTTGGAAAATTACAACTGTATAGTCTTTCTGATGTTACAGTTTGGTAAAGAGGTAGTGTTTTTTTTCCTTGATGTATCAGATGAGGTGTGTAACTGGGACAGAGACAGCCATCCTTAAAAAGGCAAAAAGAATCCCAGTGGTCCCCTAGAAAATAAAATAGGGAAAATATAAGTCCCAAGCCATAAATATTGGAAGACTGAAGAGTTAATAAAGGAAATTTGAATTTATTTTTGTCACTATCAATAATAATAATAACAATAATAATCTCATGACTAAGAATAAAAGCAGGAAGACCTATGCAGAATTTTTAGTACGCTTTTTTTTTTTTTTTTTGGCAGTGTTACTGTCTCTGTCACTCGTCATTTGGCTGAAATCATGGTCAGTTTTTGCCAAAAAGCTGAGACTAGTTGAGACTATGCAAAGCCTAGCTGTCTTGACAGTAACCAGAATAATTTCTGTTGCTTTTGTGGCTATACTGAGTAGCTGTATTGTAGCACAGCAGTGTGTATGGGAACTGTTGAATCATGGCCTGAACCACTATCACCTGAGGTGAACACTGAGTCAGCTGCAGGAGCACAGGTGAAGGCAATGCACCTGTGTGACCAGAAGGGGTGGAGTCTGACTCCACCTCTCCCAGACCCCATTTAAGGGCTGACCACCACTGGGGAAGGATCTCTTCTTGGAGAGCCCTCTGTATGTGGAGTCCTGGGCAATCCTTGACCATCAGTGGCGGGTGAACCTTTATTTACTGGCTGTCCTTATACCATCTGGATAAGCCGAACAAACCTCATTATTTTCTGTGGATGCTATTCTTTCAGGTTATTCACCGTACACAGTGCCACAGGAGTGTGCTGATTGATACTCAAACATGGTTGCACACTGTCTGGTTTTAATTTTGAAGGGAGATGCAACTGTTTAGTGCACAGATCAGATGGGAAAAACGTGCTTCAAATAGTGATGGTTTTTAAATTTTGTCATCTTGCTATTGAAATGTTTTGATAAATGTAGCTACATTAGATTCAGGTAAACTTTTAAATAAATGTGCATTTGTATGGTTTTTTTACTTCTCAACTAAAAGGAGTCATCTATTGAGTGGATACATGCAGTTGTGGAGTTGGCTACTCTACAACTGGACTTGGTCAAGATGGAAACTGTGCATACTTTAAGGACAAATTGTATAGTTCAGTGATCTACTAGTTCTTGGCTTGTCTTACAGAGGTATGCAGTATACCAGCCCAGTAGAAAATGGAATGCAGGTTGGAGTTATTCCGACTTTAGCACGCTTTTTGGGGCAGTTGCTCACGTACCTGCTAATATATTTTTCCATCCCTGTCTGATGAGTATTTCAGTACTGCTGTCAAAACACTTAAGCTGCCTGTGCTCCCAGCCACTTGTTCCTGCCCTGCTTTGTCTGGAAAGTTGCGCCAGTACTATTTATTGCAAGGCTGGAAAATTGATCTAGATTATTAAGAGTAACAATAAAGACTACTTTTAATAGCATATCCCTTAACCCAGCTCCCTTACTGAGCTCATCATGTTGCCCCAGAAAACAGTTAACACAAGTAGAACTGACTGTAAGTGGAAAATGAGTTTTTTTCAGAAGATATGCACAGCACTAAGCTAGCTGGTCTTTGCTAAATGAAATAGTCCTTTTCGGCCTTTCCCTGCTGCTGACTGCATAGTCTCTGCTCCCTCTTTTGGTCATCTCAACACTTGGTCAGCTCCCACGCTCATCTGACTCCTTAGTGTGCCAATTCGGTTTGCTAATCCATTGGAAAAAAAGCCAGCCAACAGAAGGAGGAAAATAATTTTTGGTTTTGACAGCACCGGGCTGTTAGGCTCAGTCATTCCTGTGAATCTTCACCTGGAAGCGCAGATTTCTTAATCTGACATTGCTGCCAACATCGATTCCCATCCAACAGGGACTCTGTGCAATCTTCATTTCTTAGCGCTTCTGTAATGTCGGGAGTATGTGACCATTGTCTGCGGGGCAGAAATCCAGTGCAGTATATAAAAATCAGGTTAGCCTGTTATTCCACTGCGGAGATGTTAACGATGGGAGAATGAACCATCACACCTTTGGAAGGAAAATCCGGAGAGGTGTTGTGGCCTGCATTCCCCTCATGCTAGGTGGCTTTACTCCAGGATTCTTTTTGTTTACTTGACCTGAGCTTAAAAATATTAGCATTTAAATGTCCCCAGATAAGTGTTGTCAACACCTTGTTGACAGAAACAAGAGAAAAGAGAGGAAACAGTAACGCTGGTTTTGGTTTGGCAGCCACTGCTGTGAAATGTGATTAAAAAGAGACATTCTGCAGTGGATTTATGTTTCCAAATATTCTTCAGAGTACCAAGTGGCAGGCAAAACACATCAGTTCATCTTTTTTAAATTCCATATGAAAGTGCTTTTTTTTTTTTTTTTTTTTTTTTTTTTTTCAATTTGACGAAACAGCAAAAAAATAGGAAGAAAGCTTAAAATCTTCACTTCTGCAATTTTTCCAGAATGTTTTTGTCTCGAGTTGTGGTGGCTGTGGTTGTTGTGGCGGCTGTGAGAAGTGGGAGTGCTGCTGCACTCCTTCGCAGTAAGTTTGCAGGTTTCATCCAAATAATGCATTTTAGCCCCTGGCCACAGCAATTCCGCAACTTTATGTGATAGCCACACCTAATACAGACAGAATCCACAAATGATCTCCTGTGTATTTGTCTTGTGATTCTTAAACACTGCCTCTTTCCCAGGACGTGGCCTTGTTTGCCTGAAAAACAGTAACCAAATATGGATTCAGTGTTGTTAACTGATCCTTCATCCATTATCCAGTCAGTTTTTGTTATGTAGAAGTTCTCATGCACTTCTACCTTTGCTAGTAATTGCCCTCACAAGAAACAGAACTGCGGGGAAAACTTTTATCCTCAGTGGCATTTTTATCCCTCTTTGCATGTATTTAGACAGTGCAGATTCAGATGCTTGGTTGCAGCTAACTCCAGTGAGTGTGTACAGACTACAGAATTCATAGCAGTTTCCCCCAGTGCAGACAAGCCTTTATTGTGCAGTGTGTGTTACCCCAGCTGTCAGTAAGATTTGGGATATCTTTGGTCATTGTGCAGTGGTTTTTTTGAACACGAACAGGTAGGAGTTGATCTAGACAAGCCCTTGCTAAGCTGGGCTTTGCTGGAAGTCGTTTTCAGCATAATGTAACCCGCAGTGCAGTGAGAGTAAGGTCTGTATGGCTTGGGGAGGTCTGAAGGGAACTGCTATTCTTTGGGATTCGGCCAGAAATGTATCACAAAGATCCTCTGAGGCCAAACAGGGAACATATTATTGTAGCAAAATGTCTAATCCAATAACTTGACGTTAATATTTATTTTGCATTATGTTGGCATTTGCTTTGTGACTTCTCCCTGTATTAAAATTGCTGTCTGCTTTTATGGCTTTCACCACTTGAGCATGTGAACCTTTCATAAATGCTAGTTAATTTGCCCTTATAGTGTTTTCATTTGGCCATGGTTTTATTCACAACTGTGCAAGTGCAATTGAGAGACAGCTTCTAAAAAATGATGAGCATAGGCACCAGGTTCATTACAGTGTTATTCTGGATCACCAAGATTTTCAGCATTTTTGGCAGTGCCTTGACAAGTTACCCAGGAAATGTTTTGCAGAACTGTCTGGTTGCTACTGTCAGGAATATCAGTTTTGTATATTTAGAAAGAAGAAATCTGATGGAGGTGGTAGACTGTACTTGTTCCCTTCCAGGTTGTCATGCTGGAAGAGTTGGCTTGATTACCCCTAGAGCATTAGTGTCAAGTGTGGTCTATGGGTGAACATGAGCAGAATTCCTTTTTATACCAAGTTCTTCTGTTGTAGGCCTTTAGTTTAATGATGGGTTGAAAATAGGATTCACTCCTTTAGATAATGGCCTCCACTTGTTTAGTGGTCAAATAAGTGCATCTGTAACCATCCTGTACAATAGTACTGCAACAGTTGATGTTTTTGATTGCTGCTCTTGCCACATGCACCAGCAACAGAGATTGATAGAAAATGTTCGCTATAATATGATGGTTATTTTTCTCTCAAGTTGAAATGTGCCTTGTGTCGCTTCATCAGAGAAGACCTATATAATTAAAATTTCTCCATCTTTTCATATTACATATCTTCTCACCTCAAGTTAACTATTTGTCAGTTGACTCAAGGTGGGGAATGATTCTGCAAATGCTAAGAAAGACACTGTCTAAATGTTTTGTTCTAGAATTAAGATATTTTTTCTTTAATCCCTGAATTTAGACATGGAGAACACGCACATGATTATAGCTTGTTGTGAACAATCTCTGGCAAACTGAGCCTGCCTTTTGAAGTTCTACCAGTATACAAATACCTCTCTTATCTCTCTTTGATGACAGAAAGGTGCAGTGCCATTTTAAAATTGACTTTCCAGTTATCTGAGAAAGATGCAATGAAATCTTGTTGGCATCTGTTGCAAAAGGTTGCTTGGATCCATGCATGCTTGGGAGCTAACAAAACACATGTAAGATGTTCTTACTTTGGTTTAGCAATGTCTCCTGCAGCATGGAAGCACTCCCTTGGCAGAAGCAGAGGAAGGACATTCTGCTCAAGTTGGGCTCTCTTATCACATGTAATACTTTGAGCTTTTATGTTACTAAAGCATATTTGAGGGGGAACTTTCTCCTCTTCTTACAGATGTATGATTCTCATGCTTCCTGTTTGTTGTCATTACTACTGGCTACGCAGGCATCTGGGGCAGAAAAAAAAAAAAAAAGCTAAATAAAAAAGCCATGAAATCCAGTAACAAAATTCTGACATTTTTCTAATTTGAGCTAGAATAGCCCATTCTGTGCTGGAATACATGGTAACCACTTCCGTTGTTATCTTCAGGCATAAATATTTCAGCTCACAGCTAGCAATGACTGATTTCAAGCTTCTGTACCTGTGATGCCATATTTATGTTTTCTCCAGCCTCAAAGCTGCCCTCCCTGAGGGCACTTCTTCCTGAAAAGTTGTTACATATGTTTGTGCAGCCTAGGTAGAAAGCACAGCATTGCTTATGCTTAAAGGGAATGGAAAATGCAAAGTAGGAGGAGTTACTGCTGTACAAGAGGAAAAGAGAAGAATCTGTTCAAGTTCTGGGAAAGCAAACTGAATCACCAGTTGCAGAGACTGAAGTCTTTGAACTATTGTAAACTGCATGGCAAACGCAAAGGGGAACACCTAGGGAGAAGATGATGGGGGGAAGTAGGGACCTCCTTGATCTCCTCTGGGACACTGGTCTGTCCAGAAGCTGCATCTAACCACCTGAAATAAACGCACGAAACAGATTTAGGAAGCAAACAAATAGGCTTAGTATAATGCTGATTTCTTTTAATTGGCTTAAGTGATGTTTTAGAAGTTAGAAAGTTACTTGCGTTGGATGCCATTTTTTACCATTGATTATCTCTTTACTTCAGTTTGCTCAGTAGCAAATCAGCAGTTCTGAAGCCAGTTACTGGCAGACAGTTGACTTGCAGGTACCCCAGGGCAGTGAGCATGGCCCCAAGCTTCTGGACTTCAAGAAGAGTTTGGACAGCGCTCTCAGATACAGGGTTGGAATTTGGGGTAGTCCCACATGGAGCTGGGAGTTGGACTTGGTGGTCTTCATGAGTCGCTTTAACTCAGGATATTCTGATTCTGTGATTCACATGCATTTTTTGCTTCCTTCCTATATGGCCTTCTGTTTTCTAAATATAATATTATGCCGTAGCTTCTTTTTCACTGATTTTGCACAACACTGTGTCAGAAAAAACAGGAAATGTCTAAATAAAAAACAGTTTTAACTGAGGCACATTAAGCCTTGCCACAGCTAGGAATCAAGTGTTTTGAAGCTACTAGGAAAGTGACAGCATCATGCTGAAGGCTAGCAGTGTAGGTGAACATCCTTGCATCCAAAACTAAGTTATATTTGTTATGCAGGTCATTGTCTTTCCAAGTGGGTTGATACAGCACTTTGTGTCTAGGCATGTCCATCAGTCTGTGAATTAAAAAGGAGTGGGTTGGCACACAGTGTTGGAGTAAGACTACTTCACTGCAGCTAAGTCTAACAGAGCTGTTGAATAAATGCAACTAATAACTGAAAAGCCATTTTAGAGAAACGTTTGTTGTTTTCACCCTTTAAACTGTCTTTTCTCTTCTACTTTTTTATTAGCAGAAACATTCTGAACAAATATTTAAAATTAATTTTGAATGTAGCTTTCTTTAGCAAGTACTGAACTATTTCTTTTCACAGCAAATTGTAATTTAATGCCTTCTACTGTGTCATTTAATTTTATGAATTAAGTGTGTGTGTGTGTGTGTGTATGTATGCATAGGTAAATAGTATACAGATGTTTTAAAGTGTATCTCCTCACGTTCAAGTTTTAATTTTGCAGACGATATCAGAAATTGCAGAAGATAATGAAGCCCTGGTAAGAACCTGATTAGATCATCACCTTGCACACTTCCTCTTCTTTTGCATGAGTGAGTTCAGGCCCTTGCGCTAATCTTTATATGTAAATACATCTATGCTTATTCCTCCAGCCAATCTTCAAACTGTTTTCTGTTCTTTGATACTTATCTGATGGGGCCTTTTTTGCTTTGCTTATGGAATGGTTGCTTTATTTCTGTAACTCCTGCAAGGACTTATACAATTCCTAATTAAGGTACTTTTTTTTTTTCTTTCCATTTTTACTGTTTTATTACATGAGCAATCAAATCATTTCCCTGCCTTCTCCATGTTCCCTGTTTAAGTTTGCCTGACTTACATGATCAGTAGCATACAATGCTAACTGTTTACATTAGTGAGATAAGAGTCACTGTGCTAGTTTGGATTCCAGTTTTTTTCTGGTCCCAGTTCATGTTATTTATTTCAGATAATTTCGTAAAGAAAAACTGCAATATGCTACAGGGCTTCTTATTAGAAACATCTAGGGCATGTTTGTTTGAATAGAATTCTTCCTTATGCTTCAGGTTAAGCACACACTTCATAGACTTCAATAAATTGGGAACCCGAGTGATGTTCTGTAGCATCTTGATTGGCTTGCAAGTTTGTTACATCAAGTATAGCTGAAACCCAAGCAAGCAAAAGAGTAATTAATCAATTAAGTGTTCATCTGTCACTCTGATGTGGCTTATCATGAAGAAAATGCAGCACCCCATCCACATCCATGCTGAATCATGCTTTCACAAAGCTGCTGAAATGTTAATCACTAAATCATTGCCTAATAAATTAAACAGTAGCAATAAATTTGGCAGAAATCTTAAATCCTTCCTCTCTGTTCTCTTTCTCAAACTAATGTGGAGTAACGTGTTTCTTAATATAAAAGTTTAGATTATGAGAAAAATAATTAAAATGTCATGAGGCTTTCAAAATTCCTGGCAGCATATCTCCTGCTGAGATACCTCCTGTGCATTTTGATGCTGTTTTTTCTCACTCATTAATGTTAAAGTAGGGTGGCTTTTTGTATGTGTGTGGTAGCTATACTCCATCAGCACCACTTTGCTCCCAAATTCTATTATCCTATATGCTTTTGTACATTAAATAATATGATTGTCATCTGAACAGCCTCAGAAAATACTGAAGTGCTGACTTACAGTTGCTTTGATCCCTAGTCTTAGCCTCTGGTTATGTGATAAGCTGAATTAAGCTGTTTTTTTTGGCACATTTTAGTCATGTTTACCCATGGGAGCTAGGCCTTACCCTCTTCTGGATGATACTTATTGATCATTGTAGATACAGCACGTTGGTGAACACAGTATAAAAGAATGTGTACGTGACTATTTAACTTTGAGTGCTAAATGGATGAGGTTTGATTTATGTCAGGGCACACAGTTTAATATTCTGATTTCCTTCAGTAGTAAATGAAATGATACAATTAAAATTTCAGAGTTTTGTGCTTGTACTAAGAAACCAGACCCACTGGGCAGGCCATGAAACCAGTAGCTGTGGAACTTGGTTTATTCATAACCTTTGAAGGTAAAGAGGTGACACTAGTGCTGTGTGATTGTTCTTTAGTTACTCTAAAGAAACCAAATGCTAATCGAAAGAAAAAATTACTTTTGATTAACAGAGCAGGGGGAGGGATATTTCATAAAGCACAAGTATTTCACATTATCTCTGGTTGCTTGCATTTGCTGACCTTCAGAAGATGACTTAATTAAAACCTCATTTTTGTAGAGAAGGCATGTTTAATACCTTTCATCTACTGAAGGAAATTCTTATTCTAAAATGTGAGTTTTTTGTGTGTCTGTCCTTTTAGTCTTACGTTATATTTCTGGGTTTTCTTTATCCCATATTGACTAATGCTTGGGTTAAAAAAATTCCCTGTGGAACAGCTGTATCAGTTGACTACTTAATTGTAGTCAAACCATGCTGACTGGAGAGAGATGTTTCTGTGTAAATCATTATTCTTAGCCCATATGGAATGGTGTATCTTTTTACGGAAAGTACCATGAAATGAGCAAAAACATGAGCTTATAAGATGGGAAAGAAGAGAAAAGGTGACTCTAATCATCTGTCTGAAGAGCTGATGTGTAATAGCTCCTCTGGGCTACTTTTCCATGCTGACAATTGCTTAATGTACCTAAAAGTGGATTAAGTCGTACCTCATAATAAGAGTATCTACACCTGGATTTATTCAAGAATAGTTCTGTTTAAAATTCAAAGCCTGTTTTTCTAATCAGAGTTAATTCACAAGCTTAGAGAGGCTCTAATACCAGGGGTACAAAGCTATTTCAGTTTTGGTGTTTTTTTTTTTTTTTTTTTTGGAATGCAGTTTAAAATCAGCAGGGTTGATCCTTTGTAATGAGTGTAGTTAAACTGTACCAACAAAAATACTTCAGTGGTGTTTGCTGCGTTGCAAAAAAATAATCTGTGTCAATTGCAGTGTAGCAGTTAAGTGTTTTTCTGTCATCACCTACAAAAACAGGAGCAACTACATCCAGGTTGTTCAGTCATTTTCAGCCATATGGAGTAGGTAGCAAGTAGATGTGAATTGCTCCTAGTCTGACGTGGTGGAGGCTTAGCTTTACCCTTGGAAAGGTTACTTGGAGAAGCAAGGAAGTGTGGAAGTAATGAAGAAGAGTCAGAGCAATAAAAGAGGTTCATGTTATGCTTGCAGAGTATCCTGCTGCATCACTGAGCTTCATTTTAGGCTGAGGTTCTTGCTGCCAGGACTTTTCCAGGGCCCTTGTACTCTAGATATATGCTGCTTCCCTCTTTAAATTTATTTATGACCATTTATACCTGACAACTCTTGTTTTCAAAGCTGTTCTTACTCTTTGATGTTAACCTCCTTGCAGTCAGGCCCTTTCAGCTGCCCAGTGCTGGGCTGTGAGCACAGTTGCTAAATGACAAGGGATTGAAAGTTAACCACTTCCTTAACCCCTGCAGCTGGCAGTAGGCTGCAATTCCCTTCTTACCTCCTGCCCAGTTAGTGTTTTACCTTCCCTCTGCACGATTAGATTTGATTGTTTTGTCTATGAAAAACTCTCTGTACAAGTGTACTGATTTTGGCTTCTAGTCCTGATGGGCTGCTAGTTGCATCCTTTTCAAAAACATCTAGGGGATTTTGCTGCTCATGTCCCATTAATTTACTTAGAAAATAAATTAAAATTGCTTTAGGCATCTTTCAGAATATCAGACATAGTTCAATAACTATATATATCTGTAAGTTGCATAGCACACCTGATGGAAAGGTGGTTTTACAAGTGCAGTTGATATTATGAAGGCAAGTGATAGGCATGGTGATCAGGATCACGTGTACATTCCTTTTATTTTTGAGAAAGAAAAAGTAATATAAAAAATGTATGGAATTTTCTTCTTCAGTTTCAGAAAGTAAGAACGCAGAAAATTCTTCAGAATGTAAATTAGCAGGTTCTGCCCTGAGTCACACAGGTAAAATTGCTTGAAATACAGCTGCAGATTTGACCCAGGGGTTTAGGTGCGCAGGCCTTAGGTCAGAGGAGTAGGCATCCATGTTGGAATGGCTCATGCTGAGTTGGTCTTTGGCCTTCCAGTCCACAGCTGTTTGCAGCTTCTGAGACTTTCGCTGTGAGCTGCTGTGAGTGAGGTGGTGCCTCATGAACAGCTTGCCCATATCTGCAGTGGTTGGAAGACTGGGGCCAGACAGCAGTATATGGGAAACTTCATCATCTGTCCCAGCAGAAGTACTGGAGACAGAGCCCTGGAGAGGGATTGTGCAAGAGGTTTAATGACACAGATCATTAAAATGTCAGTGCTAGTGAGAGATGAAATTGCAATTACACAGTGTGTCTTTCTGATCACTCTTCCCTCTTGCTGCAGTGACATGCATTAAAAAGCACCTTCATCAGGAATTACTGTCAAACCATTAGGTCATTTTGCAAGAGTAGCAGGGGGTTGATATGTACAGAACTGTTGTGCCTTGTGCTGTGTGTTCTTCAGAAAGATTTTGTGAAACAAGCCCTAATATTTTTCACACTTTTCATATGTCTAAAATTCTTTCTCTCTGAAATTTTGAGTTAAGCAGTGCCACTTATTTTCTAAGATTATTAAATTCTGTGAACAAGCTTTGATTCCCATGAAATTTCCCGCATCTTCTCAGTCTGCCTCTCAGTAGTATGAGTGTGTCTGCATGTGTGTGCTCAAACAGAAATGCCTGAAAAACTATTTCTACTTATCTGCTTGTTTTTAAATACATAACAGTGAATCAACACCACTCCCTCCTACTTTATCTTGCTAGTTACCCTGGAGATTGTTTTCATGTCTTGCTGTGCTGCACCTAATGCTTATCCTTTAAGCCTGGCTTTTGACTTCTGCAATGCTATTTAGTACATACGTGTGTGTGCCTGTGCCTATGGATAGATAGATACTTTAAAAATCCATGCTACGTATATGTGGTGGTGCATAACATGTGCTTGATTAGTCCCAGTGTTGCACCTCTTGCTTTTAATAATTTGAAAAATGTCATAGGAGTGACACCCACTGGGGCAGCCTGCCTTGTTTCAAGTTGCAAAGTACTTGCACTGTCTGAATGCCAGAAGATTGTGTCATTGGCATGTCTGCTAAAACCAGGTTTATACATTAGTATTTTCAGGTCTCTTAACCTAGTTTCACATTCAAAGATGTGCAGTAGGATGAATAATTGACTGGATTAATAAATAGTTTTCTCAAGAAGAGCAAATGAGTCTGCTGAATATAAGGGAATTTAACTAAACTGAACTCGAGTCATTGCAGTTCTGGAGGAGAATATATATGTATATACACACACACATACATATACATGTAGGTTAAATACAGTTTAAGCAATCCCTCTAATCTATACTCATTGTTAATAGGAATTACGTTTCATTTATAGAATAATATTTATATACTAAATACACATTAATTGACAAAATTCTTAAACAATGCATAAGAAAACCCAGGATAGATAAAGATATCTCTCCTAGTATTAAACTGAGCAGATAATTTATCTCCTCCTAATCTTATGCAATATTTTTCCTAATAGAATCTTTTTTTTTCTTTTTTCTTTTTTGTATATAATTTAGTCTAGCTTTATAACATGCTTATGTTCTGTATATTCATGGAAATATTCTGACATGAATATCCAGGCAAGTTTTTTAAAAGTAACTCTTTCCAAGGAATGCATTTTTACTTAGACATTCATAAATAACCATTATATGAAAAAAGAATGGGCTGGAGAGAATGAGAGGACTGGAGCTGATTGTTTTTCCTACAGTGCTGTATTGTTTTCTTCTTATGAAATCCTTGGTTATTTGGAATGCTGATGATGACATTTGAAGTCTAATTTAATTCCTAGAAGATTTGTAGAATTAAAAGACAAACAGTAATGTATGGCTGAACAAAGTATTCCTTGTAGAATTACAGTGGCTTATTATTTTTTTTTAAAGACACTATTTTTCTTGTTTACTCTTTGATATTGCCTTTTCATTTTGTCATAAATAATCAAAGACATATTAGATACCCTTACTTTGAAAGAGAAGGTGTGTGTATAATTCCCTCCTAACCCAAATGTCAAGAATGGCAAGTTTCATCTTAGTGAAGGCTTTTGCAGGGTTTTGATGAACTATCCTAAGTGAAGGGGGCACTAAAGGTTTTTCTTTTGGTGTCAAGATGCTTTAATGCAGATTATATCAAATCTGTAAAGAATGGCTATTGGAATTGTTGCATTTAAATTGATTTCCTGCTTTATTCCTTTGTCCTGCAGTGAACGCCTTCCCTCTGAGTGACTGTTCACTAATTTGGGTTGGGATGGTATAGGACAGGAGGGGATCAAATCACACAAGGATTAGTAATTGCATTCCTTAACTATAGCTATTCTACTAGACTCAGTTTTCCAACGTTCTGGGCATTGTAGTTTCAATCTCACAGGTTTTAATTTTGTCTTTTTATTAGGTAAGCTCCTGCATTAAAGTCAGTGGGACTATTCATGTTATTTAGCTTGATTGCATGCTTAAGCTTGTAAACGGCTTAGTGGCAGAGTACCTTGCAGGCGTTTTGGCATGCCCTTAAAGGTAATACACTGCTGCTTCCAGGGGTCTGCGCACTGCTTCTTGTGTTGAGCAGTTACCTTGTTGAATGGTTTCATTAAAATCATTGTGGCTGCTGACTGTTGGGTACCATGAGTATATATAGAAATGAAGGCAATCTATAAAAGTTGATTTTAACATGGAAAATCAGTGTACAGCTAGTTAATTTAGAGCATGTTCTTTATGATGCATTTAAACCTGTTTTGAACATATTTAATACAAAGATGCACTGAATGTACAATTAATTATTCAGTGTAGAGGCCATCAAATCTAAGAAATTTGAGCTGCGTTCTTGAATGAACAAGTGGAACTTTGCAGACCTTTGGAAATGTTTGCCCAGAGATAACCTGAAGATGCATCTCCCTTTACTTAAAAGAAATAAACTGAGGCATTAACCACTGGAAGATTGCTGCTCAATGCAAAATCTTTTCTAGTGCGTTTTTAAAATGCTTGCTTCCTTGTAAGAGAAGAAACAGACTATCCACTATTCTACCTGCAGAGGTACCACAGTGTGGTATGTACCTTTGTGTGACATTCAACTCGGAGCATGTCTGTAAGTTACTATGAAAAAAAAAAAGATTTATTTTCTCCCATTAGTTCTAAAATTTTGAATTAGATTAAAGAAGCTTAGTTGGACTGTCTGATTTCCTTGAGCATTGCATGTGGTGTTTTCCTAGGACGTAGTTCTTCTCTTACTAAATTGCTTTATTTCAGGTGATTATTCTTGATGTCCATGCAAAATTGCTTTGGAGACTATTTGTTGCATGGCCTCTCTTGCTCTTTTGCTGCCTCTTAGTCCATGTTTGGCTTTGTTTTCCTGCCTTTCTGAAAGCTTCCTGCTACTCTATTCCCTCGGTCGTTGCCATGCTGCATAACTGGTAACTGTAGTCATGACTCCTATCTCTTGCAGCTTTGGAGATATGTTGTCCTTTACACTGACTGCATTTGTTGAGCTGATGGATCATGGGATTGTATCGTGGGATACATTCTCTGTGGCATTCATTAAAAAGGTAAATTTGTAATCAATGCTATGTGTTCTGTACAGATTTGCTTTGATGCTTTAAAATTTTTGAGGTGAGTTGTGCTTTCTCTCTTTCAGTTGCATTGTTTAGCTGATTGCTTGGTCAAAAAGGAATATGAAAATGAGGTCAACGTCCTCTTTAAATTACAAATATTTGTAACTGTGGGATCTAGCCCAACTTCTACTGAGTTCAGTGGAAATGAAATTGGATCAACGCTATGTTAGGCCTATTACATGGGCTGCTGCTTGCTAAGCTCGAGTGTGACCTCCTTGTGCACATACCAGGCAGTTAAAGCAGAAAATAGTGTTTAGATTTAATGTAAATTAAAATGAGCAATAATATGCATCTTGAAATAAAAACAGCACTGAAATGTTTCCTTTGAGGATAGGGAAGGAAGAGAAATGAGTTAGTTTGCAAATTGAAATTATTAAGCTGAAGTCTCTTGAGTTATCAAGCTGAGCTCCAGCTCCCTGAATCCTGCAGCTAAGGTATAAGATTTTGAAAAAGATTTTTCCATGATCTGCAACATTTTTTCTTCTTTTCTTGCACATGGTAGATGCACAAGAGCAGCCGAAACAACAAAGTACTCTTTAAATGCAGAATTTTAGCAGACCTATAAAGAAAAGATTTTGTTGTTATTGATTTAACGGTTTTTACTTATTCTCTTCTTAAATATTGGCAGGTTGCAATCAAACAAAGTGGCTCATCTGCTTACAACAAAGCCAGAAACTCTTACCAAGTATTTTTTTCAAAACAGGTTGAAGTTGAAACAAATCTGATGTTGAAGTGCATTTGTATGAGTTCAAAAGATGTCAGAGTTGATTCACTGTAATGATAGCAGGTGCACAAATGGGACTAACGTCACCTGTGGCAAAGATATCTTTCCTTTATAGCAAAACGTGACAGAATTCTTGTGTAAATTTGGTTAGAAAATTATTACCACATAAAGGAAGTGTACATTTCCGCTTGTTGTCAGAAGTGAAAGAAATAAACAGTTATGACTTACGTGTTTAAAAACTGCCTGGATATGGTACTCTGGAACATGATTTAGTGGTGGGTTGTTAAGAGTTAACAGTGTTGAGAGTTAACAAAATGAATCTAACAAAATCATTCTTATGAATTACCTAAGTTACCCTGACAAGCAAAAACCAGAAGTGAAACTGGTGGAAAAGGGCCAAAGCAAAGAATAGGGAAGTATACTAGATCAGAAAGGAAACAGAAGGACAGAGGATGGCAAAAATACTGGAAAGGGGCAAAGACACATCCTGATCTACCAAGCTCTTGAGAGGCAGAGCAGCTGTGCCCTCAATGAGGCTCTGTATGCAAAGGGTGCACCTAAAGGAGCACTCAAGAACTGTCTTTCTTTGGTGGGAACCTGCAACTTTATTCTCCTTTGCTACTCCGAGCTTGGCTTTTGGCTGGCCACTTGAGTTTCCTGATAGGCTAGTTCAAGTGGATGACAGGATGAATAAGAGCTGGGATAATTTTCTGCCAGCTGAAAGGGATCTCTGCAACCCTACTTGAAGTGCTTCTGCCCTTTGAAGCTGTCTTTCTTGTCAAATGGAAGCCAGACTGGAATGGGAAGGCATTCAGCTGAATAACTTTTTTTTTTGTTTTAAATCTTGGGTAAATAATTTCCTAACTAGAAATGTAGAAGCTGGAGGAGATCTCAAGGGAACCACTGAGTGCTTCAAATGAGTAACCAGTTGGTATTGGATACAGTCCCTCTCCCATCCTTTGAGTACATTAAGACTGCTATTCCAACTACTGCCAATATGAACTGACAACTTCAAGTAGGGCTTTGTTCCTTATCTTCAGGGAAAATGTATTATAATTTGAAAAAATTTCTTACAGCTGAATATCTCAAGGCTCTTTTCTTCCTCGTGACAGTAAAGCTTGTTTAGACTGGACTCCCATAGTAGCCTAAAGGATTTGGCTGACCTGTTCTTAAAGTGTGTCATGATAATTTGATATCAAAATAAAATACAAAAATTTGGAACTCTTCTCTTTGATTTCTACAAGAGGAGAAATGAAATGAAGGCTTGCAGTGTTTGTTGAGATGTTCTTAATGATCTCTTAGAATTACTTATGTAAGTGCTGTTTCATAACTGTGTGAGGCCAAGTCTTAACCTTGATGAATTGCTTACTCTGCCTTCCAAAATGTGCTGTGCAGGAAAAGCAAGTGGCAGTAGGAAAAGGATCTCTGTGTCTCACAGCTGCCTGTTGTTTTTTTTTTCTGTAGTGAAATGCAACTACAGTTCCTTACCTGTTAATGAGATATGTGCTTGAAAATGTTAACTATGCTTTAGGACTTTACAGATTTAAAGCTGCCTCAGATTTTACTATTATTTTCACTTACAGACGTCAAAGTGGTCCAGGCAAATAACTAATGGACATCCTTGAAAATCATATGTTTCCTTTAGTTGTTTTCATTGTGGTGGTTGTGGCATTTTTTGGCTGTTTCTTATTCCGTTTGGTTTATTTGTTTGTTTGGACTCTTGTCTTTAACTTTTGAATTCTTCCCTCCCTTTAGGTGATGCTGAAATGGGAAGAGAGCTCAGAATATGTAGTTTAGTTTTCTCTACCATTCCTTCCTGCTCTTATTCCATATGTTTAGGTCCTGTTTCAACAGAGCACTGAGTTTGAATGTATATATAAGGGCATTTTGATGCCTAATTTCCCTTGAGACTGCTAGGAAGCTAAGCACCCACTAAGTACTAACTTCTATGAGGTGTAGCTACACGAGGCTGTACAGAAGTCAAGGTTATGAGTGTTTTGCTGAACAAATGTTTTTTTTTTTCCTTACTAACACACATCTGTGTGCCAGGTTTTCATGTGAAAATGTAAAGCAATTAAGTTGCTTGTTTGTGGAGAGAAGGCTCTATTCTTGTGAGCATTCATCATTATTTATCATCAGAGGTTTTGATAAATGAGTGCAGGATTATATTTGGATGTTGAGAGCCCTTCTGGCACATGGCGCTCAGTAAGCAGAGTTCTCCAGAGAACAGCAAATGACACAACTTTGAACTTACATCGATTCCATTTTGTTTTTAGTAGAGGTCCTTTTTCCATACCCAGAACTTCAAATATAGGAATATAAATTCTTTTAAATCTAATTTTGTGTCTTCTGAAAATGGCATGGCTCATTTATCAGGGAAGGCTTGCCTGGACAATATTTCTGGACTTATTTCATGCTTCAGTAAGGTGGTTTTGAGTGTACATAGCTTAGCATGCAAGTTACCCAGCAGATGCTTTACATGTATGTTCAGTGTGAGATGTCACAGCTCTCTAAGCACACGAGCCTGCTTCTGTAGTGCACTGAGCTTATGTTTATGATAAAAAGGCACTGTGGCCCAGGATCAGAAGAATAAAGGTGTCTGAGGCAGCCTTTCCTAGAGTGAGGTTTCAGCTGTCTGTAATTAGTTTAGTGCAGCAGTCCCGTGGTAGGAATATGTTATATCACAGTGAATCTTTTACACTAGGCCTTGAGCTTTTAAGGGAAAGAGGTGCTGCATGAAGAGTAATTCTTGTCAGGGCTTTGGAAGAGGAGGACAATAGTCTGACAACTCTGGAACACATTCTGGGCTTATTGTATTCCTGCTACACAGCTGATGCATGTGTGAGTGAGACATCCAAAGTGTGTTTGACTTGTGTAAGCAGTGCAGAGCTGATCTGTGCATGCCCACTGTATGTGTTGTGGGGCTTGTGGACATCTGGCAGCCCTGCTACAGTGCATCAGAAAACAACTGGATTAGCATTAGTAGAGGTAAGGTAGTACAGAGCTCCTGAGATATAGCTCCTCACCCTGAACAGCACATTATGCGTTATGTACTAATGTAAGTAATAATTGTGCTGAGGTCTTGCAGAAAACACGTATTGTAAGTCCAGAGTAGAAGTTTCCTCTCCATCTATTTCCCATGCATGCATGGATTGGTTCTTTATCTTTTTGTAAATCCAACTTCTGTTTCATGAATGGAGTTGCATTCTGCACAGCATGCTCTTGCTGCAGCAGAGCAATGAACGCCAATGCAATAGATTAGAAGAAAAAAATATCCATTCCTCTCTTCATAGTCTTCAACAAAAGTTATTTTTAAGAGGGAAAGGGAGAAGGCAGGATTTTGCTGCTTCAGCATTATTTAGGATGTCATGAGAGCAAAAGTGCTGTACACACATTGATACTGTGAATTTTACAGTTGCCTAGGCAGCTTTTCCAAGCATTTGGCATGCTTTTCTTCCTTCAAAAGGAAGATTATACCAGGGTCTAAATGAGCTTCCAGTATCAAGACCACATTAGTTTCTTGAAGTGTGACTACTTAACATGGGATGCACTTGAGGTTTTATGGAAAGAAGGCATTAAATAGACTGCAGTGACCACGTCTCAAGTCTATTACTCAGCTACAAAGAACAGATAACTGGTTACCATACTTTCCTTTTTCTGTTTGTCTTCTCTTCTTTGGGTACTTTTTTTTTTGCTTGACTGTGCTGATATTGATACACCTGAGGAAAACCTGAGCAGTTCTTACTTCCTTTGCCAGCAGAAGGTGAGAGTATTCCATAGGAGCTGTATCTACAGGCTGTGAGCATGCAGCAAGTCATTGCCTTGCTGCTAAAAATCATCGGTCAGACATGGTTTCTAGTAGTGTGCCATTTTTCATAGCAGCTTTCACTAAGAGTGATAGAAATGAATGCACAAACAGTGAGACTGTACTGAGTTACACCATCAGTTGTGCCAGTAATCAAGTGAGTTTTAATTTGTAATCTGAGAGAGCTGTTGTTGGTAACAACAAAGAAAAATACAGTTATTTTGCTGGAGATGTGTTTTGTCAGAAAGTTAGATATGACTCTCCCTTTTACAATCATTTTTTGGAGCCTGGAAGCTTATTTAGAAAGCTCTGGCTGCACAGATACTGGAGCAAGTGAGCAGAATTTTTGTTGCCCTTTCCAAAATTTCCCTCACAAAAAATAAAGTAAAATAAAAATACAGCAGCAATACTTCTGTAGTGCTCATTTATCTCATACATGACTAAATATAGAAGCATATATTTTATGGGTGTTAATATTGACAAATCTGAAGTGATTCGTGCAAGCTGAAAAATCTTGTGCCACTGTGACTTCCAAAGGTTTCTGCAGTGCCTGACTGAGTGCTCTCAGGTATTAAGTGATGCCTGGTGTGTAGACAAGACTTCTTGTACTCTCAACAGTTTTCTGAGCCAACTCCACAGTATATTTCTTCCCTTTTCCTGATTTTAGAGGAAGAAGACTCAAATTTTCTTCATGTCTTAATTTGTAGATAGCAAGCTACGTGAACAAATTTGCCTCAGACATCTCTATCTTACAACGGTCACTAGCAATCCTGGAATCAATGGTGCTCAATAGCCATGACCTGTACCAGAAGGTGGCACAGGAGATCACAATTGGGCAGCTAATCCCACATCTCCAGGGGTGAGTATTTTCAGATGCCACTTGATATGCTGATTTTTTTTTTTTATTTTATTTTTACTTTTCCAAATGAGCACAGCATTTAGAATAAGAGTGATATAAAGACTAGTAACCTCCTGTGTGACTACCACATCTAAGTGGCTGAATAGCAAATAACCAGCCTTCTTGATGCAAAGCTGCCTGTGTGGTTAGAGGTGCAGAGCAAAAAGCAGAGCACTCAGTACTCGAGATTAAATGCTTAGCACTGTTAGCATACAGGTAGTATGGTTTTGCCTGTCAGCCTCTGGGAAACATATAAGACAAAACCTGGTCAACTTCTGCTGGAAGTGCATTTAGAAAGAGAGAGGTCTTTTCTTAAACAGTAATGCACTGCGATTCAGTGGATGAAAACCACTTCTTTTAGCACAGGGTTATGTGCTTCAAACCGGTTCTGCATACTTCCTAGCTGGGACATTTTCTCCTCACCTGAAAAGCTTTTAACATCAACAAGGTTTTCTTCAGAGCTCCTTAGGGTTTTTTCTTCTTAACTGTAGCTGGGACGTCTGGGCATCTGGCTGGAGCTCACTGTTTGAGTTCCTGCTGCAATCAGTGGAGGATTAATGGTACTTTGAGGTTGTTATCCATTTCACCTTTCTTGAATGCTGAACATAATGTTTCTCTTACTAATAGTAGGGTTTGGATGACTAATTACCTAACTTTTGTATGTGTAACTCTAAGTGCAAATAGTCCCTCAGCTTCTACTGGTAGTAATGCAACTGGAAAATCAGTTCCTATAGCTTGTGTGTTCGTGTCCTTACCTCATGTTTATGATTTTCTTCCAAACAGGACAGACCAAGAAATCCAGACGTATACCATTGCGGTAATAAATGCACTTTTCCTTAAAGCTCCAGATGACAAGAGGCAGGTCAGTTGTTGGGTTTTATATCCCTATATCTGTAGAAAACATACTGTGTTCATACATGTAGCTGTCCCAGTCGCTGCTGTCACTGGTGTAATACCATTCATTTTAGTGGAGTTATCTCCACCTTGTTACCAGTGTTAGGAAGGGTTAAGCATTCTTATGTGATTCTGTAGTTCCCTGTAACCTCGCGTGAACCATATTGACTGTGGCTGGCTGTAGTATTTATTGTACTGAACTCTTTGCCAGCACAGCTTGTAAACCCAGACTATTTTTTCGGTAAGTCATTTCCCCCTCCAGATTTCTTAATAAAAAGTGTGCTGCTTTTGAAAATGGGGCTATCTCGGCGTGTAAGCATTTCATGAATGTCAGTGTGCTCTTTTAAGTGAACTTCAGGGCCAGAGATCAGAAGCTTCAAAAGGAAATACTTAAAGATCTCTAGCTGATGCTAAACTATTGAATGTGATATGTTATGAAACAGAGGATTTCCATCCATGTTTATCAAGTAATTAGCCTGTATCAAAACAGAGTTAGTCATTTGTTTATTTAGTATTTCCTTCACCAGGAACAGTGATGCTAATTCTTGTGGTGTCCATAACAGGGTCATTGGGAGCTGCTGATAAATCCTCGTGAGGATTTGTCTTAGATTTATATACACTTTTTTAACACCGGAGGATGTTTAAACAAACACCAACACAAAATACAAATTAAAATAGAAACTGTGGAATAAAAACATGATTTGTGTAAAACCTTATTCCACGAAAGCATGTGAGAAATGTCAGCAGATTGCCAGAACTTGAACAAGTTCTGGACTAGTCCTGCACCAAAATCTGTCTGATGCAAGGAGACACCCTCTCTGCTGCCACGTTAAGGGGTCTGGTATGACATGAGTGACTGCCTTGCAGTTGAGGAAAGGATTTAAATTCACGCTGGTATCTGCTTTTTCTGTATTTTTTTTAAACACTTTCACCCCCATTTCTGTAATGCAAAAAGCCAAGAGGTTCAAGGAATTTCTTTTTTAATGAGGGTTCTCTTGTTGCCTTGCTTCCTCTGCCACTGTCAAGAACAACATCATCTAGAAAAAAAACCTAGCTTATTTAAAAATGGGGAAAGAGAACTTTATACATTTTAAGAGATGTTGAACAGTGAAATGACATTGTGAATGTTTGAAGAGCTTTGTTTTTTTTTTCCAATTGTCTGCATTTTCACAGGGACATGTTGCTATGGGAAATGAGGGGGCAATTTTTGTCACATAATTCTTGTTCTCATCTGTCACTACAATAATTTCTTTTTAGAAAAGACAGCTCATCAACCACTAATAGCAATGCAGGAGTCTTGGAGACAAAGTTGGTTTTGCCGTAGTAATAGGTTTTGTGAATTCTTGTTGCTCCAATCGCAGTTTTTGGTTCAGTGGACAGAGATGATATTCTAGTAAAAGTGTTCTAACTTCCACGTATAAGAATAAAGTAACAGCTTGATTGTCTCCAAAAAGTGAAATTAATTTCCAGGTTTTTTCTGGAATGCAGAAAAAAAAAAAGCCCTACCTCATTATTTGTCTGTCCATCTTCTTGCTGGGGATAGCTACACATTAACAAAGCCAGTCAGTTCTGTGTAATATGAGGTGTATCGTGTGCCTGGCACTCCCCCTGCAGTTCAATTGGGCATTTCCAGACAGTGCATCGGTAGCTTTCATTCTTCAGCTGTTATGAGCAACTGAAACCAGCTTTGCCAGAAAAAAAAAAAAAAAGGCTTAAAAACTATAAGCTGAGATTCTCTTGGTTTTGGTCCCAACTTTCTTCCTCATTATTCTTGTGTGAACAAAATTTGGATGTGGTGCCAACTGGACAGAGTAACAGTGCATTCTAACAGTGTCCTTAAGCAAGTGTCAGCATTGATTTGCTGTGCTGTACTGTGTAGGATTGTGATACACTAATAGACCATTGTTTAGAAGTATGAGGGTAAGATTGGTTATTATCTGTTTTATTCCTGTAAGCAAGCAGTATCTATACAGCAAAGTGCAATATCGTTACCCATATAATCCAAATCCTAAAATTGTCTATTTAGCAAACAGGAATTTAAAAATACATGCATGATGATTTCTAAATGTCAAATGCATTGATGTATGCAGTGCATATGCTAGCATGTGTTCACATCTGCGCATACATGTTTTTATATTCGTGGATAACGTGAATGTTAAAAGCAGGATACGTGCTTGTTAGGCATGGTTCAGGATACTAGGCTCTCATTCTCCATCAGTATAAATTATTCTCTCCTATATATTTTAAGGTAGCTTGCAGCATGGGCAGCCACGGCCAGATGTCTAAGAGAGAAAGTCAAAACATATCCTGATTGATAGGAACATGGCCGTTACTTCAAGAGAAGCTAATTAGAGGCAAACCAGTGGACCAGTGGTCCTCTCCTACCAAAATACAGAGGCGAAGTATTAGTTACTATAAAATACAGCATTGAGTTATGATCTAAAAATTAGAAAATCTGACTTTGACACAGCCAAAATACAATATTAATAATATACTATTAATATAAATACGCATGCAGTTCGATATCTGATTTTAAAGGCCTGACTGACAGTTTGAAAGGTGTTGATGCTGTGTTGTTGGGGAGTGGGATTTTTGAGGGGGGAATTGTGCTTGAAAAGGTGTGTGAAAAATTGCTGTTTAACCCACAGAAGTCTCTGAGATCTTACATTGCTGTTACTGGCCACCAAAATCTTGAACTTGATAAACCTTTTACTCTCTTTGTCCTCTTTCTCATAGCAAAGTAACCTGAGTTTGTGGCACCAAAAATAACTCTTACAATTGTAGTTGATGAGCTGCTTCATTTTGCTTACAAGAAACACTCCAGAAACGTAAGACTAAAAGCTTTTAAATTGGTATATTGCTGTAGGAATAGCACTAAAATACCTGTTGTGTTTTTTTTTTCTTAATCAGGAAATGGCAAACATTCTGGCACAAAAGCAGCTCCGCTCCATTATCCTAACTGTAAGTATATTGTTTCCAACATAACGCCAGCAGAGAGAAAAGCTAGATTGAGTTTTGATGTGCGTGGGTTTTATCTTCAAATACTTTAATTGCTCTTTGTATTTTGATACATTTTGAAGTCTTCAATGTACAAGATAAAGATCTCGTTATTCACTGGGTTCAAAACTGATAATCAGAAAAGATGTTTTCCCAGCCCAGTAAATAGTTATTTCTTCATGACAGTACAATGCAGAATAAAAAAAATAGTATCTCGGGTTTTCTTCCCATTGAGAATGTGAACTTAGTTGTGAAGTCTAGGAAATGTCTGAAGCATCTGTAGGAAGTCCTTCTTGTTAAGATTTAGATCTGATTAAAACTACAGAAAAGCTGCTTTTTGATTCTACAGGTGACTGTATCTTGATATCAAGTTGCACACAATCTATTGCCACTTGCACTAAGGAAGCGGGATATATAGCCCAGAGTGAAGTTAATGAATGTAATATAAAAGATTTACTTCATCTATCTTGGGAAATCATAGGGATTTTGACATCAACCTTAGCGTAGATTAGTTCTTTGAGAAAATAAGGCAAAATTCTTCTGAAAAAGAGCGAGTTCAGCATCTGTCACAAGTTACGGGGCAGTATAAAGCAAAACCAAGCAGCAACAAATAAACAAACCTTTTCCCTTCCTCACTCACTGTCATTATTTTAGTGATCCATGCAAAAGAAACAACAAGAACAAACTCAGACACAAAAACCAGAATTTGTTTTAAAGGCATGTTTTTGCATCGCTTGTGATCATAAGAAATTTGGTTGAAGCATAAGTATAATATTCTTAAGTGTTCATTTACTATCATAAAATGCTACTTCAGTAGCTTTTGGCAGATAGATTTTTTTTCTCTGAAGCTTCAGTGAGATATAGTTTCAGTTGTTGCACTCATCTGCTATGTGACTTTTTTATGTCTTCCCTGCTGTGTTCACTAACCCAGGTCTGTTTTCCCTGTAGCCATTCAGTTTTAGACACAGCAGGGATTTTTAAATTATCCACCAGTTTGGTAACTGCTTTGTGAATGGGGTAATTCTGTATTGTATGTATGGGGTATTGTACACTAATGCATTTCTAAGCCGTCTTCCTCATGTAGATCGCAGTTGTCAGGTAGAGTTAAGATTGCCATGTGATGTTGGCTCCCACAACAGCAGTAGCACTGTTTGTATCACTGTGTGCTCTGATTGAGTTGGCATCTTGAATACTTCTCTTAGATATTGAATATGCTCACTTTTTTTTTTTTTTTTTTTTCAATCAGATCTCTAATGCTCTTGGTAAAGAGTCATTTTCTCTACAGAGTGGCTCCCTACTATTTTTCTTGTTTTTGTTTTATTTTGTTTTGTTTTCACCATTCCTCATGTACGCACAGGCTCTGTCCAGTGACTTAAAGGAGAAAGTGTCAGTGCATTCTTAGTGTAAAGTCCCATTCCTTAAAATTTCTTATAAAGCCTATAGTTCATCTGAATACTTAAATCAGTGGCATTAGTCTTGGTTTATTTTCTTCTGGATTATGTATATGCCATTGTTTACCAACATATACTTACAGAAATGGAAACACCTGAGTTCACCTAATGCGATTTTCTGCTACGGTGGCATTCACTGCAATCTATATTTCTTTTACAGCATGTTATTAGGGCACAGAGGGCCATCAATAATGAAATGGCACATCAACTTTACGTTCTCCAAGTACTTACTTTTAACCTTCTGGAAGACAGAATGATGACAAAAATGGATCCACAGGATCAGGTAAGTATCTGACGTGATCTTATCAGAACAGGAAGAAGTCAACTGCTCATTGCTGTGCCTAAAGCTCTTTATGGAGGAAGAGGCACTGCCAGGAAGGGACAATGCTGTCTCTTTCAGGGTGTGATGTTCAGTTGCATTTTCTATATGTCAAAAAATGTATTGTATTCCAGGTACAAAAGTACAGTGAAATAGCTAGGCCTATATATATAGTCATATATAGTATTTGTTTTCATCCTGAATTAAAGCTCTGAAGCAAAACTTTTAGTTCTTATACTTTTCAGAACCAACAGAGATGCGTAGTCCTTAAAAGTACTCCAATAGATCAAAAATGAATGTTTAAGTCTAACACTCTAGAGTTGAACTCAATTGGTGTTGCAAGCAAATTCATGTTTGTTGCTGCGAACCTGAGCAGTAGTTGTTCATCTTATTGCTCATTGTGTCGAGACACCAGCTTTAATACTATTCATCATGCAAAAAGAGGCTTCCCAGAGAGTTTCAGATGTTAGTATAGAATCAGTGAGAAATAGAGATGAGTTTTGTTTATTTTTTTTTGGTTCCTTTTTAAGGCCACATATGAAGGGGAAGCTGATTTCATTTTTAAGAGGTACTTGTGTCAAGATTTACTGATGATTTGAAGAAAAGGAGATGAGAGAACAAGATGGTCATAAAGTTAAATAACATCATGATATAGTTTTCTCTTAGGAGAATGTAAATGTAGTTACCTAGTGTATATCTTGATAGAGGGGTTGAAACAGCATTATTTGTATTGATGGTAGAGTAGTTATATCTTGAGGCATTTCCAGTTATGTGTAACTGCAGCATGTCCTCTCTTTTGCAGAAATGGGCAGTCACCAAAAAGGTCAGAGTGTTAAAACATTTCAATTTAAGTCAGCAAAGAAGTATTGGCTTAATTTGAGGTGGTGGTGATCTCTTGGCTTCTGTGGTTTCATGACTGTGGTTAAAATTAAGTGTATAATTAGTGACCTTGCTAACATCAGTCAAGCTTCAGGAAGTCAGCCCTGAAGCATCTCTGCATGTGAACCTTACAAGTGTGAGACCTTTGGAAAATAGGAACTACAGTCATGCTTGCTGTGACAGTCTTTGAGCAACAAGTAGAGAATTCAGATTAAGGTTGGGCTGTTTTGAAACAGTTTTTGTGGGACTGATGATTAAAATGAGAGTTATTTTTAACAGTTGTTTTTAACATTTGTTTTGACTCAGGCTCAACGGGATATCATATTCGAACTCCGAAGGATTGCATTTGATGCAGAATTGGAACCTAACAACAGTAGTGGCAGTATTGAGAAACGCAAATCTATGTATACTCGAGACTATAAAAAACTTGGATTTATTGTGAGTATTTTTACCTGAGTGATCATACACTGGAAATGGTTGAATGCATCCGTTGCAGTACATTCTCTAATCAGTCAAATCTCTCATGTCGATCTTCTGGCTGTTACCAATAGGAGAATAGAATAATTTCTTCATATTTATGCAAATATTTTCAACCCCAAATGATTGCTTAGCAGAAGTTAGAGTTAACTGGAAGAAATAACCATCTGAGTTTGAAACACAATTTTGCATATCATGCCATAATTAGTTTAACTTAGCAGAATCTTTGATGAACAAGCATTGTGTAATGGATCTGTGTCAAACCTGTTAAGTTACTGTGCTCTTACTAATAGTGTGGATTGATGAACATAATAAAACAAAGGTAGGTCTGTTTTATGATATTTACTTGTAGGACCTTGTGTTTTGCTTGCTTGAACTCCTTTCATCTGTGAGTAGGGTTATGGTTAGTATGCAGTTTTCTTTCTCCTTAGATAAAATTGTATGCTTCACATCTTGCATGATTCATTACTTTGCTGTTGGCATGACATATATGCACTGAATATAGTACAGTAGCCACAGTTATAGATGAGGTGGTTTTAAACACTGGCACAAGCTCATTGTGCAGTTTATGTGCTTTGCTCAGTTCTGTGGCCTAGGGCTCAGTATTACCCAGTTTCCTTGTGGTTTTGGAAGGATATTTTCTGGGTTCTCATAGCTGTTTTCATTACTGATGAGTGAGGAAAAAATACTGCTGTATCAGTGCTAATGCATCCGTAAGGAGTCTGAAGTAGGGGGAAGGGAAAGAACTAGGCATTCTAGAGTTGCATGTATGGTAGTAAAATCAATGATATGAGAAAGCTTTTGAATCTCAGTGTGGTTTTTCTGTCATGTTTATTAGTCTGTTCTCAGTTCCTGTGTTAGAGAAGCTTGTTGCTATCTCAGCTTCGAAGCAATTCATGTGTGAGATGAGCGGAGGACTTTGGGCCCTCAAAGCCTAGAGAAAAATGCGGGCCTGGATTTGGAGACATATGGGCGGGTTGTAGACCTTCTGGCTAGTGGTGAACGAGAACAAAAATGGGGCCACGCAGACCTTGTGTCATAGGTGATGGAAAAATAACCGCTGGCAAAGAATGAAATGATGACAAACCTAGATTAGAGATGGGACAAGTAATGATGAACTGTAATAAATTCATGGTGCAGATCACATGGAAGAATAAAATAAGTCAAATTTAAAACAAGTGTTCTCTTCTTGTAACTGATCACTTTTGGATATCTACTTTATCAGATGCTGAAGGTGTGCAGCTCTCACTGCTGTCACTGGAATCCCTTAAGTGTCTTGCACCCCTGACAGCCTTGTCTTGCCTTGTTAAAGTTGGACCTGAAAAACTGAGTATGTAAGAGCATTTGATACAAGCTGAACCAAGATGAGCACTCAGATCTTCTGAATTCTGTTCCTGTTTTTCTGCTGTTAAAAAGGACTTATATCAATAGGGTTGCAGACTAGCGCTTGTTCTTCCAATGCTTTTGTTTTTTCCCATGGGATATTTCTTGATTTTGCAGTGCTGAAGTCATCATGAACAACAGTGCATTTGAACTGGTAGAATTTTGAAGGAGACGACTTGCTGTGAACCAAAATGTGTTACTGCCTTGTCTGAGTTTGCAGAACTTTTGCAAGTTGGGACTTGCAGGGACTTATCTTCATTATTCTCATTTGGATTGTTCACTAGGAAGCATACAGAGATCAACTGTTTTCATGGGTTACAGCATCAATGTTTGCTATGAACCTGATAGCCATCCAACGGGGAATGGGGGTCAAGCTCGATGAGGAAATGGGAACGGGAATCTAGGCAATTATGAAAATGTGGAAGGATAAAAAGAGGGAAAGCTTATTGGGAAATAAGAAATATGGGAAAGTGAGCTTTTCGGAGCAGCATGACAAGGATCCCAAGGGGAGGCAGGTTATTCCCTTAACAGAATGATGAAGTAATGTACAAATAATGAATGTTAACTGTGAAGTGTGAGGGTCAGTACCCTGCTCTTGTACAGAATTTTTACTTTGGGCGGCAGGTGACACTACATCAATAACATAGCTGAAAAGGAGCTGAACTTTCTCACAGGTTGAAGAAGGGCCTGTTACGGAGCTCGGACTGGAAATCTGACATCACACACAGCACATGTCTGACTAGTGTCTAGTTAGCCCTGCTGCCTGCCCCTTCTCCTTTTAACACCATTGCTGAAGTGCCTGTACTGCTTTTGAAAAATGCAGGTAGGATACATGAGCAAACGGAGCTATTATGTGAATACCTCCATGTTTTGGTTGTTTAACACAAGAAGAAACCCAGACAAATGAGTGGCTGACTTCGAATGCTGTCTTCATTTCTTCCACTGGTGGTGGTGGTGGTCAGAATGATAGTTTCTTAAACTGATTCTGTGTTCTTCCTGAGGGAGAGAGCAAAACCATGTCTAGCCATCCAGCTGTCCTGGGATTGCTTCTTCACTTTCTGCATAAGTAATGCCAGAATTCTATTTATTTCCCTCAGCCACATCAAAAAGTTTTGCTACATTGCAGATGTAATGTCAACAAAAGAGAAAGTCCAGATATAGTTTCAGAAGTTTGCAATACCATCTGTAAAACTGTATAGTTAGAAACCTATACTCAGTTAAAGAAACCACAAGGCCATTCCAGATGGTTGTGATGACCTGCATGAAGTTTATTATGGGCAGAGATTTTCAAATGAGACATTCTTGAGGACATTCACTAAAACACCAGGGGATACAACAGAAGATGTCTCGACTAGGAGATGTAAGCTACTCTCCACCCCGTGAAACTCTTTTTCTGAGTCAAGAGTGAATTTAAATAGCCTGAATTTCAATTTATTTTGTTTTGTTTTTCCCTAGTGTTAAAATCTGTTTTGCCAGGGGAATCCCAACCAGTATTTATGTTTGGCCATTCTTATAGTAGAAGCAGAGGTTTGTAGACTTGCAGATAATAAGTAATTTTACATTAGAGATATCTGAAAGATGTCTCAAAGAAGTTGTAGTGAATATTTTCAAATATAGAGGCAGACCTGACCGAATTCAAATAAATGTAAGAAGTTAAGAAAAACTATTCAAGTATTTTTGTCCAGTTTTGCAGTGTGTAGAGAACACTACACAAAAAGAGTGTTTGTTAGTTTGTTTAGACTTCAGTAACATATAAGTTGTTTGAGTTGTTTGTATGCATGCAGAAAGTCAAGATGGAAAATGATTTCTTAATTGTGTCATGTGCTGTGCTGGAACTTACCAGTGTAGAAAAATATGATGAGTGTTAGTACAGGAGATAGAAAGCCAGTCTGGCAGAAAGATGATAATTAAAAGGGAAGTTCAGAGTGTTCTGAAGTTCTTGTAAGGACAGACATGAGCTTAACAAACAAAATACTAGTGATGGTGACATAAGACTGTGAAATCACCTGATGAAGTGAATCTGGGAGATATTGCCAAAAGAATCACCTGTCGTGCACAAATGAAGTGACTTTTTGAATCAGAGCAATAGAGATGTAAATATATTCAGTGGTACAAAGTGCAAAGGTGTTAATTTAGGACTGGTGGCAATAATTTCTTTGTCATGCAATTGCCAATTGGAAAAGGCAAAGATAAGAGAGAATGGGCAACATAGCTACTAAAAAAAGTCCATTGTAAGCCTGGAATATATCTGGAAATGTGATCTAAAAGCAGCTGAAATGTTTAGCCCATTTTCTATGTTTTAGAGAATTCATCCAAAAGACTTTTAATTACTTTTAATTTTAATTCCCTGTGTAGTGGCTTGTGAGCAGATTGAATTTAGGATGAGTGCGTAGGGCGGAGGAGACTTGTGCAGTGATTAGAGACGTGTCTTACAAGAGGTGACTTTAAAAGGCTGGCTTGTTAAACCCACCAGGCTGAAGGCCCTGCTGCTATCACATCCATGAATCCTGACAGGGAAGAACCCATTGGTAAATTAAAATGCAGTGATGGCAAGTAATTTAAAATAATTTGCATTTCTTGTTTGGCTTGATAAGGACCAATTTCATTACTATTCTAAAGATGGAGGTTGATCCTGTATGAAAAGGATTGTATGTTATGTTTGACAGTAGTGGATTCGGGAAACGAAAGAATTTCTCAGCTACTAAACACAATTTTTCAACACCATCATCACCATTAGCTGTGCTTTTTCACAAGTGGCGAACAAGAGCCTGCGTGCCCTGCTCATTAACATCTGCAGCAGTGGGAGTGACATGGCATTTCGGTTTGAGAAGCTGTGTTTGCTAACCAGACAGTTGCAGAGCAGAAGCAAAAGCTGTGTGTTTTCTGCTTCTGTAGAATTACCTTTCCTACAGTTGAAAGGGGCTCTTTCCTATGTCCTTGATGAGGTGTGTGTGAAATATCCCTGCCACATAACAGAGGGTGCTGAGGCAGGGCAAGGGGACAGCCTCAGTGCTGTGTGCAGTGCGGTGGCTGCTCCTGGGGCTGGAAATGAGGGCAGCGTGTCCTGCTGTGGGGTACGTTCCTGTGGGTGGGAGACAAGTAAGGGATGTGGGAACCTACATGAGAACAGTTCCTAAACAAGGGAGATGATGACTGTTTTTCTTTTAAGAAGGAAAAATTGTTTATTTAGTTATGTGTTTTTACTTCTTTCTTATTTTGTACTGTTATTTTAAATTGTTGATGGTCCAGTCTTGAAAAGAAGATCCAAACAAAGCATCTGGACTGGAACGTCCTGGTGAAGTTCAGCAATTGCTCCTGTCCAAACTGAAGTCTTGTTCTCCGCAGGAACAGCTGCATCTGTGATTTCTTTTTATGCCTCCTCTCTGTGTGGGCAGGGACAGGAATGATGGTCTCACAGGACCCTTAGCTGTCAAGAGAGGGGTGCTGAGGAAATGGGGGCTCTCTGTGAGCCGGCAGGATGGCTTTGAGTTGGCTGTTCAGCTTATACTGTGTGTTTTAAAATGTGGCCAAACACAGCCCACGTTGCAGAGAAATTTCAGGACTGGCACAAGAGTGAACCTTTCACTAACCTGGAACTAACCTTACAGAGCCTGAGTGTGTCAGAGCTTTTCAGTGATTCAACCGTTGTGGAAAAATAATGTTAATATGAGCAATGCATTGTTTAATAAATTCCTGAAAATTATGAAAGAATTTAGTAGAACTTCGTAAGGAATTTGAACCTAAGGATATGCTAGATGCCCAGTCTAAACAAATTAGGTGTAAAGCATCAGAAGCAAAAGAAAGTGTAAAAATGGAGAGAGACAGACTGGCCTATAGATGGCACAGGCAGTTCTGTGTGTAACTGTAGAACGTATATTCAAAGAAAGAGTTAAACATGACCTTTATTTATCCACACTCGGGGACTGATAATAAAATTTGGTTATTGAGCACTGTCTCGTTGCGCTGCAAGTACTGTCGACACTAAAGAACTCTCATCACAGACAATCACATTTTGTACCATTTAGAGGGATTCCGCACACTGGTGACTGCAAAAGCTGTATGCTGTGATCTATAGGAAGCATCTTCTAATTTCTGTGATTTATTTGTAGCTTCCAAGAGTGTTTGTTTGTTTGTTTTTGTTTTGTTTTAATGCTTCTAGGCTTTTTTTTTTTTCCCTTTCTTCTGTGTTAGCAGTGTGTCTATATGGTCCCACAGTGAGGCAGACCAGGGAACTTCTCTCACAGAAAGTGATCCTCTTGGATAGTGTATTCCTAGCCCAGCCTGTCCTGTTCTGATTTTCCATTCAGTTGTGCTGGTGTTAGAACAGGGAGCTCAGTGCAAGTTCTCTGTTAATGTATTGTATGAAAAGCAGAGTAATATACGAGCTTGTACTGTATATGTACCCATGTACTTTTGGGAGAAAACAAAAATCCAAATATTCTTGCTCCTACAGTGAGATCCAGTTACTGTGTGCAATCAAAGAATTCAGAGCGATAAAGTAAATTTGTGTTAACAATGTGCTCTTTAAAGCTTCCTAGCCTTTCAATCCAAAAGTAGTTACAAACTTTCTATGGGGAATCATGTGGAGAAAAGCATTTAAAAGCAGAGTAAAACATCAGAATGCTGTGGGTTTTGTGTTATTCCCAAGCTAAGAGTACATCCCCAGCTGAGCAGCCACAAGTAGTACTACTGAAACCTTACTAGGAAAGTAAAACAAACAAACAAAAAAATGCCTTACATTACAAGAAAATGGAAAGGAAGAGGGAAACAGAAGTGAATGACTGATGATACCAAGCTTGCAACTTTGGATATTATGACTCTGTTCTGAGCTGTACTTGATAAGCCCAGTTGTTAATTTTATAGGTTGAATTCCCGAATCGGTACGGAGATTATTTAGTCTTCTTTTTTTTTTTTTTTTTTTTTTTTTTAATTTCTACTTAAAAACAAGCAAATAAAAAAAGCCAGACATCTCCATCACAGCTGTAGAAAAACAAAGGAATATTTAAATTTTATTAGCTTAATATTTTTAGAATATTTTATAGCATGCGGCTCTGCTTTGTAATAACACAGAACATCTTCAATATTAAAAATTAGATTTTTTTACAGCAATACTGACTGTCAGTCAGGACTGTTTTCTTTAGTACTTTGATATTAAACCATCACCTGGGGAATATAAGTTCTTCATTTACTGTGTTTATATGCCTGACGTTATGTGGAAAACACTGAACCTCGTTTGGAGGTAAAGCTGCTGCTGAATTTATAGAACCACACAGCAGAGGGCAGTAGCATCCTACCAAATGTAGGTAGATCACAAAAGTTGCTGAACAGCTCACTTGCCTTGCGTCACTTAGAGAATTGTATCAGCCTTAGAAATACTAGAAACCACTGTTTAGTGCTGTCGATTCCCGTTTCTGAGTTGAATGCCAGCAGCTGGTTGCTCTTTAGCCAAAACGATACCTTGGGGAGAATGAAGTTTCTTTTTTTGTCTTTCATATTTTTCATATTACAGTTTCTTGTAAAACTATTTCTTTTTGGAGCACCACAAACCAATATTTTTTTCCCTTTGAAGTACTAGTTTGTTCCTGTGTCCTAGTGTCCATGCAGGACTCATAAGCACAAAGTTAGGGATGCTTTCTTTCTGTCTGGATTGTTTTTTTCAGTGATCTCTTGAACATAGCTAAAGAGATAATAAAAAAATCCTAGGTTTGCTTTACAGAACATGGCCTGGGCTGACGCTGAGATCAGCACAACAAAATATCACTGTTACAACACCCGAAAGGCAGGAAAAGTGAAATCTTTGAGGTGCTCTACATGTTTACTCCTACAGTTACCACAGTGCTGATGCCCATAGTTGCGCCCATAGATGCACAACCTATTGAGGTATGGCTCTGGAAGACACTTTCCTGGTATAACTCAGAGCAGGGTAGCACCTGCACTATGGTTTGATCCACATATTTCTTCTGTGTCACCCTTCCGTGGGGAAGGGGTCTGGGATGCAGCCCCAAGGAAGCAGAGTGGTTGGCTTTGGCTGCAAGGGGCAGATACTGTTCTCAGCCCAAGTGCTTGCATTGTGGTGCATATAATGGAAAATGACCAAAAATTGAGATGGACAATGAAAACCGTGGGTTGACTGTTAAATCTGAACAAACAATTTACCATGCTGACTGTGTGTGTTAACAAAGGGATGCAAGAGAATTACTGCAAATTGGAGCCATGAGACTTTGGAAGGGGAAGCCAGGCAACATTGTGTGTTGTTTTTTTTTTAATAAGTTACTCAGGTTTGTAACCAGGGAAGTCTGACCTTAGATGTACCCAATGGTTGATATCTCTGTTAGAGGGACTATGAACGTAGTACTGATGCTCTGAGACAGTACATGCACAGGGAGGACTGCATTAGACACGCTGACCAAGAACTGAGACCAGCAAATCCATGTTTAAACTGTTCTTGTTTATTGTGCAGCTGTGTGCAGTTTACCAGAATTGTTAGTCGAAGACTATGTACATCTAACAGTCTGCACATTGTTCACATGAATAAGCCAGCCTTTTTCCACATGCTGCTTAATTCTCCATAGTTTTAGTTCTTCTTAAAAAAGGAAAGATTAAAAAAATTATATATTATTTTGGTGGGCTCCTAGCCTGCTTTGACCTTTCTTGTTATCACTGTAAGAATGAAGTTAAAGCTAATCAGAATTGAAGTATCTATAGTTTTTTGTCAATGTGAATGAACTGAGTCTCTTTAATCAGTCTTCTAATTTAATGTTTAAATTATTCTAGGACCGTTTTGTACTTAATATAAATTTTGGTTGAAGGATTTGCTCTGTTATTGGTTTCTTAGTGACACATAGAGGGCAAAAGTGTTTTATTTTTTTTTTTAACTTTCCTGTATTTCTAATTACTAAGTTGTAAAATAAGGGCCTTGAAATGCTTCTGTTTAAAAGAATATGCCTACTCTGAAGAAAATCCATATAAAAATGTACATTTCCTGATGTAAATTTAGAGACAACACAGCGTTGAATGTCTTGCATATGCTTTTTACATATTACTTGAGATATTATGAAATCTTGTTTGGTACTCACTCACTGGTGTGTATCAGATATCAACTCCTGGGGGCAGGCAAGCTCCATTAATTTGGATGTGGTGATGCTGAGGGGTTTGTTCTGAGTGTCATGTCTATCAATACAGAAGAGTTGTCTTACATCTACTATTTTCGAACCTCTTAAGTTGGGTCTTGTACTTCATTTTCTTGATACTTTGTACTGCACATCCCTCAGAATTTGCAAACAGAAGGAATACATTTGAGAAGCAGGCCCTCAAAAACTTGTTAGGTATAATGAGATTGTTTTTCTTTTGTAGTATGGACACTGGTTCACCAAGGTGGCTGATTGCCCACCAAACACTTGTGCAGTAATACTTTTAGCTCTGTGAAACAATGTAGATTCTACTTAATGGTTGTTATTACAAATGTTCATTTTTCTTTGATACTATGCAGTTTCCCAGTGTCTGCATGCATGCATATTAATGTATATATTACTTATACATACATACTACTTTCCTATTCCCTTATCCCATTCCTCGTGCTTGTTTTTTTTTTTTTTTTTTTGCCTGGTATAAGATTGAAGGGATACTAAACAATAAAGCACAGAGTAATTGAATTCTGTTTGTTTATGAAGAATTATGGTCTGGGTCAGAGATTCTCTTTGAATGTGCAGTTTCATTAACTCAGTCCTGTACATGAATTAAGAGATGAGAAGAGCAACTCGGGAATAATTGACATTTTTTTCCCTCTTTGAATTAAAGCCGTCACCATATCTGAATTCTGAATGTTTTGATTGTGTGGTATACTTTATTTCTTACATAGCCCCTACGCAAAAGGCATTGCTATGTATTCCTTTAAAAACTCCTTCATTCTTCTAGTCTTCCTCCATTTTGGTGCAACTCCATTCTATTTTTGGTGCTGATCTGGCATATGTTAGAAGTATAGCAGAAAAATGTTCTGGCCAGGCTAAATGTATATACATTTTGCAGAGCACAGCTCCGGTTCTTCACATTTCCCATTGCTGTAGAGGGATGCAAAGGAAAATGAAGTCAGGTGATCTGAAATTCCACAGCAAAAGGATCTAGTCTTTTTCTTTTTTTTTTTTTTTTTTTTTTTTCAGTTGCTGTACTACTGAAGGCAAATGAGAAATGCTTCAGTATGAGCATATACTAGCATAGTTTTAAGACAGGCGTAGACTTTAAGAAGCATTGGTCCTATTTTCCAAATCCTTCTCTTTGGCATCTACAGAGCCTGTTTTCTTTACTTGAGCAGTAGGAAAATTTGGCTGCAGAAAGCCAGTTTCCCTAGAGGGGCTTAGCTTCAAAAGCAACTAAAATATTGTAGATGTTGACAGTTTATTTTACTATGCGGTAGTTTTTGGCTTATCTTCTGTAGTTACAGAAAGGTTGATCTGGTCACAGATGACAGAAGAAGAGTGTGTGTGAGATCCACAGGGCTCTGTAGCACCGACTGTCTTTTTTTTAAATTCACAGAATTGCAGAGGTTGGAAATAGTTTGTATGCCTAGTCATGGATGATATTTCTGCTCAATTCCCTGGATTTTAAATTTTGACAGCTGTTGTTTCTGGCTGACGGGCAGTAAATAAGTTCACGTGGTAGATTCATTTTGAAGTGGAGTTTTCTCAGACGTAGAGCTGCCTTATTTCTCAACCCTTATTTGAACTAAACACAGGCTGTACCTTTCCCCTTCACATGGCAACAATTTTAGGTGGCTTGCTTGGAAAATAAAAATCTGAAACCCTTTTACAGAGAACCCTAAAAGGAGAGCAAGATCTCTCCCTACTTTATTCTGAGATACTTGACACTGGGTTTAGGTTCCTGTCAGAACTCACTGTTCTCAAACATCACAGCATGTCAGAGCGTAGTGATGTCCTCAGTGATGATGTCAAGATCTATAAGCATTGTAATTCACTTGGGTTCTCAAGTGTAGCACCCATCTTTTTTTTTTCTGCAGTTGTGCTGTTCCTCCATACCAAGCATCATATCCTTCATTGAAGCTGATATTTTTGTGGTAGGAAGGATCCCATTCATACTTTCACTCGAGCATTCTGACTGATGATGTATGGGAGAGGCAGCTGCAGCCATTAAGTTGGCTGCATCCCACATGGGTTTCCTCTAAGATACACAGCCTCAGGAAAATTGTAATGATTTTTTTTTTAACTTGATTTTACTCAAATCCTTATAATTCAAGTAAATTTTCCCTCTCTTTTAAGGAAACCAATACTGAAAGGTACTTCTGTCTATGTGCCTTAATCACAGAGGCAAATGTTATGCCAGAGAGGTCAGGTTTAGATGAATTTGCCAGAAGCGTAAATAAGTCAAAAAGATGCTCTCATCATAGCCTTATTCTTCAAAGACTCTGACTGAGGAAGCCCAAGATTTGGCAGAGCTTGGCTTTGAACATTCCATTCTATTTAATAAAGAGGTCTGGAGGTACTTCTTGTTGGTAGGTTATGCAACTTGCATGTTTTGGCCATCAGCGAAAATAAATATTTATGTACACTTGTTAAACATTTTGTATAATTTCATTAACATTTAGACAAAATGCCTGTTAAAAAGCTCTGAATTCCTCCTTACTAAGTAGACTTGGAAGCATCAGTCAGGACCATTCCTGCTTGTACACTAGCATATGAACATTGCCAGTGATTGTTCTTAAATATTAAGTCACGGTGCACCGTACTTATCAGGCGTAAAGCTTACCTGAGCTGAGAAAAGGCTTTTCATGCCTAAATTGGACAGGCAACATGAAGTGTAACTAATCTACATATCTCATAGTGTTTGTAAACAGATAGAATTACTCAGGTAGATCTTGTTTTTGCTGCATCTGGCTTGCAATTAGCTGAAGAAAATTAACCTGTGGCTATTTTTAATAGTCAAATTTAGATGGTTCATCATTGTTTTGCTTACTTTTCCTACTAGCACTATTCATAGTATTTTCTCATGTGACTATCTTCTTGCTAGCTGGTAGTTATTCTGTTGGTTAGGATGATTCTGGTAAGATTAAACCAGTCAGTCCCCATTAAAAAAAATAAAAAAATTCCAAGCTCTACATTGATAATACCATTTCTGTCTATGATGGGGATACTCCATACCCATTTATCCCAGTATGCATCTTGACTGCTGTTGTTTGAATATGACAAACATTGTTTGCTGGCTAGGACAGAGGTAATATACCTACATCATGACTTTTGGAAGAGCTGGAGCTGTCTAGAAAATTGTTGCTCTTGGCTGCAATTTATCTGCCTGTGCTGTAGGGAAATGTGCCTTGCAGACTTCAGATGAACCTCCAGAAAGTCTCTTGAGAATAGTCCAAGATTCACTTGAGTGAGAGCTAACTGGACTAGCTTGTGCAGTGTCCAACAGAAGTTCCATGTGAAGCAGATTGACTTTGAATGAGAGAAGTAATCATGCACTGTCCACTTAGGGGACTGCTAAATGCACTGGCAATCTTGAATGTAGAGTATCCATAAACTACGATGGCTTTTAACTTCTCAACTCCATCTAGCAAGTGGATTTTTCAGTTTTAAGTTTTTAGTGTAACTGAATGGATGCTGGGAGATGATCTGATGCTAATTTCCTGTTCTGAAAAGAATGCTATTGAAATGACCAGGTCCCACTGATTAACTTTTAACATCCCTCATATCTGAAGTACATAGCCTGCTACCGCTTGATAACAAACTTAGTTTGTCCAGAAAACGTAAAGGAGTCAGCCTTTGAAGTGCAAAACATCTATCCAAAATTAAGTGTGTCATTGTTAACTAAGATGAAATCTATAAGGAGGTTGTCCTGCATTGAACAAGATGATGTGCCAGTTACACTTGCAGTTTCTCTGCTGTTGAGTAGGTAGGTCAGTTTTGTATCGGTGAGTTCAAACCTGATCTAGACATACATGGCTTGTAAGTATTGTGAAAATTATATCCATTAGAAATATACTGGAGTTCCTTAAATGTAGAGAGGGATGGGTTTAGTATGTGGCTTAAATTACTCACATTGAAATTATTAGATTTTCTGCTTATTCTTTAAAAGATGTAACAGCTGCTGAGCTTGCAGACGTCTAACTTGAAGTATATACTTGTTTTGATATATATGTATATATATATATGTGTATGTATATCTATATTTTCTTTTTTTATTCAGAGATTATCCAGACAGAATTTCATTTTATCCCGGAGTTGTGTTGGAAAATTTATAAAGCTGGGGGAAAAAAAAAAAAAAAGAATATATGCATATTTAAGTAACTATCAAGGGAAAAATAAATCTTTGGTAGTTCTTGCTTTCCCTGAAGGGGTAGAGGTTGGAAATTCCCAAGTCACTGTTAGATCTCATTCAATTAAATGATGGAAGTTGTGTGCATCATCTCTTTGAATACAGTGCTGTTAAATAAAATGAGAAGATTACTTCCTCATTAAAAATTTTAGCTAACTTCACATTTTTCATGTAGTATTTTTTCATATTTGTTATTCTTGTGTAAATGAACAGATGGGAACGTTTTGTGTGGAAAACTTCAGGAGCATTTAGCAAAAGGGTAAATTATGAGGTTGTGCGCTCACTGGTTCTAAGATAAGTTTTTTCAATTCATGTTTCAGTGAAAATAATAATGTAAAATGTTCCTTCCTTCCTAATTCTGAATTCAAATTGAGGAAATATCCACATATGTATCGCTGTAATTTATTCATATGACCTAAGGAAGATTTTAGCGTACATACTCCAGTGGTTTAGAACTGAAGAGGTGATTGCTTTCCTTCCTAGCCTGCAACGCAGTGGTTTAGATTTGAAAGAATTTTTTCTTTTTTTTCTGTAATTCTTTTATCACTGATTCTTACACAATCCAAATTCTTCCCTGGGAACTTCTGTAGTGTTTTTGTCATACAAGTTTGCAGAAGGGAGGTGCACAGAGTAGCTCACCTGAGCTACTGTGGGATTGGGAAAACAGAAGTTTGCACTTGCACTGAACAGATTACTGTGACTAGCAGTGGCTGCAAGCAGCTTTTAGGACTAATTAGCATAACCTGGCAACTGATTTACATAGCTAAACATAACACTGATGAATAATTTCTGATAGGCTGTCAATATCTGTCAAGACAAAAATAAAAAGTTTGTTCCTTTAGTAGATTATGAATACAGGTAAAGAAATGGATTCTGTGCTTCAGCATATAAATGTGGAAAATACTGTTAGGATTATTACAAGGAACGAGTGGAGTTTATTCCATTAGCTGTTATCTGCAGACAGTACACCATTGCTGTGATTAAGCATCTCAGTGTGCACACACATTCTTGCAACTGAAATCTATACATCCCTCAGAGATTGCCTTGGAAGCCAAGAATAAGACAGTGGAGCCATTCAGGATAGATAGAGAGGAAAGCTTTATGCAGCTAGGACTGTGTGATAATGCTAAGTTGTCTCATTATAATTCCTACACTGGAATTTATCAAGAATAATTGTAATCTTGTGAAGTGTGCTACTTTATTATTATTATTATCCATTTATTTATGGTGTAGGCAGACGTGATTTTTAGATTTGCATCTTTTCCTGAAGACTGAATTTTCATTTCCGCTTTACCCTGCTAAGCTTGGGTGGTTTTGGTATGCTAACATGCACAGGGTAAGAGAGTAAGCTGTTAAAAACTGTTCTGACCCTGAAGCTGAAAGTTAGATTTTACTCAATCTAATGGAAAACAAATAAAAATTACCTGAAAAATTGTAGGTGACAAACCTGTTTCCTTTGTATTTCTAGACTTTTTTAAAGAGACAGATGCAATGGCTTTATACTAAACAGATGCAACTAATCTGCCTGAAGTGTTGTTTTCCATAGATTTATTAAATAATGTTGTAGGTGGGGGTGTTTGCATACTTCTAAATTATTCACTACAGCATTTTAGATAATTCAGCTTTATATCTCATTTCGAAGCCCACTCTCAATCAGTTAACAGTTCAACTGCAAACATATAACGTGTTAAGACAGGGATGATTTTAGGAGGGAGAGAGAAGGAAGGAAACAATGCAGTTTGCATTTCCTTTGTTTTTGAAGATTAATTGAAGATAATGTGTTGTTCCTGTTATTTGACTTAAAAGAGTTGAATATTAAGCCCTAGTTAGCTTGGGATGCAAGGTGACAGAAGCTTTTGGAACATCTTAAAATAGCTGGATATATAGACTTGATTCAAAAAAAGTAATGTTTTGGAGATGGCTTTCCTGTTTGAACAGGTGAAAATGATGATGGTAAGAGACCAAATGAGCCCTTGTTACTACATGCAGTGAGGTTTCTCTCGATCCTGTTTGTTTTTGTCAATGTTTCTGCATAATTTGAGATTCTAGAATGGGATGTAGTTCAGGCAACACTGGGTCAGACCTTTTTTTTTTTTTTTTCCCCCCTCAGTATCCTGCTTTTATTTCAACACTGTGAATACAATTGTAAAATGAATGCTAATGTTCTAGTAGCTACAGAAAGTTAGCTGAGTCTTTATATTCTCCGCTTGCCAGTGTTTATCCACCTATATTCTGCACGGCGATGAAGAGAATATGTGCAACGCAAAGCTGAAGTTTTACCTGGGAAAGGTATTATAGAAATGGTGTCTGTTAGGTTCCCTGTTGACAGCTTCTCAACTGCTTTCCCAAGGAAATGTGCTCATGGCGATGCTTTAGTGGTGCTCCCATGGACTTCATGCCCAAAATGGGGAAAACTTCAAGTGTGTAGGAGTCCTACCAAGGTGTGTATGCTGGGATTGACAGGAGCTGGAGGGGCATTTGTGTGCCTGCCAGATCCAGCCTCTCAAAAGAAGCACTTTCTGGAATGCTTGAGAATGTCAGAAAGGGAAGTTTTCTCCCTGAAGCTGAAGTCTGTTGTGCTTGTCATCTGTGAGAAATGGTCTTGTACTGATCATAAAAGTGTCCTGGCTCATAAATGTAACTTGAGAAAAATGGAGAGTTGAACTGAGGAAATAGCCTTAAAGTACTTCTGTCCTCTTCATCTGAGTGATGAACTGATACAAGTTAAAAGAAAAAAAAAGCAGGTGAGTATTATGGAAGACATGATCAACTCAGTAAGCATTTATTTTCCAAGTCTGAGTACCACTTTTCTACTGTATAGATATTTCCCCCAAAAAATCAAGGATTGGAAGATCTTCTCGATCCTCCATTATGAAGTAGTGGGCTTTTAATTGTATTGCTTGTCCTGCAGCAGGGACCTGGAACGTGTAAAATAGTACATCTAAAATGAATAAACTGCACACACTGTCCCGATCCCCAAATCTTTGTCTGCTTTAAAAGTAATAGCAGCCATCTTAATGAATAATTTTTGCTTTCTAATGTTTCTAATCTTTTATATGACTATGAATTACTGCAGAAACCAGCCCATACATCCGGGCAAAAGAGTGGAATCCCACATTTCTACAACTTCATGGTCTGCAGAGTCAGTGGGAGGAAAATAGTCAGCCTGTGCTTTTGTCAGGTGGATCTGACCTTGAGTACACTGCAGAAGCAGATTGACGAAATTGAAGAAATCTGTGCTGATCTTTAGCATTTATTACATAGTCAGTTTTCCGAGAGCAAATGCACTTTTAAAGTCTCTCACAGCTGAATCTTGCGGAATAGAAATATTACCATCGAGCAACTAGGGAGATCTTCCTGTGTCAGCATGAGTGGAGCTGAAGACATTCGAAAGGTGATAGTGATGAAAAAGATTAGCAGAAGATAAGCAATTTTGATGGAGACATACCCTTGGGTCGTCTTTTTTTTTTTTTTTTTTTCCTTTTTGAGCAGTTCTGTGTTGTTTAAGAAACTGTCTGTAGCCAGGAAAATGTTTGGATCTAAAACATGAACTACATGAAACATACTCAAGTGTATTTTTAATTCCATCCCTTCAATAGATTGGCGGTGTTAATATTTTGAGGAAATGTGCTTTTGTACATAATGTGTAAAAGTGAACATTTGAAGCTTGTATGCGTGTGCATGTGGAATCTGACAAGTTTTAGTTATATTTGATATGTTAATTCAATAATTTCATGCTTTATTTTCATAGGTTCAAGATGTAACAAAAATTTACTTGATTTGCACACATTGAACCTATCTAATTTCAGATACTTCTGTCTGAGACCCTTCGTGTTCAGGACTTCACCAGATCCAATAGACTTAATATAACTTTTGAATTTAGTAACTTTTTCTCCTTTTCAGGATTTATTTTAAATAGTTCGTAGCATTTGTATAAATACGTGTTGTGGTGGCGTTCACATGTACTGCTGCATTTTTATGTAATTACTACTTCCTGGTGTACAGTGGTACTCTAGTATCACCGAGGAATCTGTCAGCTATGAAAGAGTTGGCTGAGTGCCTTAGAAGCATGGATCTCCTTTTGGGAACTCCATTGCATAGTTACAGAAGTGAATGACTGATAAGCCACTCTCATAGTGTTTACATTTGGTTTGGAAATTCTCTGAAGCACAGACTGTTTCCTTGTTACAGTTTTTCTGCTCAGAAAAAAAGAAAGGTCTGTGTTGCTGGACTCTGGCACAGCATGCTAACTTGGTGCACATCATGAATTACAGGGATATGGGTACTATATGGAACAATATTTATAGAATGATCTTGTTACCTTTCTTCTTTTTTTTTTTTTTTTTTTTTTGCAGAATCATGTAAACCCAGCAATGGATTTTACGCAGACTCCTCCAGGAATGCTAGCCCTTGACAATATGCTGTACTTTGCTAAACATCACCAGGATGCTTATATACGGGTAAGGCTTCTTCTCTTTAAAGATAAGTGCCAGTCCCTGTTCATGCCAATTATGTCCTGTTTGTGGTTCACTTTGAAGAGGAGGCTCAGAATCCCAATACTGTTAACAAGAACTAGCTCTAGGAAGGAAACCATGTTATGCTAAAGCATGTTTCATGTCTGTAAAAGCTAAGTCAAATATGGTATGGAGTACTTCTTGCAAATACTTTTTGCTTAAGCCTGCAAATGAAAGGGAGAACTGTGCATTTTTTGGATGCACAGTGAATGTTCATAAGCTCAGAAGTGAGTATTTGTGTAGAATTCCCTGCTGTGTCTACCAAAACTGTCAGGTCCTCCTCCAAAGAGGATTTGATTAGCAAATACCTTAATAACTGGCACTATCCTGAGAGTTAAGATGATCCTATGGAACCACTCCTGTAGGTGAGGTAGTGCTTTTAGAAAAATAGGTGAAAAGTACAATGAATCATTTGTACAACCTGTTCCTGCCCCCTGCCCACTCTACTTCCTACATTAGTTATTTCAAGAGTAGTTAAAATAAGCTATAAGTTGCATCCTTGTGTGAGAGAATACAACAGAATAACATCAGCATCTGAATAGAACAACTTTTTCCGATCTGTACTGAATTTAAATGTTTGCAATAAGTGAACCTATTTAGTGCCTATGGGAGTAGAAGATGACATTCCTCAAGAAAGTGTGCGCACACAGCCCTGCATAAGGAAGGCTGTGTGCAGAGACAGACACATCAGTTGTTTCTGTTGAACTGTGAGTGAGCTTCTAATATGCTCTATTATGTAGTTTTTGCTCAAATTAGAATGATGTCAGGGCTGTAATAGGTTTGCGTATCTAGGCCAGAATGATCCATGGGCATAACAGAAGACCACAGGATTGTCAGTTTTGCTATGTACATATTTCTGCTTCAGTTTTAATGTAGCAGTAACTGTTAAAAGAAACTGTGGCAGCACCCAGTACAGCGATAGCTATTAAACTCTATCAACCCCTGAAATTGAGGTTATTTCACTTACCAAGCAATAGTATTTTTTCAGGATAAACTATAGTGAATTGTGGTTTTCTTAACAAAAATATATATTGGAATACATTTTCTCATTAAAATTTAGTGAAGATCTGGGTGGTGATACTTTGTAGACTTCTTTTGAAAATTATGAACGCAAAGAATATGCCCAGTGAGGGTATCCAGTGCTCCTAAATGAAAGACACATGTATTTTGAGTAAGTCTGAAAGAATTTAAAGAGGACAGAGACTTTGTTGAAAGGGAGCTTTCACTGACTTTTCAATCTTTATTTTTTTCTTATTTTGCATTTTCACATTGCAGACGCTGTTCTAAAAGGTTGATTCAGTGTAGCATGTAATTAGCCACTTCTTAGAAAGGACTTTGGTGCTGGCTCAGCTTTGTTGATCTAATGCAGTATTTTTGCTGCTGCATTACTGATAATTTGTGTAGTTATTTTGTCTCTATTCTTGTATGATTTCTCTTACAAGATTATCCGAGTGTGTTTCATGTTTTTTCTACTCAATACAGCAGGAATGTACTCTAGAAATGCCATCCCAAGGCTTACTCAGATAAAACTGCTTGCCCAAGGTTCCTTTGGGAACTGCTAGCACACCTTGGGATAATGTTAGCCCACCCCCAGAGTCCCACTCACCAGCATTTCTGGCATGATAGCTCCCTTGCTATAGTGGCCATTACAGCATGCTAAGAGCATGCAGAACACATTGGAGGTGAAGGGCGATGCATAGCTCCTACTGTGCTGTGAGGCTTTGATTGCTAAAAACACCTTTTCATCTGCTTGACTTGTTACCTGGTGAATGCTGATTCTCTGTGGGCTCTAATCTACCTGTTTCCGTGTTTTGAACTCCTTTTCACACCTAACATTATTTAATTTTTCTTCATGTCCTTTGGCTTCCAAACCTCTCGTAGCACCAGTTTGCTCCACTTGTACAGACTGCTAATCTCACTTAATGTTTTTCAGATGCACTCAAGGTGAAATTTCCACAGTAAATTGTTAGTCATACAGGCAAGACAATACTTGCATACTGAACAACTTCTTTGACAAAATCTCTTTCTTTTCATTTCTGATACTAGGAAACAATTTGTTTCCCAGGAAGAGAGATTATTTCCAATATGGTCTTTCGCTACGTCATTAATTGCTGTACCATAGGTCAATTCTTAAGCCCAAAAATGAGTTCCCTTCAACAAGCAGAGGCAGTGAGGCTTCCAAGACCAGTACCAAACAGAAATACTCATAGCATCAGTAAATATGTTTGCAGTGTATTGAAGAGCATGGGTATGAAGACAGTGGAGCAGATGGGAAATCTGAATCTTGAAAGCAGAAAGCATTTCACAGTGAAAATGGGTGTCACATTAATAAACAAAAATAAGCATTTTTTTTTAATTCTTCATTCTTACCTCCTGACAATTCATTTATCTTATTTCTTTCTCCTGATGTACACAGTTATTCTTGACAATACAGTCATACATTATTTGGGGTTTATTGTTTTGCTTCATGTCATTCTTCAGATAAATCATGTTGTTTTTATTTAGATTTTGAGTTAATTGTTTTTGAATACCACTTTGCCTGCTATATGACATGATCAGTGCTTCCAGAAGAAAGGCTTTTATACTGGCATGTTTCCTTTGATCGTGGTGTCCTTAGCTGTCATATGGATTTTTCCTTTTTAAATTCCCGTTGAATTAATCTCTTATTAAATTAGCTTTTCTTTTTTTTTTTTTTCCTATTAAGTGTTTGGTGCTATCAGTGACTTCAGTAAAGTGCACTGCATTTTTTCACGTTCCATTTAAATAATCAATTGCTATCATCAGAGGCTTTGCTTTTAAAACGTGGTGACATATGCTATATGGAATGCATTGATGGAAGTAACATTGAATCTCTGCTAGAAATTATAAAAGTTTCCCCAGGAAAAAACTGGCAGCTTCCCAAGCTACATAATTATAGGACAGTCAGAGTGTATAATTAAAGTTAACAGTGAAGAAAATGATTGGAATAAAGCTTTGTGACAGATAATCTTTTTTTTTTGTTCTTTTGGATCAGACACATCCCCCCCCGCCCCGCCTGGTTCTAATTTGTTCCTTTCCAAAACCACTTCAGTTTCAACTTCCACTAATTTTAAAAATGAAATTATAAGTTACCAAACTGTATTCATGGTAGGCACCTTGAGCTTTTTCTTACTGCTGACTTGTAGCAGTGTGCCTTTGAAACTTTCCTGAGTTGTACAATGAGTCTGAAGAAGAAGTCTTTGCATGGAAATCCTGTTGTGCCATCATTGGTGTGAGTATCTCAATGTATTGATGTTCTGTTGTTGATTTGTTTGGGAACCAATGACGCAAGACTATTCAGATTCATTTTGTTTTTAAGAAACACTAAGAGGTATAAATATCTGAAACAGAAATATTTTCAGTATTTTCTCTGCATAGGTTTGTAGGTAAGTATTGATTTGCTTGATCCATTTTTTTTAATGGAATCATAGAATGGCTTGTGTTGGAAGAGGTCTTAAAAATCATCTAGTTCCAACTCCCTGCTGTGGTCATGGCTGCCACCTACTAAATCAGGCTGCCCAGGACCCCATCCAACCTGGCCATGAACACCACCAGGCATGGGGCATCCACAGCTTCTCTGGGCAGCTCTGCCACTGCCTCACCACCCTCTTGAGTAAAGACAACTGACGTCAAGTCTTAATCTCCCTTCTTTTAGTTTAAAGCCATTTTCCTTTGTACTATCACAATCAGAGCATGTAAAAAAGCAGTCTCTCTCCTGCTTATAAGCTCCCTGTAAGTACTGGAAGGCCACAGTGAGGTCTCCCCAGAGTCTTCTTCATTTTGTACTGTCGTAAAATAATGAGATCTCCTGAGTTAGTTGTGGAGAGCAAGCTAAAGGAACCAAAATGGAAAAAGACCTTGTATTTGTAACCAAGACAAATCTGATAGTTGTTTGTTGTCTTGTGCCATATTTATGCCTAGGATGTTTCCATAGATACGTTAAGTTTGCAACAATCAGACGCCTACAAGTGGGCTCAGTGTTTGTTTAGGTGTTCTTGATAGCAGGTAGCAGAAACAGCACTAATTCTCCTGCTGTGATTGGGCTGCTATTTATCTTGGATCTTGGCTAATTCGAGGGCTCTCATGCAGAAAGAGAAGATGCTATAAAGTGACTGAATTTAGAGGAACTACACCTAACTTCCAACCATTGTTCTTTTATTTTGTGTTCTCCTCACAGTCATCTAAATACTGTGATAACGTGTATCTGGGAGGGAATGTGGAATTTTGCTAGAGGTTATTGTGTTAACAGAAAGGAAATCTCAGAGAAGTCACGTACGGGATTGCCTCTGGTGGAGTCTGTAAGTCGCATTCTAATGAATTTATTTCTGACGACTTACAAGTTGGTGACTTGCCTACATTTTTCTTTTTGTTTAAGCACAAAAGATTGGTGCTTCTGGCAAAAACCACAAATAGACGTAGCAGCTCCAGGTCTGAGCATTGGCTATCCACCTGCTTGGATTCTGCTTAGTTGGCTATCTAAGTTTGCACTCCATTCTTTGCCATTTCTTCGATGAGCAGGTTCTCTGTATGTTGAGTTAAGTGTTCCATCAAAAGAGATCATCTTACTGTAGCCTGGAATTCACGTGCCACATCTGCAGAATGTGTTTCTGCATTTCTCCTAAAAATTGTATCTATTTCATGAAGATATTGGTTAGATATTACATGTAAAATTGGCAGAAAAGTGTTGTCGACAGGATGGGAAAACAATATTGAAATCCATTCTGCAGAGTTGAGCTAATTGACCCCGTAGTATGTTTTGTAAATGATTCATTGTCATTATGTTTTTGTGAATTCTTTGCAAGATACTTCGTGGTATGTTACTAATTTTTCTGTTCTTGTATTTAAAACAACATTGGACTTTGAGCTGATAGTTTTTTGACTGACTGAAAATTAGAAATTGAGCCAGTTTAGGGTCAGAAATAGAAAATCCCATTTCTTCTGAACCTGCTGAGCTGGCAAATCAGTTACTCATACAGCTGTGATGCAGAGATGCTTCCCCAGCAGCTATTTGAGCTGCTGCATTTGGGGTGGTTGAAGTTCTCTTCCCTCGAAGCCTTCAGAAGTCACACTGGAGGAGCAGGTGCTGTTTTTGAGCCCCTGTGATGCAGGCAAGAAGATTGCTGGCATGCTGCAGAGACCTTTCAGAACTTTAATGGGTTGAGTCACAGGCAGGCTGCGTGTCGGATACTTTCTAATCCATGCAGTTGCTGCACATGAGACTGCCTACACATCCTTCCGCCAATTCACAAAGTCTCTTCATGCCTACTCATTCTAGCCTGATCAGATATGAGTAGTCCAACATATAATTTCAGCATTTTCTGAAATAAAACTGAGCCTGATTTCTGCCATGCTATTTTTGTTGTTTTTTTTTTTTTTTTTTTTTTCCAGAAATGACTGGAAAGGAATGTAATTTATTTCTGTTCCTCTAACAGTGGTGAGAAGCGCGAGCTTTGTTCTGTATGTCTTCCTGGTGTGCCTCCTGAGACAATGTAATTTTCCACACAAGGCCTAATTGTCTGTACCTGATGATTCCCAGCTGCCATACCTGCAGAGAGAAGAATAGCTATGGAGTTGCACAGATTTTTCTCATTTACTCAGTTTGAAGCTCTTGTGATGCTGCTGACCTCACTGATGTGAGACAGAGTCTGACGCTTCTCACATGGATCCAGTAACAAAGCACCAGGAGGGCCTTTTCATTGTGGGGAGAAAAAATGGAAAATCAAAGAACTTGCTACATTAGGCAGATACTGTAGGTTCTTGAAAAAGGAGAGAGCTAATAAATGTATTGTCCTTTCACATTTTTATGGGGCATGGAGGGGGGAGAAATGTCAAGATGTCAAGCCTGGGCCTGTGGTGTGTGAAGAGCAGACCCTGGTGCAGCTTCTGAAGACATCATGGCAGCTGAGCCTTCTCATCTTTCTTGAGGCTTACCACCAAGCAATACTGTGATCTGGTTGTTTTTGCAGGGAGTGGCAGAGGAAGAAAGGAGCTATACAGCACTTGAAGATGGGTCACTGTATGGTTAGCCTTTTCTAGAAAATACAGAAATGCAATTGTGCTTTATGTTAAGGTGTTCATTTGAGAAGCAGAGTTTATTCCTTGGTGGAGCTGCTCACATAGAGCAACTGAAGAGCCGTCCACATTTCACTTCTAATAGTTTGACACTAACTTTTGGTTTGCTCTGAAAGATGAGGGGAGAACACCAAGGTATAAAAGAAAACTAGTTGTTGTAAGTAGCTGTCTGTGTTAGAAGTACTTTATGGCTGCAGAATTGAATGTTGCCTGTAATGTTACCTGGATAGTTTGAATTCACCTTGGTACCCATACGCTGTCATACAAAAACATAATTTGATTCTCTCTTTTTTTTCCCATTCCCCACTCCCAGTATGTCTCAACCCATCTCTCAAATCCTGGCTTGACAAATGGCAAATGAAGTCCTTACTGGAGGAGGGCAGACAGAATTGTTGCTTTGTTTTAGCTTTGCCATGAGGGATTTCTAATGTCACTCAGGAATCCAAAAGAAGACTGAGATGAAGGGGAGAGGAGACGTGGAAAATTGAAAATAAAATAATGAAGATAACAGAAGAGGTTAGAGGCAACAGTGCTGAGCGGAGGACCTCAAAAGAATGCTGATGATGAAGTTGAGGAAGATATATTGCTGCCTTAAGAGGAAAGCAAAATGGAAAAGAGGATAAATTTAAAGTAAATCTGCCTGCAGCAGAGTGCTTTATCCTCTTCAGGAAGCACATCCCTAGAATTTGCTTCCTAGAGTTACTTAAGGTAACTAGTGAAATGGGAATGGTGAAGCCTGCCGCTTGTGATAAGAAAGCTTAGGAGAAGGAAAAGCAGTGTCAAAAGTAAGGAAGAGTATCCTTGCGATTTATTTATTTTTTTCATAAATATATGAAAATGCTGCCAGATTAATTAATTTTAAGAGTCTAGGCAGGTTTTTAGCATATTTAGTATGTAGCTCTCTGCACCTCTTCATACTAATCTGCAGCAGGCTGCTAGGAAACTTGGTCTGTGTTGGTCAGTACAATGAAGTGGATTTGGGAAATGTTCCTTTCTAGTAGTTAAGCAAGGCCTGTTGAATCATCAGCTGTGGGATTTGTTGTAAGTATTGCTGCACCTATACTGGCTCATGTTGTCTTTCACTCCCTGCATTTACTTCCCAGTCATAATGAATCTCTGTTCCATCGCCAGGCACTGAAGTTGGTTCAGAAATCTAAGTATTACTTCTGCAGTTGCTGTGGGCAGTGTATTCTGAGTCATTTTCATCTTCAATGTGAGAGATTAAGGGGTTGGCCAAGTTGATATTCCCTGTGAAGGAGCAATGTTTATGCTTGGTGGTTTCTCCTGAATTCTGAAAAGGAAGCTTTTGACTGTTATGCCTGTCTTTAAAACTTTGGGTTTTTTTTCAACAGTTATTAACTCTCAGTTGCAAGCATAAGCTTCATTACTGAAGGTGATGCCATTACTGAAGGTGATGCAGATTTTTAAGTTCACCACAGTTAAATACGAAGTATTCTTCATTTAGTTCATTGCCTCCCTGAGGAATCTGTTTTGTGCTCCCGAGGAAGTGATGGACTCAATGAATAATTCAGTGGAAGATCATAAAGAAACAACGTGAATCTTTCTGCTGTAAAGCGATAAAAACTTTTGATTGTGTTTCTTTCTGTTACTGGAAATTTTGAGTTATTCCTCTGTGATGTTGGCATAGTATTTGAATTTATTTTACATTATTATTCATGCCACTAGTGTATATCTTGTAAAGATAGATGAGTTTTCCCTCAGTGGTGTTGAGCACCAGTAATTATAATACAAGGGGTAGTAAAAAAAAAAAAGTGTTTTAAAAATTGCATTTTAAAAATACATTTTGTAAGGATGAATACTCTTTATTTTTCTTGAATGTTTTGTTGGACAATTGGGTGCTGAAAGACTGCCTTCCACTTCTTGAGAAGACTTTTGGCTTTAGAGGAAACAGGGTACTTCAGGTGATTCACATGGCTAAATCCCAGAAGAAATTCAGCTGTCAGCAGCTGCTAACCAGCACTGCATGAAATGTTTACCTTGGAAACAATATTAAGCCTTCATTTCTCTTTCTGACCACTTTGTTGTTATTTTTGTGTGTGTATGTTTTTTGCTTGTTTGTTTTTATTTTATTTTTTTTGCTTGGGGATTATTTCCCTTTCACTTACAGCAGGAAATTGTAAATGAGAAGTGCATTGTTAGTAACCTAAAAATAGTAAGAATTGTACAGACTTCTACTCTACTGTAACTGCTTTCAAATTTCCATGCCTTACCTGGGTACAGAGTTTCAGTTGTAGAAATAAGCCAAGTACATGGGTAACACTGGTTTTCCTCTTAAAAATTTTACCCCTTGCATTAAAAAAAAAAAAAAAGCCTTCCTTTTTCTCCTTCTAAGATTTAATTCATCTACTTCTTCTTGCGATGTGATTTTGTTCTCTGTTCTCATTCTATGCATTTCTCATTCTTTCTTATCCTTTTTTTTTTTTTTTTGGGGGGGGGGGGGGAGTTGCATATTTCTGTTCTCTTTTTGTTTGTAAATAATTTCATTTACTTCATTTTTCCAAGTCTTTCTCACGTCCCATTCCATCCTACCATCACTCAAACTTTCCCTGGCTGCTCTCTCTGGGTAATATTTCTCCCTTTTTTTGTCATTTACTTGAGATTCATGACTGGATGTTGTTGGGTTTCTTTTGTTTGTTTGTTTTGGTTAGTGTTCCTCAAAAATTTTTGATGGTTTCTTTATTGGCTTATATTTTCCCTGTTACACATATTTATTTTCTGCTTTGCCTTATTGTAAAAGGCCTAATATCAAAGTAAATGCTGCCAAGTAGACCAGAGCCAAGGGAGGATTGAGGGAAGATGGTCAGAGTGCCCAGAGATCTCCTGCAACATCTGTGGTTTTTGCCTTTGAGGATTTCTTTCCCCTCAAAGCAAAATTTAGCAATTGTACCTATCTACTGTGAAGCGTCTGGTAGATCTACAGCTCACTGTGCTGGATTTGTGAGGTGGGAAGAAGGTCAGAGATAATAGGGGATAGGCACTTCATGAGTATTAATGATAAGCCTCCATTTGAATGGAGGTTATGTGAGTTTGGTGAATTCCATGCTACTTTTCTTTCCTTGCTGAAGTAACTATTGTGATACAAATATGTACTGATGGCTTGATTCACAGGTATTTTCAGTCTAGAGCTCTGTTATGCTTTTCCTGACAATTTCCACTACTACATGGAGAAAACATGTCTGTCCCCTGCTTATTTCTTCTCTATAACCAGATTGATAAAGGAAGTAAGAATAAAATCATGCCATTATTAGCTATATTTATAGCATTTTACTTCAGAACAGGATATGAGTCGTGAAGTCGTGAAAAGTGTATTACAAATATCCTAATGAGTGTTGTAAATCTGTTGCCAAGATTAGAAATGTTTCTTTTTAGGTATTTATATGAAGAAGCTCTTCCTCCCCAGCCTCACCATTGCTCTTGCTTAACAGAAGATCCATATCTGTCAAATTTACCTACAGATATTTAAATGTGGTAAAGGGCGTTCCATCTTCTTTTCCTGCAGAAATATAATCTGTCAGCTCTGCTTTATTTTGCAAAAACAAATTGTAAAAGATGCTGCTTGCAGAGGGTGTGAGTGAGGATCATTTCAAAGCTGCTTTACATACTCAAATTGCCATTTAATTTGCTGTTTCGCAATATGCAGTTCCTTAACTGTTTCTCTGGCATTCTTATTGATTGTTGTAATTCTGCTTTACATTATATGCATATACGGTGTCACCATTAAATATTTATGTGCTCATGAAATGTTAATGTGTCGAGTTAATGTGAAACTCAACAAAATGCTTTTGCCAGAAGCCAGCAGGCTTGCTGATATGAGTGCTTCCCTTCCCCTCCCCCTTACCCTTTCATTTTGCCTCTTCACTGCTTTTATTACCAGCGTTTCTCTGTTGTATCTAAATCTGTGTCAAAGCAGCCCCCTGCTCCAGTATGCAGATTCTATGTTTTATTATGTGAGAGATAAAATGCATAATAATAAAAGAGGAGATGTGATCCCAGGGAGGTGTTGAGACACAGCCTTGCACTGCGCGTGTGCCAGTCTGTCATTGCTCCTGCATTTGGGTTTGGAAATGTAGCACCGTCCTCCATGAAAGAGACTGAAGCAGGATGACTCATCCAGAACGCAAAGTCAGATTTGCATGTTCCTTGAACAGTGGCTGCAGCAATGTAAACCAAAAATTGCAGGGGTGTTTGTTTGATTTGATGCAGCTGTTGCCCAGATGTGACACGGAACAATCGGATGTCATTTGAGCCAAAAATTTTACAAGGTAAAGTAAGTCCTCTTGGCAGAGTGGTGAAGATGAATCTGACAACACCCTGCTGGAAAGTCTAGCACAAGGTGGCAGGGTCAAATTTTTATGAAATCCCCAATAACTTTCTAAGCTTGTGGTGGGAAGTCTAGCTGATAAAAAGGCAAAGAACCTTGGAGGACAAAACAGAGCAATTATCCACTTTCAGAACACGAAGAGCAACGTTCTTTTTACATCCCTAAGGGTGTTAGGAGTGGAGTAACTACAAGGCTTGTGCCCGTGAGAGGGCATGGGTATGTGACAGTCACAATGGAGGCCTGGGGGAGTGAGAAAGGTTTTGCTGGCATCCAGTGATGCATCACTCCTGCTTTCCACCACAAGGTATTTGGGCAAAGTTCCAGCCTTAGAGCCTTTTACAAATCCAGATTTAATGGGGACTCCAGGATTTCTAGAGAGGAGCACAACTGTCATGTCAGGAAGCAGTGTTGTTTTACTTTTTGGAAGCTTTCCTTGCTGCCAAACTTGAAAAATAAAATAATAATAACAAACAAAAAATAAAAAGCACATGAAAATAGGAACTAAGGAGACAGGAGGAATGCAAATCATAGAACAGTGTCTAAACACTTGTTTGGGAATAAAATTTAGAGAGCTTCTGAGGTGCTTGGCAATATATCTTACCTTTGAAATTCTTTTTTTCTTCTCTCCTTCACTCCCAAGCTGTGCAGTAGCTGTTTAGGTTGTATTTTTTTTCCTCTTTTGAATCCAATAGCAAAGTTTGTTATTATAAAGACAGTTCTTATCGCAAATCTGTTCTGATCATTTATTTTTCTTTTTTTTTTCCTCCAGTCCCTATTTTACTTTCTTTTCAGGTTCACACTTTCAGTTAAATCTGTATTATTTTCATAACTCATCCTTTACCCACAGTATACTCCCTTATTTTAGTTGCAGCACTGAGGAAGGCTTCATTCTGAATGATATCTGATCAAGCAGAACTTAATGGTACAAATATGTCCAAGTAATGTTTTTCTCCTATTTGTTTTGCGCTGTCATTCAACTTGGAATAAGAAGTCTTTCACTGAGTTGTTTTTGCAGTGTTCATTGCTTGATGCAAGAGTGACAGTTTGCTAAACAGTTTTCACACAAGTCCAAGTTTCTTCTGTAACGGAGAGACTGGGCACACTGGCTTAAGCTTGATTTTTTTCATTTGAATCTTTTATGGAGCCTGAATCCAGCTATGTAGCTGTTGTTATTTCTAGTTCCTTCTAGATGTGCCCATGCCTGTAAATCATTTTATCTCATTTCCTTTAACCTGCACATTTGATAACAGTTTCTTTCTTTCTCTTTCCCTTCTCTTTGGTTTCTGCTGCGATTCCTTCTGCTGGTGTAGAACAACAGTGTTGTATAGGAATGGCAAAGCATCTGAATTGCACTGGAGTGGCACTGCTTCTGTGTTGCCACTTTAGACATAGAGAGGCAACGTTTCTCCTTTAGACATTTTTTTTTCCTGTTAACATTTTTCCTGCTGTTTACCTGGGGGAAAGATTAAAGTGTATGAAAAATTTACTAAATTCAACCTGATAAATGTTTCATAAATGTTGGATGTAGAGGACACTGATGGATTCTTCAAACTGATTATTTTCCATTTTGATTCCTACTTCAGATTGTCCTGGAGAACAGTAGTCGAGAAGACAAGCATGAGTGCCCATTTGGCCGAAGTAGCATTGAGCTCACTAAGATGCTGTGTGAAATCCTGAAAGTAGGAGAACTACGTAAGTTGGCCCATTTATTTGACCTCTAAGAACCATGAAGTGAGTTCAGTGGTACATGAAGCAATAATCTTATTCTTCTCAGTATGACTGTATGTTGAACACTGGTGTTCAAAATGACTATACCTGTTTTTCCATGTATTGTACTAGCTTTTCTGTGTCATACCACTTTGCAGACATTCTAGGGAAGAGAGTGGAGTAAGGGGAAGGGGCATCCTATCTTTGAATTTCTTCTGGATGAAATGGGGCTGTCACATAATTTTCAGAGTAATCAGTTCCCGTTCCATGCAGTGATTTGGTTATCCTCTGTGTAGGAGACTTCTTTCTCTTACCATTCCATGGGCTTATTTTTATGAATAATACAATCATTCATTTTGGAATTGCTCATCTAGTCTGTATCATTTTTTCTAACAATGTGAAATGAAATACTGTATTTTAATACAGAGTGAACAAGCTTCTAACTTCTGGAGATACATACTTTCATGTTCTGATCTCTTTGTTCTCAGTCTTTTGAGTTGGGGGCTCAGTTATTATATGAAAAAAATATGAAAGTCATTCTTGCAATCTTAATTTTAGAAAGAAAATTATGTCATATCTTTTTTTAGAATAACTACAGTTTGGAAACATGAGAGTACACACAAAAACAAAAAAAAAAATATATCAGGAATAGCTCAAGCTCTGGCTAAGGGAATTTGCTTTTACATGCTATTTTCTCTGGTGTTTTTAAAGCTGAAAGTCAGAGGATGCTGGGTGTCTTTGTTTGCAGCAAGCTGCTGTGGTGCCTTTTCTTAGCTCTGTGAAGTAGTACAGACAGGTTTGATGTTGAGAAATGCACTGGTGCTTCTGTTGACAGAAACCAGCTGTAGCACCAGTGGTTTCTGTGAAGTCTCACTAATCTACACCCCCAGAGCATCTGTTTCTAGATGTGGCAGTGAGGTTGCATCGTAGCTGTATATGCACAGGGGAGTCAGAGCTAAGGTTACCTGTAATTCATCTTGATGATTCACCTGTTTACCAGCATGCTTCCTTAATGGTTTTGTTTATGTGGAATTCTATCTGTAACTTACAAAGGCTGGAATAAAGTACACTTCTACAAGGATATACAGGAAACAGATTTCTTGAAAATTACTATCACAGATGTGCATCCTAAGTGACCTATGATCAGTAGTACATTTTGTTGAGAAGTGAAAACTAGAACTGGCATCTTAGGAAAATGTACATCCAGGAATTTGCGAGTAAATACTGTGTTGATTAATAGGATTGGACATCTTAAAAATCATCAGCTAATGTCTGGGGCGGAGGTGTTTCTGGTAGTTCATACGTCTTATGTTTCAAAATATGAATTTAAAGCTGCCAGTGTTTCTTTAGAAATTCATAACTGGTCATTATTTTAAAGGGATATAGAACTTTTTTCTAATAGTTTCTGAAGTCTATAATTTAAAAGCCACAATAAATTACCTTTACTCATGAAATATTCAACAGTAAAAACTTCCTTGAAGTGCAGAGTAGATAAAAGCTGCTAGACTGTCCATTATTTATGAAGAGCACTTTAATGCTGATTATACTGCCTTTACTCCATTGCGTTAAATACCTTCAGGAAGCAGGAGGACATTTTACCATTTCTTTTGGTTCTTTCAAGCACTGTGTCCATCCTAGGCAAAGGATTTGAGATGACATCAGACAGTGACATTCTTACCCCAGCATTTGCACTCATCCTCCTCCTACAGGGTAAAGTTCTTTGGCACTCCGCAGCTCTGATACACTGACACATTTGCCAAGAGCAGGTAAAACAAGGCCATTTGTATTTCCTTCTTAGTAGCTATGAAAACTAAGATAACCTTCATCTTCCCTCATCTTCTTTCAAGTTTTGGTACATGACATACATACTTCAGAGAAGAGCGTCTTCTCAACAGACTCTTAACTTTATAGGCAGACAGTAACATTGTAGTTGAATAATAACAAAAAATAAATGCCATATTTTAGCTGATGGATGAACAGTTGATGAGTGATATGTGCAGACAGACAGCTGTCCTCGGTGCTGTCACAGTCTGAGGATGTTTATAGGCCAATATCATTGCATGCCTGAAGTTATTCTATAGTTAAGGCACGTCAGAGTGAGTATTTTTTTGAGCAGGACGCAGATGTTGAACTGCAAATGTTCCCTTGTGATTGCTTTGATGGGTATTGTTCAGGGGATTCTGGAAAAATATGCACTCAGACTTTGACAGACCACAGGGGTCTATGCCATGTGTCAGAGATATATATTGTTCTAAAGATTCTATCAGATGACTTCTTCACTGGGATTTCTTTTTTGTTGTTGTTGTGGAGAATTTAATTTTCATGGACTTCTGTTAGAATTCATTCATCTATAGGACATTTTCCCTCAACAGGAAAGATCTGAATGCCAATAGGTTGTAACTCCTTTTATTCTCTTCACATATGTTCTTGCTGTACATTTCATTGCAATTATTGCCCAGGTTGCAGAATTGAAATGGGCATCGCTGTCTCTTTTGTCAAATAGAACGTGTTGGGTATTTAGTAGGTATGTAGTAATGCTTATGGTTGTGCCTGCTGAGATGAAGGTAATCAAATCTCATGCTTCAAGGAGTAAGTTGATTGCTGCAAGGGCCAGGAAGTTTTTTTCCACTTTGCAGAATTCACGATGTGCAGTGTAGGGTTTTTTCTGTTCTTTCCCTGAAACACTATTGGTCACTGCATGCTCAGCATTCTACACTTGAGGGCATGCCTGGGTTGATTTTTCATTTTGCTACAGAAAATCCAGTATTTTTATAACTGAATGTCATATTTAATTTTTTTTCCCCTTTCTTGAAAGCTAATTGCCTTTTCACCCTCCTCCTCCTCCTCCACTTACATTTAAATAGAGAAAAGCCCCAGAAGTAGTAAATAAAATTAGATATGGGAATTTTTAATGTTCTCATGTTTTTTCTTGCGATTTCATCTTCTGGAGACTAAGGCATTTAAAGAGTCAGGAGGTGTTTGTTAGGAAGCTGAAAACCTTCTTAACCAAGGAGCTATTTTAAAAAAGATAGCAATTTTTCATCTTAATGTGTAATAAAACAGTTAAAAAGAAATTCTAACCTCCCTTATCTTAGCTTTTTAGCTCATTCATTCTTACATATACATGTAGAATAGAATCTCAGAAGCATAGAATCCTTAGAGTTGAAAGGGACCTTTAAAGGTCATCTTGTTCAACTCACCTGCAATCAACAGGAACATCCATAGCTAGATCAGAGCCTGGTCTGGCCTGGCCTTGAATATCTCCAGGGATGGGGCTTTTAAGGGTTACTTTGAAAACATTACTAGCAAATTCCATGCCAGGAGACGTTAAATATGCTCATTTTTCTTAATGCAAAGTCAGTCACTTGTGGAGTCATCTGAGTTATATTTTTGTATGTATATATATTGTATTTGACTTTCCTCCCCTTCTGTTTGGTGGCAGAGTCCCTCAGGAAAGAGAATGAAACTCCCCTTTCCACAGGAGATTTTATATATATATATATATTGTAATTAACTTCTTCTTAATCTAAAAAAGCCATAATCTCTTCGTGTTTATGGTAAACTTTAGAGTTCCTGCAAAACATCCAGAGTAATCCTTGAGAACATGAGCAAAACTGCTGCAAGCACCTTTTGAGAAAGATAATTCAATGCTACTTTTGTCATCAGGCACAGTGAGACAGGTGTTGAAAGGTTACTTTCTCCACATGGCATTCTTGGCCTCAAGCCTAATACAAAGTTGGCTTCTTCTGGGTTGGTCAGTGAGGCACCCCACTCATGTTTTTTTCCCCTGTCTACAGCCGTATGTCTGCCTTTATCAGTCTTTAATCTCTTCGGAGCAGAGATTATAATTTAATTTGTATGTACAAGGTGCTTAACCTTCTTGTGTCCTAGATGTAGGACTCCTTAATTCCTTTAAAATTACATTTATTCATTTTTCTATAAGCATGGAGTGTGGAAAAAGCACCCCAAAACTCATAGCTTTAAGGGCTAGAAAGATTTGTGGATGTGAGGGAATTTCTAGAAAGTGATTCGTTTCTCCAAAGACAACAAGAGGTAACGTGATTAGGTATGCAAAGCTTTTTCATCTGGTAATGACAAGGACAGCAAGAATCAAGAGCTAGAAGTCAAAACCGGATAAATTCAAAGTAGGAATACTGCACAGACATTATCACTGAGGATGCCAAATTAGGGAAGTAGCAGAACAAAGCTGCAGAATGATGCAGAGAAAAAAAATGTTGATTTCCTGTGATTAGTGGAATTGATTGCTTTGGCTTTGATATCGTAGTGCAATAAAGTCTGTAATTTGTTTTAACGTGGTCATCGGAAGCAAATTCTAGGGTTTTGTCGGTTTTTTTTAGGCTATAGTGGATAATGTAGTAACCTAGAAGTCTGGGCAGGTGTAAGACAGCATACCAGATGACATGGGTAAATATACTGGATTATTGCCAAAGGCAAAACCAATTGATTAATGACCATCTTCAAAAGGTGTTTCATTTTGAAAACTCTGCATCTCTTCTGAGCACTGGAGAACTATTCACGCTTTTGAAGTCCCTGTCTGCAGGCTTGCACGTTCTGTCTGACAGCTGACATATAGCCACAGATTTGTTTCTTATCTGGAGAAATGTTTGGACATTTTGCTCATTGTTTAGTGACAGGTTAATCCTGAGCAGATTGAATTTAAAAGAAAAATGATCTTTCATTCTGGCCCCATTCTGGGCCTCCTTTTTTTTTACTTTCTGCTATTATATTATAAATGCAGATTGATTAAAGGTAGACAAAGTATTCTGGACTTTGCCACAAGTTGTGCTTTAGCTCTGCAGTAACATCTCATGATTTCACAGCACTTCCATGCAGCAGTCTGGAAATTTAGCAACTGTTCTATTTAAAAGAGGCATGTAGCTGCTAAATGAATTGTACATAGAGCTTGGCAGTGCTTAAAAACTCAGTGTTGTTTTAACAGCAACTTTCAGTGTATTTTATATGTTGCTCTGTATACTTTGGAAATGCGTATGTAGGGGATGCTACAGAATTTTCAGGGTGGAAGTAGAAAGTTGTGCAGGTGAAAAAGAGGGTCTTGAGGTTTTGGAAACCCAGAAGGATTTGGGGGTTACAGGATAAACCCATTAGTAGTCTGCTAAAATGAGAACCAACTTTAACTGTTTCCCGTGTTTCCTGAGACAAGGTTGTACTTGCAGAGGCTAGAAGATATGCAAAATTCTGGGAAATGCATAAGATTTTGTAAATAGCATCTCTTTTCTTGACCAAGTGAATATCCTTTTAACCCCCCTGCTCTGACTCTGAGGTAGCTGAATGTGTCCCAATTGCTCCCTACACATGGATCTTCAAGGATGCTTTCCTGGCACTGGAGGCACTTTTGGATTACTGTAGACTGGGTAATCCAAGTCCAATGGCAGAAAACTTAATTCTCTCAGATTTTTTACCTTTGCTTATTCTAAGTAAAAAAACTTGATACCTTATCTGTCCTTATTTTTTATAATCTTTCTCTGGCTCACAGTAAATATTAAAAATTAAATCTGTGAGAGCTTCAGAGCTTTAAAGGTATTTAAAATTCAACTTTTCATGCTTCTGATAAAAAGTATTAGACACAATGTCTGAAGGTAAGGCAGACACTGAGAACAGTGCAGTTGCATTTCTCTGAAGTTTTTGTCTGATCATCATATGCTACTTCTGTTGCTGTGTCCTGTGCATTTAATACATGCTGTTTGTGTTTGTTCGGGAACCCATCGTGATTCCTCTTGTTTCCTGGTGGACTGAACAGAGAAAATAGAGGTGTTGATGGCAGGGAGCAAAGCAGAATATAATCAACTATTTTCATATAATTGCACTTAATGTTTGCACTTGAATAATTGTGCCACCTGATACTGTGGAAGGGTACTTTAAACTAACTAATCATATACTCTTAAACTGATACAAGAGCTTCTTAAAAGGAGGGTGTCATTAATCATTCCTGATCAATTAAAAAGAGCACGATCTTGATGTATTTCTTGTAAAAGTTTTTCCACAAATAGGTGATCAAAACAGCAAGCAAAGCAGAGCAGTGAAATCCTGAGATCCTAATATATTTCTTTTATCTGTAACTCAGTAGCAGTATTTGTAAAACATCTAACTGTCCTTAATGTACTTCTTTGTAGCATTGTCTGTGCAAGTGAAAATAAAGGTGCGTAACTTAGAAGGTTGGAGCTGCACTGTGCAGGTGATGCAGATATTTAACGTTGAGTTTCTGACACTGCCTACATGTTGAAATACCATACATCCCATTCATTTCTAGAAAAATGTAAGCTAATGAAAAGTCTTAAGAAAATTAGCTTCTACCAGTTAAACTTTACTTGCCCTTCTCAAAGAAGCATTAGATTTGCTGGATCTCTGAAACAAGACAGCTCAGGTATTTTACGGAACATGGAGGCTCACATTCAGAGTGAGCTTTTAAGAAAACAGGCTAAGTAAAATACAGACAGGAGCTTGCTGGGTTACATTTTGCTCTGTTTCATGATGGATTCAAAAAGTGAATACAGCTCTGTTAATGGAGAGGAAGGGCGATTCTGAATTTTGGGAGAGGAATTCAAAATAACTTGGAGAGTTGGTTTATGATACTAAAACAAATGTAAATGCGGTGTTGTGTCATGGGATGGAGCTGAGGTGAATCCTGACCTCTTCAAGATGGGGTTGTATTTCCTCAGTTTATTACAATCCATGTGTTCACTGCCCCTGTTCTCCACAGGCTTAGTGCCATTCATTTTATAACTAGCATCACTAGAACTTCTATTTTGTGATAGTCTTCATGGAGGATGGCCCTAGTTAGAACTCAAGGGCTTCTAGTTTCTCTCACATTTCTTTCGCTCAGCATTCTGGCAGGCCTATCCACACTCTTATGATAGACCCTCAGAAGCCTGCCCTAATTTCTTCTCATCAGTTTTTGGGTGAAGTAGAACTGTGTTCCTCATGAGCACTAGTTGTGTGGCTATATATGCTGATAAGTCACTATGGAAATGGAAGTATGTGCTGCCTTCTCCAGGCGCCTAATACAGTGTTCACTTTATTAATAGGAAGGTGTGCATACACAACCCATATAGACTCTTGATTCTTGTCTTTGGCATCAAGTTCTATGAATTTAGACTCACGTAATTCTTAATTTCATGTACTGGAGATATCTGAACAAAATGTACTCTTAGTGGGAAGTTATTAGACGTGTAAACAATTTTTTGAAGATTAGCTACTTGTTCCCAGATATCTTTCAGTGTACTGTGCTGTGCCCTTTTGGTATAAAGAACTGTGATGTTTTCCTAGTTCTTTCCAAGAAAAAAAAATCATGTCATAAGTTGGAAATAACTATTTTTTTCTTTCAGACTTTTTCATTACAGATGTATTTACAAAGTCTTTATTCTTCTTGCAGTTTTAAATGCTGCATCTTAACATGTGGGCTTTTTTTTTCCTCCCCTAATTATCACTACAGAATATCAGTTTAATTATTCTATTGAACATCTAAGAAAGGACCGATCATCCCCTCTTCACATCAAAGACCCACTTGATGTCAGACCTAAAAAAAAAAAAAAAAGATTATTAATATGCTTTGTATTAGCTATAAGCATGTATGATGTAACTGATAAGGAGCTAAGGAAAACTGCTGGAAGCTTTGTTCATCTGAAGTAGGTTATCCAGGCTGAAATTATAATTGGTTGTTTGTATACATATGAATATAAAGCAGATTGTTGACATGATCACAGAATCACAGAGATTGGAAGGGACCTCTAGAGATCATTTAGTCCAACCTTCTGCTAAAGCAGGTTCCCTACAATGAGTTGTACAGGTAAGCGTCTGGGCGGGTCTCGAATATCTCCATAGAAGGAGACTCCACAACCTCTCTGGGCAGCCTGTGCCAGTGCTCCATCACCCTTACCATAAAGAAGCTCTTCCACGTGTCAATATGGGACTTCCTATGTACAAGTTTTAGGCTATTACTCCTTGTTCTGTCACTACACACCAACAAGTAGAGTCTGGCCTCATCTATTTGCCTCCCACCTCCCTTTAGATATTTATAAACATGAATCATCTCTCCTGAGTCTTCTTTTTCTCAGGCTGAACAGACCCACGTTACTCAGCTTTTTCTCATATGAAAGATGTCACAGGCCCTTTATCATCTTTGTGGCCCTTGACTGGACTCGTTCTAGGAGATCCCCATCTTTTTTGAACTGGGGAGCCCAGAACTAAACACAGTATTCTAAATGTGGCCTCACCAGGGCAGAGTAGAGTTGAACTTCACCATCTCACGTTTGCTACATCCCTGAGTAGCCCTTTCTTGTTGGTAAGAACAAGGTCAAGTAACACACCCCTCCTCATCAGCTTCTCTACCATTTGATATTGACTTCAGAAAACTTCTTACTATAAATCCTGTGGATGATGAATCCTTTGGTTGATTGGTTGCTCTTCAACTGGATTCCTTTCATTTTTAAGTTAATAGCATCTCAGCCCAGAGCATAGCTGGTATTTGCATAGTAAAATTAAAAAAAAAAACAACAAACAAGATTTCTGATAACTTGCTCATTGGGCTTCTGTAAGCACTCAATGAAAATTAAGCATCAGTCAGCAAATTGGAAAACAAAAGTGATCACCTTGTAACTATACATTTCACGTGTGTTCATCTTCTAACTTTGAGAATACTTTGTGCTTTGTCTGTTCAGCTGTCCATAGGTTTTGATGTAGAATACATTTTTTTTTCATCTACATTGTAGATATAACTTCATTAGCTGTACGAAATAGAAGCTGAACTCAATAGAATTTAGTGTGTGTTTATATCAAGGAGAAGTAGAGTTCACAGGACAGTAGAGTTCACAGGACAGTAGATTCACATTTTCTGAGTTGTTGGTTGCACAACATCTCAGTGAATAACTCAGTTGGTTTAAGTCTTTATTTTTTTAAGTGTAGATGGCACCTTAGACTTCAAAGAGATTTCATTTCTATTCAGTGCTGTAGAGTCTGATGTTCTTTCAGTCTGAAAAGTTCACTGCCTTTTCATATAATAACCCAAGATTACGTTTTGTCATAAGGTTATAGTCTGGAGGGGACCAGTGTATCACAAGTGGACAATAATATTTTACTGATGTGCTGCATTTAGAGCCATTAGAAGTACTGAGGATTTTTTGTGAGGTGGTATTGTGCTGTACAGGAAGATTTGGAGACGAATCCTGGAGTGTATAGCCATCAGCTATCCTTTCCATTCCCTTCTCCTTATGTATTGTGAAGAGTACTTCTAATAATTCATTCCTTGCGTTTGGAAATTATACATTCTGATTTTTGTGAACACATAGCACATCTGCAGGAATTTCACTGCAAGTGATCTAGAACTTGACCTGTTGTATTTTCTGACTGTACTTTATCGTGCAGTGCTGATGTGCCATTTAATCTTCTTTCTGTTTAAATAGCACATCAGCACGTTTTAGGAAGGTATGAGTTGCATTTTCAATCTTCACCCTAATATTTGCATATTAATAAGTCATTGAAAAACATTATGTAAATTTTATGTCATGGTGAATATATTATCAAATCAAATGGCCTTTAAGGGTAATTATAGAAAGCAGCTATCAACTAGGGAGATGGAATGTGACCGTGTTTAACTTTTCTCCTTTCTTATACAGTTAAGTACCAAAGTCTTAGAACTGATGTAAACGTTTCAGAAATTTCAATAAAATGGTGGAGGGTGATTTCTCCTCTCTTCTGTGAAGTTACAGTTGGTTATTTAAAATTATTATAACTTAAAGGTCTGGTTTGTTTGCTCAAACTGGGGACATTAAACTATTCTAGTCTCTGCATTCTGCAGTCTAAAACAACAACAACAAAAAATCGTACACAAAAAGTATTCCCGTTCTGGGAAATTCAGAGCAAAGGGGAGAGGCAATCTTCCTGCAGTATTTTTAAATTAGTAATAGACATCCCAAAACTGATTTAAAAATCACACATTCTCTCCTATTTGGCCCTTTTTAGACATCTGCCTTTTGAGATACCTTTCTCTGCGTGAGTTGGGGTGAGTTTAGGAGTATAAAGTAGAGGTACAGTTTTCAAATGTTCTTTTGATTGTGATTGATTGGATGAAGTTTCAAGGTGACACAAAATATGCGACCTATTTTTTTCTAAGTTCTGCATCGGGCATTAGAAACAGTAGGTAATGATGGAGATGTTCAGCTGAAATTTTCAGACATCTTTATGAGTGTTAAGGTTTAAAATCTCACTGATTTTGCATTCTTTAAACTTTTCAGTTAGCTGCATCATCTTGCATTACTTGCTCTGAAAAAGCTTAGCTGACCCTCAGACAAATTTACACATCATTTCAGTGCACTGGAATAGCTATTTCTGTCTCTGCTCACTGGCAATGAACAAATAACCAAGCATTTCCATCATCATCAGTTTCTTTCCTCCTCTTTTCCACCTCCAGATTCCAGGGGTGGGTGGTGACAACTTGAAGTGATTAGATATATTTTCAGATGTCTTTCATTTTGATTTTTTTTTTAAACAGGTTTCTCCTTTTCACTGCTATATTATGAATTTTTAAATGTTTTTATAGATGCTTTGTTAAAGCTTCCACAGTTATTGTTGAGCAGAAACAGGTAAATTCAGGGGAAAAATAAACCACACCTATTATTCACTCCTGCTTAAAACTTCCTCTGCAATGTACTTGTTCCTTTTATTTTCCCATTAAATGAACTTCTGCAAAATCCAATATTATGGTACAAGTATTAATGGAAAGCAAAGCTTCTCATGCATGAATAGTCATACCACAAGTGGTGTTCTATTGGAGATTGGATTTCACTTAATATAGCAGGGGACAGTACTCCCCAGATGCCTTGCTGGAGCTTTGGCACAGAGGTAGTTGTAAAGGATGCAGAAAGGGTTTGACGTCACCCTCAGCAGTAGGTTATAGTCAGTAAGTTTGTGTACACAGAATGTGCTCTTGTATAATGGCTAATTGACTCATATGTTCTCGCTTCCCCTAGAAATTCAGAGTTGCAATAATCTTTTGCAGGATTTCTTACTGATTGATAAAGCTTATGTTTATCCATTCACAAAAGAGAAGCGGTACCATATGATTAGCATAAGCAGTTGAATTGCAGTGTATGTATCAAGTATTTATGATCCCACCATGATTAAGCAAAACCTATGTATTATTTTTGAAGAGCAAGATACACTTTATATTGTATAGATCTTCTTATACCTCCTTCCTCATGGGAAAGAGAAAAATAAAGGCTGGATTAACTTGAATTCAGGTACAAGTGGAAAAGCGTTTGGAGGTATACAACTAAATTTCCCCTGTACTCTTTTTATATGGGTACAATTATGTGAATATTGATGTGTGTCTCACTACTGTGGCTCGCTCTCACCAGGCTAAGCAGCCCCAGTGGAGGAAGCCTTTACGTTGGTATAATGAGTTCGGAATAGCTGTATTGTACTAGATTTAAGAGTCTCTTTTCACCCTCTTTGTGTCTAAATGCTCTTAATCTTCTCCCCCAGCAAGACAGCTTTGTACAAATGTGTCTATATTATAAGTTTTTACAGCTATATGAAATGTTTGTACTTTATCAGCTTCCAAACTTGCTATCAGTAGTGAACAGCTGTAGAATCATAGAATTGCTCAAGTTGGAAAAGACCTTCAAGATCATCAAGTCTAACCGCAACCAAACCATACTACCCTAACTGTAACAACCCACCACTAAATCATGTCCCTGAGCACCGCATCCAGACAGATTCTAAACACGTTCAGGGATGGTGACTCAACCACATCCCTGGGGAGCCTAGGATTACTCCCCTACTTCTGCTGACCATGCCATTCCTGATACAGGCCTGGATCCCATTGGCCTTCTTGGCTGGTGTGTGAAGGTTTGTTGTCCTGCATGTTCTTGCTCTGTCAGTTCTACAGGAAAGAACATGTTAACAGACCAGGTTAAAAGCTAGGTAGTTAATCTACATTTCTTCTGTCTGTTAAGCAAGGATGAGATTGTGTGTGTTTAATACAGATGACATCTGAGAAATAGTATGTTCCCAATACTTTCCTGAGGGTTTTTTCTTTGTACAGCGGAGATATTATTCCAGTTCCTTTCCTAGTTTTCTCTATGAGTCTAGCTTTCCTACAGCAACCCTCAGTGTCTGATGCATAGAATGATGCCTCTTGCTTGCAAATAATGGTACTCCTGTCAGGAACCCCAAAACACATCAGGAGGCAAAAGAAGGCCAGACTTTTGTGCCCTATGACTTACCACATCTGGTGTAGCAATGTTTAAAAAAAATACATATAATTATACTGGGGGAAAAAGTGTACATAGAGGAAGCCTATTTTTTTTTTTATCAAACATTCATTTTGAAGGGTATGCTTCCGTAAATCATCTCATTAGCAGGAGTCCATCTGCTCACTTTTCTTCCAAGTCAGGCTCACTTTGGTGCATGCTTTCATACACGCAGCACTCCAAATTCCAGTTCCACTCGCTGTTGACTCCCTGTAGACTTCAGGCAGGAGGAGAAAGATTAATGATGTGGGAAAAGAGAGAAAGTGGCATGCACTTGAAAACTTATATGGAGTGGCCTAGTCTTTCTCCACGAAATGCCAGACATGTATGAGTAATGAGAAATTTGCTCAGTTTAGCAAAGGTAACGATACTTCTTATTGGTTGTACTTGGGCTCCAATGTTGAAGCAAAACAAGGCTTGTTTTTCATTTGCTTACATATCATATTCTTTTCCATCTTGTTTTCAAGTTGTGTACTGCTCAGCATGGAATGAAACCCTACGTACAGAATGTTTCAAAGAAAATTTTTTCTGCTATTTTGAGTCTTTCAGCATTTCCATCCAGATAAACCATATTACAGGTCATCTGGTGGCAGTGTCTATTTTACTGTAGTGGGAATATCTGTCTGAGATGCGAGGGAGGGATTGTTACTCACTCACTCCTGCCTCAGAAATGAAAAGAACCATACAGAAATAGGACTTCTGCTTTCTGGATTCCATTTTATTACTTAGACATTTCTGAGCTGATGTGAGCTATGACTTGAAAATTCCCAGGAGCAAGACTTCAGCTTTTTCCCTTTACCACCTGCATTTCTCAAGTGCCAAAGGCTTTTATTACAGCCTGATCAGAAATCTCAGGAGCACCATTCACAAGGAACAGATTGATGGTGTTCTAAATCTTGTGGTCTTAGAAATGTATATTATTTTGGTGCATGTATAAAAAGCGGATTGTAGTGTTAAGATGAAAAGGAATCTATTTAGTGACAAATCTTTAATGCTGATAGACTGCTTGCATTTCTCACAGACGTATTATCTTTTCATTAAAACCTCTTTAGTATTCATTACACATGGAATTTCAAAGGTCAGACCAAGGATGTGTTTAGTGTTCATTGATACTACCGAGCCCTAAGGGGGGAAGAGAAAGAGAAGTATGGCATATATGGGACCTATTTCTCAGAAACATTCATCTGTCTTCTGTCTGTCTCAAGTGCGTCAGAAATAAGAATGATGGCTGTCATTCCTGTTCTGACTGATTTGTGTTTGTATCATGTTAGCAGCAGCTCTGCAATGGATTATGCTAGGCTTTATCAAGATTTCATGTGTACTGGAAGATAAGTTTACTTTTTCATGGAAGATAAAAGTGGCTTAAACTAGGGGATGCCTTTTAACTGTAGGCATGACCACATCAGAGCAAAACTAACTAGAAATGAGGCAGTGGCTGAGGGTTTGTCCAACAGTGACTAGTCCCTTTGAATGCCTCAGCTCTGGAGTGCTTTGAGCTCCAAGTCCACAGGGCTTCATTTTCGGTGTGCTGAATCACCTTGTCAGAAAGCAAGACCTTTGCTGCTCTTTACCACCCAGAGGTAGAAACTCTAGAAATTAACTTTTGAAAGTCAAGATCAATGCTCAGTAGAGACTTTTCTGCTCTTAAGACATTGACAGTTTCTTTGAAATACATTGTTTGAGTGCAACTCCCTCCATCTAGCAGAAGTGTAACACTGGCAGTATTAAGTATGATGGAGTCATTGCTTCTGGAGGTGAAATATCACTGTTGTACCAAATTGAAAACTTTTGCTTTCTGGGAAAATGCATGAGCTGTCAGTATCTCATTTCATCTTGGTGAGCAGAGGATGCAGCCTCCTGGAAGAGAGAGGAGAATCCCAAGGAACCATATAAATGATGTATTTTGAGGGAAGGATCGCAGGAAGAGGGAGGGGGCGGGCGGTGTTAGGTTCATGATATAAGCAGCGATATGGACTGCATGTAGCAATAAGAAGATGGTTTTCCTTGAAATGAAAGTTTTTCTGTCCTTCCTTCTTGTCTCCTGTATTTATAGTCATCTTATTCCAAAATGGGAACTGGTCAGTTGGGTTACAGATACTGATTTCCCGCAAGCCGATTTAGCTTTTGTGCTGATTGAAGATGAACTTGAATAGGTACATGGGGCTACAAAAGAAAGAACTGATTGATTTTCTGATGGCAGTAAAAGAAATTAGATTCTTCTGTGCCACACAGAGAAACAGAGTTGAGCACATTTGACAGTGGCACAGCTGAAGGAGTAGTTAATGCAAACATGGCCAAGATGACAAAAAGGAAGAACTGCATTGTGTGGAAAAGGGTTTAGTCTTCCTAATGTTGGATGCTTGTAGGCTTTCACTAATTTATTAAATGATGTAGGTTTGCCAGCTTGAGCTCACAAATTTCATTCCATTAATGAAATTTAATTTTTCGGTGCATGACTTCAAATTGGCAGGTTTATAGCCTCCCCACCATTGGCATTCAGTGGCAGGAGCCAGATGTTGATGAGGCAGGTGTTGCAAAAAATTCTTTAAATTGAGATCTGTGTTGTTCAGTTTTCACTGAACAGCAGACTGCTTCTAGTTCAGCTTTCATTCAACTGAAGCACATCTGAGAAAGATGCAATGAAGGTTACCCTTACCTAAATGTTCTTGTAATAAGTCTTCCATCTTTTTGGAAGCTTTTGGTTATTTGCAGTGACATTTTTAATTAATCAGTGGGGAACTTTAGTTTGTTTGTTATCTTGGGGATGATTTTTGATGGGGTTTCTCTTGGTCTTATTTTTCGGGGCTTTTATTAAGATATACCTTAATAACCTTAACCCAGTTTAGCTGGAATAACTCACAAATTCTCCCAGCAACCTATCAGTTGCCTGTGCCAAGGAAGATGAGTCTACACTTGGGTACTAAGCTAGATAGTGTTGTTTAAACAATGCTTGGCAGCTCCAGGAAAGAACTAATGTTGTCATTGTAAATACTGTTGACTGGAATTGTGGTGTCCACATGTGCTTGCTGGTGCCATCTGCATCCTGGGCTGGAAGATTCTGTCTCTTTCATGGCTCATATGGGTGGATGGCACAGTCAACATCCCAAAGAACTGGAACACATTTTCAATTCAGCTCTTCTAAGTGACCAGTGATGTTTCATCATAGTTGGTGTTTTTGAGTTGGATATCTGAACTGGTTGAGTATGTCCAAGGTTTTCATTTGTTTTTCAAATGGATGTTTCACATGGATGCTGCATGTGAGTATATCTTTGAACTTTTCTGTTCTCATCCATTTCTTTTTCTTTGGTTAGGTAAATAAGGTTACCATGAACAGGACTACGTTGAGATGAGTTACTGTAATCATGGTCATTGTTATTTCCAGTATAACCTTATATATGTTACTTTATATCAGTAAATTACAAAGCTTTATATGAAGAAGAGATAAATATTACTACTGTGACTTACAGGTCACTCTGTTGGGCATTATAAAGCTGGTAATAATATCTAGGCAGTATCCTCCTAATACTGCTAGTATCACTTAAGTCTTAATGCATTATAGTTTGACTAGAGTTTATGATGATGCACAGTGGAATGAGAGCTCACAGGTGCTTTTCTCTGCTCTTGGGAGCCTGGTTCTATATGGAACTAAATGACCTACCCTTGAGGTCCGTTCCAACCAAACCATTCTGCAACTCTATGGTAAGATTCACAACCGGGTAAAACATAAAAAGGCATGTTTTATTTATGGTGGTTAATTTTTATTTTTTTCTTTTTCTTCCATGACTTAATCTGGCTCTGTGGTAAGATAAGAGGAGGATTTGGCAATAAAACTGTGTTGTGAAAGTTGTTTGGCTACATTTTGTAGGTTTGTGTGGCATTTTTAAAAAATGGCATCTGTAGCTCCGAAGAAGTGAAACAATTGTTAACTACTTTGCATTTTTAATGACAGGAAAAGAGGGATTTTTTTTTCTTAAACCTTAGATTAAACAAAACAAACAAACAAGCAAACAAACAAAAAACAACAAGAAAGAAAGTTGGATTGTGCTTAGTTGTATTTGCTTTTCTTGTGGAGTTTGAGGGATCCAAGAAGTATCCTAACTAGTTAATGAAGGCACATTCTCTAAAAGTGCTATATTTGCACTGTGTTTGCTTTCTGATGTGAATGTGGAAAGCTTCTCTTTTAATCTTCCCTGATAAAAGAAACTTAAGAGTGCTAATTCAGCAACGGCAGCTTGCCTCACTGTCTAGCTGAGCTCAGGAAGAACTGTTTCTTAAGTGGAAGCATGATTAGAGTCTGCTCTCCTATTCTTCTAATTCAGTGCTAGCTTACATTTTTGAAAGTATGTAAAACATAATTACCTACTGTACATCAAACTTAGGCAGCTGCCTGATACCTAAATGTCATTCACCTTCCAATTGTTTCATCAACCTGTGGTTACTGTCATAACCCTAACAGAACGTACAGGTTCTTTGAAAAGCTTCCAAGGAGAATTTCCACCTCTCTAACTCAGGCTCTAAAGTGAAGCGGCCATGCTTAGCCCTCCAGGAAACAAAGACACCAGTTCATCCCTTCATCTAAATTCAAGAAGAGCATAGAGAACTATAGTAGGAGGACTAGTTCATTAAGCGCAAAAAATTTAGGTAAAAGTCAGATACTGAAGTTAAATGAATCCTTCCAGTGAATTCTTCAAACTTGATTGTTGGCTTTGTTTTGTATTCCTTTTCTCTAGCATAGCTGCTTCTCTATTCTGTAGGTTTCCAGAAAAATTCTGTTTTTTAGCTGTAAGAGCTGTCACTGCAGTGTATTTTCTGCGTTGCATGAGTACATGGTCTGTGTGGGAACGTGCAACTGAACTTGCTCTAGCAGAGAAAAATTGCCATAGTAGCTGGGTCAGAGCCATCATCTCAATCACCAGATAAAAGTCAAGCTCAAGTGGAGATGCCCTGAAAATTGCTCCTCTCTCATTAATAGTCTGACGATCAAATTTTATTGAGGGAATCTGATTCACTGTTGTGAATTTGAGCAGTGCTGGCAATCAGGGACATGCAAAATTCTCCATGAATCAATAACTAGAGGGAAAAATGGTTACAAAGCTAGTGATTCTCCAGATGGTTTAGGAAGTGTAGAGGAAAATGGTGACTAATGCAACCATCAGTTCCAATGAAATCACAGTCCACTTGAGTTTGTTCTCTTGGCTGCTTATTAGAAGTGCTTTCAAGAGGCAACGTTACGTCAGTGATAATGCCTTATCGCAGTTGAGAAAATGCTAAACTACAGCAACAGGCCCTGAACTCATGGTTATTCTATGCTCAGAACACTTGTAAGATAGTCCCATGGGCTGCATCATTGAATTTGAGTTGAGGTATTTAATTTCATCTTAGGTTTTGTAGGAGTGCTTGACACAGAGCATAATGTATTATTATACTGCATGGCTATTAGACTTCAATATTTCTTCTGTTATATTACATACAATTTAATCACCTGGATTGCTGATATCCCTTTATTAAAAGCATTGAGATAATTTAGGAGAAACTGTTCTGTTTTGGTCTTCAGAGCTCACTACTGGCACTAACAAATGCTTTTCTACTTGTTATGTGTTGGATGCTTTGTTTCAATGGCATGGAAAGAAATGAAGAAAATCCCTCTCAAGCCAAAAGGTGTCCAACCCAGCATAAAACATTACAGGCCACTCATTAGCGTTCAGAAGTACTGTAATGCACAGCTGACCTACTGGATATTGTCTTTGTTGTTACCTGAAAAGAGAAGTGATGCAGACAAAAAAGGATGTTCAGGGCAATCTTTTATGCTTAAAGGCAAAGGAACCAGTGCAGCTTATACATTGCATGCAGGAAAGCTTGTGTAGAGCTTAAGAGTCCTGTACAGCTTGTTTCCAGCAATGAAGTAAGGGGTGTTGCTGTCCTGTCACTGCAGGAAAATGTATTGGTTCTCAAATACTTCTCTGTAGAGCAGCAAAAGATACACCTCAGATGTCTGTGCCTCTTGCTTGTATACCGGCACAGCCATGATTTCACTGTCTTGTCCTAAATGTAGAGTTTAGGAGACAGCTGTGAGAAAGCTCAAAAGAAAGTACTGCTTAAGTTTGCTGTTGAAACTTAATTCTTCATTAGTCCCCTGATGCTACCAAAGCTCGGTATCTTTGCCACGGAAAGATATCATATTTACTTTCTATAAAATGCATAATAAAATGTGTTAGGTTGCCATCATTCATGCAAACAAAAATTAAGAATGAAGAGTGTGAATGCATACATAGTGTAGAACATAAAAACGCAGACGGTGTTTTCTACATACATTGGGAGTCTTTGCATTGGGTGAGTAATGCAGAAACCCAGATGCCTAGCTGAGAATACTGCAACTAAGCAAGATTTGAATAGCAGCTGAGAGGTGAACATAGTCAGTGAATTAGACAGGCATTTTAGTTCATTGAACTTCTGTCTTCATTAAATTTGTAGTTCAGTGCTTACACTTCTGACAGGGAAGCGTGAATGTATGCAGCCTACTTTTGATAAGTGCTTTTGTATGTTAACCTTTTGCCAAATAACTATTTCTATTTTAAAAGATTCATTTTAAAAGTGGTTCATGTCTTTTTTGGGCCTGTTCAAATGAGTCAACTCAGGCATTTTATAGCTGCTCCCAAATTCTGTTGCAGTTTTAATTGTCTGCTTATGAGAAATGAAAATGAAGCTAGCAACTGAATTGTTTAAACTTGGAGGTAGTGGGGCTACAAATATGGAAAGTGAGTAGGTTGTTAGTAATTTATTTGGGACTCTGTGCAACTTCAGTGCATTTTAATGAATTGACGCTTCTCACTTTTGATATGAAGGTTAGAGCAAATGAAAGGCCAAATGTGTATCTGATGACCTTATACTACTTAACAATAAAATAAAATATTATTTAGGTTGCATCCTAAGGTGCTGGCTAGGCTCAAATGCAAAATCTTTGAAAAATAACATTGAAAAAGAATGAATACTTTAAAAACAGTATGGCTGAACATCTAATATTTGTGCTGTTTTTTATAACAGTGATGTAAGAAGTCTGTTTTGTATTGACCCTCATCTTACAAGAGGAAAACAAATATAGAAACTGCAGGATTTCATTTTAAAGGCTTGGAAACAGAGGTGCCATACAAAATTTCATTTGTTGCAGTCCAGAAAAACTTAAGGACTACTCGCTGATTTAGAGTTTAATTTAGTATTTGGCTTTGAGACATCCAGGATGGGGTATCTGAATTATGCAAAAGTCTGCCCTATTTAATGCTGTAAAATGTATTTAACTCATTTGAATTTACGTGTAAAGTTCATCCATTTTCTCAATGGAGATTACTTTCTGTTTACTGTTAAGTTTGCTAGACATGTCCTACTGTATCTGAAATAAAAACAGACTTAAAAGCTTCTTGTCGATCAATTTAAAGAACAGCTTGATGACTTAAAATCGTGGAAGACCTGCAATATACAGAGCTGCTTTTTTCCGTTAGTTTATGGAATAATCTTCTTTGCAGTTAGTCAGTTGATGGTTTAAGACCGTTTTTCTTATTTGTTATAATCCCTTGGTTTTGCTCTATTTTAAACAGATTATGAAATTAAAAAATAATCTGGACAGACTGGGGTCTCCCAACTGTGCAGGATGTTGTTTAATAGCTCAGCAAGCCTATATAAAGTCATCTGTTTTTACCTTTCAGAGCAAGAACTTTCTCTGCCATCTGCAAGTTTAAAAATAACCTTTTTATTTCAGAGTAAAGAGACAATGGTGCCATACTAAAGGACAGGAGGTGGCATGAACTGTGGTAGAATCAGCAGTCAGCAAACTAAGATTCTTGCAGTTGAAGAAAGAAACCAGAATACAGGGCACTTGCTTTTTGTTTTTGTAGTGTGAATATGTTTCCACTGTTTTTCATCGTGGATAGTCAAATGTTGCTTCTCAGCTTCTCTCTGACAACCCATAGAAACATCTCCCCAAGATTGATGATTTTCATCATCTGACTCAATCTGCTTCATTGGCATATACTAATCAACTTCATACAGTAGTATTTTAGAAAACACAAACTTCTGTCTCCTGCTACTTACGTTTTCTTTAAGTTATAAGGCAGCTTTAAATCCGTGATGGTTGAAAACAATTCTTTGTGTTGGCATTAAGTGCTGGCTTTTCATTCGACTTTCTTGCCTTCTCACGTTCCAGCCTTTCAATTTTCTATTTTTAAATTTTATTCATCACTTATAAAGGTAAGGTATTATTTTATTTTTATTTTATTTTAGTCTGTTTTCTTAAGAAAATGAAGCAAATTTGATCAGATTGTCTCTTTGTACCTGTCTCTGTCCTCAATAATTTGAGTATGAGTCATTTTCAACACAATTTGACAATGTGGCAATGGAGTTCTGAGAAATCTAGAGGAAAAAGCTTTATGAATACCTGATTTTCTTCACTGTGTTCCTCCTCACTGTAGGGAGAATCGTTGTGGTAATCTCACACTTCATTAGATAAGAGCAGATCCTGTTCAGTCTTGTGGATCCAAGAGGACACTTAAATGCACAGGAAGACAATTCTCATCGATCCCACTGTTCACTGAAGAAAATAAAAAATAGCTTACATAATGCTGATTTTTTCTTATACTGTTGATGTGGAGATACAGATGAAAGCTCAACACTGTTGGAGATCTGCTGGTCTTTTTGAAGTGAGCAGGTCAGAGCAGGTGATGGGAATGACTCGCGTTCACAGGCACAAAGTGTATGTGAGGGCAGGAAGCTTGGTATACTAAGTAGAGTTTCTTGCCACTTGGCATACAGCTTGTCTATGGGCTCTATCTACTTCGTTAGCCTCCGGGTCCAATGGATGTGGTTTCCAACAAAAAAAGATGGAGAGCAGAGTGCACGAGGTGGTGAATGTGGCTGCAGGTCCTCCAGGTGGAAAGCAATGAAAATGAGAGGTCTTCTGAAGTGGAGACTGTTGAATACAGGTTCAGCAGAGTTAGCATTAACAGAGAATGCCAGAATTATTAAATGCTGACAAAGGATAATGGTCTCCCACTGGCATATCAATGAGAAGACATTTTTGGGGAATTAATGTCAAAGCCAGACAGTGATGTTTGTGTTTGTGTTTGAAGGAAATATTGATCCTCTCGTACTGTATCAGCGTATAACGACTTTATATCCCCTGTATCAATTGACTGAGGTGCTATCAAGTATTTTATCTGATGGATGTTGGAACAATTAACATTGACAGTTGCTTTCTGTAACATCATTAAGTTGCTTACTTTAACATTATTGATCATTTCAATTGGTTTAAATCTGCTCTGTTATAGCCCGCCATGTGTTTCCACATCTAAAATGTACAATTTTTAGTACAAGAAGTTTAAAGTAATCCTATGCTTCTGGAAGGAAGCTGCTTCTGTTGTGAAACTGTTAAATATAAATGACACCGTATAGAAATCTGCTTCTGTATGATGAAACATAAAAAAGAAGATCCCACCATTATATTTACTGCAATGCAGAGAAAAGTGTACATCTCCTTGGGAAAATCACGTAGTCCAGTCTGACTTGCATCCATAGAAAAATATTGATCTAGGGGCATAGGAATGGAACACTTGTCAATTTGAACTGACAAAATTATTGATGGCAGCACTTACAAATCACATTATAAGGCTGAGCAAAACTAGATAAAGTGAAGTCTGGTTGATCTGAATGAAATAACTTGCTGGGCACTCCCCTTAGTCAGTGAGGTACCAGTTGAACCCTGTTTAGACTCCAAAGACCTACTTTCCTGGAGTACAATCCTTTAGCGTGTGGTTTGACCTTTAAGGAGGCATGAAGGGCAGCAGTCTTTCTAGAAAGTACACATTCTAAAAACGAGATCTAGATAGCAGGCCTCCCCACAATATATTTATAATAGATCCCCAATTTACACAGGTAAAATGCACTTTTTTCCTTCCTTTTCTCTTTTATGGAAAATACACTTCTGAAAGGTTTCTAGGCCAAGTCAACCTGTGATAAATAAGGTCTTCCCAAAGCTTGAGCTTATGGCTACATATTGACAAATTACCCTCATCAACTTTTCTGTTCTTGTCTTCCTCTCAGACACAGACAAGGTCAGAGATTTTTCGCATCTTTTATTCTTTCGCTGAATGCTGTTGGGATCTTTTTCACAGTCCCTGCCATCATGTCAGACTTCTATTTCCAGAACAAAATCTGCACCTTGTCTGTTTTTAAACAAACACAAAAAGCAGTGCTGAAATGTATGGTCTTAAGCAGATGGTAATTAGGTAATTACAGTTAATTCAAAGAATGTTTCACATGCTTTTATTCTCCAAAAAAAAAAAAAATCACTTTTTCCTCCACTTTCAAATGTTTTAGTTTAAATATCATGGTGGCATTTATATTTAACTATTTCAGGAAGACAGTTCACCATCATATGTAGGTTATGTGGACCGTTAAGAAAGAGTAATTTTTTTTCAGTGAGATCTGCTTTGCATTTTCTTCCCATTGAAAAGATCTGAAGAAGGTTAAGAAAAGCTTGAAAAAAATGGAAAAATTGATTAATTTTCATTTATGATAATAGAAGAAATAATTCATGGAAAATTAAAAAGTAAATTTAAGTAATTCTTCCCTGAAAATGGTACCATGGCTAATTCTTCTCAGATCATAACCTGGGGCATTTTAAGAAATTATTCTTTAATCTTCTTTCATGTGTTAAGATACCACTTACTGAATATTGGTTTGGAAGAATTTTCCATCTATAATTTTATCCTTTTTCTGCAGACTAAATCATCAAACTTCCCTTTCATCATTTTTAGTGAAACTTATTCCTCCACGAATAAGTGAATCAAAATCTAAGCCTGTACAGTTTGTCTTGTATTGCCACAATTAGTCCCACATATTTAAGAAAGATCTCCAAAAATACTGTAATAAATAGAAGGCCTTTAAAATCTCTGACTGCTATCTGTGCAAAGTTTATTCATCTTGTTCATTTACTGTGCAGAGAGGAAAAAGCCAGTAGATAAAGCAGTGTTTTAATGCAGTTTTTCAAATGCTATTTCCAAAAGGCTTCTTGACGCTTGTCTGTTTGAATATATATGCAGGAACAAAATTTTTATGTGAATTGTCTCTTTGGCTTCTGATGCTAGCTCTTCAAATCAATCAGAAGAAATTTTCTCTAGAAATAGTTCCCGGATATACTCTGTCTTGAGATTTATTAATCCTAATAGAACTAGAGAAAGTATCTGGGTTTCCATGGAAACTACAATGGATACAGAGAGCACAGTAACACTATTTGGTAGATGAGTAGATTGAAACTGCTATTCTTTGGAATTAGTCTGTGCATGTTGCATTAGAAAAGACGATATTTATTAGAAATATTTTTAAGCAAACTGATACAACGAGAGGAAAAGTTCGGGGGAGATGATCAGATAAGCTTTTAGAAAAAGCTTGCCACATTTTTTTAATTAAATCAGAAACAGAAGGTAGGTGCTTTCAAGTGTCCAAGCTCTGCCTGGAGCCTTAAATTTTATTCTCTCAGCGCTGATCAGTTGTTCTAATAGAATTGCCTTCCCACGGTTCTTCCTCTGCTTGCGTATTAGACCTCTGACAGTTCTATTAGTGCAACACGTAAGATGCCACCTTGGAAGTCAATAATGAGAGAGAGTCAGTATTTTGTGTCAGAAAGGTGAAGCTTGAGTCATTGATGCTATTCTCATTATTATCAACAAAGTGCACCCAGTAGCGTGCATGCTAATGGGATGTTTGTGCCATGATTCATGCAAAATGTGGATCAGCACCATTTATAATCAGAAATGGTCAAGAGGATGTTTCAAAACAAATAAACAAACTTCCCTTGTGGTACAAATAATGGTCTTCTTTTTTTTTGGTCTTGTCAGTGAGCCTGCCGTAGCTAAATTACAAGGGCTGCTGTGGAAGTAATGACTCCTATGACTCAGAAGCAGATGTTGGTGGTATGGCAGTAAAGGTGGACCCTTCCCACTAATACCCCATTAGCTTTTGTTGTCATGCAGCAGATGTCAGCTGAAGGGCAGTGTGACCAAAAGGTGTCTGATGAGGAAGTTCTTCTGAAGCAAAGGTGTATAATGTGTATTTGAATTCTTCCATGTGGAAAAAAATGCACCCGTTGATATTCACTGATGTTTTTCTGAATGCTGATAGAGACCAAACTGCATGTCAGCATAGTGAGTGAGTGGGTGTTGCAAGTTTCAGCTGTGGTGACAGTGGGTCACCTCTGCTGGTGAAGATTTTTACAATCATGTCATGCAGCCTCTTGTTCATCACTGGCAAAATAATTGCATAATTGATGGCGGTGACACTGTTGAAAAATGGTGTTTTGTAGCTAAGAATTTGCTCTATCAAATAGTGCTATTGTGTTCTTTGTACCTGTTGTGGTTTCCATGGTAATAAATAGGAAACATTACTTTCAGAGCAGCCTACATGCTTCTTATGGGGCTGTGGGCATGTAACAAAGTAGGGAGTTTTATCCCATCTGCGTGTGTCAGACTGTTCCACTTAGTTCTGCCTCTGGTTCAGAGTCCGTGTGTTCACCTCATAGTTCTTCTAAAGATGTTCATATCAAGCAGATGTTTTTTGTGCTCCATTAACAAACAGGTTTCTCGTTTTATAAGGCTACTTGCTGTGATAGTTCGTCTCAAATGCTGCTCAGACTTTAGGACTGGAACTGCTTTGTTCCTCCTTATCTTGAAATTAGTGTAGTTAGCATAAGTCATCTGGTTAAAAAGAAGGTGATGCTTAGCTAACATGGAGCTTTGGTTGGTGAAAATTTTGGGGCATTTGGAGATGCTCAGCAGCAGCATTGTTTAAGGAGAAAGGGGATGGTCTGAAATAGTAACGGATACCTTGGCAGGGCAATAAAAGAGTTTTGCTTCTGGTAGATTGGGCACAAGATAGGGCAGCTGAGAAATGAAACACATTAGAGCATGGGAGTTGGACTCGATCTGTAGAGGTCCCTTCCAACCCCTACAATTCCGTGATTCGAGTCATCACTCTTAAGGGAAGAAAAGAAATACTATCATTATAGAATACCCAAGGAAACTAAATCCCCAGGAAACTGAGTTTCGTGGTATTGTTCTTACACTAAGAAAAGGAGTTGACCCAGTTCAGTTCTCATTGCCACATGCTAGTTCACGGTTTATGAGGAAAGCTTACTGAAGACTGTTCTATTTTTGGTCCATCCCTACAGCCATTGCAGAGCGAGCATGGGCTTTGCAGCACCATCCCTGCCTTCTCCAGTGCTTGTGCTGACCAAGGGTGCAGCACCATCATTAGTGCAGTTAGTAGTTTCCACTAAAGAATTAACAAAGTTGCAAGTGCAAAGGCTTTCTGCTTTTGTTGTGCAGAACGAGTAAATTCCATTTCCTGAAAGGCATAATTTTTTCATGTAGGCAGTGTGTATGGTCAGTAAATTTTCTTACTGTATTTTCATTAATGAACACTATTCAGCTTAAGATATATATAAAGAAAATAATAATAATAAAATAAAATGCAGTAGTTCCACAGCAGCAGCTAGTCTCTATAGGGTAGCTAGCCTAGGCTTAATGCTGTAAATGCAGAGAGCAATGCAACTGCAGAGCTGAAAGTGAGGACTTAAACTGGATCATTGGCCTTTGCAGGTAGCCAAATCATCTATTCCCATTCATGGATTTATTGAGCTCAATCGTTATGCTAATTACTGCTCTTCTCATGTGTGCAAGGGCTGGAAACCTATTAATTTCCAGCTCAATATATTCTGCGTGATTTTCAACCTGTTTATCTTTGTGCAGCTTTGTTCTATGTTTTAATAGCTCTCTTCTTTCTGCTTCTCTCACCTCCCCCATATATTGATATTATTTCATTTCAGCCCTTATCCTGCTTGATTAAATTAGAGTCATTTCAGCCCATTCAAATATTTTTCTCCATTTGCTGATGGTTCTAGGAGCCCTTCCTTGCACTCAGTTCTGTTAAGTCCTTTATCATGTGTACGGGTGACCAGAATTGCAGGCATTATTCTGCCTGTGCCTCATATCATGGTATTGCTACTTCACAACCTGTATTAGAAATTTCACAATAATACATTTTAGGATTAACGTTGGTTTTCTTGGGATTTTTGTCAGGGCTATGGCTTTGTGTGCTTTTTCTCTGCTGTTTTTTATAACTGGTGAGTCTCAGATTTATGGCAGAAATCCTTTTTATTACTCATAATCGTTCACCTGGTTCTATTCAGTTTTGTACAATCCCAATTTCTGTGGGTCTTTAAGTTCTTCCTTTATGGCACATTGACAAAATCAGCAGTGCCACCAGCTTTGAGCTCCAGCAAATTTTGTGGAGGTACTCCTACATTTTCTGTCAACGTTTATAGTGGAAGTATGTTTAAAAAGAGTTCAGAAGTAACACTGGAGAAATCCCAGTAATACAACTCTTAGCTTGATAACTTCCCCCCCACTCCCCCTTCCTTTTTATTTTTGCCATTTCCTATTTGGTGAGCATCTCACCCACCTCACCAGTTCTTGTATCAAACCCCATTTTCTCCAGATGAACTAATGATTTTCTGTCAGGCACAGAGTGTTGCATCAAAATATTTATTTGAAACTAGTCAGGTCCAGGAGAACTGATCTGTCTGCAGCACAAATGAAGTCCACCACATTTCAGTCCTGAGAAACAGTAGTTATTTTGTCAAAGAAGAATAGATGAGTCAGACTTGATCTCTTCTTAGTACACCTGTGCAATATTTATTACAATCTCTGTCGAACTCAGTCTTCTTTTATTTACTTTCTTTCAAAATATGTTCCAAAGCTTTGCTTGTTTTGAGAAGAGCTCTGACAATAACCAGTTTCACCTTTCTGCCTGCCAACTTCCTTTTTTTTTTTCATCTTTTTTTTTTTTTTTTTTTTTTTTTTTTTTTTTTTTGCTTTCCTATTCTCAAAGCATCCTCACACAAGAAATGTATTAAATCTGCCCCTACTTGCTCGGCCCCATGTAGGACACTGGAGAAGGACTTCATGAGGTGGGGATTAACCACTCCTTCCCTCTTTGTTGAGCACAGGCAATCCCATATATCTGGCTTACTTCAGACGAAGCTTCTTCTCTACTGTTATTTTATCCTGTCAGAGCCATGCAGTGTTTGCACCCATGTCCACTGTCACCAGCTCTTGTGAAATCCCTGGTAGCAGCACGTGGTCAAGGAGATATTTAATGTAAAGCAGAATCTCCTGAAGCTTGTGCAGAAGTTTAATGCATAACTGGATGCCTTCATGTCAGAAGCTGTGAAAACTTAAGCATCTTTACACATTTGGCTTCAACTGTTGGCAAGATGTGAAAAGCCCATTGCCTGTGTGTGAGGGGTGAGATGTGTAGGCTGTGAGCCAAGGATGTTCCAAGCCAGCAGGCACATTCTGGGGACAGACTTGTGGTCACCTGGATGGTTTTATTCCATAAATCTAGGTGCTTTCGAGAGGTGACAGAAACCCCTCATCTGGTCAGACAGTGGTGCTGCCTCGTTTCTGCGAGAACACAGCTTGAGCTGTGCTCCAGCTTGTAAAAACCTCTGGTATTCTGAACTTTTTAATAGTGTGCCTTGCCAGAAGGCAGATACATGCCATGAGACATGCCTCCAAGGTTACCAGCACAGGTACAGCTTGCAGGTCATTTTTCCAGTAAAAACATTATGACTCTGTGGGAAAGCAGAAATCAGAGCTGTGTCTTGCCAGAGCCCAGGAGGAGCTGCTGGCTGCTGGTAAACTCCAGCAAGAGAGAGAAGCTGACACTGACTGGGTTTTTGTTCCTCATGCTCAGCACATCCCAAATGGAGCCAGGGTAGGATCCATTTTCAGGTGTTCTGTTACTCTGTGCTGCTAATGGCAGTACACCTCCAAATTCTGTGCCTGTCTGTGCGCAGCACAAGTTTCTTAGTAATGAACCAAATTGGAATTCAATTTGGGGAAAAAAAGTCGTGCTTGGAATGGCTTCAACTCAGATTCTCTTTGATTCCTTGCTGGGGAAAATTTCTTGCTGCTGAATTTTCATCTGCCATAACAAAAGCTTCTGACTTTTCTCAAGGTGAAATGGGGAGGAATTCATGCTTTATTATTTTCATAAAATGAATCTAAGGCTCTGTTTGCCTTAGTGTTTTTGAAACCAGCATTTCTAATCTTTCTCATTTATAGTAATTAAACCATTTATCTCAAAAAATGTTTGAAATCTCAATTGTTTCTTGTTGGTTTCTTTGGAAATATTGGTTCTGTAGCTTGCCACAGCAGATCGTCACTTTCTTTTTCAAATTGTATTTTATGATTTGTAATCAAATGCAAATGACCTGTACGTACAGATGTCAAAACTGATCAGATTCATTCAAGATAGAAATGAAGAATGCTTTCTGAGGGCATGATGATGGCTTTTGGAAGGGATTGATATCATTTAGATTGTGTTATGAACCAGTTTATTTCAACAAAGTCAAGAGTGCTACACTTGGCTCTCATGCAGTGTCTCCTGAGACCTGACTGGGATAATGCCTTGTAAAAAACAGACAAGCAATAATCCTAGATTTTGTGAACTAATTTTAAGTTTGAATGCAGAAGCAAAGAGAAGTCTTGTCTGAAATGGTTTTTATTTTTCCTGCCTGAAATTTCCTATAGTGTCTGCAATGGGAATAATAGGAGAAAATTTCTAAGCAGCTTAGCTTAGTTCCATTTTCTAAAACAGCTGTAGTCCAACAGAGAAATTTCAGCTGAAATGTTTTTGCCAATATTTTTTTTTTTTTGCTTCTGAGAAATCGCTGTTTTCATCTTTATAAGTCACTGTTCTGTGATCTTCATGCATACAGACATATTTCTGGTATACGTAATAATACATTTGGGAAAATAAAGACTCCCATGGAAAAATTAAGCCAGTTACTCATGGTCAGGGTGTAATAAAGTGGTGGAAAAGATATAACTGTCTTCAGAAACCTCTAGGCATGATGTAAAAATTACTTTATTCAGTTCCTGTAGCCAACAAGGACAAAACAAGTAACAGATTTATTATAAGAAAGCAAAAATGTATATCAAATAACAGCGACAACAAAGCCTTAGACTAGATAAGTAATGGAACAAGCTACAAGGGAATACTGTGCATTTATTAACACCAGGGATGTTCTGCTTTAGAACACATTTCCTCCTTATTAAACTAATTCTGATAGTTTACGAAGATGTGACCTCTGCAAGTCTTAAAGCATTTTCTGGGCCTCTTTCCCAGTCTTCCCCACATTAACTTCATTATCCTCAAGGACTTTTATGCCAAGCGTAACAAGAATAAAACCTGCACTCCTTCATTTCATGAACTAGGTGATTCTCTAAGCTTCTTTATAATCTAAAAGGCTTGGTGCTATAATGAATGATGTCTTAATATTGAATGCTAATGCCCCAGGATATAGAAGAGGAATAACTAATAATGCTTGCTCTCTCCAAAATACATTTAAGCAAGAGCAATGATTCCCAGACTAAAATACATTTTAACACTTTTTACTTTAGTATGACTGAATTGCTGATTTTATGTTTCAGCCTATAAAGAAGAGCAATAAATTAAGGCAAGGTGATGTTACAGCTTAATTAAACATTTCTAAAATACAGTTTTTGATGATAGTAGTTTTACCTGTCTGAAATTATGCTCGGTAGCTGCTGTATCAGTCACATTCATCTTAGCAAGTGAAGTGAAAAGTCCATTGGTATAGAACTGTAGCTTATGAATTGAACGTGCCACTTGAGAACGTGTTGTTTACATTGTTTATCCTGTTGCTAAACCTGTGGTCTAATTAACTAAAATTTTTGTGTGCCTTTCAAGAGGTTAAGTTTGACATCTGAAGAATTAATGTTAATTAATGCTCTTCTGGAGATTGATTAATGTTCACAAGGCTATTCGAAGATGCTTGGCACTTTCACAGTGCACTATGGTGATGATCTCCAATATATACACAGTCAAGCACTGACGAGCAGTGTTTTCTGAGCAGCTTGCATCCTACTATGTGACTTTTTCCTTTTTTATTTATTTATTTGGGAGTTTTAATTATTCAATTTGGTCTATGTTGCAAGAGTATGCTTCAGCAGTTTTATTTTTAGGAACATAGTCCAGAGAGTTGCAAACATAATTTACAAATTAAGACATGTTGTAGAGGGAGAAGGCAATTTAGGCACTTGCATCTAGACAGGAAGATGCAGTTTTCAGAGTGTTAATGATCTTCACCTCAGTAAGACCAACTGGCTTCCAGTGGTGACTGAGTTCATGTGGAGAGGCAAGGTTTGTGTTTCCCTACAGACCTCTAAATTGTCACTGCCTCACCTAGCACTGCTGGTACAGTGGCAAACCAGGAATGGAATATCAGATGGACTACAGACCAGGAGATACACCACCACCATTTCCCTCTGACAGTTTTGAAAATATATGCAGCTGCAGCCTCACATAGCACTCTGGGATTTCATCAGCCTGAAGTAAACTGCACATGACTTTCTTGAGCAAATGGGTATCCAGTGATTGTTTTCTTCTTTTCCACATTTCACTTTTACAAACAGGGAGTAAAAGTTATGTGACAGTATGTGTATAAGCATGTAGAATCATAGAATCATTTAGTTTGGAAACGACCTTCAAGATCATCACATCCAACCATCGACATATTTTAAGGGAAGTACAAAATGTTTGGGGATATAGAAGGGAGAGAGGAGAGGGAAGATTGCTGAGGTAAAGTTATCCTAAATAGGGCTTGAATAGTAGTTGTGTTACATATATTTTTTAAAAAGTCGAGAAGAGCTTCTAGATGTGTGTCTACTGGTACTGTGCAAACAATTTAATTTCAGCACAGTCCAGAACTAGATCTGACATGAAAGATGAGTTGCTGTTGCTCAAGGACGTGTGATACTGTGCAATTCCCTCACCTTAATCACAGCAATCTTTTTTTTTTTTTTTTGTATCGATATTGATGTCATCTTTCCCCGTGTCTCGTTCCTTCAACTTGTTTGGCATTTTGTGTATAGCCAGGTTTGACTCAAAGCAAACAGCTGAATTCAGAGTGCTCTAATTGCCTTTTATGAGGTGGCAGAGGAGTACCTGAAGTTTAGCTGGTTTACTTGTTTACCAGATAAACAATCATTTTTCTTCCCTCAACTTTCCACTTTGGTAGCTGGCATGACTGGCTAGGCAGTGGTGTCAGGCAGCCTGCCTTATAGCCCACCATGAGAGTGCTGGAGGTAGCCAAACAGCTTGTCATGATAATGCACCAAGGGAGGCAGGAGGCACAGAGCACGTACGGGTGCCTCTGACTGTGACACAGAGAGCTTGTGGTTGGTCTGTGCCAGCTCTGCATGGGCAGTTCAGTTGTAACCTCTTATCTGCAATAGCAGAATGACTGTGTACCAGGAAAAAGTATTCTCTTCCTTCCTGGCTTGCCTGCTTGTTTGTTGCCTTCTCCATCTGCTCATTTATTTTTCTTCCGTGCAGTTCTCCTGCTGTTGCTCACTTTTAAGATCAAATACCAGAGGGGAAAAAAGCAGTGCTTTTCAGAGCAGTTGTCCTGCACAGTGACCGCATCTCTTTTTTGCATTACTGTTTTAAACTTTTTTTATTTTAATGAAGAGGTCCTTGTGAGGGAAGGAGGAATGGAAGCAACTTAGGTAGCTCTTTAGGGATGTAACAACAACAAAAGTAGACTTGCCAGGTTGGTGTTTGCAGTGTTTTCCTGAAGATTTTCACAGGCTCCTTTAAACGTTGCTTGCAGATGGAGCCCTAGCCAGCCTATTTAGAGCAGAATTAATTTTCAGTGACAGCTCCTCTCTTGTGAATCAAAACAGCATGGTTTGTATTTCAAATGGCAACCGGAGTATGTTCTCGATGAAGATTTTCAGGGAAGGTCTTTGGAGAGGCATGAGCTGTATAACCTGTAGTGTGTTCCATGCAGCTTCTCAAATAAAGAAAATGGGTAATTAGCAGTAAGAGTGCACATTTTAGCAAGAATCCCTTCAGGAGGAGAAGCAATAAGCCAGTGTTCACTAGAACAGTCAGAGTAAGAAGTGAAACATCAGCAGTCCTGCCATGAAAGACACTTCATCTGTATGCTGCGGGCAGGGACAGGAAGGAGATGCAGAAGTGAAGGACAGGTGCCTTCTTCAGCACTTGGGCATTCTGTCTTCAGCTCTCAGTGATCTGGGTCTGTGGAGATGCAGTAGTTAGCAGAAAGAGTACAGCATTTAGGAATAAACTTTGCTAATGAGTACTGCAGGACTAAAATGAGTGGTTATGCTTTGTGACTGCCTTCGTGCTGCTCTTTATGAATGCTGAGAATATCTACCTCCCCCATTGTTACTGTCATTCTTCTTGATTTGTCTGGAGATATGGATAAGGCTTGTTTCTTTGAGAGCTTAGGAGAAACGGGCTCTTACAGGGAAAGGACTAGGGTATCAACAGTTAACAGATGTGATAAGGTATTTCCCTCACTAAGTCAGAGCTTAGTAGGCCTGTAAATGCCTCTATCTGTGTCAATCAGCCCACAAGTAGGCAGACAGTCCATGGGCTTCAAAATTGTCAGAAATGCTTTTTTGAATGTTATTTAAGCCTTCATGTACCCATCATTGCCTTATGTACTGGAACCTGACAGAGTAATAGTGTCAGCCTTTGTAAGAAGTTTTGCATACTATGCCTACTTGTTAAACACGCCTCTGTAGTTCTGCTTTACCTTTCTGTTCTTATCAGAGGTGACTGTAAATATTTCTTAGTCCCTGAGCAAATTTATCATGTTGATTTGTTAACATTCTCTAATACTGTTGCTGTAGAGATGCAGTAAATACACTGGAGCGTGTCTTTTTTCACAAAAGACATTCTTTTTTTGGTGTGACAGATATAAGCCCTTGTTTTTCATACCATTTCAACTCTCACAGTTTTCTCAGAGAAGTACAAGATTAATGCAAATGAAGTGCTCCCTCCCCTCTGATAACAGTGCTCTTATTTATCCATCAGATTTCAAAAGCATGTTTTCTCACTTTTATTGATTGCTGTTTTTTTTATGCTGAGAGTAGTGGAGGAGGGAAGAGGGAATTCAAGTGCTTTCCTGGTTGGCCAAGAGAGTACTGTGACACATTGTAGAGGCAGTTCAGAGCTATTCATATCTAGCACCTGTTATATAGCAAATAAAAATAGACTTCTTTGGAAAGAGATGGAGAACCCTTATCAGCACAACACTGATTCTCTGCAATCTTTTTTTCAGTTCCTTGTTGTGTATAAGATTCATTTTAGTTAACTTTCCTAGTGCTTTGGCTTTCTGTTTACATTTCTGAACCACACTGTTTGGTCTTTGGGTCCATTGTAAGCAGAAGTCTCTGTATTACAGATAGTTTCAAAAAGAATTGTTTTATGAAACCAGCCTGGTATGTGAACACGGATGCTGCATCGGTTTCATTCAGTTGTTTGCCATCAGCTCTGGTTGTAACAGGATAAGCCTGCCTGGATTTCATTCTTGAACCTCCTCCCTATGGATGTGGCACAGATGCCAGCTGTGAGCAGCCGTATCTGTTGGTAGCTATAAGTACAGGCTTTATTGACTTGTGCTGCCGAAGTGGGAATTCTACTGTTTTTATTTGGGGAAGAAGAGAGGGGAATTTTTAAACAACGGATCCTTTATTTAATGATACCCTGGGGAGGGAAGGCATGTTTCTGATACAGCGGCAGTCATCTTCAAAGAAAAACTGGTTAAATCAATGAAGAGGTTGGGGCTGCATGTACTGTAGATCTAAGTCATGCCTGTCTCCTCAGGCTTGAGGCTTTGTGAAATCCTCACTTTTCATTGGCTAGTGGAATTTACTGTTAGCCTAGAAAAAATGGGATGGCAAACAGACTGTAAGAAGCCTTTTATATTTACTTTTTTTCCAGTTTCTCTCAATTGCTCCCCTAATGAGAAGTCTTGTTGGTTTGGAGACATGTTGTCGCCTCATGTCTTTATGAGGAGTTGGCAGTTTTGCTGTGCATTAGGAATTTTGTATCATTTCTTTTCCTGCTAAATATATGATTAGGTAAGGTGTCCAGTTCTGGGCTCCCTGGTACAAAAAGAAAAAGAAAGGGATCTCCTTGAAAGAGTCCAGTGGAGGGCTACAAAGATGATAAAGGGTGTGGAACACCTCTCTTATGAGGAAAGGCTGAGAGACCTGGGGCTGTTCAGCCTTGAGAAAAGAAGACTCAGAAGGGTTCTGATCCACATCTATAAATATCTAAGGAGCAGGAGGCAAAGGGATGAGGCTGGACTCTTCTCAACAGTGTGTGGCAATAGGACAAGGGGAAATGGCCACAAACTGAAGCATAGGAAGCTCCACACAAATATGCATGGGATGTTCTTCACAGTGCAGGTGATGGAGCACTGGCACAGGCTGCACAGAGAGGTGGTGGAGTCTCCTTCTCTGGAGACATTCAAGACCCACCTGGATGCCTACCTGTGCAACCTGGGCTAGGGAGCTGCTTTGGCAGGGGTTTGGACTCGATAATCTCTGGAGGTCCCTTCCAGCCCCTACAATTCTGCGATTCTGTGAAATCACTGGATATCTCTGGTCTCTTGTACCCATGTGTTTCTAGAGAATTTTACTACCCTGAAAATGCTGCTTAACTTGTCAAGAAGGGACATTTCTCCCCTATGTTACATTATCAACTCGTCACTTTCACAAATAATGGCGTGTATACTACTGTAGTGTTGTGAACACCAAGTGAATTTTAGACCTCTTGAGTGTATTTGCATTGGTTCTTATCCTCTCCAGGACTGGGGTATCCTGGTAACCAACTCTGTAGTATCCTTTTTGAGGGAAACTGAAATGGGAAGAAAACTGAACTCTTAGTTTTCATTTGAAAAATGGATTGGTTTCAGATAACCTTGTCAGGGATTCTGGGATGACATTTTCACACACGCACCCACTTCTGGAGGAGATTATGGCACATTCTGCACAGTTCATTGGTCCAGTAATTGTCTTCTCCCCCTCTTTTTCAAAGCCAGAAAAACAAAACTCTTAAACAATGTGTAAATTTGGAGTTTAAGAAATGCATTTGTATTGTTTAACTGTGTCTCAAAGCTTATGTACTTGCATCTTACAATTTCAGCTCAAAGTAGAAAAGATCAGTGTCTTTTGTTCAATTCACAGTCAATCCTAGATTGCTCTGTTCCGTAAGAAAGCCATGGCTGGTAGCATCATTACTACTTCATAAACTGCCATAGTAAAGCATAATTGGTAGCACAAGAAAAAAAAAAAATAAGGTCCAAAACCATCACCAAGACTTTTTTCATGAGGCTATATGTGCTAACTGTAATCACTGGATGTGGACTTCCTTTTCTTCCTTTCTTCCTCTCTTTCTCTCTTTCCCTCTTTCTCTCTCTTTCTCTCTCTCTCTTTCTCTCTTTTTCTTTCTCCTTCTCTTTTTCCCTCTCTCTTTCTCTCTCTCTCTCTCCTCTCTCTCTCTTTCTTTTTCTCTTTCTCTCTTTTCTCTCTCTCTTTTTCTGTATTTCTCTCTTTCAATAGTTAAAGGGGCAGAATCTGACAAGCAACTGTTCCCTGCTAAAAAAATGCTACATCTTTTTCGATGGTTCATGCACACATTCAGAAAAATATATGCATAAGTGAAAATGCCACACTTTACGTGTGTTGTTTTATAAATAATTGATTCTTCCAGTAAAGGAACTCCAAAGCAGAGGTAAAATTTGAACTAAAATATGCAACCAAGCAAGCTGTGGTATGCATTTGCCTGTCAGTAAGATATAGATCACGCTTTGGCAATTTATCCCATCTCTAATGTGATGTTCAGACTTACTAACGTATTGAAAAGATTCCCATAGGAAGGGATCAACACTGCCATAGTACAACTCATGCTTGATAGCAATATGAATCAGGAAGTGCCACTTGAAAGAATTCAAAAGGGAAGCTGTCTGGGGTGAGGCAGCCCAGCATATATGTACAGATTTGGGGAAAAGAGGCAGGAGAGTCACTCCTTGGAAAAGGATCTGGGGGTTCTGTCTAACAGCAAGTTGAATCTGTATTAGCAGCATCCCCTTACAGCCCAAAGAGCCAACCACACCCAGGGGTGGTGCATCAGGCCCACACTGCCAGCCCAGTGACAGAAGGGGCTGTCCCGCTGTGCTCTGCACTGTGCAGCCTCACTGGTTTGCGCACCACAGTCTAAGCAGGGCATAGAATTGTTAGAGAACAACCCCCTCCCTCCCTGGGAGTGGAGGGGCAGGGCTGAGCTCTGCTCTCTGTGACAGGGACAGGGCCCGAGGGAGCAGCATGGAGCTGCGTTGGGGGAGGGGCAGCTGGGGGGTAGGAACAGGGTCTGCACCAGGGGGTGGTCAGGCCCTGGAATGGGCTCCCCAGGGCAGTGGGCACAGGCCCAAGCTGCTCGACTTCAAGAACCATTTGGACAGCGCTCTCAGGCATAGGGTTTGAATTTTGGGTGGTCCTTTGTGGAGCCAGGAACTGGACTTGATCGTTGTGGGTTCCTTCCAACTCGGGATATTTTGCAACACTGTGATTCTGTGATTATTGCACTGCCATTGTTAGTGGTCTGACTTGCCTTAAACCACACTGCTTCCCTATCAAGTTTCAGAAGAATGGCCAGAGATCTTTCAAATTATTGCCGGCAGATTATAGGGATCGGTGGTGTAAAGAATTTGGCAATTGCAGTTTTTCTGCAGAACGGAATGCACTTTTTCTTACATGCTGTATGTGTTACTGAGGGAATTTTTGACTGCATATTTATAAAAATGGTCATGGCAGCAGTTATTTTTACCTTATCTTCAGGGAGAGGCAGAAATGGCAGTGCTCTTTCTCCTGGGATAGCTAGTGAGAATTAGTTACTCTTTGATTGTCTTCTGTTATTGCAAATAATAATCCCAGAGGAAGCCATGCCAAGTGGAGATATTTCCAAACTCCATATTGCACTGTTCATTTATATATCTTGCTGCATTTCAGAAACTACAGTGGATCTCTCAGCAATCCCTTTCCTTCCCTATCAAATATTAGCAACTCCATTTTGTGAAATCACGGACAAAAAGCAGCAGGGATAAATGAGTCACTCAGAATTAAACAACAGCTTGGTAATAGAAAACACAGATCTGTCTGGGGAGTTGATCACACAGATTCCAGGTATTTTTTGGTCAGGGAGGTGTTTCCAAGCCCCTCTCTCATTCAAGTTTTCCAAACTGCTTTCCCAAGACTCTGCATCTCTGCTTCCCTCATCTCAAAGGCATTTTGGCATGGTTTTCTTGATGAGTTTTGTAGTATGAAGGATCTGTTAATACCACCACCAGTGTAGAGCTTACTCCGTACCACAGGGTCTGTCTGTGCTTTTACATGTGGCAAGATTAATGCTAGGGAGCCATATTTATATGGCTAATATAAATATATGTTTTTATATCCTAAACAGATATGGCTAATTAAATAATTTGATTGATTTAAGTCATCTGCCTGGTCTTCAGATATTTGAGAATGCACAGCAGCATAATCACTTTTATCATCAACTAGGCAAAATCTGTACTACTTGTGTTTTGTAAACCAATTGTACATAGCTCACAATCCATGTTGAGGTTTTTCATTTGTGTTTAGTGAGCTGCCTTTGATGTACATTCTCAATGTGATGGCTCCAAGCCTTGAATTTACAGAAGAGTTGAAAAAGCCACTGAATTGTTTATCGGCACGGAAACTAATTGTATGTATAGTAGAGGAAGTAGACTGTGGAGTTTTATAAAGCATTAAGCTCCTTTTCTTCCTGTATTTCATCATTATTAATCAGTTCTTTCTAGAACACTTAATGTAAGCATGTACTGTAATTGTTGGCTAAAATATGCCTGTGTGAGTTTTGCTGTCTCTTCATTCTTAGCAGCAATATGAGCTGAATGTGGAATGTAAGCTTGACTCTTGTGTTCAAGGGTTTGATCATTCATTGCGTCATGCAGTTGTTTAATGTCAAGGTTTTGCAACGATTTCTAGGATCCTTCTATTTGCATATAGTAGTGGAACCCAGGCTCTAGTGTTAGACTTCACCTGTAGTAAGATTTTAGGATTTTAATTTAATTTGAGCTGCACATTTATACCTACTGTATTGTCTTCTTCAGACAAAACAATCTTTTCACCTGTGAGATGGTATTTTATTTAGAGCACCAGAATATCAGATCTTTTCACTTGTTTCTTCTGTAGTGCAAACAGTGAAGTCAAGAATTTGCCACGTAAGGAGAAACTCTTGGTGTTTACTTTTAGATTCTTGAATAATATGAAGGCTGATCATCTTCTGAGTGTTCCCCATATCTTCTTGAGATGCATTATGTATTATCTCTTTAAAATAAGACAGAAATGTTTAAGATTCCTTCTTCCCTGAAAGTGACTATTAAAATCACCCCGAACTTGTTCCCCCTGGCACCATGGATGCCTTTTGAAAATACTGGGTAGCGCTGCGTGCCCGTCTGTTGTTGTAGTTCTGTGGGGAAAGAAGGGTCATCTCTGTGGTACTTCCAAGTATTGTGCAAAATAAATTTAATCAGAAAAAATGTACTCAGATTTTTTCCTCTTCCAAGTGGAAACTGCTTATGAGTGTGTACCTATAGTTTATTTTTTACGGTGAAGGAAAAGATGTAAACAGCACCATACCCTCCAATCTGTTTTGAGTGTTTAAGCAGAAAGAGTGTGAGTTCCAGCTGTAGTTGCAACACCAGTTGCCTTGGGTTCATACTGGTTTGGGCTGTGAGAGGTGACATCTCAGCGTGATATCTCTCTGGCATTCTCATCCTTTCCTGGAGTCTGTCTTCCAGGCAGAAATCCGTATTGTCTGTATTCTGTTCACTACAGCAGTGCTGACATTTGAATCTCTGTTGTATTTCAAGTCAAACATTACTGAAACATCATAGTGTACTTGTGCCCTTCCAAGACAGGCTTATGCAAATATGCAAATAACTGCTCTTGACAGAGCTAGCAGAAATTCAGCCCTGATGGTGTTGTTTCTCATGGGAAAGAGCATTCAGATACAGAGTAAAAAATGAAGGTATAACTCTTCCTGCTCAGTTTGTTTTCTTTTTTTCTATTTTCTCCACTAATCAACAGAAGAGCGACACAACACATCATATCCATTTACTCTTTGAAAGTCAGGGATGCTTGAATGTCTTTCTCGTAATTTAGGAATTGTTTCAGGGAAACACTAAAAATATGCATTGAAGTTACCACATAAACTCCCAGATAGAAATTGGCTCCTTTTTTTCTTTTTTCCCGTGCAATTTATGTTGAGAAATGAACTAAGCTTCTTCCTCAAAGTCACAGCTATAGATCAGCTAGAAGCTTGAAGGACTACTTAAATCCTGATAGGTGACACATTGATCTACAGCTTCAAGAACTGTGCCAAGAAAGGAAAATCAACAAGATCTTCACCTGATTTATGTAGGCTGGAGCTTTCTTCTGTGACTTGCCTTGCATTTAAAAGGTGATCTCATGGAGGCATAATTAAAACTTGATGATGTTATTAAATAGTCATGATGATTTGTGTCCCTGTGTTGCAGCCATATGTATGTTTTTGTGTTGCTTACAAATGTGGCTAGTTCCTGCTTGTGAAAATGAAGGTTACAGTGTACTGGGCTTAAGGCCAGCAATTTTTCATGCAGCTCTTTTGTGAAAGGTCTCCAAATTATTCTAATGCTGGATCTCTGTTTCTGTTTACAATTAGTCAAACCACAAGTTAGTGAAAAGAACAAATCTGAGAAGTTTTGGGAACTGAGCAGCCTCTGAGTTTGCCCTCTCTGTGGAGAGAGGCAGTACCCTGACAGGGGAGATACTGGCTTAGGACTGGAGGCAGCAGAAGTTGTGACTCAGTGCTTACTGTGATCTGAAAACCACTGATAACTCAGTTTTGCCTTTTTCTTCATACTCATCGTGCTTGAACAATGGAGTAAGTTTTGGGTCGAGGTTTCTTTCATTAGATGTTTCGAAAATGAGCAGAACATAGACCTGATCTGCAGCCTATAGATATGCTGTAATATAAAAATTGCTGATGTGCTTCATTTATGATGTTCCCATCATATTAAATTACTTGGGCTAGAATTTTTGTGATATACAAAAAACTGCCTTTGAAGTGATTTACGGATATTTTTCTCTACTATCTGAATGTTGGTGGAAATTTTGAAGAAGGTATGCGTCGTTTGTCTCTTAATTTTTTCTTAAAATTTGTTCTGTGCCTTAAGATTCCTTCTGCTTTCTGACAGGCCTAATATTCTCCATTTTTATCCAGAACAGTGATTTTTAATCTTTCTTTTTTGGACTGAAAAGACATAAACCGCAGTATGTTTAGTTACAGAAAAGATGGCGGGACTGCACCTCTGATTCTGCATGCAGAATAGTCAGCATAGTAGATACAGTTTGGGTTTGATTCTGATGAGAAGCATGAGTTAGAACTGATAATCAAGATCTTGAGAATCCCAGCCTTTCCATTAATTTTGATTTATTGATTTCTATGAGTAGGAGCAGAGATAAGCTTTGCCTTGGAGGAGGACCTGAAAGGCCAGTGCGCCCTGCGGTTATTGCCTTGTTTCATGCTGTGATTTATACAATGACAATACAGGCTGCATTCTTCTGCTTGTTATTTTATTTCTTCTCATCATTATAGTATTTCATGACTTAAGGATGAGTGCCCTCTGAGAATCTGTTCTGTTGTGTCTCTAACATTATTACAGGACTAAGGTCTCATTATTGGAAGTGCTGAGCCCTTGCTGAATGAATGGAAGCTGAAGTTGCTCTGAAAATCGTGCCTGAGGCATTTTGTTCTTTTGAAGCGGTTGTGCCCTGCCTTATAAATATAGGTCTCCGCTTTGACTAATTCCCCCTTGTTAGTGCATCCTTTTAAGTAAATGGAGTTTATTTGATTAGAATGAAACCTATGCTCCAAAATTAACTCTCATCTTCACTACACAGCTGAGGAATTGATTGGATCTTAGTAAATCTGGTGTTAAAATTAAGCCTCAAATAGACAATTAAGCTTCAGAGATGTGCTTTGTAATTGGAATACTGCATCTTGTGAAAGGTCAGAAACTATATTTCTTGGTCTGGTGATCAATCAGGTGATTGTAAGCACATCTGGTGTTCCTTTGTTATTTGTAGCAGCTACTAACAAGGCAGAGGTAACTGAACATGCTGAAAGGGTACTTTTGTGTCTAGAAGGAGGTACCAAGACCAAGACCTTGAAGCTCGTGCAAGGAGTCAGCCTTCCTGTACCATTCACATTCTCTTCATTCTAATTTCTCTGGTTTCACTGAGAGAAAGGAAATATCATGTAGTGATGCAGCTTCAAGGAAAAGGGTATTTTATCCCAATGCTGAATACTACCACCATTCTTGAAGAGGATGAAATATACCTAAGCTATGGGTGTTTGATCCTGAAGGAAGGAAAGATGCTGCTATATTGACATGTGCGTGACTACTGAAAAAGACCACAATACTGGATGCAGAACTGAAAGATGAAACAGAGATTTTTGAACAAGATACATGATGAAGAACTGAGTCAACTTGACTGTTCTTTTGACCTCTTTTGGAGGTGGCCCTCCAAACCATGGCAGGGTTTAAAAATCCTCTTCTGTCCTTGGCTAAAGCCACTTTTGTTCCCAGGTTCTCAGAGAGGCCCGGAGTTCAGCTTTACCCTTAGTTTTTGACATTCACAGCAGTCTTATCAAACTAAAATATTCCTTTCTCAAATCATCATTATAATGTTCTTTTATTTTGCCTTCCTTAAAGCCTGTATTTGATTTTTATAAAGAATGTTTTGTATGTGTGTGTTCTGTTTTTTTCTTTGCTCCATCTCAGATAAAGGACTGGTGACACAAGATTGACTGATTTTGTTTCTAGTTATTTTCCAAGGACAAATGTAATTGGTTATATTTTCATCTATATGTCTATCTAGATTTCTCTGTTTACCTCTCTGGTATGTCCATATGGTAGCACATCAGCTGTGTCAGCAGAGCTTCATATTTCAGTACCTTTATCCAATATTATTTGACCACAACAACCCCCAGGCAATGCTACAGGCTTGGAGCAGAGTGGCTTGAAGACAGTGTGGAAGAAATGGACCTGGGGGTGTTGGTCGACAAAGCTAAACATGAGTCAGCAGTTGTGCCCAGGTGGCCAAGAAAGCCAATGGCTTCCTGGCTTGTATCAAAAATAGTGTTACCAGCAGGAGCAGGGAGGTGATCATCTCCCTGTACTCAGCTCTGGTCAGGTTGTACCTCAAGTACAGTTTTGGGCCCCTCAGTACACAAAGACATTGAAACTCTGGAGCATGTCCAGAGAAAGGCAACAAAGCTGATGAAGTCTTATGAGGACCAGCTGAGGGATCTGGGATTGTTCAGCTTGGAGATGAGGAGGCTCAGGCGTGGCCTTATCGCTCTCCACAACTACCTGAAAGGAGGTGGCAGTTGACTTCTCCCTCTTAACTAGTGATAGGGTGAGAGGTAATGGCCTCAAGTTGCACCAGAAAAGCTTCAGATTGGATATTAGGAAGCATTTCTTCTCTGAAAGAATGGTCATGTACTGGAACAGACTGTGCAGGGAGGTAGTTGAGTCACCATCCCTGGAGGTGTTCAAGAAATGTTTAGATGTTGTACTAAGGTTTAGTGGGGAACTACTGATGGTAGGACGATCGGAATGGATGATGTTGGAGGTCTTTTCCAACACTGGTGATTCTATTTTGTAACTCATTGTGTTTATTGTTTGGTTCTCAGTTGACAATACGGTACATACTGTTAGCAGTTCAAAGGTTGTTTTGTTGAGGAGGCTTGTGTTTCTGCCTATGTTTTTCTCTGTCTTGAGAATAACAAAAATTTAACACAGGTAAGGCAGTCAGTGCAATAGTATTCAGGCAAGCAGGTCATTGCTTCCTCTTGCTGATACAGTCTCATGCAGAGAGTGTTTCATTAACTTTAAGACTGTAGACTAAGGCTGAATTTTCAGGATAATGTTTTGTCAACCTTTGCTACTAGAACTACAATTCCTGACAATTATGGTTTGTGACTGGTTGTACTATATGCATGTCTGGGGGGGTTTTGTTGCTGTTGTATTTATACTTTTTACTCATGCCTTTAAATGTTTTATTCCACTACTCCTTGTTTTTCTGTTTTTAGCCAGTGAGACGTGCAACGATTTTCATCCCATGTTCTTCACACATGACAGATCATTTGAGGAGTTCTTCTGTATCTGCATTCAGCTCTTAAACAAGACATGGAAGGAAATGAGGGCAACTTCGGAGGACTTCAATAAGGCAAGAAAAGGGGTGGGGAAGGAATAACTGGGCAGAATGGTGAAACAGGGCCTTTCTTTTCTAGAGGTACAGAGATTTACTGATCCCACTACTGCTGAACACTGTGGGGTGTCTTCTGTTCAGATTCTCTGCATGTCAGAGGGGCAGCATTTAGAAAGCAGCAGTTGGAATGGAAGGTGTAAGAGAAGTTCGTAGACCTTTTTCAATCATCTTTAACTGCAGACTGAAAATAAAAACCTGGCTTGAGGTGAAATTCTGCCTTTTTATGTTTGCAATATTATGCTGAAGTGCTGCAGCCTCTAATGTTGTAAATAATGCAAAGAGAGTGCTGCAGTGATAATTCTGTGTATCCCTTTCATTTCATACAGGCACTAAAGTGGTAAAATATTCAAGAGAGGTCACGATCCTGACAAAGTGTTGTACAGTCTGACCAGCTGAAACAAAACAGAACAAACAACTATTGTTATTGCACCCTTTTCATTTTAAGAGAAATCTGAAAGTTTCAACCCATCTTCTGTCTGACAGCGAGGCTGTTAAGGACAAGACCGTGTGTCTTTATGGGCCCTAGGCATGTTGGTTTAACTGTGTAACGTAACGAGAGGCTGAACAGTATCTTTGACATTTTGCAAGTAGGACAGTTGTGCTTATGTGACCTGCTGGCATCTTTTATCATTTTTGGGGTCCTTCAACTGAATCTTGAGCCTCTACCTGAGTCCGATGTTGATTATTGGTATATTGCTTGAGAACAAAAAGTGAGATTGCTGCATTGTGTCACTTTCTCCCAAAGAAGTGCTCTGTTATCACCAGATGTGAATGTTATGTGCGTGCTAGTAATGAGGATCATGCCTAACTTCTAACTGGAATTGCTCTTCATGAATTGGTCTAAATGTCCATTTTCCACTACAGAGGGAAGGTGAATCCTTAGGACATAGTATGAAATAACCTTCATTGATTTCTTCTTGGTAAGATACTAGTAGTTAGCAGTAATACCTGAACTTTGGTTAAAAAAAAAACAAAACAAAGGGAAGTCCAAAATGCCAAGTGTTGAGGCATGATAACCTATAGAGGCTTGTTCTTGTGTGAATTTCTGTCACACTTCTCTTTCCAAATGTTACGGAACTGCAGAGAGTCATAGCAAGATAATCTACTGAAGAATGTAGAAAATGAAAATTAAGGACTTGAAAGTAATAACTTCTTTTTTAATAGACTTCTTTTCAATATGTGGTTGTTTTAAACAGGTGTATTAATAACTGCCTTTAGCTTATAGGCCTTCTAGATGGGGCCCTGAGCAACCTGATTTAGTGCTTGGCACCCCTGCTCACAGATCATCTTTGAGATCCCTTCCAACCCAAGCCATTCTGTGATTCTTTGAAATGTGGGAGTTATAGTGCTTGAAAGACCCATCCAGGATCTTTGCTTGCTGAAATCGTTCTTGGTTTTGTAACTTTTTCATTAAGGGATGGTGCATGGTCACTGCCTGAACCACTGATTGAGCACCTGGAGAAAAGACCCAGACAGCCCTGGGAGCACAGGTGAAGGTAATCCACCTGTGCAACCAAAAGGGATGGAGCCAGGTTCCACCCCTCTTAGACCTCATTTAAGGACTGACTGCCACTGAGGAATCTCTGCTGGAGATCCCTCCTTTGTGGAGCCTTTCTGTGAGCCTAGGTCTTTGGAGGTGGATGAGTATCCTTCTTTTTGTAACACCTTCTCATTGTGCTGGTTCTTCTACTGTTACAGGTGAGTGTGCTGAACTTCTATGATTTTTTAGTAGGGCTTGAGAAGTACTTCTGGATTTGTGGAGGATGAGATGTTACCTAGTGGTACCCAAAGTTTACTCATCTGGTTGGTACCTGATATCTGCTAGTGCTGATGACTTTACCAAACCAAACAATGTTGTTTTTAATCGTTATCTGGTAAGCAGCTTTGGTGGTCTTAGCATGTTAATATTCTTTCTTTAACCTTTCTGTGTGCTGAGTACCTGCTTTTTTATGCAGAATGTTTGCAAACTTGGCAAGTGAGGGCCATATAGGCCCAAGGAGCATTTGGCCTACCCTTTTGGGAGTAAGTGGGAGTAAAGCAGAGACATTACAAGATGCAGTAATTTCACTGATAGTGAAGAATTCTCTTTTCTCCTTTCTTTATATCGCTATTTTTCAGTTTCAGTAACTTGATTGCCTTGGTAATGTGTGGAACATCACTTGACTGAAGTCTGTTATCTACCTGAGTGATGGGATCATTTATTTTCTTTCTTCTTTGCTTCCTACTCCAAAATATCCAAAACAACATTGGAAGCTCTTGGTATATTGTGTGGTAAATCTTTATTGAGACCCGGAGACCTCCATTAAAAAGCTTCTCTGCTTGTTTTAATCATAACTGAAGAGAAGGAGCTTTATTAGTTGAATTTTGAGCTTTTGATAATCACAAGAAATTGCATGAGAAAGGTGGAGGGGGGTCTGTGTGCAAATACGGAGGTTTATTTCATCATGTATCATCTGTTCCATAATATTCCTTGGCATGGAGGCCAATGAATTGATAGTTCCATGTGTCGTCTTTTTTGTCTTCTTAAAAATGGTTGCCTTTTTTCTAGTCATCAGAGAAAGGCCACCGTTTTTCAAATATCATTGAGAGTGGCTTGACAACCACATCACCCAATTCCCTCAGGGTGACTGGATGCATCTCATTGCAACCTATAGACTTACAGATGTTCATGTTTTCTCAGGTGGTCATGAATCTGGTCTTTGCTTGTAGGTTTCAGATCAAGATTAAGGCTTGCTTTTGACAATAGTATTGCATATTACACCTCCCTGGTTCCACAGTCCATCTTGTAGCGATTTCATATAGGTTTGTTTGTTTCTTTAAATAAAATGGCACTTTATTCATAAATTGTTTCATTTGTTTTAGTGAGACGTTTATGATCTCATGCTTTGTCTCTCTGATTCCCATTCATTAAAACAGTCACATTTGGTTGGGCTCAACCCTTGCGTTAGCAAACCTCCTTAGATCTCTATGGTGATAGTATGATACTGTCAGATGTAAAACCTTTTTTAAAGTCTCTCAGTATACTAGTGGATGTCTGAATAGAATAATTCAGTCAGGCAGCTAAACATATATTTTGCCTTTGAAATTTTTTAAGACTTGCATAATTCATGTCTGGTGAGTTTTCTAGAGAAATTAAGATACGCAGATAGACAGACGTACAAGTGGCAACAATTCCATTTGAAACCTTTTTGTTTTTCTTTGAGCCTACAGATGATCAAAGGACACTTAACAAGCTCTATCCTCCACAGTCATTTGTGAGCAGACAGCGTAGTTTATGATTTTGAAAATATAAAGCTTGGAGACAAGATTATATAATTCTACATGTTTTATTGCAGCAGAAGAAAACATTGTGTATAGCTTTTGGAGACAGTGCTGACTGTAAGAAAGCTGATTTATAAACCTAGAATCCTTTATCACCAGCCTGTTAATTTAAATAGGCGTCAGCTTTTCTTCCTGTAGGGCCAGCTGTGTCCTGCTTGGCTTACTCAGAGTAACCAGGCTCTACTGTCACACAAGCTATGATGTACTTAATTTGGCCAGTTGTATTTTTGACATGATAGTCAGTGGAATGTTTGGTACTGGTCCTACTGTAAAACTCCCCCTATGGGACCAAATTCAAGTGTACTCCCAAAGGAAAATAGTGTTGATATGCACAAGTTATACTTAGATGAATGCCCTTATGTTGCCTTAATGTGAGTTTACTTAGAGATATCCTTTGTTAGCAATCTTCTTGTAAAGTATACTTCTCTGTTGTGAGTTAAGGATCCTAAGGACATAGATTCTATTTTCAATGGATCTTGAGCTAACTGAAAAACTGTGGTGTACAGTGCTTGAAATCAAAATCTAACACACTCACTGACCCTATAGGTTTAGGGAATGGAAAAGCAGAGTAAGTTCTGCCAGTGGTGCTACTGATGATTTTCCTCATTATGGGGAATGCAATTTATTTTGCCCTTTGGACATATGTTTGAGATCACTGAAGCATAAAACACCAAAGTGCTCTATGAAAATGTAATTTATGTTGGTGTAATGCCTCCAAAAATCTGTTTTCAGCGTCTTGGCATAGCTGGCCCTAGTTCCACGCCATGCTGGTCTGCTACCTCCATACCCTGGAGTAGTTGTGCTTGTTCTGTAGAATCATTTAAGTTGGAACAGACCTTTAAATGCCATTTAGTCTGATTCCCCTGCAGTGAACGGGGGCACCTACAGCTAGATCAGGTTGCTCAGAGCCCTGTCCAGCCTGACCTTGAATGTCTCCAGGGATAGGGCATCCATGACCTCTTTAGAGAAACCTGTTCCAGGGTTTCTACCTTTATCATAAAAGAAATAAATAAAACTCCTTATATTCTAAGTCTCCCTTTTAGTTTAAAAGCAGATATATGTTCTTACTGCAGCAGCTGGCTGTGGATCTGGCCTTGTAGTTGACAAGCCAAACCTTGGCACTGGGTCTGTGTAGAAGAGGGACCGACTCTGCAAGGGGATGATGTATGGCTGTGGTGGTTATAAAGAGGAAAGCACTGTGTTGTGCAGTAATCAGTTTAGCAGATATTGTTCACAGTGGCAGCAGATGCAAACAATAAATGCCCTACGTGAGACCTGTAATTAAATACCAAAGCAAACAGTGAGGCACTTGATAACCACAGAAGATGTTTATTGCTCATGCTCAGACTCTGTGAACATTTTTCCTTGCTCTATGACAAGATAACAGAAAAGGTAACCAAGCATAACATAAAAATGAGAAATACTATTTCCTGGGTGATGGTTCAGAAATGCTGCGCCACAGGTTTCTCAGCTTCTTAGTGTAGTGAAGGCAGCTGTAGAATGAATCACTGTGTAAGGCTGGGTTTAGACTGTGACTGAGTCTTCGTGGGCAGGATTTTAAGGAGGGAAACTGTGTAAGTAGTAGTGTTTTGTGTGGAAACAAGTGTGGTGGTCCCATGTCACCGCAGAGTAGTACAAGCTGGCTGTGGGGAAGCAGAGGCCTGAGGGGTTTGTTTGGGACAACAGCACAATGTGACTGTGGTAGAGGAGCTGTCATCTGCCTCGTTGGGTGCCCTGCAAACAGGGGACATTCTGGGGCAGAATGTGCATGGATCCTCTTCAGAATACGCCCCCTAACTCCCACCTTGTCCCAGTTTTATGTGCTAGGCTGTGCTGCTGCTGCTTTGTGGGCTCTGCCTTGCAGCAGGCTGGTGGGGGAAGCAGTTCTCCTCCTGTATTTGGGTGGTCCCCTCCAGCAGCAGTAATAGCCCCTCACAGTTTTATCCTTGATAACATCACATTACAAGAGGCAAAGGCACACAGAGCCCAAACACCTTGACAGTGAAACAACAGCGTAGAAGCAGCATCAGGCATGCTCCATCCTCATAGCAGTGCTTGAGCCTGTCTGGCCCTGCTGTTTCCAGCCATGCAAAGGGATGTGGGGAAGACATTGCCTAAGGGGAAGAATAATTTTCCTGAAGGGGGGGTAGGAATTAGTTAAAACAAACCAACTTGCAAGTCAGATCCTTTGGTCATTCTGTGAACCTGCCTGCTGCTTGCTTTTCCTTCTAATTATTAAGGAGGGGGGGAGGGTGGTAAATAGCTCTTCCACAGATGTTCCCCAAAGCATGTGGTGTTTTCTTATCGGTGTCTCACTAGTCTGAACCAGATGCATTTAACATCATTTGAGTGCTTTTGGAAGAATGCTGTGTTTTACTTATGGGAAAGACTGGGCCAGTGGAATGATTATACCTCTCTGTTAGCTTTATTACACCTTCCCTTGGCAGTGCTTTGTTTATATCAGATAGGGATACTGCAAATAAATTATTCTCACATAGAGTGAATTCAGTATTCCCCAGGCTTAGGGAGATTAGCACAAATTAAATTCCACATTTTCACACCTGAAACCATTAGCGTTTATTAACTTTTATTGGAAGCAGATCATTGCTGTAAATATATTGTCATTAATTATGTAACGTATGAGTTTTATCAAAAACGTTTAGAGCACATAACAGTTTGAAAGTCTGCTGCATATGTTGTATAAAAAGTTTGACTTTTTAATTGGGGAAAAAAAAAATCACCCTTTGAGTACTGAAAAAAATCCCCTAGCAAGGGTAATGGAGGACAGGATCATTGTCAGATCTGTTGTTTTAGCAATCACTTGCTTGAAATGGGTGTGGTTTAAGCAGTGCAGTTTACTATATTAAAGGGAGAACCTTTAGGATCTTTCCCTACCATTTGGTCAGTGTTTCCTCCGTGCTTTCTTTGGCCTGGATATTGCAAGTTCATTTCTTTATCAGCTGCTCATTTGGAGATGGCACTGTTCGACTTCTCCATCTCTGTGCATTTATCCACACTTGTCAGATCTCCTAATGTGTCCCACTGTATTTGTCAGAGTAAGTTTATTACTCATCTGCTGCTTCTGGCTGCAGGAGCCTGAGAAGGGGGTTTTAAGGCTCTTGACAGTGCAGCTTTCCATTTACTGAAGAATCGATCTGTAAAAATCAGCTGTAACTTTAAATATTCATGCCCCAAAGGTTTGGACTACCAAACTCATAGGATCTGAACAAGTATGTTGCATTTTCAAATGTAGTTAGTTGCCTCTTAGAATTTTTCGATGTTCACTGGCATTGTCAAGAATACAAATATATTTTTTAAAACATTAGAGGTAATTTGTGTAGTATAAATTCTTTCACTGGATAATGAAGGGGAAAGGGGAGATGTTTTTGCCCTCTCTCTGTGCTTTGTAGGTTTTCTAGTTTAATGATTTTTTTTTTTCTTTAAAAATAGTATCTTCATTATTTCCTGTCTTTGCCAGAAGGCTTTGGAAGTCTTTAGTAGCAGGGTCATATCGTGTTGTAGCTGAACTAGACTTCTCCAGTGATCACATATGCAGTGATTTCAGGGAGATCACAGGCTTTAAAGGAAAAGCATTTTAAGGCTGTGTTTCTGCCTGTTTGTGTTCCAGTATGGGTACATTTAAAAAAAAAAAAAAAAAAAAAGAATTTTCAGCAAAGCATATCTTCTTATTTGGGACGTTATTATTTGGGAAAGTTTTCTTTGTGTTATTTCTTTAAAATAGTCTTTTTTTTTTTTTTTTTTTTTTATGAAATCCATTCCTTTGTCAAAAATTTGCTTGACTTGTCCATTCCTCAGTTATGGAAGTCGTTCATGGTTTCAGCAATGCAATCTCTTACTTGTGAAAACCTTGCCTTCATTGACAGAGTGGATTTTATCCCACTGCTTTCTAATGAAGTCTGTGAGTTACTGTGGAACACACGCAGATCTGCTTAACACCCTGTAGATGGCAATTTTAAAACTGTTGGTACTTCAAATTTTCAAAGTGTTCTTCATTTTCATCTCTGTGGGTGCTGATCAAGCCAATAAACATCTTAGCCTTCAAAAAGATGATTTAGTGGTAAGCCTGATAACCAGGGAAGAAATGCTAGGTCCGAGTTATCTGTGCTAACCCTTTCTTTGTACTCTGTGAGAATGTTTTCCTATGGGAGAGAATTCCCCTCTTGTATGCAGGGTATATTAGTCACAAGGAAGAATGATGGAACTTAACTGGAATTGTCATGAAAGCAGCATATTTTGTGATATTGCCCCTGTCATTCTTGACTTACAGTGTGGGTAATAATCAGATCCTGGGAACCACTCTTTTCTGTGTTTTTATTTCTTCTTTCTAGGATATGTTTTTGTAGTACAGTTAAATCAGAAGTGCATGGCATATGGCTTTTTGCTGCATGAATTGCTGCTGATGTGAATGTCAGTGGGCATATAATACCAGATTTTCATTTTGTGAATCACAATGCATGGAATTTAGCCCAAGAGCTCCCGAGACTATAGACCTTATTATAGGCAAATAAAAAAGAGAAGAAAGGGGGGGAGGTGGTGTCTCAGATTTTGTTTCAGTTGAAACGAGGTTATCGTGATGAACGATGTGGCTGACAATGAGATTTTTTTTTTTTTATAGCTTCTGTTAGAGTAACAGAAGAGCTCATGTTATTTCTGGTTCACTGTAAGTAATCGTAATCTGAATAGCATGCTGGTTGAAGAGTAGGAAAAATATTTCATACATGTCTTATAAGCAAAGCCAGGGCTTTTTTTTGTTGATTTTTCTATCATCTGTCCTTATACAAATGTCCTTTGTTCTTCAGAATGTGCGTCTCGCGTATTGTCTTGCTGGAATACGTCAGTCACTACTAAAAAGGCATCTGCCAATCAGTCTGCTGCATGTCTCTATTTTTAGCAGATGAGGTAACTGGCCAGCATCTGACAAAACGCTCCTGTTATCCGATGTACCAGCGTGAGCCAAGAGCGGGTGGCTCAGTTGCAGCGGAGGCATGTGGGAGGGAGGGCTGTGGGCAGAGGCCGTGAGCCGGAGGAGATGTGTAGATGAGGGGTAGGCCCTACCCCTGCCCTTTTTCCCTTATCAGCCTTGTCTGCACCTGCACACAAGGCCAATGGAAGAACCTGACTCTTGGCTTTCCTTAGGCTACCTGGGGTGCTGGCAGCAGTGAGCATACAACCCAGTTTGTCCTGCGTGGGCTGCGTAAAGGCCATCATGGGTAGGAGTGTTTGTCTGCATGCATAAACCACCCCAAATGCATAAGCCCCTGAAGCTTTGTAGAGTGAACACATTATTGTCTGATCACAGCATCAGTAGAGAGGCCTGGAAAACCTTTCTGGAAGTGTTACGTTTTGCCCCACAGAGTTTTTGGCCTTGAAATTCTTAGGAATGGTAGTAAAGCTAAGAGTGAGCTTGGGTTCTGACATTCATCCATCAAGAACAAAGCAGGGGACAGTAAGCAGTGACCCTTTCAAGGTAATATGATCTTGCCTTTCTTTGCCCTTTCACGCTGTCAGTCTGAATAGCCTCTTGGGAAATGCTGTGTTTACTGATGACTTAAAGAGAATTTATTGATAGGTCCCCTCCCATTTCCTCAAAGTTGCCATAGCTAACACATAATGATAAGCAGATAAACAAGGCCTCCGGACATGCAAATGATTGTTGAGGGGTATCAAATTAGAAGCTGAGTGCAGGAGTGCAGAGAGATTTGGTATGTATGTTAACCCAAACACCAGAGGTGCAGATGAAGAGGCAAATGCCAAACTCTGTGTCAGAATTTGAAAAAGACACTAGTGCAGCTGATTGAAGGTCTTGTATGTCAGTTGAAGATAATAGCCGCTTGCCCATGAAACTAAAATGCTTGAGAACCATCCTTGCATCAAAAATGTCAAGTCCGCATCAGGAAGAATGGAAACATCAGGGGAGATAGCTTCTACGCATGCTTTGAATTTTATGCTAATGTTTTTTTCTCTGGAGATGTGTCTTCAGATTTCAAGCATCAGTTTTCTGTCTTGGAGAAAATGGCTGATTGTTATTGTGCTGCTGATACAAGAACCTCAGCAGCAAGAGCTTAAGAATTGTGACTGCATCTATTTTGCTTGAACAGTAAAGGCTGCCCGGACCTTTTTGTTTTACCTGTTCAAGAATCCAAAGGAAACCGCAGAGCCCATTGTATCATCGTTATACTGTCAGCCTTTTCAGAGGCGACTGATCATCATTTCATATTGAAAATAACATTTCAAAAGTCACCAAATAGGAAAACAGAACATCCCTATTTTTGCAGAATCAGATGCGTAAGACGAAGGATGTAATCTCATAGCTGTCAATATTTTTGTATCCCTTCCAAGTACTCTTTTCTATATAAGCTAGGGATTTAGAAGTTACTAAAGGGCTGTTTTCTTCCTGGTGATTTATATATATGTGTTTCTGATTGCCACGTAACTGATATTTGCTTTGTATTTTAAGGCCTGGAATGAGTTCTGTGATTATTTTTTTTGTGTGTGTGTGTTTATAACTGGTGACTAGTTTTGTTTTATTTGTATTTTTATTTTTATTTTTTTTAACTGGGATGGGAGAAGCATGTAGAAATCTTACTGGACTTATCTTAATCAAACTTTCTTCAGCCTCTCCCTATTGAGTATTCTGGCCTCCAACAGGATTTATTCCCCCAACTACTTCTGCCTGTTCCCTTTCCTTGAAAGCAACAGCATGGCTCATAAAACTGCTTTCACCCTACTTGATGAAAGGAGGGTGTTAATGACTTTTCTCACTTTCTGTAGATAAGGTACCTGCTGACTACTTTGCACTGTCACAACTCATGTCAAGAGACCAGAGAAGACTTTTGGAGGTTGTGGGATATTGGAAGTCTGTGAGGCTGGGATAGTGTTTACTGGTAGCTATTTTCAGCAGTGGTAGAAATCTGAAGGATGGCGTTGAAATCTTGAAGTCAAAATTGCATGCAAAGAAGGAATTTCTAATTCCTGGAGGTGTAACTATCTGAACAAACAAGTCTTCACTTGCAAGAAACTGCATAAAGAGAATGTTTTAATGGCAATGATTGGGAGATTCCTTTATCCAGCATAAAATAATTTACAGAGGACTAAAAGGTTTAATTTTCTTTGAGAAAAGATCTGTGAATCTGGGCGATAAACCTCAGGTAGAAAATGTGTGCAGCCTGCAAATGGCTTTAGACACGTACATGACACTTCAGCATCTGCAATCTTAAAGGTTACCACCTAAAGGGAAATCTTTTAATTAGTGGCTTTACTTAGGAAGAAAAAAAGGACAATCTCTCTGTAAACTTGTTTAGTTTTGCATGAGTTGGGTGTTTTTTATTGGCTTGTTGCTTTTAAGCTCCAGAGAACAGAACGTTTCATAGCTGCTCAGTTTGCTTCAGTTATTATCATTTGAAAGAATTTGATGATTCTAATTTCCTTCTCCACACTTCTTGATTTTAGTGCTAGAGTAACACTTCAGAATCTAGTATTGATTTTTACCGTGACTAGGGCTTTGATATTAATTTTTGCACCACGGAAAGCTGACGGTACGTGATTGCCAGTGCAAACTGAGGGCTCAGACTAATTTCATGTTTTGTTAATAGAATTGTAGGTCTTTGCTGGTAGGATGGTCCCTGTTTTGATGAGTATTGCGTACTTGTGTACTGTGGACTATCTGCATGTTAGGTCATGTTAGATAATGCATTCCTAGCAGCTCAAAGGAAGTGATTATTTCCTTTCATTTGCACTTTTGAGGCAGAAATTTTTGGAGATAGTGTCCAGTTTTGTGCCCTGTTAAAGGGGGTAGATTGACCAAATTGAGCTAATCCGGTAAAAGAATACAAGGTATTGAAGGAGGATGGAGTTTGCTGTTCAAGGGAACTGGGAAGGAGCTACATTTCTTCACCCTGCACCTGGCTGCTCAGAGGAGGTTGGATCCAGTTGCTGTTGTCTCCTGCTACCTGAACAGGAAGCTATAGAGAAGTTACATGTCCTTTTCAGACGCACACAGTGAAGGGGGGAAAAAAAAAAAAAAGTGGTCACAGATTGCAGAGAAGGAAACTGTAGTTGGACGTAAGGAAAAAGTATTTCCAATCACTGCTAGTGGTCCAGCAGTAGAACAGGTTGCACAGATAGTGTGGTATCTTCAGTTGTGGAGAAACTCAAACCTTACCTAGGCAAGGCTTTCAGCTGAAGCTTGAGCTAAGATGTGCTGTGCTTGCGGAGCTTGAAGACTGCTAGAAATTCCAAGCAACCTGAATTATTCTCTAATCCCATGTGTAAAGTCATTATCTATCATTAAGACTAGCACAAAGTATGAACCAATCTCACAAACTTATGTTAAGGGGAATTCAAAATATCTACTTTGTGATGGATGTGCTAGCCAGACACCACTAGTCAGGTTTTCCCTATCAAGTGCAGTGACCCCTTTTGAAGCCACTATAGCTTGTCGTAGTTCTGACAGCTCAGTTGTTACTACTCAGGGTCCTTCTATCTCCTCATACTTGTGAGATCAAAAATATTTCCTAAAAAACATCATGCTTAAAATTAGGTGAGTACATTTTAGTAAATATTTACTACTGAAGTTTGACTTGCATGGTAACTTGTCCGGTTGTCCATTGCTGAATTGGAGTCTTAATGTTTAGAGCAGCCAACGTGCATAGCACAACAGAATGTTTGGCTACTAGTGGTTTGAGGTGTTGTTTTCTTTTAGTAGGTTTATGGGAAGGGCTTTGCTAATTTTCCATTACTTGCAGGATGTAACTCCATGTGCTAGCTGCTGCTTTTTCATCCTGAGAAGTTGCAGTTATTTCTTTCTGGGTGAAGGAGAGTGCCATCTAAATAGGCAGAATGTACAGTTAAAAAGGAGAAAAGAAAGGTGATATAAAGGTTTTTTTATTCAGATAACTGGAGTAAATGTTTTGTAGCACATTGCCTGTAAAATCGGTGGTGAAGTTGGTCTTCATCCATGCTTTCTTGACAGTGCTTTAATGACGGGATAGTCCTGTCTTGGTTTCTTTTCTCCTTTCCTGATGCACTATTCTATTAGCAAGAAAGCATGGTAATGGATTTATTTGCTTGCTTGTTTTTTCTGTTGTTCTTTGATGGAATCACCTTCCACACCTAGGCAAGCTCTTTTCCCTTTGTTTACATCCTTTAAAGGTTAAAGTAATGATGTAGTTGGGTAGTGTTTGCATTTTTATTGTGAGTGACAATGTGTTGGGTTTCAGACAGTAATGAGAAGGGATGAGGAAAAAATGAAGATATGTCATTCATGCTTTTTTCAGTGCAGTCTCTCATGTGCAGCTTTAGTAAACAGTAGAAAATAAAGGGTAAGGAAAAGAGAATGGGAGCAGTCAAAGTGAAATTTTGGTTAAAATATCTCTTTTTAAATGATGAAGATGGCAATAGTTATAACTGACGATTCATAATCAAGCAGCATTTATCAGTTTGTATCTACATGTCCACAGTGCTTGCAATGCTTGCTGTGATTACAAAGTCAAACCGGAACAAACCGTGCTCACTGCTACTGCATCTGCCCCTTGGGTGGTCTTCTGCTGCTGCCACAGCTAGGACAACTCATTTGTGGAAAGCAGCCAGTCCTTTCTGCAGGATGCAGCTCCAGTAGACAGGTTGCATTTGGTGACCATTTCAAAAAAAAGAGTGGTATTGGAAGCTTTGCATGCTACAGAGCAAAGCTATTGTGATTGAAATGATAACTTAAAAATGCTGCAGAGAGACCAAGATAACCAGCAAATCACTTTGTTTTATTTGTCCAAATAGTACAAAGTGTTATTAAAAGAGAAATAAATTAAGAGCTGTTAAAAATATATTTAGGAATCAAAGGAAGAAAAGCAGGCAGAAAAAATGTGCAAGCACCATTAAGCTGTGGAAATTTTCCTTGGGCACGTTGCAGTACCTTTTTCAAAGCAGCATATGGGGTTTATTCTGGTGTCTCTAATTTTAACATGAATGAGAATCACGTGGAATACTCTTGGCATACTGCTTTGAAAATATATCCCTGCATGATTAAGGAAGGCAGAAGTCTTTAAGCCTCTTTCTCTCACTCGCTTTCCATTTCTTTTTTTTTTTTTTTTTTTTTTAACCAATTCTGAAATGCATCACAGGAAAACATTAATGGAATGAAAACAGTACAGTGCTGAATAAAGCGGTAGTGTAACAGGTAGAAATACTACCAGATTTTCACTGTAAATGTTTGTGTTTCAGAGGCTGGGGGCTGGAGGGAAAAGACAAAACTTGCAGTTTATGTCAATTTTTGCAGCTGTTTCTGTATTGCTTGACTTTTGTGAACATCTCTTCATTTTGAAGATGAAGTAATGATTCCACGTACTGCTTGTGAAGGGCAGGGAATGTATATATCTGTTTTACATCCCCAATTCTGTGGGGGCATCAGGAAGCATCCAGGGGTGTGCCTATGCCATTGTCTTTCTGTCATTTTCTACATCAGAGTTAAAGACCACGTTCCATCTATCAGTTATCTGATGAACCTATCTGAGGACAGAGTCCCTACCAGATGCCTCCACCTCTTCCTCCTCATGTTGCCTCTTTTACAGCAGTTGTTGTAGTGAGTGGGATCACTGGTCCATTTGATCTGTGCTGAAATTTGGGTCCAAAATTGCTTTAATTTTTTTTTTAACTGATGAGCGCAATTTTCGTACACAATCACACATTTACCTGGATGAGATACAAAGCTAGGACTGTTCAGAAGTCTGAAGGACGACTGTGGGACTCTACTAAATAATCCAAAGGAACTTAACTTTTCACTGCAGTTGGGCTGGATAGTCTTTTTTGACTTAGAGGAAATTGTATTGGAAAATGTCTACAGCTCTCTCACGACTACTGAAAGGAGGTTGTGGTGATGTGGGAATTGGCTTCTTCTCCCAGGTAACTAGCCTGGATGAGAAATAACAGCCTTAAAAGATGCACAGGAAAGGTTCGGATTGGGTATTAGAATTTCTTCTCAGAAAGAGTGGTTAAGCATTGGAACAGCTTGCCCAAGGAAGTGGTGGGGTGACCTGGATGTGTTAAGGGTAGATTCAGTGGTTCATGGTTTAGTAAGCAGTGCTTGAATGGTTAGACAAGATAACCTTAGATATTTTCTGACCTTGATGATTCTATGATTATTTTCTTTGTGAAGATACTAGCCATATTTTGGGCATGAGTGGATATTATCTTGTTTTCTGATAGCATGAAAAGGTTGTAGTAAAGCAGAGTTGGATTCAGCAGTATTGGTTTTGGCTTTTTCCTCCTCAGTTTTAAGGGGTGGGACTGATACAAATTATGTCATTTAACAGAACCTGATCTTAGAGCATCTCAGAGGTATTTTTTAGCATTGTCTTGTATTAATCTGTATGCATTAAAGGCTGAAAAATAAGCAGCAACAAAACACCCATAAAGCAGTGAGTAAAACTTTCCTAGGAAATTAATGACATGATATTCCCATAAGTGCTCCTTGAATTTTTGATGTCTGCATCTGCAGTCAAGAATGACAAAGAACAAATGCCTGAATGATTGCGATGAGCTGCCAGCTTCTTTGCTAATTGAACCACTGACATAGCAAGAGTTTTTATTCTAATGGATTAGGACCATCATGCTGTCAAAAGAGCAGAGGGTGAGTGGCAGACAGGACCTAGGAATATGAGAAGTCCTGGTGGTTTGATGAGCAAGAGCTCAATGAAAACAGTGAGTACAAGGTGGGATACATCTCAGAGATGGTAAGCATGGCTCTGCTGTGCTATTGATAGGTATCTTTAGCACGTGGATGATTGAGACTGAAGAAATATGCACTCAGCAGGATCAATTAGCAAGAGACTCGTTAGTGAGAAGGAAGTTATGAGCAGATGCAGTAGTCCTGACAAAGCGAGCCAGAACATGGATAGTGCTGGGCATGGTGTGTGGGCTGAATGTGAAGCAGGGTTGCTGGAGGGAGGTTCAGAGAGTCCTTTCTGACAGCCGGTCCTTCCTACCCATCTTCAGAGAAAACAGTCCTAGCAGCTACTTGAAATCTTTTGAAAAGGGTAAGATAGGAAATGTCCATGAAAATGTTCTGTAGCTCTGGGTGTAGGGTCTGGACAGTCATCTGGTGTCCTTCCAAAGATGCAGAGAAGGGGGGGAAGTTACTCTTCATTTCTTGATACTTTTTTTTTTTCTTCCTTTTTCCTTCCAACTGAAAGTGAGGTTTATTTTTGTAATGGCAGTTTTGTGTGGGCTGCTGCTTTAGGGCTTCAGTATCTCCTCTGATTGCAGTTTCTTTTTGCCTCATTTATCTCTTCTCTTTTTCACAAAGCCTTCACTAGTAGAATGGTACATCAGGACATTGGCCTTACCTGTCATTCCTGTCTGTTGAATTTCAAAATGGGGTGTTCATTTGCTTAATTATCATGCTTTGTTTCTCCTGTCATTCTAGCTTGGTTGCCACTTCCCAGACTTAAACATGAGATGCACTAGGCAGCATGCAAGAGTGTGAGTTTTATTTAAGTAAGAGTCTTCATTTAAGCAAGCCTATTTATAAAGCCAAGCTATTTATACTCACTGTAAATGTGAATGGGTGTGCGTGGGCCCCCTGCTGTTGTGCAAAGCCACGTGTTCAGGATATGTATACTGGTCTGCATGCTTCCATGTAGAGACTGAAGAAGTGGCTGCTAGTGCTTTTGAGAAGGGATGGATTGCAAAGCCTACCTTGCTCTTGGAAGTCTCTTAGGAGTAGAGTTACTGGAGCTGGACACAGAAGGAACTGTAGCTCCAAGTTGCCTTACAGTGCCCTAGCTAAAGCTGGTACACACTTGGTATATGGCACCTATTAGAGAATACTTGCAAAAGATAACATAGTAAACAGCCCTAGCTATTCATTCAGCTTATGTGAGCATTGATTTCCTTTTGTACCTGTGAGAGATGGAAGGAGGCTCATTCTTTACAAGGAAGTGTGGTGGGTGCTTGCTGGACCTCTAGACTACCCTTATGTTTTCTCTTCTCATTAACTCTGGTCTTGGCAATGCCTATGCTTTCCCAGAACCTTCTGACACTTACCCTTCCTTCCCTGTGAGTCTATAATGCACGAGTAGTGCGAAGTGAATGTCTCAAATGGTGGATAGGACCCCAGTGACAGATTGTAAAATACTGTTTGAGAGATCCTTGTGCAACAGCTGGGAAAGCAGGCAATGGCACAAATAATCCTGTAATTGAACTGTTTTCAGGGCTGTCTTTTGAAACATCATCAGCCAGCATTGTCACTCTGTTCTGAAATGTTCATAATCACACTAACACAATTCCTCACATGGCTGCTGTATGTTTGAGTGTTATTCTTAAATAGCACAGCACAACAGCTTTTGAAATTAAAACATGTATGTAGAAATTCACCAGAATGGAAATCCTTGTTTCTTTTTCTGGAGTGGATAGAAAAAGATGTACAAGTTTTATAGAAAAACAGAGATGTTTGATGTTGTCCCCTGCACCATCCTTAATGTCTTGTTAGATAAAACTGAGAGCCTCTGCTTCAGGTCTTACCCTGCCTAACTCTTCTCCGTGAGCAAAACGAGGCCTGAGGTTTATGTGTACAGATTTAATCTTTCCATGCAGCAGATGTGCTGACACATGGGCTGCTACAGTCAGTGAGGTAAATAATCTTCCATATAAGTAGTTCCTAAGTACCTGTTTGTTATTAGCATACTAAAAAAATTTGTTCATCACTGTTGAAATGTTGAACCATGGCAGCATCAAAGTAAGTTCAGATATCTGCATCAGATAATTTTTTTTTTTTTTGGTCCTTCCTAATGTTCTTTGGCTTTGTTAGAAGCCAGCATGTAAAATAAATCATTCTATTGCAGTGCCATATGATCAAGTAGAGATTCAGTCAGCACCTTCCAGAACATAATGCCCAAATGAATAAGGAGAGGAGGTTGCATGTATGTAAGAGATGCAAGACCAAATCTGTACATAGCGTACTCCATTTCAGCAATGGCAGCAACATGACATTCATTCCTCAGTTGCCATCCTGTGGAGAGCAGACATTAAGGGAAGCCTCAGACAGTTTGGATTGCAGATAAATCCAGCTTGTGTCTCTTGTCTGTCAGCCTGAGCACAGCACATGCTAAAGAAATTGCTAAAGGTAGAAGAAGATAGTGGGTACAACAGTGCAGCAGTGTGAAATAGTTCTGTTATAGTTATGTGTGTTCTGAAACGAGTGAATGAAAAAATTAGATGATATGACGAAGTTTTCTCAGCAGCATGGTATTTCTGATACAAATAAATAAACATTTAAATAAAATGGGTGTGAAAGGAGTGGGGAAATACTAATCCCAATGTTACAGATGTGGCAGAAAATGCTCTCATAGGATGAATATATCACAACTTTTACAGCGAGGTAATTATAGTGGCCCTTGCAATTCTGTCCTGAGTGCTGTGTAAGGAATCTTGAAGTTGATGATGTGTCTATGAAACCTTTTTCTGTCTTCTGTCTAGATTTATTGTAATTGATTTGAAGTTCTTCAGTGCCCTCGCATGCTATATGACTGCTATGTATGCTTGAAATGGCAAGACTTAAAGGTTGCAGATGGCTGCAGGGGCTTGTGTATTTTAAGGTTGTTTTATATGATAGCTATACAAACTATGATTGTATATGACACTGCCTCCAAACCTAAACATCACACGAGGCTGTTTTTCAGCTAGAGCTTTGCTGTTTCCAGTTTCAAGGTTGGAAATAATTTTCATTACATTATTTATTTTTGTTATAAAAATCTGCAAGTGCAAATCTATTTACTCTGATGTCAATTTTTTTCTTCTGTTGATATTAAGTTTCTTACACACAACTGTTTTTGCTCTTTTTCCTTTCCATTTGGTTTTGGTGTTTGGTTGTTGTTTTTTTTTTTTTTTTTTTTTTTTTTTTTTTTTTTTTACATGAGGATGTTTTGGTTCTGCATTGTGTGGTATTTTAAATCTTGGAGTTAATATTGTATGGGGAAATGGAGCATACTATTGTCCTGTGAAGGTTAGGACATCTTTCATCACCCAAGCTGTATTTAATTGTTTAGCAGTGAGAAAACTGAGGAATATTTGTATCAGCTCCTGTAGACAATTTTGGTGTAGTTTGTAGGCTGTCTTTGGCTTAGCTGAAGAACTTCAGTTGTCAGAGAAGATGTGAAGTATTGCAGATTCAACAGCCCTGTCCAGACCATTGCTGGGTATGTCCGAGACTGTTGTACCAAACTGTGAAGTTCCAATTTAATTTATATAACATAGAAGACTTTCTTTACCATTCTTCCCTGTGTCCCAAAGGTAGTGATATTATTTAGAGTGAGTGCAGAATTCTGAGAACAATGCATCACACAAACATAATTTCAATGATGCAGCAGTCCCTATTTTAGCATCCTGATTGTTTCATCTAAGCCACAGGCTGTTTTAACTATCTTTTAATATACATATGCATCTTTAGGATGGCAGCAGCCTACCTGTTGATGTAGGAAAAGACTTGAATGTTCCCTGTGTTCAAAGTACAGGAGAAAGTAGTGAATACTGAGCATGCACATTGGTGCTGGGATGGTGGAAATCAAACCCGTCCATGCTTTGCAGAAAGTTGTGTTTCTGTACTTCGTACAGACCTTCCTGGATGACATGGTGGCAGATCACCTCTGAAGGTCGTGTCTAATCTGATTTGCAGAGCTGCATCCCTGACAGATTTTTCAGCAGCTTATGTATCACTGAGTTCTCCTAGTCAGATAAGCTTGGTGGTTTGTACTAAGGCTGTCTTCAGATGTAAAAGGGATAGATCTTTGTGTCATGGCCTAGTGTTTTGTGTGTATACATGTTGCTATCCAAAAGCTTATTTTAGTTGCACTAAAAAAAAAGAAACCTCCAGAACCTGGCTATTTAAAATTACATGCTGGGGGTCCAGACAAAGGATGCACAGGGTTTTCTGAGACTGAATTTTCTGTGAAGCCAAGCTAGATTTTAAATACAGTCTTGAAAGTTTCTGAAATGCTTCTTCGGAGTACCTACAGCCTGAATGCTAACTGCTGCTTTGACAGTGTGGCTGTGGAAGGGAAATCTGTAGGTTTTCCTGGAATGAGCGAGTAGGACAGGCTCTTCCTGGTGAAATTCGTCTGCTTCTGCGAATGGAATTTTGAACAAAGCTTACTGAGAATTGACTTGTAATTTATGATCTTGAATGAGGGGTTACTGGGAGCCAACCAGCATGTCTGTGACTTAATCTTAGTAGGTTAACCACCTTCTCCATGTAGGTATCTAGGCTAAAAATAGAGAACCCATGATCTGGAAGGATGAGTAAGCATTATGTCACTGTTGATTGTTCCTCTGCTCCCACACACAAACAGGTCTTTGCCCATCACAGCATCCTGCTGACAGTGGCTGTTAGATTGGAAGCAGCATGTATGGTGTGAAGCCTTCCTGGAAATCTTTGATACTTTCAGCAGAACAACTTCATTTTATCTCACATACTTAGAAGATTTTTCTCATTTCTTGTTTATTATGTCTCTTTCAAATTGCCTGGATTTTTCTGGCCTTGAAATTTTGATTTCCCTTAAAAGCTTTCTTACGTATTTGTGTCCTGTCCTGATTCAGAATACAGCAAACTTAACCCATTTTTTTCTCACATGACAACCTTGGAAGGAAAGGAAATGCAATTTATGCCAGGAATTACTAAGAAAGTGGCAAAGGATGAGGTTTTCTGAAGTTTTTTCTGAAGTTAGATCTAACTGCTTGCTTTTAGAAGCAGCTGTCACTTCTTTTCCTTTCCTGTGGCAAGAAAAGGCCTTAAAATGGGTCTTCTGAATTCTTTACTGGTTGCCCTGATCTGGAACGCAGCCTTCTTCCTGACAACGGGTAAAATGCAGATGAAAGGTTTGGGCCTGGGGAAGGTTTTTCCAGGTATTTCAAAGTTGCCCTCATAATCATTGTTTGTTTACAGTAGTGCTTGGTTAAACAAAACCTAATGGAGGGTTTTGAACTCTGGATATTTTACAACAGGAAGGGGCAGTTGATGTGATTAGAAAGCTCTCCAATTTAATATTGGCTAAAAAAAAAATAAATCAAATTTCCAGTGTAGAGACCTACTAGGGGTATAACAGTTGTTTGTCCAGAAACATGTTGTGTATTTATTGGCTTAGGCTCTTCATATTGACATTTTAAGGCCATAAGACACTACTATTAGAGCTCCCAAACTGAATTTCAAACTGCTGAGCTGTATTATCGTTCCCAAACAAATGGTGAGATACACACTTCATCTGCAAACCACCCTCTTCCTGTGTGGGATGTGGATGCAGGGTATAAGGGAGGGGAAGATGGGACTGGAAAGAAACTTATTTCCAGCAAGTCCTTGACAGCAAATCTCATCTTCACAATTAGTCTCTCTTCCCCCTAAAATGCACATAAACATCTTACTAAAGTTTAAGGATTCAGAACTAAAAGAGAGGCCAAAAAAGCCTACAGGCTCAGGGTAATTATTATAGAAGTGGTGCTGCAGGAAGTGGTGGCTCATGCTGCTTTAGAGGAAAATAAAAACCAAAAGAAGTTGGTCATTGCAAGAAGTGAATCCTTTTAACATCCTGATCCATTGGAAAGTATTGTTCTCAGTTTTTGGTCCAAACTAATAGAGTGAGAGATGTCTTGAAGATAGATCTCCTGGTGCTACTTTCTGTTCTCGACTCTTTTCTTGAGCACTAGGCCCATGGTTTCCAAAGATCTACCTGGGCTTTAGATGAGGAGGCTGGCGGAGGAAATCTAACAAGGGGTGGCCTTCATTCTACCTGCCTGGCTCCAGCAGGAGGCTTTTTGAAGTGCCACTGCTTACTGTGGTAAATGCAATGAGTGTCTCATATTACAACAGCACAGGAATGCTTTTTTTATGTATATGGAGACCTTCATTTTTTTTTGTTCTTCTTTTAGTTTTAAAAAATTAAAGCTTCCATGACCAAGGAACATGGGTTTTTTTTTTTTTTTTTTTCTTTTTTTGTTCCATTTGAACTTGTTCTCTAACACCATTATAACAGCGTGTCAGCATCTTGTGATCTTTCAGGTTTTATCCTTGCAATATAAATGATGCGTTTAAGTATTATTCCCCTTCTGTGGATTCAGTAATAAGAGATGAAAGGTTTGTATAGGTGCCCCAAAGAAAGTCTGAGGAGCAGTCAAAAATGACTCCAAAATTGCAAAACCCTTTGCTGAACTCCATTATTAATCTGTGAATCTTTTCTTTCTTAACCATTGCTTCCCTTCATCTCCTTACCTAGTCATCTCTTCTTTCTGGTGTTCTCAGAGTGCAGGACAGATACCTATGGCTAATAACCATCTGTGCAGGCTTTTCCTGGTGGCATGTCGTCAGACCAGGGACAGAGCAGTGGGAGCCCCCTTAAGAGCTGCCTGCCTGCAGTCTCCAGTGTAGCCTTTTGTGGGTTTTAGATGCCATTTTAGGAGCCCACTTACAGAACAACAGATTAATGGCGAAGTTTCTTGATAGTCATATCAGATTATGACCCCAGTTTAAGGTGGAATTTAAGGAACTGGAAAGCAAGTTGTATTATTTTGATTGGCCGTTCTGTGGTGTTGGCTTATGTTAGTCCATTACACAAACTTGAAATGGGAGTAATATCTGGACATCCAGAGAGCTTATGTCCTTGGTGTGTGGATACGTGCAGGCTATTACTCCTGGCCATACACATGTGTATACATACGTGCAGCTCAGGCTGTTTGCACAAGGAGAGAGCTGATGTGTGCACATCTTTGCCTGTGTCTACTTTCCCAGTGCATCTGAAAAGAGAAAGCAAACTCCCTGTGAAATAAGCAGCAAAAGCAGAGGCAAGAGCTGAGCTTGCTACTGATAGTGAGCCTGGCGGCAGATGTGCCGCACAAATCCATCCCGCTGCATCCAGGCTGTTTCCATGGCGATGGAGCAAGGAATCGTGCGTCTCCGCTTGGCTCAGCTCGGTGAGCTCCCCATGTTCTCCCCAGCTCTGCCTCTCTCCCTTCAGCCCCAGGAAGGGAAAGCAGGGGAATCGCAGAAATAGACAGCCAGCCAGGGTTTTTCTTTTTCCCCTGTGATGCTGGGCGAGCGATGCTCTTCCTGAGAAATAGGGTCTCCCCAGCTGCAGAATAAGTGGGCAGGAGTTTCCCCGAAACGGGAGCCGGTTGCGATTGGCTGCCGTCACCCACCGTGCCAATGGGAGCCTGCCGGGCTGGCAGCACCACACCATAAGCAAAGCTGGGCGGCACTGGGACCAGGCAACGGTGTGCGGGGGTCCCTCTCACATGGCAGCACAGGGGACAGGCACTGTCGGAGAGCCTCACCGGGGACCATCTGCCACTTGTGCGCGCTGTGCCATCCTCAAACAGCAGCATTAAGTGGTTTGCTTGCGCTGGTGTGGGAGGCGATATGTCATCAGGAAGGATGGAGCTACGGGATCTCTGTAAGTACAGCTGTGCACTTTGTTGTTCCGCTTCAGCCTGAGCGTGGGTCCGTAAATGGTGTCGTCAGTCAAGGAGTGGCAAAAGCTAATTTGTGGTGGCTGCGAATAGCATAAAGGTTTTCTTAATTCTGTCTCACAGGTGGTTAGATGTGCTCTTACTAACAGTTCCAGGCACTGAACAAACTCGTTAGTTGCTTGCTTTGCCTTGGGTGGCTGCTCAGCCTAATTAAGATGTGTCTGAGAGAGGATGCTGTGTGCTCTTGAGGCATTTCAGGACCCTCTGTGCTTGAGGAGGGAGAGCAAGCCACATGGAAGGGAATGTTCCTTGCACAGAACTCCTAGCTGTGTGTGTGTAGTCACCAGCATCTGAATGCTGATAGCAGGTGCACTGGTACTAGGATTTGTGAAGCACCAGTGCAGACACTGAGGCAAGGAAACATGAGTTGCTTATCGTTCGCTGCTGTTTTCAGCACAGAGCATTGTTGCTTTTCCTGCACAATTTTATTTTTTTAATCTCTTTTAGAGGGGGCTTTAAAAAAGGCATGTAATTGCTTGATTGTTGATGGAACAGGTGAGTGCATGGTGGGTGTGAGGAGTTTCCTTGTCCACCATCGCAGGGCATGTGTTAGAAGTTTATTCCTGTGCCTGCTGGGGTTCTGCTTTTGCTTTTGTAAAGTGGAAACAGTGCCTTTAGAAGTAGGTCGGAAGGGAGCTGCAAATCTGTCCTTCTGTAGCCCTCTGGGGTTACTTGAGTTACACCAACTATGAATTTGTCTCAGCGCTGTTTGTCTCTTATCGGATATTTGCTATTGGACAAAGAGCTTTGCAGATTTGGGGCTGGGGGTGATTGCTTAATCCTCTGAGAGGCTGTAGTCATCTTATCTGGTTTGGGAAAACACATAGGAGGGAAGACAAGCAGGAACAAAAGATGTATAAAAAAGTTTCTGTATTTTTACTCTGCGCTCAAGTCATGGGTATCAGGAATTTTATATTAACCGAACAATGTGCACAAATCACGTGAAGCTGACTGTCTTTTAGGGATTCTTTTTTCATGTGTTGTTTTCATTTTAGAAATACAAATTCCTTTTCCAGTGCTGGGAGTTACTAGGAAGTGGCATTGCTGTCTCACACTGAGTGTGATTTATTTATTTTTTTTGGATAAGGCTTAACTGATCAGCATTGCTTTTGAGATACTGTCTTGCAAGTTGTGCCTGTGGAGCTTATTCTTTCTGCTGAAGTAATCAGCATCACCCCATGTTAACACTTAAAGGAACTGTTTGTGTTTTCCAGGAACTGTTTGATCCAAATAAATTAGAAAAATAAAGAATGTAGAAAGCAATGCATCAATTTGGTGGGAGTGACTGCTGTGGAAGCATGTAGTAAGCTCCTCTGTGTAGTTTTGAGTGTTAAACGTGATGTACTACTAAAGCAGGGGAACCCTTCATTAAGTTTGAATTATTGGCTTTTCTGAAGACAGATGGAAGTCACTCTCCCTGTATCTTCCTGGGATATTTGGGTCACCTTTTGTTGAAATGATAGCCCCAGGCATCTTGTGGCAGTAAGCTTCAAAACAGTATTATCCTCATGTGTTCAAGAAAACTGTTAGCTTCTGCTGCAGAACTTAATTTTGTTCAGCAATGATGGAAGTGCCCAAAATATGTATTTTTTTGGAATAGTTATTTAGCTGCTATGTCACCTTCCCATAGGATTTGTATCGTTTGCTTGTATTTTTTCAGTATTGATCTAGGTGAAAATCCCATCACATACAGCACTCTAGGTGAAGAGATGTGCCCACTTCCCATATTAGAGGGAAATGCTTTAATCTAGGCTGAGGTATTCCATAAAAGAAAGATGAGGGCAAGCTTAGACTCTGCACATCTAGGCATGGTTTGTCTTTGGTTTCAAGCTGGCCATTTGGTATGCATCAGAAGAAAGCTCTGTTTTACTTTTCTGGGTTTTTATTTCTAAACCAACAATCTTCTGCTTTGTTTTCTGATTGATAATGTGTGAGCCTATGAGAACGTTGTCTTTTAAGGTAACTGCATCTCTAAAATGATGTCTTTGTTCTTGTTAATGCTCTAGGGATATAGCTGAAACAATGCAAACCTCTTATGTTTAGTCACTGTCACTATGCAAATACTCTGTGACTGTTTAAAATCCCTGTATCTCCCATAACCTTGTTTGAGGGGATTTGTTTACTTGTCTATCCTTGTGCCTTAGCCGATAAAAGGAGGGTGATGGGGCAGGATAGAGGCAGCCTATAACTGTTAAGCTCTGGATAGTGCATTATGTTAGTCTGTCTGCTGGCTTCAAACCACAGTATAGTGCCAGAGGTAGAAAAAATTGTGCTGCAGTCAAAGCCACATTTGCATTAGATTTTTTTGACCTTATGGTGCAGAGAACAGTTGCTTGTCACTAGTGCTTGGGGATGATTTATGTGGGGGAAGCATTTCAGATTCCCAGGCTATAAGAGTTCCAGCAACAGAGGAGTGAGTAGGCTTCAGTGAGAGCTGTGGCGTGCTGGCAGCAGTTGGGAGGATGCAGAAGCTGAAAAATGCTATCTTGAGGTAGCTTTAATTGGTTGCATTGGAAAACACTTGGTTCGACAGGCTCATATGTCTTCTAAAATGCTTGGTGCCAGACCAAGTTGGCATTCTTCCCTCGACTTACACTAAAAGCCACCAGGCATTGATCTGATCTTCAGTCTTATGCTTAGATTTTTCTTGGAAGAGCAAAATTTTTGCAAAGGCAGCATATTATTTCTCTTCTCCTTTTGCTTCAGCAATGGTAATGTTGAAAACTTGAGCTGAATGGGTATTCCCCCATCTTCTGACTCATTTTATTGTGCTTTCAACTTAACAGGTTATCCTTCATCTGCTCTCAGAGCCTCGTTCCTTTAGGTTTGTCTATACTGGAAATGTAGAGTACGGAGGCTTCATTTAATGAGGAAGGTAGAGCCTTGGATGCCTCTTCTTTCTTTATGCTCAAAGATTCTGAATTGGAATATTTCGGTATTTCCCTGGATCTTAACCCTCTTCTTTCAGTAGAAATGTTGTGGTTGTTCTAGGTAAATGGATGCAAGAGCCACCACTTCTCAGTTTTGCTTCAGCTGTATTTTTTTTCACCCATTAATTCAAGTAATTTTTATGCACCCCACAAACTTCACATACAAAAACCTCACAAACAAATCTTTATGCACCCCACAAACTCTTCTACAGCGGTTACTGATGTTTGTGTATCCACAGGAGTTGGACACTTTGATCTGAATGAGGCTAACAGCTCAGATTAGAAGTTTCTTGTTTTTGTTTGTCTCTGGGAAAAAAAAATGCTTGTAGGGAAAGATACTCCATATGAGACATGAATTACATAGAAGAGCACGCCAGGTCACAGAAAGCTTTCTCTTCCTGTTCCGTGTATGTACTCTGTATCTCAGATGGCAAGTGCTCACAGCAAAGCACCACCAAGCACAGAATAGAAGTGGAACAGCAGTAAGACAAAAACGACTGAATCGTGAAAAGCACATTGATTTGCTTGACACCTGTTTTGTTCAACATTATGCCATGCTAATCTGAAAGCTCCTGTGCGTCACCAAAAGTTTTCAGAACAATAGGAACTGTCAATTCCAGCAGATTTTACAGACCTGTCATTATTCTCCTATTGTCTTGAAGCACTAAGTGGCACACAGATTTTTGGCAGCATTTCAGTGAGTCGTCTTGTAAAGAGGAATCATGTGTTGCTACTTCATGTATGTTATTATTTACAATTAGAGTGTAGCCCAGCACAGGCCACTGGGAGCATATCTGCTCCCATTCTACCATGCTTATTTTATGGTACTTATCTTTTTTCTGGAAAAAAAAAAATAAATAACCAGTAGATTTCCTTTCACATATTGACTTGAGGTCTCATAAGAAACAGGGAATTGCTAGAACCAGTTATCATCCTGCTCTAGCTGCTGCTCCCTGGGAATGGTGGGAATCAATGTCCATAAGCAGAATTTTTTTTACCTCTTAGAATATCTGGGTTCTCACCTGCTTTAGTGCATGTAAGCACACGCTTGCTCTTTCCTGTTCTTTCACTGCAGACACTTGCTGCTGGTTAATAAAGAGTTCTGTGTTCCCCATCATTAGCAGCTACAAGCAACTTTTAGGCATGTGTCTCTGAATGGAGGCATGATGGGAAGAGAGATTGGTTTTGTGTTAGGGAGACTCTGTTTTACATGTCATGTAACTTTGTCTTTTGGCTTCCATAACTACCTCTTCCTAGTACTATCATCCACATCCCTACTCAAATAAAATTATTCCCATACAGCGGGGGTCATGGCATTCACTCTGAAAATGAAAGCATGAATTGAGTTACCCACCCTTGTTTTCACTTACATGCAGGGCCCATATGTATTGCAAGAAATCTATAGCATTTTAAAAAGTCTACAGAGCATAATCTCTCTTTCTGTGGGCTTCGCAACAAATTCTGGCAGGTTTCTCTACTTAAGCGTTTAGTGGTTTTAAAAAAATTATGAGGAAGTGGGGCCTCAGGGGAGAGGGATGACCTTCATATAAACTAGAACTTTGATTAGCTGTTTTGGATGTTTTAAACTCCTCTGTAATGCACAAAATCAGTCTTGTAATGGGGTGAAAAAGGAGATCTTCATATTAATGCTAGCACGCTGTCAAATTAATACATCAAATACTACACTCTTATCCTGAGTTGGTGGACTGCTTTTATCAGTGCTTTTGATGTGGCAATGAAAGTGCTTGTTCCATAGCTACAAACCCAACTCCTTTAGTCTTCCCATCTCTTTGAACATCGGTTTTCTTAAGACTTGCTCTCTATATAACTGTGTACCAACTTTCACAGATGGGCATTTCAAGATACACATCTGAAGGCATATTAGGAGCCGCAAAAGGAATTCGCTTTTAAACTAGATTTTCAAGTATATGTAGCCTTCTGGCTTGACCTCTAGATCCTCTCCCAGTTTGCGTTTCAAGAAAAAGTACCTGCCCACATGCAGTTATCTCCACTAAGATCAAAGCTGTCACTTTATTCTGATACCTGTGAGAATGAAATGGAAAAAAAAAAAAAAAGTGGGGGAAATGCTGAAAAGGTTTGAATGATTTCACATTTATAAAAGGCATGCACCCACGGATCTCAGAAATGATGAGAATGTTTTCAAGATGAGCCGCAGCTCTTGAGCTCAGAAGCAACAGAGCAGTTTTTTATTTGTTAGTTTCACCTAGGTAATTAAACAGACTTGAAAACATAAACAACTATAGATTTTCCAGATCCATGCAAATATAGCTCACTTTGCTGTGAAAGTTAATAAGGTTCTAACTTCAGGGTGGGTTTTCTGCCTTGGTGTCTAATGGAATCCACTGTAAGAGATGATGTTATTTTAAGCTGCTTTCAGAGCCTCTCCTCAAAGTGTGACATCTTTCTGTTTCCAGCCTTCTCTGGCAAATGTGTAAATTGTCATAGCTTTATCCCAGCCCTGGGGAATACATCCTGAAGGACTGTCTTCTCTGTCCTATTAGAGATCTGCATGAGTAGAAATGCAGCTCTGTTGATCTGTTTGTGTTTCTTGCTGACATGCATGAAAACAGCAGAGGGGCTTTGCAGAGCCCATTGGCCCTTCATGTAGATCATGGATGTAAGATGCAGGGGTGAGGGTGTGTATTTTACTCATGTGCCCATGCCTCAGCACTGCAAGAGCCTTTGGCTTTCAGCTTGAAAGGGTATGCCAGAATGTGCTGAAGCCAATGCCCTGAACTCCCTAGAAGAGGAGCATGTCCCCGTTCTTGTCACACCAGCAAGGCTATCACCTGTTCATCTGGTAATTCACTACATTTCTGAGGAATGTTGTGTCTGGAAGAACTTGCTCTGTAAGAGAACTGTGTCACGTTCCTTGTCTCCAACACAAGTGGCTAAAATCTGTCTCAGGCCCTAGCCACAGGATGGGAAGAACCATAGGATACCAGTCTTCTATCTTGCCTCCCTCTGTGCCTTCACAAGGGACTTTCTCTTCTCCCTTTCTCTGTACTCACGTTATGTAGGGTGGAATTGACCCGTGTGGATGATGGGAGCTCTGCTCAACTTGCAGAAAGAGAATCCTCCCTGATGTAAGGCTCTGCCTTGTCTGTTCTGACTCTCCAGGTCCTACTTTGAAACAGTTACAGCTGTGAAGAGGTTATAAGGTCCACTCAGAACCACTTGCTTTTACACCAGCTGCTTTGGTGTGTAAAGAAAATAGGCAACAATCACAGTTGTTTCAGGGATAAATTCCTGTTTTCTCACTTTATAACTTACTTTCCTACATCCCTTGCTCACATTAACACTCCATATCAAACAACAGCAAAATATTTTGGGGGTTATGTTTAAAATGCATGCCTATTTTCAGTCACAAATGGATGTATGCTGTTCTCTAATAACACAGAAAAAGTACAAGTGAAGCTCAAAATAAGTTTTGCTTGTTCATGCATTAAATTATAAATCAACCCACTTTTGCATGTAGAATTTCCATCATTCATAAGTCATGGACTCCTACTCCAGACTGAACTTTGTACCAATCCCAGTAACGCTTTTCACTGCAAGCAGTTCTAGCCTAGTGAGTGTCATAATTTTTTTAATTTTTAATACACTTACAATATAAATGGAAACTTCCAAGCAAGAATTTATTTAATGGAGTAAAGATCAAGCATTTCATGCATAGATCTGAGCACAAGCATTTGTCAGTGATTTAGTAAGATAAACAATTGGTGGATGTGCGTCACGTTTTTGGGGGGATTGTAAAGCACTTTGCTGTCAAGCTTCAACCAACGAAGATATGACCACCTTTCTAACTCTGTTATGTGTTACTGAGTATACTGAAAGGAATTTTATTCAGTCAAAGAGATATGACAGATTTGTAACGTGAAAAATATAATTAGCTGTAGGGTTTTCCTATATTATTTTAAATTTAAACACCTGAGCTCACTTGCTGCTTGTTGAAGAAGTTTACTGAGCATGTGGTTTAGAGGCTTTACTGCACCAAAATCCAGTTTGCTAGAGTGGGGAGCCAAAGATAATCATGGTATGCAGTTGTTGTGATTATGAAGAAACATGCACATTGAATTAACATCTCCTGTGCAGGTGGACACCTGGGCCTGAATTCAGATCACCTTAGATCATGCCTTTGACATGCTGTCTCCATCCATGCTTCTGTATCATTAGTGCTAGAAATCACATCTCCTAATGAAAGGAATGTGCATCTCTGACGTGTTAGCCAGTTTGGAGCATCTGTATCTAGCTGCAACCAATACTACAAGACCCCCTGAGAAGGGTGAGTGTAGTAGTTTGTGTATGAGCTGTGTTCAGAGCACAGCAGTAATCCTTTGCAAATCCAGTTGTCCTGGCAGTACTTGCTGTTTATGGGAACTTTTTCCTTGGGATACAAACTAGGAGCTGCTAAAAAGGAACATTAATACAGGAGATGGGACCTTGACTGCATTGAAACAAGTGTTGCAGCTCCCACCAGTTTCAGCTATCCTAGGTTTGTGCCTCAGAATCAGGGGCTCACCTTTCTTGTAGAATGAAGTGGTGAAATTGTACCGTGCAGTAAGTCAAAAGGCACATCCTCCTAAGGAAGGTGGAAGATGTCAAAGAGCTCTGTGTGAGCCAGTTGCCAAACAAGAAACAATTTTGATTACCAATATATAATGAAAAATGTTCGTTCCACCGGGTATAAAAACTTGCTCTTTTCTTTGCTGTCAGGATGCAGGAAAAAAGGAAGAAAAAAAATTGCTTTTAGCTGACTGGTGCATTCCAGCAGCACAGTCAGTCAAGTTATTTCATCATTCCAAGTCATTTTGTAATAGTATTGATTTGTCTTGCTGCCTTGCAATTGTCCCCTGTTGATAATTTCAGTTTTGTCAGGAGAATGGCATAGGTTTTGTTGAAAACCTGCGACTTCCTCTTACCTGCATCAAACAGTAGGAGAACAGAGTAAGATTTTTTTCCTTTTCATTGATGCCTATAAATAAACCGTGCTAACCCCAAAAACCTTACAGGTGCAGGAAATCTTTATTTTGGAAAAAGAATGCTATTTCTTAACTGCATTGACTCAGCAGAAAGATGTATGTACTTTAGATCACAACAGGTATGATAGTCAAGCTCTGTATGAATGCTCAACTCTTTAATTGTAGCTATAACATTTTACATTTATTTTGACTCTCTAGTAGGTACGTATAGATGTGATAAACAAGAAACCATGCTTTATTATATGCAAAATTAAATAGTAACACACAACTAAGAAATTTGTTTTCTATTTCTTCAGGTGAGTGAGGGAGAGAGAAAATTAACCAACTGTGTTTAATTCATATCTAGGAACAGAATGCTTAATAATTCTGTATTTCCCTATTGTGCTAAGCAGGCTTTACTCATAGGAGCCATTTTACGTAGTCCAGTGGAATTATTCCAATATTTGAGTGCTACCTAAGCGTGGTTTGAGCCACTTCGAGCTCTGACCTCATATGAGGTTTCTTTGAAAACTGAGTCTCTTGAATTTAGGGACAGAAGGTTATCATTGTTTATATGATGCTAGTGTGCAAGAATCCAATTAGAAATTATTGGAAAATCCAGCTTTGTTTTATGAAGTGGGAGGAGATAACCAGGATGCCTGATGCTGCTGCTGTAAGAAGAGAAATGGTATGTTTTGTGTGTTAAGAGAAAATGAACAGTTTAGTAATACTTCTGGTTTCCTTCGTGGTCCTTCAAGACTTCTTACTGACACAGTTCACAGTCTCATCACTGGAAGTGTTAATTTGTACAGAACATGCAAACCTCTTGTATTGCCAGGTTATTTCTGTTCTTCCTGTAATTCTAAGCAGATTCAGAAGGCTTCTTCAAAATAATGCAGCTAAATTAATACACTGTACTGACAAATGTATGAGTGAAACAGGGATGTACAACAGCCTAAAGATGTTAACTACCATTCAAGTTATTTTCCTGCTGCTGTCAGTCTTGAAAGAGGAGCTGAGTTCTGAAAATATTTTACCTTTCAAAAGGTTTTTGGTATGAGCTCCAAAAGGAAGAAAAAGAGCAGCTTTCTGCTGTTTTGTGTGTTTTCAGGGCTGATAGAGAGGGAGATTAAACTGTGTGTGTTTGACAGCAGCATTTGAGCACTTGAGTGGAATTCTGTCTGCTGTGCTCTTAATCCTGTGGTAATTCAGGATCTGTAACCACTGATTCCTAAGCATGATAATCCAGGCCCCCTACAGTCAGTGGTGTTGGTCTCATCAAGAGCCTCACTGGCCTTTAAATAGAAAGTAGCTTAACCTGATGGGCAGCTAAGTGTTGCTGGATTTTCTTTTAAATGAGTTTGGCTGGCTTAGTAGTTGGTTTCAGTGTAGTGTTTGGATATCGTTCTTCCTCTTTTCATCTTTTGCGGATGATCTTACTGTAGTAATTATGAAAGTTATCCCTACTTAAGAATCTCACCTCGAGTGAAATTTCAGTGTCATGTAAAAGCTTTCCTCTGCACCCAACACATTTTAGAAATCTGTTCCAAAGATAAAGGAATTTAGAAGCGTAAATGCCTGGATTCACAATATAACTCACGGTCTTGTTTTCAGCCATGAGGGTATTGGAATGACGTCATAGGTGTTCGTATATGTCAGCCAGTTGCTTTTCAGTGACATTGGTGGGCACTCAGGTTGCTCCAGGTTACTATTAGAGAGAGACATAGTAAATTTGATATTGGTCATATTGATCTTCTGTCAGTATGTACCTTCTAGGTGTATCACAGGAATAACCTGCAGAGATGCACGTGATACTAATTAGACAGGTAGCTACCTGCTATGTGTTTACTAAATTTACAGATCTGTAATTGGCAAGAAAGGTCATCTCTTCCTGAGATCTTTAGTACACTTAGTTGAAATCAAGAAAACTACTGGAGGTTTGTCTCTGAGGCTCTGGCAATGTGAAGTCAGAATCACTGAGTGTGTTGCCAAAGCAGAAAGATGGCTGGAAAGAATCAGCAAAAGCCCAGAGACGAAAGAGAAGGTGGAAGTTCTTGCAGTGTTTGAGGGCAAAGAAGAGTTAACGGTGGGGAAGGCAGAACTGCGAGCCAAGATTTGTTGTGGCTGGCAGTCTGTGTTGTGAAGGGAGAACATTCATGCCATGTCCAGAATGGAAATACCAAGCCCAACCTTGAACAACAAGTTATTCTTTTTATTTGGCAGGCATGCTATCTCTGTGAAACAGCATGGGAGAAAGCACTGTCTCATGGTGTCGTTGTTGACTAAGTCAGGCTGATGCAGTCTCATCCGTTCATCCACCTACCACAGACTTTTTGTGCCTCCAAAAAACAAGGAGAGGAACTTTACCCTTGCCTTCGTGTCTTTCTGTCTGGGACATACATGACCAATAATGCAGATACAAAATATAATGAAGATTCAATGAAATAGCTCAAAGAATAGATACACTTGCATCTCTAGGGCTAGGATTTCTCTGCAAATGGCCTGAAATAAAGCATAAAACCAATTTACCGATGTAAACTCGTTATATTAGCCAAGGGCTCTTTTATAATTAAAGCATTGAGATTCTAGTCGCTTAAAAGAGACATGAAATGTTCTTCAACAAAAGAGACTTTGTAGGGAGTTGGGAGTAACCACTGCAAATACATGAACTCTGAAATGGTTCCCGATGCTCATCTAAACTTGTTTCTAACCCAGTGGGTTCAAATGAAGGACATTTTTCCTTAAAACTTAAATTTTTCAGTATTGGAGCAGTCAAACTTTGGCTCTGAAAGAGCTGAAGCGTGATCAGTTGTACATCACAGCACGTGTGAGAGCACATGATAGGCAAAATCTGGGCATTGTTAAGGTTTACACTAGATCAGTGGTGCCCCCTGTCATGGGCTGCTTCAGTGTTTTGTAATTGGGATGGCCCTGCACTGTGACCAGAGCCAAAGGGTCTTCTTCCTGCACATGTCCTTTTCTCAGAAGCTTGCAGATTGCCTCTGAGAAAGGAATGGTGGAGCAACAATCAAAATAGGTAGCAAGAAAGAGCAGTTCAACTGTTTTGGAGGCAGCAGGTAGCTTGCCCTCAACAAGATGGCCATTAAAGAGGACTTTTCCACCTTCTTTTCCTACAAATGCTGGTATTGGAAAAGGTACTTGAGTGATTTCTTTCATTTACGTTTTCTGCATTTCCTGTTATACTGGGAAGCTTTATTTAATCCAAATAAATAAAAGATGATGTAGAATCTTCATGTTGGCTAAATAACAATCATCTTTAAGGTAGAAAAAAAAAAAAAAAAAACCTTACAAAACAAAATGCCCCCTGAGGATAAAAAAAAAAAAAAAAGCTGAGTCCTGCTATGTTTCTACTGCTCATACTTTGCCCTTTCACCCCATTTTTTCTTCTGCTATCTTAATGGTCTCAGCTGATGCAGTAATGGGCTCCTGCTCATTTTTACACCTCAATCACATTTAGAACCTGACAGCTTTATCTTTCTGGAATACGAATGCTATTTGCAGCTTACAGCTGAAACAATTAGTTATGAAACAGAAAACAGCTTTGTAATAAATAAATGAAAAAGAGAAACCTCCAACTTGCAGACACGTTTTCTTTTTTTTTAAGAATTTTTCAAAAGAAAGCAAAAGAAAAATTTCAAGTGGATGAAAAAGCCTCAGAGTACTTAGCTGTATTTTTTGAGACTATAATTGATTTAAACTAAAAGTCATTTGAGAATATACAATAGAAGAAATAGGCTTTGACAAGAGCAGAGGGAGAAGAATGGAAATAGTGGTGTTACTGTATGTACCATGTGCACTAAAAGCAGCAACCAAAGGGAGAAATTTGACCAAACTCTATGAAAATGTATCCTTATAGCTCTTACTGAGTTGTTCTGTTCCTTTCCCAGTTTCTCTTGACCCTTTTCTGAGGGTTAAATTAATCCCTTGTGCAGATCGGCTGAGGATAATGAAGTTGCCCCAGGGGGGTACCAGTGTAGCCCTTGGGTTTGACCCACAGAAGGCTGAGCCTCTGTTCTTCACTGTGTTTTCAGGCAGTTTTATGTTGGATTAATTAAAAACACCCTCTTCATTCCCTGGGCTGATATGCTCTCTTACATGGTGTAAAGGAGGTTTCAGTGCCCAGCCACTTGCAGCCTATCCATGCTTGTGCAGAAGCAGTGGAAAATGCAGCTAACAAGGAAACTGCGTGACCCGGTCGTATTTGTGAGCTGAAGTGTGCATGTTCTGGTAGAGCCCATGTGGGCAACCTTTAAGATGTGAAGGGCCTCTCTGGATTCCAGCAGGCTGTTCTGGTTCTCATAGTTTGTGATTCTGGAGCCTTAGGCGTTACTTGCAATTGGCCACTAAGGGAGAATTCAGTTTGTTGGAGGTGAAAGCAGGGCATTTGACCATGTGGTCATCTGGAATTTGCTGCAGGGTGGTTAAGCTGAGAGATCTGCTTCAGTTCTACATGCTGGATTTTTTGAAGGTCTTAAAACAGGTGGGTTTTTTTTCCTCAACACTTGAATGCGTCGCTGTCTACAAATACATTACTACACCTCAAACTGGTATTAAGTTTTATCCAGTGTAAGAGGCAGACTGCATTTTGGTCCAAAGGTGCTTCATTCTTCTGAGTATTTTGTCTGCAGTGACCTTCCTCTTCTGTTTCTCCTTTATTTTCTTCCTGGCACACTATTCTACTTCACTTGTCTTTTATTCTTGCATTCTCTTTTCTATCCTGCCAGTGTACATTTACCTAGGCACCACAGTGCAGCCAAGCAGAGATGGTGCTTTGCTGCAGAGCATCAGAAGTCACATACCACTGAGAGACAAGTTATCTTATGACAGCAATCAGAGCATAAAAGCTTTTGGCTCTTTCACCTTGGTGCCATGAAGGTGGAACCAGCCTGATCCCCACCATCCACCTCCTCCTCTGCCACTCCCTTTGCTTCTTTACCCTCTAAATTTTCTGTGAATTAGTTTGCTCCTTCTTGAAACAGGAGATCTTGCACAGCTGTTTCTTAGTGTAAGCATCTCATTTCATGGTTCAATAGCAGTAGAGGTAGGCAGCAGGTTATTTTGTCATGGGTGGCAGTGGATGGCCTCTGACAACTTGAAACTCTTCAGAAAATTTTCCGTAAGTTCCAAACCAACCTATGAACATTAAAAAGGAATTTCTAGCATGTGCAGGCAACATCTCAGAGATTTTTCTGATGGCCAGCCTGTCTGCTGGTCCTTCACCAGTGTAGCTGTTGGGTTATGTGGCTACCATTTGTCAAGAGGGCGTATTCAGAGGGAGCAGTAGTTGACTCAGAAAGTTTTTTTTTCCTAAGTCTTTAGTTGCGTTGCATATGTTTTGCATTGATTCCAGAGAATGCTGATTAATGTAAATCATCTTGTATTACGACACTTGACCAAGGCCTATAATCATGGCACTACTTCAGCTGTGTCTGATTGAGAAGACCCCAGATTAAGCTGAGTACTTATGGCAAGGAGTCCCCTCTGTGCCAGCTGGAAGGCTGGAACCAGCTGCATTCCGAAATTTGAAAGAAGAAATGAAAGAATCTCCAAACTGCTTTATAAAATTGTCTCTTTCTCATTACCCTAATCACATAAGTATGCTGAAGGCTGCAATCAGAGTGATGGTTTTTGTTGTTTTTTTTTTTCCTTTTAAATCAGGCTCAAGAAAAAAATAATAATGAACATTGTACTGAAAGGATCACTCAAGTCATCTACCATCCATACAACTCAGTAGTAGGTGTTAGCAGAAGAGGTCACTGTACTTCTGTTCCCTATGTCTTGTTGTGTGCAGTGTTTCCCAGTGCCCTTTAAGCCATGTAGATCTACATAGAAAACTGAGTAGTCTGTCAAATGTGCCATGGTATAGATCAAGAAGATGTATTTTAATGTCCAGAGATATATTTCATTTCTTAAATGAATTAGTCTCACCTCTGAGAGTTATATTTTGGAATGAGATTCCTGGGTAATATAGAGAGGAAAAATACTCAACATTTTCAGATGCAGTACTATATGTTGCTTTCTCAGTTCAGTGTGGCGTTGGTTTAAGCCCAGAGTGTGTCTTTTCCCATTCACTTACTTAGATGTAGCCGTTCCCAGTCTTTAGTACTTGGGAGAAGGAAAGCATGGAAGGATTAAGTGATGTGTCCAAGGTCATACAAAAGCATCTGTGGCATTCAGCAGTTATATCAATGCATCTTATATGTCAGCACACAGTTCATAATATGAAGGAGTGATCTACTTCCATTGTTTTTTAGTATTTCAAATAGTATTCCTAATATGATCCTTGCTAAGTTTTTTAACTTGACTTTACTAAAGTACTGGAAATTGGTCATATTTAGCCTATATTTAAACAGAATTCCTGGACCAGTACTTAATCTTGGGCTGTCTTTTCTCATTATGATTGCCGTGTGTTTTCTCTTAAAAAGTATCCTTACTGCTGTCAAAGCTTAACAAATGAGGTATGGTTTCATCAGTATAGGCTTTGGGCTAGGGGCTTTGTTTGCTTTCTGGCATGACAAACATTTATCTGATCAATGTGGAGCAATAGCGAAGTGATGGCTAAACCAGATCCTGCAAAGCACAATAGAAGCATTGATATTTCAAATGGAATGAAATATGAGATGAAATGAGAAGCGCTGTGCTCTGGTGCTGGTTGTTCTGAGTGCAGAAGAACTTTGAACTCTAGAGGTCCCACAGCATTCTCTTGATTTAAGGGTCAAGGACAAGAATTGCACAGTTGTGGAAATGCCCCACACTCCATTTACGACAAGATCCTTTAATACCGGTAGTTTGATCCTTTGAGCTCTTGAGTGTTATCAGCTTCCCACATTTTTGTTGTCACTTGAAAAGATTAAAAATGGATTCCCATTAAAAGGAGACAAGAGCAGAAAATTCTCAGAAAATAAACTAAAAATTGACAGCTAGAAGCCTTTTATTTTGGAGGAATGTCTCTGTTCAGAATATTATTTTCCACAACTGGGCATCTCTGCGTTGTATGTAACATCGCCACTTAGCATAGCAGATAAAAGTCACATCTGTGGCTCCATTTGTCTAACAAGCAGTCTTCCTGCAGGCTCTCTAGTACTTACCCTAGGGGGAGTTTGTAGACCTTATCTAAGAGGAGGAATTGCTTTGTTGTGGCTTTGACATATTCTTTAAACAATATTCAAAAACCATCTGAAACCACAGTATATGAAGAGGATCCTTTTCGTGAGTCTCAGTGGAGAAAGCAAGAGTAAGAAATTTGTGTTCTGTTTTCTGGCTTTACTCTGCCTCCTAGCCCTTAGTCAGGAAGCTGTTTAAGTCATAGAACATGGTAATTAATATTGAAACAAAAGAATTTAAAGACTTTCTGCTGCTGTTCAGTGTTCTTGTTCACCTGCTCCCCCCCCATCATTTAGATGATGCCTCGGACTGATGTGTTTAACTGGTGTTCTGCTTACACTGGTGCAAGACCACATAATGCATTCTTAATTTGACAGAGTAATTTAATCCTTATTCTTTTTAGGACTTATTGGAAAATGCTTGTGGTGCTCATGCTCTAAGCTCTGCCTAGCTTTCTCCAGCCCTGTCTTGTGAGCTGGCAGGATATGTAGATTGCCATCAGATTATATGGTAGAGTGCTATTACACTGGAAGATGAGACTCCTGTATATTTGTACCCAAAGCACACTCAGGGTCTGAGTTTGAACCCTGAACTGCTCTGATTTACTGCAGCAGTTACCCTCTTGCATTAGATGAAATGGAAAGTTCAGTAGAATTTTCTGTCCAATTACAGAAGAATGTATTTTTATAATATTGATTTGTAAGGAGAGAGTGACCACCTCTGCTTGGCCACCTGGACACCATCAGAAGCCAGTCCTTTTGCCTTGTCCTGTCCTAGCAGTGCTGGAAAAACTGGGGCAGAAACCAGGGGTTTCTCCTCCTTCTCACCTGCAAGGAGACAGGCTTGAGGCCACTCAAGTATTTCATTCCCAGGACTTGGCTGTAAAATCTAAGTTCACTTTTAAAGGAAAATACACTTCAGTTTTGCTTGAAAAATTCTCCACTGCTTGAAAATAATGGCTATGTTTACAACAGTAGCAGCAGCAGCCAAATTTTCAGGAAGGGAACCTTGTTGTTTGGGGGCTGGTAAGATTGCTTCTAGTAATGTAAAATCTCAGTTTGGCATTGGCAAGGAAATGGCATGCTGCTGCTGGAACAGGGCAAAGAAATGGGCTCTCCAGGGCTGACATCCCTTTAGCTTCCCTGCATTCTGGAGGATCCCCAAGGCCCCATGGAAACCAGATGCATTCCTGCTGCAACAATTAATGTAACCAACCCTTGCTGGAAAAGAATGTTTAGGGGGGGAAAACGTTAACAGTATTTTCTTTTGGAAAATTCCACTATTGACATGGAAAGCAGCAGGGTAACAGCAAAGATGGATTGCAAATTTTGACAGCACCGACAGGTAAATATTGGCTTTGTGCAAACAAGTTTCTATAAATAACCTGTCTGCTCCAGAAACTCCACAGATGGCAGCAGGGCTGCTGGGGTATTGATTTACCCACTGTGCTCAGTGCAGAAAAGCACAGCTGTCAGCTTTGCTGTTCTCCTCGTTCAGAGAGTTGTTCCAGCTCCTGCTGAGAGCTGCGTGCCTTGTACACCATTTTTCTTTGGCAAATGGTGATGAAGATTAAGAGCCCAGAAGAAATAATTTGAAAGGAGAACCTGCCAAAGCTACTAAGAACAAATGAACAAGGGCAGAGGGTAACTCTAGAAAAAAACTATGTATGTATCCACACACCAAAAGCCAGCAAGAACCTCTCTCTGTCTTGCTCAGTCTATGTCAGGTAATTTCATACAGCTTACAGGTGTGGTCTGAAGGAATTCAGGAGCACAGTGGATTTGAAGGGCAAGGGGAGCTCGCAAAGAAGCAGTGAAGAACTTGTACATCGGGGAGGAAGAGGCAGAGTTGAGGGGTAGAACCTGATGCTTGTCTTTCAGGAGGCCTTACACACAGAAAGAGATTCTGCCAAAAGTCCCTAACAATCAGAGATAACTTATAAATAAATGGCAGTCAAATAGGCAAATACTTAAAATAGTCACTGTCTGCTTTTTGGCTTGAGAGACCCTTCGGAGGGCAGCCTGAATCTCAGGATTATCGTTTTCAGACATCAGTCAACCAGCACTGTCACTGTCTCATTAGGAAAAAAAAAAAAGTTCATTTACAGGCATAGTAAATGTGGACTGTTTACATAGGATTTGCTTTTAAAAAGAATGTTTCAGATTTCATAACTGAGTTCCCTCAAAATGTTTGCCTGTGGTGCAGGTTCGTTCTAAAGGCTTGTCAGTTAGCAGAACTATGCATCTCCCACAGTAGACACAGCATGTGCCATTTGGGAGCATTTTCTGCTGTTTTTCTATGTAATCTCTGTGTAATTACACAGTCAGCCCAGATAATGAAGTTCTTGTGTCATTATAGCTAGATCTGCATCAAGGATTTTGCCCAGAACAATTGAATTCCATCATTTTATGTTGTTTGGCCTTTAACAAGTAGCTGGCATGGCTAAGGTGGCAGTGATTAAGAAGCAGAGATCTGACCTAGTTGAAATAAATGATTAGAAGAAATATTTTTTCAGTCCATTTGCTCAGTTTGTGAACTTAAGCTTAGATAGGGCTGACTGTCATCCCTCCTGAAAGTGCTGAGGCTGTGGGAGGCTGTGAAGAGGGCCATGCAAATATCCTGGAATTGTTGAGGATGGTTATCATTATTCTGCACAATAAATATTTTCAACTTTACTTTAACTAGATAGACCATATGTAACAGGGCACAAAGTATTGTCAAGAAGAGATTTCTGAGTCACAGAGTGTTAATAGACTGAAGGAGCTAAATGCTAGGCGTTGCTGGAAAGACAGAGTTTCTATTGCCTTAGTTTATTTTTAAGCATTTTAAATGTTAAGGAATCTGTTGTGTATCTTGTAGAAGTTGCGTTGTTCCATAGAAAGTTCGTTTCACATACTGAAATTCTTACTTGCCTCGCTAAGGTAAGTGGAAAGCATCTTGGCTCCTGAACTGTAGGTCAGAAAATTCACAAACACAAGGATGAGTCAAGCAGCTAGGACATACTATTGCCCGTCCTGTTCGCAGCTGAGCCCCAGAGCTCACTAAATCCCTACTGCCATCTCTGTTTGCTTCTCCAGAGCTTGCTGAGCGTAGAACTGCTTCATCTTTCATGCCTCAGTGCATTGATGAGGTGCAAAGTAGAAAAGGAACTGAGTACGGTGTGCTAAATATTTTAAGGCCAGATGGACTGCAGCTGGAAACCTTTCAAGCTTTTTGCTAGATTCTCCTGTGTGTATAATGTATAAATTTAGATTTATACATCGTATATATTTATGCAGATGTATACCTTGTAGAAATATGTTGTTTAAAATACTTATGTCTCAAGCTTTTCCTGAAATCAGAGTCCACTGTTTTGGATTCTCCTTTCTCATGTCTCACGTTTGGCAGAGGAATAAAATACCGATTTGTGCTTCTCAGAGGAGAGCAAAAAGGCATCCTGTAGGAGTATAATGCAGTGTGATGTCGGCTGTCACTGCTGTGTCCTGCTGAGAGGATTACTGACCTGCGAGCTACTGCTTCCCTGCTCTCTCATTCCAAGTAGAGTTCGTGGCATTTTCATCGTAGCGTTATTGCAGTCTTTTTTAAAACCTGACCTGTAGGAAGAGAGGAAAGAGTTATGTTCAGAGAAAGCTGCACTGAATTCTTCCCAGTCAACACTTCTGCTGCTTTGAACTGTAATAGCTCCATGTCTGATGATGTGGACTGTTTATGTGGACTAGGCACATCTAGGGATATTCAAGGATAATTACAGGCTTCTCTGAGGTCTATTTTTATTTTTTAGGAGTAATGTCTGTGTTTTCTAGTAAAAGTTACTCAACGGTACAGAGCCATCAGTGTTAAATGCAGCTTCTTGTAAGAGCTGTGTCAGATCATTTGGGATTTCAACAGTAAGGTGATAAAGCCTCTGAAATGTTAGACAAGCAGTAAATAAACTTTAGATGTAGAAAGTGATCCCCTACACTAAATGGATGTATTCACCTAAGGAATCTTAAAAGCCTACCTGGAATATATGTGCCTGCCCTTCAAATAAATACTATTATTTTTTCTGCAGTACGCTCCTTTGGCAAGTAACTGAAACTGCTCCTGATTTGTAATTGTGAGATAAAAATTAGAGGGAAAAGTGCATAGTGTTTCAGTGTATTTAACTTTAAGTGAAGATCTGCACAACTAAAAGGAATTCCTACATTGCCAACTGAAAAAATACAAACATTATCCATTGATGACAGAAGCAAGCATACTGTGTGAATGGACATTCAGTCTGGCAGTGTGTGCTGAGGCTGCATGTATGCACAACAGCATACATGAATATACATTAGCAAAAGACCTGTACGTCCTCCACAGTGTTTTCCTGGGACAGTGATTTTTCATCTCTGTCAAAGTATGTCATGCATTACAGTAAGTGAATGTTTTCCTAGTTTAATCACTAATCTGCCTCTGTATCCGTAAATATGTTGCCATGGGCACTACAATAGCAGAACTAAGAGATGAGCTTTTGCCTTGTTGGAGCTGAAAAACGCCTGTTTTTATTTTTGACACTAACTTGTTCATCGCAAATGAGGACGAAGAAGCATATGTCTCTTTAAAATTTCATTCTAGAAACATTTTTCAAATACACTTTCTGATATGTAAATAATATTCACTGTATGTTCATTGCTTGTAGTGTCTGGAATAAGCTTTTACAGGGCTTCACGTTTTGACGCCAGATTTTGCTTCACTCCAAGATGAACATCCTGGTTATTGCTGAGTCCCATTATTTAACATTCAGTTTCTTCCCTGAAGTACACTATGCTTCCAGAATAGTGCATAATGAATTACTTAGCTGTGCAGATTTAAATCCCAGACTGACTCATCCCATATTTGTTCGTGGCCGTGGGTTTGTTTGGTTGGTTTACTTTTCGTTTTTAGGGAAAGAAGATTAAACTGTATTAAACTGGTTTGTTTTGTTAGCATGTGTGGTGATGAGTCTGTGACCTACATTTATGGCGGGTAGCGTACTCTTGCCCTATATCTGAATAACAAATGACAGAAACATTAGTGTGAGTTGACCTCTTTTTGGAATATTTTTGGACATTTTACATAAAAGGGAAATACTGAGATAACAATCTTTCATTAAATACTAATAAAATCCAGAAGAAAAGTGTTGCTTCTATTACATAGTGTGCAATCGAACACTTGGGTTAGAAGGCACCTTAAAGATCATTTAATTAATGTGTACATCAAATTAATTGGAAATGACGAAAGAGCAAATCTGGATACAAAAGAATTGAAGAATTTTATTTTATTTTTTTTACATAGTAGATGTTCATGGACAAGATTACATAGGTACAAGTTACATTCTGCAGTCCATATCTGTTTTGAAAGGTACTTTTATCAAACTTGAGCAGTGTTAACAAGTAATTACTATAAGCTGGCTTTCTCCAGATGCTCCAGATAGTCAAGCTAATTCTGTATGCATGAGACTTTGGCCTGTTAGTGTTCTGAAGACCTTGACCTCCAAGAAATGTGCATGAAAACACAGAGAGTGCCCTTTCTTTCCCTGATGGCAATGCTGCATTGATGTGCTGAGGGAAGAGCATGTTTGTAGCCTCTGTTAATACTAATGGGCTTCACTGTTCAATAGGAGAGTATAACCCTGTAGGACTCAGGCATAGTTTACATCGTCAATATTGTGGTCAAAATAACATATCTTCCCCTTGAAAATTACTGACAAGCAGTTTTTTGAGGATCTATTCTAAATTGAAACAAAGGAATTACTTCTGATTCTTTTGAAGTAGTCTGTTACCCAGTAGGTCTTTGGCGCTGTAAGGAAAACATGCAAGAAAAGGGAAAAAAATCAAAGATATTTAGTATTCAAACCAAAGTGGTAGTCCTTGTCCATTATTTGAAATCTGATGTCGATAGTGATGCACAACTGAGAAAATGTAACAAGAGGGAGTTCCTCTGGAGGAGTAGATAGCAATGTCTCTATGTCCTTCAGCAATCCATTTTCAAACTGCTGTCCAACCAAGGTCTGAGGTTTTATTATTTCTAGGAATTCATACTGGCTTCAACCTGCTCTGAATCCGAACATATATCAGTGGTATAAAAAATGTTCACACTTCTGGGAAGCTGAACTATGAGGTCGGTTTTTCAACAAATTTGCTAACTGGCAAAAACATACCAGCCTTGTCTTTCGGATTTCAGTAGCCTTCCTTTTTCCATGTGGAGTCCAGAGGGCAATATCCTGCAGTGTAAAAGCAGTGCCTGAAGGTTCCAGTGACTGTTGCATGTAGATCAGCTTGCATTTGTTCATTTAAGTTTACGTTTGATTGAATTTACACGTCATGGGTTTGCTATATATAAGCAGCACCTCTATGTATTTTCATCCTGGATCTTCTGTATTGTATTTAAAGGCTCTCAGTGAGGATTTTATTCTGCCAGAGAAAAGCAGTTTGGAGGACCTCAGTTAAAGACTGAAAACATTTGGCAAGTTGGTGGGAAATAGATATCAGGAGGGCAGTGTGGGGTCTCAGGAATGGTTATTTAATAGAAATATAGCAGAGGCACCTAATAAGAATTTTAGTGTTACTGGAGAAAAGTGTAGTTATCAGTCAGGTGTCAGAAAACCTTTTTCCCATTGTGCACAGGAAATTGTGCAGCTCAGAATTATTCTTTCAGTTTTAAGTGTAGTGTTTCCAAAACTTTTTGGATAATAAATTATATCGTCGTGCAAAAAGTCACAAAGACTTTTTCCCTGTGCTGCTGAATACAGAGGTTATCAGGTAGTCGTACATTTCTTTCAGCTTTTTCCTTTTGTTTATGTACGCTCTTTGTGAAGGCATTGAGGTGCTAATGCAAGCATTTTTGGGACATCCTTAAAAACCTGCTGATTTCAATAACCCCTGTAGGATTGGTGACTGCAAGGAGTGCTCTCTAGCCCCACTGTCTCTTGATCATACTCCTTCTAAGGCATGGGGAGAAGTCTTTCAGATGTCTTTGTCCTAGCTTCCAGAGAGCTTTAACAACAGGTCCAGAGAGCTTCAGCAATCAGGACCAGGATTTCAAAGGGGTGAAGCTTTAAGTTAAGGCATGAGCCAATTCAGTTGATTCTCATCTGCCAGTGCCCTTGAGAAGCCTGGTGAGCAGTGCCCAGCTTTATCGTACATTTATTCCTGCTGCAGCCAGAAGACCTCATACCTGTGAGCAGTAGAGATGGTCCTTCAATGCAGCCTTTTGAAAAAATAACAAGAAATGGAAAAAGCACTATTCCTTGTTATTTTTCTAAATTGAGCTTGGCGTGGCTGGGATCTCAATGCAGAGGTGGGATTTTCACAAGGATGTGCTGATATTTATGGCAATTGTTTGAAGGCTAAGGGAGACCTGGGTGGAACTGCTTCTGAAGGAAAAAATATGCATTTGTATTTTTATTCAAAGTTTAAATAACAAATTGATGGCTAAAGCCAGCAGGCAGGTTACATTATTTGACTTGAAATAATAATTCCAGTGCTGTTTCCAGTTCTGCTTCATTCGTTTAAATTACTTTTGCCCAGAACAGTGAGAGTGCTGTAATAGAAACCGGTTTCTAATATAAACTGTTTTATTTGTTTTATTTTGAATACGTCTCACAGTGTGGCTCCTCATGTTTTTCTATGAATTGATGTACTTCCAATTTATCAGGGTATGTGATTTTTGTGAAGGATGAGCAAGTAAGTTGTTTAGGGTATTCATGGCATAGGTTTTAAATATTCTTTCATCTCACAAATACAAACATCCACACTTTGCTTTTTCTCTTGTTATAAAGTCTGTTTAAAAGTATTTCATGATTGCAATTTTAGGAACAGTTGTTTTCAGGATGTTTTTAATCACATCTGGATAGAAGCCTAATTTTTTAGCTGTAGTTTTTAATTAAATGCTTACCAGAACTTGTGTCCTGAAGTGCATAATCTCAAGTATCGTGAGCTCCCTGAATATTTGTGCAAATGTATTATTAAAGATTGGTCATCCTGATTTGAAAAATAATTATGAAAAATGAAATGTGAAAGTGGTAATAGAAATGCAGCAGATAGAATTCCTGCCAGATGCTGAAAGCTAAAAATGTCGACTTGTAGTGTAGGTTGTAATATTAAAGCAAACTTCAGTGTTGTCAGGGTTCTACACCTATCTGAAGGTATGTTTTTAGAAGTGGACTGGGGCATTTAAATAAAAATGGTTTGGGGAAACCCAGGTGACCTGGAGGAGGCTGAGTGGCTGTTATTCACTGGTGGTAAACTCAGCCATGATTTTATATTTTGAAGTGGGCTGGGGAATGGGGAATGGGGTCGTTGGCATTTGACGTCTGTTCCCTGTGACCTAGTTTTCTAACTTTCATGCCTGGAAAGAAACAGATGAACATGGAATTAATTACTTAACAAAAGCTCATTACAACCAATGATAACTGGGTAGGGATGAAGCCTGTAACACACTTGTGCCAAATTAATTATTTAGTCAGTATGTTTTCTTGCTGATTCAGTTAAATGGTTCCACTCCCTACTCTGAAATCTACTCATTATAGCTCTTTTTCAGGAGTATGGTACCAGCCATTCAGTCTACAGGTGAACAAGGGTGAGGAAATATCTTTTAAGTCACTGAGGGCAAGGATTTGTTTGAAATCTTATGTATGTTTGTTTGTAGTACCCGAGGGTGACTACTCTTGGGATACAATCCAAAGATTTTTTTTGAAAACATTTGTATTATGTCAGGATACCTCGTATACAGAGTCATTTTATTTTATATATACATATATATGTGTCTTTTAAGGGTTGTTTTTTAATGACTGCTCTATGTACAGTATTTTCATAAAATGTTTAAGTTCATAGTATTGTATATGTACAGTCAGCATACTTTGCTTTGGCTCTGAGTTTTCAAAGGATTGATAGGGTTCTGTGAAAGCCACTTCTGTTACAGAGGATGTTTGTGTTTCCAAGACCCCTAACCAAGTGCCCCAGGAGCAGGAGTTAGGAAGTGGAGTACTCTTTGTAGTCATTGTGGGAACTAACCAGGTGCCTAGATTTTGGTGTCTGGTGTCATTCATGTCCATCTCTATAGGAAATACACAACATTTGCACAAACTTGGAAGACATAACAGAAAATTTTGTCCATCCTCCTCCCATGGTGGCAGCTGGAAGTCACAGGCAGATTTTGCGAGTCCTATAAACACTTGAAGCCTAACTTCTTTTAACTGTATCTCCTGCTCGTGCTTTTCAGGAAAAAAAAAAAAAAAAAGTGAATGATGTCTTTTGTGTACTTTCTCTGTAGAGATTTGTACTCTTGAAAACAAGAATATTTGTTTATGCTTAGGCATCCTAAACTCCAGACTCACCTGACATTATCATGTTATCACCAACAGCATCTGTGATCAATTTGGAAGACAAGTATAGGTTTATTCATTAATTATCTTGAGATATCGGAGGCTGTTCTCTCCCACAGGAATTCATAGTGTGAATTGCTGCTGTCATATTCTTGAGGAAAAATGGATGACAAAAATTAGATTAAAAACCTACATGTTGACTCCTAGAAGTTAACCATGCAGGATCTGTCACTTCCAGGCTGTGGAGAGTTAGCAGTCCACATTTAAGATTAGAAGAAAGCTTTCCTATCATGGCTGAGAACAAGAAAAACTTATCCAACAAGAGTTGGCATAGGAGATTAGTAGCAGACTATGCAGTCTCCCTGACACATGACTTGCTCTTTATGGTGACTTCATGAGGTGAGAAGTCAATTCAAATTAATGCTTCTGTGTGCTATATTTATGAGTATGTCGTGATGATTACTGCCTGAGTCATTCTTACAGAGACATACTTCTCTGGGTTCTAGATCATCTGTTCTTAGTGGTTTGTTTATGCCCTTTAACAAAGCGAGGACCTTTTCTGTTCTTTACAGAGTATGGTAGGATTTGTCTAAATCTCCAAGCTGACTGATTAATTTTTGGGTGGCTGTTCCATCTTGTTGAGGAGCAGGAAGGAACACCTCGAAAATGTGATGCAGTACTTTCCATAAGTCATTGGAGAATATTAGAAGCAATTGTGTCAGACTGTAAATACTTCTGGTAGACTGTTGAAGTGCAGATGCTATCCATCACCTCTTTCCAGACCACTTTGATAACATGGCATGGGTTTCAATACAGTAACAAAGCAGGTCTTACAAAGTGGAAAAAAATACGCTCTTTCAGATAAATATTTATAATAACTATGAGAAGAGACCACTTTAACAAAACAGAAAAGATTTACGAAGACTTCAAGTAGCAAGAAGTCACTAACTGTAGGACTGGTTCAGGAATTCTACCTGAAACATGATTGTTGGCAAGTGTGCAAGTTTTGATAAGAGATACGTGTATTGTGTTGGGGTTACCCTTCTTATAGCTTCAGAAACTGAGATCCTCTATGTAACCATAGTTACAACAATGTCTTAGATGAAATAAGGTTTGCATATTTTTCAGTGGCATGCAGCAGTAGAACAAGAGGTAATGGGCAGAAGCCAAAACACAGTAAGTTCCATACTAACACAAGGAAGAACTTCTTTACTGTCAGGGTGATTGAACACTGGAACAGGATGCTCAGAGAGGTGTGGAGCCTCTTCTCCAGAGATATTCAAGACCCGTCTGGACATCTGCCTTTGCAGTCTACTGTAGGGAACCTGCTTTAGCAGGGAGGTTGTACTCGATAATCTCTAGAGGTCCCTTCCAACCTTTACAATTCTGTGATTCTGTGAAATATGATATCAAAGAGATGCAATAGCAATGAAAAATGCACCCCCTAGACCATACATTCTATTGGTTGAGTATTTCATTTATGTCCTTTTCCTGTAGTCTAATTTAGTAGTTATAAAACTTTTGGATTGTAGAATTGTACTGTGATGTACTGCAATTACTTGGTCTTAGCTAAAGGTGTCCCCATTAAGTTGAATTTATGCTAATTCTGTCCCAGTTAAACAGTAGATGATGTTACTAGCTGCACTACTAAATCGCTTTCCTAGGAGACATCCCATTAAATAAGCTATGCACCCAAAGTGGAATATAATGAAATACATTTTTACATAAGCTTAATATGTTTTACATCTGTATATAATTATGTTCATTGTGGATGACAAAAGACTTCTTGGGTCATGTTGTCCAGTTGGTTAGCATGGAACTTTGTCTTGTCTAGTTAGTTTTTAAATACCCTAGGCTGTTTCTTCTACTTGTCTTGGAAGGTGATTCCACAACCTGATGTTATTTTTCTAATAACTGAAATGACAGTTTTTTCTGGTTTTGTTCATTTCCTCCCAGTGATTCTCTTCACAGATTGCCTATGTGCCAAGAGCATTTGGGCACCAATCCATTCAGATAAACTTCTTTAATTATTTGAATAATCTAACTAGAATCAGAGGGGCTGATTTGCCCTTTTTATAAGTACAGGCTTTAGTTGCATGTTTGAGGTTATATATTCCTTCTGTCCTTGAACAGATCATTATACTAGCTGGATCCAGAAAGAACATTGTCCTTTACCCTCATTTTGGTTGTTGACAGCACTTGCTGGGATGAGGAAAATGAAGCAGGAGGTCTTCTACCAAAGTGAAGGCTGCCCTACTGTATGATGTATTAAGTCTGTATGAAGTGATGCTTGTAGTAAATCAGCATCTTGGATAACCTTTATGTCAGTAATACTCCATTTCCCAATAGGCTGGTTGTAGTTCATGCAGTAATGCAATGTAGTGAATTGCAATGATGATGATTTTAGGGATGAAAGCATAGAGTCAAAATTCTGTTGATCTGGTTTTGTAAGCTGATTTTTTTTAAATGTGTTGATATGGTTGAGCGCATGCCATGCAGCTGTGGAGAACTGCAAAAATGTGGGGCTCAGAGTCCAAACAACTAGAGGGAAAACTCAAATTGGCAAGTATTTGCTGGTCTTCTTTGTATGCCGAAAGAGATGGGCAGCATCTTGGTATTGTATGCCAAGAGAGATGGGCAGTATGAGGAACAGTGGATTCCATAATATTCTGCGTGTTGAAGGAAGGGCATAATAGTCAAGTGGCCAGGACTTAGGACTTTGCCTCAAGTGCAGTCCAGTGTAATTCACATGGAGCTACCGTACAGCCTTGTAAGTTCTGCTTCCTCATGTATGTATTATACTTAGTTTCCTTCATATAAACTCCATCTCTTTCCAGCATGGATAGTAAGTTGCTTGCTTCTATGGTGATCAACGTATCTGGCAATATACCATCACATAAATAGCAGGAGAACTGGGACAATTTTCTTATTCTCATGTATTCTGTCTAGGTGGCATAAACAAGATGTCAAGGAATGTTGTATGCCTATCTTACTGGAAAGCTTCTGAAATAAACCTTGAGCTGTTAGTCTCAATGCACAGGTGAAAATGTCAAGGTGCTTACTTGGCAGCTCAGCAAGGAACTTTTCTGGCGGGTTCCGTCAGCTCCAGAAGCAGTTCTGGAAATGGTAACGTTACAGATAGTTTGATAGTTTGTAAAAATCACATGACGGAAGTAGTAATAGAGAAAATAAAGAAGACCAGAGTACATCTGGCAATGGAGAGATGTACAGACAGCAAATTGTAATGTGGCAGATTGAAATGCATGCAACTATTTTGTCTCTGGGCATTTTAGCATTTGACAAATCATGGCTGGGAATTGGCAGGAGTCTTTGTTGTTTTGTTATCTTGTTAGTTGTCAAGGAAGGAAGTCAAAATTTATTCAAGTTCTATCTAAGCAGAGCAGTGAAATTCAAGCACATTAATATGCCATCAAACTCAAGACCTACTTTCTTCCATGTGCAATTTGAAATGTCCTCTGCCAGTCCTGTTATTAACAGGCTCTGGCTTGGCTTATGTGACTGCTTAATGTGTTTACAGATGTGTGGAGAAAAATTGCAGCTAGCTCAATTTTGGATGCTGAACTTCATTGAAAATCTTCCAAAACCACAGCATCTATCTAACCTGAGAAAACATACCAAGCCACTTCCATAGCAAAGAATAGGGAGAAGAATGTTGCAGGGGCAGGCACGAAGCAGACGTAAAGGAGAATGTGTGAGCCTGCATTACTCTTTCTCAGCACCTTACATCCATGCAGATTGATCCAAGTGTTGGCAAAGAGGGATGTGTGTGGGAAGAAAGGCTGCCTAAGGCAGCATCTGTATCTTGAATATGTTCCCACAGTAATACCACGCATTCAGCATGAATGCACTCCCACCTATGGCTAAGACTAAAAAGCATCTAAATCGGGCCCTGCATATTATGTACGCCATGTGTTTAGGTATATGTTAATTCCTTTCTGCTGTACAGTCTGTAATTTTGACTGTAGACAAACACCTTCATCTGAATATAATTCCTACACCCAAAATAAAAAAAATAATGAGTTTCAGTAGTTAATAGTACAGCTTGGCATCAACCACATTTCTTAAAAATCTACGCCCAGTAATCCCTGTTAAAATTATTTCAAATTACTGTTGCACATATGGTAAGGACAGTGATGTTATAAGTCAGGCCTTTTGCAGTTCTGTAGCCACAAAACAGTGCACACAGAAGACTGAGTTCTTGTAGGCAGTTTTGACTAGACAAAAGGGAATTCTTTGAGAACTGCCTTGTACAATTTAGAACATGGAACCAGCTGTAAGAAACAGTAGCTGTTGTCTTGGCCTTGTGTAGTGAGGATATGTAAATCCATATGTTGATGTATGTGGACGAGAGATGAAAAGGCGGGAATTCTAATTAGAATCATTAGTTCTCTTTCCAAGTCCTTTAGCCAGAACATGAAGTTTTCTCTATTTCATTATAATTTCCCCAATTTTCATATGCTTTTGCCACTTCACTTCTGTTGAATACAGATGCAGAAGGCCCATTACAGGCTGCTAAGGATTATTGCTAACATTAGAAGAAACAAGACATGAAGGGTGATTAAATTAGTCATACAAGTGGTGGATTCCCTAACTCTCAGAGTCTGCAGATCTTCACCAGATGCTAGTCTGAAATGTTTTAGAGATGCATGACTTACTGAGTTCAGTGCAAATATAGCTGCAGAATATAACAACTTTTGCTGTGGAGGAGTTCAGGCTAGCTGATCTAATGGTCCCTTCTGAATTCTAAAGCTCTGCAGCTTGAATGCCAAATTGCAAAGAAGACTGAAGACGGTGAAATGGGGCTAAAAAAAGGTTTAGTAGACGTGTTTTTCACAGGCTGAGAACAAATTTTGAACAACTGTCCTGTAATTGAGGATGTCTGTTGTCCTTATGGCACTCTAGAGTGCGGGCCACAGTTGGGCAGTGTGGCTCACCTCATTTGTCTTTTGGGAACAATCTCAATTCAGACAAGGAAAAAAAGAATCATATGACAAGCTATATTTGATATGGTGTTCCTGTTAAAAGCGTAAAGGTAAAACACAGTTCTGAGGCTTGTTTCCTGAAGCTTTCCTCCATTGTAGCTGCTTATAATGTAACAAGGTCTCTTCGAAATAGGTTGCGTGTAACTTTTAGCTGATCCAGATAAAAGCTGACCAAAACTTTACTGGAATACGTTAACGTCATTAATTATACTCAGGGAAACTAAGCTTATTTACCTCAAAAGAGAGCTTGGCTAAATGTGTTATGGCAGCTGCAGAAGAAATTGTTAGTAATTAGGGCAGTCCAGCTCTACAGTGTCCATCATTTTACCCAGTGGCTATCTGTGTGTGCTGTGAGATCTTATTTACCATTGCAATTTTCCTTTCCATTTTCCTGTCCTGCTTCTGTAGCTATGGATGAGAAGACTGCACACCTATGGTTCACATATAATCTGTGTATTTGCTAGCAAGCATCAGATTTTTGAGCTTCTAGCTCGACAACAAATCTGCTCTACCCAGGAGATTTCAGAGCAGGCAATCAAGGGAGTCAAGCATAGCCAAGTGCCCCTACCAATGCCTGCTGACAGATTTTTCAGTGTGACCTGTAAAACAACCGGTGTGCAGACTTTGGAGCTGCCTGTCACACTTACAAAGCTATCTTCCTGAGTTTCAGATCAACTCCTATGTGGAATTATTTTCCTATAGCAGATATCTCCGCTGACAGCAATAAAGTAAGCATGTGTCAACTGTATACCTGAGATGGTAAATACCATCACTGCTGGTGAAAGTCCACGTGCTACTGGTTATAGAAGGTGTAACGTAACCTCTCATGCTGTTGGTTCATGCTTCCTATTTTACCAAACTGCTGGAAGCTACCAGAAATAACACAGCATGATATGCCTGGGATATCATAGTTTATTTTACTGCTCTGACACATTTGAGATGGCACAGAAAGAGCTGATCTATGGATTCCTTTCCCTCTTGAGGAACTCACAATAAAAATGACCACAGAATTCTTTTTGAATTCATTCAGAATTAGCGCACTCTGGACATAGTGAAAAATATCACATTTTTATTTGATTAATTTTATTTGTTCATTTAATGATCTATTCATTGGATTTATTTATTTTATTCATTTAATGATAAATGTGTGAATGAAAATAGCAATTACTTCTTAAAAAGAAAGAGAGAAAGAGAAAGGAAGGAAGGAAACAGCAAGTTGGAAGAATGTCATGAAAGCCCATGGAATGGGTTCCATATTGTTGTAAACAAATGCCTCTGTTCCCACAGTTCACTACGAAGAGCTATTTATCAAGTTCTGGATCCTCATCCCTCTAATCTGCCTCACTCCTCCCCCCAGAAAAGCAGAAGACTTTCCCTGCTCAGCTGGGTTTGTATTGAGTCCTTCTGTGCCCAGACCGAGGTTATTTCTGTTATGAAGAGGATTGAGAATGCTGCTTCTTTTTGCTAATGCTGTCCTTTACACCCAGTGGGAGCAAAATATGGAATATTTTTATCTTAAACAGGAAAAGAACTACTTAATTCTCATCTAGACCCTGACCAGAATTCATGACCAATTTCATTGCAACAGCCTTTCAGGGAGCATTCTGCAACCCAATTAGCCAGTTTTCCTGCTCCCAGATTCCTTGCCAAATCAGTATCCCAAAGAGTATTATGAAAAAGCTTTTAATTTCATCTTCTCTGGGTAACTCTTCCTTGATTTGTCTTACCTAAGAATCATGTTTTAGAAAGTGAAATCATCATAGGAAGGGGCAGGAGTATTGTGTAGAATCCATCACTGTCCTTTGCACCCAAGTGGGAGTTGGGTTTGCTAGAGGCCAGTGCGAAGGCAGATGATGTAGTAACAGTCAGAGTGCAGAGGACATGAGGGGGAGTCTCGATATCAGTGAGGTTAATTTGCTACGTACTGTGGGTCAAAAGGTGGAAAAAAAAAACATGTTGACCTAGCCAAGGCAGTATTTATATCTGTGTGTATTTGTGTGGCAGGGGACAGCAGTGGGAGGAAGGCTGTGGAGGAAACAAGAATATGTAAAACAAGATTGATTTATCAGCTCTAAATTGTTCATCTGTATTCCATTCTTCACTGTGCTGCAGAGGAGGAGAGCGGCTCTGGCACCATAGTGGAGGAAGAGAGCAAGAGAGGGGGAGGAAGGTGGGATCTATCACAGGCACCAGAAGCGCTTCATTTTCCAGAGCCTCTGATTAAACAAATGTTACTGCTGCCTGGCAGCTCTTGCAGACGTTCTTTGGGATAGAATTAATCAGGAGGTAATTTGTCTGCTGCAAGAAGCAGGATAGCTTGGCAGCAAGTTTGTGGCAGGCTTTTTTTCCCTTTCCCAGGACAGTGAAATTTCCCAAACTTCCCCCTGTGCCCAAGGTAGTGCCACCAGCTGGGTTAAGAATAGGGATTTGGTGTTGCTGGGCTCAGCTGGGGTAAATGCTTACCCTGAATAATGCTGTGAGGCTGTTGTAGATTGATTACAGAGCCCTGGCAATTACTGGAGGAATGGCCAAAAGAAGTGAACCATGGAACCGATCGAAGGAGGACTGCTGTTGTGAAGAACTAGCTGTTGCTAAAAGGGCTTGTGCTTTTCACTGTGCCTGAATGAGGAGATGGCTGCTGCCCTACTGATGCTAGTGCACATGAGCAGGAGCTTAAGAGGCTAAGAGAGAAATGCCTGGCTTGTAATAAAGGTGTCTGGACGTGACCAGGGTAGAACACAGATAACTGGCATGGGCATACCGGTATCGTGTGTGGACAAGGTTGTCACAGTGTCTCACCCATTCCCCTACTGAATGTCTGTACACAGATTCAAACCATATTTTTGAGACCCCTTTAGAAGCCTTTTCTGTTCACCCTTGTGAAACTACAGGAACCTTAGGCAGAGCACAGGTGGGTGTGGGTTGCCACCACTGCTGGGAATGCTGCGTTAAGTTCTCCAGCACAGGTGAGGATGAAAACTAACCTTCTCTGTGATGTTTCCTAAACTTTTGAAGCATGTGGACAAGGAGTCATTAAATGATTACTGCATCCTCAAAGTATAAAACTGTCTATATTTACTGACTTTGGTTCTCCTGGTGTTCAGGTAATGAATGAGCTGCATTGCAGTGCTGGAGCTGTAGTTGAGCAAGTAGATAAGCTGAATTGCCTAAGTTATCTGAAATCACTTTGCCATTTTCCCTTCATTTCTTATTTTCTTACTTCTAGATAATTATGTCTTTTACTATCCACCACTAGTCTGTGGTGCCTGTAGAGGACATGTGGCAGTAGAGCAAATAATTGCTGTGTTTGAGCTTGCAATAGCCCTACTGTCCAGGAGGGATGAAGTCACTATCGTATTATGCAGGCCACTTTCAGGAGTGGTTATAAAATCTTAATACCGCTCTGTGAAGGGCATGTGTATTATCAAAATCTTATTTCTGCAGGCAATTAGGAAGTTTAAAAATACATTCCAATGACTAAAAGACCCGATTAACCTCTAGCCCAAATGTCCAGGGCTCTTGGGGAAAGAAAGATGAATTTTAACTGAGGGAAGACTGCCACTAGAATGACATGATGTTCCTAATTGGTGAAACTGTTGTTGTTTTAATGCTTCTTGACTCTACATGACTTGAGGTTAGTTAGCACTGGCAGCCTTTAAAAGGTAGAATCTTACTCTTCCGGAGCCCTTGACCTCCTCATTTCCAGACCTGTAGAGTTATAAGATGAGGGTACCCTAAAGCTTTGCTCTTTTGTTGCTTAGGAAGCCTGTTACTATCTGAAGACTGAATCTTTGCCTCTCTTGAGATGGTCTTAGGCTTGGTGTCCAACTTTATTTGAAGATTTCCTTTCTAGTGGAAATGAAAGAAAATATTGCATATTGTTTCCATAAAGGTACCAGGGATGTTGCTTAATCAGTTGTTTTCATAAAATAAAATAAAGTTGTTGGTGTTACCTGTGCAACTGGGATGGTTGGATCAAGTCATGGAGATTTCTGGCTAGGGGATAGGTGACATCATTGAAGCCAATACTTCTTGTGTCTCTCACAGATACCATCTTGGCTTCTGCAGGGCACAGTTGCAAGTATGGAGCGAAATGTGCTTGCACAGAACAGATTTCTCTCTCAGATGTACTTAGACACATTTGCATTGTACTCAGAAGTCTAAAGTAAGAAGTGGTCTCAGCTGGTCAAATCTGCAGGCATCTCAGGAACAGAAAAGCTTTCCACTCTTCTTGCTTCCGATACGATGGAACTGGAAATTTAACATCTGCTCTTTCCAAACAGTAAATTTAGTAAGTCTGAGAGGATGTCTTTAAATATGCAGGTTTATAAACTCAGAAAGCTGTCTGTCCTAACATTCTGTTTTCTGTCCACTGGAGCCTGAAAATTGGTTTACTCCATTGAGGAAAACTAAGAGGAGAAGGAAAAACTTGTGTCACACTCTGCTGGGTTCTTTTGGTAGAATAAGATATTTTGCAGTCGTTGGGAATGAAATATTCTCTGTGTATCAGAGAACCTCCTTTCTGAACTGATGCAGCAGAAATGGTAGTTCTGCAGCCACGCTTGTGCTGTACAGCCAATGAGCATGCCAAGTGCTGGTTTCTGCACTTAGGCAAGTTTCCTCATGTTTTAGAAGGAAATAATTACACATCTCTATCGCACCTACTTATGCAGCATTCATTCAGAATAGCAGCTTTGCTTTTCTGATCTCAAAGGAGAATAAGAAGGAGAATGATAGGGTGACCTTTATTGTACGTGATGTGTTCCAAGTGTGTCTCTGACCTGAGGAGAAATGAAGGACCTCAGAAAGAGCACAGTGCCAAAGCAGGACAAGCCAGAGTGCCCCACAAACATGGTTTTAGACAGTCAGAATAAAAGCAATAATCTGAAAAGAGTGAGGATCGTGGAGCTGCTAGGGCCTCCTGTAGTATACCTTAGGTCCCTGGAGTGCAACTGGGGAACAGCAGACAGAGAGTAAACAAAGGTAAAACCTAGGGTCAAAGGGGAGTGTTACCAGGTGCCCCTTAGGTACTGGCTCCTGCATAGCTAGAAGAAACTGCCTCTGCTGCTGTGTGCTGATGAGGATGTAAATGACTGGGGGATACCACAGCTGCTGCTGGGTGCTGCAGGGGATGCACTGCCCTAATAGTGTGTTGGGTTTTTTTTCTCAACAGTAAAAATACTTTTCTTTTTTTGTACTCCAAACCCAAGATCAGTCTGATCCAGTAACATCCTCCATCAGTGGCTTTCTTAAATCAGACGTGAATGCAGAGGAAAAACTGTGTTAATTTACATGTCCCACCATAGGCATATCACAATAGGGCTCTTGTTCCTTCTCGGCACCCTCCTTTCCCTGAACACAGTGAGGTTCCTCCCACCTGCCCACAGCCCTTCAGCAGTGCGAGCTCGGCTCTCACTGTAGCCTCCCCCCACCTTCCATCAGCTGCCAGGGCTGCCTCTGTCTGCAGACTGTGCAGCTTTGCTGTGCTCTGATGCTTGTTTTTTCTGTTGAGATGTTTTTCCACCTCGGCAGCGTTTACCTATTGGTCTGTGCTCCCTCCTCATCACCAGCATCCCAGTTTGAGGCAGCCCTTAGGTGCATGGCTAAGCAATGTCAGGAAGCTGCAAGCAGAAGTAACTTCTCAGTGGGGTGAGGGGTCTGCATGATCTGCAGCCTCTGTCCCTAATCCAAGGGGCACATCCACTTTCCTGCTGGAATCTTCTGGAAATCATCCCAGATCCATCTGGCGTGTGATCTGAACTCATACCTAAGTGATCCATGCTCCTCAGAGCTTACTGGATGTTGAAGACTTGTGCATCATTGATATGTTTGCAAGGTAGAACTCATTACCCTGGAGACACTTTCTCCTATAGGAAGTCTCTCATCCACATGCAGATTTTGTTATTCAGTTTCACCTCTTTTCAAGTTTTACCACAGTTAGTAAAAAACAAGATATTTATGGAAGTGGTGTCAGTGGCAGCTCTTTGTTGATTGAGGAGTAAGACTTATTGGAAACCAATTACTGATCTTTATCCAGGCTGTCCTATATCTACACAAAGCAGTGAGAGAAGAGTATCTGATACTCTACTGCCTTTTTGTTACTGATTGTCAAAGTAAACCCTCATCTTAAAACAAGGACATATTCCCAGTGCCATCTTTCTTCTGATTACTCCTTGTTTGTGGTTTCCTTTGTTTTAAGAATTGGGTCTGGAGGAAACATAGCAGATACTATGTGGGCGGCAGTCTTTCAGAGCTCCACGAATACATAAACCGTCTGTTAAAGTGCTTTGAGAAGGAGATTGATAATTCTTTATAAATATATTTTTTTCAAATTGAGATACCTAACTTCTTTAGAGAAATGCTTTAAACGCCCTAAAAAGTAGCCCATGTTAGCAAGCCCCTTCAAAATTGATTTTACTGGACTGTTTGTGTTAAACAACAGGTTGATAAAAGAAAAAAAAAATGCTGAATGGAATATATATGTGCTAGATATATTACTGCAATAGCAGTCCACGTCCAAGCCCCTTTAATGCAGACCTGTGTATACATGTAGAAAGGCTTATTTCCAATAGTTCCTGCTGGTTTATTGTTTTCCTGCCACTGCCTGCTGTCTCCAAAAACACTGACTTTTCAGCAGAGCTTTTTCCATGTTCTTTAGCACAGTCCCAATGACTTCTCAGATGCTTCAATCTAGTTAAAATTACCTCTTTTCAGTCCTTTAATCTGTTTTTGTCTCCTCAAGTTTTATTCTACATTGTGAGGAGGTGAGGTTGAAAATGCTGGATTATTCCCCAGACCAATTCATTCTGATGACAGTATCACCAGGGCTCAGTTTGACCCCTTGTTTTCTCTTTTTGTTATCTCTTTTTTGATAAACACCCTGTGTAATCCTTAAAATGGGTGTGAATTCAGGATATTTGCTGATACAGAAACTGCAGCAATTCCTTCACCTTTCTTCAAGTCCTCTTATATATCCAACTTTCCCTTGCAGCTGATGGGGAGGGCTCTGCACACAATGAGAAGCTGCCCTGATGTGTGCAGGTATTTGCTCTGCAGCTTCCCTGGGGTAGCATAGGGGCAGCAGCGACAACATGCTGTTAGGGAATCCTCTGCCTTGTTTTCCCTTGGTGCTGTCCTCTAAAGAAAGCAGTGCATCTGGGCTGAGAGAGGCTTTCCTGATGAGCAGCTGCATTGGTTGTATTTTTAACATCCTATTAGGAAGTTTACATGTCTGAACTTGCTGTGCTGCTAGCTCTGTTGGTGATGCCTGCTAATAATTTGGAGAGACTGTATTGCCTGTATTTTTCACGTGGCTACCACCAGTTCAGGATTCATGAGTTTCGTGAGCAGTGCAATGGAGGTGCATGAAGAGCACAGCTTCATGGAGGGCAGAAGGACTTCTGCATTGTTTCCAGCCTCTAAAGAATCCCTCTCAATTGTCCCTGCTGCTGCACAAGCCAGAGTTTTTGTCCAGGATTGCGTGTAGGTACCTTTACAGTGAACGCCCAGAAAGAAAACTAGAATTCTGTCTTCGCTGGGTAATATTTACCTATTGTGGGATCCTATCCTGCTATTAGTGGAGGTGGCTGCGTAAAACATCAATTCTGATGACTTGTGTTTATGTACAAGGTAACGAGCAATTTACTGTTCTTAAACCTTGCTACTGTCACCTCAAACGTTGTTTGTTTTTTTTTTTAACAGGATGCTACTTAGCCCAGATTTCTATTGCAACAGTATATTGCTTTCTCAAGGAGCTCTAATAGGTAGCTTTTTTTCCCTGTATTTCATTCTGACAGCTTTAAAAAATGGGAACAAAGCTTTGCAGCTTTGCACCTACGTAAGTCCTTTTATCCGATGTACTCAGATGTGCATTATAAAGGCTGGAAGGGTCTTATAGTCTTACCGTGAGCTATATACTTTTCTACCTGTGCTGTAGCACAGATGATGTGACACACAAGGCAGGTACAATTTGCTTTCCCAAGACAAAGCACATTTTCGTGGTGCAAGGGAGCTTTGCAGGGTGCCAAAATTAATTTCTCTTTATTTCAGTAACACTTCTAACATGCACCAAATCTGTGCCCTACTTAGACTAGACAGGACTCGGATATAGCGACATTACTCCATGCTGAATCATAGAGTCATATAGTAGAATCGTAGAATGACCTGAGTTGAAAAGGACCTCAAAGATCATCTAGTTTCAAGCCCTGTGCTGTGGGCAGTCACCCACCACTAGAGCAGGCTGCCCAGAGCCACATCCAGCCTTGCCTTCAATGCCTCCAGGGATGGGGCAGCCACAACCTCTCTGGGCAACCTGTTCCAGTGCATCACCACACCCTGAGTGAAAACTTCCTCCTAACATCTAACCTAAACCTCCCTGTCTTATTTTAAAATTATTATTATCATTATTATTTTCATTATTATAATTATTCCTCCTTGTCTTATCACTGTCAACCCAACAGTGATTCCCCTTCCTTTCAAGTATTGCAAGGCCACAATAAGGTCTCCCTGGAGCCTTCTTTTCTGCAAGCTAAACAAGCCCAGTTCCCTCAACCTTTCCTCATAGGAGAGGTGCTCCAGCCCTCTGATAATTTTAGTGGCCCTCATCTGGACCCACACCAAGAGCTCTGCATCTTTCTTGTGCTGGGGGCCCCAGGCCTGGACACAGTACTCCACATGGGATCAGGATAGCACTTCTTGTTTTTACCAGTACACAAGATAATAGTGGTTGGCTGATTGGTGCTCTCCATAGGCTGTCCATCACTTTGCTTTGCCTGCTGGGTAGGTGATGGCTGTGAGTTGCAACACCAAGTGTTTAGTGTGGCAGAGACTAAATGATGCACAAAAGAAGTTTGCAGGACCAAAAGCCATGGATCAGTCAGCTCTGTGGTTGCATTTCTTCACTGGCTGTTTTTTATGGAGCTTTTGATCAATCCTAGCATTTTGTAAATTCCTTTAAATCACTCTAGTGCACCGAACGAGACATAGCACAGGTGCATTCTGAGCCATTCCAAAGGGGATGGGGCTGAAGAGGCAGAAGTAGAAAGTAGATTTGTCCAGAGCCCCCTGAAGTGGCAGGTGAGGTGCCTGAAGTATTTGTCTCCATGCCCACAGGCAGCAGCAGTACCTTGAGTCCCTTCTGCCTGCATGGTTTGCTCCTCCCTGGGAACCAGCAGCCTCACCACCCCCTGGGCATATTGCCCAGTTCACAGCTGCCGTGGGGAGCTGCTGCTTTTCTCTTTCCTATTATAATAGCAGCCTTATAAGGCTTCCCCCAGTCAGCCTTGCCTCTGGAATAAAAAGTTGCATGTTTCCGTGTGTGGCTTCTGCTGTGATATTTGGGTTCATTTATTGGGATCCTGGGAGCCGCTCATAACTCTAGAAGGAGGGTAAAGAATTAAAAAAGGGAAAAGAAGAATAAAGACAGGCCAGGGAAAAGCCAGTCTGCAGCAGAAATTAAACAGAAGGTATTAAAACAAGAGTAGTTTTGTAAAGGAGGACGCTGTGTGGAGTTGTGGGGCAGTGATGGTGCAGACATCTGCCTTCTGCTGGACAGATATGGTAGTGCCCTTTGACTTCCACTAGGATAAATAGCATTACATTTCCAGAGAACCTTTTGCATTCCTTGCCTCGCATGCTGCACTCTAATTACACATTGTATTAGATGATTCAAAAGCAGAATAGCATCCTGATGTCTTTAGCCTCAGTGCTAGCTTTCTTGTTACTGAAGTGTGACACAGGTGTCTGGATACACTATGTTTGTGCCCCTGGGCTATGGTCTAGTGCAGTGGCTGCCATTTGGCTTCATTCTGGACCAGAGTGAACTTCCTGAAGCAGATCCTTTGTGTAGTCATGCATGTGATTGCAGGGGAACCTATATTATTTTATTGACATCTAGCATGCACAGAATTTGTCTCTGTCTTTCAAAGGAAACCAAATAGCTTGCATTTAATTCTGAAAATAACTCCTGCCCCCAAAACTCAAAGCCAATAGTCACAGAGTTGTAGGAAGAAAGGAGTCCGCTGGCTTGTTAGAATTGTAGATTACTGACAGCGTGGAAAGAAATACAGTGATTTATGATGATATGGAAAGCAGTGCAGTGATAACATTCAAGTTACCAGAGAAAGGGTCTTTCACCACTGAAACTGTAAGCCTTTCTCCATCTGTAACTCATTAGCTACTTAGTGGAAGTAGCACTATTTTAAGACATTATTTATCCTCCTAGGCAGGATCGATGTGCTTCTAGAGACGTGCGTGTTTCTGTGCATGTCACTGGTAGTTTCCAATCAATAGCAAGAAGTAAACTTGAAGCTGTAAACACTGCAGTGTTGTCTTGATCCTTCTGTGAGAAAATTTCCTTTGGCTCTGATTTAACGTGAGTTAAAGGAGCAGGGGAGGAAAAAAAACAAACAAAACTGTCATAATCACTGGAAGGAAAGAAGTGTGATTTCTAGGTGCTTCTTATATGCATAGTGGAGGGGGGAGGAAGGGAGCCAGCCTATGCAGGTCCGATGGGTCTTTAGTTAACTTTACATATAGTTGTAGATGGCTTGCCCTTTGCTCATGGAAATGTATTCTTTTTCTGAAGGAACAGTTGTGTAGCCTGTTAGGTTTGTTTCGCTCCTAATTTCCCTGGCTAGCAGACTGGTTTTGTAATCAAGGAGAAGTGATTGAATGCTTTTGTATAGTTGATTTTAGTACTATGTGGGAAATAAATCACTGTTATCTATCCTGCGGAGTGGTTTATTTTCCTGTACTGCATATAGATCTTAAAAAATCTTTCCTTTGATCTGGTAGAGAAAAGATTGCTCCTTTGCAGCAATCAAAAATATTGGTCTCTGAAGCCATAAACCATTCCTCTGCAGTTTTTAGAATGAGGTATGACAAAGCATGTCATCTGTGTTTTTTCTTCTTTTAAGAATAGTCTAGTTGAATTCTTTATATATGGCTTGGTTGCATGCCATAATTCAAGAGGAAAAATTATATGCATTGCTCTAATTGTTTATATGAGAGGACAGTAATGATTTAACTAGCTTAGGCAAAGGTCTCATTGGACTGGACTCTGTACAAACTCAATTTAAAAAAAAAAAGAATATTATTCAGTAATTTCAGAACATTTTTAAGTGGCAATAAAAACATTTTTTCATTTTATTTTTTAATCCCGACACATCGATGTTTTCTGTATATTTGTCAGTTCAAAGCAGATCTTGGTTTGCAATAGATCTGACAGCACTTATTACAATCTGTCAAGTTAGTAATTTGTGAGCTCGGGATTTACAGAATAATTTTTAGAGTCAGCATCTAACAAGTCACGGTGCATTTAATCTTTTCATTGCTTCACATATTTTTGTGAATCATTCTGTTAATTCATGCAGCTATTTTTATTCCTGTGGTCCTGACTGGACTCTGTGATACCGATACAGCTATCACTTGAAACAGTTCTCCAGACATGATTTTCAGCTCACTGCTTTCTTCAGTGGCATGAATGTGAAAATGAGGGTTTACCTAAAAATTATGACAGTCTATTTACTTAAGTTATGATGCATCAATATTTATAAGTTCATTCAGAGGAATAGCGTATTTGTACACTGCCTTCTTGGACGGTTCATAGATGTTCAGCCCAATCATTTACCATCACTGGGGGGATAAGCACGTAACTGAACTGAATCAAATGGTCCTACACCCATTTACTGAATGTTTGGCTCTTGCATTCATCAGGAAACCCTAAGTGAATAATGTAGTTCTCTAATTCAATCCAAAAACACATTTTCAGTACTTTTGGCAGCTTTCGCTAGGTAGAAATTTAGCCTGTTAAAACAATAGAATTAAAAAAAAAAAAAAATAGTGTTGAAATGGTGAATGACATTTAACTAAAACGTAGAAAAGCAAAAGCTGAAGCTTCTGACTTGTAGCTACTTTCATCTTTCCTTTGTTCATGTAAATAGTGGATAAAAGTGAGAGAGTGCTTTGAAACTCCTTACCTGGGTTCTTAGGGTGGTGGGCCAACTTTTGGACTCACTGGAGAAACATGGAAGTACTAGGAAAGCTGGGCAAAATTACAGTACTTTGCATAACTGAGTTTCATCAAAATGTACATTTTTCATAGGTAGATCTCCTTTGCTATTGAAAGCATATATGGAAACTTGAAGATTTCTCAGTTTCTCAGATTCCTGAAGAGAAGTTTTGCGTTTTTGGGGTTACTGTAAGAGTGGTTAACTCAGCTTATTGCTCAGAATTGCAGCTTCTGTTCCATATCAGGGAAAAAGTACACATGAAATTACTCAGGATTAAAAGTGTGCTTCCTGTATAGGTGAAGCTCTTGCTGAATCAAAGTAAAGTCATGTGATTCTGAAAATACCTGGACCCTCTGCTGCTATCCGTTTTTGCTTGACAGACCACAGTCCTGGGCTAACTAATCAACACCTGCTAGGCTTCCCATGTTTTATTTCAGAGGCTGTGTATCTCCTTTATTAATATGCCTGTGAGAATTAAGGTAATGAGTAGGCAGAAGAGCTGCAGAGCTTGCTACTCAGAGTCACTAGAGATTGTTATAGACACAGTGGATGGATTTTCAAGGTCCATTTTGGTTTGTGAGAGGAATGCTGACATAGGGGAGAGAAGCAAGAAGGGGAAACATAGAGAAGCTGTCCCTGTACTGCCTGGTGTTTTGTGCTAGCTGGTGGCTATGGTTTGCTCAGTTGATTAGGGACCATCCAGCACACCCACAGGCCGGTACTGGAGACAGTATGCCACCTGAGCCATTGCACACACCATGCCATGTCATGGTAGCAGAACTCTACTTCTTTTGTTGTTAAAAGACACAAAGAGGATGCTCTGGCCATCCTTTCCACTCAGATGTGGAGCTGGGAATCCCACAACTTTTCCTATGTTTCTCTCTGTTCCAAGACTTTTTTTAAATCTATTGTCAATAACCCAAACATGAGATAATTTTTACTTATAATTATTTTTATGCTTTTCTATGAGAAAAAAAAATACCTTTTAGAATGTTATCCTTGCTTTTCTGTAGAACCAGCTGATTGCCATATAGTAAAGTTAATGTATGCTATTTAATATAATCATGTATTTTAAGGAAAACAACACCCGAATGTGTGTTCCTAGTCATGGGTAACTCTCATTCTTTAGAGATCACAATCACGTCATCAGGCATATTAGTGGATAGATTGGTGTATGACTAAGGATACAAATATCCCCTCATTTTTTCCCCCTTCTCTCACTTAACATTTTGTTTGAGAAGATTAGTACATTTTGCCTGTGAAAAGCCCTGGATTAAATGCCACCCACCAAGGATTTTGTGCATGTTTTATTTTGCCAGAGGGGTTGTCAGACATAGGGGGAAGTAATGTAAGATCGGTTGACCTAAGACTTTAATTAACTGACAAGGAAGTTTACAAAAACTGTCATATTAACTTTGCACATCATTTTTCTGGGGCAGAAAAGCTTTGTCACACAGCACTCATTTCTTGTTTTGCTTACTTCAAGGCATAAAGGAAATAAATATGTTCCCTATTTCTGGTGCAAATAGTATTCTAGAAATACGAAATAGAAGGAAGAGATTTTATACCAGTCATTCCTTTATGAGACTAATACAACCCAAGTAAGTGGTATTTGATGTGCATGTTTAGATTAGCATTGTGGCCTCAGCTTTGAACTAAATCCTTAGACATGAGGGCAGCATGTGATTTTAACCCTGCAAGGCGGTAGTGGACTACTTTCACATTGTCTTTTACCAAAAATAGCCCATGGATGGTGTTTTCATGCTGATTCTGAGTCCACATGTCTTTCAACTACGTGAAGGACTTCTGTTCATTTCCCTTTCCATTACTATCTTTCTTACCCACAGATTCCTCAGCCCAGTCCTTATTGGAGGTTACACTTCAGAAAGCTTTTTTTCTGAGCCAGAATATTACAGTACAAATATAATTTCTCCCATCTTTTGCGCTTTCTTTTCCTGTTTTCTTTTAACTAATCTTCTACCAAAATCTCGTTGTCTTTTTCTTCAGCCTTCATTTTCTATTGAAATAAATTGGTCTTATCCACCATCTCTTTTTTCTTTATTAATCCTTTATCCTTCAAACTTGTCCATCTTTTCATTTATTTTCTTGCAAGTCATCAATCAGACGCTTTCCTCCACATGCTAATACTCCCTTGCTTGACTCTCTGTTCCTATTCTAGTCACTTCTCCTTGTTTATAGCATCTTTCCTACTGGATGTTTCCTTTGCCTATAGTCAGTGTTAACATTCACTGACAAAATTACCTTTGTGTTCATCCCTTCACCCATATTGCCCTTTGGTGAAATTTTTTGTTTTGTAGGCTTTTGTCAATCAAATTCAATCAGATTGGCTCACAGCCAATGCCCCTGCCACTCTTTCTGTCTCATTTGAGCAAATCAATAGTAACATTGAAAAATAACTGGAGGCCTCCATGGTACCTGGTGCTTCTCCATCAGGACGTAGAAAGGAAAAAATGATCCATGCAGCTAACAGAATTCTGGGAGCTCATTTGGGAACTGCCAAATCAATCTGTGTCCACAGGCTCTTCCTGCACAGGTGGAGTAGCCTGGGGATGTAATATAACAGAGTACAACCATTAGTAGTTCATTTCCACTGAACAGAAACTTACAAAATGCTCCATCCAATATCGGATTTATTTATTTATTTATTTATTCAGATAAATGAACTTCTTTTACATCAACTCCTTCAGATGCAGGCACTTCTCTGACCACTTTCTTGCTTTTTGTTGGCCCCCATTTCTCACTGTTTCAAAGTCTCACTGGTCTTGTGCTCACGGCCCTGGGGATCTTCCCTTTCTGCAGTCTGGAGTCCATGGAGTAATGTGATGAATCCCCTGCCTACACTCTTGTAGTCTTTGATTTATGACAGTTTCATCCTACCAGTTCCCAGGGACCACGTGGTATCAGACTGGTTTCCCACACCTGTGATCCATTAGTCAAGGGACAGAAAAAAACTGGGAAGATCAGAACTGCTCTGAAATGTGAAACAGTAATTGTTCTCACTTCATCTTCAGCCTTTGTCCTTCACTGCTCAGTCTACTGGGTTGGACCTCAGGATCCAGTACAAGATTCTGTTTGCTGTTCCTGAGGAGAAGGCAGGCAATTTGTTTGGGTTCTGAGGCTATAAGCAAGAGTTCTGTTACTGCAGCATTAAGATTCCAAGTACCTGCTACAGACCTCTTATAAGCATCTCGTGTAGAACTGCTGTCACATCCCCTGCCTGTCAGCTCCATCATCATGTCTGCTAGGTGCTCATTTGTTCATATTGAGTATGCCTGTAAAACGATGGTCATCACTTAAATGGATAATGATAGTGATACCACATGGGAACAGACTGCTCAGCTTGATCAAAACCTTTGCATTGTTTCAAGTCTCTTATCTGCAGACAGAAAAATGTCTTGGTTCATAGTAAAAAAATAAAAGTGTTCATAAACAAAATATTTATATACCTTTAAATTAAGAAAGCTAAAACCTCAACAACAAAAAGTTGCTTTTTTTCAACAGCTTTTAAATTCTGCAGAAAAATAAGAGTTAAAATATATCAGAGCTTATACCTGCTAAATCTTCTGTCAGCTACTTCCTCATCCCACTGCCTGAAAATGAATCAACTTAATTATTCCTGTCATTATATAGACTCAGCTGGCTTAGAGTTGTCTCTTTATCTCTGGCTACAGCCATTGTCCTTGTATTCTGGAGCAGTTAAGAAGATTGAAAACTGGTGGGGTTTTTTGTTGTTTTCTTTTAGGTGTGAAAGGTTTCTTGGTTTTGTTTTGTTTCTTTATATTTCTGGAATATGCAGACTGTAATAGAAGAAAAAATCAGGAATTTTGGTATCTCTTGACAATGTTTAGGTTGTGTCAGCACTAAGTTTACTTCTGTAGAATGGCGTGCCTGAATTTATATTCTAAAATAATGTGGAAGATTTGCCCAGGCTAAGACCAAGGGACTAGTGCAGTGAAGCCACGGATTGCAATATGTGGAGATAGGAAAACAAAGAACAGCATTAAATTTTCTCTCAAGGACCTGTAAGTCTCTTAGGATGACTCTTCCGAGTACTCTGAAAATATAATCACTGATCTACTTCAGACAATTCATCCATTGAAATAACCTAAAAAATTGTCTTGAATTACCTGGTGCACACTTCTAACATGTAAAGTTTTCATTAAAGTGTTTGACAGATTGCTTGTAAAATGAAGTCATTTTCTTTCCCTTCAAAATTTAATTTTCTTTATGGCCTCCTTTGTCAGTGAGTATAATTCATTAAGAATGATTCGGTCATTTCATTCTGCAACCTTATTTGTGGTTTTTTGTTTGTTTTTTTTTAACTGTGAGTTTTACTGAGGGAAATCTCCTTTGTGACTGAAATGATTGAGGCTGGATCGCAGTAAATATATGATGTTTCTTCAATTTTTTTTTACATTGTATAAACCATGCTGCTTCTCTTCAGGAGTGCTTAGGAAGGAAACTACACGTTTCCAGTTTTCTGTTTACTGGCTTGTTAATTTTCTGTGTGGTCACATGGAAAAGCCAATGAAAGCAGCCTTAGAATGTCTTACCTCTCAGAATTCTGCAAGCCTGGTTGTAGAGGGGAATCTCTAGATGTAGTACAGTCCTGTAGGTCATCTTTTGTCATATGATATCCTATTCAAGAGAAACAGTTTTGGGGATGTTATGAGAAGGATTAATCTGTCTGCTTTTCTGCGGATGAATCATGGTGAATCTCCAGCCCTCTGGGATGTTCTGGGTGTGGTTTCTGGTAAGGTTGATACTGAGAGTTTGTAGAAAGAGCAAAAGGCTAAGATTTACATTTCTCGAAGCTTGCAGATAATGGTTGAGTGTCACAGGTGACAGCCACTCTTCTCCAGTCATGCCAAATGCACCAGTATGGTAACAAAGAATATACAGAGGGGTCCACTTTGTGTTTATTGTGGCTGGAAACAAGCTGCTGAGGTTAGTGTTCAGTGAGAAGTTGCTGTATGGATGGATCTTAGCTTCTGATAAATTTCCTAACACTGATACCTTCTCACTCACTTTTTATTTTGGCCTCTTGTTGTAGAACCTAAATATTCAGATCTCTGCTTAATCCTGAAAGACACAGGCTTTATTTGCTTAGATAAATTTCTTGTGACAAGAGACAGGAGTGAGGAGAAAGGAGAAATAATCAGAATGTGATATGACAGAGATTAAGTCAAATAAGCAAAATACAGAGGGAAAAAAAAAAAAAAGCAGCTTAATAAAAACACATATAATTCATGATTATGGATATGAACCATAAAAACGTAAAACAGATTAGTTGAATAAAAGCCTGGGAATAAGGTCCTGTATGCCATAGACATTTTGGTTAAATTTAAAACAAAGGGGCTTTTTTGTTTTGTTTTGTTTTTTTTTCCTTCTGTCTTCCTCTTAATGTCTTTAGTGAATTTACCTGTCCTTGTCATAATGCAGAACTTGGGATCCTCTTACCGTACGGAAGGTCATCAGATAAAAACATGTGCCCTCTAAAATGCTCATCTCTCAGTAAGAGAAGCAAAGTTTAATGCAATTAAAACAACTATCTACAGTGTTTATGTACAGTTATATTGAGTAGAGCATACCTTTAATTTCATTGGAAGGTCAGATACACAAGGAGGATTACTGCTGTCTCTCAGAAAGCAGTAATCAGTGGCTGGCAGCTCAGCTTTAGAAATTTTGAACAGATTAGAAGAAGATCTTGGCAGTGGTTCCCAAATGCTCAGGAGACTCTCTGCAACTAACAGCTTTGACATTCTGGCCAACAAGTTAAATATTATTCGCTATAAACGTTACAAGGCAATTGATCACCCCTTACGTACTGGGCTCAGGGTGCATGCTTCCTGCCTTCTGCTTCAGGAACAAGGGCAGCCCCATAAACCAAGGAGCTATTTGATGATATTCTGACAATAACCTTTTAAATTAGCTCAAAGAAGAGGAATTTGTGTTATTTGCATGTTAACCACAACAAAGTACCAGAGAAGGGAAGCAAGCACTTATAGAGGATTTTGCAACTACCCATGAATGAGAGCATTCGTGGTCCTGATGGAAGGACTATGTTTCCATCCAGCTCTGGTTTAGTGATTCCAGTGGGGCTTAAGTGACTGAATGTGGACTGGTGTGATCTGGTGAGATTAAATTTAACCATTACATAGGCATTATCAAACAAGAGGAGTTCACCTTTCTGCTGGGGAAGTAGATTTGAAATCTGAAATATTTGGCTGAATGCAACTACCATCTGAGAACAAATGGTTCTCTATGTAAAAGACAATGCATAGCTATAGAGCAGAGAACTCAACATTTCTTTCTATCTTCAAAATAAATTTCAGGCACACAGCAGTTTGTTTGATTTTTAGGAGTGGATGAATGGGAGCTCTTTGTCTGGGCCAGGTTTCCAAGATTTACAAAGAGTAATATCTTGCAAGGGTGCAAAGAAATGTAGCAAAGGTATTTGCTGTCCAGGTGAGCGAACAGCTTTGTGAGAAGCATCTTGCTCTTGGAGAGTACCTCTAGGATGGATGTAGTTCCTGTTGGAGACTGCTTTCCAATTATTAGTTGCTTACTTTCCACTGTTGGACACAGTTTAAATGAGTGTTTGGATTACATCTAGGAAAGAAGTTAGATCTCAGGAAGCAAAAATAGAAAACATAACACAGGCAATGAGATTTAGTAGATTGTGTAGATGTGAAGCAAAGAAATATTCATATGTAGAGGTAAATTTTCAGAATGGTTAGGGAACCTCTGAGAGACTGAACTTCTGTTTTGAGATACATGGTGAAGATGGAAGAAGAAATTGAAATGAGCAGTGCAGAAAAAAATTTTGGCCTTTGTGTAGCAGTTAATTTTGGTCACACTGCTTTGATACCATTGGGGTGGTTACTATTTCCTGCTGCTTTCCAGCTCCTGGATTTGGGTGGCATGGGCCTTTCTAAAACTGGCGTTCTTCTTTCAGCCAGCTTCAGCACAGCATCAGACGTTTCAAGATGTGCGATTTGCACCAGCACTAGGGAAAGGAAATGAGTCCAGAATTTGGAGAGAAATGCAGTAATCTGTTATGTGCAACCATTTGAAATAAAGCCAAGCAATTCCCCTTAGTTAACTGTGTCTCAGCAGTTTTCTCTGATAAAATTAATATTCAGATTGATGTCTGTTGGCCATCTATCCTTCATTCTTGTTTTTGGTTTGCATTGTTTATGACATTGCTTCAAAAGCAATCCTTTAATATCCCTGGTAAATTGGTGTCTTCCTTCTGACTGATGTTCTCTGTTAGCAAGTTCCCTTTCCCTCACTGTATGTGATCATGAAATGCCTGCAGTGTGGAGCTCTTGGAGGATCACCAAAGGGCTGAGATGAGAGGGACCTCTGGAGTCACCTGGTCCAACCCCTGCTCAAGCCAGGACACCCAGAGCAGGGTGTGCAGGACCATGTTTCTCTTACAAGAGATGCTTCAGTTTCTTTATCATCTTTGTAGCCCTTTGTTGGATTCCTTCCATCTTTCTCTTGCACTGGTGAGCCCAGAAATGGACATACCAGTCTCTCTCCATCTGAGAAACCGTGGAGATTCATTCATGTTGAGCATGCTGAGTACTGAAATAAAATATCTGCAAGGCAGAAGGGAGGGAGGGAACAGGAAGAACTTACATGGCAAATAATACTGTTCACAAGGACAGCCATCTGGCCAAACTGTCCCTCCTTTCACTATGACAGCAGTGAGGGAAACAACGGGCCACAGTCAGTGGCTTAACACATGGTCAGAAGAGCAGCTTTGAGGCCCAGCAGGATAGTTGTAAGGCCTGGAAATCTCTTTGCAGTGTCCAGTGGGCAGCTAGACCCTACAGCTTGTACACATCACCTGGGTCGAGTTGACAGAAGTCAGGATGTGCATCTGCACTCTTGGCTCCTTGGACATCACAGCTTTTTCGTGCTGTTGCAAGTGTGTTGTGTGTATATGTGTGTGCTCCTGTCCCCAACATGACAGGAGCACGTGAGCCTGGAATAGTCATGCTCTTGCTGACATGAGCACACAAGCAGCAGAAAGAGTGGGATTTACAGTCCTGTAACCAGAGATCATAGCTCAGCTGTCCAGAGAGACAGTTAAGTGATGATTGACCCTCTCCCCACCAGCTCCTGAACTAATAATTTTCTCATTACAGTCCAGAAGAGCTTTTTCTGTAAGCTGTGTTGTCCTACTAGAAGTTGAATCCTTTTCTGGATATGCTATTGAGCAAGTGACTTGAGACATGATAGCACTAACCAGCTTCTGCACCTATGTACTGGCTCCAGGGACCTCTTCCCAGACTCACCTCAAATCTCAATTGTTCTGCCTCTTCCTTTCCCCAGGCAGCACAGGGAAACTGGGAATGGGGCTTGTAGGCCACTGGGGATTCTCTGCTCTGGTGTCCAAGAACCCAATGCAAACCTTGCTGTGACACAAAACAAAATATGAAACAAAAGCAAAGAAGATGTTAACATGGGTTTTCTTTTCCTTTTCTTGTCAACCACAGGTAATGCAGGTGGTGAAAGAACAGATAATGAGAGCACTCACTACCAAGCCTAGCTCACTGGATCAGTTCAAGAGTAAGCTTCAGAATCTCAGTTACACAGAAATACTGAAAATACGCCAGTCCGAAAGAATGAACCAGGAAGATTTCCAGTCTCGTCCAATTCTGTAAGTATTGTCTTCTCTCCTAACCCATGTTTGCATCGAAGGATTAACAAATGTGATGGACACTTATGAGCTCTTCAGGGGAAACCTGAGGAAGTAAGCTGTCCAGGGAGCTGTGCTCTGAAACAGTAGTACAGCATCTGCTTGAAGTGTGTTTGATTTCTTCTGCTGGTAATCACAATTTTTTTATTGAATTTAGTTAAATCAGATTCATCAAATTCCTGCAGTGTCTCACGTAACTCATTTGTATGAAACAATGCTCTGACATTTCCTGTCTTTGTATCCTTGTGCATATAAACCTGTTTTTTGTTGTCAGTATTGGCTTTTTTATTTTATTTCTTTTTAAACTTTGCCTTCTGTCCAAGGGACAAGAATTGAAAATGCTACTTCTCTGAGCAAGACAAGAAGCTCAGAATAAGAGGAGTCAATACTTAGTGGCTTCAGAAAAGAGTGGGGTTATGTATTACCATCTTTCTTTAGGGCATTATCTTTGGTGTTAATGAAAAGCTATTATTTATTTATAAATGATAACACTGTGGTAGTGTGACAATGGGATTCTCATTTCCATGTTGTTTACTGAAAAGAATCAACTGCTAACATCACCATCACAGCTCCTTCCTGCTGCTCAGAATACCCTTTGTTCTGTTACGTGAGAAATGGAGGCCGTGCTTGGCTCTGGACCAGGGCTCATGGCTGAACTAATAACACAGGACAAGTTCAGACTCTGTAGCGCACAAAGAGATAGCAGGAACCTTCTGAGATCAGCAGAGAAACAGTGAGGATTCCAGAAATGTCAACAGAAATGTCATGAAGTCTTGACTACATTTGAAGTATAATGGCTTGTAATTTTCCAAGTCTCCATCACAAGGCAAAGCTATAGGGAAGGGTTTGAACCGGGACATTTCAGAATTCTGTTGCTCATTTTCATTTGTTTCTAAAGGGTATAGATATGTCTGAGTTCTGGGGATGTCTTCATCTATGAGCAGCAGGGCAACAGAGGACGTATAAGCTAAATAGAACTGCACTTTAATCACACCATTGTGGATCAAAGAGGGAATGCTTCTTTTATGTGTTCAGTGTTTTAAAAGATAGGACCCAGTGCTCAATTAGAACTGATGTCACTCATAGTAATGCATCAATTAAACAGTTACAAATGGTTACAGTCAGTTTTGCATCATTACACTGCTCAAAATCCCCTGCCAATCCTGTGCAGTGCTCAGTGGATCAGAGCTGCTTACAGTACTGCTAAGCTTGTCACAAAAGCTGCTCATTTTCCTCGCTTCTGCTGTGAGTCAACTGTTCAGCTATGATACAAGTCAACTATTTATATTCTCTCGCTGCCTTGCATAGCCTCGTGAAACTGGCCAGTTGCCCTCTGCAACCTCCTTATGTCCAGCATGGCTCTAGCTAGTTGCTGCCATGGTTTGGAATTTCCTTCCCCAGAGTGAGATGAAGGAAACAAGCAGTTAAAGGAAACTAAAATGTTACCAGACTCATTTCAGATTCAGGACAAAGGCTGAGCCTAAAGGCTATGAAGGCTGAGTAAATTGATAAGGTATTTCAGCAATCACAACTGCATTTGCAGAGATTTGACTCTATGAATTTGCATTTCGATTGCATCCACGATCGCTTATTCTTGACAGTGAAAAGAAACGGTTCTTTCATTTTCCCCTTTGATTTGATTCTGTGTACTGAGCTCTCTCAAATTGCATAGATGGCACAATTGATAGGAGTACGGAATCATGGTCCCATTGTGGAGAAAGAGACTGTGAGTGAAGAGAGCAATCGTGGCTCTGCTGTATGTTTTTAAGCTTTACAGATAGGCTAAAAGAGATTGTGCACAGCTGAATGTAAAGTCAGTGGGCCTTGCTTAATTCTGTGTGAGCATATGGCAGTCGGATGGTTTTTCCTGCCTTTGACATGATAGAAATCTTTCTTTTGCTGTTCTTTGTATAAGTACTGATGGTTTGAGTTTTCAAGCTGCCAGATCAGAGAAGTTCCAGTTGAGTTGGACTTGAATGTAAGTTGGAAAGCATTGCCTTAGGTCCCTGTAATTACAGCAATCTTGTTTTGCAAGTAATTGTTTTTTCTGTAAGAGCATTGTTGTGCCATGCACTGAGTTTTCTTCAGATGAGGGAAAATTCTTCGGAACAGAATGCATGCAAGAGCTTGGGATCATTACTGATCATCCAAACAGCCATTCCACAAATATAAATATAAGTGCTATAAAATATTATGGGTTCATTTTGAATGGCTGTGAAAGAGGGTGTCTAGGAGTCCTGAGAACTTCTTGATGCATTAAGTGCAGCAGAGATGGGGTAATACTGGATGAAGTTGTGATCTCCATGTGGAGACTTGATGGTTAAAGGAAAGTTCATGTCAGTTAGGGAGCCATTGCTGGGTAATATCTGAGTGAAAATTGGCACATACAGGGAAATAGAGGGAAGAAGGGAAGTGGATGCTTTTGGGCTTTTTATCTTGACATATTTCTCTGTGATGTTAAAGATTCACTAATGCCTGCTCTGAATGCATGAAGTGATTAGGAGAGTGCATAGCTACCTGCCAGAAAGATAAAAGGACAGAAGCCATGAAAGCAGTCCTGGGATTAGTCTTCCATTACACCGTAATGATTTAAATGACTATAGTATGCCCCATCCTGGAAGGAGAACAGCTGACAATAAAGTCTTAGTTATAAGCAGAAAAGGGAAAAGATAGGGGCAGGTAGAAATGGTGCTGAATTAAAGTTAGAATCATCTGAATAATTTTCAAAAAATCCATTGCTGTTCAGATTGGCAGACAATCCAAGTCTGTTATTTTAAAAATATCTAACTGATGTCAGCAGCCTATAGTGCTGAGACTAGTGAGATCAGAAAATTAGTGGTCGTATATTACTGTGTAGTTCCATCAGCCCTTCTGTCATGTCAGCCCACTGACTTTTGTCATTCTTACATCACAGCAATACGGTAGGAAGCTAACAGCAATTTTTAAAGCTCCTGTCTCCGCTGGCTTTCCTAGTTTGTTCTTGCTCTTCACAAGGCACAAACTGTTCAGCTGATGTCATCCAAAGGAGAATAAATAATTTTTCCAAAAATATATTTGCGTTTATGATCTTCCTTCAACTCTTTGTTCCTCTGTGTGCTGAAGCATGGGGACTGTAAAACTAAAGAAATTGCTATCTCTGAGCTTCACGGTTATGAAGGCAAGTTATGCATATGCGTAGAGAGGCTCTGGCACATCAGCAAGGAGACAGAAGGCTCCCCTTCATTCCTACCTCCCTTTCTCCCCGGAAAATCATAGACACTGAAGTACTTCAGAGGGTATTGCTTCTTTAATTTTGAATTGCTTAAAAACCTTCCTCCGATTTGTAAAGGGAAGACGGGATTCCAGAGGACAGAGGAGGGAAAACTGAGTAACTAGTCAGGTATTAATGTGCTAGGTGACCCATTCATTTTTGTTTGTTTGTTTTTTTCCATGCAGTTGTAGAAACCTAATGCTAGGCTATCTTTAACACGTCTTTAATCACAGAATCACTGAATTGTAGGGGTTGGAAGGGACCTCTACAGATTATTGAGTCCAACCCCTATGCCAAATCATGATAGTAATCTATTTTCTAAATTAAACTACCAAAACATCACATGGTTGGAGTCAGTCCTGCTGTATGTAGACCGTACCTCAGTCTGCTCAGTCATGTGCACTGTGGTTTAGCTCTGCTTTTCTCTGCCCTTGTTCCTAGCTCTTACCTGAGGAATGGGGAGGCTCATCAGCTCAGAAAGGGAAGACATCTATTCAATCACAGAATTCGTCTAATCACAGAATGTAACTATTCAGCACATTCCTACCTCCGTTCCCAATAAGAAAACAATGTTAGAAAATTATCCTGAAGTACTAATTTTGTGTTTCTGAGAGGTGGCCTGTTTCTATAGTTACAATGCTTGCTTGATTTTTGTCCAGCAAGATTTTCACAGCTTGTAAATACGTGGTGAGTTATGCATCAGGTACTCCAACCATTTTGTTAATACCTGGGAGAATTATGACATTTCTGTTTAAAGCCTTGACCTGTCTAACAGAGAACTTCCAGTGGTTTCGGTGGGGTGTTGGCAGATCAAAGTTGCCAGATCCACATGAATGTGAAAATCAGCAGAGGCTGAAGTTCCCAAGCATTCAAGAAGTGAGACATTTTGTTTTATCTATGGAATACCACAGCTTTGCTTTCTTTTGATGCTGATTACTGGAACATACTGCCAGACAGAATGAGTTTTGGTGTTACCTAATGCTCACAGCAGTGCAAAATTATGGTTCTGACATGCTTCATATTTTATAAACCATCTACATTTTCAGTTATTTTTTTAATCTTACTAGGCTTACTGTCAAGTTAATCTTTCAACCTGTCTTTTATATATGCTTAATGAATCTTCATGAGGATATAACTGATTATTTCAGACATCTCTGAGTCCATGTGATGATATTTGAAATCAAACTTTAAATATTACATGCATACATTTTACACCTAGTTCTTGACATGTTGATTGCTTTTATCAAAGTAGAATGTGGAAAATGGGTTTCCTCAGGGGTATATAATAATACTTCTAAATGCACTGCTGTTTCTTTGCACTGCTGGACAAAGGCAAAGCTTGATCCTTGAACAGTTCGCATCAGGGGTTACTTTTCCACCAAATTCTGCCAATAACAAATTAACTGAATGGCGTTAAGTTCAATACCAAGCATACAGAGCTGATCATTGTTTTGGCTTATTAGCATTGTTCACTGTTGTTTGGGGTTTTTTGTTGGTTTGTTTTGTTTTTCTGTAGATTCAAAGTGTGTTTTAACCTTCTTGTGTTGTCCTAAATAATAATGCTAGTAAAGCATGCTAGCAGAGCACCATACAAGAAGGGGTGAGAGACCCTCAAATGAGCTTCACAGTGTTCCAGTGATGAAAGAGCGTTATTTGCTGCAGAGAAAGCTTGTCAATGGATTATAGCAAGTGTTATTTTTAGGTGCATAAGCTAAGAAACAAGTAAGTTGTCTGAGTCATACACTGATGCTATAGCAGGGAGATGTCTAGAGCAGAGATAGCCTGACTCCCGTGCCCTTTTATAAGAAAATAATCTTATTCTGAAGCAGGCTAGATTCTGACCTGGGCATGCTTCTGACAGTTGTCTCCTTTTTGGACATAAACATCTTGTGAGACTCTGTGTTTCAGAGAGAAGAGGACGGGTTTTGATTGAGTCTCACAAGTGCCTGCTTTCTTTCTTCCCAAGGGAACTGAAAGAGAAGATTCAGCCTGAGATCTTAGAACTGATCAAGCAGCAGCGTCTTAATCGACTTGTGGAGGGCACCTGCTTTAGGAAACTGAACAGTCGACGTCGGCAAGGTACAGCTCAGACTGCCTGGTCTGGCTTTTTTTTGTCACTTTTGTCTAAAACTGGAGAGGATGATTACTGCTTGAGTATAGCAAGATCTCTGGTTTTATTGCTGTCTTGACTGACTGCTTCTACCAGCGGGCATCTGAAAGCATCTTCTAGTTACAATTGTAGGATTTTCTGTTTCACTGGAACTGGTTTGGGCTTCATCTGGAATTCCAGTCCAGCATTTGATGAAAATCTCAAACAGCAGTCTTACACTCTGAACTAAGTATTTTCATTTCTGCCTGGTGTCCAGACTTCTTGTTCTCTCAGGACAAAATCTCTACCTCTATTACTAATCAAACAGCAGATGTCCAAAATGTTTATACAAACTCATTTTGCACTCTTCACTCTGCGATTGCCTGTCCTTAGATTTTGTTGTGTATTGCCATACATTAAATATAGCATGGAGTTTAAAATATTCTTTTAAAAGCCACTTAGATCAGTAATTTGTGTACACTTAGATGAATAATGATTGACATGAGAAGATTATTTTCCCAATCATATGAGTCATTGCTCAGTACTAGATTTACTGCTTATTTTAATACAGTCAAATCTTTATGGTTCTTTTTCCCCTCAGAGAGGCATGCTTCTTTCTCAAAACAAAATAATGGGAACATAATGTAAATTCAGAAGATTAATGTGAGATTGTATAAAAAAAAATCCCTTTAGAACCTCTATTTTGTGAGGATACAGATTGCTGTTTTCTTCCACACTGCAAATGCAGCGCGTAATAGAAAGTTACTTACTGCGGAAGATCAATATTTGCAACATTCAAATTAATTGTGGAAAACTGCTTTCCTCAATATTTGCAACATTCAAATTAATTGTGGAAAACTGCTTTCCTCACAGAAGGAGTAATCCCTGCAGTGCTTTAGTCCTAAGAAATAAGCAAATTTCCTTAATGTACAGTGGTTATTTTGGAAAATTCTAATCCTTTATCAAAGAGAGAAGTCACAGAAAATTATGGTGCAGCTTTGTACCTTCTTTGTCAAGACTGCAAGCTTCTGTAAAGCTCTTTGCACAGAATTTAGGGAAAGAGCATGAATATTCCACTGCAGCTTCTGTATAAATTTCATAGGGAGGCATATTTCCCTTCAGGGAACATCTTCACAGGGTGAAAGTACCTAATGTAATGTGTAGTATTGTTCAGCTATCAGTAGCGAGGGTTTTTTTATTTTGGTTCTTTCAGACCCTTAATCCAAATGAAATTCTGAGGAAGGAGCAGAGTCTTTGGCGAACATACTTGTTCTGGCACATCCCCAGTATATTTTATTATAAACTGTAGTCAGTCCATGATTCATATGATCAAAAGTCTTGGAGTATATAAATTAGTTCAATTTATTTGAGTGGACTTGAAGTTAAAGGAGAATAAAATGAAAAAGAAAAAAATCAGCTTGATTTTCTGGTCTACAGTTAAGAAGGCTGCTGTGCATTATGCCTTGGAGTGAACTGTATGGGACATCAGATTAATTTCCTTGATATCATATTTATTTCGGGGCAGAAAGGGTTCATGGATCTTTGGAAACAAAGCAAATGTGCAGTCATGCTTCAAAGAACTTGCTTATTTTCTCAGAAATATACAGTTGGTGTTTTTTGTAAGATACATGCCCATTTAGAAGGACATGTTTTCACATGCCTTGGAGTTGTGTGTGCTTAATGCTCAAGTTCCTGTGTTCCCTGAAGCATTGCCAGGGAGGGAGGGAGGGAAGAAGATGCAACAGCCATTACTGTGCAGTCTAATGAACAGGCAAAGCATGTTAAACATAAACATGTTTGGCTGAGAAGCCATTTAATTGTGAACAGTCCATTTTTACATATGTACAATGTTTGGCACTGTCCAAAAGAGCAAATAATGACAGCTGGCATAAAGTCAAATAAGTTTTCTTGAAATCAACTTTTGTTCCTCTGAGTGTCCTGTACCTCAAGCAGAGCAAGCTATCAAACCAGGATGATGTCAGAAGCTAAAACCTGACCAAAAGTGAATGGAAGGACAGAGGTTTAGCAAGTGATGCTCAACATCAGGGGAGTCCAATTTTTGGCTAACGTTCCTGAATACCATGATAAAAAATGACACAAATCGCAAGTTCCTGAGCATGCCTTCTGTTAGCTTTATCTTGGCTTCTCATCTCATGTCCCCCAGCTAGCCCTGCAGTATCAGTGCCCTGTGCTTGTTCAGGAGTCAGCAGGAACCCCAGTACCTGCACTGTGCTCCATGAGTACTCTTGCCACGAAGTGAGGCCATGCACCATCCAGGCTGACAAAACTGAAATGGGAAACACTGTAAAGCATCACGGTTTGCCTGTTATGTAGCAAACTCTTTGTATGCGTGGTAAGATCAGGTAGCTGTTTTACTTAAGTATGTGTAGGGCTTTTACCCTTCCTGTGATTCTTTTTTTACTGAGACTGTCCTGGTACAAATTTTGCAAGTCTACAGATTACACAAGAGGAACCTGAACATGGCCTGCACCGGAGAAGCTGAAAGCATTAAATTGTCTATTTAAAAAATAATTAACTGGCATTATTCCATGATAAAGACTCCAGAGCAAACTTCCATTTAGTCTGTTGTTTGAACATGTGGTAGGACACACATGGTTAGTCACATTAAGTTGAGACAATTGACTTACAAAAAGAAACAGGCAGGGAACTTACAGCCTCTTATGACCTTCTGAGAAGAGATGAAAAGTCTTTCGTACATACTTGGCACTGGAAAACCTCAGTCCAACAGGTCATTCTTTGTGGGGAGTGTGGCTGAAAGTTAAGCAGTGTGGTCTATGTAGTCTCTGCCTTTTGCATTTCAGAGCAGGATTATCATTCAGCAGGGTTTCTCTGTAGTTCAAATTCAGAAATACCATTATTGTCCCAGCAGGATCCTTGCCACTTTCAAAGTACACAGCCTTTGCCTTGCAATGTTTCACAAACTGCAGCACTAACTCCTGTTTTTATTAGGCATTCTTAATCAATAGGAAATGAAATAGTGAAATTTAGTCTGCCCTTCTGGGCATTTTGTGAAGCTCTGCTAATTCCCACTTTGTTGTTTGACTGTGGACATCAGCTGACAGACAGCCCTCTTTAGCTTTCTCCTTCCTGTGGTAATTCCTAAAAGAAAAGATGAAGACTAAAGCAAAAGCCTACAAAGGTGTTTATAACTCTGAAAGTTATTTTTTTTCCAGTAGAGCTAAGTGGCAGATAAAGGTATTTTATTGATAATAATAGACACTTCTGTGTCTGTCATCCAGCATATTTGTAGTATATGTCACTGGCTGCACTCTTGGAAATAAATTCCCCTTTTACCTTTATAAAGATGATAAAGGAATTGCATGCTGTTGAAGTGATTTTGCAGTTGAAGACAAGGTTTCTTGGACAGATTTTATTTGGAAGCGAAAGCAAGCCTGATGATACACACCATTATACTAAAAACACAAGGCAACATATTCTTAATGTGACCTACAATGAGAAAACGTAAAGCGAAAAAATGAAGCAAAGACAAGGTCTCCTTCTCATTAGGATAAGTGACTCCCTCTTCTGAACACTGACATGCACTTTGTCTTTTTTTCTGCAAAAGGATACAACTTCTACTTTGTTCCACACTGTAAACCCATAAAAAAATAATATCCTCTGAGCATGTGATTTGCTGAGAGGAACTGGTTAACCAGAAATGCCTCCAGCATTGTCATGAGCTAATTAATGGCCAGTCATTTGCGAGGCTTGCTGGTTTCTGTCTAACCAGTTAAAGTGGCTGTGTCATTGTGGTGAGTATCTGAAAAGGAACACAGCACAGTGAAAGAAAAAGGGTCAGTCCACACACGTATTTAAAATGGACATATGAACACGTATGCTTTTGCTGACATTAAAGCATGTTCCTTTTGCTAGATCTGTGAACAGCTTTTATCTGAAAAAAATAAGATAAAAGAAAATTTTTTTTTTTTTAGTAATCTGGAACATATTCTGGGAGAAAAGGTATACTCTCTGACATTTTTCCATTAATATCTGAGCTATTTCCTCCAGACTCTAACACAGAGCACTTCTGTACTAATCACAGCAATTCTTCACTTGGAGTAGCATTGTTAAGGGCATATGAGTCACTGGCCATTAATGCACTTGGAAACACTGTATGAATGGTCACGCACTCTGTAGCCCATCAGCAAAATGTTCTGTGCTCTACTATTTGGTCACAGCTTTGAATATTACTCTTCCAGCCAAATTTGTAGTTGGTCTTGTTATTAGGGTTTTTTTTAACCTTGTCTGTAATCTTTAACAATGTGCCACGATGTATTTAACCCACTGACAGCTCTAGCAATTGTTTGAAAATCAAAAAAAGGAAAAGAATAGCAGAAAGAATAACTGTTTCCCAAAGAGGAATCCCTAGCGTTTAAATTTGATTGCATCAAAGGTCAGCTACTAGACAGAAAACTCAGTGACAAGTTTAATTAATAGTGCCTGAATGTTTTGGTGGAATCACAGGCTGTCTCTCAAGACTCCGTATCATATAACTGCCTTTCCTTCAGGTGTAACAACACCTGGCTATAGTAAGACTTGTATCTCTTGGAAGTGACTTAGGCTGCAGGGTAACTTAATGAGAATGCACCTATGTAAATCTGGCTCTGCTCTGAACAAAGTGCTCTTCACTCCTTCCTAAGCTGGCAGATGCCTTTGCTCCAGCTATACCTGAGCACAGATCTGCCCATCGAGGTGGCAGGGTCTGCCCTGTCTTCAAAGCCTCTTGTGCTACTTGCAGACTTGTGTTTAAGAGCTCTCTAGGTTTTGACTATTAGTTTTTCATTGTTTTATAAGCATCACTTTCTGATCGTAGTAGAAAAGAGCACAAGGTTGCCTTTTTTTTTCTGCTTACTTTTTAAAGTTTCCCTCTTTAGAGCTGTGTAGAACATAAATGCTCACCGCTTTCCACTGTTGCGTAATTAAGGCTTCCTCACCCTACTTGTCAGTGGGAGCAATTTCTTATAATATTTATTTTGACTGCAAGCTTTGCCTTATACACACCACTTCAATAAAACTGTGTTCAGCACCTGCACTGCAGTAGAACAACACTTGTCCCATTCAAAGCTGTTACCCTCTAAGGCACCATGCACTTATTAAACTAGAGGTAAAGAGAAGCCCAGATAGCCAAGGCTGAGGTGGCTGCAGAGGCTTCTTGGTGCAGTGAGTCCTGAGCTCTGCTGCTAATGTTCCCATCACCTGGCTCAGCCTGGCTGCAGCTGAGGGATCCTCGTTAGTTCCATGTATAGGTTTTATTTAAGGGTTTTCCCCCTGACAGCCTAGCTGAGGTACAGTGGTTCTTAGTGAACCCACAGGAGAATCACACTGGATATGCTTTGAGCTGCAGTCTACAGCTGTTAGTTCTTTAATTAACCTTGGGTTACAAGGAGTTGCTGGAAAAGGCTCCATACACCTTCAGAGATAGGTAGGGTTTCTTCAGATAAAACCACCTTTTCCTAAAAATGAAGTACAGAAATTTTCACTGAGCATCTTTCCCCCTTTATTATTGGAGCAAGGGACTGAAATGAGAAGGTTACCAGAATGCTCTGACTCTTAGGAGGTTAAGGAAGCAACTTTTTCATACCCTCAGTAAAAACTGCAGCCCTGTTTGTGCTAAGATGAAAGGAGCTCATTACATATGTAATTTTCTTTTCAGTTGCAATATTTTGGCTGGGTTATCGACAAAGTAGTGAGACTGTGTTGGGTTTTACTAGTCAAATATGGTAGTTGTAATCTTGGTGTCTGAAATGTGTATTCTTTTGAATTCTTTTGAGGCTAAAATGAATGTTAGACATGAGAACCTTCCTCTACACAACAGCATCTTTTCTTTGAGTAGACAAGAGGCAAGTTGCTCAACCATCAGGTTCAATGGGGGATGTATTTTTAAAGCTTTAGGTTTTGAAATGTATCTGGTAGAGTTCCCTGTCAAAGATCTGAATCTATAGAAGTTTCACAAGCATCCTTCAGAGATGCACAAACTGCACCGACAAATTGGATTTGTGTGTGTACTTCAGGTGAGAGTCTACTGAGTGAGGGCTCCCGCCTTCTCATTTTATAAGCTTTGTAAGTGGGTTTTCCTCTTGACTCTATACTGTAATATACTGTTCTGCTTACAGTCCTAGGATGGTTCTATTTCAGCATCTCTTTGTTTATATCACAGTATATTCACCATCATTTTCCTCAAACGCTTTTACCCAGATGAGTGCACGTGGGCTGGCTTTGGTTACTGCCCAGATCTAGCAAATAACATTAAGAGAATTTATATCCCGAGAAACAGGAGACCTAAAATATGTATTTCCTAGCAAGGGATAAAATGCAGAGAGGAGTGTGATATATGTACATTCATGGGCACACCAACCACTAAGTTATCTACAAGACAAGGGAGTTAATGATTGCTTTTTAAATCTTTGCACGTTGTTGTTCCCCATTTCTCCATAAGTGCATTCTCTAGTCTATAAAAAGCTGTGAGTCAAGATTTTCATGTTATGGGATATTTCAAATCTGTCAGGTTTGGGGTGTCCAAATTTGTCTCGGTTTTCACAAAACATGCAAAACATGAAACGTTTGTGGTTACATTAAAGTTAGCTACTTAAGTCTTTTGTCTGTAAGTGTATGAAATACCGTGTAAAACCAAGTGAACTGTTTCTTACTGATGTTTATCTGAGGAACCAGGGGCTGAATCGAGACAGAAAAGGTAGATGCCAGTTTTGTTCAACCACGTGAAATTACTGAGCAAAGTCCCTCCTTTGCTTTCCATACATCCCAAACATTTCTTCTAAAAACAAAAGGACAGTCCTTCCCTTAGTGCCTCATTTGTGTACATCATTGGTAAAGCAGATGGAAACAAGTCATTGACCTTGTTTAATGCATTTATTTTAACAGACAAATTTTGGTATTGTCGACTTTCACCTAATCACAAGGTCTTGCACTATGGAGACTTGGAAGAAAGTCCCCAGGGAGAAGTACCCCATGATTCCCTGCAGGATAAATGTAAGTTATGCACAAAGATTGTGCTACTTTTGCTTCTTTCAAGCTAGTTCCTCTTTATAACATGTAGTGTTTTTTTCTTAATACAGGGCATTATCAGCAGCTCTTTTATGGAGATAGCAGCATTTTCTCATGCCTTCAAACACTCCTGTCCTAGTTTTGGCAAGTGTACATGAGGACTGAGCTCAGCTTTCCAATGAGCTTGTAATTTCATTCAATTTGGAAATGTCGGGCATTTCATGGAGAGGAACACAGTTTATTTTCATTCCTCGTCTAACTGCAGATGTCACATTAAAATAGTTTGGCATATTCAGAAGCGCATCCTGTCCATGGAGACAGCTGTTTCTTCTGTTGCAAACAATCTAGTGACTGGCTGAAAAATTAGAGGTCTTTTTGGAGGCAAACAGAGGTCTTTTTCATTATCATAGCAAGTGGGCTTAAAAACATGTTGCTTTGAACACTGTTAAAAGGACTCCACACTACTTTGTTGGGAGGGAAGATGCCTTTGTGACGCCCCCTACCAGGAGATTTCTTGGGATGTTTTGTAGGGACTAAAGTCATTTTGGAGCCCTTCAGAAAATGATGCTCTCTAGAAAATTTATCCTTTGTCCTTTAACATAACTTGTAGAGGTTTAAACTGGAGTTCTGGGAAAATATTTTTGATGACTGAGATAATGACTTGTGTAGACTCATCACAGGAAAATGATAACAAAAATGTAAGTATTAGATAAGGAATCATTGCTTTTTATTCCTTTCTGAACTGCCATCAGTAATAAATGCATTCTTGTCATTACCAAATCAGTCAAGCTTGTACAAGAATTCGGGTTGGTTGTTCCATTTCTGCCCTGGAAGAAAGAATGATTTTTGTAGGTGTTAGAAGTTTCTTCAGCCTGAAAATTGAGAAAGAAGAAAATCAGTGATTTAAACTTTTCTTTATATTAGTAAAACAAAGTCTTGTTTCTGTTTTATGATCCCTAAGCTATCTGCAGGCAGTTACCTTTTAAAATGTCTAAGTTCTTCCAGACTCAGGCTGTGAGAGAAAGAAGAACCTGTCTGATGTTGAAGCCCTGTCATTTCATAGTCACAGTCACTTCTTTTCAATACCTTCAGAACGCCTCAGGCTCTTACTGCGGTCCTGGCAGAATGTAGGACAGGGTCTCCTATTGCTGCATTGGCACTGCAAGATGCTATTTTACTGGGCAAGGCTTAGAGAAATAGCTCTTGAAAGTTAACATTAGTGTCAGAATGACAGAAAAAGAGTGAAGGTCACACTTGAATTGCAGGCACAGTTACTAGACCAGCAGTTCTCAGATTTGTTTGCTCTGAGCATATTTCCACAGTGAAAACCCCAGCCCTGACTTCAGGCTTCACTTTACATTCACGTTTCCTGCAGGCTCTTGAGCCTGTATGGGAATGCCATGATCACAATGGGACAGCAGATTTAAAGACTGTGAAGGATGTAAGATTTATCATTGCACTCCCCACACTGGAGTTTGATAAAAGAGAGTTGGAAATATTACAACATGTAAGATTATAAGGCATCGTTATTATTCTAAGCACGTCAAACCAATCTGGCTTGAGAATTTTGCAGAACATTTTCCAAAAATACTCAGGTGTTCTTTTGATACACTTGTATTGAATTTTGGGTTGTTAAGGTCTGAATATGATGTTTAACATTGTCCTCCATGTACAAAATACAGCGGCTTCCATCTTTGGGGAAGGATATGCCTTTAGACCTTCTAGTTCTTCTCTCTTTTTCTGATTATTTTAGGTTGTTAGGAGTTGTGAACAGGTCAATAGATGAAAGAAAATAGGTGGATAAGAAACTGGAGGGCTGAAAGAAATAACGCTGTTTTGTGTACTCCTTGCCAAGCTTGAATAACTTGTGTCTATTTCCAAAAATAAATATGTTTTTTACTGAGAACTTTTTATTTCTGTGAATATCATCTCTCTCTTCAGGCTGGAGGGGTTAAACAAACTGCAGATTCCAGCTGGGACAGAGAACAGCTGCCCTCTTTTTCAGGGCTTTATGTGTTGTGAGCATGTCACATCTGTGCTGAACAGCCTCCAGCATTTTGTAGTCAGCTTCTGATATCACTTCAAGTCTTTCAGGCTTTATTATGCTGTTCTATATATATGATGCTTTTCTGAGTCGTAGTGGTAATGGATAATTTATGGATTGTAGAAACTTTCTGTCGCTCACTGACCATATTGTGTTGTAGAGTGTATAGATTCTCCATAATGTAATCATGATTGGAAAATTGAATTCCACTTGAAGCTTAGGGAAATATGTTTTAGTGACCTCACTAGGTTTACTCCATGAATGTGTTTGGGTGACAGCAGCTTCCAAAACTTTTTCCTTTTTTTTTTTTTTTTTCAATGATTTCTGTTCATTTTTTTTGTTTTTAAAGCAATTGGAATGGGTTATTACAAGCCTTGGTAGGTCCTCATTCCTGTTAATACTTGAAGCAACTAAAATACCGATGGCATTTAGACAAATAAATACATATTTGAAAAATGCATGTAGGCATTAACAGAGGGACAGCAGCATCGAGTGAGATCGAGGGTCCAGTTCACACAGCATCCTCTGTTTAGCAGAGACTTTACCCAGAGGCCCTGGGGAGAGCAACAAGGGGACAGGCAGACAAATTACATTAGTAAGAGAGAAATCAGTATATGTTGTTAAGATATACAAATACACAAAAAACCTGTCCAGATTCAGGTACATATGAAATGCTCTTTCCCAAGGTACCCTCAACAGGCAAGAAAAGACTCAGCTTTTTATCCACATGCATGAAATCTTGTCAAAAAATTGTTATTGCTTCTTCTGGTTGTTTTCTTACAGTTTTCTTTCTTAGAACAGGCTGGAAATGGCAAAAGGGTGACAATTTTAACACATTAGTCTTGGTTCTTTTTAGAATCTGTAGCTTTTACACATCTTGGTTATAACTCATTTTCTGGTTTTGTTTGTGTTTGTTGTTGCTTCTTGGATTTTTGCTTTAATGCAGTGCCAGTGGCAGATATAAAAGCCGTTGTGACTGGGAAAGACTGCCCTCACATGAAGGAGAAAGGAGCTCTTAAACAAAACAAGGTATGGCTCTCAAATTCATAAACACGTACACCCCAAAGAAAACAAGACTCATCAATTCAACCTTCCCTGAAGTAACAGATACCTTCCCTTCCAACCTGGCACCTTTCTGTGTATGCATGTATGCTTTGTTTTCACCTCAGACTATTTGAGTTAAATAATTAGGACAACCTGCTCTCCTTTACTCAGATTTCATGACAGATGTTCATTGTGATATGCCCAGAGCACATTAAAATAGTCTTCGGCAGTGATGTCTTCCACTTTTAAAGCAAAGCAGTTTTGACCACTGCTACAGAGCACAGCAGTAATGGCTTTTGGTACCTACTCTTCTATTGTCTCTGATAAACTGGTTTGTTCCAGATGTATTCTCTGATGAGTTCACATTCATTGAACACTAGCACATGCCAGTATTGCAATTAATGTCCAGCTGGTGATAACTTCAGGTCCATTCAGGTAGAAAAATAACTGCCAACCAAATGATGTAAGTTAGGTGCTAGGCAATTAATGAGGTGTATAAGGATGTATTCAGCAGTGCATTTGGGAAAAAAAAAATTAGGAGACAGTGGTCAGCCTAAATTAGATTTATGCTACTCTATCAGAATTTCAAATTGAGCTGATGCTAAGACTCAACATGTTCAGTGCCAGGGTATTGCACAGTTTTTGTTAGTAGGCATTGCCACCGCAGTAAAAAGAAATTGAGTTACTCACAAACCTGGACACCCTTGGAGGTGAAGGTCTTCATCCCATATTGAATTACATATATTCATGAAGTTTCGGTCAGGTTTAACTGTCTGACTTTGCAAGGAGGAATCAGATCCTAGTGATGTTCAGTCTGACCTAGAACCACATCATGAGCTCTGGAAGCTGGATCAGAATTTCAAGTATCTGCAAGTGAGGAAGTTTGGAACCAACAGGAGATTTTTATGGACAGAATTGTGAAGTTAAGAGTCCCTGCTTCAATACTTAAAAGCAAAGTGCGTGCATTTAGTGTTCAAATGGAGAGAAGTTCTGAGGAAAGCAGTAGAAAATGAAAAGGCACTGTCAAAACTATGTCACACAGTCATAAAATCATAGAATCATCAGGGTTGGGAAAGACCAACAAGATCATCCAGTCCAACCATCCACCTGTCAGTCATTGCAGCTTTGTTACTGACTTTTCTTACCTTACCTATCAATGGAGATAGATAAACAGAACATCACAATTACTCTGTTTCTCACACATGCAAAGTGGATTAAATTTATTAGGATATGGTAATCTCTTTTAGTTCTGAGTGAGAAATGAAAAGAGTCAAGCCATGTGAGAAGTAAAATCCCAAGGATATCTTTCCTTGTTGATTTTCTGAATCAGAGCAGTAGCTACACACATGTACACAATAGATTACATAGAACTCCTACCTCAATTTACAGCTGAACCATCAACAGTATTTGGCTGGGATGTTTCTATGATCTACATAAAGTATTTTTAGTGTTTTCTTGTATTAGCACTCATACATCCTTACAAAATGGAAAGGTAGGAACAATGAAGGCACTGGGCGGCAGTGATGGAAATTTGTCATCTTTATGGAGCAGAAATGTCTCAATAGTATTTAATGCTCAATAGTAATGCTGCAATCAGTTTGTCCTCAGTGGTCAGTTTTGCTCCATTTCCTCTGTAAAATTGCTTTGGATTAGTGTGAAACCCTGAGGATGTGAAGATCAGGAGATAATAGTTAGCAGAGCTCCATCCACAGCTGGAGCATTCATTTTCTGATCCAAGCAACAATGATGATTACATTTTTTTTTTTACTATTTCTGATTGGTTTGGTTTGGTTTAGTTTGGTTTGGTTTTGCTTAGTTGTTTATTTTATTTTCCCTTGGGAATCACAGTATTTGGGAATTCATTTGTCTTCCCAAACGAAAGTGCACAATATTGCAACAACTTAACAGTGCAACATCATAGGAATAGCACACCATTATGTTCTGAGTACCAAACAGTGAGATGAAGAGGAAAAAGGAAGCACAGAACTCATTTGGCTGACTTAAGGGTATTAAATCTTTCACTTCCCAAATTTTCATAATTGGTGATAACATTTTTTAAGAGGGCTTTTCGACCAGTGCTTTCTTTTTGTGTGTACGTATGTATAAGGTGGATATATATATGCATATCAACCACTATAATGTTAATTCATTGGCTGAAAAGAAAATTGAATGGCAGAACGCCACTGCTCTGAGCATAGTTGGAATTGGCAGAATGTCCATAGCAAAGGCTTCAGCATTTCATAATTTGCTGGCACATGGCTGTTATTCTTCCAGTGGGACCATTTAGAAATAAATAAGAGAGAAACTGAGTTGGAATTTGCATGCTCATGAAGCTAGAACAACTTGATAGAAGTGTTGTTATTCATCTTACCTGTGTTTTTAAACCGTATTTAAAGTCCTCTTTTCTAACTCTTGAGTAATATTAATGAATTTCAAGGAATTAAGCATTCAAAGCAAAGCATAAGGGAATAATTTGGATAAAATATTGCTGTGTAATTGTTATTCTATCAGCCTGTATTTGCTGTTGCTGTAGTCTTCAGGCTTGGTGCCCGTTTAGTCTGCAGAAATGATTCTGCTCACTTCCCTGTACTCCTGCAGCTTCCCTTTTATTTCTTGTTAGTTGAATAAGTGCCCTGTCACAGCATGTGTATATAGTCCTCTGAGATCTGGAAAGTAAACTTAATGTGGCTGTTGTCTCAGCCTTCGCAAAGACACCAGCGTTGGTGACAGTAGAAAGAGGTCATTCCAACTGAATGGGATCACTCAACCACACACACTTTAAACATCTGTGTATCTAAATAGCATTTATCCAGATGGCCCAGATAGCATGAAAGAAAGGAAAGTTTTGGTAGTGGAAGAGCAAGCTTCCCTTCATACTGCTACCAGAAGATTTCCCTGTGGAGTTGAAACCAAAGGGTGAGAATTGTCCAACAACCAGATAGAGTCTCTTTGTTTTCAGGGATGTGATTCAAAAGAGACAAACGCTGTTGGTCCCAGCACAGTTCCCCCTTACGTGCACCTAGGGAAGGACAGGTGTCTGAAATGTGTGAGAAGGCAAGGAGTTAGGAGTGTCAAGGTACTGAGTTCAGCAGGTTGAAGAGAGAAGTAAAGCAAAACAAAGAAGGAACAGATTAGAAGGAATGGGAGAGAGCTGAAATCAGAGAGCATCAGAAAGTGGTGGAAAAGTCTGGGGTTGAAGATGCCTTTGAGAACTGTTGAAAAATAAAACAGAAAATTAGAGAGAAAATCACAGATGGCTAGTGGAGATGACTGGTCCTCCTTCAGGAATTGCTCAACCCTCAAAATCACCTGTCTTTGATAGGAACAGACCAAAACCAGGTGGGTGTCTGACAAATCAGCCAGACCAACTACTGAGACCTCCATCAGTGTGGAAGACCAGATGGCAACTCCAGCCTTAGGCTTCCATTTTTCTTGATGGTTTGCTGTGCATGGGGTAGCAGAGATGCTGGAGCCTGGGAGCTGTAATTCCTGAGCTGTTAGTCTTTGGGGCAGCCAACAAAGAGGCTAAACTGAAGCCAGAGCTGCCAAACTTTCACTTTACACGTAAAAGGAAGCTTGGTACCTTAAAACTAGGCCCTTCTATTTATGTGCTTAGGAGTGACCAAATCTATGGCTTTCTTTAATGTTCCTCTTTCAGACAGGGCTTTTCTCTCCTTTTCCTTTTTTGGGGATGAACAAAATCTTCAATCTCTTGAAATTCTCCAAGGGGCAAATCATCAGAAACCAGACCAGCAGAATTGTTGACTTTCATAAAATTCAGGAACATCATAGGAGAGCAGTACAAGCCCTTTTTTCAACGATACCTTTCATTTTCACAACCTCAGCTGCATGACTTGGCATGTTCTGATGTCAGTAATTTTTAACACTGTGAGGAGATGATGCCAGGTTCGTGTGGGCAGCAGTAATTTGTTTCCTTAATGAGAGATATCACTCTAAATAAGGTGTGGCTTAGAGACATGCCCGACACACAGGAAGGCTATGTGAGCCATGAGCAATTTATTTGCTTAGCACACCAGCAGTAGTTGTAGCTTCATCTCCCATGGGGATTTAGCACAGACTTGTCTCCTGTGGCTTGGCAATACTGCAAATTGGACCTAATAACTATACTCAGGGAAATCAGCAGCGTTCCCCATGAGATCCTGATCTCTGATCAGCCAAGATTATCCTTAATGATTGCAAGTTTCTGTGGTTCAGAGTCTGCTGTTAGTCACACATATTCAAAAATAAAGTAACCCTTACTGAAATCCAAGGATCTGTGCATGAGTTGGACCACAGGAGGTGAAGGTGGGAATCTAGACAAACACACATGTTGCAGTCCCTGCAGTCAACTCCTATTCTAAAACTTAGCGTAGCAAATTTAAGAAGCAGTGCTGTTATTGCTGCTGGCAGCCTAGGGTCTGTTGTCAGGTGAGAATCAGCTGGCAATCAGCTTTATGAGGCCTGGGAAGCCAAGAGGAAAGAAGAACAGGACGTATGATTCAAAGTCATTGAGTCAGCACTCTCCCATTGTAGCCTGGTCTTTTTTTTCCAGAGAGTTGTTATTTACATATCAGCTAGCTTACAGGTTGGGAAATTGTTGTAGCAGTGCTTATAGCGATGTGTGCAGTAACCATGATAACATCCTTGTGTGCTCACTGTTGGCCAGTGAAAGTTAATTATTTATTCACATTGGTTGGGTTTCCCTGTAGGATCCCAGCTTCAGGTGCCCTTAAGGGAAGACTGGTGCTTAATGAATTCACCTTGTCACCTTTGAAGTTACAGCTTCAGTTCTGAGGAGGAAAAAGTTGATGGTTTGTCCTCTCTCAAGATTCAGTCAGGTCCTTAAAACTAAGTAAGCTGGATAGTTCACTTTGCACCTGCTGATTCTGGTTCAGGTACAGACTAAACGACAGAAATTTTCTGGGAATTAGTAATTTCACAGATTTCCAAGTGCAATTTTATGGATTATGCTGATTTTAGTCCCCACAGAGTGATAAATAGTCATTAGTGGTTAATTTTACCTGAAGCATCTGTGTTGGACTTCTTGCTGTGCCAGTCTCTTGCAGTGGTCTGCTACTGCTGTGTCTTTGGCCAGACCAGGGGAGTACCATAGCTTATTTTCCCATTTGTTTGGGGGAGTAAGGGCTAGGAAAGAAAGTAAGACCTACATGTATGAATGCCTCTTTTGGAATATTAACACATGTTTCTTTGTCTTGTTTCAGGAAGTGCTAGAGCTTGCGTTCTCTATATTGTATGACTCAAGTGGACAGTTGAATTTCATTGCTCCAGACAAGCACGAGGTGAGTCAAGCTCAGAGCACAAAAACTTCTTTGAAGCCCTCTCTGTTCCTCAGTTTTCTAAGAACATAGGATGGTCACCCTACCACAGAGTACAGATCCATCTGAACCTATGTCATGTCCCACAGCAAACTGAAAGCAGAGAGATTAGTACAGGACCAAGACCTTCTGCAGTTTTCATGCATATTGTGAACTGTGTGTTTTGCATTTGCAAAAGCACCACGGGGGACAAAATTCAGGACAGTATTTCTAAGACCTACTTAAAAGCAAACTGTAAGTAAGGGAAAGAACAGAGCTTGGGAAAATTTCACAGTTCCACAGACCTTGCTCACCATTTCCTGGTGCAGTAATGATTTTTCTTTGTCTGGTCTGTTAGACACTGAAATACTTTGCTATTTATTCAGTGTTGTGAACTTTAATTCAACATCAATGATCTGTACAGCCAAACTGTTCATGAATCACTGCTGTCCCCAGCTTGTCTTGACCATGCCTGTATAATCGAGGGAGGTTATACAAACACTGGGACTTAATTTCAGGTGTTCTCCAGAACAGCATATTCTCTTTTTCTTAGTTTCATGCTTCTTGAAATGATTTATGACAGGTGATTATAGAAAGTCCTTTCTCTTGCATCTCCATCAGTGGATACAAGAGGTGCTTGCAATTGGTCTCACTTTTGTATAAAGACAGTGTGAAAAACAACAGTAAGGCATGGGGATGGTCTCCTCCCTGCTTTTTTCTCTTGATAACAAAAGAAAATAGCACCATTGTCTTTTGAGAGGTGATGGAACTTATTCATGTAATTATCACAAGTGATTCTCACAAAGAACTTGGAATTTCCAAGTAAGAATTTAGCTGAGAAATACTGCTGGTAAATTTTCATCCATGAGCAGCAGGATCCCAGGTATAATGTGCCATTGGAGCTGTTGGTCCAAACCAAATGTGATTGTCTTCATCTACTGAACTGGACATATGTTAGACACTTGCTGATATAAACTCTCCAGCAATTGATTTCTGCTCTGTTTCAGCTCATAAAAGCAAATAGTCATGAAAATTAACAGATTTTTCATCTACTTCTGTTGCAAATATAGCCTAAGGGTGCAAATGTATTTCAGTGGTCTGAATGTTCAAAAACTGCTACTGCACCACACTGACAGATAGTAGCATTGAGATGCACTAGTGATTGTGTTAAAAACACCTATATTATCTTTATATGTCTTTTTGATCTTATGCAGCTTCTTTGAAACAAAACTAATATGCTCAAAAAAGGGACCAGAGGCAACAATCTCTGCTGCTGCTTGATAGTTCCCATGTGAACATTTTCCAAAGGGCATCTCCCCTCTTCTGTGCTTTTTCATGGATTGCAGAGGAGTAAGTTATGGTTTGAGTGAATAGTACAAGTGTACAGAGGAAGCACCCACAAGCAAAGGCAACCTCATGGTTCTTCATCAAAGTAACTGAGGTGCCTGTTGATAAAAATGCTGATTTAGCAACATTGTCACCTAGGGACATTTCTTAGGTGGCACCTCAAGATTTGGATAGCTTTGTGTAAAGTGCCAGAAATGACGTTAATGCCTGAGAATTTTTGGGTCAGATTTAGAGAGCTTTTTTTCTGCAGTCCTTGTGACTGTAGAGAGAAGTTTGAACATGGGAATCTAGCATGTCCTAAAAGCAGCTGGGATGATAGGGTAGTTCAAGCTGTAAGGGAACTTGGTAGGTCCTCAGTTTAACCTCTTGCTCAAAGCAGGTCAGCAGTGAGCTCAGACCAGATTGCCTGGGGCTGTCCAGATGGATCTGAAAAACCTTCAGAGATGGAGCCTGTGCAATCTTTCACGTTGTCTGGCTCCACTGCTTGACTCCTAAGGTATTTTTTTTTTTAATAAGATCTCATTACAGAACCAATGTCATTGAGATTTGGACCTCTTTCTTGCACTCTTAAGTATGGCAATACCCTTAGCCATCTGTTGGAGCTTACTGCTAGCCAGAGGATTCAGCACTGAGAGATCACTTCATCATATTTGTTTTTCATTTGAATACTAATAACTGGTTTCAACTACATAGCAAAAAAGATGGATTAATCTTTTCCTTGATTTTTGACAGAGAAACTGATGAAGTAGGCTATAATTAGGTTTCACTAGAATTTTATGAAAATGAATCTGTAGTAAATTAATTTTTCAGTGGTTCTTATTCTGTTTTGAATATTAAAAAAGAAAAAAGCAATTGAATGAATGCCTCTGTTTTTCTACCTTCTCATTAGGATTTCTCTCTGCTCAAAATGTGCAGTTTAATTAGAGGCACTTGCCAATACGGAGATTAGAGAGGAATCCCCTTTTCCAGGCCATTGCACTCATTTGAATGCTGGCCAGAACTTGGTTTCTGTGGGCCCTGAATGAGTTATATCTGGAAGAGGAGAGAATCACAATTCTGCTTTCTGGATCACTGGTATTCTTCCCCAGAGAAAGTCCTGGCCATACTCACTGAGTAAGTGATGGAAGATTTACGTCAGGTGCTGCATCTGTTGAATGGATGCTCTGCACTTCTGTAACTTGAGCAGAGCCCTTTGCCTTTCTGTTCCTTCCCTGAAAGTGAATGCTAGGAAATTTTTCCCAAAGGAAGATTTCAAGTTGGTCCTTAAAAAATAATGTAGTATGTTTAAAAATAATTACAGGTCAGGTCTAGAGTAGCTTTTATATATTTATTTATTTATTTATGATATTCTGCATACTCTCCACAGTAGTTGCATGCTTTAGTGGCACACTTTGAGTGCTTAGAGTAAGTAGGCAAACTGTTTCCTTGGTACTTGTTAGCAGGACAGCCCAAACCCTCGTGTCTCCTCTACATAACTGAGCTGAACCTTCAAGTCTCTTTTGTATAGCTAATCATATTAAAACTGCAGCTTGGCTTACCAGCACCCTGGGTGAAATTCTAGCTCTGCTGCTCTTGTGTTACTGACTTAAATGGGTCGGATTTCACTTTGGAATTTGAAGTGCTTTAACCGTCCTATTTGAAAAACATGCCATTTTCTGGATGAAGACATACCCCAAGAGGGGGTTTTCTCTCCATCTCTCTTTAAAATAATCTTCATTTCTGCTGTAGGATGAAGTCAACTGTGGCTATCTTTAGATTTGCCAATATCATGTAGCAAATGGTCAGCTAAATTTAAAATCCATTTTTTTGGCATGAAATCTAGCAGAAGTATTTGTAAGATAAAAATGTAGTTACGGTTGATTTAGTTTTCTCCTGCAAACTGGGACACAAGTTCATGATTGAACTCTTTATTTTTAGATGATAGCATTTGAGTACTTCTGTTCATGGTTGAATAAATTGCCTATAGTAATAAATGAAAGAGACTTATTTTGATATAAGTTGACTGTACATCACAGGTTTGTTACATATTTAAAATGGTTATTCAGCCAGTGTTTGTCTCAGGCTATCGGCCATTGAGAAAGATAGTATCTTCCATTAGGAAAAAGCTAACAATAAAGAGGGGGTTTTAGAGGCCAGTTCAAGCATGTGCAGCATTTAGCATTAAACCAAGTAGCCTGGCATATTATTTTCTTGAAGGACACAGCATTGACTAGCACTGTGGTTTTCACAGAGGTAAAGTAGGCATAGATATGTCAATGAAAGCATATCTCTGCCCAGGTCAATTGATACCACCTTGTTATGGTTTATTTTCCTATATATTAAACTAGGTAGTTTATAGAGGATTTCTTACAGAAAGAGTAAAGGTGGTTTTGGGCTGGAACTCAGCTAAATTCATTGAATAATAGAATAGTTTAGGCAAGAGGGGACCTTAAAGGCCATCTAGTTCCAATTCCCGATAACCCTTCCTTGGGCAGGGCTGCCACCCACTAGTTTTGTTTGTCCAGGGCCCCATCCAGCCTGGTCTTGAGTGCCTTGACAGATGGGTTGTCCACGATTTAGTTGTCTCGGAAACAGAAGTTTCATGTAAAAGAATTGTGCTTGCAAGTTCTGGGGAAAAGGAGGAGGAGACATCTCCAAATGTTCCTTGTCCTAGCTGAAGCATCATTCTTTCTTACTTAATTTTTGAGGAGTATTCTACAAGAAGTTTGGAGCAAACACCTAACTGTTAAACCATGTAGAGATTGTCATCTCTTCCCAGTTTCAGGGCATTCTTTATTTCCTGAGAAGCTTATTGGAACACGCCTTCTTCACGGTGTGAGGTAGTAAAATGAATCAACCTCATTTCAGGTCACTTTGTAAGTCCTGAGGGAGCAATAACTGACAAAGACCAAACCAGACAATCAGTCTGTGTGCAGAAAGTCTATTAACGACAGTTTTTTCTCTTTTCCCTGTGCAGTACTGTGTATGGACCGATGGGCTGAATGCCCTCCTTGGGAAAGATATGTTGAGTGATTTGACGCGGAATGACTTAGATACGCTGCTCAGCATGGAGATAAAGCTACGCCTCCTTGACTTGGAAAATATACAGATCCCAGATGCTCCTCCACCTATCCCAAAGGAGCCCAGCAACTATGACTTTGTTTATGACTGTAACTGAGGCTGCCACTGAAACTTGCTTTGAAACTGGAAATATTATAACTGGAGAGATATTAAAAAAGAAGAGTGAGAAAAAACAGAAACCCACTTGTGCACCTTGGATTTTGGCTTCGGGGAGGGATGTAGAAACACTTGCATTCTTCCCCACTCCCTGCATCCTTTCCTTCCGCATTCCCATCTTCCCCATCGCTCATCCAAATCCACATTGCTTTAATTAACTTCTAATCGCAGGCCATTGGCCTTGCTTAAGGCAGAGACTGCCACTAAGAAGCACCCTCTCGAGGACTTTTTTTACATTTTTAATACTGGAATAGACATTCTTAACTAAAGGACGACGCTACCAAACCACACACCTCTGGCACCCACTTGTCAGAGCAGAGGCTCTAACTGGAAAGAGGAGGGAAGTAGGGAGAAGAAGCAGCTACTGTAAGCAGAAGATTTCCCCAGATACTCCCAAGAGTTTGCTCACAACTGAATCCAATGCAATGACAAAAAAAATAATAAGTTAACTGCTTCCCTGTGCTTGCACTGTTCATCATCGCTGTCATAGTTCTTTCCACTGTCATCTCAGTCACTGGCCTTCACCCAACTGATCAGCTCTCAGAATGGAAAGTCTGCAGGTTTTTGCTGTACCATATGCTGTGATGCCGCAACAGCTTTTAACTTCTTTTCCTCCCAGCTCTCAAATAGCCCTACACTAGCAGCCCACTAGCACAAACTGTTTATGATGCCACTAGTGTGCCCTGTCCCTGTAGCATTCCCTAAGCCTCAACTGCCTCTAAAATTGGCTTGTTGCTACTCAGAGTGATTTTTATTTTCTTGGTCCAAAGTTCAACAGTAATTTCCACAAGTTAATTACAACTACCAGACATTTAGGTTTACATTGTTGTCATTGCTACAGTGTTATGAATTTGCAAGGGATTTTCTTTTGTACGGGTTCTGATTTTTTATTTTATTTTATTTTGCCAGACAAATATATTTAATGAAAACTAATTTCATTGTGAGTACTTTTGGGGAACAATATTTTTACTTAATTTCCATTTGGAACACTTGCCCTGAGGGGAAAAAACAATATTCCCTTCAACTTTGCTGTTGAATAAAATTCTGAGTTGTGATGATTCTTGGAACTCTGTTTTTCTTCTGGAATTGTCTTTTAAATGGTTACTAGTGGTTTTCTGGTGTTTGGTACCAAGAGGAGAGAGAAAGGCCGACCTTTCTTATCTGCACCTGATTTTGTTTATTGTTTGCTTGTGGTGACGAGAATGAGGTGAGTCCAGAGATACTCAGTTGCCACAGGTACAGAGGCTTCCTGGGGCAAGGAGCCTTTCAGAGAACTGAAATCAAAGAATGCTCATGTGCTTAACGATAATTTCAAGGCTGCAGCCTTAGTGTGTTTGCTGGATGTTCCTCTACTTCCATTTTCTCTACGAAGAGTGTTTCTCGCAGTAAAGGACTGGTGGTGGGGAAGTCTGGGCTTTGTAGGATGGTTTCTCTCTCTGCTTTTCCTATTCTGGGTTCATGTTCAGTGTCTCACTGCTGAGTCTACATCAGGAGGAACCCACCAGCCCTTATAGCTGAAGACAAATTTGTATTAGTGTTGGTTCCTCTCCTGCCTTCAAAGAGACTGTGAAGGGCTTTTATCGGAGCTTGGGCTAGGGAGAAACCTGCAGACTGGCTCCAGTTTAAACAGACAAATATATTGGTTGAGATGGCCTCTGTCTGTTGGGCTGTTTGGAACAAGTATCCTGACTGACCTTACAGCAGGTGGGAAGAGAAGTGATGCCCTTCAGGTGCAATGAAATGGGAGTCAAGGAGAACGTTGTATCATTCAAGCAGGAGGGTCCTAAAGAAGGTGCCTTCCCAGAGTGGTGTTTGCAGTGTTTCATGAGTGCTTTGGGAGAAGCGAGTTGGTTGAGGTGGTGATGGATGGTCACATAAAGGAAAAAGAGGCTGAGTTAAATGCTGGAGTATAAAATTAATATGGACCATAGGCCAAGAGAAAATTCTGTATGAATGAGAGTAGGGATGTGCAAGGTAAGAACTGGAATTCTGACTTATTTTATTCTGTAGTCTTGTAACACAGTGAAGGCAGCCAGGGGTCACAAATGAGTGGAAGCTGGGTGCTGCCTGACAGGGATTTGGGAGGGGTCCTGGAGCTGGGGACAGAGGTAGGAACTCATTTATTTACTGAACACAGATGCCTCCCAGCTTCCTGAAGACCAAGCTCAGAGCGAGACAGAGAATCCGAGTGGTTTTATGAACCTCCTCAACTCGACTGGGTGAGTTGGCTGTGCATAACCTTTGCTTTTTTGTTTACTGACTGCAGAGCTGCTTGTGGGTTATTGGCAAAAGAAATGCCTTCAGCTTCTGGACTGACCTTGTCGCTGCTGCTTAGGGGCAGTCTAACATGGAGATCTTAGCAGGAGCGCAGCTGTGTGAGCGTTGGAGAGCAGCAAACAAAACCTTCCTCCTGAGGATGAATTGAGCAGGAGGAGGAGGTTAAACTTGGCTCTCCCACAAAGGTGAGTGCCCTAAGCTGCAGGGATGCTAAATTTGTCCCCCCACGTGGCCTGTCTGTGCCATCAGAGAGAAGAGACTTGGGCTCCGCACTGGCGTAATAACCCATGCAGCTATTTTAGCAACACTCCCACAGCAGTGCAGAGGGTCGCGGTGCAAACACAAATCCTGCCTCCAGTTTCTAGAGCAGTCACACAGCTCGCTTCACCAGTATGAAATTTAAAAAGACGTTTGGTGATGAACGAGCACCCTGCTGCTTCCCATTCATTTAAAAAACAAGAGTTGAAATGACAATTTCATTTGCTTGTGCTGTTGTGTGTTCTGGAAAAGCTTTTAAGGTTTTCCCTTCAAGAAGCTTCAGAAACAGAATTGCTGTTGCAGTTTTGTGTATAAATTCAAAGTACTAAGTGGGTAATTGCTTGTAAAAGCTATAAAGGGGAGAGAAAAAATAATAAGCCTAATTTTAGCTCTTGTTTTTGAAATGACTTTCTCTTTGGAAGTTAATATATTCTTTACAAGAAAACATGAGTCTGGAAAATACGTATGTTAAGTCAGCTGTTTGTCCTGCCTGGAAGGCCAAGGAGAGGAGCAGCAGTGCTGAGTAATCCTGTCCAGAAGAAAGCTTTGTGTCATGAGAAGGGCTTTCTGTCATGGCTTTTGGTTCTTCTTTTTCAGAGCAGTTCTTTTTTTAGCACAGAGAACACTTCAACATTACAGCCTGCAGAGAAAATAACATTCTCTTGCAGAGCAGCAAGTAGGTGATGACTGTCTTTTGGGTTGCAAAACTACCATGTAAGATCCTGACTACTTTATTTGTGAAATCCTCTTGATGCCTTCTCCAGGATTGTGCTCTGCCTGCCTGAGGCACCGTTACCAGCATTTCTCTCATGTCAGTGCTCCCCAGTAATGAAGACATGTCTCATGCACAGGCTTGAATGGAAATCTGTTGGGTCCTGCTACCTTCACACAGATTCTGACTTGTGAGGAGAGGAAAGGGAGAACAGCCCTTCACAGTGCTGAGGATAAAACCCTGCACACTGGAAAACATTCATACGATGTTGCCTTCCCCAGAGTTTGCTGAACCAGTATGAGATGCGTTCAGTGGTCCTCACTGAATGATTTGAATACTGAACATCCACATGGCTTCCTGATTAACATAGCACTCATGCTTAGAAGTGATGTGGTAATGACTTTGCTATGTGCTGTGTGATCAGGCTGGTGCCACTGGTTACCTCACGATGCTGAAGGAGACGCTGCGTGGTTATTGAATGCCTCTGCAGCTGCTCCACACATCCTTGAGACTTAGGCAGAGGTAGAAGTGTTGAAAGGGACTCTCCTTTTGGCATGAAGTTATGCTGAAACACAGGAGTAGAGTGATGTCAACACAGAATTTTGTTGGGGCAGCACCACGTATAAAATGGATGTTGGCAGAGTGATGAATTTTTACTGCAAGGTGATTGCTAAGTGCCTATTCAGGGTGCACAGCCTCATGAGGGCAAGGTTAAAGAACTGGTGAGAGTTTCACAGGGACTTAGTGACATATATTTACATTGTATTTCTTCTCCTGACTGGAAGACCTGGAGGTCTCTGGGGTGCAGAGCTGCTGTGGTGCTGCAGGGACTCACTCAGCTTGTAGGGACATGGGCAGAGCTCAGGAAACGTGCCCTTAGCCATCCTTCTGCAAGCAGAGAGATTGCTGCTGAAAACAGAGGAAGTTTAAAAACTGAGGTTTTTTTTTTTCCAACAGATAATTTTCTCAGATATCCTACTCAAGTTGTTGAGTGGGGACCTATAGCTTTTTTGGCTTGATGTGATCTTGCAGTGGCCAAAAAAGCCTCCTCGTGTTGGAAGTCTCACCTAAATCTCTCCCATTCTATTCACCACTTGTTTATCAGTCATTTCCTATGAGGTGTGTCCCATGGGACAGTCACGGAGCCAGGGGACCCAATGTTGCTTGTCCCAAAGGGATGCCAGCCTTGGAACTGCAGCCGTGTAGTAGTGGGATGAGACATCAAACACACCTTGGCCAAGCAACCCAGCCAAGGGCAGACTTTCCTTCCTGCAGCATGACACGTAAGGATGTGTCTTGAATGACTTTATTTTCAATTGTCATTAGCGGGTTTTGCAGCCTGATTGAGCGCCGCAGCTAAACTCTCCCTTGATGAAACCTTGTGAGTCTAATTTTAATCTTGTTGGCAGCCTGATGTTCAGCATAGTCTGGCTGTACTCTGGGACTCCTTTGGCTGATCATGAAGGGGAGGGAGGCTGCTTGTCTCTAGCAACATTTCTTTCCCAAAGAACATCTGTATCCTCTCAGTTTCCCTTGAAAAGTCTGTGATTTGGTGTCCATTCCCTATGAGAGGACACCTAGGTGACCTTTGCTGTCCCACCAGCAGAACACACCAAGTCAGGAGAAGTGACTCCAGGGATCTGCCAGGCTTCAAAAGCCAAATTTTCTGGAAATGCTTTAATTGAGGACATAGAGGATGCTGGTGGCTGCAGAGAAAGCTGCAGCAGGCTGTGCAAGCTGCTGACTGCCTGCAGCTTTCAAGGACAAGGGTGGCTCATCCCTGGGGTTGCCCAGGACCCAGCTCCCCACTCCTTCCCCTAAGGCAGCAGAACCAGGTGCCTCTGCAAAACATGTGAGGGGTGCTACTGGCAGGATGATGTTTAAGCAGCACCAGTAGGACTACTTCTGCTGTGTTTTTTTCAGCTGTGCTGCTCCCTCTGCACTTATTGCTCAACATATTATGTCCTCTGTCAGCCTCAGACCCAACACCAGGCACTGGGATTTCCCCCTCTCAGTCCCAGGGTCAGTGCAGTAACATCTTACATCTCTCCACCATTGCATCACTCATAGATTGCCCACATGCAGCCCAGCAAAGCCAACTTCCACATTCATTCTCTGTACAACAAGGACATTGAGGTGCTGGAGCAGATCCAAAGAAGAGAAACAAGGCTGGTGAAGGGCTTGGAGAATACGCCCTATGAGGAGAGACTGAGGGAACTGGAGGTGTTTAGTCTGGGGAAAAGGAGGCTGAGGGGAGACCTTAGTGCTGTCTTCTCTGGTTCCCAGTGCAATTCAAACTCAGAACTGAGGTTGAGGCATTGTTATGGTCTTCCATTGCTTCTCCAGCTTCCCTTGAAGCTTTGTTTTCAGCAAAATGTTGTCCTTCAGTGAAGACCCTTAAAGGATCCTCCACTCTCATTTTCTTGCCACCTTACAAAGTGTCTCCCAACCTCCCATCTCTTCTCAAACACAGCATCTCCCAGAAGGATCCACAATGCACATAGGGTTCACATGCCTCACACTCATCTCCTTAAAAACAGGCTCAAAACCAACACATTTACAACTTGACAGCATTGAAAGGGGATGGAGGAAAATCTGAGCTGGGGGCAGGCTGGTGGGGGTGTGCCAAGGGGAGGTTGGGGCAGTGTGTATGAATGTAGCCATGCTGTTGTTTTGGGAAGGGAAACTGAAAAGCTGAAGTGGCTGGAACTTATTCCCCATGCTGTTTTTGGACTGCTGGAGGTCATGGTTCTCTCTGGGAAGCTGCTTGTGTTTCAGTGCTTCCTTTAGTTCCAGGAGTCGCAAAGATTACAACTAAAACAAAAATATCACTTTTGGATTTTTGTTCACTTTCTATTAGAAGTTACGGAACCGTGGGGCTTTGGTGTTATTTTTCATTTCTTTTTTCTACAAAACAGGATGAATTGCAGAAGACTTGGTACCTCCCCCACCAGAAATGCTGGCCCCTGCACTCCCAAACCTGCATCGCATGAGGATCACCATTCCACCTGCTCATGTGGCTGGCTAGGAGGAAAAGGCCTTCCACAGTAAGTGCCATGTGATGAGTTGCATTATTTTCACCCAAATATTTCTTCTGGTAGAGCTGTTTGATGAAGAAAGTAATCCAAGCCAGTTTTGCAGCACCCCAAGGAGCAGCCATAGCTATGATTCAAAGCCTTCCTGTGCTGGAAGCCCCAGGCCTGGATACAGTACTCCAGATGGAGCCTCACAGGGGCAGAGCAGAGGGAGACAATCCCCTCCCTCTTCATGCTGGCCACCCTTTTGATGCAGCCCAGGATACAGTTGGCCTTCTGGGCTGCAAGAGCACACTGCCAGCTCACGTCCAGAGTAAATCCTAGCGGTTGTCATGCACTGTGCCTTCTTCCAGCACACCACCAATGGCAAATGCTGAGAGAAATGCCCCCAACTCACTCTGGCACTGTGCCGTAGCCCTACAGCAGCAGCGTCTGCCACCATACAGAAGCACAGTACTCGCTGTGGTTTGGCACAGGAGTTATTTGGGCACCTGGGGTGAGGATGTTGAATGTTCTCTTGCTTCCTGACGTGGTGGGGATTTGAGCCAGCCTGCAACTTAGTCCTCAAATATTCTGGAATGAAAAACAGAAGCTAATCTTCTGGGGAGATGTGTGTGCTTATCTTGAGAGAAGGAACTGTGCTATTAAAGAACAGAGGATTTGGTTGTGCTGTTGCAATGAAGATAGAAAATATTCATCCCTGAAAGACAGATATGAGTTTGAGAGCTATCATGCAGGTGAGCAGGGATGGGGTAATAGGAGCTAAACAGCTCATGGGGAGGGCCCTGGGATGCAGGGAGGCACTGGGAAAGGTGATGCCCAGAGCACACCACTCCCTGCACCCAAGGGAAGAGGCAGACCTGTTCTGTCCCGGCCATTCCCCCGCCCTGAGCACGAAGAATAGCTCTGGGACAAATGCAGGATTAATGGTGTCTCCTGCTGAACTCATTGTGGCGTCTACCCCCCAGGGATGGGAAGGCCTTATTAATTAATTCTCCTAATTCAAGGACCTGTAACTGATTTATGTGCACTCCAGGGCTCGATCCTTCAGGATGTGGTCTCACCCTGGCAAAGCACACCGCTTTCCAGACCCCCAGCAGAGGGAAGCTGCAGGATCTCGTGCAGCAGTGGGAAACCCATGCTGGCTTTCCCCTGGTGCAGCCAATACATTGCACTTTTTGGCCTTCAACACTGCTGATTCCCCCCCTGTTTTTATACAGCTGATGCCCTGCAAGCCCTGATGGGGACATTTATGACAGCAGCTGCCCAGTGCCCTGCCCAATGTGTATTTATTTGTATTTCTCTATTTAATGTATGAGGCTGAGGTGTAGCCATCAAAATAACATTTCCTTAGCATCAAAACTGGCTTCTGAAATTGAGCAGCCCCACAGGCACATCAAATGGAAGGTCTGCTCTTATCCTTGCACGACAAGGCATTTCCAGATTGCAGTTCTTTTGAGCGTGTATTGAATCCATCCTCCCCCTTTGCATTGTGGAAATGGCACGAACCATGAAAGCCCTGGAGTTAGTTATTGCAGACAGGCAAACTAACAGATAATTCCCCTTTAGTAAACTGGGGAAAGCCCGCTGCTGTGCTTTTCTTTGCCTGTAAATGTGACAGAAGAAATACATTTCCAGATGGGAGTCTTTTCTCCCACAATACACCCAGTGTGCGTGCAGGGGAAGTGTAGGTGAAATATAATAAGTGGCTTCCCTTGGGGGTACTGTTCTCTGTCCAGAAATACCTTTGGGGAGGGAAGCTCTGAGACAGTGGTTTCAGATGGTCATCAAGGGGAGCAGTGTTCAAAAATGGGAATGGAAAGGATCTTGGGTCCCAGCACTTCAGCACTGTAAAGCCTGAGAGACTTTTGGGAGCAGATAAAACTGGAAAATATGCTAGATATCCTTCCTACCACAAAGCTAAGCCAGCACTTCACCTGTCTTTGTGGATGATCTGATTTATCTCGCTGAGAGGACAGGAAAGATTCATTTTCACTCAGATACCAACTCTTCCACCATCAAGTAAGCTTTCCTGGAGCCCTTATAGCAGCAGGCATGCTCTGCAGGAGCAGGGACTGGGTCACTGCTCTGACGAGCCTGATAAATATAGACAGGGAGTTTGGGATGAAGGTTACAGCTCACCTTCATCTGCATTGACTGCAGTTATTTTTGCTAGTCATCAAAAGAAACTGCTGAATGTAGGATCAAAGCAAAGAAATGATGTAGACAGATGAATTATGAATTTTTCGTCACAAATTTTTGCCTAAAATAGTGTGATGCACCAAACAGACTGAGGGCAAGTGCTCTCAAGTTTTGAAGGGCTGGAAATGACACTAGCTTCAGAGAAAAGAAATGTTTACATTCTGCACCTTAAACAAATTAAGTCACTTTTCTTCACCTGTTTGACATCCAGTAGCTCCCAGTCTCTTCTTGCAGTTTTTACCACAGTGATGCTTCTGGGTTTTGGTTGCTCATCTTGAAGAGCTGCACTGGGACGTGATTTTCAGAAGGTCGGTGCTGAGCATTCACCAAAACCCAGCTGTCAACAGGGCAGAGAACCAGACACAGCGATGCCCAAACCCAGACAGTCCTTTTGGGCAGGAATGGGGTTCTCTGCAGCTGTCCTAACCCTTCTCACTTCCACAACACTAAGAGCCCAGGAACTTGCAACACGGCTTCACTACCATTTCCTCTGTGGTTTCCCCATCAGACTTTGGGGCAAGAGGTCTTCTATTCAGAGGACCCTCAGGGCAGGAATTTGGTTCTGCCTCCCTGGCAAAACGAACCAGGACAGCAGCTCCCTGGAAGTACCCAGTTATGCACAAGGTGGGATGAAGACTGCTGCTGCTGCTGATTGCTGCTGTATCACTCAGAGGCAGGATTATACACCTTGCTGGGCATTTCCAGTAGCACGCTGCACAGAAAGCAGCGCACTCACATACTGAAAACAGAGATGGAACAGATTTGGGCACACTCAGCTGCATCACTGTCGGGATTTCTGCTTCCTGGGGAATGCTGCCTCATGCTGCTTGGGATCTGGTCACGACTAGAAGCAGCTGCTGCCTTGTGTTCAATTCAGGCAACACAGCACTCCAGAGCTCCTGAACGGATCCTGATCTCCTGTTCTCTTCCTTGTCCCTTGTGATGGGAACTTAGCGAGGAGTGGCAGACCTGCTGGTAGGGGGGTTTGTCTTCTGCCTTTCTGCAAGACTGAAGAGCCACTTTGTTGGGTCTTGCACTGTTGAACAATCCCTACAGAAGCAATGGGAAGGGTCTTTCTCTTTTGGGCAGCAAGGGCCCGTGGTGGCAGTCATGCAGTTCCCTCTGTGCTAATCTCTAGGGCACAGTGTCAGACCGAGACGTGTGCTCAAGTAAAGGCACTGTGAGAAATGACTCCAGGAGGAGGAGGTTATTTAACACACTGAAGACTTGTTGTTAATTTATGTCTGTTACTTCCAGTGTACATAAACGCTGAGTCTACACAATGAATGGCAGCAAACAAATAGCCAGGAGACAAAATCCACAAATACTCTAATGTTGGTTTGTTTTCTATGCCAGGAAGAGGAGGGAGATACCAGTTCTGTGTCACACTGCTCTAGCACCCTGGGTAGCATCCCTGATCCTTCCTCCCTCTGTTTGACAGCCGGCTGCATGACATTCACCCTGTGCCAGTTAGGCAAAGAAAAGAGAATTCAGGGTCAGAGTTGGATAATCGTTCTCCCCCTGCTGTTGTATCCAGCAGCTTTGTCTAAAAATTTAAAAAGGATGTTCAGGTAAGCTCAAGCCACGCTGAGTGTTTTGTGGAGGTGTCTTTGCAGAACAAAGAGGTGCACTCTGCGTCAGAAAGCATGGAGCATTCCATTGTGTCAGAGCGATTGATTTGCAAGGCAGAAGGTTGTCTGATCCTCTCATCTGAACAATCTAGGCGGCTGGACTTGGCTAATGCGTATGTCTATACACCTCATATTTAATAAACCTCTCACTGGGCATATATCAGGTTTCAAAAAAGATTCAGTAACTCATTGCAAGACACTACAGTGCTTCTTTATGCATCCAGAGAGAGAGCAGAAAGACATTGGAAATGTATTATAGCAGGGTGCACATTTCTCTGAGATGCTGTTCATGTCTCATTGCACCAGCTGGTTAAATCAGCTGGAAAGGACCGCAGAAGGCCAATAATGAGCAAGGGAGGCAGCCAAGCAGCCAGCCATCCCCCCGTGCACAAAGGACAGAGTCCTAATGGATGGTTTAATGGCTTCAACACATGCAGAGGGGCTGGAGACCAGGCAGAGAGACCCTGCATGCAGGAGACAGCTTGAGAGGGAGGCAAATGGGATGCTTTCTCCCTCACTTGGAAAGAGACAGAACTGGGGGATGTCCAGACAGCATAAAGCAGCAGAGAGAAGGAGCAAAGCTTTTCCTAATGCAGAGCTGCTTTTGAGAGGCATATTTTCTGCTATATGGTGAGATAGCTACAAGCAATGACAATCGAAACCAACTGCCCATGTCATCTTCTCATATACATGCAACACTCAACCACTGGTGTAAAGACAGTGCATCAGCATAAAATCTATTGCAATTGAAAAGATAAACAAGTGCAAATAAGCTTTCCTTGAATTTCCAGCAGTGGGTCAAGACTTAAGGGCTGACCTGATCCCTGAGTTTGATTTGTCTAACACCACCGAGTGGCAGAGGAGTGGGTGCAAGCCTAACTTGGCTGTAATGTAGCCCTCTATTTGCCTGAGGCATTGGGCATGTACACTCAAGTACTTGGAGGGCTTTCATGCAGCCTGATGTCCCCATAGAGCAGGAAAACTCTGTCCATGGCTGGCTGACCAGTCACTTGCTTAATTAATACTCGAAGAATCAGCTGTGCTGCCTTGGCATATTTATCTGTGAATGATGGATGCTGTCCCTGCAGGGCTATTTTGCTAATGGAAGCTGTCCAACTCACCTGCAGATCTTTTATTATTGGAGCAAATCAGCGAGATGTCTCTTTGAAAAGAAAAAAGAATCCTTCAAACTCAGCCCTGTTATTGAACTGAGGAGTGCCATCCGCAGTATGTCTGTCATACAGGCCCCGTTTCTGAGCAGAGCACAGAAGTCCCAGTGCAAGCCTCCAGCAATACATTTAAATCAACTTGGGAACTTTGGTGTGTGCTAAAAATGTCTTCTATGCTGTTTGCTGCTGTCCCCAGACCCAAACACTGGGAATAATTATCTTTTTTTTGGCACATGTTCTGTGCTGAGATCAAGAGGCTGTAAAGCTGTGTTTCTTCAGTTTGTGTGATCAGAGGAAAGATCAAATGGAACAAATGCCGTCAAACATTTATTTTTCTTCTCCTTTGATGCTGTGCCCTCCTGCTGTGAACACTCTTAACCTGGCAGCATTTGGGAGAACTTTTCCCAACCAACATGCCCTCAGTTGATGCAAACCCGTGAGCCCAGTGGGTGGTTATGTTTCTGGCAAAACCCAAAGAAGCAGTGAGAGCTGTGTGGGGAATAGCGTGGAGGGCTGATCTGCTGAGCAAGTGGTGAGCTACTTATGGCCTCACGATAATGGGAGAAAAATGTCACCATGTTGAGTTGGTGATGCTCATCTCATACTTCTTTAAATGAGTACCCAGGTGGCAGGGCACTGCTGAGTCCATCCCAGACTTGTATTTCCACCTGGCTCTTACTTTAATATCCTACTGCTCTAAATAAGCCTTTCTAATTAATGCTTTCTCAGTAGCAGCACCTCATTCTCCTTACTTAACAGATTTGTTTCTTTTGTCTCAGTGATGGCAAGAGTTTGTTCTTAGATCTGAAAAGGCTTAACATTGCGTCCATGCAATTCAAAAGGCAAAACCAATGTTTGTAAGGTTACTTGTGAATTTATAGTGACATCTGTGCATGGTGAGAACACATCAGCCAGGTTTGTTTTTCTGGACTAAAACCAACCCAGTAACAAAATGCAGCACCAATCAACACCAATAACAAAGCTGTGTTTTTCACTTGTTCCCTACCTAAAAACTCTAGGAGTCTTGTTCCCACGCTTCGCTATACCCAGAGCTGAAGTAAGTTGTGTCAGTGGTTTACCGTTCCAAAAGCACAGATATCAACACCTCATGCAAGCTGGGACAGTTAATTTCATTAAAGGTTGCAGAATAGAGGATAATCATCTCAGCCACCACTTGGTAATAGCTTGGAACAAATTTCCAGATAGGATAATATTGCTTTAAATGCTTTCCCTGCAGCTTTGAATGACAATGAGATTGAGAGAGACTCTGAAATAGATGCATAACTTCAATCTCAACCAGAAACTGGGGCAGAGGGAATGACTCAGTTGGATGTGGTGCAGTAGCAAATCCACATGGGGCTTTGGAAATGTTCATCCATGCCAGAGATAATGCACCAACCATGGAGCTGATTATGACAATCACAGAAATCCTGAGAGCAGCAAGGCAAAATAACCAATGCAACGAACCTCTGGAATTTCAGCATGAAGGGGCACAAAGGGAGACATATGGAAAATAAAAGGAAGAGAATTGACTGTGAGAGGATCTTTGATCTAAAGGCTTCTTCCTTCAGGTATTATCTCCAGCCACAAGAATCTAAGGTATGTGTCTATTCCCTTAAGAGCAGAACATGTCAGATAGGAGAGAGAGAGAGAGAAGGCCTTCCAAAACAACATTTAGTCATCGTACAACCACATGTATGAGTGTAACAAGGAGAAAGAAATATATGTATCTTAAAAATAAGTATGTAAAAGAAATCTAGCCAAACAGTATACCAAAAAAAAAAAATTTTGGTATTGTGTGCAGTGTCTTGGACAGAATAGGATAGATAAATATATAGTGCCAGCTGTAATCTCCTTTCATAAGGTGATCGTTTCATATTTCAAGGGAGTGTCTCCGTCTCCCTTCTTCACCCAGTCACTCCCTGCTCCTGACAGATGACATACTGATGCTTATTTGTCCTGTTTCAGGGCCTCAAGTGAGTGTTTTGCATTCCCTTTTCTTTTCATGCACTTTTTTCAATGTGTAAGCCGTGTACATAAACAGGTCTTAAGGGACTCATTACCAAAAGCAACACTGAGAATATCTCCATCCTTGCATCTCATTTCGCACTTTTAGTTGCAGTCACACAAAGCATCCTCTTTGGGGAGAAGGTGACTGTTTCCTTCAGGAGTGCTGGTAGTGCTGTCTAAGCCCTCATTCAGAAGATCAGAAGCTCTAACTCCGTTTCAGTGCATCTCTATCAAGAGTGAAGGCTGAAACCTTACCCATCCCTAGTTCATTTGTCACCACCACCCAAGCCAGTTTTCATTAATTGTCAGGAACTAATACTGAAGTACATTCAATGAAGGAGTATTACAGGTCCTTCAGACCCCAGCAACTATACTCCTGATTTCAGGGCCTGCTCCAGAGATCACATTTCACTCCATGCGTACAAGCACTGCCGCCTTGCCCTCTGCACTCATGGAAATTCAGACTGGGCTTTGTTCTGCTCCACCTGCTTTGCCTGGGTCTGGTGCTGGCAGCGGGATTCAGGAATGCTCAGAAACTCAGGGTGATCCTGGCATAGTGCTCAAGGCAGGGGACATCCCAGGCATCACCCCTGTGCTGTGTCTCAGCACAGAGGGCAGATTTTTGGCTCCGGAGCCAGGCGTGACCCAGCTATACCTTTCCTGGCTCAGGTGTGTTGCACACAAGCATAATGGAAGTGTTTATGATCAAATCCTTTTCTTTGGAACAGATCTAACGCTTTTTTATTTTTCACCTCCCGTTAACGTTCTTCATGCACTTATTAAGAAGACATATCACTGCGTGTTCCTTTGCTGCTCTACCCAGATGCTATTAGGTCTCGCTGTCTTTGGGACTCGAAAGCCATATAAAACCAACTTGGCAAAAGGCAGAACCTGCTATGTGATTTGAGTGGGAGGAAGAAAAAGTCAGCATTGGCAGGGGGGCACCTTGCCAGCTGGCCTCTAAATCTGCACAGGCAGATCCCTTGTTTGTCTGACCAGATTGCGTGTTTTAAAGGCTTTGGGGTTTTCTTTAATTGGTTAAAGAGCTTCACGAACACACAAGATCTCATGAAGTACAGTTACATGAGATTCTGGGTTGTCTCACTGCTCTTTCCAGCCTCGAATGCAAGACAATAATCCCGCTGACGATGGGATAGAGCTGTGTGCTCTGCAGCTCAACACGCCGGGGAGCAGCCTTGGAGCTATCTATATGCTTTCTAAGCGCTGTTGTGTATATTCATGTTTTGCCACAGAGATAAAGCGGAAACCATTCTCAAGACCTCAGTGCTAGGAAGATTTTCTCCTTGCCTATTATTAGCACTCTGCTTTTGCAGCAAGCACTCAATATGCACAGTTTTAAAGGACTTCAAAGTGTCATCGGGAACCAAGTGATATGTATGTTAAAGAGGGTTTAATGGAGCTGCAGTCACCGTAGCACAGCAGCTTTTTATAGCAAGTTTCTACAGCGTTAAGAAAAACATCCTGCAGATTTCAGCAGGGCTGGCATATGGATAAGATACTTTGCACTATGAGTTTTGTTTATCTGCTATTAAAAATAGCAGAAAGAGAGAGCCGCTCTGAACAGTGCTATCTATATGAGGAATGATAAGCAGGAACTGTAAAGCTCAGGCAACAGCTATTACCTCTACTTTGAGTTTAATTTATTTCATTTCTTTTTTTTTTTCTTTCCTAGAAAAGGGAAAACATGCATTTGCAAGTGGATTGGAATAAAGAATGGATATGTACCACAGTGTGCATTCACAATGAAGCTTTTAATCGTCTTTTCATTTTCCAGAGCCACTAGATTACAGAAATTCTGCTTCCCAGAGCTGAGGTAGACTTTCAGGGACCCACTCTGAAGGCACCATAGGTCAGATTCCCATAGAGGGGAAGCTGTAAAAAGCAGTTTGCCAAAAAATAAAATATGTTAAACACTGGAGCTGACTTGATCCCTGTGGGGTAACACTGATCTGCAGAATAGCTCAGGGTTTGACAGGGAATTATTGATTTTTAAGTCAAGAAAACACTGATTTATACTGTCTGTATTTCCTTCACAGCAGCATTTATGAGCCTGCTTTAATTACACGCAGGAAGACGAGATGCTGGATGGCACAGGTTCCTCACAGCATCTCAGCACCTCTGAGTGAAGTCTGCCCACATCTGGGAGACAACAGTCTCCTGGGACAGGGAGCAGATGGCTGCAACCCATCTGCAGCATCCAAAATGGAGATGGAGAAGCCTTTCCCGCTGGGAGTGGTCAGGGTCTCCCTACCCTTATGAGGGCAGGGATGCACGTTGAGGCAGCTGGGCCCACTCCAGATGTGCCACTCGCTTGGCTTCCACTGTTCCCATCACACCAGCAGCTGCCTGCCCATCCCCTGACTCAATCTCCACCGCCTGCAGCCTCTTTCTCTTTTTTTTTTTCCTACTTTATTTTTATCCCTTCCGCCCAAATGGAAACCCTGCTCTAAAGAAACAGAAGGAGACCTTTTCTATTTTTTTTTTTTCTTGTATCTGAGCGGAGGAGGGCAGAGAAGCACCGGGGCTGGGGGGAAGGGTTTTGTCAGCTGTTTTCTTTATGCAACACGAGTTGCTCAGGGGAGTGTCTTGCGTTATTAATGCTGAGTGGCTCCGGCAGCTACTGTGGTTTAAGGTCGTTAGTCACTCGCTGCGGGCGCGTCGTGCAGAGCTGCTCACAGCACCCTTCTGGTCCCGCCAGGCCAGTAGGTCGGGAACAGCCTCAACGGGGTCAGTGGGTCGTGGGGGAGCTGGGGGCTGCAGTCAGCATCTCAGCAGGGTCACGGGCTGAGCGCGGATGCTCCTTGCATCCAGTGGGAGCAGCCCTGCACCGGCTCTTACCCGGAGCAATGAGGATGCAGGATGCTCTCCGTGCATTAGAGGAATGCAGGCCTGCTTGTGCTCTGCTCTTCTGATCACTGTTTTTTTTGTTTTTTTTTTTTGTCACTTTCCTTAGGATGAGGGCCTCTAGGCAGATATTTCCGAACTGGTTCTGCATCCTCTGGCTGCCACTCCTGCTGAGGGTTGTCTCCTGCTCCCCGCTGCCTGCTGCAGAGCTCTCGTCGCCCGCTGCGCTCCCCTCCGGGCTGTCCCAGGGGCAGACCTGTGTCGGTATGTACAGGCTGTCTGTCCGGCTGGCTGTTCATTTGTTACTGCACCGGTGAGCAGGGAACCGCTGCGCACATCGTAAATCACTCCGTTATCTGCTCCCGTGGCTGTACTGCAAAATGCTCTAAGTTGTTGGCGAAATAATCGCTTGGGATGTTGCAAGGCTAGCACGGGGCCTGGTACTACTTTATGATTTTGTTTTTGAGTGACTGCTTCCCAAAGTTCATGTTTTTGCTGAGAGGGAAATGGAAAACTCTGGCTTCAGTGTTCCTGGGGAGCTGGGAAGCTGTTCCCAATGCTGCTGGTGGGAGGATGTGCTGTACCTCAGTTCATGTAGAGCCTGCTTGGCTGTTCCCAGTCCTTGGAAATACTATTCAGGATAACTGGCAGGTGGTTCCACCTCCAGCCATGACCCTGCTGGTAGCCACCAGAGCTGCCAGGGTGCTTCCCTATCTGTATCCTCTTTGGGTGAGTGTGCAGCTGGACTTCCCAGGTACTCCCAGATGGAGCTGTGAGGTGTGTTTTCACAGAATCACAGGACTGACTAAGTTTTAAGGGACCTCTAAAGGTCATCCAGTCCAAATCTCCTGCGATGAGCAGGGACATCCACAGCTAGATCAGATTGCTCAGAGACCCCATCCAGCCACTACAGTTTTGGCAACTCACTCTCTTGAAACTAGTGTTACAATCAGACAGGGCATCGTGCAGCCTCAGTGCTTCTGCCAAATGTATTCCCAAAGTAAAACTGGTCATGCCAATGTCAGCACAAGTGCAGGTTATCTATGCATCAGAAGTGCTGTAAGTGGGATCCTCAGTGTCCAAAGAGACATGCTGCCTTGCTTTGTTATTTGCACAAATGGACAGAACATATCTACCATTTAACTTTATGATCCAATACTGCACCTCATCTTTTTTTTATCTTTTGAGCCATTTTAGTGCTGTAAACAGAAATCGTGTTGCCTTAGATGGCATTATTTCAACCAATATTTAAATCAATATTTCAACCAAAAATATTTTCTTTGTGTAAATTGGAACAGTTAGAAATAGCAACTTTAAGCTTGATCAAAACAGGATTTTGACACACAACCATGCCATCCGAAGTTCAGATTTCGGCGGTGCTTTGTAATGCTGTGCTTTGAATGGAACAGGGGAGGCAGGGAGTGTGCTTGCCCATATAGTTTTTTTATAGCTGAATATTGAGGGATAGCGATGGTTCTGGCAGCTGGTTAGGTGCCAGCTCTCCTCAGTGCGGAAATGAAGGTGTGATGCGCTCATCACAAGGAGAATGAGTGCAATTTCCTTTCAGCAGCCCAACCACAGAGCCTGTTAGCCTTAGCTTTCTGTTTGGGGAGACATCAGATGAGAGCTGTGGGAACTTCCCCTGACTTTTTGACCATATAGATCTATGCAGCTTTTGTAACATTAGAATTGCCCGCTGTGAGGCATACAGGATACTTTCTTGAAGACATGAACTTTCTCAAGCAGGTTAAAGTTTGGTCAGGGGGCTAATCCTTTGAAGGTATTTGCCTCGGGTTTTTAAGGGAAATGAGGTGTATGCATACTAAGCAGTCATTTCTGAGCACTGCTGTGTGTACATGACCTGCATGTTGGAGATTGCTATGTAGCAGCTGATGCTGGTCAGGAAATAGATTCTCTTTCAGTAACAAATCACAGGAAATACTTATTGTCATGTATTTCTACTGAAAACAGCACCCTTCTGGAAGAAATAACATGAAAATAATATGATGGGAGAGCAAGGTGTAACTTTGGTGCACATTATAACTTGGTGGTGCATTATGATTTGGTGGTATCCTTTCCATGCTCCCCTTGCCCTCAGTGCTCCCTTGTAGGCATCATCTATCTGCCCCAGCAGGTCCTGGTCATACTGGGAAGACACCTGGGCCATTTTTTGTTGCAGTTTCTTGAAAATGTGGCTGATTCGTTCAAACAAAATCTTTTCACAACTGATTTGGTGTAAAAATGAAGCATCTGTGAAGTGTTCCCACCTAGAAAGGGACTTAATGCTGCTGCCTCTTAGAATTAAGGAAAGGAGGGGGCAAGAAGCTAGCGATAACCATCTTGGTCACAAGGTCACATTCAGTTCCTAAACAGTTCCTAACCACCTCCCACCTGCTTTTAGATAGGTACAAGGTAGAAGAGCTTCCACACGGGCTTTCCTTGACCGTGCCTTTCAGAAAAGATTTCCCAGCACCTGGTGGCCTCTTTTCTTCATCCACGAAAGCTGACTCCTGCTACCCCAGGCTGGGTAAATGCTCCCATTCTTCATACAGTGAAACCAGCCAGGCTGTCCCCCAGGTGTCTTGCAGGCTCTGTTTGCAATACGTGCTTCTGCTTCATCCCCATGGCAAATGAAAGGGCTCTTGTATGTTTTCCTGTATGCAAATACCCACGGAGCTGCTGTTTCTCCTTGTGCAATGACAGTGAGTTATGGTCACTGCACAGGTCTGGGAGCTGGACCATAGATTTGGCTATGGTTTCTGGTTTTGTCACTAACCAACAGTATGGCTTAGAGGATTTCTTCAGGACAGGAAATCTTTTTGCTGGGAGCAGCCTGAGAATCTCAGTGGGGCATCTAGGTGACAAGATGCTGTGCATTTCTGCCTCAAGAACTAAGTCTGAATGAGCACTTTGGATAGTCATACATTTGATTTTCCCCGTGTTAAATGGGGAAAATACTGTCCATTTCACAGGTCGAGTACGTACCCCAAGATAGGTCAGTAACTCCAGTAACTATAAACACCAATGTTAATATTTCACTGTATGTAAGGTCAACATTGATGTATTTCTGAAAGACTGTTAAAGGTTTTATTCTCCAACTGAACTATGACAGAGCCCTTAAGGGGTCTCTGCAAACTGACCGGTGTTCCAGCAAAGGCAACTTCATCCATAAGTGTCTGGAGCAACCTCAGGAGAGGCAGAAGTTGCCCTAGAAAAAAATGAGAGATGTGGAAAGACAGGAAGGAGCTGCTGTGTTCATCTCTTCAAAATGGTGAAAAAAAAGGAAATTTGAGTAAATATAGATCAGTTAGCTAAACAACAATTCCTGGAAAAATGTGTAATAGTTAATCAATTTTTTTTCAGATTCTTTTCAAAAGTAAATAAGAGGAGAGATTTCTCAAGGGGGAATGGTGTGAGATCAACCTACTTTTCTTTGATGATGAGATAATGGCATGTAGATAGGAAGAAGCAGCAGATGCTATGGCTTGACTTCAGCAAAGCACTTGGCACCATCTCAACACTAATCTAGTGGCTGAGAGTTATGTGACACTGATTGAGCTTCTACAGGGCATGACAAAATTGTTAGATGGCCTTGTTCAGAGAAAATTGCGCATGACTTGCTGTTTAAGTGGAAGGATGTACAAAATTAGGTCCTTTTTAGTCTTCAGCTTGGAATGCAGTATCATGCCCCATTTTCATTAGCCTGGATAATAGTATGGTATTGAATCAGTAATTCATGTAACACTGAGAATCATAGAATCGTGGAATCACAGAATCACAGAATGGTTTGGGTTGGAAGGGATCTTAAAGCCATCTACTTCCAACAGCCTGCTGCAGGCAGCTTGCCAACACTAGGTTGGTCTGCTCCATCCAACCTGACTTTGAACACCTCCAGGGATGGGGCAAGTACAGTGTAGGGCAGGATTAGACTAAAAACAAACATGGAGTAGTCGCCCCTCGAAAAGACCATTTCCACGTGGATATGTTGAAGGCATTTTGGGAGAAGTAGTCAGTTCCACATAGAGCAGATGGGGACATCCCCAGGGAGGATCAGCTTGGGCACAACAACAGCATGCTGTCAGGAAGGGCACTTGCCTGCAGACACCCAGATGTGCAAACAGGAGCTAGTTCATAGGATGTGAAGTAACCTGCTGCCTTTCCCAGTGCTGACAACCCTCTGAGGAGTTTCTGTACTCCTTTTTGGGGCTGTGCATCAAGGGCAATGCAGTGACAAGAGGTTCAGAGAAAAATAAGCGTAAGCAGTAAAGTGTGACCGAATAAACTGAAGTTAATTAGTCTAGAGAAGAAAAACTTGATAAAGGATGTGATTTTTGTTCTCAAAATTTTTAAAGAGGCCATCTATCCTATAGATAGATAGATAGATGCTGACTGTAACAGATATAGCAAGAAACAACAGAAACAAACATAATTCACATTAGGGAGGGCCACCATAGATGACTGCTAGGACAGAGGCACGTGCTGGATGGCCTCTTCCCGGCCGGCTCTCCTGGCTTTCTGTGCTGTGACTGCAAGCACCATTTGCAAATAGCAGTGTATTTAATTCCTCCCAGCAGCAGGCTGTCCTGCTCCTTTTGCTGATTAACTTTGGCTGCCCTTTTGGAATGAAGTGATGAGGCAGGGAGAGCTCAAGGCACCCAGGCAGCAGTACTTCTCTGCCAGCAAACTGGGATCCTGTGAGTCAGCAGCCAGGGAAGCAAATTTCACCCTCTCTGTGCTCAATATCGCACCATTCTGAGCAACCTTTGTGGGTCACCTCTTCTATTCATCCATGAGAACGTAATTTCTAATGTATGAAGAAGCGTGCTCTTGAAACATATTTCTAGCTCTTGTCGCAGTAACAAATAGGTGTTTTGGAGCTGCCAGCTTCTGCCTGCGCTGATTTGTGTGGCAGCTGATGTCCTCAACAGCTTAAAGCCGTAATGTACAGCTCAATGAGCACTGAAAAAGGGCCGTGCCCATTATCACCACATTGTGCTGAACTCTGAAAGTGTGGGATCAGCTACACCAGGGCTGAGGTGCAGCTCTTCTGCTCACTTTGCTGACAGTGCTCAGTTAACACAGCAGCAAAACTCAGTCTGATGATCAGCAATAAATGACAAAATACATCACAACATTTTTTTCTTGTGGTTGTTCTTCAGATAGAAAAATCACAGGCATGAGTAGCATAATAGATATGAAAGCCACTCTTAAAACTGAAATATTTCCTACAGGGATTTTTATTTTTCAACAGCTGATGGTAAAAATTTCATTTTCAAGGTCACCCCATGTCTTACTGAACACTTATGACTATGAAATGCAAACACACAGATCACGGTGGGAAAATGTGCTTCACATACCTGCCTACCTGCAGGCATATGTGTGTGTAAATACACACTTGTATATGTGTACATGCATATGTAGACACGAGCAGTCTTGTGTGTTTTACATCACTGACACTTGCCTTTAAGCTTAATCTCATTTGTCTTTGATAGCCTTATTTATTAATATTGATTGTCTGTTCAGTTGCTGAATGGCATTCCTGTTCACGTTTGCCCTATAAAGAACTTCAGAACAGCCTGCTTGCATTTCAGGCAATCATCTTCAAAGCTTTTAGGAACTGTACACCTAAAACAAGTTTTGTGCATTCAGAATCTTGAAATGTCCAATTCTTTGCAAACAGAATGAGACTATGCTTGTGAATTAGTGAGCTTGTGGCTCATTGGGCAAGGAAACAGTGACAATATCAAGAGATAGCAAAAGTCCCTTTGCCACTGTCCATGCTTCAGTAAATTTGTAATACCCTTTCCTGATTTGGAAATGAAAAAATATGTTAATGGTATGTACATGCACACTTTGTTTTTACCCTGCTAATTAATGTAAAAAGCATTTCCATTGCAAATGCCTGGGGTTATAGATCTTGTCAAACAGGGTCCTTTAAAGTGTAATGACAGAAACACCAGGGATACATTTGGCTGGCAGGTATGGATACCAAACTCTTCCACTGGATGGAAACTGAATTTTTTGTACCAGCACATGCAGAGCTGTATAGAGCCGTATCAGAGTTCTCATAGTGTGTCTTGGGGAAGTATTAATTAACAGAGCTCTGAAGCTTGGGGTCCGAAATTTCTCACTGCTGTAGCATGAAATGCATGAGCAACAAAAATGCTAACTGATATTACACTGCTGTATTGACATTCGTATTTCAAAAAATTTTGTTACCCAGTGTACTGTGTGTAATTTTATGCCTAGTGACAGATTTGGTAGCACTGTGCCACCTAGCATTTCCAGGATATTTCATGATTTTTGCAAATGTAGGGGAAAGAAGTTCTTCTACATGCTGACATATTTGAATACAGATACCTATAATTATATCCACCACATCACTATCTCTGTGAACTACAATAATGCTAGCTTTAAATGATATAAGAAACAAAGACTGAATTTAAAAACTTGTATACTCAGATCTCTTTCTAAATCGGCTTTCAAAGCAACAAATTCTCCAGATGCACACGGGAAAATAACAGTCCTACCTTTGCCTATAGTGTTGCACATGTTGAGCTCACCATTTCCATGCTGGAAGAAAATCTTGAGATTACTGTGGGCTTCACCTCAGTGCTCAGAAGCAGAAGGCAAAAAAAGACACTGGGAAGTGTTACAACAGGTACATTTATTGAAAAACAAAAATTTCCTGTATTGTAACATTGCATATCCATGATCTGTCTGCACCATGTGCAGTTTTGGTACACATCTCAGGGGAGGAAACAGTAGACCTGGTGGTTTTTTACTAGCTCCCATACAAGCAGTCTTATTTCAAACAGGAATGTCTTGTTCTGTGTTGAACTGTGGAGAATGAGACAGGCAACCACAGCCCAAAGAGCAGGATTTGTAGAGTGCTATTTGTGCCCCAGGCCACTCACCTTGGCTTATTTCTTCCTTGTGCTCCAGGTGGTACAGCTAATTTATGGATGGGGAATGGCAATATGGCTGGAGGGACTAGAAAGGGTGCCAGCACCCATCACTGCAAACAAAAAGTGGCAAAGAAGGATGCTCTAGGTGCCAGAAATCCCATTTAACAGGACAAAAATATCTACAGATCTGAAATGTAGAGAGGCAACTCTCAGCATCCAGGCACTCCTTTACATCCACAGGTATCATTCTAAGTATAGGTCCTTTCAAACATGTGCAGCAGAAGTGGATTAAGTTAAATAGTCTGCTCAAACTGCCAGAGGCTTTGTGGCTAGGAAATGAATCTCTAGCTCTGACTTTATTATTGGGGTATGATTTTCTCCCAAGCCTATTGGAAATGTCATTTTATTATTACATGCTACTCTCAAATACTTGGGGACAAGCGCTTCCTGACATAAGTTTCCAGATTACTCCTTCTGAGCAAAATGGTTATGGTTTTCTCTTATCTCTTCAGAAATTAATTGCAGATAGGACAAAATCTCACTAAAAGAGACAAGCATTTTATTAATTCCAGAATCTAGTTTCTGATGGCTGGTAGGCATCATACCACCAATGAATTTCTTCCTCAGCCTGACAAGGTATTGAAACCTATTATTACAGTGCAACAGCAAAGTCAATTTCTTGAAACTTGTTTCTAAAGCAAATCACAAGCAATCATGAAAAAAAAATGTAGAGCTTTTTTTAACCTTTAATTTGGAAGCTTATCTAGATTGCTTTATATATGCCCTGCTCATGATGAGAAATAAATCACATGTAAATACCTTCTTAATTAAAAGCAAGCAACCGTTGCTAAAGACTGTCCAGATCTGGAAGAACTGGGTTTTTTTCTACTGATTTCAGAGTATTAAAAAGTTTATAATCTTAGTCAGAAGTAATCATAGATAATTATAGCAGTGAGATTCTCACAGCTGAAGACGGCTGTCCTTTTTAGCTATCTATTTTCCATTTTTGCCAGCAGGATTAAGACCTGTTAGAGGCAGGATAACTTGTTAGCATTTCTGATAATTGGCTTACTTATTGTTCAGGGATATTTCTGTTGACTCTATTTTTATTTATATTGTTAATAGTGGCTTCTTGTGCTGCAGCCAACCATCAATCTTTTTCCTGCCACTGAATCCAAAGGAGGAGGATGTATATGAGAAAAAACAAGAGATTTCTAGTAGGAGCAAGGGTTAACTTCCATTGTGCCTTTTCCTATAGCCCAACACAAGAATCAGACTACCCTAGAAAATAAATTATTTACGGGAGGGAGCACATTTTTATCTCCAAAACAAGGCGCACTGAGGCTGAGCACACCTCTAACTGTCCCCCCTGAAAATCAGTCATGTCTTTCTTTTCCTACTTTTCTTGGCAAGTGTTGTCTTTCATCTGGAGCAAGTGCATTTGGGAGAGCATTCCGACAATCATGGTGGGGCCAGTGGGTGTCTGCAGCGCAGAGAGGGTAATAGAACTCTCAGTGTGACAGTAAAGACTGGTTTATGAGTGCAAACGTCCTGGGGTTCAGCTCTGTGGGTTTCTCCAGAGCTGCCAGGCTGTTATTATTGTTATTTATATTCATATAGCATTCAGTAGCCCAAGGCACTGCATTAAGTACTTCAGCATCTCAACGATGACTCTGTTAATTCTCAGGCAAAGCAAATCTCCCTTTGGGCCTGGTTCAATAGGCACAGAAGAGTCTGACTGGCTTAATAACATGAAAAATTTCCATTTAATCACCAAGAGACCTCTCCCTCAGTAGGGTTACCTGAATGATTGTTTTTGTGATTAAGAATTCTGTTTCTATTTGGTGAAGCTGAATTAAAAATAGCAATTTTTCCTTCCCTTTGTGATGCTTTGACAAACATGAGAGAGAAACTCTCTTACATCATCAGTGGAGGCTGTTTTCGTATTCCAGAGGAAAGTGAAGCATGGGGGGTATTTTTATCCTCAGGATAATTTTTCGGATCGTGAGCATGGTCTGCAGCACCACGGAGTTGTGCGTTCATCAGCCCCTTTCCCTGTCCTCACCCTAGCAGAGGAGAGATGACCTGACAAGGCAGAGATGAACCTCTTTGCATCCCCACCAGGAGATCAAAGACTGTCTTGTTTGTCTTTCTGCTTGGACTACTTTTTGTCTTTCAGTCTCTTAGACAGCCAGATATTTTGATGATGGTTTGTCCTTGATACTAGAATAAAGGGAGGCACAGAAATAGTATGTGCGTTTTATTGTTAAGACATCATTCTGGTCGTTTAGTTTTTCTGAGCCTCCAGCCTCATGAATAAAACAGACAAGGTAAGAAGGCAGGGGAAGGGTAATTTTGTTTACGTGTAGGCAGTTTGCATATGTTAATAATATGAGCTTGTAAACACCAGGAGAGGCAGCCCTTTTACAGGTACTTGCAGTGTGTCTGAAGTACATGCACTGCCATCTCAGCACTAAGTGGTGGAGTTGGTGCACTGTGGCTATGCCTATATTACCATCACAAATAATCCAGGCTCTGTTTTCTACCTCTGGGGTGAGTGTAGGACTTGTTTTCCCTTTACAGAATCAAACTCTTTTGTGAGCCACTGTATTTTAAGCAACTCTGCTAATTCTCTGGACTAGCTTGTGACTTTTGGAGGTTGAGATAGGAATGATAGATTTGTTTCAGGGTTTTCACTTAGAAGTAGCTGTCTCTATATATTCACTTTTTCTTCTAGGATGGCTAGAGGTAATGGCTCTTAGCGTGTCTTATCAATCATTCTGCAGAGAACTTTGGGTGAGAATTCTATTTAATAAGTATGGAGGAGTGGGCTGTTATCCCTGGAAAAGAGGTGACAAGTTCACTGTAATTTCCACTGGATTACTGTATTTGGTGTAGGAGAAGTAATAGACAATTCAAAGATATTGGTCTTACAGCAAGTTCCTTTGGTATTACTTCATCCTTTATTTGTCACTTGGTCCATAGGAGCATCGAAGTTATTTCTGTAGAAAAATATCACTTTGATTTAATAGCACATAGGCAGGGGTACTTGGAAGTAATTTTAAAGTTCACTTTGAGGGGTTGTGCCAGTCTAGAAACCTAAATATTAATGCTCTTGAGCTCTGGAAAAAGACATATCTGTATCTACATCCAAATCTTTCAGCTCACCTTCATTTCTAGACCGTCTCAGAGCAAATTCTGAGAAATTTGATTTCTTGCAGCTGAGAGGAAGCGGGTTTGTTTTTTTTTTCAAGTTTCGATAGCTCTCTGTGAGCTCTGAGAGATACAAGAGGTACATCCGGTACAGACGTGAGAGGTACTAAGAAGACAGAGTAACTCTGACATTGGTATCCGTTCTGTAATAACTCACAGGCTTTGACTAAGGACAGAAATTTGCAGGTATTTCCCCCCAAGCACTCATTTGCTGCGGAGAATCCCAAGATATGAAATGCCCGGCAATGCCCCAAATTCTTCTATTGCACGAGGTGCTTCTCTACACACGAGAGGTAACTGCATTCACTCTGTTTATTTGTTTGTTTGAAGGATGTGTGCTTGTGGTCTCTGTGATTGAACAGCTTGCACAGTGGCACAACAGTACAGTAAAGGCAGCCGTGGAGAGACTGTGCAACTACATACCTGGTAAGTATCAAATAATGTGCCATATGTTTCACTGGTACTGCTGTACTTCTCCGTTAATTAAAAATTCACACATTGAGACTGAAAAAGCCCTCGCCACATCTCATGCGGCACCTAAAATTAATGTAGCTGAAAGATAGCCAGGTGCTATCTGCAGGAAAGATGTAGCTTCAGCGGAGCTGGGGTTTTGTCCCAGAGTTACAGCAAATGGGGTTGTATGAAGCCCACAAGCCTGGGAGTCCCTTTTTCTTTGCTCTTTGTCTCCACTTTGTCTCTTTGTTAGCAGCTTTGCTGTGTGTCCAGCCACTCCTCTTTCTTATCAATACGGGTCTTTGTATCAGCTGAGGAGATGAAAATGCATTCAATGGGGATAGAAAGCCATTATTGTAAAATCATTAAAATTATCTGAGGTTGACAGTGATGAGAACGGAAAAGCTATTGAAACGTAACTGATGAGAAAAATTTCAAAAGTGAGAGCTATTCCATATGAATATATGCGGACTCCCTCCTTTCTGACTTCTATTTTATCTGCCCAAAGGAGCCTAGCTGTCCTAAATAGAGAACGGTTTGAATACCAAAATAGCTTTGTGCTTCACAGACTCGTCCTACAACTTGCTTAAGTAGCTAGATCTCACGTTCCTGACATCGTTTTAACTTTATGAATGCAAAAGGGTGGCTTTACAGTTCTTCATTATACAGCCATTTATATAGCCCTTCATGAATTGTATCTCTGAGAAACATATTACTATACAGACCTCAGTATCACAGAAGATGCGTACAGAATATTAATTCCTTCCTTTCCAAGACATTATTTTCTGATACAGGATGGAGCAGGAAGGAAATTGCTGGAATTCATTCATTGACAGAATGATGCTTATCTGATCTCTATTCCATAAGTAGTATCCTCGGTGTTTTAAATTATAGGCACATCACCATGAAGTTGCAATTAGAAGCGGGGATCCTGCTGTTAAAATATGATTTTCCTCTTTAAAATATGACATGCTAGATCTATGATCATGATTCACTCCATGGACCTTGTTCAGCTGATGCATGAGGGTATTTCTTTTCAGCTGCCATTCTTTACACACATAAAATCCTATTATCCCTTTAGTTAAATCTGTATAATCCAGTTACTTTTTATGAGATGCATGGATACACCCAATAGAAAAAAACTGACCCTGAACATGAAAGGAGTGAAAAATCCTAGGGATTGTGCAGGAGCTACAGTGTAACCCAATTTATCCTCCCCCAGGAGGTGAACCCCGCATCCCAGCAGCACCTCGAACAATAGGAAATCTTTGAATCCTCGTGAGGGGAAACCTATTAAATCAGGCCATGCCATTTCTGCTGAAGGAACCATTTCATTATTTGACACATGCCTACAATTGCTTGCAAGAATGGCTGTGACAAATCGATGACAATGAGGCTTTTCCTAAGGACAAAAAAGAGAATGAGCACTCTTCTTTTTTTTTTTTAAAGGCCTTCCTCCTATTGTTTTGCTTGCAATAAAGGGGGGTTGCATCAGACCTTTAATGAGGTTATACACTGTTTAAAACCAAAAATATTTTAAGAAAAAGAGAGAAATTCAGTATCAATCAATCCCATTCTGTTCCATAGACTTATGCAGAAAATACAGTCATGTTCATGTATGGAAATGTTTGCAATGGTTGTGATTTGAGTAACAGTAGAGCACAGCAGCACTATGAATGAAGAAGGCTCTGGAGTCACAGAAATGCCAGGTCTGGGGAAATGGGCAGTATTTGCTCATATGAATTTGCCTTGATTCTGGCTGTCTGCCTGATGAACGAGAGGTGCCCAGTGCCCTTAACACGCTTTGTCTCAGTGTTGCCTCTGAGTCAGGCTCTGCTTCTGTCCGCCACTGCTGTGCAAACACCTTAGCTCAAGTGGAAATGGCAAGGTGATTAATGTCATCTTTCCTGCAAATATTTGTCTCTCCCAGTTTTCAGCCAACATTTGTGTTTCTAGGGCTACTAAGAGAACCCCTCTGGGATTTTTATCATGTAAGAAGAGGGCAATTAGGGGATCTCTTGTCTGAAACAGGGTAAAAGGAAGCATTCTCGCTTCTAGCCAAGCACTTCAAAGTTTTTCTCTAAATTTTCAGTGTTTAGTTAGATTTAAGTCCTTATCTTGGCCCTGAACACTCACCACTAATCATCCTCATAATCTCTGTCTGTCGCTTTTCCCCTCGCTTCTCACTTGCACAGCTTCTCCCCACCAGAACTTTCCCTCTGCACTGTCTTCTTCTTGTGTGTGTTCAGCAGGCAGGTTTGTGGATGCTGTTGAAACATGGGGCATGTCCAACAAACACTGCCCATGGCTTTGTTCTGTTTTGGCATTGGCATCTTCCGAGATGGCATTACTCACCCAATAATTTAATGTATTTGCCATTCTTTCAACACCCACTGTTCTCCCCACATCGGGCAGCTGGAAGCCCAACTTCCCCCACACACCAGCAAACCAGCACCCAGAAGTCCCCACTGGGGATGAGCTGGGGAAGCAACCACCCTCTGTGGGCTGTGACAGGGAGCCATGAGCTTCCTCCAAGGCTTCCTCCAAGATTGCTGCAATCAATCAGACTGTAAACAGACTGCCAGACTGAAGGCAGCAATAGTGGTATCTGTGGTACTTTCCATCTAGGTGAACAAGAATCCAAACTAATTCCAGAAGACCAATCTTTAGCTCACACATTTCTTCTGAAGAACAGATAGAGAGGAATTAAATGGCAGAGGAAGCAAAGAGATGAGGCTAATAGTTTGATTGAAGTAAAATATCTGGCATGAGAAAAATCATCTACTGCAGCAACAGGAGCTGCCTGCAACACGGAGTAGGAGGGTGGTGGGGAGATCATGCTTCCATTCCTTTTGGCCATTCCCTGTTTGACTGGGGTGGAAACAGCCAGACCGTGGAGGTATGAGAGAAAGCAAGTTCCTAGGAATTCTCCCAGGGAATTTGTCAGCTGCCTGTTTGTGTGGGTGCAATCCTGCCTCTTGGCAGCTTCCGAGGCCCACCACTGCATCTCCTCTGCAGGGTTTGTGCAGCTCATCCCTTGCACAAAGTCCCAGTCACTGAGGCAGGCCCAGCAGTAGCATGAAGTCCTACATCACTTGCTACACACCATCTATTTATTTTCTTTCCTCTTGCAAGCCTACCGTCATTTGTTTGAGTTGCTCAGAACATGCTGGAGTGTAAATAATTTCTTTCAGCTTTCACATGATAGAATATTCAGAATACTTAGCAAATGCCAGTTGTCTTCTCAATCCTTCCCAACTGCTTGCCTAAAGCCAGAGGAGGGCTTCATGCCCCCACCTAGGTTAGAAGTTCAGGTTTTTCCATTCTCTGATGCTATGCTGAAATCTCAGACTCATGAATTTCTCTCAGATAGATCAACATTCACCTAAAGTTGCTCCTGCTGTGTTCTGACTGTCATAAAACCAGTTTCACTGCTCTGAGTCACTTTAAAAATGTATGTTTTCTAGAAAAACTGCAAGGTTTCTGTTATGTCCTTGCTGAAGTGTATGGACCACACATAGCTGAACTGTAAGTACTCCTGTATTTTCTCAAGCTTTGCTTTAGTTCATGCTTCAGAAGAATGGATGTACTGTCAGAATGAAGTGCAGGGTTCTCATCCTAAAAATCACGTGGTTACTAAAGCAGGGATGCCTGAGAGTGATCTCAGCTTAGCATTTGGCACAGCTTTCCCTAAGTGAATAAATACAGGCTGCCACCATAACCACTTCCATGCAGCATTTGCCTCTCAGATCAGGCCCACTTGATGTAATTATCTGTTGAAATTCAGCTCTTCTTGTGGAGGGAGGAATTCAAACAATTCATGTGCACAAGGCAGCTCTGACATAGTCTCACTATGTTAATACTTGTGTCTGGCTTTCTCTTTTACCTTTTACCAAGCTTTCTAATTGTCAGCCCTTACATGCTCCAAGCCCTGACCTTAATGTGCACTGCTGGGGAAGGCTGCTAGGTAATGCTGGTGATTAAAGAAATAACATGTAGTCCATTTTATTTCCTTTGAAAGTTCTTTGTTTAATTAATGGAGCTGTTGCTACACCTTTTTCCTCCCTCGGGTTTTTATTTTTATTTTTATTTTTAAAACTAGCCAAGGCACTGCAAAGTGCTTTCAGGACTAAGTGCTATAATCCAACATTTTAATTTAATTCTTGATCAGCCCAGAGATGCATCGCAAATACGAAGGAAACAGCCCTAGCTTGTGCTTGGTGATTAAAGGTTAAGGATCTTTGTAGTCTTTCTGGTTATTTTCCTCAGTTAATGACTAAAGATGTCTATGTGCCAAATTGTGTATGTATTAACTTTAACCTTTAAGTCTTTGTCATGCTTGTGATTGATTAAAAAACGCAGCATAACGCATTTGATTCAGGTGCTGCACATCAAGTGCAGTGCTTTTTCATCATCCCGGCATCCAATTCTACATGCTGAGTAGGATGCTACAACAGAAAGTCATTTGGGTCTGACAGCACACTGAGCAGTGGCTATGGGCCATGGAAAGCATGCTGAGGTTATCTGGTAGTGCCGAGGAGATTTAGCAGTTTCCTATGGAAATTGCTCCTGCTTCTGAATGCCCAGAAGAATGTATTGGTCTCTATTTTAACACCATTTCCTTCAGCATAGACAGGAAAATGAATGCCGATGTGGTCTGCCATTCCTTGAAGCTGTGCAAACAGGATCCAGGACAACCCCTTTGTCATCTCTACCCTCCTCCCAAGGTGAGTTGCTTTTTGACTTCTTTCATAGCTGCAGGCTGTGGATGGCCCCTCAGTCTGGGATCAGGCATGCAGAGGTTTCCAGGCCATGTGAGTTTTCTGGAGAAAATAATAGCATTTAGTATGTGGACGCTTTCTGCTTGAGCAGAAGGTACACAAAGTTCTGTTTGATGTATCAGTTGCTGGAGAGCAGGAATTACAGGGCCAGGCTCCCTTGTGCCAGCCTCTGCCAGACAGAAAGAATATAAAAATATCTTATTTTCTCCAGACTTTGTTGTTAAGCATTCAAATAGCCCCCAGCCTGAAGCTCAACAGCAGTTCACCTATAGCCCCATGTTACCATGGCACAACATGCTATACTTCACCTCTGTGACAACATACATGGGGTCAAGCTTCCCATATAGATGGGGGTTATTTGAGTTGGCTTGGTCTGCCGTGGGAGAAGGTTAAGCTAACTTGCAAGGCCTTTGGCAACAGGCTGGAAACAGGCAGTTAGCAAGACTTTGGGGATGTACTTCTTACACCATGGTGATTTGATTGCCTATCAGAGTATATTAATGTGTCTAGATGTCTAAACAGGTACACTTGGTTTTGGTGGTGATGGCTGTTGTTTTCAGTGCCCACGCAGCCATAAACCTGTGAGTAATGGTGGCTGTTTGGCAATGTCAAGAAGCAAGTGTTTCACTGCAGCATCTATTTTTTGGAAATATTTTTCCTGCATCTGGGTTAAGTCATGCTTGTTTTCTAAAGGTTTGCATAATGTGTTTTACATAGGGTCTCTTCCTGGTGAAACCAGTGAGAGTATTTTAATGGGCTTCAGTTCATCTCCTGATGGGATTTATCTCTCCCAGTACTAAGAGCTGCAGTGTAGCTGCACCATAGAGGTTTCTGAGTGTGCAACCAGACAGGGGTGGAAGGAGATGGGTGCAACAGAAAAGAGGGTCCACACCTACCTAACTCAACCAGAATGTTGCCCAAACTTTGTCAGATTTCTTCCTTCAGAAATTCTGCATCTGAACTTGCAGAAGGGTTTATAGGTCCTTCCATCCTTCCCAAGCACACCAGAGCTACCCTACTGCAGGTGCTCCCTTAGTGACGACCTCATCCCATAAAACTTTGTTAGCCTCTGGCACTTTTGGCCATAGTAATTGTATGCATTTTCTTCTCCTTCACTTGTAACAGCAGCAGAGGCCCTGTTGGTGACTGTGGAGCCTCTTTGTTTGCTGTTTTATTTTAATTAAGAGTGCTGAAGGTGAAGGTGAGAGGCCAGCAGGCTTTCCAGTCTTGCAAGGCACCCAGAGGACACCTCTGGGAGGGGTGGTTGCATTTTCACCACAATGTGAGCCCTAGACATGAATCTTCATGTGGACTTTCTTTCCAATATGAAAGAATAAAGAGAAGTAGAAACCATCCTGCATCTGACTTCTCTATTAAGAAAATGATTACTTTACTCAGACTTCAGCCCTCGTTTTAACACCTCGTGTGACACAGACAGCACAGGGAAATGGGAGGAGAAGAGCGATGCCCCAGGTTCATGCTCAAGTGGTTGATAAATTGCCCACAGTAACTCTCTGACATATCATACTGAGTAAAGATGAATTACGGGTGAAAAAAATTAATATACAGTTAGAGACACGGATGCATAAAATGCAGTTTACCTCACATTTGCTCCTGTGGTTTGTAATTTGATTGATCACTTCAGTTATATGAGCCTGCAAATGTTGGCTCAGTCCCCTGCCAAGTGTTTGAACAAGACTTAAATACTAATGACTGTTTTGTTCGACCATATCGATTTTCAGGTATTTCATTTATTCGTTTAGACTTTTGGATGCACATTTTCCCAGAATTATTATTGTGTTTGTACTGGCAAAGGGACTGATACATAAAAGCAGAGTTATTTGCCCTTCCAACCCCTTATGGTGTTCTATTTTTAACTGTCTTTAAGTGGCATATATCAATATAGAGCTACTTCTTCAGTCGATCATTTTTGCTAAGTCTTTGTGAGGTTGCTTTAAGTGAAAACATGTATCAAAGAAAGACAACCCATGGCATCAGAGACCCAAAACCCCATCTGCATGATTGAAATGCTGCACACCAAGTATATGATATATGCTCTATATTACATACTTTCCCTGTCTCTGACAAACTACACAAAGTTAATATGCCTTGTGGTTCAAGCTACATCAACACAGGACAGTCTAATCTTGGCTGCAGTACAGCCAGAGGCCACAGTTACCCAAGATATTAGGATGACTGGGTATTCTTTTAGCAAAATAAATTTGTTGGCTCACATGGTGGAGGACTTTCTGCATCGAGGCTCACAAAATGGGGACATCCCTCCATCAAGGACAGAAATAGGACAAGGGGTTCGGGCACTGGCTTCTGAGCTCCTCTTCCAGATCTTGGGAGAGAGCAGGTTTGCAGGAGGTTCAGCTCAGCCTCTCTCTCAGTTGTTTTAAGCCAGTTGGCCTGTTCAGTTAAATGGAAATACTTCCATTGATTTTATCAGGCCAAAATAATGGCTTGACTTAAGAACTGGCATCCTGCTGCCACCAATCTCTTAAACAGTCAGTGCTGGAAGGAGCATTTACTCCTCTTTCTGCATTTTGGAGGGCATGTTCTGCTCCTCATCACTTTTCTGCTCTAGATTACTAAAGGCCCTGTGGCTGCAAACTTTAGCTTAATCACCACTAGCAGGGTTTTACTGGGAGTCATCTTGTATAAGCAAGATATATATTTATCTTGTATATATGTATGCTAATGTCATTTTATCTTACCAAACAAGCTTCGTAGCCACAAGCACTGATGCTGGCTTCTGTCCCTGATATCATCAAGCCTTTTGCTGACTTTGTTTAAAACCAGAGCCACGTTCCTCTTGGACACTGCTGTGGGAGTACTCTTTGGAGAGAGCTTGGACTTGCCTGAGTGCTGTGGTTAAGATTCTGGGTGGCATGGTGTGGCTGAACTTGTTGATCACACTGCAGAGCAAGCGCACCAGAGTTAACAAAAGTGTTGTTTCTAGGAATAAGAGCTAAATTTTTTTGTTTTCTTTCACACACTTGAATGTGGACCTCTGGACTCCATAGGCATGCTAGGTGCATTTTGCAATGAGTAGTTTTGATAAAAGAAAGGATAGAAACAGCTGGGCTAGAGTGATGGTGGCTGTTCTGGAGTGTAAACAAATGCCCCAATCTGCTCATGTATGGCTGGGTGACAGTCAGAGCAAAACTGACCAAATGAGGAGAAACAAGACTACAAGATTCCGAGTCCAAAAGGAAGAGGTGGAGTAAAATAGTCAGAGTTATTGCCCAGGGAAAAGAAAGGATCAAGTCAAGCCTAGCATTTTTTGAGCTGGGCTTACAGGAAAGGTCCCTGTTTTGGGTCCAGAGCTTATATCATATGGTTTGGCTGTCCTGTGTGATCATTATGATTCCCCTAAAGACTTTACTTAGCCCTTGTGGGGCTCCACCCGCAGTACTGCATCCAGGCATTGTGCCCCCAGCATAAGAAGAATGCAGAGCTATTGAAGCCGGTCCAGAGGGTCACAAAGATTATCAGAGGGTCAGAGCACCTCTCCTATGAAGAAAGTCTGAGGGAACTGGGCTTACTCAGTCTGGAGAAAAGAAGGCTCCAGGGAGACCTCACTGTTGTCTTCCAGTACTTGAAGGGAACTTATAAGCATGAGGGGGAGTGATTTTTTACACGGTCTGATAGTGATAGAACAAAGAGGAATGGTTTTAGAATGAGAGAATTAGGTTAGATTATTAGGAAGAATTTTTTTTACTCTGAGGGCAGTGAGGCACTGGCACAGGCTGCTCAGAGAAGTAGTGGATGCCCCATCCCTGGAGTTGTACAAGACCAGGTTGGATGGGGTCTGGACAGCCTGATCTGATGGGTGGCCCTGTCTGTAGCAGGAGTTAGAAAGTGGGTGGGCTTTAAGGTCCCCTTCAACCTAAGCCATTCTGTGATTCTATGATTATCTACACAATGAAAAATTGGAACTGAACGACAAATCCTATTTTTGCTGGTGCTGTTTAACCAGCTCTGCAGTGTTTTGGTATCTTGATATTCCTACTCCTGGTAAAAGAATGATGAAAACTAGTTAGAAGGGAAACCATCAGGGTGTTTTGTAGACATCCACTCCACTGGGAAAGAGATGGCTAACAAGAATGATAAATGAGATATATTTGAAGTTGTTTTGTGTGTTTATAATAGGAAATAGATCTGTTTGCAAAAATGTGTAGCTTGGAGTGCATGAGCTCCAAGGAGGGTATTGAAGGAAGTCAGTGAATGAAATCCTAATGACTCCCACCCTTTTCCAGCTCCATCCATGGCATGAGCATCTTGTCCATTACCAGGCTGATCTGGTTTCCTCACAGCCTTATTCACCAGCTGCCAGAGCCCTGGGAGCACCATGTCTAGTGGTGCTCTCATGTAAAGGAAGGAGACTAGGAAACATTGTATTGGCTCCTTCCTAGCATTTCCCATCTACTGTTTGCAGCATATCCTGTTTTTTTATAAGATTATCAACACAAATACATAATACACATACATAAAGCATATATATATATATATATGAACACTTAGACATCTCTGTTCCTTGTCACTTGTTCTTATTCTTCCTTATCTCTTTATATTAACTATAAATTTTTGAGCCTTGAATCAATTAATTTGCTTTGACGACTGCCTCAAAATTTTATCCCCAGTAAAAAATGTTGATAACAGTTACTTGAAATGCAAATATATGCTGCTTTAATATCCCATGCTGGTGTACGCACTGTTCAGAAAGGTGCTGTCACTTGGGGGATATTTTCTTCCTTTTCCAAACACTTCAGTACTTCAAGCTGGGCATTGTCAGGCAGAACAGTTTGTCCTTACTAACCATGTCACTCAGAAGCAAGGTACTAATGTACTGGTTACACATCTGTGTGATTTTTCTTTCCACATGAAACATTTTCAAAAGTAGATTTATATGAACATATTTATATATATAAAAATAAAAATTATATATATATAAAATGAATATGGACTTCGGAAGTTCACAGTATGTATATATTTAACCAATCACTGAAGCCCACAGACCAGAAGCAGTTATTTCTTCTGAAAGAGGGCAAATGAGCAATATTTTCAGCCTTGCCCCAGGTCAGTTATTCCCAGAATAAAGAGCTAACCTTCCTAGAATCCAAATCAGAGATTTACTTTTGAGTTATTATTCTCAAGTTATTATTCCTATATGCCAACTATTCCCCTGATGTCAAGTATAGGCCTTAGATGTGCAACATCAAATGTTGCCTCCATATGTAACACAGTATGCCAGACTGGCATTGCACATCTATTCCCTGACCACATAATGAATGGTTTGTTTTTCTGCAGAAATCATGGAGAAGTCAGTGTTCTGCAGCTCACATGCTGCACTCAGGATATGAATCTCAGCTCTTAAACTGATCTGGACTTTCTCTCAGGAAATAAATGATGCCCTGGAGCAAAATAAATGAACTCTTGCCACTGGAGCTTCATATGGGGTGATCAGATAATTGATTGTTAGTCCAATAAAAAGTAGCTGATGATGAGTTTGTAGACTCACACATCATTTTTGTGCTGTGACTGATATTAAAAAAAAAAAGTAAAAAGCGGGGAAGAGAAATTCCTAATGTACTGTGATACTGATCTGTTTGGTTTTTGTGTGTGTTTTGTTCTTGTTCTCCTAGGTGGGGCTGAGTACTGCAATATGGAAAGCAAAAAGGATTTTGAGGACTTCCAAGGTCCTGGTAAGATACTGGTGGCATTATGGTGTTTTACACTGTATTTGTGTCTTATCGGGAGTGAGTCCTCCTCACTCATTTTACCTAATTGTGAGATGATTGTCTTGGTCATTACAGAATTGGGTAGCTGAATCACTCCTACAAAGCGCAGGATTTGCAGGATCAATGAGACTAGAAAGGAGAGGGAGATAACAGAAACAAAATGTAAAATAGAGGGAGAACAGATAAAACCTCACGGAAAATTCAGCCTGCTTGTAGCGTAGGGATGACTGTTGATATCCAACTAATATATATGTCTGAAATTCAGTCGACATCATCTGTGGTCTCCATAGTGCAGTCCATACTGGAATACTTGCTTGGGAAAAATACAAGCATATAGAAATTTTGTTCAGGGTTTTTACAAAGGCAGGAATTTCCCTACTCATCCTTTCCCCGTGCCCTTCCTCCTAGAGACATTCCTCCTTCAAACTTCTTGAGCTGTTTATCATTGCTGGGCCTCAGCTCCTCCTCATCTCATGCTTCCTCTGCATCCCTAGCCATCCCTGCCTTGTCCTTGTAGACGTGTGTAGGAGGAAGCCTCATGAACCAAATTGCTGTCTCAGAGCACCCTTTGGAGTTGGCTGAAATTCAAGCAATAGCCTTAATTCCAGTTCTACATATTTTTTCCTTTATGTCCCTCTTAACTTTAAAACTGGATTTGGAAATTTTCCACCTCCACCAGTTTTCAGATTTACAGCAGATCTTTACTCTGTGGCAGAGAAGGGAAGGACAGCTTTTATTCTACTGGGTTCACTTATGAGCTCAGCCATGGGGTTTGCTTCCAGTTGTCTTCAGGCACTTTATTCAGAGCAAATGTTTTCTCTGTTTGTGAAGAAATTATTGATATCGCTTCTTCCTGAACCCTCACTGTGATGCTGCTCAGAAAAGTGAAAATGGAGGTGCCTAATTAGCCTTTGGGCAATTGCCAAATTGTGAAGCCAGGGAAATAAACAATGCGCTGGAGAGATGGGTCTCAGCTCCTGCAGAACAGCAACCAGCAGGATCTTATTCATTTTCCTCCCTGTTCAGTGCTGTGCTCCAGATAGCCTGAGATTTCCTCTCAAATTACATTCAATACCTAATTCCCTTCCCAGGATGCAAGCCCACATGCTGGAGGCTGGAGACTCTCTGAGCTGAGAAGATCGTATTTGTTAGACTGAACTCCAGAGCAGGTGTGGGATGCAGAGGGATCAGTGAGCAGCTGCTGCCTCTTAGGATGCTGAGCTCCTCACCTCCCTTGCATGGGCTTCACAAGCTGAAATGAGGGGTCTGATTCTTTCTTTTTCCTCCCCTCTTTGCACACCAAGCTGTATCCCTTATGTGGCAAGCCATGACTGGGCTTCCACAAAACATACCATGTCCTTTTGAGGTCTCTGAAGTAGGTTGGCATGGTTGGCAGCAGTCCTTGGTGCAATGGGGTTTCTTTCCAATGTACTGGTGCTCTACTATGAACTCAAATCTGCTGCACAATGGTCCTGTAACTCTTCACTTTCCATCACTACACCCGTGGCTCCTTCCATCCCTTAATTTCCTGCTCATCAATGGAAAGGGCAATTAGGAAGTACCCTGGCTAAGAGCAGCAAGACCCTGCTATAGCTGGCTTTCTCCAGTCAATGGATTTCTATGCCTACATAAACGTACAGCATGAGGCCAGCTCAAACTAAAACAAGTATCACCTCACTGATTGTACTTCTGCCGCAGTTGTACCTCGTGTGTTTCTTGTAATGATACCTTAAGAAAAACATTTTAAAGGAAGAAAATAAAGAATAGCAACACTTGTAGGGGCATAACAGGAACTCTTTATTGTTTTGACCCATGTTGGATGGAGACTGCAAATTATCGTTTTTCTCATAGCCACCATTTTGCCCAGTGGCATGCTTGGGGAAATAATTCCCTGGCCTTCTGGAGAGGTTCTTGCATGTTAACTGTCCCCTTCTTTGCTCAGCAGCTGTGTGTGACTGTGCATAAAACAGAGGTGATTACAGCTGGTGCTAAGGAGAATGAGAGGTCTGCCTGGCTGCCAGGGGATTGTATTTACTGGGCATTTCTTAGGGTCTTTGTAGGCTTGGAAAAAAGAAAAGGTATATTCTAAATGTGGAGACATGGTGAAAAATGCTACAACCCAAAATATCTAGTAAGCTTTTCCATTCATTATATGTAGTAAGCCATCTGTGAGCAACTCATTTAAACCAAACACCAACAAACATGAGGGGCTTTCTCTTTGTTTTCATAAAACCAGTGAAAATAATTACTGAACTGTCATTATGAAATGCTAATAGGCCATGAATAAAATATTATTGTTATCAATTATTATGAGCATCTCTAGCAACAACTTTTCTTACGGATGGAAAAGGTACTAAGAGGCATCTTTGAATAACAGCAGTGAAAAAATTATTTCAGGCAGAAGAGAGTTGTGCCTTCCGTATTTAATGAGAGAAAGCTCTGTGTGTGCAATCTTGTACCTATTACATGTTGCCTATAACTCACATCCCTGCAGCGGGAGAAGTAGAAAGCCACAGAAGGGAGCTAAAAGAGGGCTGCAAGGCAGAGCAGGGCACAAACCAGTCTCCTGCTCATCAACTGCTGCTACTTGAGGGAAACTAAGGTGCCTCTTCCCAAAAACACACCCTGCAATCACCTTATGGCTCCACTGGGAAGATGCCTGCCATTCTCACCAGAGCTAGACAGTCTGCTGGGACTGCAGGGCTGCCTTCTTTCAAAGACTGCAGAGCTCCACTTGGCAGCAATTTTCACAACTGGCTAAGAAAGAGGCAGGAAAGGTTTTATTCTACTCGCAGCAAATGATAAACTTTAAATGAAGCTTGAAAGCAGAGTGGAAGGCCTGCTTTATTAACTTATTTCTGGGAAATGTTGTCTTTCTGGCACAGTTTGGGCTCCGGGTGCCTTAACATCAAAGGCTTTGCACACAGTGATTTAGGCTGAAGTGAGAAGCCAACAGCTTAAAGTGAAGACAGCACAAATCTTAGCACAATGAAAAGTTTTCAGAGCCTCCAGTGCTTTTGCAGGCAGCACTGAGATTAGTCCTACATGGAGAAGCTGGAGAAAGTGTTTTTTTTGCTTCTTTCCAGGAAGCAGTACAGCAGTTTGCAAAGCTTTTGGTCCCCTCTAAGCCTGCACAACTCCATCCTTGCCATATGAGTCTGAGAAAAGTAAGGATAGTTAGCTGGCTTTTTTTTCTTGGCTCCCCTAAATTTCTAACTTTTGTTTCTTTGATTTCTCTGTGGTGTTCATCAGAGAGTGCATTGTCACCACTCTACCTCCAGTGCTGCAGAGCTCCTACAAGCATAGCACAACTATTTTTCATCTTCACCTTCTGCTTCAGCCACGGGTGTAAACATTACCTATTGTCTTTGCACTGGGAACTTCCTCATCTCTTCACTACTCCAGCCTTTCTCTCCATGTTTAAATCCCAGCTGTGACATTCTGCTGAGGGTGACCTCTGCTCTGACTGTGTGAAGTTCATCTCCATTGCTCCTCGTTAACTGTCCAAGCAGATGCCTTCCTTCCTTCACAGGAGCTGCAGGGCAGTGCCCTACACACTGATGCAACCCTGCCTTGCCGCCCTTCAGCAACCTCTAGGAGTTCTCTATCACTCAGAGCTTTGCATGCTGTTGTTGCTGCCCCTCGTGTTGATTAATGGCTTTTCCTTGTCCTCTTCCAAGCTGTACCTAGCCCTTACCTTCTGTTTTATGTTAGGTGGGGGCTGTAATCTCATTAGTGCAAGGACTATCTTCTGTGTATGTAAGATGTGTAACATGAGGGAGTTGGTCCAAGGACAGAGGTGCTATGGCAATATAAATAATTACCCTCCTTTGCATAAAGTAATGAGTATGTCCATCTGCTCAGCTGTTTCAGATTTATATGCTGAATGTGGCCTTAGTGCATACAATTAATTAGACTGTGCATTAACTAGCCCTCCATATTTATTGGCCACCTGAATGCTCTAAACTTATTGTGACTGCCTAAACTTAATGTGAAACCACACTCACATTGTGTTTGTGGAGCTGATCTGCAGTGCACCACAGTGTTTTCTAACCCGTGCATTAAGTAGGAAGGGCTCTTTTAGTTTCTGAATCTTCCTGGTTACCTGGGACCTCCACAGCATTGGCCTATGGTCTACTAATGCTGGAAGAGTTCATCCTGAAGCAGCTGGGCTAGCCAGATAAAAACTAGTTATGAGATCCTAGGTAAAAAAAAAAAAACCTCACTAAAAATCAAAGGCATTCTATACACATGCTGGTTCCACCCCCTCCCCCCCAAAATTTCTCCTCTCTTTGGGGCTTCTCTTGACTTTTGGCTTACCTTAAGCTCCCCACCAAGCGTGCAGAATCACCTTTTTAGCCTGTGGTGTGCATTGCTTCCACTAGTTCTGTGCTAAGTGCAAGATACTGTCGTGTTTATTCAAGATGAGAACAGGAGATTTTACAGAGTGAAAAAAATAACTTTGGTGCATGACAGGAGGGAGTTTGATACAAGCTTCTTCCTTCCTTTCAATTTTACAGCTCTTTAATAATAAAAGTACTTGGTTTAGAAAATGTTCAGTCATAATCCCCAAGTTGACTGCTGTGTCAGGTCTAAATCCTCAAATCCTCTGGGATGTGGCATCCTTAGTGGAGTTGCTGGTGTTTTCAGATGCTATTGGGCAGAAAATACATGGTTTAGCTCTGGACTTGACTGACACAGAATCTCATGCCACGCCACCTCTATGAACTAATGTATTCATCTTCTTTTATTTTCTCCCCCTCCAGAAAAGCACGGTGGGGTTCCCAAATCTATGTGGATTTCCTCTTCTGGCTGACCTGTGTGAGAAGATTAAATAGTATGTATAAAGTTTCCAGTCCTTCACCAGAAACAGTACGATACATCTGTTTCTTTCAAAGGAGAAAAATAATCCTCACCTTAGCGGGTCTCCTTGTACTTCACTGCTGTTTCTTTCCTTCCTAAGACCACTGCCCAGGCAGTGTATATGAAGGCTGCATAGAGTTCAGCTGGGTGAGATTGCTTGGGGAGATGCCTGTGTTTTTGCACTACTTAAAATATTTGCATACATTCAGCAGATCCAAGAGGACAAATATGCTCAGTCATAAAATAGAGCTCTCTGTTCATGCCCATGGTGGTATGATTGCTTCCAGAGGCTGCCAGTTTTCCCCTGAGATTTCCAAAGTCCCAGAGACATCTCCGTTGTGTTGTTCAGTGCCAAAACCCATGCTCTGCCAGGCTTAGGGCACCCTAAGGATATATGAAGAATAGGAACTAAGCAGCACTTGCAGGTGTAGGAGACTCTCCAGATATTTAAGAAAGCTGGATTGATGGTGGACAGGAAGAACAGTTTAATGTCATTGCTGACTTTGAGTCAGAGCTTTGAAGAAAGGCCAAGGACATTAGACAGGTTATTTCTTCAAAAGCTTATTTTTACCCAATAAAATAAGCATAAGTTTGTGTAACTACAACTTAGTATGCAAACTGCAAGTCCCTAGGCCAAACATAACAGAAGACACATGGTGTAAAGTCTTCTGGAATGCGCATGAGAATGGGTGTATTTTACTTGATAAGAGATTTGTTAAGAGACTAAGAAGATTTCCAACAACATAAGACTCCATTCTTCAGCTCTTTCCCAGGCAGAATATTTCTGCCACCATTTCCTACCTGGCAGATTTACAAGTTGTGCCGCACTGAGCGTGGTGTTCACTTCCAAAGTGATAGTTACTTCTACCACAGATGCGGTGCCCCATTTTGGGCTAGAGGCTGAGTGTTTGCTATTGCAGGCTCATTTTAGTCCCTCAGTCAGCAGATATTGAAGGAAATCAGAATTTGCTCCTGTGGGCAGAATCGCTTTGCTGAAATACAAGCAGAGAAATAAAACTGAGTATGGATCTGCAAGCAACATGCCAGCTGTTTTCTATTCTGAATGCTTTACGTTTTCACTTTCTGAATAGGTTTCCTTCCACATGCTAACACTGCATTTGTTTTTGTTTTTCATAGTGTCCTAAGAAATAAACTCCCTTTTGAAGATTTTGATGGAGATAAATTTAGCACTTTCCCAGTAAGCAAAACCTTTCCTTTGGTACAATAATCCCTTAATGCTGAGATTGTCAGTGGGTTTCTGCAAAGCCTTATTAATTCATGTGAAAACGGTATAGGAGGGAAGTGAAAAAACTTTTTTTTTTTTTTTTTTTTTTGGTCATAAAAGACTTCTTTGCTTCTGGATGAAATCACAATCATTCATTTATGCCAGCTGGGGAGATGCACACATGAAGCTGTGCTCCCTGCAGAAGCAAATTGCTCTGCTGCTAAGTGATCTGTTTACTGAATTTGGAAGAGGTGAAGTAGCAATGCGTTAAAAAAAATAGTAAATTCCCAGTTTATTTCTTCACCAAAGTGTGCGAGGCATCATTTATTAAAGCTTAGTGAAGGCGCCCTGAAATACAAGCCATTTACTGGGCTTTATTCCTACACTTTGAGTTAGATTCTCATTTTAGATATTTTAAATTAAAAGCACCAAAGTAACGAGCATCCTATTTCTCTGTTCCTCCGGGCTGGTAGACACTGAGGGGCTATCACTGGCGTGGCAGAGACTGTGATGACAAAAACACCACCGTGTACCCTGGCAGACGGTAAAGCTTTTAATTACTTCACAAAATTTAGTTGTTTCTAACAATTGTGGCTTTGTAAAGGACAAGCTCCGTATTTGTTTTTAGGCAATCTGTGAGAGGGCGTAGCATTTCTCATTGCCTTTGAGTAAGGTGTTCCTCTATGCAGAAAAGAAATTCTAATTTTACATTCTTCATGGAAAACGGCACAAAGGATCTGATTTCCTCCCCTTCTTAGCTTTTTTTTGTAACATTGTATACCCCCTTCTAATTCTGTTTTAGTCCTGATAACTGGGATGTGAAAAGCGACTCTAACTGCAATGGCATATGGGTAAGTAAATGAATTTACATCTTCAAATTCCCTCCTGATTGCTTTTTCTCTCTCTCTCTTTTTTTTTTCTTGGTTTGAAATAGCCCATAAATGTTGGGGTTTTATTATTCTGGTTTATTAACTGGTTCGGATTACTCCATTTATTTACTTCTTCTGATATTCAAATAAAATCACGTTTATTGAAACATAAGGAAACACAGGAAGCAGTTACGAGAGTTTGTTTATCAATGCTTATGAATATTTAAATGATAGCTATTATAATTAATTTAAATGTACATAAACTTATTAGAATAATTTAGGGGAAAATGTCATTATTATGATGCAGTGCTTCCAACAGGCAAACATTCAGGACCTAAATTCTAAGCTTCCATTTCATGTTACCGTTTTTTAAGCACTAGATAGGAACTCTCATCTGCCCTTTCCCTCCTCCAACAGGGCGTGGATCCAAAAGATGGAATTCCCTACGAGGAAAAGTTCTGCAAAGGTGAGGCTTAAAGTCAGTACAAGGAGCAATGTCTATTCTGTGGTCATTTCATATTTAAGTATTTTTCTGATCATTGTCAATGTGGGGGAATGACAACGGGATTCCCTATTTTTGTGAGCAAGGCAAAATGGCACACATTCTTTTTTTCTTTTTTGCAATCGTGTAGACATCGCTCTTCAAGCCTTGCTTTCCATACTGTGCCTTGTTACTCTTTTAGATGGGCTTTGTTGGTTTCCTGCCATTAACTAAGTGCGTTAATTAGGTGCGGACTCCCAGGGGGTGGTGCTCTTGGGAGACTCGGCCGGTGCGCACTTCCACATCCCACCCGAGTGGATGACCGTCACGCAGATGTCCGCGGTAAGAAACTGCACCTGGCCTGTCTAAGTCGCTGCTTGCTTTCTCCCTTCTTTTGAAATATGTGTCCTGCACTGTTTTCCCTCATCTGTGGCATATGTGTAATAGGACAGGGGGCTCCAGTGCACAGACCCTCTAGCTTGTTGCACAGACATATCTGCAGGCATGCAGGGATCACCAGGGCTTTGCAGTGGACTTATCCTAAGGGGAACAGTTTCTATAATGAATATACAGCATCACTAGCACACTGATGTCTGTACTTAAGCAGTATCCCAGCATTTCTTATTTTTGAACAACAATAAAGTGCACCCATCCATGAATTACACTGAGATTCAGCTCTTGCAGGTCACTAATTTGAATGAGGTAACAGCAGAGGAGATCATGTAACTAAGAAGTAATTAGAAGGGGGGTTGATAAATGCACAGGCATGCTCCTGCCCTTTGTTGCTGTGTGCTCTCACAAGCTGATGTGGCTCCCTGGCCTATGGCATGTCCTCTGCACAGGGTGAGCAGATCTCCTCCGACCCTGCAGAAGTCCCACTATTCCTCCACCGACCTCTGTGCAATGTGGAAAATTTCTGGAGAAATGATCTTTATCCCCAAACTTCTGCAGTTATGGTGCTTTTGTAGGTCTGAGGGTTCCATGTATTTTCCCTCTCTTGCTCCCAGAGCAGAGCTGATTTAAATATAACCAATTAGCTCTTGGTTTTTTGTTGCTTTTTTTGTTAAATGTTTATGAGCAATTATTAGATGAATGACACTGATGACAAAGTTGATGATGAGCATAATAAATTAGCACTAATGGTAATTGAGATTATCTTGTCTAATAAAGATGGTAATAGCACTGATGGTGATGATGATTCTGGCAGTAACACTGTTGGCAGAGCCACACATGCAAGAACAATTTTATACTACGTCAGCATTTTATTATTACAGATATGAGGGTTTAGAAAGTGTTTCTCTGCTAGCTGGATAGCACACTGAGGCAGAAGTAACAAGGTCTAGTGCTGGAGTGCAGATCATGTTCTGTCTACTACTGTTCTGCCTACAAGATCTGCAGATCTTGTTACTGTCTACTGGGTGTCAAGCAACTTGCATGGTGCTCTCTACATGAAGTTCAATGAATCTATGCTTTCAGAGCTGAACTTCCTAGCTGGTGTGCTGGGAAGAGCAAGAGCTTGTTGGAAAGGGAAATATGGCTCTTCTCATCACTCTGTGTTGCCTCAAGTTGCACCAAGGGATGTTTAGACTGAATATCAGGAAAATTTTATTAATGGAAAGAGTGGTCAGGCATTGTTGGAATGGGCTGCCCAGAGTGGTGGTGAAGTCCCCATCCCTGGAGGTGTTTATGAGATGGTTGGACTTGGTGATCCTATGGGTCTTTTCCAACTTAAATTATTCCATTATTGTAAGTTACAGCTAAAGCCCTGTGCTGGGGGAATAAAGTCAAATACTTATTCTCTCTGGCCTTTCATAGTCATTCTATTCACCCACAGTGTAGGAGATCAAAGGAATTAAGGCATTGCTGGAACTGGAGAAGCTAACTACTACTGTATTCAAACATTTCTATTGAGCAAACATACAACAGATAAAAATTAACACAGAGATACAGAGTTCAGTGTTGTAAACTAAGAAGTGTTTAAACTCTAGCAATGCTAAAATGTTATTTAATTAGCAGCTAACCCTAAGAAAAGTGTAACATTTGAACAAAATTACTAGTAAAAAACATTCTGAGCTAATTCAGAATTTGTTGCTGCTTATCCTTCTTTCTTGCCACCTATTCCTCTTTCTTGCATTTTGCATTTCACTCTGTCTGTAGTATGGCAATAGCAGCAACTTATCATGCTTTGGGTTCAAGAAGGTGCAGTACATTTATTGATAATTAGTGTTACATTCTGTTGGCAGATATCATTTCTGTGTAGGTTTAATTAACAAAGCGAAAAAGAAAACAATCACTTTTGAGCTTTTTAAAGTTCTGGATGTTTCTGCAAAGGAAGAGAAGGATAAAAATATGTAAAGTCAGATGCTACTCAAAAACTTTGCCAAGAGATACCTGCTCGAGGGTTATCCCTCCCTTCCTCTCATCTTCCTTTTCTCCTCTTTCTTTCTCTCCCTCTTTCAAATGCAAAAATAAAAGGGTTAAAGCAGCAGGCCATGGTTTTCTATTCCTGTAAAAACCAAAAGATAGCAGTGTGCTCTGGGTCTGGTCACAGTATGCCTTTCATGGCCAATAGGCACCCATTACTTCTTCATGCTGTCTTCCTTGACAAGACTTTTGCGCATATCTAGAGCTGGTTCTGTGACTAGAGAGGGTGCAGAAGGTCTAAATCTTAATCTCACAAAACCACCCTTAATGTGGGGCCACCGCAAGAAGAGTCTTGACGTTTGGGCTCTGCAAGGGGAGGATAGTACATTAACTTTGTCTACCTGCTGTTCTCTGGTGCTGCCAAGCTCAAGACATTTCACTCTGATTCTGACAAAATTTCTTTGATAGGACACGTTGGAAAAGTAGTTGATCAAATGGTTTCTTTTATAGTCAATAGTAGAGGGAGTTCAAAGCTTTAATTTCCATTTCAATGGTGAGTCAGCCCTCTACATGGAATTCCAAGCAGGGCTTTTCCCCCCAAGAATCTTGCTACATTCCAAGGAAAACATTGTGTGCCTCTTAATTCAGATGTACAAAATTCAGATTTTTATTACCTTACTTATTTTCTGTATTTTACATATCTATTTTATATGCTTTATATATTTGATGTATTTCATATTTAACCTTACACATGTTCACATACACAAGCATTTATATATACAAATATAAAGCACAACTTTAACAACACTGAGGGTCCTCTTGTTAATCAGTACCACATCAGCAGCAGCTGCTAATTCCTGCTTTATAGATCATCATGTGAGGAAATAATTTTGCAGGAGAGGTGCTGAGAATTCATTTAAGAGGTCCTGCAGAAATGGTGCTTTGTCTGATTGTGCTAACATACAAAGGAGCAGCAAAGTTGAATGAGGAAAGAATGAGAATATGAAAGAGAAATTTTTTCACCAAAGTGGGCTCACATTGTCATTTGGGCAATTGGATGACCAGCAGAGGGTGACCAGATGAGCACCTCATTTGGGCTGAACAGCTTTGGAATTCAGATCCTTGCTCCATCTTCTCAAAGACTGCTGCTGGGAAGTTGCTGTATGGTAAGATATACATTGGACTTTGGATTTCCCCATCTAGCCAAGAAGTTACCATCACATTTAGAGTATGTTCTTCTCATTAGATACTTGTGGACAATCATTGTGGAAAGTGTCCATTGCAGGATGGACTCTTCTTTGAAGGCTCCAGCTTAGATAAGCACATTATTTCTCCAGATTTGAAAATTAACAACAATAAAGCAACACCAGTAGGGAATTTGTAGTTACCTCTGTTTGATAATTTGCACCAGCCTGATGCTACCACATCCCAAAGTATGGCTGAAATGGAACAACACTGAGAAAATAGTGCTGGAACCACCCCTAAGGACATCTATCTGCATGTTTCCTGCAGAGGCAGCTGAGCACGTCTCTGTTCTCAACCTGCCATATCTCCATTAAATCCCCAAACACCCCAAGTAGAAGAAGTACAGAAGGGGAATTATTCAACTGTAAGAAGGAGGTGATTATTTTGGCTTGCTTGTCAACCAGTCTTGGGTCTGCCAGCCCTTTCTCCTTTTTTCAGCAAGAACTGAGCGGGATGCTCGTTCCTGTGACGTTAAAATTCTGACACTAAAGATTAAGTGTAATGCAGTAGACATGCTTTTTATGAGGTTTAACAAAGCAGAAGAAATACTGTTGGTTTTGTCTAAGGTGGATGGTTTTTTGTGGGATTCTTATGTTAAAAACACCAGTGTGTCTAGCCATGGATATTGCACTCCTGCTGCTCTGTCCATCTGCTTGTAATTGACTTCCAAATAGCTACTAAATGCAGCATTTTTCTGTTATATGTCTGGGATAGGAGCTTACTTTTAAATCTCATTTCAGAGAACATTTTATCTGGAGATAAAAGCACTATATTTATAAAGGAGCTGGAGTTATCCTCTCTAGGAAGATGATTTTAAAAGCTCTTGACTCTCTATTTCACGCTAAATAAAGATGAAAATAAATCCCTCATCTATCTATCTGTAATCCAGTAAATATCTATTTGCCCACAAACACAAGATCTTTGCATAGCTCATTTAAATAACAAGTTAATGCTGTATATTTCCTATTAAAATAACATACAAAAAACAACATTTCTTTAAATTTGAGTTCAGGAACATTTGTTCTTCTCACTTCTTTTTTCAACCCCGAAAGAAATAACAGCAATTTGATCTGTGAAAATCTTATTCAAAACATGCTGTAGTTTCTCTGTAAATCTGGTGAGTTGCAGCCAAGTTTCTCCCAGCTACTGTTGTAATTACTCAGATGCTGTATTTTAGAGAAATAAGGTAATACTGTTTCTAATTTCACATTTATAGCCCTTGCAACCTTGCATGCCATACAAGATTTATGAAAAGATGGGATATTCCCTCCTCAAGAGCTCTAAGGCCTGCTTATTTTCATAATCAGAATAAGAGTATTGTCTCAGATATGTTGTGCTGTCAAGAGGGACTTAACACTGTTGAAATCACTATAAAAACAAATACCCAATTCTTCTTCACATTAAGGGATACTTCAGTGCTTGCACAATTTCTGCATCTGCCATTTCTAAATGTCCATATTAGCATTAGGTTTCCAGTGCCCTTTTGTTGTCTGATTTTGAAAATATCTTGCTTTAGCTACACTGAGCATTCTTCCATTTAATCTGACTTTGTTCAGCACAGCTTGGTGTGTCTTTAGCATCAGCCATGGCTTTGTGGTGCAAGAGGAAGAGAAGGGTTTGGGGAGGTGTATTTCAGGCTGGGACACACCTAAGAGGTGCAGAGGTTCCTTTGAATTGAGGCCCATCCTAGGGTGTGTGAGACTAAAATGCAGCATTTGAAGCTAGAATGGAATAGCTTTCTAATCATTCTCTGCTAAAATCTGGCACGCAGGCTGAAGCATGGTTTCTCAGCCAGAATAGGCTAGAAAATGGTATTTAAACAGGGCTGTGAAGAGTTTTAAGCTAAAAGTCAATATAGATCCAACTCTACTGCGGGCTACATTTGCATCTGAGACCAAGCAAAAGGCAGTCTGTTAGGCTGTGCTTTCCAAATTACAACTCTGCAAGTTCAAGGTCTAGCATTCATCTGAAATTAACCGCTCATCTCCACCTTTCAGTCCTGAAATATCTTCAAAAATCTGGCTTTAAGTACTGCGCTGGAGCAGTGTCAATGCCAAACCTATATACAATTTTCAAAAGCAGCTATAATTCTGGGCTCAAATGTTCCTTTCCAGAGCAATTTGCAACTTAATTAGGTTCTGGCTAATTCATATCTAAGCTAAGATTGCAGGGGAAAAACAGTTACAAATTATTATGGGCTTTGTCCAATGTAAACATTATTGTGGATTGATAGTATGAAAAAGTGGTAGACTTGGTCATAGAAAAATATATAAACCATTTTGACTCTACTTGCGGGTAAACGTTGTGTCTGATACAAGACCATATCTATAGCTTGTCCTGTATTATGTTACTTTTTTCAATATTTCTGTTGTCTTCACTGCCTATCTACAGGGAGGTAAATACTGCAAATGACCAAGCAACAATTACCCCTTGATTAGTGTCTGCTTGCTTATGAAGCTATCACACTTTAGGGAGAGATGTTCAGAAATTCCCTCCAGTCTTTAAAGTATGCACGTATATGTCTATCGATGCATATATGCATCCACAGACAATAAAACACTGAAAGCTGTTAAGCCAGACCCATTTTCACCTCAGTAACTAATGCAGAGCCACCGTAAGTAGGTCAAATACTCTGTTACATGCTTTATGCTGGCATCTGCCATGCATTAGGCTGCACTGAGCTCAGCTTCAGGATTTCATACCCCTTGCCTCCCTTTCTTGCATCTCCTCCCCTTTTCCTCCATCTCCCCCAGCCTCTTACATATAAAGCCCATAATCATATACGCAAATAAAGCTCCTATTCACCTAAATAATAATTTTGTGGGAATAAAGATTTTCCGAGACACCAAGAACAGCTTTCAGTCTGACCCTCTTAGAGAAAGAGTTTCTGCCTGCTTGCTGTTGATAGCAGTGAGGGTTTAAGGAAACTTTACAACTGTTTTAAAAGAAAATGAAGCTAATAAATTACATATATTAAACCAGCCTGTAAGTTCACTTATTTTATGTTTTGACCTTCTTTTGGTTATTGCCATTTTCATCAACAGTTTTTCAGCTGAGCACATTCGATTTATGCATTTGTCTTTATGAGCCCAACCCAGACTAGGAGAAGCTGCAAATTTACTCCATATTCTCATCCTTCTTCAGTAGCACACTTTCTGGAGACCATTTTTCTCACCTTTCACCACTTTTGGCACTGTCACTAATCAAAGTGTGGACAAACAGGGTACTGCATTTTGAGTGTGCTTCCACACAGAGGCATTTGCAGAGGCAGTCGTTTAAAAAAATGAATAAATTAGGAACAAATACCAGCGAAAGTAGAGGACATTTGCAGTATAGAGTTTTTTTGGAGCTAGATGCTCTCAGCTCATGATGCTGGAGATGAGAAGGAAGCTTGGAGTGAATTCAACATCGTCCTTGCTTTCCCATCCATCAGACTTCTTTTGTCCAGGTGTACTCACCTTTGGAAAAAGCTGCTATCTTGGTTGTGTCCATCTACAGCATGTGATATAACACAGGAGGAGATTTGGAATCCTCCAGAATCAGAAAGCAATGGTAGATACAACTCAGACATCAGTCCCTGGTACTGCTTCTCCCTTCTCTGCCTCTTGGTATGTCCATTGTACAGAAGTCAACTTCTTACAACTATAGCCATCGTTGTAATTGCTGATTTTTGGCTGTGAAAGTGAAATAAGGTTGATTTAATAATTTCTTTTTCAGAAATCGTTTGCTAATCTCCCCATGGCTTTCACCGATGAGCTTGACTGGCCCCAGTTCTCAGAGATCACTGGGTTCCTAAACTCCACCATTGGGTAAGCTAACAGACAGGGAGGGGAAGCTGTAGTAAAACTCAAAAGCAACAAAAAAACAGTGTTTGGAAGAAAAGACAAAAAAATGCTGGACAGATGGGTTTCTAAAATCAAGGTCATCCTCAAATCTGGCAACGTTTTAAAAACCCTAAGTAAATGTACAGTTCTCAGTAACCTAGCCCAGTCTTCCTGAAATCCTGTGTGCTTTTAGAGCTGGTCAAATTATAGTTTAGACAGAAAAAAATATATAGGAAAATTAAAAAATGAAATCTTCCTTTTTTCAAAAATTCTGAGGCAGTGAGAGGAAAAAATAGATTAACAAAAATACTCATTTTCCTTTTTTTTTTCACCCTTTTCTCCTGTTTTATTTTTGCTCTTGAAACTGTAGAATAAGTGATAACTTGTGGTTATTTTGATGGCATTTCTTTTTCTGTGGGTGGGATGATCTTTTTTCCCTATTTTCTTTTTTTTTTCATGTCTATTGGGAAATAGAAAAAGAATAATTTTGAAAATTTTGTCACTTCATTTGCTTGATTTCTTCTTATGAATGGGGAAGACTGCTGGGATAGATGGATGGAGAGAAAAGAAGTCTAGGTGTCAGGTAGAAGGGAAGGGACACAAAGCACAGACATAATAAAAGCACTCTGAATTGTTAAGTTAAAAGAAGAAAAGTATTTCCTTCATCTTTCTGAGCAGCATTAGGAGGCTCTTGTCTCTTGCCAGAGTTGAAGGATATATTATATCAACAGTGCCTGGTTTTGCCTGGGTTCTGGATGTTTTTCAGTTTACACATCAAAGGTAGGTCATGAATGCAGTGAAATGACAAACCAAGCAGAAGCCAAGTCTACAGAAGCCTTCAACCAACAGAACTTACAAACTGACACAATATATCTTTTTCCAGGAAAAATATCTACCGTACCATGCAGATGTACTTTCTCTTCTTTCTCTATGCCTGTGCACAAACTGAGCTCCCTCAGCTACCTGCACAGGATATGTGTTTTAAGGTTCTATAGTACTTCACAAGCTAGCAGAGAACGTCTTTGCAGACTCCTCTTTCAGGTCTAGCAGCAAAATCATCCTTAACAAATCAATTACAACATTCAGCTACTCAGAATTCAGCATTTAACTGGGTGGCAAAAGATTTGAAGCTGGCAAGAGACCAGAGCTTAGCACTGACCCAGGTATTGGCAGTAATAGGCCTTAGATCAGTGTTGAGTTTTCAGTCTGTTTTTTTTTATATCTCTTCCATGTCTGGAAAGAAAAAAGGACCGCTCAGGATTTCAAGGCACTTTTAAGATAAGCAGCTCAAAATCTCTCAACACAATGATGGAGTCAGCAGGAGACCAGCAGGCAATGTGCTCTGGGAGAGCACTGCTTGCAGGAAGGCTTCCATTCTCTCCAGGCCTGCAGAAATAGAGATACAAATCAATGTGGCCTAGGCCCAGCTTTCCCAACTCCTAATAACTGAGCATATATACCACTGGTTAGCTGAGGAGTGTATGCTGTAGCCAAGAAGTTTTGTTTGCTTCCCCTCATCCCCCCACTGCTATGCTGAAGGGCAGAGACCTCCTGCATTCCTTGTGTGGCCAATTGAATGGTTAATGGTTGGTGTTGTCACGTGTTTCTATATAGATAATTACTTTTTATTGCTGATTTCAACACTTAACGTTGTATTATGTTCCTCTACATTCACCTAAGTTGACTGTTCTTGAGCTATGGTATTGCAATTATCTGAAAGCTTCAGTACCTAAGTTCACGTACAAGATCAGCAGCCCCAGTAACAATGACCAGATACCTGTGACTTGGAGTGTGGCATTCTCATCAGCTTCTCTTCGGGCTGTTATCTTTCTCATTGTATTATCATTTTTCTCAACAGAGCAAAGAAAAAAACTGGCTAAAATCGAGGCAGAAATGGTTTTCAGATCAATCCACCTAAGATTTATGTCACTGGGAAATGGCTGCCCTGCCAATATTTCTTCCTTTTTTTTTTTTTAATGTTCCACAGCAGACTACTGAAAAGTCAATTAGTGAGCAATCAACAGGATTGTTTTGATAAGTGATGATTAAGAAAAAAATTCTTAATGACCTTGTCTGAAAGATCAGGATAAAAGCATCCAGGGTGAACATTACAAAGAAAGTCACCATCCATTTATAGTTTCTCAGAGAATACTGAATCTTCCATTTTAGGCCATGTTTTTCAAAATGATAAAATTTTATGACTATGAAAAAAAGAGACATGGTAGAATGGACTCATATGTTCAGCTGGTGAAGAGAGTTGTTCAGAGTCAAGAACATACTTCTTTTCATAATATCGGATGAGTTTTCAACCACATCATCTGAGTTTAGCAGTTTACATATTCTCTATTTATTTCAGAGGCTGGACGGACTCTCTGTATCTACGTTTACGCAGGAGAAATCGCTGCAATCACAGAGACTTACAGAACATTTCCCAAAATGGTATGGTTTTTCATCTTTAAAAAGAAATCCTGTTAGTCTGATACTAGATGTGTCTTTAATAAGCGCCTTTCAGAAACTAAGAGAAAACCCTTGCTAATCACCTACATGCCTTGTGGAAAAAGAGACCAGCACTTATTTAACTCAGCATATGTCCTTGCTCACTTCTATCTGCACTTTTATGAAGGACTTCTGCTGATTGTGTGTGTGTGTGTGTCCAGTTGAGTTACACTCATTTGACAGTTTTGTTGTTGAGTTGTTTTGGTTTTTTTTACTTTGTAAGGCTGTTAGTAAAGCTTGCAGTAGCAGAGATGTATCTTCTACCCAGTCATCAATTTCCAGTAAAAGTTTAAGGAATATATGGTTTCAAAGTGGTTGTCATGTATTATTTTTATTTAGGATGTAGAAAAACTCACTTAACTGTATATTAAGTGGCCGTGGTTATACTTTTAACAATACTTCAGGATCAAGTTGTATGTTTTAATAGTAAAGGATAATGAGAAGAGTATTAATGCAAGAGTAATTAATTCACATGGGAAGGCATGAAGTGATTTACAAGCCATGACTGACTATAGCAGAGCTGGGAATTAAACTCAACTGCCTCAACACCTGCATGGTACTGTAGATCCTAGACTGTTCTTACCTAATTTAGCAATTATTTCTTCATATATTCCTGCTGGAACTATGTTGTGCTTAAGTCTTCATTCTATAAGCATTGTTACATGGCATAATTTGTTGTTATTTTGCTTCTAAGGACCTAAAGGGGTCAAGATGCCCTCCTAGTTTTGTTGCTTGCAAACAGTGTTTCAAGGGATAAGTGTTGATTGGTAGGGATCTTCTTCTAGAGCTTAGGTAGAGAAAGAAAGTTTATGGACATTGGAAATGAGGTCAGGAAATGTAGGAGGAGTACAAATGCTGTTTGCTATTGCAGGAAAAATGTACAAGCAGTCAAAACTTAATTAGAGTTGAGGCTGGCCAATAGTGTGAGGGACAACAAAAAAGGCTTTTAAAAACATGCTAACAATAAAAGAAGGATCAGAGATAACATTATTCTGCTACTTGGTGGTGATGTTCACCTCACAAATAGGGATGCAGACAAAACAGAGTTGCATAACAGTGGTGATGGGATCTGGGGCCACGACTGCAATAACGATGAACTTGCAATCAACCCTGAAATTATGTGAGATTTGCTGCTGCAGCTGGATGGGGCCTGATGGGATTCATCTCAGCATACTCAAAGACCTGGCTGATGTCATTGTGAGACCTCTCAAATATTTTTCAATGGTCTTTGGAACCTGGAAAAGTCTCAGTTGACTGGAAGCTGATAAACACCCCAATTTTCAAAAGGGATAAGAAAAGAAGACCCTGATAATTACAGACCTGCCACTCACTTCAGTGCCTGCTAAATTATAGCAATGATTATTCTGAGAGTTACTGAAAAACACTTGAAAGAAAATGACATCATCTGTCACAGCCAACATAGGTTCATGATGGGCAAGTCCTGTTTAACGAACTGCATCTCCTTTTATGACAAGGTTACCCATCTATTTGACCAAGGGAAGACAGTAGGTGTAATCTTTCTGGATTTCAGTTAAGCTTCTGAAAATGCTTCTCACAATTGGCTGTCGAATCAGGCTCAAAGGGTCATAGTGAAGTTCCACCAGGGCTGGTGGCCAAGCCCTTGTGAGATTTCCCAGGGTTCCATTTTTGAGCCAGCTATTTTAAATGTTTTAACCCGGATGCAGGACTCGAGCACGTATTAATTGAGTTTGCAGATGACACTAAACTGGGAGGAGCTGTTGGCTCCTGGATGGAACTGTGTCAGAGGAGTGGTCAGGTTGAGTAACAGGAACAGATTCTTCACCAGAGTGCAGTGAGAATGGAACAAGTTCTCCAGGGCAGCAGAGCCAGAAGTGCTGGAGTTCACGAAGCATCTGGACAATGCCCTCAGACACAGGGTTTGAATTTTGGGTGCCCCTATGTGGAGCCACAAATTGGACTTGGTGGTCGTTGTGAGTCCCTTCCAACTCAGAATATTCTTTTGTTCTTTGGTTCTTTTATTCCTGAGCCCAGCAGCAGTGGCTACATGTGAAAAAAATGTTAAAACACTTCGGCAAAGGTTAAAAGGGATTACTGTCCTGGTTTTGAATCCTTTAAGGTATAAACACCACAGAGGGAAGAATGGTTTAAACTGAAGGACGCTTCTGGTACAAGAGCATGGGTTTTCATTAATTATACCCTTGTTTGTAGAGGGAACTTTAAAAAAGGTCACCACTAAGAGCAAAAACCTAATATAGCCCCCAAAACAGAAGAGTAGGGGTCAAACAAAACAGTGAGTTTTTTCAAAATTGAGTTTGATTGAATTTGTCAAAGTGATTTCTTGAAGGGACACAGTAATCTCACTTTGAAATTAAGGTTTATTATGTTAGCTGAAGTGTGTTGGGCTAAATGATGTTCCTAGCAGTATTTTTAAAAGACACTTGATTATTCTGTGATTATCAAATTCTGTTTGCTTTGTATTTAATTAATTTTAAAGCTTCAGAAATCTGGCTGCAGAAATGAGGGAAAATTTGTTCTACTTCCATGGATAATTTAGTTATGTGATATTTCCCCTCACTGACAGTAAGTCCTGATGGTCCTAAGTGAGGAGCACTGCTGCCCCTAATGCTACCTAGAAACTTGCTAAATGCTTGGGGTTAGGTTTTCTGCCATATTCCCATATGCCCCAGCAGACAGTTCTGGGTGGAAGAAGCTTCTCAACAGGCAGCATGTCACAAAACTCCCCTCCGAGACTCAGACTTTTCCATTGAAGAAGTTCCCCTTGGATGCCAGCACACCTGTCATTGGCAGTGCCTCTGTATGCTTTCTTACTTTTCGATGCACATGTGATGTTTTGGAGGCTTTTGGTCTCTTGCACAAACATCTGGCAATGTTTTTTGTTTCATGGTTGGCTACAAGTACTCCTGACCTACTTACTTGGCATCTGTAGTTGGTGGCTTCCATGGTCACTGTCCCTCAGATAACTTTTCTGGCAAGGGAATAAAAAAAAGGCCAAATTAGAGGAGTTCTCATTTATATGCAGTTAATCTCAGTGCCTGATAACCTATAATCTTGTTTTCCTCTATTTAAGTTAATAGGTGTGCCTTCCTTTCTTCTATCTCCCCAATTCCCACACAAACTTTAATAATAATAATAATAATAATAATAATAATAATAATAATAATAATAATAATAATAATAATAAAAGAGAGATTTCATTGTATGTACCATTCCCTTTTACTCTTCACTCAGTCACACTTGCACTACAGACTCCTACATGATACAAAAGGAGAGGAGCCTGTGACAAGGCAAAAGAATGTTATGAAAATTGAGAAGGGAGTTTAAAAAGGAGAAAAATTACAAAAGTGATAGAAAAGTCCCAGAGTATCTTCCCTTGGTATCTTCTCTTAATCATCACGCTGGGCACAGTACTGTAAAGCTCTTCTTGCCTTGTTCAGCATAACAGTTTCACAGAATGTGAGGATTTAAATTGCTGCTGTTGGTATTAGTGAAGCTGAAGCTGGCAACCAGCCTGACCAAGCCTCGGCTGTGGGAACATACCCATCCTCCAAAGTGCTTCCTCAGAGAGATGCGATGAAAAAGAGAAGTTGTGGGCCAACTGTGTTGCACAGCAAGCAGCTAACATTCCTAATCAGTGTTCTCTGTCAACATTTTAATTTATTTATTCATCCTTTTCAGTATGATTTTGGTGTCTTGACTTGTGGCACCTTCACAAATGCTTGCAATCCATAGGTTATTTCTGGGTTTTGACTGACTGAGGTTGATCCTAAGATTTGAGGATTGGGTCTATGCTTTCAAGCTTCGAGGTGGAGTTATAAAGTTCTCCTAAATGTGTTCCAGCACATATAGAAAACACTTTGCTTTGATAGAAGCATACTGTCTGCACAATAAAGTGCAGAAAGTGAATACCCTCAGAATTTCTAAATAATTACGGAACAATTTTTTTATTTAATCAATTTTTTTTCCCTGAGATACGTGGACATTATACACTATTGAAGATCATGGTTATATTGTATATTACTTTGCCATGCATAATCTGATCTGTCTTTTGGGGATTCTTGCCTTTGATGAGAAAGAATCAGCAAAAGGGAGCAAAATACTAGAAAGCAAGAAGCCTTTCCTAGCCATGCAGCCCCTTCTGGTGCTATCTGGACCGAGAGTCTATCTGTGCAGGTCAATGCTGCACATTGTCAATGATACAAAACAAGAAAAGCACACCTTAGAAGAATGTCAAGGCTTGTGAAATTTGGGGTTGTGGAAGTAAAACCCACCCTGCCACTCAGAAAAAATGCCATCAGTCTGAAAATGTTTGGAAAGTGACTAGCGGGAGGTTAGGAGAGGTCCAGGAGGAGATGGCAGGCATTCTGCAGTGTGAGGGTTACTGAAGTTCAAATACTTGTTCTGTCTGATCACTTCCTTCTCTCTTGAATGTTTTCATCAGAAATTGCATTCTGCATCATAGAAACTTCCTTAATAACTCAGTTTACCCACGAAAATGCTCACTAAGAAAGCACTTCATTTTCTCAGTCTTTTGACTTGATTTATAACTGCCAATGCTGAGCTGCTTTTATCTATTCATGCTCATGGAGTTTAACACCTACCCAAGATGAGCCTCTTACCTTTTGCAAACACATCTTTTATTTCCAGAGATCCCAATTAATTTATTTGCACAAGCAGTGTAGCCTCAGCTCAGGGAGTCGTGTGGCAGAGTGGCTTAACAGAGGGATGCTGAATTCTTGCTGAAAGAAAGGATATTAAGCAGAAAAAAAGACAGCTAGCAGTTTTTCTGTTCCAAGCCATGTTTTCTAAGGATCGTATGGGGCTCTTTTTCTGCTGAAAAGAGCTTCTCAACAGGAGAAGCGGATTTTGCTTGGACTAGCAACCCTCAAGAGAGAGACAGCAGAGAGCGCATTCATTTTTAGCCTGGAAGAACTGGATTATTTAAAACATAAAGGATTCCGTGATATATGCGGTTGGCATTTCTGTCAGCAATAGTAACAAAGGCATTTCTATTCAAATGCAAAGAGTATTATTGCTACCTTAGGGGTTTATCTCTTAGATCTTTTCACAACACCAGTCCAGTGGAGATTTAATGATGTTCTGCCCACAACGTCCCCCCCGCAAACTGCAGGAGGACTGGATTTGCTCCTCAAAGCAAGCTTCAAGGCACTGTGTAGAAAAAAGGAGAGAGCAGGGAGGAGCTGAGCAAAGTGTAATACAAGAAGTGGGAGAAAAGAGGAGAGAGAGTATAAATACTACAAAATAAAAGCAAGTACAATGCGTAGGGCCTGCTTCTCTGAAGTTCATGTTCCTGAATGCTGCGGTGGCATGAGCTAGAAGCTTGCTTTCACAGTCCTATTTCAATCCTGAACAAAGCACCATGCTTCTCCTGGCTTCTTTTTTGCTACCACTTCTGCTCTGCGGGTGATGGAGTTTGATTTGCATGCTGTGGACAGCTGGGATGCACACACGTAGCTTTTGAAGGCCTGCTAGAAGGCTTTATGCATAAAAGCTCTCTTGATTGGGAAATGCTTCTCTGATTCAAGGCATAAATGAAACACAGTAGACCTTCACAGATGCTTAGGTTTAGCTAGTTGTTCTCCTGGAGGAGTCTCCTTTTGAGTTGCCCCCAACCATTCGGGTGAACTGCTAATGAAATGCAGGGCTTTTATGGAGGGATGCAGCTTGCCTAATACTATTTTTCCTAAGTCTGCCATTGGTGGCAGGAGCAATGCAAACACCCCAGCATTGGTGCCTAGTGCTGTAGCAAAGCAGAGAGACTTTACAGAATCCTTCACACTGCCAGCTGCCTCTCCAGAAGTGCACAATCTCAAAGTGTTGTATCTGCCAATCCTGCTGCAGGTGTTCTGGGTACCCTGGGATGTCAAAAATGGCACTTGGTGCCTATGTTTAGGACCTGAATCACTCCCAATGTGACATAGCTGTGAGACACTTAGGAGAGTGAGAACAGTTCCTCTTGCAATTTATAGGAAAAGTTAAAAGTAGATCAACTGTTGACAAGTCAGATTGGCTGGTTTACAAGAGACTACTATGTTCAACAGATGGGAAGAAGCTGCCAGATCTAGATTAAAAGCCAGATCCAAACAACCCAGCACTTGTAAGTATTTGACTTTCTACAGTCTGATGTGTGAACTCAGGTCAGAGTCAGTAGGTACCGGGTGCAGCTTTATTTCCCAATGCTGACACACAAAAAGGTTGCAGAGACACTTTCTGCTTTTATACTCCTACACTCTTAGAAATGTGCAGTGTATTGGGTTTTGCTTTTCCCTTTGTTTGTCCCTGAAATGACTCTTCTTTTACTGTTCCTCTTATTCCCACTGCATGCAATCAGGTGCTTCTTCACGAAATCTCCTCAGTTTAATAAAAAGGTGAGTGGTTGATGGGATTTTGAATGTTGACTGCAAGTACAGAAATGTGGGGGGGATCCTACACCCTCAGATGGTTGCACCAGAGCCCTGAAGTGAATGCATTACCAACAAGCTTCTCAAGAAGCACACCTTCCCCAGTCCACTGTGCTCTGAAGTGCTGTTTGTTTTCTCTATGGAATCAACATTAATTAAGAGAGGAAAAACTTTTAAAATGTGGGTGTCACCAACTCTAAGCCCTTGATCTTAAGCCAGTAGGGCATTTCCATGGATCTCAGGAAAAGGTTAAGCTTTTCCTTAAATCCATCCTTTGGGTCTCACTGACCACATTACTCTTGTCTGGTAGTAATACGGACAGACATGAGCATGACTGGAGTATTATCCCTGCATGGATACGAGTGAGCAACTACCAAACAGCAAGAAGAAGAATTTTTCCTTTTCAGATCAATTTGATGGCCATGGAAGGGTTGGGTTTGGTTTAGCCTTCTCTATGCTGATGCAATTCACTCCTAAAAGATGGACAGTTCTCCCCTGCAGAAAAAAAAAAAAAAAAAAAAACCACATTTGTGAATCATTCCTCTGTAGTGCTGAACTTCAAGCCACTTCCTAATTTGATCCTGAGCCCAATCCTATACATAAATGTAGTTGCCAGCCACACATATAGTCTTCTCCCATCTCTAATTAAAAACTTCACAGCTTGATTTACGTCTTTGCCCTGAAATGAAACTACTTGATTTGGCTTCTGAACATTACAAAGAATACAAAGCCAGGAAGAAAGGCAGTGAAAGAGAAAAATCAATGAGGGTCAAAAGGGAGGAGGAAAAAATATGTAAGAAACCTGATTAAGATATAAAAATACAGAAAATAAAAAATGAAAAGAAAAAAAAATAGAATTGTAGTCATCTGAGCACTGCCAAAATCTGAACAACTTCCAAACGTAATCTCATACAGCATGTGACTCAAGCACTGAGAATGTATTTGCCACTAATACGTTGCTAATTTACCTTTCAGCTTGGCCAGAAACCAACTGTTGGACAATCCGGCCATAGTTATCTATGCCACAATTGGGAATGACGTATGCAATGGGTAAGGTGGAAATCAAACTAGCTTTTATATGGCTGTAAATTTCATTCTTTAGAGTACTCCCGGCTGCTTGGACATCTATGTCTCTTTGCTTTGGGCTTCCACTCCATGATGGTTTGCTTTGTTGTTGAAGTTTGGTCATTCCTTCATTCTTATGTTTCTGCTGACAATACTGGTTATCACCTTATCTGCATCCATCGTTGCTGCCTACCAGCCCTTATTTAGAGCTTGTCAGTCTTTCTTTTACAAGTCAGTGATAAAGTGACCAAAGGCATGTTTGAAGTTGAATATATCTTATATAGCAAATGAAATGAAGTACTACAGCAACGGGAGGGAAAAAAGATAGCATTTATGAGCAAGTGCATCCATCTCATCCAGTGTGCCGTCTCCCACCCAGACGGGGTAGTGTGCCAGGCCTGCTTCTTTTGAAGAACCATAATGTGGTCTCCTGTCAAGGTCAATTTCCATACTGCCCCTCCTGCACACTGCCTGCAGGCTTTGTTTTGCTCTCCCAATGTTTTTTTTTTTCTTTCTGGCTTTACTCCCACCACAAGCTCAGCAGGAGAATGAACTGAAGCCTTCCAAACTAATGATTCTGGCACTGCCCATTATGAATTGTCACAGGGTTGCCCAGGAGTCACTATTTTGATTCTTCTCTTCCTCCCTTAGTGACAAAACTACAGCCCAGAAAGTTCACCCCTTGCAAACAGGCCAATGCACAGCACACCCACACCCCAGCTTTGTTTTCGCAAGTAGTCCTAAAGGTCACTTTGTCTAACATTATCTTCACCATGACAGATCTTCAGATTTTCTCTTAAGCCAGACTCACAGTTTGACCTGGCAGGCAGCTGAGCACCACAGAGCTGCTCACTAGCTCCCCACTACAGTGGTATGGTGGATAGAATTGGAAAGTGCAAGAATTCACTGGATTGAGATAGAACAGTTTAATAAGTAGGGGTTTAAAAAAACAACAACAGAACCAACCAAAAAAAAAAAAAAAAAAAAACAACAAAAAAGGAAAGATTATGGAAAGAACTAACAATAAACTCCAATAACAACAAAAAGAATGCACAATACAAGTGATTCACAACACCATTGCAGGGCTCTCCCCATCCCCGCGGTGCCAATGAGCCATCTTGAAGTGTCTTCTCCCAGGCTTTGCCCAAGCTCTGCTGAGCATGTATTCCAACTCTTTTTTTTTTTTTTTTCTAAAGTCACCACTTTTCCCTCTGATTTGTTCTTCATTGTGCAGGTTAATACTTTTACTTTCCTTGCCCCTCACACAACTTTTTTTAAACCACTTCAACCTTGTGTCATCCACTTGTATGTTACAGAACAGCACTTGTTTCTGCTTTATCGCAGTGCCCATAACCTGCCAGATACACTTTTGTCTACTCCAGTTCTCTTTCTTTGATGTCTGTTTTCCTCCACATCATCCATAGCATCAAAAGAAATGGTAGTTGCAGTGATCCCTCTGACTCCAGTAAAGGAAATACCTCAGCTGGTATGGAAACATCATACTTCCATTGAACAGAATGGGGAGAACAGCAGAAATTTTTTGGTCATCTCATCTCTCTCTGGTCTGATAATGCCCAAAGAGGTTACAGAGGATGTGCAGCATCCAGAATACCTGGCTTCAAGCTAGGCAGATAAAAACCTCTTCCGAACATATCTGAAGACCAGTAATTGATTCCTTCTGGACGTATACTGTATTTTACCTTCAAATGACAGAGTGATGTGCTGAGCACATTGGAGACACAGTTCGTAGCCAAGGCATGGTTAAAATGCCCATATTTCATCTGATGTGAAGGGCAGGGCAGTGAGTTACCTAGATTCTTGTAGAGGAGGAAGATAATGAAACTGACAGTGTGTGGTGTGAGTTCCCAGTAGTCTCCACACTCTGAAAATAATGAGCACCACCGATCAGAGACACCACACAGTTGCTGCACCTGTTGGTTGCACCTGGGGCAAGGCAACCTACTCCAACCTCTTTCCCAGCTTTACAATTACACCTTCTGCAGCAAACACAAGGGTGAAAATGGCCCAAACAAGGTGGAAGAGAGCTGGGAAGGCTTTGCCCAGATAGCATGAGCTTGTCTCTGTGTGGTACCTGTGGACACCCAATAAGATATCCACGAGCTGCATGTGTTCATCCATTGTGCATTTGCTAATGTAGGGGAGCAGAAAGCTTTCCCTAAAATAGCCAGATTCAATGCAAGCAGCCAAGCATACTGTCATTAATGCCGCTTGCTACATGCTGGAATGATGATACTAGCTTCCAGAGGTTCCACAGGTTTTAATTTCAAAGCCTGGCACAGAGAAGAAATATGAAGAAATGCATGGAAACGTCTGCATGACTTCAGTGGGGAATGACAAAAGAACGTGGAGTTTTGACTGCCACATTAATTTCATCTCCCTCTGCTGTATTTGCTTACAGTAGCGACCTTACGTCAGAGCAGTATTTTGAAATCAAGTTTTGCAACACCTGCAGGTGAAAATGAAGTAATTTAAGGGCAAAACTACAGCCTTATCTCAGAAGTACTTTGCTTGGGTGGCTGTCACGAGCATGAGTCTGAATCTCAATGCTGTTTTTCAATTCTCTTTAACCAGAAATTCTCAGACACTGCAGAAGCACATACTGCACTAAGATCAACTTCTAGGCCCAATAAACTTGTCTAATTAATATCTTGATGGCAAAATGTAGTCTGCTAAGGAATCCCAGATCCTTAATGGAAGAACATGTCACTGCCACATAGGACTCAGCCCTCCCCAGGGTACAATCATTTTTAATGCTGCGACACAAAACTCCGAAGCTTGTGAAGGCTCCTGTTTTTGCAGGGCACTCACCAGCAAACAATTTTGCCTGATTTCCCAGCAGTTTAAACATCCCCATCTTGAGTTTGCCCTGCTCTTACTCAAGGAGTAGCCATACATTCGCTATGTAGGGCTCAGAGGACTTTGAAAGGGAACAGTCTCCAAGCCCCTGTACCACATGGAAGGCTTGAGGGTCCTCTTCAGATAAAGAACTCTAGGAAAAGGCCTTTCTTTCTGAAAGCTTTGATCAAGCTGAGCTGCACCTCCATGACAGGACCAGCATCATCTCCCGATTACTTGAGAGGAGATTATCTGCCTGGGGACACCTCCATCTACTTGTCATTACCTGTTGATATGAGGCAATAGCACTCGGGAGTGATCAGGTGAGGGCTCTTTATATAATAAAGTGGTTGCTTTATTAATATAACAAGAGCGTTTTTCTCAAGGAAGCCTGGGGGAGTTCAGCTTGTTTGTTTTTCTTATGTAAGTTGGAATTTATTTCAACTTCAGAGGTCACTCCATAAAACAAGACTGCACTCCCGCCTGTGTTTTTAACAGTAAGAAGGCTTTTGTTTGTTATGATGAATTTCTGCATCGCTCATTATTATGGCAATAACTAGAGTCTAAGAGGTATCTCCTCACATCCATAAAGCTTTATTTAGCTCACCTAACACGGAAGAACAGAAAATAAGAAAACACTGCTATTTCACGTGCCTGTTTGTAGGCCCAGCATTGCCTGACCCAGTGTCCTGTTTGCACCCTCTCTGCAGGAACCAGGACACACTGGCTCACATGACCACCCCCAAAGAAATGTTCTCCAACGTCATGCAGGCTCTGAGATACCTGGACTCCCAGCTTCCAAACAGCAGCCACGTGATTCTGACAGGCTTGGTGGATGGACGCTTTCTCTGGGATAACCTGCACAACAGATATCATCCTCTGGGTAAATACGAGATGTTGTGGGGTTCTCTTGGTTATCACTCATGTTTCCTTCTCTTCCTGAGTAATTTATGAGTCTGACATATTTCAAGCAAACCTAAAGAGTGGAGATCTGGAAATATGAAATTGATTGTGCATTTGAACAGACATCCCTTGTGTTAAATAGAGCAGCTAGGGGACAGATCACTAAACACACGGTGCCCAAACCCACTCAGACCCAAACCATAATCAACACAAAAAGTGGATGTGGAAACAAGCTGGGAACCTGGTGAACACCCCCACTCTCTGACTGATGATAAAACTAGGTGTGGACTAGGGCAGAATTAAACCAAGGAGCTGCAAAAGACTGAGTAGATACTGAAGAAGTAAATCTTCCACAAGCACTTGGGTGAGTGCCACCTCCTGTTCTGCATGTAGGTGTGACAACAGAAACTTCACACCATACAGGCATGATTCAGGCCAAAAGCATGTTCCTTTTGATCTTTGGGTAAAGAAAACCTTCTTGTATCTGAGTTAAGTAAGAAGTTGTTCCCACATTAGTCCTTATCAGTAAAGGAAGAGCCGGTGAATCATTTCATTAACATGGTAGATTATATCTTCAAACGATTTTGGCTATTTGAGTATTCAGAAGGCTTTGTGCCTGATTTTCCCAAGGTTAGACATTGCTAGAGGCCCCATAAGTTCTGCTTGATATACTACAAGTCATTATGCCCCTCAAAAGTACATTCATTTTCTCAGGAAGTCTGAGGTCTCCATTTCTGTTGTTTTCTTCTATGATCCTTCCCCTCTACTCCGCCCAGGTGAGGCCACATTTAGACTATTGTGTCCAGTTCTGGGCTTCCCAGTTCAAAAAAGACAGGAATCTCCTAGAAGGAGAACAGTGGAAGACCACAAAGATGATAAAGGGCCTGGAGCATCTCCTGTATGAGGAGACTGAGAAACCTGAGCCTGTTCAGCCTGAGGGAAAAGAAGACTGACTGAGGATCTGATAAATATTTATAAATATATAAAGGGAGGTGGGAGGCAAATGGATGAGGCCAGGCTTTTCTCAGTGGTGTGTAGTGATAAGACAAGGAGTAATGGCCTAAAACTTGAGCATAGAAAGTTCCATGCAAACATGCAGAAGAGCTTAGTTACTGCAAGGACTATGTAGCAGTGGAACAGGCTGCCCAGAAAGGTTTTGGAGCCACCTTTTATGGAGATATTCAAAACCCAGCTGGCCACCTACCTATACAATCTATTGTAGGGAAACTTCTTTAGCAAGGGGGTTGGACTCGATGATCTCTTGAGGTCCCTTCCAACTCCTGCAATTCTGTGATCATCATCTTTTCTCAAATAAGCACTGTAGTGCTATCAAGTGAAAACATACTGGAAAAAAAAAAAGAAAAGAAAAGAAAAGGAAACCTCCATTCCTTCTGGCTCAGGGGGAGACTGTGATAATAATTCTTCAGTCACACAAATGCATTTCATTTCATGAGTGCATGTTTATCACAGGGGCGGTTCCTTTACTGGATACCTAATTATCAAAGATAACATGTAGCATTTTTGGCACAAGCCAAACCAGGAGCGATTAGCTATAGGGCAGGTTGGCAATTTTTCAGAGGGCTTCAATCACCTCAGAGGGAACCAATTAATCCTCAGCAACATGTTTTGCAGCAAGACATCACTTCTGGCAGATCTTCCAACACGTTGCAAGGAGGTTTCCCTGTTTGGCAGCCCATCAGGCTCCACCAGCCGTCATCCTGGTTTTCTGCCAAAGTGCCCACCTGGGCTCGCACCAACCAAACCCATTGGGTGCAGCAGCCATTTGCATCCCAGACACCCTGACAGCCTGTGCCAGGGCCTGGCATTTGGGGCTATGTGAGTCTGGGACATTCTCACCAGCCCTTGATGTTTGAGGTCTCCCACTCTTGCTCTCTGACTGTAGGGTGAGACAAGGAGACACACGTGTACCATGTTGTTCCTACAAAGCAGTCCATCATTTGGGTGATGTCATACTCCACAATTCCCACCCATAAAACCAGGGGCAGAGCCATAAAGCAAAGTCATGGCAGTGCCTTTGGCCACTGGGCATGCAGAGCTTCCCTTTCTGTGTTTTGCAGGGCAGCTGAACAGGGATGTCACCTACAGCCAATTGTACTCTTTCCTCAACTGCCTTCAGGTAAGATCTCCCTTAGGAGCACCCCTGCCCTCCCCTCTTGTCTGCCTCCCACTAACCCCCTGCCTCCCCTGCCCACCCCAGGTGAGCCCCTGTAGTGGCTGGCTGACTGCTAACGAGACCCTCAGGAACCTGACCTCAGAGGTAAGGAGGAATTATACTTCTGAGTTCGGTGTGCAGGTCTACTCTCTTGCCCAGAGGGTCTTCCAGTATGCCCCATCCCTGAATCTTGCATAGAATCCTAGAATTCTTTACACCGGAGAAGATATCCAAGACCAGCAAGTCTGACTATCCACCTGACCTACAAAGACCCAGCACTAAACCATAGTTCCTCAGTGCCATACCTACAAGTCTCTTAAATACCTCCAAGGATGGGGACTCCACCTTCTGTCAGATCAGCCTAATAGTGCAATTGGACTCGATGATCTTGAAGGTCTTTTCCAACCTGATCAATTCTATGATTCTAATACTTGACCACCCTGTCCGTGATGAAATTCTTCCTAAATACCAAGTGTTATACAACCAGATGTTTTCACTGAAACAGCACAAGATGCCCCAAACCAATTCACAACAGCCAGAACAGACAAAAATACATCATTTGAATGTAGACCAACATTTCCTTATGAAGAGAAAGTTTAAACAGAAACTATGTACTGATCTCTTTCATTTTGCTTTAGTCTTTCATATGATTATGATGATGTTGGTCTAAACCTCGTATCCGTAATGCAAGACATCAGAGCACTTTTTCTTCCATAAATGTGAGTGACAAGATGTGGAATTTTCTGAGCCCATCTTTTCAAATGTCCTGCAGGCTAATCTGTGTTCATGTTCTGATCCCTCAGCTGTCCAAATTCATTCTTGGGAGATGTGTTCTCTCTGTGGTCCCAGTGATCCCTGTGAGACAGAGATATTCAGGGTCTCGCTCTTTGAGAAGAAATACTTTTATAAGGAAACAGCTTATGGGCTGGGCACTGTGAGCACGATAAACTGATGGCACAGGCTTTTCTGGCAGCAGGAGCGAACCCTTGCCTGGGGATTGGACTGATGTCCCTCAAGGACATTGCTCCTGGTGGCATGGCCAACAAAAAAATACGGCCTTAATTTTGCCAGGGTTTACATACATGTTTCATCATGCGCTCCATCACTCTTGACTTATTAAGCACATTCCTAAATCTTCGCAGGTCTGCACTTTATGTGTTAGCACCAGCACCACAGGACAGACAGGGCATGTAACTGCTGTCCATGAACAGCTCTATGACTGCAGGGCATGAATTAATCTCCCTTCTGGCTTCCTGTCTGAAACTAATTGTCCATGTTATCATCCAAACTGTACGTGTTAAATATTTAGGAGATCTTAATCTCTGTTATAGAATTCACCCTGGATTTATCGGTTGGGTCAGCAGCTGATGGAGGTAATTTACTCCACTAAGAGTAAGAGCAGAATATGGCCTGGCTAGCTGAGCATTAGTACCATTGATACGGCAGCAGGAAGATAATGGGAAACAGAACATTCAACCTCTACTGAAAGTTTCAGTCATCCTTAAGTGGACTGGGAAAAACTGAGCTGCTACTCTATTAAACAGACCCTGAAATGAGAAACCCTAAATAGTTATACAGGAGCAGAACCCGTTAAAAGAAATTTCTGGTAAACTACCTATGTGCCATGTTAGCCTTGGTTATCTAAGATGAGTTGGTGCAATCTGCAATGGCATTTTGCATTGTGAGTTGACACCAAATTGCCTGATGTTTACAGAGAGCCTTACAGCTTTCCAGCGTCCTGAAAGACATCACCACAACTCAGAAGTTCACCAACTTTGATGTTTTCTACATGGATTTCCCACTGAAGCAGAGTAAGTGGCTTTTTCCTCTCTCTCAAGCGGTGCTCAAACCCCATGCCAGGACGCTAACCCATCCCATTGTGTTAGCTCTGTACCAAGGGCAGGTTTTCTTAGTCAGTTTTCCTCTTGGAGAAATGCAGCCACCTTCCCATAGCTTAGTGGTTCAAAAAGTATCTGACTTGAGGGTCTTATAACACTCCCCCTTAAGTGATCTTAAGTGACACTAGGTAAGCACATTCCCTAAATCACTTCCTTCTGCAGCTGACACAATAAAAACAGATCTTTCGGTAGCACATGTCACAAGAAAAGCAGAAGCACTCCTGGCAGATCAGTGATAGAAACACACTTGTCACTCCTTGCAAGCACTGGGGGTCACTGCCAGCCACTCTGTAGCTGCCTCTTCCCTAGTGTGACCATCCCCATCCCTCAGCACACAGGGCAGGAGTTCCAGCTTGGCCACCTTGGGACCTCCTCAATAACACGAACTTTTAGATTCTATATACAGTACGTAATAATTAAATAAAAAAACCTGATCTGCATTTCCTTATTTTTGTATTCACCAAGAGGTCCTGCTTGAAAAATTATGCCTGAGGACCATATGTTCTTTTTTTTAATGACATTTTAAATCGCAGAATGTAGACAGCTAAAAGCGGAGCCATGAAGGGACAGAAGCATCTGGCAATACTTCAAAGTGTACATCTCTAACACCTCTCCCAATCAGTGTCTGCCTGTCCTCGGAAGCACAAAGCTGCTGAGGCACTGAGGATTATTGCAAAAGTCTCAGCCGCAGCCAGAACCCATCAAACTCACAAATTTATTTTCTTCTCCGTGACCCAGTTCAGGGAGCTGGGCTGGGTTTCATGCAGAGCGCACAGAGGAGGAGGTAGAGCTGAAGGGATGGGATTTTTTCCATCCAAAACTTAATTTCAAAGACGCCGACCCCACTGTCAAGCTAGATATCATAGCAAAGAGTTTCAGGGTGGCCAAGTGTTTGCTAATTAATATTTAACAAGACATTAGGATTTGGAACAAACTACCTGCTGGGTAGGCAAATTGCTTTAATAAGTTAAATTGCTAACTTTAGGTAATTTATTTGCTTTCAGAAAAAGAAATAGACAATATAATTTGCCGTTCTTTATGACATTGCATTAAATAAATGAGGTATACGAACACGTGCACATACAAACACCATCTCTGACAGACACTCTGCAAAGTTTCCTGCGGTCCTGGCGCTGGTGATGTGTGTTTCCATCAGTAAAGCTGTCAGCTCATGGATGCGCTGGGGCTGCTGACCTACTTTCTGCTCTCTTCCTGAAGCAAGCACAAATCCTGCCCTAGACTCCCCAGACATCAAATATTTAGCAGTGGTTGCATGCTGTGATGAGGACAATAGCTCTAGGTAGGCTTGTGCCAGTAGGTACACAGCAGCTCCCAGCTTTCTTGGATGGAGCCTTCTTGGGTATACAGCATTCATTCAAGATTTAGGTGGACATTCAAGCTGAGATGTTGGCTTTGGTTTAAGTATTTTGTGCTTACAACACAAGCTGGTTTTATCTTCTCCTGGTGTGGATGTGAGCAAGCTCCAGCCTAGCCTAGCCTGCGAAATAGGCACTTCTAAGGCAATCGCTGGATGCTCTCCGTTGGTACCTCTTTGTCCGAGGACTGCTCTAGGATTTTGGAGCTCAAATATAATAATAGATTAAATTGACCTTTCTCCAGAAATTTTGCCTGCCTTACTTACCTGCTGTTTCTGGTAGTCTAAAGTAAAACACAATACTCAATGTAAGACATCATATCTAAGGGGTTGGGCAAGCTCACACGGCGTGCATTGAGCGTGAACCCAGTCCCTTGCGTAACACAGGATGAAAAATTCACTGTCCCCAGCATAATACAGTTTTGAAATAAACCTCTGAGCTCTATTCTTCAGAAGAAGTTAACTTTGGTGTTGAATACAGCATCTCAATTACATTTCTATAGTTTAGCAGGAATACTGCCACTCTGTGAATTTAAAGCCACAGTGAGGATCAAGGCATCGCTTCTTGCCACTGCAGCCAGAGTCCACGGTGGTAATTCTAGGTCAAAACTTTAGCACTTGAAAGGAGAATATTTTTCTTCTTACAGGATGCCCACATAACAATATTAGGAATTTTTAATCTGTCATTATAAAAGAAATTACCAAACATACAGCCTGTTAATGATATATCCACTGTCCCATGTTGGATCACTAGAGCCCTTTTGAAGAAAGCGAGCTCTTTGCTTCTCTAAAGGCTCTGGGGCTCACAATAGAGCATCATTTGCATTGACTGTCATGCTTATGTAATTCGAAAGGTTATTTTGTTGGAGTTGAAAAAAGCTACTGGGAAGAAACTTAACTGAAAATGACATCCCATTCCTGCAGACATTGGCCCCTGTGAATACTCTGTTACCATCTCTTCCTCTAAAAAGCACTGTTTTCTTTATCTTTTCCTTTTATATATATATATATTTCCTGCTCTGCTGAAGCTGCAGCTAAAATGGAAAATACAAAAGTATTAAATCAGTATTAAATAATGTATAGCTTTACTCACTACAGCGTTGGTCTTATTGAAGGGAAAGGGAATTGTTTTACAATTTATGTTCAAAGCACTTCCTTGCTTAAATATTTCAGATTTTAAAAAATAACAATAAAATCTTAAATACTGCCCCAAGGAGATGGAGATTGTATGCAGTAATGGCTCTGACAACTTTATATAAATTACCATAATCTTCATGCAGAGTCGTTGTGAGCTTAAGAGTACTGTGGGCATTTGGAGGAGGAAAGGGGGGTCCTCTCTCAGCGCAGTGCAGTAACCCTTCATCTTCTGTGCTCTGCAGCAGCTGAAGAGTGGCACAAGATGGGCGGTGAGCCCTGGCAGCTGATTGAGCCGGTCGATGGCTTCCACCCCAGCCAGGTAAAATCTCTGAAGTGACGACAGGGAATGGTGTGGAGAGTGGGATGACAGTGTCTGCCTGTGGTGTCTGGGTGTCCTACAGCAAGGATGGTGGACGGTGGGATTTCTCTTTAATAAGAGGTGCTGATTCTGTTCCTGCCCCTAACCATGACCCAACCTGCCGGTGCCCATGTCCATGCCCAGTTCCCACGTTCATGTCCATGCCCCTGTATCCCACATCATCACCCTCCAAGGCTACAGATCCCCCTAGCATATCCTGGATCAAAGCTTTCATTTTTAAACTATAAATGTAAATTGGTTTATGCTCTGCTGCTATGTATTATGAAGAACTCTCCCTGTTTCTTTGCCTCCAAGTAGGGGTAGCAGGGGAAGGTTTGCAATCAGAAGTGGATGAAAGGAAAGGAGAAAGAGCTGCTCAGCTGTAACCCCATGCTTGGTCTCACTGGCTTTGTGTAAGGCTTGCCTAGTTTCCATCACATTTGTTTTTGGAGTACATCTTTCTGAATCTGTAGAACGCTTTAAGAGCAATCAGCTCTTAAATCCTGTAATCAACCACAACAAAGCAATTCCTTTTCTATAGCTTCAGGTTGCAAACACTTTCATATTTGGAAACAAATACGTACTTGAAATTTGAAAAGCGAAGCAAAAGAGTGGCCGTTTTCCCAGTGCCACCCTGCATAAAGTTGTATGACTGCTCCACAAATGGCAATGGCACATGGTTGTTCCCCATGCTCAAAACCATTTAGGAGGGGGTTTTATGATGGGAGACAGCACCCCACATATGCTCACTCCCACCCCACCACAAAGTAAGCCAATGCAATGCTAATAGGAAAGAACTACTAGAAAAGAGTGGAGGATCATTTAATTGGGCACACATTCCAAGAACTGATGACCTCCAGCATCTCAGCAGCTTCCCCACTGAATGTCTCTTCAGCCAGTGGAGAACGGCATGGGGAAATCCAAAGCCAAAATGAGTGTTTTCCTTGCTATTCTTCACATCTATGATTGTCAGGTGAAGCAAAATGGTGGCTGCCTCATTCTTGCCATGCCACAAAAGCCTCCTGTTCCCGAAGGGACTCCTTCACAGCAGAATTAAACATCTGCTTGGCTACCAGGCAACACCACTAGATAGCTGCCGGGAGGTACAGGTTTGCAGCCTGAGGATATGGGGAAAGTGTGCCTAGATTTTTTGCTGCGGGCCTTTTAAAGGAAGCAATTAGAGAAAACTTGGCAAACGAAACGGGTGTGAAAACAGCGATGAAATAAACCCCATTTCCGACCCCACCGTCTGGGGAAACTGTGCGTTGAGAGAGTCTGGAGGTGAGCAGATAAGCTATTGGTGGTGTTTTTATGCCTTAACCTGAGAGTGTCCATGGTACCAGCAAGAGGCCACCACAGGAGCCAGGCTCACCGGGCCACAGCCTCTCTGACCACGTCCTGCAAGGTAGGGTGGCAAGGAGCCCAGAAAGCATTTGTCTTGAAGGGAACCTTCCCAAGCCAGAAGAAAATGACAGAAGGGCATGGAAGGGCAGCTGCAAGCCTATACACATCCAAGCGCTGCCGTATTTTGTTCCCCCCAGAGCCAGCATCCTACAGTCATTACCATCTCCCTCTCCTGCTGTTAGGATGACGTTAATGCTTTTATAGATACGTTTTCCCATACAGTCAAGGTGCCAGCTGTAGATATGCCTCACTTCAAGTGAGTTATTTCCCTTCTAGGATATATTAATTAGCCTTATCCAAACATCCACCACTTTAAATCCATTTTTCTTTTCCTGCTATTGTACACAAGCCTGTTATCAACACAGCACTATTTGGGCAGAGGTGCAGCACTCTGCTCTGAATGAACAGGGGAAGTATGAGCACAGTGTGATATTTAAGAGTAAGCTTGAGAGAGATGACAAACAACCCGCTCACTCCTCATGCAAGTTTTATTTAAGGTTTGACTTCATACCAGCCTCTGGCCAGGTACGGCTTTAACACCACTTAATGCTGCCTAGCACAAGAGAGTTGATACCCTGCAGCTTGCCGAGGGATTGAGGTCTCTTACCTCCATCTCTGCAGCAATTCCTCACTCATCATGTACAGCTTGGCAAATAAATATGATGAATAATTCCTTTTCTGTACATTTTTGCTGTGTTTATCTCAAAGCAGATCTCAAAGCATTTGAGAAATACTCACAAATATTTGAAGTGAGCAGCACTCCGAGGAAAGCGTATGCATTTTAGCTCTTGCCTTTGGATGCAGAGAAACTGAACTTGGAGTCAGGGGTCCACAGTGTCCTTCTGTGCCAAAGGGACAGCATGGTGGATCCCCAGTGGTAATGAAACTCCTCTGGGCAGGAGCTCTGCCCCTGGGTTTCACCTGCCCCTTATCTGGTATCTCATTAATGACAGAAAACAATAACCTGCTGGCATAACCAGATGTCAGTATGTGTATCTGGCAGAGCACTGATCCAGCTATATAGTAGGAGAGTGGAAGAGAGCTGAATCTTTCCAAAAGCCACATACAAATCATTGCAAAAAGAAGGAATAGGAAAAAAAAAAAAGACAAAAGGCAACAATACATATACATCAGAGCCACTCTGTTTTCTCATGCATTGAAAAAGGCTAGGTTAGGACACTTCAAATAAATAGTGTCCATAGAGACTAACTGATTCTTAAAAACCCTTGAAAGAAGGGAAAAACACCAAGCACACGTTTGTTCAGCCCGTCCCAGAACTGTGTCCCATGTGGAGTGCTCCCGGGGGACAAAGGGCATTTTCCTGTGTGTTTTCATCAAGCTGCAAAACTGAAAATTCTGAATACTCTTTCTTGGCATAATCCTTTATCTCAGGTTTCAAAGCAAAAACTGTGCTCTGTACATTTTGCATCATTTTTTTTTTTTATCCAGAACTCACAGATCAAGATGTAGGTGGATGAAAATCACACTATTTAACACCTAAAGTCAAGGCACTTAACTCAGACCTTTTAAGATCCCTCTAGAGAAATCCGAGTCAGCGCTCCCTCAGGTCCTGCTCAGTTGCCCTTGGAAGAAATCCAACTTTGTGTTCCCGTTGACTACAGGGGGAGCCCAGAGGGCTTTTCAGCATCTTTTCCATTCTACAAATCTCACTGCAAACCATCCTGAGTGCCAGATGGCTTCAAGGACATTGCTTCTCTCTGCAACAGCTGATTGCTTTGTTTGTATGGAACGGCCATGCATTTCAACAGGATCCCCTATAAATTGCTTCATTTCTTGCATTTACGAAGTTACCACAGAGAATGTGAAAGCCCTGAGCATCACAGACTGTAAACTGAGATGCTTGGAAGAGTCTTAATGATTATGTACAGGCAGGAAAGCACAGCTTGACTGTGATTAGATTCTCCCTTTTTTCTTTCTTTAAGTCTGAGCAAAACACATTATAGCCAGGGAAAAAAAAAAAAGAGGAGAAACTAAAACAACACATATCAGATTAGTTGAGTATTTACACTTTGCTGAGAAGCGTTCCCATCCCCATATTTGTGCAGAAGGAAAAAACAACCAGAAGCTGTTAACACAGCACAGCCACCTCCCAGACACAGTCAACCAGGGCTACACAAGGAATGAGCAGTACTAGTTTTGAAGATTGATTAGGATTTGTCAGCCTTGTATAAAATAATAATGATCATCATCGTCATCATCATCATCACAAAAACCATGTGAATTGTAGCTGATCTCAAAGCACAAGATGTTTGGGATTGAAAAAGGGCCTTTCACTAATTGTGAGGACTTCCCTATGCCTCCCTGCTCATCCATGGTAAATCATCCATCATCAGCACCACATGAACTGCTGTCTGATCAGGACCTGCACAATTTAGGGCGTTCTGAGTACATATATCTTAAACTGCAGTCAAGAGCACACCTCCTGTGGTACTTTTTCAGAGGGCACAGCACAAAAAGATGGTGTTTTTTTCAAAAACAAACAAAATCACAATACATAGGGAAGGCTTAGGGACTTGTGAAGGTGGTTAGGAGACTCCCATGCCAGGACAGATCTCTCGGACGCAGACAGGTCTCAGGCATCTGGAGGCGTATGGTGTCCCAGAAAACTCTTCGGTCACTTTAGTAATTTGTCCCAAGAAAGAACATCATGTTACACAATCTCCCCTATTCCTCTTCCCTACCTAACATCCCCACTTCACGAAACCACAACCAACAGGAGTCTAGGAATTTCTACCCCTTTTCGTGCTTGAGCTCTGAATAAAAGAAAGTTTTCTTCTCCTGGCCCAGCGTTGCAGCTTCCTTCAAAAGCACAGCATTACAAAGAAGCACATAAAACTTCCCCAAAAGGCTCCAGTCTGTTCACAAACATTGAAACTTTAGTTCAAACGGTTTGGTTCTATGAACCCACCTTGGCCCTTAACAAAATGGCTTTGTTAGCCCTATTTAGGACTCACAGTCAATGCAAGCATGAGCTTTAGGGTTGAAAGTAAAGTTGCCATATAATAGTAGAAGTTGAAACAAAAATACATTAGCAAAGTGTGAAAACTTGTTAAAAGGTGAATCAGGCTGTTTCCTCTTTCCCTTGATGTTTTTCACCCTAGCAATACGGTAGAAACAATTTCTCTCTAGTGAATAACTTCTAGGGCAAACACTTCATGAAAGGCAGAGCAGTTCTGACAACGAGGAGAAGAGCTATTTTACCACTTTCCACAGCTCTCCTGGGAAAAGGCTCTGAAGGCACCCAGCAGCAGCTCTGAACTCAGAGAATCAGAGGTGGTTGGTTTTGAACCTGGATATAATTGGGCCTCTTTTTCCCAGCACCTAGGGTTTCCTCACAGGATATCAGAGTGAATAGTTATTAGAAGTATCAGAGGAACTTGGGAGCATAAATTCCTTTGGACTGGTAAAAGATTTATGCATTACAGCCAAGCAGTGCTTTTGAAATACTTTCATAATTGTTTGGAGAAAAAAAAGTCAGATCCTATGGCTTTTGAAGAGAAGTTTGTTGACCAGACATCATAGGCATCAGGAAATCGTTGTAGACCTGGCTGCCTGCATGTATCATCTCTCTATTTTCCTGTAACTGACAATATAATTGTCAGTGTAACAGAGGGTGGAACTTTACGCTTGCAAATTGCACTTATGTTCCCGTCCTTAATAGGATTTGTTTAGTATAGTAATTCACATCAATAAGAAAGAAACCTTTGGAGGTCATCTCTTTATTTTCACTGTATCAGAAATGAGCACTTGTTGATAAATCTAGTTTTTGCACTGGTTAGGGAGGTGCAGATGTGATCTTCATTTTTATTTTTACAGTTCAAATGAATTCTCCCCTGTTCAAGCAGCTGGATTGAACTTTTCTTTGGCTTGAGGGTACAGCCCATCATGTTTAATCTGGAGAAGAAGAGGCTCAGGGGAGACTTATTGCTCTCTACAACTCTCTGAAAGGAGGTTGTGGCTAAGTGGGGTCAGCCTCTTCTCCCAGGTAACAGGATTAGGATGAGAGGAAATGGCCTCAAATTGTTCAGGTTGGCTATTAGGTAATGTTTTTTCTCATAGAGAGTGGTGAGGCACTGGAACAGACTGCCCAGGGAGGTGGTGAAGTCACTGTTCCTGAAGATGTTCAGAAAGCATGTGGATGTGACACTGAGGGACACGATTTAGTGGCCACAGTGTGAATGGGTTGATGACTGGGCTTGATGATCTTCTCCAACTTTAATGGTTCTATGTGAGTATGGAGAGGAGTCTTCTTTCTGGTGGAGACTCCTCAGTGCTGGTACAAAACGCATAGCGGTAGAGGAAATTGACAATATTGTTTGATGTTTGCAGATTGCTGCAGCCCTGGGAACAAGCATTACCTGGCAGAAGGCACTACACGAATGGCCTCAAGTGCTTGGAAAGGAGAACCCATTCAATGATCAGATCGAAGCTATATTCAAAGATCAAGGAGGACATTGACTCCCAGCTTGAGAAAGTCACAGCTTGTGGTGATGCTTCCCAGTACATTCCAGGAAACAGAATTATTAGAGACCAAACAAACAAACAAAAAGACAGAAGGAAGAAAAAAGAGTGAGGAAGCAAGTTATCAGAGCCAAACTTCTCTTTCTACTGTTCAAAATAGCAGTACAAAGAGCCAACAGTGCTGAAGCCAGCATGACTGCATTCTTTTCAGCATTGCATCTCAAACTGCACAGTCATCCACCTGCACAAGTAGGCAAGTGTTTCAGTAGAGCTTCAAAAATAAAAATCAAAGGATACCTGCCAGCTACACCATTTATTGTACAGGTTTGCAAATCCAAAAGGTATTCTCAACGTAGAGCAAATCTCATTTTTCATTCCTTGCAAAACATCACTTCTGGACTTCCCATTTGTAATGTTTCAACAGCTAATCTGATCCCCCAAAGGGACAGGGGGCACCCAACTCATTTTGTTGCTATAAATTGTGTATGTGTAATTGCCCTGATTTCCAGTACATTATTCAGCTGCTATTTGCTTATTAAAGTGTGCCAGGAATAACAAAGCACTAGGAACTAGATTTGCCTGGTAGCATTAGGTCAGCCTGAGAACATGTTCTCTTCCCTACCATTAACAAGCTGGTAACCTTACAACCTTTCATGTATTTAAGACAGATTTTTAAAAGCTTTTTAAAGCTCTAACACATCTTCACTCTCTTGCTTCATAACAAACACAAGATGCTGTGTCCTGCTCATTATGTAGGCAAGCCCTCAGGAATAAATGAAGATAACAGGCAGCTTTTACCTGCTCTACTTCATAAGTAGAACCAAAGACTGAGACACAAAAGTGGTTTTCAGACCAGCTCACCCAAAACTGATGAAAAAAAAAAAGAAAGAACTCACTACCACAACAACAAAATAACCAATCACTCAAAATTGGAGACAGCTCTGCTCTACTAGCAGCCCTACTGGTTGCATAGAGTTGTACTGATCACACAGGAAAAATCACAGGAAATATGAAGCGCTAGCACGGCATGATTTATCCCATCAGTCAGTCAAAGCTCAGGTGCTCTTGGTCTGCTTTTTGTTCTGAATGCATCCTCTGCATAAGGCTGTGTGAGCTGTGACCCAGCTCTGGGGCTGCTCGACAAACTGAATGGGGTGACCCAGCTGCACGTGGGCCTGAGCACATCAGTCGTGTCTGTACGAGGTGCACCTGCTCAGCAGTTTGAGGCAGACAAGGACTTGAAAATGTTATAGATCGTATTCCCTTATTTCTTCTTTAGTCTAGTCATTGCAACACCTTTTATTATGGGACATATTGGACAGCTGTTAACATTTTTATAACGATGCTCTAGTCACCTGCTTCAGGAAATCAGTGGGAAATAAATTCCTTAATTGAATTATATTCATAATGCTCCAATTCATTCAAGGCATTTAGGCATTACACCAAAATATCCACAGTCTCCGAGGAAAGTTTCAACCCATTCCTCTTCAAACATGCCTCTGCTATGTAGTGTTAGAGGTGGGATGAGGAAACACATCCGCTTGCTGTACAAAACCACTCTGCTAAAGAGCATAGTGTTCAATGTACACTTACCAAGTCAGTCTTCCTATCTTCCATTGAAATCACCACTAGGACAAAAACCATTCACCTCTGGTTTCACTGTAGATCAAATGCAATGGGACAATATCTATGTAATCATGTCGGATAATTTCCTGTACACCAATGTAGAAATGAAGCAATTAAGAAGGGGGAAGAGAACAGCGTGTGTTTAGAAGCCAAATTTGCAGGCGATCTCATTCAAATTATTGTGCTTCGTTTTAGGTTAGGTTTTAATAATGTCAATTAGGAGTTATAAAAGCTAGTGAAAATGCAGTTTCCTCAGTTAAAAAAGATTCATTTCCCAGAGCAAAGCATTTTCCATTTGTAGATTTTCTTATTAGTAAACATTTTCAATTTGTGAACCGTAGAAAAAGACTTCTTACAAAATTAGAATGCCCTCTCCATCAAGAGCGGCTAAGGGGAAATCTCAAAGCTCTCAGATTTGCCCCAGCAGCATCACAGCTCTGTGCTTGATGCAGTCTTCAAGGGACTCCATAAAACGGGCTCGCCATCGACTGTGGGAGCCCTGAACAAACCCTGTTCTCAGGCCTCAGCAGCAAACTCTGCAGTTCAGCATTAAAATCAGGCTGTGTGCAGAAATCCGACTTGCAACGAAGGCAGTAGCTATCAGCAAATAAAGAGGAACTGGAGAGTTATTAAGCCATCAGCTCTCTGTTATTTAAAAAATATTGAACCAGCTGAAGAGCTACAACTTCGACCATTGAACACTGGTAACTAAACACCATATATTTAAATAGCCAATTCTGGCAAAACTTAATTAGCCTAAAGCAGAAGCAAATGATGAATTGCACTCTGTTCCCTTAATTTGTTTAGATGCTTAGATTGGTTGATTATGACAAATGTTATTAGCCATTCCATTTGTATTTCACATGAACTGAATTCTTTGTGATCTAAAAGTTATTTTTGAGGTAAAGAACTGCATCTATATCCACTTAAAGATATTCGGATTCCCTTGGTTTGGCCTCTTACAAAAGGTTCAACTAAATACAAGTTCCTCCAACCCATAGAGCAGACAGCTCTCCCCCGTCAGTGACATTTGTCTGAATCTCTTCAAACCCTGCAGCCGTATTTGACTTCCCACTACAGCAAAGAGATATACCACACAGGGCCTCTAGGAGTCTATACAGCAGAAAGAGCACAGTCCCTTTCTAAAGTTAAGAGTATAAATTTAAAGTAGAACGATTGCTCTTGTATTTCTGCTTTCAACATTCATCAAGGATTTCGTGCACCAGCAGTCAAAATAACATAGGAACTCGATCCCCTCACACCTCCACTTTCCTTGCTCCCTCTTGCCTACCTTGTAGCACTCAGAAAACAGACCACCACTGCCACCACTTCTGAATAATAAATTCCACTGCTCACCCTCATCCATTTCCCCTCATCCTATCATCACACACTGCAGAGAAGAATCCAGCCTCGTCCCCTTGCTCCTCAGATATTTATAAATGTGGAACAGATCCCCTCTGACTCTTCTCAAGGCTGAACAGACCCAGGTCTCTCAGCCTTTCCTCATAAGGGAGGTGTTCCACGCCCTTTATCACCTTCATTGACCTCTGCTGGACTCTTTTGAGGAGATCCCCGTTGGTTTTGTACCAGGGAGCCCAGAACTGAACACAATACTCCAGGTGAGGCCCCACCAGGGCAGAGTAGAGGGGGAGGATCTCCACCCTATACTCGTAGATCCTTGCTTCATATCTAATGATTTTTATTAACATCCTCCTTGGAAGAATAAGGTAAGTGGACTGTCTACGATGTACCCACAGATTAAATTCACTCTCTCCACTTATGTTGTATTGCTACTCTGCTGCCATGCCCCCACCATAAAGAACCATTTCTCCTTGTCTCACTCGCATTGCTCATCCCTCTACATCCAGATGTATTACTCCAACCAGTTCATGATAACTGCCCAGAAATGCTTCAGTCTCCCACTGCAAAACAGTGCTACATACCACTGAGGCAGCATGTTATCTTCCCAAATCAAGAAAGATTTCAGGTTACACACACTGAACAGAATCCTCTCCCAAACACTGTGTGGTGCCCAGCTTTTCTCCTTCAACCTGCAAACCGGTGTCTCAAAGGCACAGATGACTTTAAAAGTAGTTACATAAAGTATTTTTATTTTGAAAGGATAAAATAAATTTCAATACAATCTGGGAATGCTTAAAAGACAACAGAAGTAGATTTAGAAGTACAAAAGTGGCAGTTTAAGAGAATAGAATTTAGTGTTCCAAGTGTGAAAATACAACAGCTAAACAAGTATTCCACTATTGTGTTTGTAATAGTGGGGTAATAAGATGGTATTTCACTAAGAACAGTGAAAAGCTGTGAAAACTGCAGATTTTAACTGAGTAGTTTTGGCATTTTGTGATGGGTCTGAAGTAGTTTTTATATGCAATTACAGACATTTCTGGCAGGAGGAAGACCCATACTTTTTGCCAGAGTATTAGTTGGTAGATAGCAGCTTTATAGTGTCTGGTAGAAAAAGCTATTTTACAACCTATTCCTGGCTCTCAAATGAAGTAGAATTCAAGCTTGTACAAACCGAGGCCCAGGAAATACTAACATAACTCTAAAGCTAAATTTACTCTTTTTAACACAGCAGTCCTAACAAAAATATTCAAGACCTTTCATTTCTATCAAAGTGCAATATACTGCATACATAATTCCACACCTGCAAATGACACAGTACAGATGCCATACACTTATCCATACCAGCTTGTACGAGAAACAAAGATATCTAATGCAGAAGAAGCATGAGTATTGTGAATATCTTCTGTCCTGACCATGAGGATATTGTGCAAGCAAGAAATGCCTATACTGCATGGCGTAGAATAAAATTTACTATTAATTTTCATGCCTGATCGTTATGAAAACACCCAACATTAAAGTTCCTGCTTCAGCACCTTTCCTATCAGAGAACAGCTCCTCTTTCACAGGGCTGAGTTAGCCAGTAAGCTTGTGTTTTCACCAGCTTTCCCCCTGATCTCCTGCAATAATTTAGTTGTTTCGTGGAGAGTATACTTAGCTAAAAACACATCCAAAGTTATATAAATATTTAGCACATTTAGAAACAACTAATTGCTTCCTACTACACTCAAAAGCTATGAACTAAGTTGTAAAATTCTTAAAGTGAGATAAAAATACTGCATAACAGTCCTATATAAAGGTATGTACTCTCTCAGATTTAAAGCTAAAGTGATCCAGATGACTTTCCACCGATTTTCATTTGATTTTTTTCCTTGTTTTGTTCACATGGCCTTTTGCATAGGTGTTTTCTCCATGTTGTCCTTCCAGTGGTTAAAGCTTTCCAATTGGTTTGTAGCAAGCATCAGGCTGCCACATACGAAGGTCAATAAGAACTTGATTTAGCTTCTGCATCCAAAGGTTACGTTCTTCTTTAGTATCAGCAGATAGCCAGTTCCTAAAAGGCAAAGATCTCAATGAATTCAATATCTTCCCCCCTCTTCTACATAGAGATTCAGAAAAAAGGTCAACACTATCTACAAAACACCAAATAGCGAAGGAAAAATGATATCACACTCCAGAACTCTGCAAAGTTCCACTAAACCACCTACTGTTTCTACTTCTGAGAACAAAGAACTCAGCATTTCCAGAAGACTGATGCTTGATGAAACAAAACAAGACTAAAAGTGAACAAAGCAATTTTGGTGTGATCCCCAAAATCTAAACATTCAAATGAGTTTTGCCTTGGCATGCCAAAGTTGTACAGCTACATTAAAACCATCACACAAAGCAAGACTATCCCTCACTTTCCAGTAAGTATATAAGGTCCACGATTTCATTCATCCACTTACTTGGTTACACAGAGCGTATCTCTGCATTGGCTGACAAGAGTCTCTTTATCATCTTCCCTCTGAGGACGGACAGTTATTAGTTCAAAAGTGTTGGGACGGGCACAGAACTCCCTGTTGGCAGGTTCAATCTGGCGGTTAGTGCAGTTAGCCAAGTTTATCCGGCCCAAAGGATGCTGAAAACGAAGTTCTCTCATCAGTGAAGAATACTGATAGGATAAATTATTCTGAACATGTTTTAATATTACTATTAAAAAAAAAAAAAAAAGCAAATGCCTCCTCAAGTAGAAGTATTCTGTTTTTCACACTGAAAAGAGCCACAGGTGAGGCAAAATACAGACAGTGAATATACCCTTCCATACACAATGCTGTTAACAAGTCTATCCCTTATCAAAGGCTTAGACTTGAGGAAAAAAAAAAAAAAACTGAATATATCTTCCTAAAGAGAAGCTTTGCTTTTAAACTCTCAGATTCAAGAAAGCTTCATAATAAAATCCAAACTGAGCAAACCCTATCAAAGCCTACAGAAAGCAAGCTCCTTAGGGACACTTGCATCACTCCTGTCAGAATCTATAAGCATATGGATTCATCTTTAAACATGCAACTAATGCACTTAGCTACAGAGTCCAGCTGCTTTAGCTCCCTCTGTAGTTAATGGCTAGACACCGTTAAAGAGTATTTTAATTTTCAAAGTGGTTATCCTTTTTCACTGACTATGGAGAGAGGTTCAGCTGTACACCTGAAGTTAGATACAGACCCTAATTTCAATTCATCCCACCTACAGGATACTTCACACCACAGCAACATCAAGGAATTTAGGTTATGGGAAAAAAAAGGGTAGCTCTATTTCATTTAACATTGAGAAAGAATATACCCATCAGAACCATGTATTCCCAATAGGCAAGGCTTATTTAAGATATCATTTAAATCAATAATTGCTTAATACCAATATTTCTGAACTATGTCTATCATGCATGGTAGGAGAGATGTGTAAGACATTCAAGGATGGAGTACCATTGCTGTAGATAGTAGCCAAGTATACTGAAAGAATGATGCAGGTGTATAAAAGAATACATCACTATCACTCTGAGAAAGATACCAGAACATTTTCAAGAACAGAACAGCCTGGAAGACAAACCAAAGCAGCATTGGTGGACTAAAGGAGAATAAGAACTTTTTTCCTTGATCATCCTGAATTTTAGCCTTTTTTTTTTTTTTTAATATCATTAAATTATAGTAGACAGATTACTTTCCTGTCTTGAGAAGGAAGCAGAATACACTAATACATCCTGGCAACTAGCAGCATACAGTCTTCCTTTGTTAGCAGGAAAGAAACTAAATTCAGGCATCTGGATTGGCATAGGAAACCCATAAGAACCAGAGTTTTCCACAGTTCAGGGGGAAAAAAAAAAGTGCTGTGCCAACAAACAAGCAAGTACTTAATGGTAAATTGCTTAAGAGTCAGAAAAACCCTCTTGAAAGCAGTCCTTAGAAGCAACTGGAAACAGGCTAAGGAGACACAAGGTTCACCTTAGTGACCAGATGAACCTCTCTGATTTGGCTCATTAGCCAGACAATAACACGGGTTTATGTAAGAGCCACTCAAAAGCACTAATTTCAGCTATAAAAGAGAGATCCAAGAAAGCTATGACTGCAAACAAGATAGTCCATAATTACAGCTATGCTTATAAGGTATAGAAAGGTTGTCCAATCTCATTCTTCACTATATTGAGTGCAAATGTTTTGTCTAAAATTTAGGGCAACTGGATACAGCCTGCTTATTAACCTGTACAAACTCAGTCAATTTCAATTAAATAGTCTCTGCATTTCTCGTTTGACAAATACAGTAGGAAGTCTTAAGGCTAAAAGGGTAATTGAATACAGATTTTCCACTACTTTTCTCCTTCCCCAATAGATAAAACAGTTTCTACTTCTGCCCTGGTTTATGTCATATTTATGAAGACAAGCCTTCTCCACTCCCTAAGAAAGCATTAGAAATTTGAACCTCATGCTCTGTATGTAGTTATCTTAAACCTAAAGCATTAATTATTAAAGAAGATCAGCCAATAGCATGAAGTATTACAGAACTTTAGTCTTGAGCTTCAGGAACAGTACTAACCTTCCGTTTTTCATCATCTGGGTATGTCCAGTAAGATATACAGTTTCCAGAAAGCACACACCAGCGCCTATGCCATGCTCCAAATCCACTAACATCTTCAAACATAGTCTGTAAAAGAAGTGTTAGCATTATACTTTGAGTTTGGGCTATACTCAACTAGTTTTTCATACAGAATGGTTCTGCATCTTTGCTGCAGTAAACCTAAGTAGGAGAAAATACCTACTGGGAAAGACTTCTTATTTATATTACACTTATTTTCCAGATAGAGTGGAAAATTGGTTGAAGCTATCATTCTCCAGACTGCAGCATTTTTGCACAAAATGCACCCAACACTGCTCTTCCAAATGACCAGATTTTTAATATTGACACAGTAAAGCATTCCCTTTATTTTAAGATGATGGAGGCCAACACATAAAAGACACTTAACATTCACAAACCACATACTATTATAACACAAGACATTACGATTCTGTATTTAAGAAATATTTGACTTACAAGTCAGGATTACAAAGTTTATGCCTGGCTACTCCACAGGCTACACTCAGGAGTCCTGACAGTTTAAAAAAAAACTAGAAAATGATTTTAAATATTTTTGTTGGCAGTTTATTTATAGGACCCAGGATTATGCTTATTTCAAGGCCCATTTCCTTAGTGCTACAACAAAGTCCACAGCCTACCTTCTATCCCTGACTTCTCATGAACTTTTACAAAACATTTTTTGCCAGTTTATTTTCATATATTGTAGTTTTCTACTTCTTGTAATTCAGATTACACATTCTTAACAAAGCAGGGAGTTTCCAAACCTTCACTTTTAAAAAAGCTGTTCTCCAGGTTTTATGTATAACAGAAGTAAACAAATGTGTTTTAAAAGCAGTGTACAAAAACATGAGATATCAAACACTACAAGCATATGAAATGTTTGCATCTAATCAAAGTTGAACTGACTTCATTAAGTAAAAGAGACAGAATTGCTTGAAAAAAAATTATGAAAACACTAGAATAAAGATAGTTTAATGGTTTGCTGAAGTGTTTTCGTAACATATTTACTGCCATCTGCTGGATAAAATCTCAACGACTCCATCTGTTAGACCCAAGCATGCTTTTTGAAGTCAAGCTTTGGAGAAGTCACTTAAGTAAAAGACTGAGATAACCTGTTTATACCAGAGGAAGAAAAGAATTCAAGACGCCTCATAAAAGATTCTGCCAGTGAAATTAGAATTTCACGTCACACACAAACTACAACAAAGGAAGTTTAATTGAAGTTTGGAATAAGAGGCAAACTAACAAGAAAAACATATACAAGCTAAAACATTAATAAAAGGGAACAGTAGTAAAGATAGCTTTAATTTAGGCTGATTTAGAAGATAAACTAGAAAGGTTTTGGGGGTTTGGTTCAGGAAGAACAAATATGGCCAGATTTGTTATGCTTTACTATCACCACAAATACATACGTGAAGTTAAAATATTGAGTATATTTAGTAAGATCTGTTACTTCCAAGGAAGGAATTTGAAGAGAATACCTTACCAAGAATCCTTTTTCCTCCACAGAAGAGTCCACTTGGCATTTCAACTTTAGATATATATGACCTTCCAAAGGAGACAAAAAGGGAACCTGCAAAAAAAATGAAACAACTGGTCATCAAATTTTGACATTCTCCACCATCTGTTCTAGAACTCAAGCAAGTCACCTGCACCAGAACATTAGCACTGCCCTCTTCTTAGGATCTCCAGCCATAAAAAAAAGCAGTCAGTCTCAAGCAAGACAGCAATAATCACTGATTGTTTCAAGTTCATTGAAAAGGTTTGAGAGACTTATTTGCTTATTAGTTTGCTCAGGACGTACACACAAGCATGCTTCAATCTAGAAGCAAACAGGCAACCCAAGCACTGTTATAAACACATGGCAGCAATCCACATCCTGAAAGCTTCTGCCTCGGTTTCACATTAAGCTGCTTAGAAAACATCAAAGCGAGTTTAAGAAGGATTGGTACTTGGACGCCATAAGCACTTTTGGTAGATACTGATGTAATTGTGACTATTCAGATAAATATTTGTACAAAAAAGCCTAGAAGGGGAAAAGTGATGAAAGCAGTTGCTCTTCACTGGCACTCAAGGTGCTGAAGACCTGCGCTAAGTCATTTTTAACGAGATTCCAAACCCTACCTTCAGCCACCCAGGAAAGATTAACTACTATATGAGAGGCTGGCTGAGGGTAACTCAGCTTCCAAGAAGCTTGAGGAAGAACGTGCAACAAAGATTAACTTTGGACTTCCTCCAGCCCCTCCATGCGTAGCGCCCCAATTACAATGGGTGCTCCTGTCACTACTATAAAAAATAAAATAAATATCTCTTTCTGTAGGCATAAGAAAAGTGAAGTTGCTAACTAAAAAAAGAAAATTTGTAGGGCACTCCACATACAGTATGTTGTTATCTGAACAAGAAATATACTACTTTATGTCAGACAAACACTTCATGGATTTCAAAAAGTATATTAGTAAAGAGCTGTGTGACAATAAAGCAGAAAGGTGCATAACAAACTAAGCTTTTCAGTTATGCAGAACATACACCATTACTAATCTAAAAAGGTCTCAGAACATCCTCTGATTCATATGAGATAATGCCACATTCTAGTCAGCAATATATCCCTTTTCAAGACAAAGTAGAGTAGGAGTGGGGAAAAAAAATAGCAATCTGTTGAATAAACAACTGAATGAGGAGTCCCTGACTGGGCTAGCTTGAATTCTGGTGTGGTCATTCGGGTATCTACCATAAAAAGAAGTTAGCTTGCTATAATGGAAGATTAACTGTAAAGATTTTCAAGATAACCCTCAAGACATCAAATTTATCACCTCCTTAATTTCAAGAAAAAACAAAACCTTTTTCTCAGATTCGAGGAGTGTTAACCACATAACGGTACTTTCAAAGATTTGGACCAATTATTTAAGTACGCTATTTTACATAATTCTTAGAAACCTAACCATGCATACATCAAGCAAAATATTTCAATCGCAAACTTGTGTACAGATAAGAACTTCACTTTCTGATGCATTGACTACTTTCAAAACATTTGTTCTCTTAAAAAAAAAAAAAAAAAGATTTAGTTTGAAGAAAATTAGAACTGTCTACAATGACAGTAAGTTGAGTTAAACCAATATTTAGGTTGCTAGTGGGTTGTTTTTTTCCCCACCATGTCCCCTCACCCGCAGAGTAGCTGATTGATGTTCCATGTAGTTCATAAAGAATTTGGTTACATTTCCTGACTAGCAGCCTCTAAGAGGCATCGACTGTGTTTCAAAGCCTCCCTCTAGTGATCTGGAGAGACAAGACACACTAGCAGGATCTCTCCTTAACATGTTTTAAATAAACGAGTTCTGGCAGCATCCTCAGCACTGTACAAAACAAAGAGCAGAATTCTAGTTTTAAAGGCTCCTAGCATCCTGTTATGTTTACTTAAGCTTCTGTAAGCTTTTTTTCATCTCCTAAGAATTTTTAAAGCATGCAAAAGATCACAGGGCAGACATATAAGCAACATGCACAAGGAAGCCAGATTCCTATTTAGCGATAAACTAAGCAATAATAGCAACCTTGTCCCGGAACATAAAGCTCAACAGTTCTCTTTCCTCCCCTTCAAAATTCATCTACGGAAAAAAGAAATATGCTCAGCATTGTCAGTGTTAAAAAAAAATAATAATAAAATAAAAAAAAGAGGATGTGGGGTACAGTTATACAGGAATGGATTTTTGTCCTTTCTATTCTGAACTTCAGAAATGCACATAAAATGACAGCAATGAAAATCAAAACCCACTGACTTGGCTGACTTGATTTCATATTAGAAATGCATGAAGTTTATAAAGGAGATGTTTAGTACAGTCGAGGGCCAAGGCAAAACTGAAGGTCTGCAGAGATCATATCTGCACAAAAGCTATCCAACAAGAAGGAGGATTCTTATTCACAATTGTTGAAGCTATAAACCTGGAAAGACTTAACAAAATCATACTTTTCCTGGAGACCTTTGTATACAGCTCAGTGTTCCATCCTATACATGGGTCTATAAAGGTTCAAATCCAGATTGTTAAATATAAATTAAAAGCTGTTTCCCATAATTCCCAGAACAAGAGATTTCCAATGACTAAGTCACATGCAAAGTAAGACTTAAGCATAGCTCTTGCTAAGAAGAATATTTATGCTGAAGAATCAAGTCAGTACTCAAGTTGAACGGCACTGCTGCTATATAAGTTCCCAGTTTCAGAAAAGGAATCTGGATCTACATACAGAAGGTAGATCTTCTGAAAATCAAGTTGAAATTATTCTGATACTCTGTTTTAAAGCTTGTGCAGAGCCCACGACTCTTGTAATCTCATCTCTTGGCAGAAGCTCTAGTTGCAATACTACTATCACTGCAATAAGTTACAGTTAGCCTAGGAGAAAATTTTGACATTTCTATTTGGACAGATGAAGTTGCAATTCAGTACCATCATAAACCGTAGTAGCTTGTAATTAATTTAAGCTAGTTTTAAGACAGCTGCTGGCATTAACCTAAAACTATTTTAATAAACGTTTAAGATGTTACAAGGTTACAGTTTCAGTGAATTCAAGAATGCAGTTTTTAAAGTTTGTAATGGCAAAAGCCAATAAAGTTATTTGGACAATGGACTGGCAGTACAAAATGTGGCAATAGCTCTGACAAAAAAAATTGCTTGTTTCTAAAAGTTTAGTCGGATACGATAGGAAACTCATACTCTCGTCTGTATTTATACTGAGGTTTTAAGGTCATTTAAATGCAGACAACTTTATAAATACTTCATCATTAAAACAGTACTTTATTTAGCAATAAGCCATCGAATAGTATGAGACAGCAAAAGCAACAAACATGAAGTCCACGTACACAGAGATGCCAGTTCATCAGTGACAGCAATCATTAACCAAATGCTGCCGTTACCTCTGCATACCCACACCACACACTGAGCTTACAGAGAAGAAAACACCTATCATTACAGCATGCCTTTCTGACACATCTTAAGATGTTTCAGTCATCTGATGTTAGTATCAGTAAAATTACTTGTTTATATATACACGCATGTACAAATTTTTTGCTTTTTTTCCTAACAGTATGTGATCATCTTATAAGCACAGTAATCTCCATTACCTTTTCCAATGCAAATTTGGTATTTCCTACAGAAGACAGTGAGAGCTTGTGGGATCCAACAAGGATGAAGTTAGTAGTGCGTACAGCATTCGGGCCTCCTGGACTGGCCATAGCTGTGGAGAAAGGTTCAAGACAAGCTGTAACACTACACACAACCAAGATGATCTAGGGTGCAAGCAGGCTCTATCTGTACTACTGTGCAAGTGTCCTACGTAATACACTAGAAGCAGTCTTGGCAGCATAGACAGGAATACATTCAAACAATCTTAGTATGCTCCATTCCCTCTCACTAGATCCTTCCTTTCAGTAAAAGGCTTTGAAATGTTCACAGAGGATGAGATAAATCATCTTAAGAGGGGGAAAAACAGCACACAAAGCACATACGACCTGCAATGGTAACTTGTGAAGAAAAGACTTGAAATGCTACTAACACTGCAGTCTGCAGAACTTGAACATCTATTTCTGTGCACTCTATCAACAGAAACAAGCCCTGTAGATCACAGACAGGAATCAGACGAGTATCAACTGCACTGTAAACATTTCAGAGCTTGGTCATGAGCTTATTATTGCTGCAGTTTGTACTACGGCTATCTTAAGTACCTCATATGCAAGTTATACAAGTGTATAAGACATGTCAGTGATGTCAGAGAGACTGAGATGCTGTTGCCTTGCCAAGCGTGAGAAATATACTGAGAAAGCACTACAAAGAAGCAAAATCTCAATCTGATCACATATTCAAGAATTTCCAAGATTATTCTATATTAGTCTGATGTCAAAATTTAAGTCTTAAAGTTTGAGTTCATCTTCTCATGAAGAATTTTAACTACAGGTATTAGATACAAGACAGTATTTTCAATTCTGCAAAGGGAGCTTCCACTAATCGTAACTCAGAGATACCTATTACCAAAGGTAACTGAGAAATAGGAATATTTTCTCTTTATTACACGTAGTTATTATATTGCAAGTATTATTCAATGATACACTGCTTTTGATGGTAATGCTGCTTATCCATTTAGGTATAAGATGTTTAGAATTTGCTTACCTGGAGTAAGAAGGGTGCTTTTCTAGAAAGAAAGAAACATAAAAGCTTAGTGGGGAAAATAGTTGGACAATTTCTACACAAGGATGAGCTAGGTTACAAAGAAATTAGATGTGAAGTTTTTAAGTACTTAAAAACAATTAGAAAATGAACCAAATAAATACACACTAACTATATTTTCAGCATTATCTCTTCAGAGTTGTTAGCAATTTCTTCAGCTTTCTTGAGCTGATGCTGAAGAATCTGACAGAAATCTACACTGTTTATAGTTTCAAATGAAGGATGTAAAAAGCCTGTTACAGACACACGAGTGGAAATAAGGCCTTTGGAAGTAGCTATATGCAGAGCTTGTTACAGTGTTACATTCCTACTTACAGAGGTAATTGATGTTAATAATCTCTTTGGAGTGATAACCTGCAAAAGAATACAAGAAAATTAATGCATTTGGATTTCAGGATACTTTAACTGTTTGCTACATTCCCATGAAAGTTATACTTATTTAAATGGCTTTTTTTTTCTTTTTTTTAATAGATGTAACAAGAGCTAGCAAGTCCTTGATTATTGAACCCAATGCAACAGCTTGGAATGCATCATGTGCATTTAAAAACGCAATCTCAGCGGACATTTCTCCTTCCCATAATAATTAAACATAACCTGTTAACAACAGTTAATAACAGCACAAGTACAGAGCCATTTGATGTCTTGCTTGTATGTTATCTATATTTTCAGGTGAAAGCCCCCAAATATTAAAAGTTAGAGTTACATGTGTATCTTTTCTTGAACCTGAAAGATGAAAGCAGATACAAGATGCCATCAGCTCTGTGTTAGCAACTTAAGAGTGCCACAAAAGCATTTAGTATTAAGTGAAGGTTCCTGTAAACTACAGCAAAGAAAAGCAAAACAGTGGACTTGCAAGTAATGTTATTGGAGGATAAGTAAGAGCATGTTTTCACTATGCAAAATGAAAATAAAGACTTAAAAAATTCACTATTTCTATTCTCTGGTATGGGATTTAAGAATTTATCCCATCATCTTTGAAAGATGCTTAAGTTTCTCCTTTATGACAGGTATCTTCATGAGGAGGAAACAGGACCTAAAAGGGGCAATCAACGTACACCAACTAATTGAATGCTAGGTGAAAAGCACCTCTAAAAAGCCACTGGCTTGTTTAAGGCTATTTAAGGCTAACAATACATTAATAAAGCACAAATACTTGAAATGTGCATGCTGTTCAGGCTTAAACAGTTACTTCCAAGGGATTATTAAAACAATATTTGCTTTAAAAATAAGCAACTATTGCTTTTACTTAACATTAAGAAAAACAGATATAGATAATCAATAGAGCTTCAGGACCAACAGAACTGTAGGGCAGGGGATACTGACTTGTGGATGTTATGTAAAATGGAGAATAAAATACTAAATCACTACAAGAGGCAACCATACATTAAATAGAAGTTTGAAAAGCACAGCATTTTGGAGAACAATTAAGAATCTTTCCACATTTTGTATCCCAGTGTATTTTAGACTATAGGTGCTGCTAGCCCAAACCACTAATTGCTGCAGGAATGCATAACCCAGGTGTTATTGGAGATGTTCTTAGAACAAGAGGAGTTAAAGCAAGCAACAGATTGTTTAAAACTATTAGTCAGCTCTCCCTGAAATCTACAGTCTTCTTAGTGCACCCTTGAAATACAACACAACGAACTTCGTGTTCCATTTACCTTAGATTTATTTGCCTTTTTCTTTTTATCAGTGCTTGGAGCTTCTTTTCTCTGCACCTACAAGGTAGAAAGATATTAAAGAAGTACAACACATCATCCTCCCTTACACATCCCCTTGACAGGGATCAATACATACCAAACTGTAGACTTCTATATTTATTTCAAAGTCATTTGATACATCATGCCTAAAAGAGACGAGTGGGAAAAGCAAGTTAAGACACAAACTGCAGCAAAGATGGCTGGTTTTTTGTTTTTGTTTTTTTGCTGCTGTTACTTATTACTACTTCCCTTCTCCTCCTGATCCATAAAATTCACCAAGGAATAGCTAAGAATATCTAGGTTCTACTCAAAAGAATCTTTGAGTAAACTTTAGATTGCCCCTGGAGGTCTGAAATCCTTTCACTTCTACAGTAACACTCCCCAGTATAAGCAAGTAGTGTTGATATTCCTAAAACCTCAGCATGTTACTACGTAAAGTTGCTTTCTAGAACTCCAAGAAAGCAGAGAGAAGGTCAGGGGTAGATCAAGTACATCTACCATTTCTCAGAACATACCACCTTCAGTCCAGCACTGGTAAACATTTCTAGAATAGAGATTGCTTTTTCAGTAATTAGCTTTAAGTGAAAACTGTGGTTGTACTAGACTTGAAAAACTGAGCTTACATTATTTTCAAAGACTAGACAAATCAAATACCCAATTGAAATCACATCTTTTTAGCTTCAGAATTTTTGTTTTAACAATCCTATTTTTTTTTTTTTCATGACACCAAAAACAAATAGCTACATGAAGCATTAGATGCTGCAAAAGAACTCTCAGGGAAAGTAATTCACCTGTCATTGCAGTTATTCCAGGAAAGGGTCACAGACAAATCAGCTTATGGCATAAATCTAGATTACCCTCTTACAAAGTACATTCTGGCTACCTTACTCAATTTGTTTACAGAATAAGGCATTCTTATGTGAAGATTTTCAGTAACATTCCACCATCAGAGGTGGAATCAGTTCCAAAATAGCTTTTTTTTTTTATACTTATACTCACATAGTAAACGTAGTAGTAAAAGTAAGAGCATCTCCATTCAGGGAGCTTGCAGTACTTGTTAATGGAGTTGCAACCATGTTTTCTGCTCCAGATCTCAGTATTATCACAAAGTAGTAGTTTGCTGCTTCTGTAAACACATTTCAGATATGCATTTTTATTCAAGAGTTGTTCAAGTATCTGAAAGTCCTCCAGTACTGCATTGCCATTAAGTGTGCCTCTGTTTCACCCAATTTAAACACTTGCGTTAGTCAAGATTTGGTTACAAACTTATTCTGAGCACAAACTGTATTTCCTAGGGTATCTATTAACAGGATCATGTCCACAGAAATCACAAGTGCATTGAGACCTGGGGCTCTTCAGGCCAGACCCTACTGCCCATTGCATGAGACAAAATAGGATGAATCAGACTCAGCAATTAGTCTTAGTTCCCTATCCTCTAGGCTAACCAGCTTCGCAATACATCAGCTTTTGTTATTGACCACCCCATTACTTTTCTTTCCTTGTCCCATCCTATGATGGAATTAATATCAATGCAACTTACTTCCCTGACTTCTCATGTAATAGGGAGAAAAAGACCACCACCACAAGAGCACATTTCAAAGCATTAGATATTGGAAGGTTTAGAGTAACTGCAGCAAGTTCATGAGCAGTAAGACAAAAGCAATGCATAAGATTATATCATTTTAAAAACAAGTTTAGCTGCTCTGTAGTAGAGAACAAGACACGGCTTCCAGAACAACTAGTCTAGAGTCCAGTAAGCACAGATTTGTACCCTTTATATATTTGATGCTTTCTTCAGAAATGAAAGTGACTATAGAATTTATTCTGGTCCACAGTATATAGCAAATGCTGAACTTCCAGAACACGCTTTCTATGACAAGCAGCATTTAGTTGTTTCTTTAGAGAATTTGGTTACAAGAATTACTGACAAAAATGAAGTATCTTTGTAACCATTAAAAAAGTCTTCCAAAAAACAGAGACAGATCTGTTCACACAAATCTCACACTCATACAATCAAAATCACAACCCATCGAGATTAAACTACATCAGGTGTTTCCACTTCTGTTCTTGACTATATAAGCATTACATCCTTCCTAATATACATCTGTATTAAAACTGAATTTCCACTTAGTAGTAGAATTGAAAAAGGAAACAAGGCTACATGTGCATTTATTAACAGTAGTTTTCAAACAAATATTAAACAAGATTTGTTCAATGACTTCTGCCCTTACATTTTAGTGAGGTAAGAAAAAGGAACCTGTCAGAATTATCCATCTACAATGAAATCTTGTGACAATATTTAAAAGCAGCACTAGTTGTTGTGGGCTCGCTGACTGTTGTAAACAATCATTTGAGAAAGGAACTTACTACACTCCTGGCTAAGTCTGTAGGCCTACAAAAAGATATTGTTCTAGAACAGAAGAAACTGTTTGATGTTACAGCTTTAATGATTTAAACATAATGGCTTAATAGATGTCTAGTATTTATACATGTAGGACTTTGAGGTGTTAAAGTGTGATGCAATTACTATTTCAGAACACCACTAAAGTCAGAATTTACAAAATGATATTTAGTAGTAGATTTGTGTCTGCAAAAGAAGTCCAAGATGGGAAGAGAGAGACCTGAGACACAATTTTACTTCCTTCTCAATAGTTACAGAGAACCATAGAAATATCTTATTCTAAGACTGGCCTGGGAAAGTCACACAAGCTTCCTGAACATCACAAGTAAGAAAAGGATGCTTCTAAAAAAGTCTAGAGAAGCAGCAACTTAGAGGACAAAAAAAACAGCAAAGAGAAAACTGGACTACAAATGCATTTAGTGAGGGAGGGAGAACAGCAAAACAACAAGGGAAAGGGTGCAACTTTTAGTTGCTAGCTTTACCTGGTTTTTGAACTGTACCACAAACAAAGTCTGCTTTTAGAGGTAGACGCATTTCTGAAATAGAAACAGATCCCCTGGACGGAGTAAACTCAGAGGACGCTGAAGCAGCTTTATTTCTTTTAATAAGAGGTCCCTCACTCTTCAGTCTATTTAATTCTTCCAATAAAGCAGTTCTCTTCTCAGCTGTGTAAAGAAGTTGATGAATTATAGTTGTAATTAAGTTAAAAAAAAAAAAATAGTACTAAACATGAGCATTGAAATGCTGTGGGTTGTTCTGGGTTTGTTCCTTCCCCCCTCCCCCCAACAGAAACATTAATCAACTTCCAAATGTGTGGGAATAGAAATACATGGGAATATGTGGGACAAGAAAGGCAATAAGTTCTCCTGCCTAGTGGAGAAGGCTGAACAAAATAGATGTTATCTTCTCCCATTTTCAAAAAGGAAGAACTGTAAGTGGGCAGGTACAAAGTAACACCATAAATTAATCACGAGAGCATATCACACATCTCTTCACAAAGCGTTCATGCTGTAAAGAATCAGACTTGAATCTAAAAACCTACTTGCAAGGAGAAGTAGCCTCTCTGCTTCTGCTTCCTCTTGTGACCCTTTTCCATGTTCCTCATCAAAACAGCAGTTCAGGGCTTGGCTGGCTTGGTAAATGACTGTCTGCTGCATGTTGATCTCATTATTCAGTTCCTATAAATCAGTAGCAGAAATAATAGGCAAAAAAACAATTCTCTTACCTTGAAGAAAATGAACATTTTTGGCTATGCTTCAGAAAGAAAAAACAATTGAGATAGTAAACTACCAAAAAAATCTTGCAGTTCAATCTTATTTCTGTAGGAGAATACTCCAGCACAACTTCTGCCTCAAAGGTCATTTGAATGTGATAAGAGTGAAAGACTTTAGTGCCTGTATACTCCATATCCAGTCTAGCCTTTCCTTCATCACAGAAAGCAGCAGCTAACCAGAAATTCAGCAGAACTACAACTCTTCATATCCTATTCAAAGCAACATCTTGTGTTCTCCAGGTATAGCACGATGCAGTCAGGAGATGTATTAACTCAAGTCACACTGTTCTATTACATGACACTAAACTGTAAAATTAGTTTAAGTAGTGCTAACATGTGGTCAATTGCAGAGTGAATTAGTCATAGGAATAGTAAGTTAGGAAAACTGTTTTTAAAAGTATGTTAGCTACCTGCATTCTCTTTTTGATATTGATTTGATCACATGGACCATTCTTTTTCATTTCCAGTTTGGAAGCAACATCTTCTTTGCGAACAATGACTTGCTTTATCGAAGGACGATCTGTTTCCTTAAATCTTTGAGACCTATATGCATCAACACTGAAAACAGGTAACTGGGTTAGAAGTGTTTCCCATACACACTTTATTTATTTACACATTTATACATATATCATTCATTAACGCTTTCCATCTTCAAAAGAAAAGGACTCTTCAAAACTTTAAGTTTAGACAACACGAAGACTACATAGAGGCAGCTCTTGGTAAAGGTTGACAACTTCAGGAAAATAAAAAGCTGCTTTTGTAGTATAAGCCATACATTTATTCAGAAAAGTTTTAAAAAAAGCCATGCCGCATTCTTAGTTTGTGCACATAAGAGGATCTTTGAGTTCATTACCTATATGGGAGGCTGCGATCTTCTGACAGAGAGCTCACACTGTCTCCAGATTCTCCCCTGGGGATTTTGGTCCTTTGATACTTATCAGACTTTTGACTTACATCACTGACACTGCTATCCTCACCGACTGACTTACAAGGAGAAACAAAAACCTGGCAAGAAAATGATGTATCATGAGTAACACAGAGAGATGATTGAAACACATTCCCTCCTATCTTTACTTGTTTTGAGATTGCATATAAACAGAGGAAGCTGAATATGCAGACTGTCTACAAATATTTTCTGGGACAAGAAAGCTATTTGTTTTTAAAGACACCAACAGATCACTGAACTCCACAATATTTCACCCTTTGTTTTCAAACCTGTACAGTTAAATAATTACTTAAGATTCTCACAGATAACTGCTTCATTAGTCACACATACAGAGTCCAAGTGTAAGTAACAGATCTATATATGAAAATTTGATCTTGCAGAAACCTGTTTAATATAGCATCTGATATGCAATGTTATTTCCAGAGGCAAAAAAAAAAAACTTCAGAAACTTTAACTCATTAAGTCTTCATTAGTAAAATGTTATTTGTAGCTTCAGTATTTGACCAGATATCACAAAACACCACTGTTTACAAGCAACTTTCACAACTTTACCTTGAAAGACATCCTTTCCCATTTCCCCCTAGAGCTCTCACCTCTGGACCAACAGATTCCACTAGAGGAGTTAAAAGAGACATCGATGAAATATTTAATGACTCTTCCTGCTCCTCATCATCACTTTCACCTTCCAGGCTCATGCTCATTTCCTTCTTCAGCTTTTCTATGTCAGGACCATCCTCTTGAAGAATTTCAAATATTTCATTTATCACTTTTGAGCTATTCATTTCATCACCAGCCCTCGACTCGACATCGCGTACTTCATCTGAAAGGTGATATTTTATAAATATTAGTATTATCTAACCTAAATGTTTTTAATATAATGAGACTGAGGAGTCGACAGGCAAGGCAGCCACTCTTGTTTTTCAAGTAACCTTGATTAAAATGTGCTTAATGTAGTCAGACACCTTAGAATCCTGAAGTATACTTCCATCCTTATTTTAATATACTTTTATCCCACCTGCTGCATAAGTGATACAGGGAGGCAATACGAAGAGGCATGTGCTGCACAAGTTGAAACTTGTCCAAGTCTGAAACTACAGTCTCCCACGGAGCAGCCATTTCTCTCCTTCTCCAATAAAGTTTAGTATCAGTTTTAATATTTCTTGAAGAAATAACATTGAGAGAAGAACTCTGATTAAAAGCTTCCTGATTTCTTTGTATATAAATCCGATTACAAAGCAAACACATGAGTGCCAGTAGATGTACAGTGAATTCATTATTCGGCCTTGAAGGATATTAACACCACCAGACAAGTAGGAACAAATAGCTAAGCACAATAGAATACATCTAATCAATACAAACCATTTGGTTTCTCAGCAAGTTGTTCAAGTTTTGACACAGGCGTTGCTTCCACAGGGCTCTTTGGCTGAGTGGCCGTCAGAGAACTGGATTTATCAGACTCTTCACATTTAGGAGCATCTAAGAATTTTGTTAAAAAAATAAATAAAACAGTCAATGAAGATGTTCTGTACCCCTGATTTTATTTACACTGGATTTTGGAAGATTGCTAACACAGCTGATAACTTACAAAACCACTGCTGAGTGCAGCCACTTGAGCAAAAAGTGAAATTAAACAGAAAACACAGCATCCAAGCCCAACCTAAGAGAAGCATACAATCCTGCATTTACAGAAGCAGATTTGAGAGTCTGTTTGCCCACAAAGTATATAAGGAGCATTTAACAAAGTTCACCCTGCTTTCAGAGAATTGAAGGCTCTTCCACTCCCTGACTATTACATAGGATGACGCACAGGTAACAATTTGTTTCACACCCCCTACTGTAAGAATTAATACAAGGGGATACTGACAAGGTGAGAGTTTGCACAAACTTGGTAAACTCACATACAGCATGAATGAAATCCATAGCTGATCGTTTTCACACACTCAACCTACATACATAAGACACAAAACTTCAGTAAACTTACTGAGAAACAAAGGCAACCTGCCTCAACAGTACTTCAAGCAGCAGAGTATAAGAAAACAAATCAACAACTAAATGAGGTAGCACTGAGGTCCAGTTCAACACAAGAATGCTACTAGCCTCTGTCCATTTATGAATGCCAAGGGCAGTGCTGCAGTCCAGTATCAGCTACAGGCAAAGAACAAATTCTCACCTGAAGATTCCACACTGGGAGACTCTGCTGGCCTGTCACCTGCTGGTATGTCTTCTGCTGATCCAGAATTAGCAGCATCTGAACGAGGAGAACGTTTTGGATTACCTTGAGATGGGCCATCCTGTTAAAACCAAAAGCATAGTACATTCAGGTGATAATGTTCCTATCCAATAAGAAGAAGGATTCTATTAATGTAAGAATGTCAGTGGATGTACTAAGTTAGAATGGTTGTATGAAAAGCTTTTAGAAGTTTGTGGGGGATCAGGAAGGAGAAAGAATATTCATACTTAAGAAACAAGCATACTTATTGCTTACACGAGAATATAGGAAGTAACACAATAACCATCATAAAAACTAAAACAATCAGCTCTAGTCAGAATCATTTGTAACTCATTCTGTAGAAAAAGAAAGTCCAACACTTCATTAATAATCATAAAAGCCACTTGAGAAGCACCCTTGTGAAGCCTGGGTATTTACAAACCTTAAGATTCTCAGCTTTTATCTACATTTGTGTCAAAACCGCCACGTTCAGAACACGTTAAAGCAATTCACACACCCTTTGACACGCAGCTAACATATTACCATTTTAGTTTCTGGAAGTTTTCTCTTAGAACTTTCACTTCTCTCTGTGCTCAGCAGATTGCCCCTATCAAATCGGCCACGAATGCATGCAAGTTCTCGTTCACGTTCCTATGCAAATAAAGGGGAATAGGAGAAGAGTTGACAGCTTGAAAACGTCAAGGCATTGCAGACTTATCAGGTAGGAAAAGAACAGCAAGAATCTTCACCAAGCTTATAAACAAGCTATGACTTCAGCGAGTCCTACCTGCTTAAGCTGAAGCACTAAAGTGGCAGTAGAGGAATTTTCATTTTGTTTGAAAAGCTTTTCCTGGATTGTCCTCGTATTTGGGGTGACAATAGGTGTTCTGTACCCTGGAGTATTTGTAGAAGGACTCCGTAAACTATTCTCTTGACAGCGCTCTCCAAAGCGTTCCAGGAAGGTCTTAGTTCCCAATCCCCCTACAAGAACAATTACTTTGCTTTAAAAGAAGCTCTCAGACAAAAATTACACTGCAATCTTAGATCCCACTGAAGGTTCTCAATGAAGCAGTAAAGATGCCTCCTTTACAACTTACTGTTACACTTTATACAAACTTAACCTGAAGTGCAAATCACTGCCGTAACAGAACACTGGAGATACTGAAGCAATAAATCAGAGCAAACAGACACCCTCCTCTTTGCAAAGACCACACGTGATCCTGTTTACTATTCCAATTGGTTTGTTTTTGAAACATTTCTCACTTGCACCTTCCATTTAAATGAGCATTCCAGTACATAAGGGAGATACGCTGTTTGGAATCCACCTTACTTTATCATTAAAAAGAAAGACACTATGCATCTACATGGCCTTCAAGACTGGAAGCATTTATTTTTGATTTCTAACATATTCAGGCTCTTTTTTTGATTCCATATCTACTGGATATATATCTTAGCCGACAATTTGAAATACACTTTCAGTAGCCTGCCATCAACTGATGTTAGTCACATGCTTTTTAGTCAAAGAATTGTTAGATTGGTTCTGCACTCAGGAGTTACTAAAAACACGTTCAAAAAATACTCCTGCAAAATATGGAAGCTGTACAACTTATATAATCATCACAGACTTCTTCACACTGTGTTATTCTAACTTCTTAATTAGCATGTAGTTTTCAACATCGGTGATTTAAATGACAATTCTTTGAACCCAGCGAAGCTGAAGAGCAGCATACCTGGTGTTGTGGGTTTATCCTTTGGTTCAGGTTGCACATGTGTTCCTTTGACTGTCTCTTCTTTGGACTGAACTGGCTGGGACAAAGTTGACTGTACCGTCTGTGTGCGTTTCTCAGTTTTCTGAGGGCTGCAGAGATTTTCTGTTAGCCGTTGTGGTACTTCAGATTCCTTAGAAGCGGGAACAGTACTGCTTGAGGACTGTGTAACAAGATTATTTGGAGCCTTAAGAAGAAAAAAAAAGAGAGAATGTTAAACTGATTCTGCACAAGGTTAGTAGTTCTCTCAGGAGAAAAAAAAAAAAGAATGAAAACATCACACAGAACATACTATAGAACACATTCCTCCAAAACAGAAAGAACTGACAACCGTTGTTATAAAGTTCTTTATAGCACCCTGATCCAGGGTGCTATATTCAATCCAGGATTGAATTCAAGGTGTTTTTGTCAGTTATTCAGGTAGCTTCCCACACTGCCCTAAACAAGATAGGGCACACAGATCACTGCCATTTCCTAAGTGGCATAAATGGAACAATAAGCATTTGGTACTATTGATTTCAGCATCGCAATTCCATTTTTATTCAGTGTTAATATTCAGAGTTTCAGTCAGCTGACTATATGTTACAGAGTAAAATCCAAAAGGGTTGTCACTTTAAGGAATCTCCTTCCAATAATCAAAAGACAGCAATCAATTATTTCAACATCAACATTTAAAAGACTTATATGCACATTCAGCTTCAAGCCTCAAGGAACTCTAAACAGTTTCAGGTCTGCTACTTAAAAAAAGAAACACGTGGTAAATCAACTAAGATTACTCACACTATATCTTTAATTATCAGCATTCAGATTATTTAACTGGTACGAATTAACACTTCTCCCCCCAATACTCAAATCAATCCTTAATCAACAACTAATCAGACACTCACCGCTATCTTTGAGTTTGCTGGTTTATTAATAGGAGCCTCAACAAGCCTTTGAGAACAGGATGCAGCTTCCTGCTTTACACTGCTACTATTGATTCTAGCAGATGCTCCACTTGTAGTGGACAATTTGGATAAACAAGTAGTGCCAGGCTGTTCTTGTGCATTGTTTTGCTTTGCAGATGGATGACTTAGATCATCCTCCCAGGAGCCAATTGTAGCAGCAAGGTTAGCTAAACGGCCCCTTCTCCCAATGGGGGTACCACTTGCCACACTAGCTGCCTGCTTAGGTGGAGAAACAGACTGGTCTTTTGACTGGAGAGGAGACAGAGAAGCACATTCAGAGGGATCTGGAAAAAAGAACACAACCTTAATAAGATACACTGAGATATATTTCAATTTTACTCTATGGCAAATTCATCAAGTTAGATACCTTGAAGACACTGAGTGATCAAGTTAAATTAAAGCTTGTTGCAAAGGCAACACGTACTTGACCAAGTAGTTTACTAGACTGACACCACTGTTGTGAGCAAGGCTTCACACTGAAAGGCACACAGCACTGTTACAGTCAGTTTAATCATTTTAAGCTACTTCCAGTGCTGTCTGCAAAACTTCTGTACAAAAACATTAGCACTGTCTCACAAAAAAAATTGTCTGCTAGCACACCCTATCATCAATGCAAACACTGAAAGGCAGCAATAACAATCAGCACATATAACACACCCTCACTATCCCAGCAGCGTCGCTGTTCTGCCAGTTTCTGCATACGTGTTTTGACTGAAAGGGCTGCAGGAGTTTCTGACTTGGTGCTTGTCTTTCCTTTCTCAAGAGGCTGAGCTGGTGAAGGAGGTTGAGCCGGTGAAGTCTTGTTACACACAGCTCCACGCAACTCGGAATTCATCGCAGGAGAACGGTGGCTCGTGGAACTTGAAGGAGCAGGCTGTGTGTTCTCTGTGCTGGAAGCCTGGATCTCTGCGTTATCGGAGCAGTGTCTCTTCGATGGTGATGGCTTAGTACTAGGTTTCACTGTACAGGTCAGAATATTCAAGCAAATCAGTATTCTAACAGTCTCAAACATCCTCAGAGACAGTACAAAACCACAACGCAAAGCTATGATATATAAATAACCCGGCCTTCTCAAATTCCACCAATTACAAGGCACTATCTTTTGCATTATACAATTATCTTTAAATAGCTTACTAATCATCTGCTCTCAGAAAAAGGCAAACACTGACCATAGCCAGTCTTAATGGACTGGGTAACTGCACCTACTGCCATTTTCTTTAGGACAAACACTGAGGGGTTTGCACATGCCATTAGATTAACAAGAAGAAAAACAACACAAAAATGACGTTTGTGTAGGATACCTCCTTCGTCAGGAAGAGATGTCTGGTTACCAGTCTCCAACAAAGGCTCTCTGACCCTCTTGGTCTGCGCTGCCAGTCTCGCTCCCATGGTTGGCCGCTCAGCCATTTTCCTCTGCAGGTTCTCCCGCCTGGCACGGGTTCGTTCAAGTAGTTTCTGAGTCACCCATAAATCACATGTTACACTTCAATGTATTAATGAGTGACAGTTCAGAATAAAAATATTATTAGTTTTACTGTAATAATTTACTGCTGTTAATGCAATGCTGTGGAAACATTTAAAGCTTGATTTTCCAATTGGTTATCCCCTCCTACTGAAAACCAGAAAAACATGTTTTCCACACTGCCATCTATTTGTTTTTTTCCTGCCTTCTTTCTCTCACTGCATTTACTCCTGAAAGCCATACTTCTGTTTTGCCACCACAATGCACACTCCTATTTTCAGGAAGCTAGATAAAAGATAGCTCACGCTGCAGCAAATTCCAAGCTACCTTCTTGCTACCTGGCTGGTCAGCTCAATTTGCAGGGTATCTGAAGATCATTTTGCTTACTGGACAGATAACACGTTCCAGCATTTCCTTCACAGGGGCACTGATTCAAGTCTTATCTAGACACAGACTTTCATGGAAATTGCTGAAACAGTGAAGTTTGAGGCCTCTGCTTTTATATTAAAAAACAGATGAAGCTACCCAATAGATCACAAAGTTCCAGTCATTAGCTTGGCTTTCTAAGAAAATCACACTAGAGAGATGTAAGCAATGCCAAAAATAGAGGAAAAAAAAAAATCTACAGAGCCTGAGGTATCCAGAAACATTTGAAAGTAATAATAGTTCTTCCCTGAATCACCACACGATAGCCTTAAATTGTCAAGCCTGCATAGCAGGCTCTCGACCTGTTGCTGAAGAACATGTTCTGGACACCCAATTGTCACAAACCTTTTAACAAAACATTAAATAGTGATTCCAAAGCGTTTATAAGAAAAACAATGACTCAACAAATTGAATCCATGTTGTTAAGGTACAAAAAAAGGTGGCTACTGCAGCATCAAAACCATCTATTACTTAGGCCAATGTTTTAAGGCACTCTGAAACAAGAAGTTGCGTGATTGAACTCATGACCCGTAAAGGGAAGCACATAAACTGCACTTGTTTGGTACCACATAAATTATTGTGAGAGCTGTGCCAGCCATTATCTGTCCTGTCACACAGCAATTAAATACACATTTCCCATTTTTAACTGTCTAAGGCTGAAGTCTCAAACAATGTTTCATTGTAGGGCAACACAGGACAAACGGGACGTCAGTCCAACAATTCTCTGCCCAAGTGTAAATGCTGCTTCTTTAACTTCCATGGAAGTTAGGGGGAAAAGTAGTTTTAAACAGGACACACAAAGTGCCTGCAATGCCTTCTCTATGAGCTGCATCCCAGCTGTGTCCACAGTCCAGTTTCCTTATTCCAACCCCTAAAAGGCAGAGCTATGAAGCATTCAGATAATACACACAAAGTGAATATACACGTTTTAAGTTTATTTGTATAACTGCTCTCGTGCAAATTCAAGTGCATCATCTAAGACAATATCCCCACAGTTCCATTCAAACGCAGTCACATTCCTTTCTGTTTTGTTAGTCCAGTAAAACGGAGCTTCGGTTGTTACACATAGGATGTCATTTCCCAGGAATGCACGCCTCCGCTGTTGAGCTGCAGCTCCTATTGGCTCTTTCCATCTCAAGTTTTCCATGCAACCGCCATAATTCAAACTCTGCTGTTACACATGATGAGTCAGACAGCTACCAGAACTTGAGGCTTACTTTAAGCTCGCCATAAAGGTGCTCACCACTAACAGTGCCTGGTAGTATTCCAGAAACAGCCAACATTTCAGATTGGGACATGCCTATTTCATTTTATCTAGGAATTTGAAAGCATCTAAGTAGTACTTAAAGGATCACGGCTTGTGTTGCAAGAGCACATTTTATAATCAGAAAACACCTGCCTGCTTAAACTGCCGATGGACACTCTTGCTTTAAAAGTAGCACGCGTCAAGTTACATACAGAGGCTGCGTTTAGCAATCTTGGAGAAGGCACACATTACTCGTTGCTACTACCCTGCTTTACTAGCAGGATGCAGCAGGGGGAGCAAGTTTCCGAGACACTGAAAGAACAGCTAACTTCAAATCCCACGTAAGCAAACCCTCCTCTGAGCAACTGAGTCATTTATCTTTGGTGATCTGCCACTCTAGGAAAAAAAAGCTCTGCTCTACAATAAGTACTCTAAATTACATTTAACCTAGGCTATGCTCTGTACTACCAAAAGAAGGCTTTAATGTAAGAAAGGGCATTATACAATCAGCTACCAACTAAGAGCCACAACCCTGCTCACTGTGAGCCTAAGTAATTTTTATTTCTTTGAAATATCATGACATGAATACTTTATAGCAGGTGATAATGAAGCTTCCCTTATAAAAACGCCCTTTTTGAGAAAAGTTATCAAACTAAACTTCTGACGCACTAACACTGGTCAAATTTTTATACAGCAGAGAAACACACAGCACAAGCATTCCTGGCAAAGCAATACCTCTCAGGCACCCTGCGATACCAGCAAATACTTCAATGAAGTTTACCCTAAGGAGTGGCCTCTGAGTTGGTCACAGCTTTTCAAAATCTGTTAACTGTACAAAGGGTGTGTTGAGGTTGGAATATTTCCCAGCATGCAAAACCATTTTAAACTTGATCCAGTATTCTGGACTAGTGGTTTAAGACTAGTTTCATCGTGTCACCCACTACCAATTAAGGAAGGAGTTTTTAGATGTTTACACTTAGCCAGCCTTACATGGGAGTAGCATTAATCTGCCTTGGCACATGCAAATCGATATCTAACATGATTTCTTGCAATCCTCCCCCATTATGGGCACCTGATGTATTTACAGGATGCCTTATTGAAGATTACAGATCTTAATACAGATTATTCTTATTAAACAGGGTGCATTTTAAAGGCAACACGGCCAGCAGGTTGAAGGAGGCAATCCTCTGCCCTGATGAGGCCACATCTGGAATACTAGGTCCAGTTCTGGGCTCCCCAGTTCAGAAAAGACAGATCTCCTTGACAGAGTCCAGCAGAGAGAACAAAGGTGATAAAGGGCATGGAGCCTTATGAGGAAAGGAAGAGAGACATGGGTCTGTTCAGCTGGGAAGAAAAGAGGATCTGATCAGTGTTTATAAATATCAAAAGTGCAGGAGGTAATTGGCTGAGGCCAGGCTCTTTCCAGTGATGTGTAGTTATAGGAAAAGAGCAATGGCCAAGAACTGAAACATAGGAAGTTTTATGCAAATATGCAGAAGAATGACAGAACACAGGAAAAGACTGCCTAGAGAGGTTGTAGAACCTTCTTCAGAGACATTCAAGACCCATCTGGACACTTTCCTGTGCAAACTACTGTAGGGAACCTGTTTTAGCAGGGGTTTGGACTCTATGAGAGGTCCCTTGCAACCCCCACCGTACTGTAATTCTGCATGCATTCAGAAACATTTGCTTTCATTACAGTACTTCTGAAAGCCATTATTGGACAGCTGTATGGCTTTATAACCGTATCACATAAGAGCAGAGTACAGTGCAGTATCCTTAACAAGCCTTCAACCCTCAAACAGATTCAAGACAGCCCATGCCGCTGCAAATGGAAGTGACTAGTCATGAAAAGACAGCTGTGCCAAAGAGGATGCGTTTTGGGTTAGGTGGTCAAGGCTGAGGGGAAGACTTCAGTCCACCCCTTGCTAAGCAGGCACAGTGCATCAGTACCACTGCCTCAGCTTCCATTGCCCCTCCCTCTTCACTGGAGGACCTTATCTGCCAGAAACACGTGAAAAGCAAACAGCAGGGAGCTGGAAAAGAGCCTCCCTTTCACCAACTGTGAATAACCCCTCTGTCCTCTCCTGGAAGAGACCAGCCGGCAGCAATACGTTGAATATGAGCACGAACAAGACGAGCCCCTCCATAAGGGCACGCAGCCCGGGATAGGGCGGAAGGGAAGCGGAGGCCATAACGCAGCCCCAGCAGCAAGCCCCCTCCCCTCCCCGGGCCCTAAGGACTAAACCCCTCTGCGCGGACCCGGATTCCCACCTCGGTGAACGGGTCCATCGCTGCCACTCCGCCCGCTGCCGCACGTCGCCCCAGGAACGGCAAAATCCACCACCCCAACCGCTCCGTGGATTTGAATTTCAGCGCCCGCCCCGAACGCGCATGCGCCGGCAGCGCGTCAGGCGTTGGCCGCCCGCGGCGGGAGGCGGGATCAACTCGCTCATTAGGAAGTCTCTCAGGCGTCTTGTCCTCAAGCGGCGTGCGTTAGGACCCAGAAATGTGGTACTGAGTTAACCAGAAGTAATCTTCACCATCGGAGATGGTGGACAGCAGCAGCCTGAGGTCTGGGTCTGAGGTCTGAGCCGGTTTCTTATGTTTTATTGCTTTGTTTCCTTCCAGAGAAACTAAGCAAAGCAATCACTGGGAAGCAGTAGAAACACTCCTTTAATGGAGCAGCAGAAAATCACTGCCAGCAAATACCAGAGAAAAAACTGGCAATCCGGAGTTCTGAGCTGTGAACTGAAAATGGAAAGGAGAGGATTACCATTAAGTCATTTCTCTCTCCTGCCATCCGAAAAGAGAGAAAGTCACGTGCAATTTGAGACCTTTCTTTTACATGACGTTGTTACTGCAGTTTAAACGTGAATTTGTGCTTCACGTGGGAATCTATAAGATGTGTATAGAGCACACCCTGCTGCCTTTGGTGCATTTCCAAATGTGTCTCCATCCCCTGCTGTCATTGCTTTAAGGGTAGGGCAACGCCAGTAGAGCTGATGCTCTGCCTCAGGGCCTTGTCTGTACAGCCAAAATGACGTGAGCTGCGCTGTCAGTGTACGGAACAATCTCATCTGCTATGTAATATTAAAAAAAGGAAATAGAAGTCTTATTCTGTAAAAGAAATTTCCCATCAAGATTATTTCTGTAAGGTTTACTCTGTAAAACGAAATTAAGAATCTTAGGGGTGTATTACAAGCTCAATGCAATGTGCATTTGATAAATTTCCTTTCCTTTTGGTCTCCCCAGAGGTAATGATTACTGCATCGTTTTGGTCCAGACTCAGTGGGGCCCTGCTAGAAATAAATAAAAACTTTCTCAGCTTCTCAGGGATTATGTCTGTCTTCCAGAAGAGCAAGGGACAGTGAATATAATATCCCTGTGCCACTCCAAAGAGACCAAGAAGGTTGGTCCTTTTAGGACTGGTGCTGTAGAGTGGCTGCAAGGTTCATAGCCTGCAAAATGCTGGAGGATAAAGCAAGTTGTTTTTTTTTTTTTGTCCTGAGAATTCAAAGGAACCATTACCAAGTTGCAATGAGAGAAAAGAAATCAGCTGATGTTTTGCAATCTTGAAGGCATAAAAAAGAGGAAGAGAAAGAAAAGAATGTCGTGTTGAAATCAGCAGGACAATGGGCAGCTCTGCCTGCTAAACAGCTTTATATTTTACGGCAGCCTTCAGCATTCAGAAACCATGAATCACACCCTTCAGTGTCTCCTCACCCCCATGATATGGTTTAAGATTTCTTCCTGCTGGGGAATAATCTCTTCTGTAACAATAAATAACACAATACAAAGTGCTTGTGGAATGATTTTTACTGGCTAGCAGTTTTCATGGGAACTGGGGGCACAGACACAGAAGCCAGTCATTTGTCTTTTAACAGGACAGTAAGACGTTCTTACTTTCTCAGTTTTTCTTTCACATTTCTTGAAGCATACGGTTTCCAGGGGTTTCTTTCAGAGGGTTATAGACCTTCTTGTTAAAACTTTTTGGCATACTTTTTAACTAACAAGGAGAGAACTGGCCAAAGATTTTGTAGGTTTGGCTTCCTCACAACGCTAATATGATCACCAGTGTATAATAATTGAAGACAAAATTGTGGTCTCCGATCCCGTTCAACATCACAGAATCACAGAATGTCTGAAGTGGGAAAGGACCTCTGGGTCTGTCTTGTCCAACTCATGCTCTGGCAGGGCCACCTGAAGTAGGGCAACACTGAGGGGTTTTTTCTGCCCTTCAAGGAAAGTATGGGTTCTTTCATGAAACTGCCTGGAAACTTGGCAGCAGCCAAGAAATGACAGTACTGCTGATTTGGTCTGGAGCCTTCATGGCCAAAAGCCCTTCACTTGTGTTGTTTTGCTTGCTGTGTTTTTTATCTGTGTTTTGGCAGAAGTTTCCCTCTGCCCTATGGGGACCAGAAATACACAGGAACACACTGACCAGGTCCTCCTTGTTCTGAGTATGTGTACACAAGCTGTCTGTACCTGCCTTCATCTTCTAACCACCAATTTGTAAGCTCAGAAGGCTGTTCAGAGTGTCAAGTTTTAAAATGGAAGTTGAATTGCATCATAGAGCTCATCACCTGTTTGGGAAACTTTGTGTCTCTGTAAAATAATAAATGGTGACTGTTAATTCACAGGTTACAAGGCTCAGATTCCCAGAATTAAACAGACATGAGAGATTTTAAGGCACAAGCAGAAGGAAAAGGTAAACTCTTCTGAATATACAATGAGTATATGAAAAGCTAACTGCCTTTCTACCCTAGCAGATAAATTTGATGGAATTATAAGATACACATAAACTATGTCATGAGTAATGCGTCAGGAATCTCAATGACAGTACTGACAAAATTACCTTGATATTAAAACTGAAGTAAGTGCTCCAAGTGTAGTGCATAGCTCACATGCTTTGCTAAATAAGGGAACATGTAAGGTTATGAAATGCGTTTGACATGAGTTAATGACTATTTTTTTCTCCTTCCTTTCCATTTAATTCCTTTGGAAAAAAATAATATATATATATATATATATAATATATATACACATATGAGATATTCTGTGCAGTAATAGCACATCTACGCTAGAGGGTGTTATTTAGGATTTTAGGATGAGTTTTGCTTTGGAAATCTGTTTATTTGGGAAAAAAGAAAGCGTATCTGAAATAAAATAGCAGCAGGTGCTCAGGGAGAAATTCTACTGAAATCTGAACAATCACAACAAAAATGTAATGGTGATAAAATTTCCCCTAGAGCTACTCACAGGGGACACTGGTAATACAATCATCTCTGCTTCAGTAGAAACTGCAAATATAGTTACACTGAGGCTGTGTTAGAGAGGAGTAAATATACCTGACGTTTTAGACTGCTTGTACTTCAAATCTTTTTTGACAGAGAATATGTTAACTAAAGGAATATGAAAATGAGAAGTAGCTCCTTCTACGTGAGAGGGACAGGGAGAGCACCTGTTGGTTACCATCCCTAGCCTCTGCTGGAGACATGTTACTCATATGCCCATGTTTTCTTTTGTACTTCCCTATCATTGACCCCTGAGCTTGAAGCCTGTGCCCTGCCACCTCCTATCCCAGCCCGATGGATGTGCTCTGCTCACTGTGACTGGGTGCCGTGCGACTGCTCCACTCCTATCACACTGACTCTTGGCACCTGACTCACACCCTGATAAGGGGTTACCCAGATAATTTCCAAAACCAGAGATGAAATGCAGGAGAATGAAGTCTGAAGACAACTTTGTCAGGGCTTGTACTTCTTCCAAGCTTGAGCACTACATAATGAACAGGTACCACTTCAAAGGCCTTCTTCACCTGCAAAGTACAGCCAGGTAGCAGTGCCGGCCATGTACTTGGTATCTGAAAAAAGAAAGTGCGCTTACACTGTGGTATCTGCCCTCATTGAGCCCAGTACTTTTCCTTGCAAACAGGACTCTCAGAAGACCACCTTTTCCAGGACAGGCAAAGACCCTTCTGCTCTAATCTGTCCTAGATTAGAGGGTTTAGAGGTCCCATTAAGTGAAATGTTTTGATGAAGAAGCAGCTCACTGCTCTTTCCCCAGATGCCTCCACTGAAGTTAAGTGCATAGGGTCTCCTCTTGCCACAGCACGGGCTCCAGGACACCGCTGACCTCCATTAATCCAATCACAATGGAGCCTCATCTATTGCTGCACCAATGACTTCTTGCAAAAATGCTGCCCACTTTCAGGCTATCTTTATGTTATTGAGCCTCCTTGGCTCAGGAACAAATTCAGCGGATAAATCAATGTGAATACTGTAGCTGTATCAAGCTGTGTTCTGCAAGGTGTCTTAAAATAGCAGTCCCATTGAAAAGGAGCATTTGTATGTGTAACAGCCCCCTACAAGCATGTGCTGCCCTTGCCACGTACTAGAAATGAAAGATGCAGCTGCAATCCGCTGGCAATGTCGGACATTTCAGTAGGAGTTTCTAGAAAGAGTACAAGTGGGAGGGTGGTGAGCTGCAGTCACCTGGCTGGCAAAATTGCATGATCAGAAGATGTGCAGCCAGTGAAGTCATTAGGTTTGGAAAGGGGAGGCTGACCTTGCTCTAACTTGGCGCAGCCCAAAACTCTGCCAAATTATGCTGAGTTCTTTAAGGACTCGGCTTTCCCACTTCCTCCGTGATTCTTCTTTGTTAGCACAGAGAGGTTGAAGAAAGATGTGTGCATGAATGTGACATGTGAGAGAGGAACAAAACAGAACAGACATTAGTGTGTGTATATACGTGTATATATTTAATATGTATACGACAAATGCACATGTACACGTATACATTTATGTATTATGTATGTTTTAGTTTTTCAGTGTTATCTTCTTACAGGTGCAGAGAGGAATGAAATTTTCTCCAAGATTCTACAAGCATGCTACAGAGATAAGCGACGCTCTTGTTCCTATAAGGAATGCAAGGCAGTACTGTTGGTCAGGTAAACATGAAGGAATTATCTCTGGAATTACTGCTGTGTTGAATTTGAGCTTTAAAAAATGCCCACGCCAGCTTGAACTCTGTCCCCTAACAATGGACAAATGACATCCAGATACAGGTTCAATTCATATGGTGGAACTGCATGATTTAAGGTTATTATTTAAGCCACAGTGTGACTCATCAATACCTTAGTTTGTCCCCACGTCAGGGTTGTGTGACTGCCCGAGCACTGGGTGAGAAAGGGCTCACCAGCATCATGGAGAAGGGGACAGGAGATGGAAAACATGGAGGGCAAGCCCTGGGGGGAGCAAGGAGGGGGATATCAGCGTGTTACTCACATTACAACCTGGAGTTAACACTTCCATTGCTGTGATTTCCGAGCATAAGTAAAGTATCATCTCTAGGATGAGAATGGAGGGTCTAAGCAGCAAAGAACCACTGAGTTACGATAAAATGGTATATTCCCTTCATATTGCAGCAGCCATCCGCTGTTTCTTCATCTGCTCTGCGGATTATTTCCACCGCTTGAACCAATTCACTAATGCATTTTCCCTGCAATTCTCCTATGTCGCAAGCAATCTGTGACAGATCAGGGACAGCTTTATCCAGCTGTATTTAAAACTGCTCAGTTCCTGCAGTCTGAGTGCTGGTGACAAGCCTGCGGGCTCCTTTTTTTTTTCCAGTCCGCAGTCTGTGTGGCTGGTCCTGCCCCCTCAGGTGAACGGCTGTGTGAGGTGGCGGTAAAAGAAGCAGCGCGAAGCTCGGGCAGCGCGGGGCACGCTGGGACATGTAGTCTGCAGCTGAGGGCGGGCGCTCCGCTGTGGCGGCTGCTGCCGGCCGGCCCAGCAGCGGCCGGGCGGGCCTCGGGACGGCGGCGCAGCGCCATGCTGGAGTCCATCCGTGTCACCGGTGAGTACCGCCGCCGCGGGTGCGGCCCTGCGCCTGGGGCTGAGGCTGGGTGGGTGCCGTGAGGAGAGATTTTTCCCGCGGCTTTTTTTTTATTGCCGTGGTTAGATCGGAGCCCGACGGCTGGCTGCCGTTGTGGTGCCGTCAGCGATACTTCCCGCAGCCGCGGGGCTCACCTGCGGCGCGGACCTCTGCCGCCCGGTTCGTGCTCTGGAAGAAAATAAACAAAAATACCTCAGGTTATGCGTCAGCGCTGCCAACGTTACCAGTGGGACTGTATAGATTCCTACACAACTCTGTTTGTTGCAGAATATTCTTTCTACAGCCCTCTGCAACCCTAAATCGTGAAGTCCAGATGTAATTAACTTCGTGTAGCTTTTTAATCTATTCACAATCTATTCGTATTACCTGAATGCTGACAATAAAGGTCTTTGTAATGTTACCGTACATTTGCACAGTGTATTAGAGGAGGAGTGTTACTTGTTTCAATTTTATATTCTCATCTTTTGCTTTTGTAATCACAAATTATCTGCGTTTCTATAAACCTGAAAATCCAAGCCGAGGTATTGGAGGTGTTTCCTCATTTTGAACAAAAACAAACTTGAATATATTCTAAAATGGTAAAGCTGAAGTGAGAAACAAAAGCAGTGACTCAGATGATCACATTCCTAGGATAAGGAACCTCTCCAATAACATCTCTGCTGAGCTCTGTAAGAGGCACACTTGGAGCTCGGAAAGGATTTGTCCATTATCACAGCGTCATAGAATTGTAGGGGTTGGAAAGGACCTCTAGAGACCATCGAGTCCAGCCCCCCAGCCAAAGCAGCTCCCTAGCCCAGGTTGCACAGGTAGGTGTCCATGTGGGTCTTGAACATCTCCAGAGGAGACTCCACCACCTCTCTGTGCAGCTGTGCCAGTGCTCTGTCACCCTCACTGTGAAGAAGTTCCCACACAAATATGTGCAGAATATGTGCTTCAGTTTGTGGCCATTTCCCCTTAACCAGACTGACAGCTGCTCAAAAACCATGTTGAGCTCTCTATGTATTTTTAGAGCTCATCTAACTGAGCAGAGATCTATCCGTTCAGACAAATATCTGTCATCGTACACCTTGTGCCACCTATGGAGCAAGTGTATTAGAAGCTTGTTGGGTAGTAGAGATCCAGTAGCCTAGGTAAAGACTTTTTTCTACAATACTGCCCAAAATCTGGAAAGAAAAATAATTCATGGAGCTCTGACTACACGTATTATTAACTCAGCAAAGTATTAGCTCAGTACTTCAAAAGGAAACCATCAGTATAACCTAGTTACTGAATGTTCTAAAATAAAGCATTTCTTCTAACAGCCTCTGACAAGTTAGGCAGAGTCCGCAATGCCCTGAGATCCAAAGACAGTGAATGAATAAGAAGTGTGCACCTTAATATGCAGGGTATTTCTTTAGTGCAGAATTATTATGAAATGTGTGGCTCCCAGATATGCTCTGTTAGCAGGATTGGGGTGCATCCCTTCTCCAGTACCGCCGTGATGCTGGAATAGCTGTGCATTCAGGAATGAAGGTATGCAGGAGTAAAATTCCCCGTAGTGACAACAAAATAATGGCTGTAGTGTATTGTATGGTTTGTATGTTTGCACCTGCAGTGCAAACCAGACAGCTCCAACAGGTATCTTGAAAACGATGGGCTTTGGGATGGGGCAGGACCTGCTTCTGCTCTTGTGGGCAGGATGGGGACACACATCCTGTCCCCAGACAGTGTGGAGCTGGCTCTGTCTGTTGCTCTGCACTGCTAACCCTCACAGGGCAGCAAAAACCAAACTCAGCTAATCAAAAACGGCACAGAGTGGTGTCCTGACCTGACAAAAATGATGTTTCTACCAAGGAGGAGGGTTTTCCATCTTTTGGTACTCTACCAGTGCCAAAGTGGGGACAGGCAGCTCATCTGTGCCTTCCTCCTCCTTCCTACATCACTGCTGTATGCTCCCAAATCCAGCTGGTCGTTGAGTTTAGCAATTCACCAGCGGGTCCAGCATCCGTGTCTTTGCAGCTCTTGCAGGGAGGAACAAGATATAAATAGATGAAAGTAAACATGCTGAGAAGGTCTTTTTAGGACAGACCGTGCTGGTTTTGTTGTTTGCTTCTAATAGTTGAAGGATTTGGGGCTTGAAGATTTGTGAGCCTGCAAGCCAGATCAATGGAGAGAATCTGAGTGCAAACATCAGGTATTTTGAGGGGCTTCTCTGAAGCAGCTGGGAAGTTTGGGCACACATTTTTTGTTTTCTGTTGTATAGATGGAATACAAAAAGGACACTGAAAATTTATACACCTCAGAACAGCTTCATATGATTTATATAAAATTTGTATAAGATGTCTGTAAAATTTGTATGTATGTAAATACGTGTTGTGGATAAACATAAACTTTACATCAGATTTATGTTTGTTTATAATTTATATAAAATTTATCTATATAAGATGCAAATGAAATTATGTAAAATGTATACAAAGTTCATGTAGGAGTAATGGAAGATGTATATAGTATGTGTAAAAGAAGAAAATGTATATAAATCATAGAGTCACAGAATCACAAAGGTGGGAAAAGAACTCTGAGATCATCAAGTCCTATCATCCACCAACTTCCAATGTTTCCCCACTAAACCATGTCCCTTTGTATAACATCTAAACATTTCTTGAAGGCCTCCAGGGGTGGTGACTCAAACAACTCCCTGGGCAGCCCATTCCAGTGCCTGACCACTCTTTCAGAGAAGAAATGTTTCCTAATATCCAACCTGAATCTCCCCTGGTGCAGCTTGAAGCCATTCCCTCTAGTCCTGTTGCTGGTTATGAAGGAGTAGAGGCCAACCCCCATCTCACCACAGCCTTCCTTTCAGGGAGCTGTAGAAGGCAATAATGTCTCTCCTGAATCTCCTTCAGCTAAACAATCTCAGCTCACTCAGCCACTCCTCGTAAGGCTTGTGCTCCAGATCCCTCACCAGCTTCATTGCCCTTCTCTGGACATGCTCCAGGGCCTCAATGTCTCTGTGGTAATGCAAGGCCCAAAACTCAACACAGTTCTTGAGGTGCAGCCTCACCAGGGCTGAGTACAGAGCTACGATCAGCTCCCTGCTCCTGCTGGTAGCACTATTTCTGATACAAACCAGGATGCCATTGGCCTTCTTGGCCACCGGGGCACACTGCTGGTTCATGTTCAGCTGAGCACTGACCAAATACCCTCTGGTATATTTCCTCTACACGCTCTTCCAGCCACTGTGCCCAACTCCTGTAGCACTGCCTGTGGTTGTGGCCAGAGTACAGGACTGGCACTTGGTCTTGTTGAACTTCATCCCATTGGCTCCACCCCAGCGATCCAGACCGTCCAGATCCCTCTGAATTGCCTTCCTACCCCCAGGGAGATCAACACTTCCTGCCAACTTCATGTCATCTGCAAACTTACTGAAGGTGTACTTAATGCCCTCATCCAGGTTATTAATAAAGATACTGAGCAGAACAGTAATGACTCATAGTCACCACCACCCAGCCATCCAGCCAGTTCTTTACTCAGCAAAAAGTGTACCTGTCCAAGCTGCCAGCTTTTCCAGGTGGGCCTGTAGTTCCCCAGATCCTCTTTATGTCCCTTCTTGTAGATGGGAGTCACATTGGCAAGCCTCCAGTCCTCTGGAACTTCTCCAGTTGAGCAAGAACACTGGTAGATGGCAGAAAGTGGCTTGGCAGTCACCTCTGCCAGCACCCTCAGCACTCTTGGGTGAATACCACCCGGCTGCAGGACTTGCTGCAGTCCAGGTGGAGTAGTAGGTCTCTGTTTTCACCTGTTTTCATCGTTGAGATGGTTCCTCCCACCCCAGCCCACAGAACAGCAAGGCGAGCCAGGTGGGCTGGCTGTCACACCAGCGACGGCGGTGATCCCACAGTGTCTGATCAGGAATGGCAAGGCACTCATTCCTTCACCAAGCCTTGGAGCAGGATTCTCGAGCCTACTGCCAAACAAGCCCGAGCTTTCGTTAGAAATGCTCACTTCAGCAGAAGAGAATAACCTTAACATTTCTACCTCTCACTTTCCCGTGGAGGAAGGTCTTAGGCTGACGTTCCTCATCATCTCTTCACGCAAGCAGGACCTCTGTCTTTTTGCTTCTCAGAGTGTCTTCAAACAGGAGAACTGAGGGGTGCAAGCAGCTTCAGAAGTATGAAATACTTTGCCATGGAGCTTATGCTGAGAAGAAAACCTAATTTTCCTGTGAAAATAAAGCTGGAATTAAACTAGTATTGATTTATTTTCCTTGGAGGCATTTAATGATCTCTTGCTAATATTCCATTCAGAGTATAATTACTGTACGTAAAGCAATTACAGCTCTGCTACGTTTAACTATGGACTGAAGCTCAAATCCCTTCTGGGGGCCTTTAATCAGGCTCTGGCCATATCTCCCGTTCTGTGAATCCTTCTATTTTAGATGCAGAGGTAACAAGGCGACAGAAGTGTTTCTTTGTGGCAGGAAATATTTGTGCGTTGACTTTCTGCTCACCCAGTGCTCTGGGATGGACTGTGTGCTGGGGGAAGGCTGGAACCAGTGAAGAGGTCACTTCTGTCTAACGAACCAGCACAAATGTTCAATACAGTCTTAATTCTCAGTGCCTTCTGCACGCTGCTGCTCTGCACCAGGGAGCTCCCTCCTGTGTAGCTTGTGCCAGGGGTCAGAGCAGGAGGAGAGGGCTCCCTCACTGTATTTCCCTCTTCCGTGCTGGTTTACAGTATTGCTTCTCCTTCTCCTAAAGCTGGCTGTTGAGTAGATGAACTAAGTTAAGGATTCCTAGAGGTGTAGCTGAACTAGCTGAACACTTCTCTTTCCTTTTTCAATGTTCCTTCTTAATACAGAGAGCAAAGTGTAAGTGGAGCACTGAGGCCTTTTAAATTTAACACTGCTGTTGGCGTGATGCTGCAAGCTGCCCTGTGCAGCTGGCACACTGCTGTGTTCTCATCCTTTCTGAGGGAAGCACTGTCCATCTGATTCAGCAGGTGAGACCACACCAGGCTGCTTCTATCCCTGCACTGTGGAACATCACAGTGAACAGTATCCATTTATTTCTTTACTAAGTTATTTATCCATGAAAAACTTAACCCAAGGCGATGTACTCACCAACTTCTTCCATTCATCTAGAAATCAAGATTAACATGATGTGACTGTAGTTAAGACAGGTTGTGCATTTCATTTATGTTGCTGAGTCTTTTAAGATGTGAAGCGATCAAATTTATCTTCAGCTTCTTTTTTTTCCCCTCATTAATGCAGAAAAACTTCACTGGCCTCAGCAAGAACTTTCTAAGAAATCAATCCTGAGTCCAGAAGAACATAAGCTGAACGTCAATAATGAAAAGAGCCTCCAGCATCCATCTCCTGGTGTCCTTAAGGACACTTTCACAACAGGAACCAGTAGCTACAATGTCCTGCTGCAGAGCAAGGAAGAGAGGAAGCACCACGCTCAGAAGCAGTCACCTGCTCACCACAAGAAGCACAGAAAAGCCACAAAGTGCTCCACCACGCTGCGGAGCAACGAGCACCGCAAAATGAAGGTCCCGCTGCCCTTGCTCAGCAATGGGTGGTACTGCACAGACCAACAGCCCTCTGTCCTCATCACCAGCCCCGTGTCTGATGGCCTGAAGCTTCCAAACAGCACCTCAGCTGCAGGGAATGGTGTAGGACTGCCACCTCGACCCAGAAGTAGAGCTAAGAGGCACTGCAGTCAGACAAAGCCAAAGCAATCACAGTCATCAAAAAGCTGCGGGAAGGAGGGGGATGATTCTGGCCGAAAACTCTGTTTGCTGACTGCAATCAAGCCTTCCAATGTGGAGAAAGAGAAAATGAAGTTCTTTAAGTCAGATTTCACGTACAATCCTCAGTTTGAATATGCAAACCCTGCTTTGCCAAACGTGTTGGCTAAGCATAGCCAAGCGTCTGACAGATTTCTTAAGCAGGTACAGTTACTTTTTTGTTCTCATTTTCTCCCATTTCTTTCTTTCTTTTGCATTTATAAAGGTAAAAGGTGAAAGTTGCTCCTCTTTGTCTTTCTCCTGTATTGTTTGAAACATCCACCAGCGACGAGTGCATAACATGATAGAACTCTTTTTGACTGAAAAATTAAAGCCTGCTGAATATTTAAAGGATATCATGGGCAGAAGGCACGATTTATCATAAATTATGTTCCACATAAACCCAGTTAAGACAAAAAAGCTTTTTAGTCAGTGAAACAGAGCGTAGGACAGAAATAATACAAAGCATAAAGAGGCTTTAATAAACAGAAGGGGAAAAAGCAGTGTAGAAACCCTGCCAATCCTCTTGGGTGCCACAGTGACTGGGAGGAGATGGCAGTTATTTGATGTCATGGTTGTTGGATAAACATATGTTGATTTGCCTTGTTTTAATTGCTTTTGAAAGGGTATTTGCATTACATTAGGCTAAATCATGCAGCAGATCAGTGTAATGTCCTTGATCCTGACTGAAATTCCACTCCAGAGATAGATAAAACTTAAAAGAAACCCATGATTTTCCCCATAATACAGAGCCAAAACAAAACCCAGAGGTATTTCTTCCCTTAACCTTTGGCTTACATGTCAAAAAACACACTGCTTATCTATATAAGAAACAGTCCTCCTCCACTTTTTTTCTCCTCGCTTTTTTTCTTTTTTTGTAATCTTTCCGAACTGTTTGACAGGCTTTTCTAAACAGTCTGGTGTTACAAGGAGTACATCACTTGGGAAGAAGTCCTCCCATTCTGTGAGTTTTATTCAGCGTGCAGCATGAATATTTGGGTTCCAAATCCCAAAATCCTTGATGCGAAATGTATCCTGAATGAAGAAATGATTTTATTTATAGGAGAAGAGCAATTCTGTACTTAGAAATGAGCTCCCTTGCTTCTAAACAACCACGTAAATCGTAGTGACATCAGAAATACCTGAAGCTATTTTAGTACGGCTGTAAGCCCAGCAGGTGGCACTCTTCTTTCATTTACAGCTCGCTTTGCAAACGTTCATCTCCCCACGCGTAGGAATTTTGTTTCCTCCAGTTCTGCTGTCCAGAAAAAGCAGCAGGGATCGAAAATCTCAGTTCGAAAATTGTAGAAGCACATTTCCTCGCTGCTGACGTTTTATGGCGTGGATGCTTTACCTACTGGAGGAGACACGCTGGTATCTCACAGGAAGCGTTGAGTTCAGAGAAGCTGCCTGCTCTTTTTAAATTAAAGAAAGACAAAGAACAACAGTTCTGCAATGGGGGAAATACAGGTCTGTGAGCACCCACATCTGTCCTCATGCCTCTGCTGGGATCAAAGAAGATTTCCTATGTCAGGCATAGCACATCTCTTATAACGATTGATTTTGCACAGTCAGTCAGTAAACATTTTTTGATTATGAATACATTTGAAAATAGTAATCCTAACATCTCTCTTTCCATACTTTGTTTCTTTGTTTCTCTCTTCCTACTGTATCACATTTTCTTCACGGCAGAGCTCTTTCATGAGTCATTTCATGAGGGAAGAGGACTTGAGAATTAAAAAGGAGTATGCAGACTTGTAGCTTTTCACTTTGCTTGACACCTGTAATATGTTTCAATATCAGTGTAGCAGCTTTGTGCTATAGAAGTGCTATACATTTCTGATTTGCTCTCCTGGCTCCAACTGCTTGTCCTTCACTGTTTCTTTCTTTTTTTAAATCAACACATAAACCATGTGTTTTTGCACACATGCCATAGGTAGCAACACTTAGTTAGAAGTAATTATCCCCCCAGACTATTTGCAGGGCACATGACTTAACAGCTGCAGTTTGATGAACCAAAATCAGCAGGGAAGAAGCAAACTGAATCAATCTGCCTGCAAATACTTCCATTTCTTGAGCTGTACCTAAAGGCAGGAAAGCTGTCCTTTAAAATAAGCCATCGTTTTGTTGAGTGAGTAATCCCTCCCGTGAAAGAGTTATACATCCTTTTCCCTTTTAGTCATAAGAAAACAGCAGTTCTGAGTTAGTAAATAATTATGCCACGTTCTGTTTTTATTACACACACACACATTAGTCATTATAGTCGCCTGCAATTAAGAGCTGGAAGGCTGAGTGATGAGCATTCAGCGTGGTAACCCCTTGCAGTGTTCAGGTCACAGATGAGGTGTGTTGAGCTCCCAAGAATGCATCACTGGCCCTAAAGAGCACTTAAGTGTGAAACGTGTCATTCTCTGCTACTAACTAAATGCACTCCCAAACTGAGATAAAGTATATTAACATGCAGCACAAGGAGGATAGGGAGGATAGGGTCACCAGGGTAGCACAGTTCTTAGGGTACTACACAGGCTTAGGGTAATACACAGGTGGAAGAGGGCTTCTGGTGGCATTGCTGCTGGGGCAGAAATTTGTTTCAGAACACAATGTCATTTAAGAAAAAAAAAAAAAAAAAAAGATGAGCATTGTGTTAGGAATATTTCTGCCAGATCCAAATTGGTAAAACGTGTTCTTTATCGTACGGAGAGCAGGAATGCAAATAAAGAAATAAATAAATACAGAAAAACAAAACAAAAAGCCACTGTGAACACTGAATAAGACCCAAAATACTACAGCCTGTCCTCAGAGCACTGCACTGACCTCTCTCCAGCTGCATCCAAAAAGGAGAAGCAGCCACTGCTTTGTGGCTGTCTGTTAGTAAGACCAATATGTTAAATGTGGTACAGCCTCCTATGACCCAAGCATGCATCTGGGAGGTTTTTCCCCTCGCTTCACACACAAATAAACAGTGCAGGGGAGTAAGCAATGCTGCCTGCAAGCTTTGTCTGTCTCACAACTCAGCTGAGCCTGCTATCTGATCCTGTGTCTGTATGACCTAAATGTGGGGAGCTGGCCCCTTGCTCACTGAGCCCATTTTCTAACTTGGTTGCCTCAAACTGTTCATGAGTGTGTCTTACCAGTACATACAACTACAACAGCCCTTGAGTGACTTTAGTTATGTTGCTACATATGGATGACTTGGGATTCAGAGTGCTACTTGACTGTAGGTAATTTTAATAAGCCAACACCACCAAAACCTAAACCCGATAATCGCACGGAGTTTTGCCTCGTTCTCATTAGTTCTTCTGTTTCATTACTTTCATTAGCAGAGTTTGTTGTGCAAGGGGACTTGTCTTGTAAATTATGCTTCTTTTAGCAGTGATGAAAGGGGTTCAGGGAGACACTGTAGATAGTACTGAAAACAACAGGGCTTTTTTCTCCTAACTGGTGACCTGGTACAGCCAGATAGTCCTTTTTTTGTTCATTTCTTTTCTATGTTGCTTGAGAATTTGATTTGGCTCTATGAAGAGCAAGATCAGTACCTTGCTTTCCCAGAAAATGAGTTCACTGTTGGGTGCTGGAAAGGTCAAGAGCTGGCATCCTGTTCTGGATTTTCCCAGCAAGTGCTTGCAACACTTGACTTTGAGTCACCTCAGAGACAGGAGTAGAAGCCTGCATGTCCCAGACCTTTTCCCCATCACTTGAGGTGGTTGTGGCAAATGTGCACGTGTGGCAGCTCTCCCTGTTGTTTCAGTGCTTCAGAACTTCTGTTTTGCTTGAAGCACTGTCGTGGGAATAGGTGATAGTAGTAAACACCCTTTTAGCAGTCTTGAAAAGTTCAGCAAAGAGGCCTCGTGAGAGAGCTTCACCTCAGGCCTGTACTGTAACAGCCTGACGCAGCTCCATCATCTCTCTGTCATTTTTATAAAGGTGCTATTAAACACAGCTGTGAAGCTGACATAGTTGTGACAGGTTTCAGACCTTGTATCAGACAGGTTGCCTTGTGGGAACTGACTGGACTATCCAGGGTGAAGTTCATGTTCCTGTTGCTGTTAATCTCCAGAACTATTATGCCTTAAGTAAGGGATTCGTGTATTCCTTTAATACCTAAATTAGATACTAATTTTGCTTCATTTGTCTGAAGTCGTTTTTAAATGATATGTAATCTTATGACCTAACTGTTCGCAAGAGAATTATTTACTAACAACAACAACAACAGAATCTCTCTAGCCTTTATTTATGATCTGCCCCTACATTTATACAAGACCTGAAGAAGATACTGGGAAGTCCCATGTACATCATAGGTTTCCAGTACATGTGGAAATGGGCTGGGTTCTGGGATCGAGCCAAGCACCATGAGGCCTGGAGGTGGCACGCAGTTCCCCCTGGCAGGACTTCATCTTGGGATGCTGTGTATATGCATATATATGAATGTAAATAATGAGTGATGCATAAGCAATTGCTCAGCACCCCACACTGATGCCCAGCTAGCCCCTTGAGCAGCAAATGAGAGCGAGATTGAACTCCCACCCCCTTCTGAACTCCTGTGGCATGATGTCATGTGGTATGGAGTACCCCTTCGGCTAGTTTAAGATTCTGTCCAATCCCAGCCCTTTGTTAGTATGAGCTGAGAATATGGAATGGTTTTGGCTCTGTTCGGTACTGTTCAGCAATAACTATAAACATCGGTGTGTTATCTACATTGTTTTTCTCCTAGACTCAAAATGTAACACCATACCAGAAACTCTGAAGAAAACAAATCCATCACAGTTGAAACTAAGACACTTTGGCATTCATTCTGGTAATTCATCTTTCATCAGAGAGATCCAGGACTATGAGAACATGCCATAACTAGCATCTATGGCTTTTGCAACAGTTACTCAGAGTTGCTTCGTTTCAACTTGAAAAATATTAGAATGAGTTTCTTGGTAGCTGTGAGAATCCTCTTTTTGCAGACAATAAGCCAAGCTGACAATGCCAGAATTACACAGCTGGAGATAAGCACGTTATCAGTTTGGTGCATGGATATAACTGCATAGTGTAAAAAGAGATTTGGTCTGCAAGGTTTCCACTGTCATTATTAGTGGCATTTTCTTAGCAAGAACATTCATTCTTTAGCAAGAACATTCATTCTTTAAAGTAGTATCAGTCGTAATTTCTCCCTGGTACCCCTGGGAGCTTCTGTCATCCTGTCTCTGAAAGAAGCAGTTCCCTGTAGCTGAGCTAATGCTGGGTATTCTAAGCTACGTTTTCTTTTATGGATGAGAAATGATGTACTGAGAAGTAGATTACTGGGGATGAGCATTCCTCAGCCCAGCCGTAACATCTTCAACATGCAGAGTTCAGATCACGTTGTAGGCATCGCGCTCTTCTTCCTGCCCACAAAGGACTTCTTCCGGCAGAAATATGTGAGAGACTTGAAGCTGATACCACTTTATTTGCCTAATGGAACTTACCTTCTTCATTTTTGCATTCAGAGGGACTCCCTGCGAGTTAAAAGTTAGAAGAAAGACTAAAAAGAGAGAGAGAAAAGGAGAAGAAAAAGCAGATCTGACACTGAGGTCCTATTGCATTCATCTTTGCTGTGCTTTTGTATTTTGTAGTCCATTAAAATTATGGAGCGGACGCTGCAGAAATACGGAAGCTATGAAAAGTTTGAGCAGGCCACTGGTGGCAGCCTGCTGAGCAAAAGTCGCATCTGGAATCACGTTAGGAAATACATGGTGAAGGAGGGCTGTCTTGGTGAGGTAAGTCATACAGCAGATCGGGAAAGGAGCATTTATTTCTGTATTAGGCATTTCACATTGCACATGGAGGGACCTGAGAGACCGTGTGGGAGGCCTTTACTCCCTCATTGCAAGAGAATTCCTTACATCATATTTTTCTCGTGGCTGTGTTCGGTCTTTGAACAATTGAAATGATGCAAAGTCCTTGTGAATACTTCAGCCATCTCTTCGGGCCTGCTTCCTGGTTCATATATGCTTGTTATGAAAGCCAGCTCTTCTGGGATTACCCGTGAGCGACACCCTTCCTTCCCTCCTTTTACAGCTACTCGTAGAGTAGCACATTCCCATTTATTTGTCAGTGCTGTCATCCATTCCCCTCTATCAGATCATTTACACCAAAGGTAATAGGGTTAAGAAGAGGCCAAGAAAAATAATCAGCAGCCCAAGAGTCTGTTTTCTGAGAATTCGAACAAATGAAAGTGACATAAGTGAATCAAAATGTCTGAAAGAGGATTAGTTGGTTTAAGTGCTGTTTTTTTTCTTCCTGGCTTTCAGCATTTTAGAGTCCTGTGCAAACAAACTTGTTTCCTATCCTTGAGATTTGAAATGTTGAGTTGCTTGGAAGAGTGAGGTGAAAATGAATGGCGGAAAAGAGAATTATTCCAAACAAAATCAGCAGCTGGCAGAGCCCCTGGCTTACATGAGATCACTGGTGGTGAACAAGAGGGGACTTGGGAGGGGGGGGATAAATAATAATAAAAAATGGGGAAAAAACAGTTTATGGGAAGGTAGATTTAATTACCAAACATAATAGAAACTGCTAAATTCATCACGTTTTGTGAGACTGTAGTTAATTTGACACTGATACCAGACTTCTGTGACCTCTAACAGGTCACAAAACAGAGCAGGCAGGAAAAAACCTTCCAATGGAGGGCCTTGCTGTGCTTTTACTTCCCTTTGTGTTCACATTTGTTTTGATTTATCTTTGTGGAGGCAGAATCCCAAACCCTCGTCAGATATCCTATGTCCTCTTACTGAAACTTCCTGCAGAAGTACAGTTAATACACCTGCTTGGTACTGCCTAAAATATTACGACAGTGCTCTCTTCAGTTGAAGAAGCATTAGGAAAGTTTGGTGGTACCAGTAGTTTAAATGCTTTAGCACTTACCTTCCTTTCCTGAATCTTTGAGTCTTACTGGACTGCTTGCTGTTGAACTTGGAGCTGAATGTTTTGCAGTCTTGTACCTGCCTGTGTTAATCCCCATGCTGAGTCCCACTCAGGTCGGAGGTTTTACCACGAGTGTGGGTGATGGATGCCTCAGCTGTCAGAAGTGTCCCTCAGAGGTGGCGAGGAAGGGCTGTGAAGGGCAAGGGAGCAAAGAAAAAGTATTGCAAGGGCCAAGGGAAAACGTAGAGCGGTAACAGGAACGAGAAGAGAGCTCTTTGATACCTGGCCTCTCTCATCTTCAGATTGTGGTCCATCTCACGGAGGACCTGCTTTCTCGAGCCTCAATGACAGTGGTGAATGGCCGCCCCACTCTCACTATCAATATCTCCACTGCGAGAGAGCACTGGCTGGAAGGGATGCTGAGACATGAAATTGGTACGAGCCTACCATCAGTTCTTCAGTCAAAGGGGAGTACTTGCATGCCTTCTTCCTTATCTTGCAGTATTGGACCAGGCACTGTATGTATACAGAAGAAGGAAACAACATCCCTGTCTGAAAGACCTGTGCTGTAGGTGTGCTAAAGGGAAGGAGAAACTTGTTTTGTCGCTGCAAAGTGCCGTACAGGCAAGAAAACCCATGTACTTTTAGATCAGGTCAGGAAAGAGCTTGTGAAGTGAGTCTACCAGCCGATGTTAACCCGGAGGCTGTGCTCCAGGGCACGTGCTCTCAGTGCTCAGGGACGTGTTGTTTGGAAGACCAACCTAGAGCCACACTGGGTTTAAAAAAGGGAAGCAAAAATAGTGTGACTGTTCCAGCCTGGAACTGACCATTTCACTTTTCAGATCGGTTTCTGATACAATGCACTGCTTGCAAATGAGAGCATGCTCTAGTAGCTGATGGGATTGCTCTGATTTTGCATTACACAAGGCTGGCCAAGCCCTGTGGAAAATTTCTACCAACTATTCTACTGAAGTACATCAAAAGTAGATAAGTTTGGGTAGTGTCTGAATTTCAACTGAAGAACCAGCCCTGTGATTGCCCTGGAGCACCGTTTCTCATGTTGTAATGGAACAGCAGTCTCTTCCAAGGCTGCAGTAGGGTCTGTAATCAGTTTCAAGAGGCAGTTTTTCTGCTCCCTGAGCTCTTCCTTTATTTGATTCTCCTTTCTTCTGTTCTCCACAAAGCCCAGGCCGTGCTTGTGGCAACCTGCATGTGAGGCACTCCTGAACATTCCTTGTCATGGATTTGGGAACTCAAGATCTACTGACATTTCTGTACCTCGGGCATTTTCAGGAGTTTCATGCTGTGGTCAGCAGATGAATATTTGCACTGTGTATCTACCTCTAACAGAATTCTCTGTTGCAGACTGTGCTAAATTTGGCACTTTCACCCAAGCCCAGTCCTACTAGTTTAGAGCTCAGCTTTAATATTTTACCATTTTTGAATCATGAGATGTTCATTCTAAGTCTCGCGTTCCTTTCTTATCAGGAACTCATTATCTTCGGGGCTTTAACAACAATAGCCAGCCTTGGTGCAACTGGAACGGACGTAGAAAACATGGGTTGAAACCAATCAACCCTACAGAAGAAGGGCTGGCGAGCATTCACAGCGTCCTCTTCCGCAAGGACCCCTTCCTTTGGAGGGCTGCCCTGCTCTACTACACCGTCTATCAGGCCAGCCAGATGTCCTTCAGCCAGCTGTTCCAGGACGTGGGGAGGTTTGTCCAGGACCCCAATACCAGGTGGGATTACTGTGTACGAGCCAAGAGAGGGTGGACCGACACGTCACAACCAGGTGTGTTCCCTATTTATCTGCTGTATTCTTGTGCTTCGGGGAGGATTCAGAACGTGCACAGAGCTCCTTCAGCACAGTACAACTTCTGCAAAGGGGGGAAGGATGTATCTGTACATTCTGAAGCTTCTGCTATTGAAAAGAAGGCTGGAAATGCACTTCTTCTAGAAGTTCTTTCTGAATCAGTTAAGGATTTTTTGCTGAAAGAGGGAACATAAAATGTAAAACCAAAGCAGCTCAAGCTCAGTTTGACTTCCTTGCATGCTTATTGCAAAACTGTTGCTGCAGATGTGCTTAGAGACTCTGGCTAACGGCTTTAACCTTCTAGTTATTCTGGGGATAAAGAGTTCTATTTACTGTGGGTTCTGAGAATATGCCTTGAACAATCCCTGACAGAGTGCAATTTATTTTGGTTCTTTTTAGGCTGTTTCAATAAGGATCAGGTGTACTTAGATGGCATCCTCCGAATCCTGAGATACAGGGAGTCCATCGATTTCCACCTTCTGACAGCGCTCGGAAAGGTGAGCGGGCTCTTCTTTAACCAAAGGATACAGTTGTACCATTTGGGTAGGCTTGTTTGCCAAGATTTATGAGTCGGCGTGCTCTGTTTTACTTCGATAGAAATCTCTGTTCCGTACAGCGCCTGGTACACACAGTGCAGGTTAAAAATACTATGAAGTCCTAAGAATTCCTACCAGTTTTTCTTCATTCCTTGTTTATCAGATGAAGATTTTATGGTCATATTTCTTAGACTGCCCTTTCTTCTTTTTATAGGGTACTGCCTGACTTGCCTTGAGCAAGCAGGCCAGGTGCTAGATAAGCTAGTGGTCCCAGCAGGAAACTAAATTCACAGTCTGGTGCTAAGGCCGTCCCCTTCCTCCACAGAGGGAAAGATAACGGTGTGCTTTTCATCTCAGATTCTTTTTCTCTGTTTTTCAGAAGTTAGAGTCTGTCTTTTCCACAATACCTGATATTTCTGCTTTCAGAGAACGTTTTCTCTCCTGGTTGTTTTATCTGAACACAATACACAAAACCATAGTAACTGCAGAAACTGTCACTTACTGAACCAGTTCCTTGGATTGCTGAGTTTCCACAGTTCATAAAGTAGAGTTTGTACTCAAATAAAAGAGGGTTCAAGTTCATGTTAACTGTGCTTGCATTTAGAGCTGCGACACCAACATTTCTGCCTGCTTGGCAGTAACCCATCTCTGTATACTCCCAGGAAAAAAAAAACAAGTTGTATTTTCCTCTGGATCAAGTTTAGCAATCTGGATTAGACTCTTATCTCTCCAGGGAACCCTTCTGTGTCCCTTACACGTTGGTGGATCATCTGTGCCAGCTTTCACCTTTTCTGAGCAGGGACCACCACCTGTTAAGCAGGCGTGCTGCTTCCAGGCAGCCCCGACAGCACAGTGCTCAGCTCCGTCGAAGTGTGGGAGTGGAGAGGTTCTGGCCACCTGGCACAAACCTGCTGGCAGGAAAGAGGATGTGCCAGTTAGCACGCACAGCCAGCCTTGTGTTTTTGCCAGCACATATGCTTCTGTCTGTAGGGTGCTTCAGCACACGCCGCTCGGAAACAAAGCGACAGCCGCATGCATTTCATCACACTGGGTATCTGCCCAAGGAGAGCTGGGCTGCGTTTGCAGGACAGCCTGTGTAATTATTGTACAGCCAAAGCACTCATCTTTTCCCGGACCACCACTCACAGCACCTTGAGCTACTGTGACCTCAAGACTCGAGGTCCTAGCTTGCAGAATCATAAGACGCAGGTGGAAGATCTCAGCTCTTGTTACAAAAAAGTAGCAGGCCCCAGAGGAGCTGGGAAACGTTTGAAATTGTCTCCAGAAGGCTTTGATGCCAACGGGTACAACCAATCTCCACCCTGCTGTTAGCTGAGAAAAACAAACAAAAAAACCCACACCATTTTGGGACACGTAAGGCTGCCAGAATGGGAGCTAGTTACTCGAGGTGCGTTTTAATGTCGCTCATCATCAGCACATTTGCTAGTGAGAACGCCCACTTCCTCACGTGTCCTGCACACCATTTCTAGTTCCTCGCTCTTGGGCACAGCGTCTTCTCCATCAATCGTTCCACCTCTTTGAGAAGTGACCTCAGGGCTCTCGTGTGCTCCAGCCTGTAGCTGTTGTAGGTCAGCGTCGTTCAGTTTCCTCTGAATCTGTTCACTGATTCAATCCAAAGCAGAATCTGAACGTACGCATACGTTTGTTTTTGCATCTTCCACTGAAACCTTTTCTCGCCTGCAGAGGGTAACATACAGCCTCAGCAGAGCAGTAGCAGGGCTGTGATGCAGAACTAAGCCGTGTCCCTCCTTGCAGGTCTCATACGAAGACGTAGACCGCCTGAAAGGATTGGCTGTGATTGAGAACATGAGGGTCCCGCACTTCCTGCAGGACCACGCCCGGTACATGGAGCACTTGGAAAAGATTATGGAGGTCAATGAGCTGACGGATGAGGAGCTCCAGGATCTCATAGACTGAGAATATCAGCCTGCCGTTCGGTCTGTGCAGCTGAGGATACAGAACTGGGCTTCTGAGAGCTTGCAGAAATGGACTTAGGAGGGGTGGGGCGGGAGGGGGAGGGTGGCCAGAGTACGTGGGTTCAGAAAAAGTCCCTTTGTGTTCCTTTTGCATTGTGATCATATGAGTTTTTAAAGAGATTGTGCATTTTTTAGTCTGGTTTAGGAATCCCTTTGCAGCGATCTCTGCAGCCATCTGCCCCATTTTGCAGGCAGAGTGCCTGACTCTTTCTCTTGGGATATACTGCCTTTTCCCACCCAGACTTAGAGGTGGAGGAAAGGAAAAAGAAGAGAAATTCCCCTTTTGTCTACTCGTGTATGCTTTGTCTTTGGTCACCTTTCACAGCTTGTAGAGATAGCACTGCTGTAGTTTCTGCTACCTCGTTGTCTGTGTAACTCTTCCCTGTTTGTCATCATTGCAACAACAAGTGTGAAAAAACAATCACGGTGCACAGAAGCAGGTCTTTGTGCAATGGTCTGTAATACTATTAAGAAGTGTTTGGGTTTTTTTTTTCCTAGGAGATTCAGCAGAAAAAAAAGAAAAAAAAAAAAAAAGACAGACATTGCTGTTTTGATGGCTGCAAACAGGTAGCAAAATTATCTTCTTTGTGATTCTCCCTGATCGCTGCTGTTCCGTAGCTCTGTCTGTATAGCTGAGTCCTGGAAGGGCCTCCCTCGTTTGAGGACAGGCGTATCGTGGCTAGTGAGTTCTGTCAGGCAGCGTTTTGGGTGAAAGCTTGGGCACAGCTGTGATTTCACCACTTTTTTATGGCTGAGTTCAGGAACGCAGGGCTGTAAGTCAGCACAGCAGGCAGCACTCTTTGGGTCGCCTGAGCCTACAGAGCATCGAGTCACGTGCTGAGCAGTGTCAGGCCTCGGTGCTACGGCAGGGTTGCACTCACTGCAGAGATGAGATGTGGAAGGGGAGAAAAGCGGGCTCCTGAGTGCCCCTGTTCCTGTGTTCCTCCAGGACTGCTGCACCACTTCAGGCCAACTTACCTCTGTTTTATCTGCTGGTGCTATATCCAGAACCAAGTAGAGAAAGTGCATTACTGTGAGGCACTGCTTGCCACGTGACAGAGAGCTTCGATGGCACAGGAGGGCTTGCTGTGTAAATGACATTTCCCGAATTCGGAGTCTTACGGATTGTTGAGGCCGGTTGAGTCTTGCACCTGTAAGCACTTTGAGGACCAGTTTGGTTTCAGTAGGCAGCATTTTAGCAGCGCTCCCCTGAGCTCCTGGGGAAGCAGCTGTGGTGCAGGATGCTGTGCAGGAAGAGGGGAGCTCCCAGAGGGCTTCTGCCCACTCTTCCCCCTGTGCTGTGACCCACAGGCCCAGCACTGAGCGAGGCAAGTAAGTGGAGGCAAGGTTTCCTCCACACCACATTTGCATGAGTTTGAGCCCCAGTATCCCTCTCTCCCCATTTATCCTCTAACAGTTAAAGTCTGAAACAACCCTCCCGCCTTCCCCAGCCTTACTTTATACCGTGACAGCAAAGTATTGAGGATGCTTCATGATAGGAAGAAAGAGAAATCTGGGAGGAAAAGCTCAGCTGCCTCAGGTCTGAAAGTATTTTTGAGTCATCCCCATGCAAGCAGCTGTCCGTCAGACAGCGTTGCAGGTGCTCTGGCAGCAGCTGGCTGACTGCTTCAGAAAATACATTCAACAAGCATCAGTTTACTAGATCGGGTTATTTTCGAGGCAGGGACCAAGAACCCCTCACAGCAGCCTTAATTTTGTATTGTTAGTCTTGTTCGCTATCTGGAAGCCTTTCAGCCTCTGTGTGCAGAAATAAAGAACATTTTTTTTTATTACTCCTTTTCTTTTTACAAGTTTGATCACTTGTCACTTTGCCTGCCCAGCTTTGTTGGAGAACCAAACCCAGCAGACGTAGCGTTATAGCAGCCCAGGTGCAAGGTTAAGAGTCTGGAAGCGGTCTGTATGAAGATGTTACCATAGGGGCAGCTGAGAAACCTGCCCGCTTCTGTTTTCAGCATCATCTTTGTCCTTCCTCCTTTGTAAAGGCCTTTCCAATTTTGAAGTGTACCTTTTGTAAGTTCTCCTGATTGTTTTTCATGGTACGGGAGTTCTGTAATAAAGTTTTTGGACAGCAGTGCACGTGAGCTCGTAACGCGCTTGGGGAATCGAATGCTTCCTCTCAGGCACCTTGTTGGCCGGTGTCCTCCCTGCACAGAAACAAACCTCCCTAAGAGAATGCCAGCGCTGAAAACAGACGTCATCCACCCCTGCTGCATGTGTGCACATGTGCTGTGGTACCTGAAACTGGCTCCTGAGCTCAGGCGCGGATGCAGAGCTGCCATCCAGGAGGAGCAATAGAAAACACGGCTCCCTGAAGAACCAATGGGCAGAGCTGGGGGCAGCACACCCTCCTCTTTGATCCTCCCTCCTTGCTCCTGAAGTTTGCAGCAGTTGCCGTGCCAGAGGAGTAGGGCTGTTCCCGTGAGATCCCCAGCAGGAAGCCAAGAGAAGGGCATTGCCCTGAGTGTTGGCAGATGGAGGAGTGAACCAAGTTCTACAAAGGCATGAGTCAGTGTTTTCCCAGCTCCTGAGAGCTAACATGCGGGGAAAAAAATAACACTGAATGCTGCACACCAAACTGAAAGCCAAAGCCAGACTCCACGACTCCCTTCTGGGACTAAATGCACCCTGCCCAGAAGCAAAGAGAGAGGAAGAAGAGGAGGAGATGTGTCCACATCCACGCTGGGCTGAGGAGGATTCTCTGAACCAGAAGGACCACGCAGGGCCTTCTGGCCATGTCCAGCACCTTTCCTGCTTCCCAGTTTCAGCAGCTTTTGCAAGTGCTGAGCTCGCTTAGGAACTGCCAAGAATTTCCACTGAGTGAGTCCCTGTACACCCTCTGCTATTCCCCTCAGTTTGCAAGGAAACAAAGAAACATAACCATCACCAACATCACAGCAGCAAAGCCCTGCTTGGCTGCATTTTAGCAAAGATCCTAGACAGTAATAAAAGTACACTTTATTTTCTGTACAATTCTCATCCAGATCTCCAGGCGTGGAGATGAGTCCGTTGCATCCCTATAAAAAGTTACAGACCACTCAATAGCCGTGAGACAGCCCAGAGCTGTCCGTGAGGGGCACGGAGCGAGAGCCATCGAAGGCAAGTGCTGATGCTTTCTGGACACGGAGAGAGCAAGTGGAGAAAGGAGGGAGGGAAGCAGCTCTTCTGCTCCGCAGCTGAGTCACCAGCAAGCAGAGCTATGGGCTGACCCCTGCAACAAGAGTTCACATCATCGTTCGTGTTTAGTGTTCGAGTCACGCTCAACGGTCACCCCGTTTCCATTCCGCGTCACCTCCTTCCTGTTCCAGTCCTTCTCCATGTAAAATTCTGCTAGCACGGGGCAGTGGTCTGAAGCCACCCCACCCCAGGACCAGTTATCAGGGATCCACGGGTTCGTAAGACCTTCTCGCACAACAGCCCAGTGGCCTGCAGGGAAAAGAGTGGCAGAAATTTGCAGTATGAAAGAGGTGCCCGGATTCAAACTCGTTCCCACGAGTTTGCAAAAGAAATACTTAGCATGCTAAGGAACTGAAGGCAGCTATAGGAAGTCACAGAATCATAGGATCATTGAGGTCAGAAAAGATCTCTAAGATCACCTAGTCCAACCACCAACTCATCTCCGCCATGCCCACCAGCCATGTCCCTCAGTGCCACATCTACACGCTTCTTGCAAACCTTGAGGGACACCACCACCTCCCTGAGCAGCCTGTTCCAATTCTTCATCACTCTTTCTGAGCAGAAATGTTTCCTAAAGCCCAACCCGAACCTCCCCTGGCACAACTTAAAGCCATTACCTCTTGTCCTATCAGTTGTTACGTGGGAGAAGAGGCCGACCCCCATCTCACCACAGCCTCTGTTGGGTGGCTGTAGTCACTACCCGCATTTGTTGGCCTCACACAGGCAACGTGACTGAACCAAACACTCTACCTGTGAAAACCTTCTTCAGACTGCGGCTGATCCACATGTTGTCCAGCGACTTGGACCCCTGGGGGTTCTTTGTGCTGATGTTGGTAAACGTACTCGAAGGGACCAAGTGATGGAACTTCTCCTTCCGCAGAATGTCGTGGTCGCTGCTGTCGGGAGCCTGGTTAAAATCTCCCAGGATGATCACGTCTTTTTCTCCTGGAAAAGAGTAAAAATGGAAAAAAATAAAAGTGTTATTGTGCTCTTTCTGTCTGTTGCAGTTTTGACAGAAGTAAATACGAGATATTACTTTCGGAGAAACCTACATCATACTGGCTCCAACTTGTCCTGATATTTTCTTTTTATAGCTTTCCTGAAGACAACTGTTATATTCTCTAAGTTCCTTTGCTATCTGTGGTTGAAGTGTGGAGGAAGAGGACTGAGAGACTTCTCTATCACGAGCAGTGCTCATAGATAAACCTACCTGCTGTGTGCTGTTGCTGTAGAAGCAGCTAGCCAAAAGAGGGAGCACAAGTTAAACTACAAAATCTATTGCACTCTACCTGCAGTTCTTCAAAGACAAACTAAGAGAGGGCAGAGATTGGTGGCTTATGATTTACAAAAACAAATACTTCTAAGCATGCTGCTTGGTAAGATGTGGAGGGGTGATGAAAACGTAATGAAGCTACTTGTAGCTTCTCTGACCTTTGCAAGCCATGCTTGTATTGAACATGACATGATGTTTAAATATTATTCTGCCAAGTGCTGGTGATACTGACCTTCCCACCTTTAAAAGAAACAAAAAAAAAAACAAGCCTGAGCACAAGTTATTTTAAGATCTGTGAGTACCCAAAAGAAAATCAGTGCTTATCCAATGGGGAAGCACCGAACCCCCTGGACAGAATCGGTTTGCTCTCATGATCTGAACAGAGTGCTTTAACAGTGCCTCTGAAATGCCACCTTCTGCTTCTGGCAGTGCAGAAGAGCTAAGATCTGGACCAGGAGGATGAATGTGATGGTTCTATGTCTGGGGGTCACGGTGCTGCGGGAAACTGCATCTCAGGGCGACCGTAACAAGGGGCTCAAGGGCAACTGCACTGCCGCAGTCCTCCCGGACCGATGTCTGCTTAATGGCCCAGGCAATGCTTGGCTCCTGATGCAGAGTGGGGAAGGCCACTCTGGAAAGGTCTGGGGTGCAACCCTGATGGGGATTACAAATTATAGACAGGCAGGAATCCTAGCAACGGCATCTCAATCCTGCACAAAACACATTTATTTTAGCAAATCCTCCAGCCTTGCGTGAAAAAATATATTAAAAAATCATGATCACAAATAGCAATTTTAACTGGCTGCTCGATTCTGAACGACTCAGAAATAGCAGAGGCTAAAATAATCAACACCTAGACATGTTCATGGAATCAGGTACTAAGTCAGTCTGGTGTATACACAGGAAGTGAGTCACTGTATTCTTTTCTGTTTTAAACTTTCTCATGCAGAACAGATAAGCGTACGATCAGAACACAACATAACGTGGACAGAGGAGGGATCAGTGGGGTGCAGTGAGCATTCAAGAAGCCAAAACCCAGTTTTCAAGCCCATCACTGAGGAAAAGGGTCTCCTTCTGATCCCCTGAAGCAGAAGCTTCTGGGGCTCCATGTAGCTGTGAATCCCTGTGCAGCAGATATCTGCAGTGCTTCATTTTGTTGTCCTGCAGCAATGGTGAAACCCTCGTTTATTCCACAGCAGTGCAAAGAGACCCCTGAAGGACACTCTCCTTTGACTTCCACATGCCCTGAATCAGTCCCTGAATGAATTAAACAGACGCTTAAACTCCCACATCTTTCTTGAGGAGAGTGAAAACCAGATCATGGAAGGGATGTGACAGCATCTCAAAGGTCTTCTAGGTGTAGTGCCTGACGCATGGGCACTTTGCTATATGGCCAAGCCAGATGGAAGAAGATGACTAAGCCAACCCTGGGTCCGAGCACTACGAGCACATCTGGGATAGTGTCTGCATGGCCATGGTCACCGCGGCGGAGATGAACAGGTAGAGTGCTTGAGAGAAGGCAGAGTTAACTACCAGCAGCAAAGCACCACCAAGTCTCTCTGGTACCACTGAGGGGAAAGGAGGACCAGAAGAAACCCAGGCCCAGTCATCTGATGGGAGGAATATGGGTACACTGCTACTCTGGGGATGGAAACGTTACACGAGACTGCGTAAGTGAATTTTTTTAAGCATGACATTGATTTTGGCAGAGTAATTCAGTACTCAAAATAACATGCATTATTATTCGTTTACGAAACAAGACCTGCATCCCACATGTTAGGAATGTGAACTTCACCTTTCACGAAAGCTTAACTCAAGAACAAACACGCTCCAGTAACGTGCCTGCCACATGACAATAAAAACACAAACAAAAAGGAGCCCTAATGTCAACACTCTAAATTTAGATGCAGCGGAAATGCATCTCTGTTGACTTCGGAAGAGCTCCACAGTTATCTGCATCCCGATTCAGCCTCCTGGGATTAAACAAACGACCCTTTTGTTTGCCTTCATCTTTTTCAGGGTATGTGGACAAATACTTAAATCTGTGGCACTTAAAAATAGCTCTGACTGACTGAAAAACACGCATAAAATCTGTGATTACTTCTCGTGTTATACAAGGAGGATTTTAATGCTTCCAAGTGACTGACCTTGCAAAACTATGCCAAGAGGAAAATCATCGTGACTATAACCTCGTAACCCTTTTACGTGTTTGTTGAGCAGTAAGCAGAGAGCTAGATTTTTCTAGTCCTATGAAAAGTTCACCAACGCCGACACCACTTTGAAGCTGAAACCTGCTCTTCTGCTCCACTGGAAACTGAATTAAATTTGCAAGAATCACAAGAAGAAGCCAATTCTCAAAAATGAGGTGAAGAAATTCAGCTGTCTATTAAATTGCTCAAGTTGAGATACAAATTCTGGTGTCCCTCAGCCTGGTGTAAAACCAGACCGACGTGTCTGAAACCAGCAGAACTGTTCTGCTTATTTCACCTATGTACCAAAGATAGCTTCTGGTTTTCTTATTAACAACCATCTCCTGACCTCCACTGGGTTTTCCAAAGCACTGCCAAACATTAAAAAAAGCCCCAAACATACAGAAGAAACTTCTTTTGGGAAAAAGCCAGCAAATTTTGTTCCGATACCAGGTAGATTCCATTTCCACAAACACAGTTTTAACCCAGGTTTTTTTTTTCTGTTTTTTTTTTTTACACTAGCATAAAATCACAAGGAGATTCACTTGAAAAGTGATGCTGAAGGCAGTAGGATCTTCTGAGGTATTTAGTTAGAATAGATTGTAAGACTGTGAGCATTTTGCATGCTGTGTATCACTGAAATAACGGTAAAGACAGTGCACAGCTGACGGGGGAATCAGTGAAACCTGCTCTAAGACATTTATAAACATATTTTAAATTCCTTTTGATGAGGTGTGCTAACTGGAAAGAAGACAACACCGTACCTTTCAGAGTCTCCTGCAAAGTCTGTGCAAAGGTTGCTAGTTTGTGGCTGTCATGGTTCTTCCCTGCGTTGTCCCCTGCCACAGGAGCCAAAGCCAAGTGTAGGTTAACCAGTGTTAGGTCATTCATCCCAACCTGGGGGAGGAAGGAGGGAAATCAGCATGGTACAGAGCAAGGGAGGTCACAGAGCAAAGACATCCACCTGCTGCACACACTCTTGGCAGTAGGTCCTGGCAACTAGGACCCATTTCTCTCTGCATCCAGCGTGTTGTGTTTCATCTTGGTTTTTTGGGAGGACAGGAAACACAGCTCTATTCACACTACTGTGACAGCCCTTCAGTTCTGGGGAAACTGATTTTCGTAAATATGCAGTTTCTTTCTTCAGCAGTTGCAGAGAGAAGCTGGCTCTTCGTGAAAACCAGTTTATGCAAAACCAGTTGTTATTAAGCTACAAATAATGGCTTGGTCATTACATGGACTAATTACTGGTCTCCTGTGATCTGGCTTGGCCTGCCACAGAGATTAGTCATGAAACTTAATGTACCTTGAAATGAGCCTCTGGCTCCCTGTAATTTTCTGCTTACCTTCTGGGGCTCACTTGGTCGCGTGGCACAAGTAGCGCTTACTTCTAATCCTGACCTCTTCGCAGTTATTAGAAACTCCTCTCAAAGCACTGCCAGAGATGTCAAATTCTTTAACCCGGACACAGGCAGTGCAGGGAAGGGGGTTGTACAGTCACTCATGCCTATGCGCAAGAACAGCTTGGAAAGACTCAGTTTCCAAAATGCACAGTGTTCTCTTACGTAGAACACTAATGGGAAAGGTTCAAAATGAAAACTCTGCACTAGGCCAGCAGTGTCAGGGAGATCAGCCCGAGCCTCCCAGAAGCACGAAGCCCCCTGTGTACAACTGTTCTCCCTACACTTACCCCATCTCCACCACCAAAAGCTGAACAAGGTGACCAGTGATTTCTGTCACTCTAACAGGCTGCAGGCACTGCCGAAGGTCCTCGTGTGCATAAATGGTCCCTTGCAGCAGGGCTCCCTCCCACAGGACCTGGGGGAAGGACTGACTCTGGTGATGTGCCTCACCTATAAAGACCACTGAGCACCTTACTGTAACCATGCCATATGAGACTGTGAACTAGCCTCATGTTAATGCAATATTTCTTAAATCTGTTATGACATTCTTTCTAGCCTCTTGTCCAAAACTTTGAAATTAAAGCTCATCTCTCTGAGGGCCAGTTGGCAGAACTGAGTTACCTTGAAATGTGCAATATATGGGTGAGGATACGAGTGTCTCCCATTGCCATTAGTCTGTACGTTCTCCTGAGAAGAGGCATCTTTCAGCTCAATGCCAGCTGTTGTGTCCCAGAGGAAGCCAGAATATTCAACTCCCTGCCATTAAAACATGAGAAAAGACAATAATACAATGTTAAAAATAAAACATTCTGTCAAAATTACAAAACTTTAATCCAGACGTTTGAGCCAACTTGGTATCCCTGATGGCAATGGCATATTATTACTTCCCATATACGTGGAGGAGGTAAAAGGTTTCTATTCTGGCTTGGCACCTGCTGAGGGCAAGAAGTAGATGTTGCTGTGCACAGGCTGAAGGGAGAAACAACATCCTAGAACAGGTAGAAAAGCTGCTTTGTTTCACCAATCCCCTGCTGGATTTGGGAGGAATGAGAGTCCCACTGGCCTTACTGAAGACTGAGCACACTGAGTTCAAATGCATATTGTCTTGCTACTCACACCCACGTGCTGGCTCTTGGACACACAGGTAAGCTGAGCTGCTCTATCTTTCACAGGTAGAGCACATTCAGGACTGCTGCAGAGGTGAGAGTTTTAGCAGCAGCATCCTGTGTGCACCTTTGGGCTGACACGTGCCTTTCACTTCCTGCTCTTCCAGGCAAGGAATCTGATTCTTCTCAGTGTGGTCAATAATAAAGCAGTTTATGTCCTGAGCATCCCCAGCACCCTTCCTCTACCAGTGGTCAGGGGTGCTCATTTACGAGAAGAGCACAGTTGGGCTGCATAGCTGCAGGTCTTTCCCCTGGCAGCCTCTTCCAAGCACCGGTACATCGCTGCAAGCAATCCTTTCCCATTCCTTCTCTCCATACCATAGGCAATCTTACAGATTTCTGTCGTGCCCAAGCTAAAAATACCCAGGCTCATTCAGCCTCTTGGCACGACATCTGGTCTAGACCTCTCAGTCCTGTCAATTTTTTCTGTCTCCTTTCCAACTGAAAGTGATTCATGTTAAGGTTTCCGCATCTTTCGTCCTGGTGTCTATCACCCTACAAGGTTTTCTTGGACTACTTGGGAGCGTGGCATTTCCAGAGAGCTGTCTGCCCCCATTACACCAGCAGCGGTATCTAATTCAAAGCCTGTCAAGCATCCCCTCTCATCACACAGACACAATTTGCCTTGTGAATCATAGTTAAATCCATCTCAAGGAAAAGCTTCCCATTTCAGCTGCGAAAAGCAAGTGTTATCTGTTCTACTTTATTCCAATGAGCCTTGGAAGAAAGTATTAAGTTTGGCTAAAATCCTTTGGTAGCATCTTTGGCCAACACACCACTGACCTCAAGTCTAATGTCCGAAAACAGAGTAGGCTACGAGAAAAGACCTGGAAGAAGAGCTGTCAGCAGCTGAATATTGTCACGGGTGGCAGGTGCAACCATCAGCACCCTGCAATTAGTACATTGCAACAGTACAAATTCCTATGGCAGAAGATGATGCAGGAAAAAGCACTGTGCTGTTTTTCAGTGGTGTCCAAGGCGTGTTTCAAATACGTGTGAACGGCAACTCAGCAAACATACTAGATAAGCTCCTCTGCCAGATGAGGACAGCGTGCTGAACAACCCCACTGCAGGGTCTCTGTTTGTAAACCTGGAAAACTGGAAGCTCTTCCAAATTCCAGCCAGTGCTGTATTACAGAGCAAGCTCAACTGACTAGCAAAAACCAGAAGTAGTGCAGCGTGTCAGAGGCAAAACAAGGGCTCTCTCCTTGTCCTAATATGCAGCCTTTCTTCTGACAATTACACCACAGATTGGGGAAAATAATTCTTCCAAAATATCAATAGGACAGTCAAACTGAGTTCTATATTAAAAAAAAAGAAAAAAAGAAACTAGAAGTTGCCAACCTTGCCAAAAAAAAGATTTGCAAAATGTTTTGCCGTAAACAGATTAAAAATGTGTCCTTGGTTAGAGGGGGAAAAAACAAAAAAGTGAAGCAAAAGTTCAAACATAGGGATTAGTGTACCTTGTGTAGCTGGCCTGAGGGTTTTTCGGAAACAACACCCTTCCAACATCCTCTAGGGCCCTTCCACTTGCGGATGTTTGGCAGCGTCGGCTGGTTCAGCTCCATACAGAACTAGAGAGAGAGAGAGAGAGAGAGAGGTGGAGGAAAAAGATCAGCTCTGCAAGACTTTAAAAAGAACTGCATAAAAGCACGCAAAAAGACATTGATAGAGCACAGCGTGGAATACAGACCATAGTCTCTGCTGAAATGTTTAGTGCCCAGCTACAAATCAGAGGTTGTTTCTGCCTGAGGCCAACAAAGCTGTATCAAATTGTCAGCTGCAGAATTTAAGCTCTGGTTTTTAAGCACTGCAATAGCCTAGGCCAGTCCCAAAAGGGAAGCTTGTTCATGTGGAAAGAACAAAAGCCAGCCTTTAGCACACACATGGGACACAAAACCCCCACTTCCCTGGAAGGCTCACACAGGAGGTGGTTGAGGATGGGCCCAAGAGAAGGGCTCCTTTTCTCCCAGAGTGCCACTCCGTGCCGGGGAGCCAGGCAGGGGGCTCTGGGGGCAGGAAGCCCCATGCAGCAGTGCTGGCTGCCCTCCAGTGACTCAGAGGGGCCAGAGGAAGGGAGGAGGCCAGCCTGCTGCACACAGCATACCCGCTGTAATAGCACCCTATGCACTATGCACTATGTAATAGCACCTACCACTACGGCTGTGGTATGGCATGTGCATTCTGGACGCTTGAGACTTCTTGTGCAGGCAGGAACTGGCCACACGTCTGCACACACAGATCTTTCTGATGCTCCCCATAGACACCGGTCTTCCTGGACACTGCTGTACAGCCCCAGCACTCAGACACACTTCCATTGCCAAGAATAGCATAGAATTGTGGAACCATAACATTGCTCAGGATGGACCTTCAAGATCATCAAGTCCAACCTCTACCTAACCATACCACCCTAACAACCTACCTGACCTCTGGAGATCATCCAGCCCAACCCCCTGCTAAAGCAGGTTCCCTAGGTTGCACAGGAAAGCATACAGGTTGGTCTTGAATATCTCCAGAGAAAGAGACTTCACAACCTCTCTGGGCAGCCCATACCAGTGCTCTGTCACCCTCACATTAGAGAAGTTCTTCCTCATGTTCAGACAGAACTTACTCTGTACCAGTTTGTGCCCACTGCCCTTTGTTCTGTCACTGGGCACCCACTGCAAAGAGCCTGGCCCATTCACTTGACTTTAGATATGAAATCAGCATTGATAAGGTCTCCCTTCAGTCTTCTCCAGGCTGAACAGACGCAGCTGCCTCAGTCCTTCCTCATAAGGGATACGCTCCAGGCCCTACATCATCACTGTGGCCCTTCAGGATTCTTTGCTAGCTCCCAATCTTTCCTGCACTGAGGAGACCAGAGCTGGACACAGTTTCTGCCATGCACAATGGGACATGCCTTTGGCCACACTCAGTCTGAAGAGCTACCATCTCTTGGCAGTGGGTAGTGACCATCCGCATGGATACAAGGATGATATATGGGCAGAGTGAAACGGACAAAGGCTACCACCTTCCCAACTTGCCAACTGTTCTCCTTCTACCTCTTTTCTACCTCTAAGATACACGCAACCCAAAAGACGACCTTTTCCTATCCTGAAAAGCCAAGATACACTTTAGTTTTTCGCTCAAAGGAGAAAATGTTTGACACACTCTTTAAGAATCTTTTCTGGAATGCACAGTACTGCAGGGGTTTCTGACTGAAGATGATACTACAGCATAGGAGTGCCTACACTACAGTGATACTACAGCAGAGCTCATGGTGCAGCTTCAGGCAGGGCTGGGCTGATGGCTGGGGGACACTGTAACAGGTGCAGTAAACCACAGCAGTAGCAATTATCATTCCTGACCACACTCTGAGACATCAACCAACGTAAACGTGGAGAATGGGTTTCCTAATATTTAAATTCCTTAAATCTGCACCCATAAGAAAAGAAATAAAAGTTCTGCTGTAGCCTGACAAAAAGAGTTAACTTATCTCTGGGCTGCAGCACGAAGTGCACAGCAGGGCTGAGTAATACTACAGAAACCATCCTGTTATTAAAAACAGCATCTGCAATCAAGTAGTTTGAATATTTTGTTTCCTCCAAATTGATTTTCCTTAACTTTGCTCAGTCAGAACGATGACAGATACGATTATATGGTTTGTTTGGACAAAGCCATCAGCCCATTCTGGGTACAGTTTCAGCAGCTGAGAGCTTTCCCCCACAGCAGCTGACTTTAACTCGTGCCCATTTTCCAGGGTGCATAGGCCACAGGTTTGGAAGCTGTGGCTTCGGTCATGTTTTTTGCTGAACTGAGAAGCGCATTTCTTAAATCACACTGTTCTGCCCGCAAAACATCAAACAAGATTACGCTTTCCCTTGTATAATAAAAATCTACAGACAACAAAAATGTTCCTTCTTTTGCAAAGTTAGATCTGCATCAATCCCTTTGAGGAGCCGTTTCTCAAGTGGTAAAGAATAGACTTGAATGAAAATTCATAAGGAGAAATGTTCTAGCCTTGTTTTTTCTCACGAGCCTTTCAGCCTGCAAGTTTCCTGGTATGAAATCAGCTTTCCTTTTCAAATCCTGTACGTAACTGAGCCAAAACTCCAGCACATACCATGTGCTATGAGCTCCTTCACAAGGACCCCTCCAGTCTCACAGTTGCTCACGATCACATCCCTTGCCTGAAAAGTGTTTGCATTACTCCTTTGAACATTTAGGAAATCGAATGTGACCCAGGAAAACAGTACCTCAGGGCTCAATAAAGCCACATATAATTATGTACATCTGATAGCCAGCGATGCCTCTTTGGAAGATGCTTATTTCCAGACCTGAGTCAGAGCACAGGCTGCAAAGAGGGTGAGAAGACATCAGATGGAGGAGCCACAGTGTGAGCCAGTTATCAGGGCACAACACATCTTGTCTCAGCACACCAGTCATCGCCTGAACTTCAGAAAGGCACTCAAAGCCATTAACTGTTCATTTTCTTCAATTACCACAGAGGCTTTCAGGCCAAAAGGGTACTGAAGCAAATGTAAACAACAATTTGCTTCTTCAAAGTAAAGGTGATGTTAGTGCTGCTTAAGAAAGAAGATTTTGTTATGTTGGCCTGCAACAACAGAGGTGCGTGTTGGTGGTGTGACAGTATAGTTGTAGAGTAGACAGCTGCAGTAGACAGTAGAGACAGTAGAGTAGACAGTTGAACCTTCCCAACAATATCCCATTACATTTTGTTGTTGTGTGACAGATAGCAGCAGAGGGGCATCTGACATGGAGGTGTGGATGGAGCAAAGGTGTGTCACTGAACTTGTGTGACACTGAATTGACAACAGCTTTATGAGATTATCTGGCACGCACTTTTTTTCGATTTGTCTTCTAATATAGATTTCCTCTGCTCCATCACTGGATATTCTATAATATAAAAGTTTTCCTGGACTCGAACGCACATTATTCTTTCTTTTCTTTATACATCCAGGAATGGACTGTACTTCTACCTACCAAAGCAGACTTGAGCACCTGCAATCCTCATCCAGTCAACCACGTACAGGATGCAGCTAGAGTTGGAGCTCCCTAATTGAGCCTGACCTAGAAAGCTGAGGGCAGAAAAGTTAAAAATACTTCTGAGAACCTGAAATCGACACCTCTGGTTTCCATGTCAAGTATCCTGATTTGACACTGGTTCTCTTGAAGAAAAAGAGCATTTTGTTTGCGAGGATTCAGAGGCAGAGTTAGACAGTGCAGAGCTTTGTGGACGTCGTATTGTCGCTGTTGAGGTGTGGATAAGAGAAGCTCAGGGAACTCACAGCACTGCAAGGTGTGCGAAGACACGGGAGGCAGAGAGGCTTGGGCTCTCAGCACAATTCTGCAGGCAGACAGCACTTCTCAACACCATTCCCATCTGCACGTGCAGGAGTAAAGGGACACAGAGGCCTTGCAGTTGTGTTTGGGTTCTCATGTAATCAAATATAAGCATTGGAAGCGTTATTATGGCTAAAGCCGAAAACAGACTCAACATTGGATCCTTTTTCCTACTGACAATAGTGTAGTCTCAGGCCTTTGCTGCTTGCTTGCCTTTCCCTGAAGCGCATCCGTTTCCGTTTCCTGTTTGCAGAAGTAGTCAAACCCTGATTGCTCTTGAGAGTGGTTCTGTGACATGGGGATGCAGGCGCCGATGTGTGGGACGCACTGCAGCCTTCTTTCAGATGAACCACGATAACGCAGGGCAAGGGGGCGGCCCTGTGCTATTATGACTAATGCTTTATACATGCACATTCGATTTCTTCCTTCCAGGAAGACCTCATGAAAGATTTTGCAATACTTATTGATCATGATAGCACTGATAGTACAAAAAGGCAAACAGGGCCTGGCAGGTGGATGGAGGCCTGCCAGACAGATAATTATTGGCATTTTCAAAGGAGAGCGGAATTCCACAGACAACAAAGGTCTCAGCCATATTGATACATTTTGTTATGGAAAAAGATTGCTCCTTCTCCCTCTTGTGAATAACTTTACAGTGAAGAAATAGTATATTTAAAGGGTGATTTATAGAAGCCAAGCTACAAACGTTGGGAGAAAAACTGTATGATGAAAGTTCAGTGCTGACCATCCAGCCGCAGCCCTGACCAGCACCTCTCTTCAAGCATACAACTGCACCTACGGGCACCATCATCACTTCTGTGTATTTGCACACCATGGACAAACAAAGCTTGTTTGTTGTGATAACATGCATGCACATATGTGCATCTATGTTAGGATATATGAGCTCCTTCCAGACACAGTGCGATGCCAGGCGATGGAAGTTTTCTATTGCTCCACCTCCACCACGGGGATCCAGCTGTGCCATCAATTCCTGCTCCCTCAGTGAGGTACAATGAGTATAGTTCAGTCTAGTCTGGAAAACATGCTGCTTATGCTTCTTACATGGCAGACCTGTATTCCAGAGAGACATCCACAGAGGAAGGATTTCCTTTTTTAGCTCCTGAGTGCTTCAAGCACCACGTTACAGTCTGGAGAGCAAGCATCTACCGCGCCACAGCTTCATCATCCAAGAGCTGCGTGGCAACCCTTGTCCTGAATTCCAGACTGTGCTGCAAAGATCATTACTAAGTTCAATACAAAATAAAGGAAACCTCCTGGGTTGAGCTCCTCAGAGGAGACAGGATGAGGAAGGCTCATTGTCCAAGCCCAGTTATGTCCACTATAGGCAAGCAACAAAGTTGTGAAGACCGGGGTAACTCTGGGTATAAACATAGCTCGAGTTACCAGAGGAACACTAAAGCATTATATCCTTTAAAACACTAAAAGATACAGATCTTTTAAAACAAAACACATCACCTTTGCAGGAGGAATCTTTAGGAATTTGGCCGTGATTTGAGCCAGCCCATGGATTTGAACCAAACTGGAACACGAGGCCCTGTTCTGCAGCTGCTGTATTACTCACCCATTGTACTTCACGAATGTGCGGGAAATAATTACGCTGATAAATTTAACATTATCTCAATTATCAAAAGTTGATAATGATTTGTTTCCAAACACAAACCTGTTCGAATCAAAGCAGATTTTTTTATTTTTTTTTTTAATGAGGCTTCACAGGATCGCTTGGGGAGTGGTAGGAACATTAGTTTGCACCCTCAAGTCATTTGTTCTCCTTTCTGAGTACTTATTTAGGAAAAATTGAACAATGAGCTTCTACAGCGTTCTCCCAGATGAATTACATACAGCTCACCACGGTCACCCGACTGCTTAATTTCTTGTAATATCTGAGAGGAAATTACATTCTTCATCCTTGACAATATGATTGAAAAAGCAGGCTGTAGCCCATAAAAGCAGTTCTGTGTTCATCTTTTAATCACAGTGTTCCTGAGACAACAATTCAGATCATTCACTGGCGTGTCCTTCTAGCTTCATTCTAAACACTCATTATTATTTATACAAACAATGTCTTTTTATAGAGCTTGAAAAGGAAGACGTGGAAACCTTTGGAGCAGAGCTGCGAAATAGGTGAAAGAGGCAATGCAGTAACTTAAGTGCTGGAGACACTATTAAAGGTGGATATACGATGCTCAACTGAACAAAATATTGTCAAAATAGGGTACGAAACATCTTTCAGTCAGGCTGTCATTTAACAAGAAGCAATCATAATGCGTCCTTGGTGGAAATCTGTGCTGCCTTTTTGCTATGAAGATCATCCATACTGTTCAGCTTGTGCACACGAGTTTAATTTCTCATGTTTTTACCACAAGCTGAGCTTCCCCTTCATATTTCACGGGACAGACTTATTTAGCAGAAGACGCTTCCTGAAGCCTTATTTTCTTGCTCTTAAGAGCATTATTTTATACATAATACCAGAATTAAGGCTCAAGTGCTTGTCAAGGATGGGCATAAAGCCTTGCAATTCATTCCTGAAGCCTTTTCAAGTGGGTGTTTTTGTCTGCATAAGTAGGCAGCATAATCATTAACAGCATAATGGCATGCTAAGGGAGCTGATATGCTATAAAGAACAAAAAAGAAACCCTCATGATTACAAGGGTATCTTTTTCATCAAGCTACTTTTCCAAGAGATGAGTGGTTGAGTTCAAGTACTTTTCCTATATTGTTATAAGGCAGTCAGCTCAACTGGTTGGCTCTGCTAAAACCACAGCCACGGCGCAGATGAATTATTTACTTATTACTAAGCTGTCCACTGGAAATGTTCAGTTTCTTTTCCATTTATTTATTTATTTATTTTGTTCTCATTATTTCCAAACAAAGACAAGCTTCATTCCGCCTTCACTTCAGCCATGAAAAAAAAAAAAAGCACAGAGCATCTCTTGGGGAACACACACATCCGCTTAGGGAAGTATTACTGAGATTATAGACCACAGATTTTCTTTATTTTTGATTTTTTTAATATGCTACAGAGAATGCTTAAAGCAGTGACCAACGTAGAGCTCCAAGTCTTCCATGAGGGGTACTACCAAATGCTTAACCAGAGCACATAGATGTACTTCATGTTGTACCATACCCGTGACAGGGAGGCTGGAACCTGGATGATCTATAAGCCCCTTCCAATTCAAGCCATTCTACGATTCTACGAACACGGCTACCGCTTCAAAGAGCCACAGCTTGCACAGCAGATGGAGAGCTAACCTGCACGTTCGTTTGAACTAGATATGAGGCAGCAGGCAAACAGGAGTCAGTACCTTTCTAGAAACTCTCTTTGTCTTTTATTTTTAATCCCTGGGCCAATGGTTTTCTCATGCAACTAGGAAGCTCCTATCATTTTCCACAGCAGGATGCAAAACCATACCACTGTGACAGCAACCTTACTCACCCAGTACACACCAAGACTACAAGAACTGAAAGCTATCAGAACCTAGCCCTTCATGTAGAAGGCAAATAAAAGTCTGCCTGTGAAATACAAGACCCAAGAGCGATAAGAATCAGTTTCCTGTTGACCAGTTAAAACCAAACAAATGAAACGTGTGAACTATTTGCCATGATCTGAGTCTCCTTACCTGCACATAGCCTTGAGCCAAAGGAGAAGTTATGGGAAGATAATGTGCCAAGACAAAGAAAGAACAAAGGGGAATGGGGAAATCATGCAGTTTTGAACGTTATTTATCAAGGAAAGCTGCAGAAGCACAGGAGATAACTGGGTCTTGATCCACTACAGTGACCAAGTTTACTCATTTCCACAGATGCAAATAAGGCATTAGGTTTTCTTTGAAACTCCTGGGAGAGGTAAAGATGAACTGGACGGTGCTGATGTGCACCATAAGAAAGAATAAAGCAATGCGTTAAGAGAACTGTTCTGACACAAAGGAGAAATGAACAACTCTCGTTATGATGTCAGTTTGGTCACCTCCTGTATAGAGGCCTGCATAAAAAGTAATTATTCACAGGGCATTTTACTTCCATCCATTCTTTTTCTACTGTTAGATAACCATTTTCCCTGGCTATTTTATGTTTCTGTTTAGAATAAACATTGTCTCCCACGATAAGAACATAAAAGCATGGTAGAGAAAAGTAATGTAATACAACTCTCAATCATTATCAGTCTCAAACATTTATTCTTCCCTCAGCCACTGATTACAGCACATTACAGGATACTGTGCCACCTTCTGTGAAGCAATTTGTCTTGTATTCTATTCCATTATTTATTTCTTGAATATTTATTATTAGGAAGATTTCTTTCAGGCTGCTACCATTAGAACGTTATGTCACCGTTTTTGTTTTTGTTTTTTATATCTCATATGCTTAATTCTTTTTCACACTTCTAGTTCTTAATTTAAAGAGTCTGATTTGACACTGGTTCCTCTCTGAAATATGACATTCTTTATTTAAAGGTTTGCATGAGTCATAGATGGTCTTCTGCCTTCACCCTGCAGCATCCCCTCCCATAGAAGCCATGGGACTGCCCTCCAATCCTGAGTAAAGCTCTACTCAAACAGCTGCAATCAACTCTGGTTCCCTATAGAGAGCGCACACATTACTTAATCCACATAAACAGCCAAAAAAAAAAAGAAGATTTAGGATGACATTACAAAACTCTTGCTGCTATGACAATCTACTAAACAGAGAAAAAACCCACAAACATAAATAACCTTCCTCAGAACTGCTTCAAAATTGCTCCTGTTCTATAAGCTGGCTTTGTGCTCTGCCATTTTCCAAAGGAAAGCTAGGAAAAAATGACAGATTAAGGATTCTTCATATTACTAACAGACAAAATCACATTTGCAATCTTACATTTTTTTCATTTCTCCTTGGTCTGGAAGTGTAAAGAATGATTTTACTGACGGATAAGATCAGCTTCTGTCCAGGGACCAAACTAGATGCCTCACAAAAAAAAGCCCATCTGTTGTAACGAGCAGTCTGAAAACCACTAGTTGTCACAGATACACAGCCATGCTTTGAGAGACAACAACAGGACACATCCTAAAGGAGGGCATTGTAAGAGCCACCTGTGCCCTCCATGGCTCCCAGTGATGTGCACAGAATTGGTTCATAAGAAAAAAGATGGAAAACGCAACTAGAAAAGATAATCAACCATGATAAGCCAGAGATACAAGTAGGTGTGAGCATGTGCTTCCTATGCTGCAGACCACATGATGGGGTACGTGGATGGGATAACGTGGAAGAAGCCTCCCATGCTGTAAGAAGTGGTGTCAACAATCCAGTGGCATAAGTATAGTAACAGGAAGGATCCCTTTACCCTGAGGTTTCTGGACCTAGGGACTGGGTCTAAAAAGACTGCACTCCTGGCATTACCAGCATGCAGATTACAACAGATTACACAGATAACAAGAGAAAGGAAAGAAAGACAAGGAAAAAAACAGCAAGATGGCACACCCCACATCTCCTTTTATTGCTCTCTGAAAGCTAGACTGCTACTGTAGGGAACGTCCTTGAATGCTTAAGTTTCACAGGGGTCAACCTCATTCTGGAAGAGACAGTTCTGAGAACAGACAGAAAATTTAACTGCTTTCCACCAACTAATTTGTTCATTGCCAATTGACTTATATTTTTTAATCAGCAGTTCCAAAGCAAAGGAAGATTTTAAGAGGCTAAGACAACCACTGTCTCGTGGAGGATGCTGTGAGATGGTGCTCTCTGGAAGACTCAACAGCAGAAACAGCACAGGACGTTCTGACTGAACTACACGCCAACTGATTGAACCTGCAGAGCTCAGACAGCAGTCACACATCCCGCAGTGGGGAAGCCAACAGCCCTTCCCTGTGTTTCCCAAAGGAGACATTGATGGCAATTCACAGGCTTGTGCTGGCCTGAATGTGACAAATAGGGTTTGCCTTGCAAGGGCAGCATTTAGGACATGGGCAGCCACTCAGCATTCCTGCCAAGGTGATGGGCCAGACACAGGGCCTCAGGTGATCAGTTGTTTCACGTGAAGACACATTACAGTGCAGCTACTAGTGAGTGCACATGGACATGTTTACTGCCATGCAAGCAAGAAGCAGTGTGCTTGTGCTTACATGCAAAACAGGAGCCCCATGCAAAGCTCCTACAGACAACCTTTCACAAATAAACAACCTGCCCGGCTCTGAGAGGGATTTTATATAGAACAGAGATTACAATGGGTTTAATCACGATTAAACACTGATCTGGCTCAATCTACTCAAAAGCAGACAAAAGATAAATAAAAAACCTCCAGCAGATGCATTTCATACTGGAAATTCTGGAACCTCAATTGACGTCATACTTTTTATGTTCAGATAATATCTGGAGGAAACAGTACACTGGATCAAGAAAACAAAAGCAAATTTCTAGTTAAAATTCTCCATGCGCCGTGTAGAAAGGCAAACACTATAGCAGGGAATGCACAGGGCAGCTCAGCACTTATAAACCCATTTTTCACAGTAGCTGAAATTTCACTGTTAGCCGCTGGAAAGAGAGAAGCATCCCCTCCTGTCCTGATCCCTTGGGTTTTACCGTGTAAGAGTGGAAATCCCTCACCCTGCTTAACACTTGAAGGCATTTCCCCTCAGACAAAACCCACTTCTGATTGCTGACAGGTAAGCTACCAATTAGAATACTAAATTCTCTCATTAAATAATGCCACCTCCTCGGTGTCACTCCAGCTGTGGCTCAGTGATTCCTCAGGCACAGTATGAAAATCCTGCTTGGCGGGAAGGCACTTTATGTGGTGAGCATCGCCCACATAAAGCCATCTATTCTTCCCTAGGAGTGACAAAACACAGGAAACAGGCTTCCCATCCACTGCAGACAACTCCAGCCTTTGGCACTGTTGAGAAAAAAGTCTGAAAAATAACACAGATTCTAGCAAGCAAATGCTTTCAGTGCTAAGCTTTCAATTTTATTCAATGGGATAAAGATGTTCTCTTCAAGGAAATAAATAACTTTTTGTGTGAGGAAGAAAAAATTATCCAGAGAAGCCTGATCAGTGTTTACTCATTTTATCATCCCAACTCTTTGCGTCCACACCAGCAATAGTGCCCAGTGGATAAACGTATAATGTTTGGCCAAGGGATGGAAGTGCTCTTCTGTACTAAGTCATCTAGAAGCTACACGGGCACATCTCCTGGTGCCTAACTAATGTACCCTACACTTCATAGCTACAGGACCTCAACACCAGGTAAAGGACTTTCAACCCCTTTTTACCTCAAGTAACAGCAGATATACTTATTTACTAATATACAGTTAGGAACATAATGGCTTGCCATTACATGATCCCGAAAGAAATCTTACCTTATAAAATGCTATCAGTTTACTAAATAGGAAGTTGTAGTGCAGATTATTTAACTTTCCATGATAACTTAACTCCCAAGGGGAGACAAACTCAAGAACCAGAGTTAATGCCTGGAGGGCTGCGGGAGGAAACTTTGGACAGAACACAAGGATAATTTTAGCTCTGTGATTTTACCAAAAATAGCAAGTTTCACAGAGATAGCCAGACGCAAATGAACTACTTACAGGTGACTGAAACACAAAATCACAGCAAATGTCAAGGATAACACCCACACCCAAATTTAATTGCATGAAAGTACCAATTCAAGGCTGACTGCAGTTAATGAGAGCATTCCTACCAGTTTCAGTTTAATCTCCTGCTCTACACATGCTTAAAATTTGCTTTTACTGCAATACATACTGTAGAGGTTTCTGCTCACCTCGAGTCTGCTATGCAGACCGTAGGCACAGTCTGCTTGGGATGTCTATCCCAAACTAAAAGATGAAGTAAGTGTTCCCTGCAGTGGGCACACAAAACGTGCAGAAGAAGAATGGAGGAGTCCACCCCAAATGCACCATCACTACTTCCTTATAAACAGGCAGGCTGGAGGAACAACAAACACAAACTGAAGTATCTCTGCTGAAATTAAGCAAAGGTGAGCTAATTTACTGCAACTGAGAACGTGGCCCCCAGATTTTTGTCAGTGATGCTTTTAAGAGAACACACCAAGTTAGCACAAACCAAGAAAAACGTATTCCGAAGACAACTCTTCCTAAATGTCAGCTGGCATCAAGCAGCAACGATTTCAATTGTTTTGGCATACTTGCTGCGTTAGGAAACGCAAAATGGATTTAAGTACTATAACAGAAACCAATGTGAAATGTCACCTGGCTAGGCGGCTCACTCTGGTTATTATCTAAAAAGATTTATTTATTTTCAAACTATGACAACATCACGTTCTTCATGAGAATTATTATTCCCATTCCCCACATAAATGCAATTAACACTTTCCAAGTATTCTGGAGTTCTTCATCTGCAATTAAGGACTTCACCAAACTAGACTGGGTAAAGTACTCAAAAACACCTTGGGGCAAGAAAGACCCAGAGCTGTGCAGAGGAAAAGAAGCTCCTTATGGGATGTGGCACACTGACACACCTGGCTACTCAAAATACTTCTCTCTGCAGCCTCAAACTATTGTGGGAACGAGACTGTCACAGAGATAAGCTACCACCTGGCATCCTGGCACCTGCGTTCATGACTGCCCTGGCCAAAAGGCAGTGGCCCTTTTGCAGCGCAGGAATGCCAGTGTGCCAGCAACACCATTCTGTGACAGCCAGGGTGAGCTGGGTTAGCAAGTAAACATGCTTGCCATGCCATGCAGGTACCTTCTGGGACAGCCTGAGAGACTGTGGCCAAAACAAACACAAACAGTTCCATCTTCCACCCAGTATTTTCTCCAAGTAGAGGTTACTGTTGACTTTTTTTGTGACCTGTCTGTTTTGTTGAGCTCAGTAATTATTTTCCTATTTAATTAATGGGCTGCTGAGGTGCTTAGAGGTGCCAGCAGCACCCCACAAACGGCTAATGAGCAGTACCAAGGGTCTGACAAATTGGTTCAGAACCAGGACCTGGATACCCTATCACCCCTTCTGCCTTTGCAACCCTCAATGAAAATGCACCAAATTATGGTAGACTTCTGGCCAAATTTCCCCTGACAAACATCATGGCTTTGAAAATTAAACAAACTGCGTTTTCACATAACACAAAGCTTCTCATGGTGGGATCGTTTTCAGTTGCCAAGGTGGGAAAAACATGTAAAAATAATAAAATATGTAAGACTATGCATAATGGAAAAAACATCATAGATCATTGTAGCCAAGGAAATAACAATATACTAGAAATTGTTGTGCAATAATTTTAGGTTATTATGTTCATCTAACTTACAGAAATCTTCCCATGAAAAAAGAAACCAGCTGAAAATCAATCTTGTAATGAATATTAAAATATAATTTAATTCTGTGTTCCTGCAATATCATGCAGATAAGTGATTTACAAATACAAAACTCAGCATGTGCTCTCAAGCCTGAACCTGCAAGTAGGTGGCGCGAAGAATCTTGTTCTAGCCTACTTTTAGCCTCCTGTATTTAACAAATAACGACAACTAAATTTCTTTAAACTTACATAATTCCATACTGTTGTTTTCCAGAGGGCTAAACTGGCCTTTTAAAGTCTTTAAGCTTGGCACTGTATGAAAGCAGGTATCAAATATTCGGAGCTCAATTTAGAAAGATCATTTTTCTGATGGCGAGATTTTCCTGAAGAGCTTCCTGCAAAGCTTCAAACAATGGCAAAAACAGCAATTCCCACCAGGCTGAGGTCACTTTTTCTGGCTAAGCCTTGTTTTTGGAGGCCACGGGCCAAGGGGAGGTGCACGCCTGACAAAAAGGTGAGAAATTTACTGGGTGTGAGATGCCAGAGAAGCTGTCTACTGCAAACAACTACAGTTTGGAAATATTAACGTGTTTTTGCAAAAGGAGTGGTTGTGAACCTCCCAAGATTATTTTGAAAGTACCAGAAATGGTCAGCTTGGACAAAGTGCTGCCCCTTCAACTACAAGTGCTACATAGCTAGAAAGAGGTCCCATTTTATGCCACGTGATTTTCCACAGCGATAAGAAATCCTACTAACACAGAGTGCTTTAAGAGCTCCAATGTATTACTACTGTCGTACTAGACATGTTTTAAATACCTTTTCCAGTGCTTCTCTATCAAGCAGCTCCTGCACAGCCAAAAGCTTGATGCTGTAAGAAAGAAAACAGAAGTGTGAATCTCTCCACTGCAAGCATTACAGGAACACAAGCAACAGCAGAACTGAAGCTCTCTTTTTAGTTTCTCAATTCAAGAAGTTTAAAGAAGTATAGATGAAAAAGCACTCAGGATATAATAAAATAAAGCAACAGAGAAACAGTGCTACTTTGCTTTGATTTAGCTTTCCCAAAGAGATTTTCTGGTTTCTGCCTTACAAGCACATCTGAATCCATTTTGCAGAGAAACTGCATTAATCATTACATTTTTAATACCCTAAGTTGACACTGAAGGACCTTCTGAACAGTAAACACAGGGAAAGGATATGAACATTTCCATCATTTAATCAACTCAGTTCTTCGCATCAACAACTTCAGAACAGTCATTCCCAGGGATTTACAGTATTACAAATGAGATAAATTAAGACAATCCAGCTCAAGAAATTTGAGGGAGACAGGAGGAAAACATGAATAACAAATTGAAGGTGTGAATAATAGAGACTTATCAACAACTATTCCAATAAGGCCACTTGCTAACCAAAACTGAACTTCTTTACCCACTGAATCTTTCCTAAGTTTACCTCCAGAGGCTAAAACCAGCTCACTGAACCATGTTCAACAAGTTATCCCAGCAGGATTTTGTCCTCTAAGACAAGTTACTCAGATAAAATCATTGCTAAACCAAGAAGAACCTTGTACCAGATCTACACTTTCATCATCGATTCAATGAGTAATTGTAAATCACCCCCATTCTTCTTCAACATCAGTTACTTGCACATGTCCCCCTCTTCCTGCAAAAGCCCCATCTTGCCCAGGCTAAGGAATTTCAGAATTCCTTCCCCACCAAGCTGAAGGTCCTGAAAGCAGATGGAACTCCAGAGATCTGATCCATATCTATCAATATCTAAGGAGCGGGAGGCAAAGGGACAAGGCTGGACTCTTCTCAGCAGTGTGTGGCAATAGGACAAAGGGAAATGGCCACAAACTGAGGCATAGGAAATTCTGCACAAATTTGTGTTGAAACTTCTTCATAGTGCAGCGACGGAGCACTGGCACAGCTGCACAGAGAGGTGGTGGAGCCTCCTTCTCTGGAGACGCTGGGCTAGGGAGCTGCTTTGGCAGGGGTTGGACTCGATGATCTCTGGAGGTCCCTTCCTATCCCTACAATTCTGTGATTCTGTGGGACGTTCAGACCACTACCAATCACACTTAACTATAAAATTAAAAGCACATCAGGGAGAGGACCTAGTGTCAATTCCCCTTTGTTTTCAGGCACCACACACTTTTAAATCTATTGTAGGCTGAACTCATCCTTCAGTTTTTTCCAATACAAAACAACAGCAATTTTTCCACAGATGAAGCCCAACAGATGCACAATTTAGGCAACAACCTCCCTTAATGATCTGACCCAGTCTTAAAAACACTTGCTTGGTACATTACCCTTGTAGTCCAAGGATAACTTCCTTCACTCAGGGTTACACAAACCTTTGTGTTGCAGTGCAAGAGTCAAATGATGCATATAAATATTGTTTAAATTATTCTCGTGATTCTAGGCAGTCACAGCAAAGAGCCACTACAGTAAAAAGCTCATATTCAATACAGAGCACAGACCTGTTACAGCAGTCTGCCAAGATATCATCTGCCACGCGCTGCTGCAAGAAGTTTTATCTGCCTTTCTGGACCTCAGAGCAATGTTGCATATTTCTGGAAAATCCACTGATACATTAATTATGTATGTCCATCCTGTAACAGCAGCCAGCAAAACTTTAGTTATGGCCTTCTATTATACTACAATGCTTTCCATTACAAGTACTCAGCCTAAAACCCTCAGCGCAAATGTCTTTCCACTTTAATGTACATCTAGTTTTCAGACATCTTCAAAGGCAACACAAAAAGTGAGTTATAAAATAACCCAAGACCACCAATTTCCAGCCTGTAGAGCCTATTATTACCAAGACAGAGAGGACTGGAGATGGTTCAGAAAACAGGGGGATAATCAGGAAGAAAAGAACAGAAGCAACGAGGGACCTCCATTTAGAAATACTGTAAGAATGCGCGCTACCCTGAACTTTGGAAGGAACTGAGGTTGATGCATCATGGATATCACTATCCTCCAAATAACTTAGGCAGTGGTGATGCAGCCATGATCAAGGCCTGCCTCTGAATTCAGGGCTCACCTCTTTGCACTGGGTGCTGTCATGGAGTATTAGCTCTTTAACTCTTAATGCAATACATGATGTTATGATGTGGAATACCAGTACCAAAAAATCATAAAACCATGACAGGTGCCCAGACCCTGGCCCAGTACATTTTGGAGAAGCACAGGGAAGGGAAGAGGGAAGAAGTCTAGCTTGCACGTATGCAGAAATTCAGAGTGCTGACAGCCAGTGGGAGTTCTACAAAGACTGCTTCAAATCCATGTGTACGCAGAGAAAGCTAGCAATTTGTCACCCCCTTTCAAAAGCTGTACAACAGCTTTGTAATTATGCAAATTACTTTTTTATTTTCCTTTTGAAGGCAGTCGTTGCCTGAGACTGTGAACACTGATCATTAAAGGTAAAATTCATCAATTGAGGTTGCTGATGCTTCTAACAATTTAACTGATTTATTTCACAAACACGAATTGTGGACTACCTGACACTCAACAGCCGCAGAAGAAAGACGAAGTAGACAGCAAAAAAATACAAGTCCTGTTTTCAGTAGAGATAAACATCTTATTGCACAGACCTACCCACCCATTTACAGTTAAAAAGCCCCACAAAAATTCCTTGAGCTGGCGTGCTTTCATTTAAAACAACTTACACCGAGTTACAAAAAGAAAATAGAAATAAAATAAGAAGCATGAATCCTTTCCACTTGATCTCATCATATTTACAAGGATGCTGTACTCTTGCTTGCAGATGAAGAGCCACTGTCAAAACACTCACATCCTGCAGAGGTGCAGCAAAAGTGAATTCTAAGCTGTTGCAAGGTTTGCAACAATAACTCGGTGGTGGTGGCTCATGTTTGACTCTCACTAAGAAAGAACTTCACTCTTCTAAACTTAGAGAGATCAATGTTTTCCAAGTGTTTTATGAAATCTTGTCATTTTACACTCAGGTGACATACACCCTTCATATATCACAGAAGAAGCTTCTTTCCTTGGAGCACTGCCACTGAACCATTGCCTGGAAAATTGTGCTTGATAGCCAGTTATTTACTGCTATCTCTTATAGCAACTCCAAATAATGTTTCTACGTGATGCTTTCTGTGAGGTCAGCTTAGACATGCAGCTTCTTTCAAAGGTGTTGCACTGGGGGTTTCATGCTTTGAGAAGGAAAAAGAAAAATCAGACTGTTTATTTAGGCACTCCATCAGCAATCCCACAAATTCCGGAAGCAGCACATACCCACATATGCTGTTCGTAGCTTACATGTTTGCTGAGGATTTCAGAGCAGAAGGGAACATTGCTGCTTGGCAACTGGGGGACAGTTCCGACGAAGCAGAAAGGCAAAGTCAGTTACTAAAAGATTATGCTGATTCCAAGCTCTTGCTACCTGTTCAACACTGCCTTTATGTGCTCAGTTTACATACCCTACAGTCTTTCTTTCATCCTCAGTTGCAGTATGTGAACACTAACTCGTGAAAAAGTTGGAGAAAAATGAGTTCTCTAAAAAAACCTTTTAGTTATCAGAGCACGTGCTCTAATCCACCAGCTGTCAAGTACACTAGGAATAGATCTACTCAGCGAGTAACAGTATTGACATGACAAAAGTGGCCCTGGTTGTATCTGAAGCTATTCTAGAAGTACTTACTGACTCAGTCACCCTCCATGATCTATTTAAACAAAACTGCTGTAATTTAATATCCTTACACCCTGACCATACTCAAAATACTTGAAAGCATGCAGTAATCAGAACGAAGAACTCTCCTACAGCAGTAAAAATACGCAAACATGATATGCTGTCAAGGAAACACATGACTTTTTTTGGCTATGAGTGATGCATGGCATTCCCTCTCTAAGGGAATTCCTTTGAGTTTCCAGAAGATTAGTCATGGTGCTGAGCGAATGCCTATAGCTGCACAACATTTCTGCTCCTCCGGCAGGGTTGAAATCCTTTCCTGAAAGTACTCTACTTACAAAGAAGTAGGACTGGGTTCCTCTTTTGAAGCCCATCCACCCCTCCGCGGGAATAATTAAAGCCTTTTCCACTACCACAGACACATTCCTTGCTGGCTGGGGTATTCCTGCTCACCACAAGCCATCATCACACATTTGCACTGCACTTCACTCCCATGCTTGAGTTGCCACTGCGTACACAAGCCCCCTTTGCTCTTGCAAAAGGGAATGTCAGTGCCTTCCTAAGAACCAGTCTCTGGCTCTGCTGGCTGGCTCCTGCATGTGGGTTCCTTACAGCATGCAGCACACGGCAAGCCTTTGTCTTGGCCTCTCTGCTTTCAACAGCATCCTGCACACCGAGCTGGGTTTCTCATCTGTCAGCAGTGTGAACTGAGAACTGATCTCAGTTCATTTTGCAAGGTTATAAATCTTTGCTTAGGGCTTCACGTTTTCCCAAAACTCCACGCTTTGTATTAGCCCATAAGCCTGACTAAAGTTAATATCATCAAAAAAAGCTACTTAACTTCTCTTTGTTTTCTGGACCCTTACTCTGATAATGGCCGTATCAAATCTCACTTCATCTAGAATCACAGACATTACTATAAACAGCCCATGCAAAAACCACTCATCCACAAACAATTATTGTAAGCATTATTAAATCATTTCCTCCTTTCTCCCTGCCACTCCATAAACTTCTTCCATTTGTTCTTAAAATCTCCTGTTTCTTGTCCCATGTTGAAGTTTCATTGTAGATTTACACATCCCTGAATAGATCTTCTAAACATCCAGAAGAGCTGCTTACAACTGAAGCCCTTGATGACAGCCTTGTGTGGGGATTAATGCAAACAAGTAGAACAAGGCTCCCCCTACACCATAGAATTGTCTGAGTTGGAAAGGACCCCTCAAGGTCATCTAGTCCAACTCCCCTGCGATGAACAGAGACATCTACAGCTACATCAGGTTGCTCAGAGCTCCATTCAGAGTCTCCAGTGACAGGGCCTCCACCACATCTCCGGGCAACCTGTTCCAGTGCTTCTCTATCCTTGCTGTAAAAACTGATGTGCAGGAGAGTCAAAAAACAACAGTGGAAAAGCACAGTTCAGCTATGCTAATAGACCTGGATATCTTGGGGAAGCCAGCTACTGAGGCTCTCCCTGCTAGGGGTGATCATGGAGATGGGTTATGGAAGTGGCTGCTGCAACTACGTGCTTATTGTGGTGACTGGGAGATGGAGGCATAGCCCAGTGCAGCCAGCTGCTGGCAGTGCAACCTCAAGGATTCTGATTAACTGCTTTTTAATTGTTTTAAATGTGGCCAGAAGCTGAGGAACTGAGCGTGTGCTTCTTTGGTACATACAAGCAGGGTGGAGAAAGAGCAGCCAAAAAGTGACACGAGGAGATAAAACAAGACTGCGCTTCTCAGGCCAGGACTTCAGGCAGCTGCAGACCCCCAGCAGCAGGAAGACCAACATCCAGCTCCATGAGACGTATCATGGCACACAGCTGAGCACCAGCTCCAGCTATGGCCCTGGGCAGCAAGCCATGCCACTGCCTGGTGCTAACCACAGTGATCCAGCAGGCAACCAGCTCGGTATTGTGCACACATCATGAAGAACCCTCTCACATTTTTGTTAGCGTGTTCAATCTGCAAACTTCTCTTTTCCCTCACAAGTTCTAACAATTTTAAAAACAAAATAAAACAAAACAAAAGAAGAAGAAAAACAAAAAACCCAACAAGCAGACAACAGTAACAGCAAAAGCAGACAAAACAACAAAAGCGGACATTATGACTTTCATCTGCGTGAACTTCCTCCATCTACACACACGAAGGCTGACAGGGAAATAAAATCAGTTTCTCCTTTTCCACTAAAAGCATCTATGCCTTCTTAATCACTCCTTAAATGGAGGGAAAAACCCTGCTTGGCTGCCAAACCAAATGGCTGCTGGGAGCTACCGGAGGGCTCGTGGAGAACGCTGACAGCCTTGGATGGAGGCACCATACCATAACACTGGGAGAGCATGCCAGGTAAGGACACAACGAAATGCCCTGGATGGGTTCTCAGGAAAAAAATACATCTACAGTAAGCAGAAAGCAAGTTAAAACCTGGGGGACATATTTTCTTTTATATTTATATAAAAGAAAAAAAAAATATATATATATATATACACACACACACACAAGCATACGTATCTATTTAGGGGAGCTCTCCTGCAGTTTCCTGTCTTGGATGAAAGCAGCTGTTCCTCGATGTCTAGTCACCACTGATTTGCCTGCATAAAGGTTTAAAAACAAAAGGCACATCAAGGCTCTGCAGCTGGGAACGGAACCAGGAGTAAATGGAAGGAACAGAGAAGTTGAAATCCATCGGGCAAATAGCCGGCATAATGCCAGCCAGACAAAAGCTGTTCCCTCGATGTTTGCATTCATGGATCCTATTACATTATGTGAGTGGCTGGAGTATTTGTTATGGAGAGAAAGGAAGCTGTAATGGAACTAAAAGGGGGAAAACATGAATTATGGATGCTTAGTACTGAGCATCAGAGGGCGAAGTGGCAGCATTATCCAAGCTAACAGACTGTAGGCAGCTGAAGTACTTTACTACTTCCCCCAGCCCCCCCATTTCAACGTTCCATGGTGCTTTCTCCATCGTCTCTTGCATGCAGCTCTCTCCCTGCCACACTCTTTCCAACACCTGCAGAGGTGGGGCCATCATTTTGCAGGACCAATGGCCTCATCTCTGTGCCTGGGAAGCAGATCTGCCTGGTTACCATGTTAACATGGTGAGATGGTCAGATCTTGCCTGACCAATCTGGTGGCCTTCATGGTGGAGTGATGGCATCAGTGGACAGGGGAAGGGTGATGGACGTCATCTACCTGGACATCTGCACAGCCTTTGACATTGTCCCTCACCACATTCTTCTCTCTCTAAACTGGAAAGGTATGGGTTTGAAAGATGAACTGTTTGATGGATTAAGAAACGGTTGGCTGGTCGCAGCCAAAGGGTTGTGATCAATAGCACAAGAAAGATGCAAAGCTCTTGGAACAGGTCCAGAGGAGGGACACTAAGATGATCAGAGGACTGGAGAACCTCTACCATGAAGAAAGATTAAGGGAACTGGGCTTGTTTAGCTTGGAGAAGAGAAAGCTCATTGTGACCTTCCCCACCTGAAGGAAGCATATAAACAGGAGTGGAAACGACTGTTTACATGGGTTGACAGTGATAAGACAAGGGGAAACGGTTTTAAACTAAGACGGGAGATTTAGGTTAGATGTTAGGAGGAAGTTTTTCACTCAGAGGGTGGTGACGCACTGGAACAGGTTGCCCAGAGAGGTTGTGGCTGCCCCATCCCTGGAGGCATTCAAGGCAAGGCTGGATGTGGCTCAGGGCAGCTTGGTTGGCGACCCTGCCCATGGCAGGGGGATTGAAACTAGATGATCTTTGAGGTCATTTTCAACCCAGGCCATTCTATGATTCATATCAAAGTTCTGATTGATGCTTAACTGGTGCTCAGGCCTCAGCACTGCTATGTTGTTGCAACAGCGGTACAATGATTCATACTCTGGTCTGTGGGTATTCCCAAAGCATGAGTGCACGACAGAAAGTAAAGCTGCAAGAACACCAAACTTCTCCTTAGCACCCTGGAAGGCATGACCATGAAATAATCCAAACCACAACCAACAGTAGCTGAGGTTGGCAGGGACCTCTGGAGTCATCAGCTCCGACTCCTGCCCAAGCACAGACACCCAAAGCAGTGTGCTCAGGCCTACATTCCATGTAGCTTTTGGAGATCTCTGAGGAGGAGACTCCACAGTCTCTGCACCACTGCTTGGACACTTGCACAGCAAAGATATGCTTCCTCATGCTTAGATGTAAGCTTCCTGATATTCAGATGGAAAGCAAGACCTGCACATCTTCTTCTTTTTCTCTCAGGATCACCCATTCTGAGCTTTCTCCAAAGGGACAAAACCTGTGCAGCTACAGACATTTCTTACATCAGTAAGGAGAGTAGGGCCAGATCCATTAACACCAAGGCAGGATGGCTTCTTGAAGATCCAAACCACTGCAGAAAAGCCTGTGCTCTATTTTATAGCGTTGCTGTTCCTGGTGGTAACAAATCAGTGGCAGAAAATACGACTACTCTCCATAATATGCCGCTAGAACAAAGATGAGATTTACCACAAAATTAAGAACTTCCAAATCCACTGTGACTTTAAAGATACTAACTTCCTTTAGAACACAATTCCTTTCTCATCCTGAAAAGGTGCCTTTGGAGTAGTGAGATGTTGATGCCCAACACAACCCTTCTGTAAATTCTGGAGCTTATTGTAGAAGGTATTGACAGTGACAGAAGCATATCTTCTCCTCCAAATACAGGATCATCTCTCCGACATTACTCTTTCCTTTTTCAAGAAGGAGAGAAGGAGAATGGCTATCATTTATTCATTTCCACTTGAAAAAAATCTCCCTTTCTGAAGATTCTCTCAAACTTTTAAACTAGAGGAAGCTACAGAAGGAGAATCCTTTTGAGTACATGCAAAAGTATTCAACTTTCATTCATTATGTTCACACATTTTCTATCCTACCTCAGTTCAGGGTGCAGAGTACTGAAAGCATGAGCCCAGAATGAACGGGACTTTCCGGAAACCCTTTGCTAAGTTGGATGCCATCCCACAGACTTTTCTTCTGCTGTCGACTTACCCTTTCCTATTCTTCTCCAACTGTGTCTCTGCAAGCTGGTGCAATGCCAAGACAGTGGCAGCAGTTATGAAAGTAAGTGTTGTGGAAGGCTTCCAAGGTCCTCGGAAGGGATGTTGGTTGTTAAGGGCTGAGATACATTGCACTCGACTGAACAGAAGCAAAACCGATTCCTGAGATGCAAAGGTTAATTAGACAAATGGCTCGAAAAGATCACTCTGTTCTAACTCATTATTTGTTGATTTTTTTTTTAATTTAAAAAGAGATTTTTGAACTGACTAGGCAGCTGAAAATAACCCCCAAATTCCCAAATGCATGAGATCAAACCACAGAGGGCCTGAGACTGCCAGTAATACAGATTATAGAGAAGTAGCCCAGTAAATAAAAGGCAAGAAATCAAATATATGTATTAAAAGATACAGAATACAGCAACCTTGTATTCATGTATCTTCTAACAAGAATTGGGTGCAGACAGTGGCAACACAGCTTAACTTCCAAACTCATTCATAACTCGAGGTGGGCAATATAGAAGGCTTTTCCATCACCACTTCCACCCACTCCTTCACGCGTTATTCCTGTGCCAAGGCCCTGACTCAGGCAGCAGAGGAGAACACTACAGTAAGTTAGAAAAGCAATCTGATGACAGTCATATTTACTCATAAAAAAATACACACATTGTTTCAAATCACTTGTGACAGAGAGCAAACAAAAAAAAATCCACCAAAAGATTGTACTAAGAAAAGGGAGAGGGTGGTTTTTCATTTCATTTGTAGCGTGGGGAATTACATTCTCCCTCTTCCATATCACATTTCTCATAATGTTTAGCTAAGAAAAATAACATCTCCCTTCAAACTGGTTTGTCTTATATCCAATGGACTTCAAATGAGAGAAAGCACTCTGTATAACGTTCACAGTTTTAGGATGACTGCTGTTGTTTAAAAACTTTTCAAAGCAAGCCTGCATCCTCATAATCGACACAAACACATTTCTCAGATTTCTTCTGAGTCATTAAAACTGGACATGGGCAAGTTACTTAACTTGCACTGAGTTATGCAAATCTGTCTTAACAACGGAGAAGGCCAGGATTTAACAGAAAAAGTAGAAGCTCATAAAATCAAAGGTGACTTAGAGCTTCCAAATAGAAGCATTATATGATAATGTAAGCGTGTCTGCCATCTGGCTCTTTTTCTGGATCTTCTAAATCACTCCCAGTCCTGGTAGGGCCTCCTTGTTCCAGAAACAGCACCTTTTCCAACTCAATTCTGCTGGAAAATCTGACTAGTCCTTAATTAAATCACACAGGCATGTTTGGGAGTGAGCATAATGCTACACTATCATCCTGCCACACAGAACAAAGCTACGGATAAAACTTTGCCGGGTTGGGATGCAAAGCAATTAACAGGCACTATATTTGAAGCATTTACCTTTGTGTCTCTGCAAAATGGGAGTCAAACTTGGGAATCGATAAAATGTGATTTAAGATATGTTAAATATTATGTTAAAGTTCCTATTGTGTCCTTATTCGTGCTCAGAACCTAAATACAATATTACCTTCTTATACATGCATTTACTTGTCCAAGAGATAGGGGTTTGCCATTTAAAAACCTTACAAAGGATTCCACTGGAAGCCAGGTCACCCTGCTAAATATGTGCCTCAGAACAAGACTGTAGTTTGGTGGTACATGACCAAGACTCAGCTGGTGGTATCAAGGTGCTGATAAAGCTCAGTCTGGCATTATATGAAGAGTACTGAAGCCTCTTGGCTGTATCTGAATACAGAACTTCTTTCATAATATACTCTTAACAAAGAGATTGAACCTCAAAAGTTGGCACACAGTTTTAAGAGGTTGGCAGGTTTCCACAATTGAGTTTCATATGAGCATGTTGTTGAGAAGACTGTATGCCAAAGAACTGGTTAAGGAGTGGAACAGCTGAACATCAGAGATTAAAATACGAGAACGTATGCAAGAGCTGCTCAGAGAGACATTGGGAAATAGCTGAGGAGAGGCACTGTGAGAAGAAATCTATACACTGCACCATTCTGGCATCTTCAGTGACATGAAGGAAATGAAGAGTAAGATATGGGAATTAGTGATCATAAAGGAAAGTGTTGACACAAACAGTAAGGAGGTATTCCAAAATACATATATATATATATATTTTTTTTTTATTTTTTTTTTCTATAGGTGTGAACATGCCTCCTGCAAGGCAGTTTACTATTACCAGCACCCAGCAGATATTTAAAGCATAAAATAAGCCCACAGACCTAACCAGCAAGGTCTCATCCAGCTCATGTCAGGCATGATTAAGACAGATAACTGTGGATCTGATTCATACAAATCTGCCTCACAAAGCTCAAGCTAACACATCCAAGAGCACACAACTCAACACATTTGCACATGCAAATGCAGGCCCCATGAGCTGCACGTACCTCCTCCATGTTTATCCACCTCAGTCAGCATGCCACGTGTGTGCCACAGGATAGAGAAAAGCTTTCCCAAGGTGACCAAGACCTTACCACCACTGGCAAAGAAAAGGTTTTCAGTATAGCTCTACCAGTTCACCTGACAAAACAACGCTCCAACAAGTCCTACCCTGCCAAACTCCCCAGTGCAGGGTGAGCCTCACAATGTAATGATTCCACTTTGGAGGGGCTTAACATGTCAGTCAGCACATCCATCCACAGCACAACAAACACAGATGGTGGCGGGACTGACTGCTAACAACTGGTTAGCTCTCATTATAGTATCTATGCCATATGGTAGAAAAAGGACATGATAGACAAGACTTCCACAAAACTGACACTTGGATAGCCCACTTTGCTATTAAAAAAAAAAACAGTATGAATCCAGAGTAATTTGGTACCCAGTCTTTGAAGCTGTGTGAACTACCATGCATCCTCCTAAAACCAAGGTCAACTATGCATTTCAAAATGTGAGGAAATTGAAAACTGTGAAAAGAAGCGGGGCCAGAGGGAGTAAAGGCAGAAAACCCAAGTCTTGCACACCAGCAAAGGTGGTACTCCTTCACTTCGAAGGAGTCTGTCACTTTCAGGCACACCTCCAAAGCCAACAAAGACAACTCACAACCGGAGCTAACATCAAATCGTAAGGAATTTTGTTCTCATAGATGTCACACGCTTAGGTCACCAGAAATGCTAAGATCTGTGCTTGGAAAATATCTATCCGCCAATACTGAGGTTATGTCTGTCTCCTGGAGTAGCAGAGAACCACAAATAAGAAACACTGCTCAGAAAGGACCATATGAAGCAGCAACTCCCTCAGCATTGTGACTATCATGGGGAACTATTATTACATTAGCTGCGTCTTCACCCAGCTGCATCCTGAGCACCTCCAAAAACATAAGACACCATGTGCCCCAACATAACCTCTTCAAGTATTGCACCAGCCCCTGAGTAAGGAAGCCAAGTGCACACTAAAACAAGGGTTATTTCACTCTTGGGCCACGTGCTTCTTGTTTGACTTCATAAGGCTTTTGCTGGGCCAGGCGTGTTTCTCCAAGGCCAGGATTGATGGGTTACCATCTGCCATACAGCCACTCCCCCAGATTACACATTATAGAGCATGATACCGTAGTACCCATTATAAAGGAAAATAACCCTGTGCAGCAAACGCACACTGCAACAATGGTCTTTACTGACACAGGATTAGCTTCCTCTGACTAGACAGATTGGTCAAATAATGTATTCCCCTCTCTCCACTGCAACAATTCTTCAGATTCTTCAAAGGTCAGAGACGCTCAGCAAAGAAGCCTAGAAGTTTCTGCATTCCCCTCTCCTTTATCTCACATAATGGGATGTCTGCATCACCATCTCATCTGGTGCCTCCCAAGCTTCCCAGCCCGGGAACTGCTTGTCCAGATTGAAGCTGCTCTCCGTGGAGGATTCTGTGGCCTTGTAAAACTTTTCACCAGCAAATACTACAGGAGGGATGTCTTGCCCACCACAAAACGATGGTCTCACCACACCTCAGGAATGTGGGGGTGCCTAAGCCTTTATTTGAGCTTCTCCTGAGTGCCTAAGCAGCAAGCTATTTTCTGGCATGGACTTATTAACATGCCATGTTAAAAATTCCCTGGGAAGAACAGAGCTGACAGTGTCTCCCTTGTTCTAATATGTACTTAGAAAATAGCACAGCTGAATTATTTTACATTCACTTATCACAGTAATCTTTTTGTTCTGTTATCTCATACTTTGAAATAAAGAGCCTTGTGAGAAAGACCTGTTCCTTCTCCTGAAGAAAAATACGATGTTTATCACACGGTGGGTACCAGTGACATCTTTAAATTGTCAAATATTTGTATGTGGAATAACAAGTTCCAAACAGCTTGCATTGCTAGCAGTAATTGGTGATATCATGAAAGCAGATTAACTGTCCGTCAGTCAGTGACTGCAGAAAAGCCTGCGTACACTGAGACACATTGTAAATGCTCTCCTGCAGTTGAGGAATGTGCACAAGAGCAATGCAGCTCAGTTTCTTCTCAGTCAGAACAGTTGCAGTTCTCCACCAAAGCTCAACCAGAGCTCAGCGAAGAGCTGTCTCCAGAGCCTTGAGGAAGAACAGCAGTGAAACTAGGACTGCGTGTAGTTTTCAGAGCAATTTATGCCAGTTCAAGGGCATCGGAAATGACTTCCCTACTTCTTTATGACAAATGCAATCGTTATATTTGTCACCACAATAAAAAAAAAAGACTAAGTGCACTGCGGTGTCAATCTCCGAACGATCCAATCTGATAAGCTATCTCACCGTGCAAAGAATCGAGTGGTGTGGCTGGACCTTGCCAGAGGAGCAGAGCAGACTGCTAAACAACGTAACCTAAGCACATAGCACTGCCTGGCACCACATTCCCCACGCCAAAGGCACATCCACCTTCCTGGAAGAGCTGGCGGCCTAGATCCACGTCCCCATAGGGCAGCAGCACATGCAGGATCAGGCGCAGGAGAACATCACAAGGAAGATCTGTCCCCATGCCACTTCCCTCTGAGCAGCTATCCTTAAAAGCTGGAGTGCTTTTAAGTTTGAGCCTTCATACTCTACAGATTTCCTAGTGCATTACCAAGGGAGCAAGCAGATACAGGTGGGCAGTCAAGGCACAAACCAACTTTCTCTTGCAACTGTAGATAAAATGCTTTAAGCAGTCACTGCTCTCATTCAGTAAGCTGCGTTCAGCAGTCATTCAAGTGAAGCCAATTTACCTTGCAGACAAGCAGCTCCCAGATTAACCTGGATCAGCTCTGGGCACTCTGAAAGAATAACAGACAGCTATGGGGAGGAGCTCGGAAACACATTCCTTAAGTGATGCTGAGAATATGCTTGAAGCTGCAGAGAAGACACTTGCCCAGTGTCACATCAGAGATGGAGGTGTGACAGAGTCATAGCCTTGTCTTCTTAGACCACTTCACTTTTCAATGCCTCCCTCCCTTGGAGATTTCATAGTGCATGAAAGTATACACATTAAGTACTAAGTATATAGTGCAAATGACTCCTGCTTCAGATTTAAGGAAAACCATAATGTATTATTCATTACTTTAGCATTTACTCTTTGCTGTTCGGATCATGGCTCCTATTTTTGTAATAGCCTTCCTGCTTATTTTTCAGTTACGGACAAATATTTCTCAGCTATATTTTTCCACTACAATTTGGGGATGTAAAGGCTGGTTAGTGGGGGATTTGTGAAGGTGGTGGAAGCAGGGGTAATCAAAAAGAAGCCTAAAGCATTTTCAGCAGTATTCAAAAATGGGGCACATGGAATTGAAAACTTGTAACTGCAGGGAGAAAAGAAATGGAGCTAACCTTAAGTCTCCTTGGAAGATTTAGCCACCAGCAGTTGTTACTTGTCCAGCAGAACCGAGTTTATTTAACTGGGCAGGTTTAGCTAACGTTCAGCACACAGATGAGCTGTGCTGGGTTAGAAGCACAAGAAAGCACCAGGAAACATCATGGTTTTCCTACGGCACACAGCAGAAGTTTTAGGCTGCTTCCTTCTCAAAGTGTGTCAAATTAATCCCCAAACACTGAACAGCTCCAACTCGGTCTTAAAAGGTCACGCACTATTTAAAAGCAAAAATAAAAAAAGTTAAAAATGAAAACCCAAAAGCAGAGCATCGGAGGAGCCGCACAGGCTGTGAGGCATTTTGCTCAGTGGGCATTTTGCTAAACGTGTGATTCTTGTCACCTCCTTCGCCCTGCTCACTCTGCACACGGCCAGTGCTCCAGGTGCTTTGCTGCTGAGTGGATCCAAGCCGCTGCGAACTCCAGGCAGAGAGGATTCGCTGAACTGAAGTAACCCTGCCGGCAAGGATCCAGCCAGACATCTTCAGGGTTACTAGGATTCATGCTTAAAGAAGAGAAACGCTGTCTCTCTAATAAAAATAAAAATTGCTGAAGGCAGATGTCTCAGCGTTCAGTCAGATATTACGCGGTTGGGATTGCGCTGCCACAGGATTTAATAAGAGGAAGTTCTCTTATCTTCCTCGGTTAGGCAAAAAAAAAAAAAAAAATCAAAAGCAGAAAAACACAAAATATGTATTTTCAGCTTTAAAGAGAAAAGTAGCTGCGACCATACAAGCTTCATAGTAGTTATTCCTCTTACTAAGAGAGGAAAGTGAAGTGCCTGACATTCTGCAAGTCTTGGCAGTGTGAGAAAGGTTAACAGAGTTTCCTGGACTTCTAATAGGGATAATTACAGCACTTCTGCACAGCCCATATGCACCAAAAAGGTGATTTCGTTTGTTGTCTTACTTATTCCTCCATGACTAAATTCAAGGCTTTCTACCTCCAAACTCATTTTCATTGATGAGCCAATTACCAGTTCTCCTTACCATTTACTTTGATGAAGCAAAGCATTTCTACATAGCCAGGCAATACATGGGAGGTTACCGAAGCTTCACATCTGGGCAGCACATTAATTCCTCCAATGGGATTTGCTGCTGTTTTACAACGTCAGTGGCTGGGACATCCAACAAGGAGGAAAACCTTGATGCCTCATCCTGGAGTGCTCCTGGCATTCCATTTTGAGGGTGCCTGTCCCCCTACCAGTCTGGCTTCTCCTCAAGCATGATGCTATTGAGGCCTGAGATTTGGTGGTGGCAGCAATGTTCTGACATGGACTAAGCCGAACCTGACATATCATGAGAACAGAAGAAGTAAGAAGAAGATGGCAGGCCCAAGAGGATGGTCCTGAGAGAATACGGCTGCAGCTGTGTCATACAACAGACCTGGCCGTAGCCCCTTGGGTGTTCACAGATTTTTCACTATTTTAAACAATCTAAAAATTATTCAAGTGACAACGGCTACAGCCTATATATGAAATACATAAAAATCATCCCCTCCCCAAGGCCTTAAACCTCAAACACAGGAAAAGACCGGCCAAGTAGCAGAGCTTGTAGGAAAAAAAAAAAAGAAAGGCAAAAATGCCAGCATTCATGAACATGAAAGAAAACGCCATGGGCAAGACTGCAATTCGGCATCTTGCTCTGAATGAGGTCATCATGAAGCAGCACCATCCTCTGGGAAAGAAACTCAAGAAAGGAGCACATAGTGACAGGAAGAGGAGGAAGACAACAGTCTACTTTGGGAAGGAAAGCCATAAAGAGAAAAGGCAGTTAGCATCCCCTTGCAGTTAGCAAGAGGAAGAGATAACGGCACATCACATGTAACAGGATCAAGATGCAGTCACACCAAGAACAGCTTTCCCAGAAAGCAGAGTGTAAGAAAGAAGCAGAAAGGAGAATTTCAGACTTTCGTTGCACAAATTTCACTCCTAGGACCGAAGAACAAGTTAACTGTTGGTACACACAGATAAAACACTATGTGGAAAATAGGATGACTGATCGCTGGAGTATGGCCTCCATGTAGGTGTTTCCTCCCTGCAGAGGGCTAGGGGACACAGTCCTCTTTCCTCACAGCCCCGAAGAACAAAGAAGAGGGAGAATCAAAGAATGGCTTGGGTTGGAGGGGACCTGAAAGCCCACCCAGGTTCAACCCCCTGCCGTAGGCAGAGCTGCCCCCACCAGCTCAGGCTGCCCAGGGCCCCATCCAACCCAGCCCTGCACATCTCCAGGGATGGGGCACCCACAGCTCCTCTGGGCTGCCTATGTCAGTGCCTCACCACCCTCTGAGTAAATAATTTATTCTTTATATCTAATCTAAACCTACCCTCTTTTAGGTTGAAGCCCCTTATCCTACCTCCTGCCCTCTCTTCAGCTGGAGTCTGGCCAACAATGCAGGCTAAATATGCCAACAGCTATCAGCAGGTTGCACCCCTCCTGTCTGCACAAAGACACCTGCGCTATTTGGTACCAGGCACTGCCACAGGATTATGAAAGTCTAAGACAACTGAGGTCTTTTCCAGCCTTATAAGAAGCACTTATTCAGGTGCATACACAGCCCCAAGTGGAATTCTGCTTGGTCATAAAAAGCACTCAGACAAATCCACGCTGCCCTGCAATGAGTAAGCAGAGGTGACGCACCAACGCAACGCATCGTGCAACGGGAGTTTGGTAACAACACAAGATGAGCCAATACTCAGTTGAGATCAACAACCCAGCAGGAAAATGCTGCTATGAAGAGTTAGTCAACATTGCCACCCTGTCAGTTCTGTGCTGAAGAAACCTCTCACATGGTGTGCGAACCACCTGATTTCCTATGTGAGAGGAGCTGGGCGTTGGGCTTTTTCTTTCCTCCCTGCCCGCCCCCATGCCAACACGCAACGATGTTCTGAAAGGCTTTCAAGAAGGGAAACGCCCATCGCATCTGCAGGATATGAAATGCAGAAAGGATGTGGGCTGACAGGGGGTGCAGCTGAGGCAGAACACAAGATGTAGCCCACAGCAGGCATCTCTGCATTCAACTCACCGGACATGGGATCTGGCTGGGAAACATCCTGCTCCTCTCTGTTTCAGCATGCTTTGAACAAACAGCTTTTTCTCTTCCACCAGGCAGTGTTGCAAGGGAGGAATGTGAGAGGTTTCAGGTTGTGGATCACAACAGTCTGAACAATTGGTACACATAGCTTCAAGTTAATCCCCTTATTCTTAGGAGCTATCTTCATAGTTTATGAACTTTCAGCACTGGCAATGCCCAGCCCTGCAAAGGTGATGGCATACAGATGTAGAAACCAATTCAGGGATCCCAATACAGCTGACTGGTATCCATGGGTAAAGCTTATCCCAGGTTCCGGTACATAGGAAGAGAAATCCCAAACTAAAATCAAGCTACTGAGCTCCTTTGTCACACCTCAGACCACAGCTGTAATTCCACCCCAGCCTCCTCTCTCCTCAAATCAATTCCTTTAGCACTCCACATGCCCACAGCTAATAAATCACATCAGAAAGGGAATGAGAGGGAACAGAGGCACAGCATCATGTGCTGGAACAAGTTCTAACTCCACCTAAGCTCCTTCATTGCTTGAAGACTGGAAAAGGGGAAGTAACTGTATGTGGGATAAATTCCTTTATCACCTTTTATATGCTTTGTCTCTTTGGGCAAATGCTTTGGGAACTGTGTAAGGCCTTCTGGAGCAGTACCTTTCACTTCTGCTGCCAGGTGGGCTGGCCTGGAAGCCACTTGAGATCAACAATACAACTATCTCAATATAATGAGATTATAAACAACAATCCAAGCTTCCAAAGTTAAATCTCTGCATCGAAAGATGCCCTTGTACAGTCACATACATATTTTCTATTTCAGCGTCCTTCTCTTCCTCACTGAACTAAGATTTGGGAAGAAAAAAGGCTGGTTCAGTATAAAGCCCTATTCTCCCTGTTCTATTAACCTGCTTTTATTTCCCCTGGCTACATGCACACAAAAATAGCAAACCAGCAGCAAATCCCCCACTGCAAGCAGTGTCAAGAAGGAAACATCCCTTCCTCACACTGGAAAGCAGAAGGCCCACAATGCCAAACATTTCTGCTCCTTGATGGCAGGCCAGCAAGCAGAAGTGCTGAGCCCTGCTCAGAGACAGCCCTGGTAGCTCAGCATCACTGTGGGAGGAGCCACTCATACCACCATCACTCCATGCCACTGCCCCCTGCCTTGGCTCCTCGCTGTTTCAGGGTTACGCTATTCCCATGAACTGCTGCTTGTGTTTCTGCACAGAAAGCAGTTGAGAACATGCTATCCTCCATACACACCATACCCTGCAAGGAGGAGGGGGATTAGGAGGAAACAATGCCTGAGTGTCTTCAGCGAGCTGGAAGCAATCCCAGCATCAAACTTCACAATGACACACAGGAAGAAGTTCTGAAAGCTTCCCAGTCAAACAGTAGCCCTGCGTGCCAGGCTCAGGGGTGTCTGGACGTAAGAATGGCCTTTAAAGCATAAGGACGCAAGAGCACTGCACACAGACAGTCCCTGTGAATGAAGACAACAGTGGCCTGAGCTCAGCTTTGCTTTTTTTTTTCTGGCATTCAGTGCTAATTGTGCAGCCCAGCTTCTTAACCTTATTTAGGTCAGAAGCTTCAATACAGTATAGCCTTAGTAACACTAATCTTCCGTGGGGATTTTTCCTGCCTGCTTGTGATGTGAAGATGCGGGCAGGGCCTCTTTCTTCTCCAGCCTGAACAGGTGATAACCCCACAAAAACGCAGCAGTGAAGTGGCAAGGGAGGCAACATAGGCACTCCTCATGAGCAAGGGCGACAGCATTACACTCTGAGCCCTGGTAACTGTTTTACCAGATTCAGTACTGGACTTAAAGCAACACAAACACGTCTGGTGGTTTTTCTCAGTGGTACTCAAGCACATGCAGGTCTACAAAGTACACGAAGCAGAAATTATAACCATTTTACAACAATGTTCTCATTCCCATTTCTTCATTAGTCTGAGGATGAACTAATCACTGCTCCACAGAAAGCACTTCAGGTTATTTGAGGATGTGTGATTTGTGCCAGTTTTGTTACCGTGACTTCCTCCTGAAGTTGTGCCATAAAACCAACTTGTAAAAACAATCAAGCTCATAATTTAATATCTATAGGCAATAACACAGTACTACAACATCAAGATTGCCATGCATCTCACTCCTAAGACAAAGAAACAGTACGGAAAGCAGGAAGAAAAAACAGAGCAGCAGGGAAATAGGCAGAAGCATTTGACGGGCTGCAGCAGACAGGAGGATGGAAGGAGGGAATAAGCAAGCTGCAGAAAGATGTGTCATTAGGCAGCATTTGTCAGGTTCAATTTGTTTCCCTGCTGGAGTTCAGGTGGCACTGAGATGAAGAGAAGTTCAACAATTCTCCTTTAGCACCCAATTATTTCAGCAGTGGGAGAAAAGTGCCACTGCTGGCCAGACAGCACTTGCTGCAGCCGCCAGCCACCTCCACTCCTCATCCCTGCTCCTCACCGAGACAAGCACAGCAGCCCACATCCTGCACAGGAAGGGCTGTATGTGCTTTCCACATTCTGCTTGCTGGGTTTGCTCACATCAGCCATCCCAATGACTTCTACCAGCCCCAAGCTACCACTATTTCCACATTTCCAGATCGCCCAAACTAACGCTTATTTCACAAGAGACAGTGCTCTGAGCTTTGGCAGCATTTTCAGAAGCAATTCAGTTTTGAGGAGCAGACCTGGGAGGTACAACTGGAGCCAAACACCAGCAGTAATAAAAACAGAAGTGACAGCCCCCACGCTTTATCAGGACGGAGAATTGAAGCTAGTCCAAGACCTTTGCTCCCAGACGTTATATTGCCCTGCAATAAATAAATATACGTGCAAAGTTTACAGGCAACATTTGATTAATATTTAATTTGATTAATAATTAATTACCCTGGGAAATCTCACAGACAGGAAAAAAAGTAATCCAAAGCAAACAAATAACAACAATGCAAATGAAAGTATAGACAGCTGGCAAACCTCCAGAAGAAAAGAAGTTTTCAGACCATCGACTGACACTCCCAATGAAGAACATGCACACACTTACAGCTAATGCTGCTCTGCCTCCAGGTTCCAAACAAGCCCTTAAAATGCACCATTCAGTGCTTTTAAAACTAAGCTACAAGTTGTAATACCAAAGCTAAACCAAGCTGTATCCACACTGTGAAGACAAATGCCTCCACCTTGACGGAGCTGAGATTCTTTCAGTACTTTCTGTTTTAAAGAGACATTCTCAATAGCACTCCACTTTGAAGAGCTACTAGACAAGAAGATCCTTCTAATATCAATTCATCAGTCTTTCCTCCCTGAGCTCACATCTCTGGGCACTATCTTTAAGGCAATAAGATGCAGATGAGGCAGCAATTGTGGAGTGTCACTGCTCCATGGCAGAATCAGGAAGGCTCAACTGAAGACTCAGAAAAAAACAAAACTCTGGAATGTTGCGCTGTTAAGCTCCTAATGTACATAGTAATTCATTTTAAACAAACAACTCTTGAAAGTTAAAAACAATTCCATGTCCAGCATGTCGGGAAGTTAACATGGCCTTTTTCTTTGAAGCCTTAAGCCCATCTGAGGAACAGAAATCAAAAACATAAGGACCTTCTTCCCTTGAAGCACTGGTCCAGGAGCCTCCTGTATTTTCTTCTGCAAAATAAAAGGCAAGGCTGCAGTTTTCAATCAGATTTTGCCTGAAACTTGAGCTGTCTTAAAAGGTTCCAATTTTCAGCCGGCCTGGAGAGAGGCTTCAGCAGAGGAGACAGAAATACTGCAGCATATCTCGGAACAGCAGGCAGATTAGAGTGATTTGGGGAAAATACCACAGATGATCAAAGGAAACTCAAAGTACTTGGCCTCACAGGCAGGTGGGCGATATCGCAATTCAGGCCTAATGGCTTGAGAGCAAAGGTTCGATCAAAATGCAATTGGGCTAGCTGGAAGCACTCAAGGTGTGGCAAGGCAATTTAAGAGACAGGCGAGGCCACTGCAAAGGCTTTATTCAGTTCAGTAGGACAGGAGAAAGGGGAAGGAAGGGGGCACGTTTTGGTTAAAGAGCAAGTCTGAAGGTCAGTCAAAGATAGAGGCAATTTCCTTTCAGCTCACAGAGACTCAATGAACAGATTACTGCGTTATCTTTTTATTTTCACTTGCGTTTTGCCCAGTTTAGGTGCACAGACGTGCAATTTAGAGCTCAAAAAAGCAGCTGTATTTCAAACAAACGAACAAAAAAGGCTGCCCAGGGAAGCGGTGGAGTCACTGCCCCTGGATGTGTTCAAGATATGTGGAAATGTGGCACTGAGGGACACGGTGGGGATGGGCTGACAGTTAGACTTGATGATCTTGGTGGTCTTCTCCAAACTTAATGATTTTATGATTCTAAGAAAAACCGTAAAAAAATGAAATGGGTGTGGGAGCTCCTTGCATCAAAAGCTGAAGTGAGTCAACTCACAGCAAAGTGCAAGTGTTCTCTGTTTAAAAAATAGAGAAGGGAAACACCACATGCTTAGATGGGACTTTTGCCTGAGCATCACAACCTTCATCTAAAGGCGTTTTTACCAGAAATCTTACAACCAAGAGCGCAGTGTGGATGTTATACGAGTATCTATTAAATCCATGAGCTCCCAATGGGCAACTGCTGGGTCCCAGAACTTCTGTCTCTTAAGCTATGATTTCCTTTCCTGTGCCTTTCCACCAGAGAAATCAGAAGTGATTAAAACAACCAATTGAGATTTTTTTTTTTTTTAAGTAACCAAATAGTAATCTTTATCAAGAGATCCCTCTGAGATATGTTGGAAACAAGGCCAAGCTGCTTGCTAGTAGCATCAACCCACTTATGACCCCACAGCTCCCATCTTAATCCAACCCCAGATTTCCACTAGCTCGATTCAGGGCCCTCCATACATCCCTGGCCCTCAGTACTTACACTCAAACCTCATCCTGTTCTGCTGCAGAAAGTGAAGGTACGATGCCATTCTGATGTTGCTCAACAACCCTGTTTGCCTTGGGGAGGCCAGTGCAGAGAACAACTGGCAGCGTGCAGTTTGGGCTGCATCAATTATAAACCAGGAATTTAAACACAGTAAGAGATAAGGCAAGGAGTAGGACAAAGGAACAGCAGGAAAACGTGTAGACAGATGCAAAAACTGCACTGCTTTTGCTGCCAAAAACATAGGCAAACTCAGGTTGGCCTGTATAAAAGTTGCAGAAGAGGAATAAGGGCAGTCACTTTATGTGCTGTGATCAGTAGATTCGGCAGCAAACCCACAAAACTTCCCTTTTGTGCATAAAAGCAACAGACTCAAACACTCTGCAGCTAATTTTTCAGTATAAATTAAAACCACTTCTGGGATAGCATTCTGCAGTTCAGTGGCATTAAGCTAGAAATGAACTTGGTCTTAATTGCTCAAAGAGAGTATATACAGAGATCAAAACAGGAGTCCTAAGTTAACATCTGCTGTGCATGCAGCAGCAGGCCTCCACCAATTCAGCAGAAATCTGGCTAACACTGACACCAGCCAAACCCCAGAGAGGTCAGTGACCGCCAGTCACTGCGAGCAGTACTCAGAAACGTCACTGCAGAGCAGGACATTGCGCGCCTTCTGTGACCGCAAGCACATGCTGAACAGACCAACAGGGGAGAAGTGGGGAAAAAACAGCTATAAATAAAAAGGAGTCAAGGGAGAACTCCCGAAACAAAAGCAATAGCCTCTTTACCCTGTATCCAGGAGAGGTTGGTGCTTCCACTCCCTCCCCTTGTTAAGCAAAGATAGGGCACATCATTTTTGCATGACTAACAGCATATTGCGAGTGTAAGGGATTTAGGGCAGGAAGCCTGCCACCACACCACAAAACAAAATCCTTGTTGATCAATTGGCTGTTCGATAACCCATTACAAACCAGCTCAGCTGTGAACAATTTGGACAGCTGCTGTAGCTAAATTTGTAGAGTAGCTAGACAACTTCACCTGAAATACTTCAAAGAAAGGAAAAAGGCAATAAGAAAATTTCCCAATTCCTCCTCTTCCCATTAAATTTAAGGCAAGAACTGCACCCAGAAATAGAATTAGCTGGTGGGACTTGTCCCCAAAAGAGCAGGAGGGCATTACTGCACCATGTTAGACAGAAACAGGACAGACAGACAGCCTGTCTCTCACACCTGTGCTGTGTACAGCAGCACTATGCAGAGGATCCCAAACCTGTTCCAGGCAAGCTGTCTGGATGTTGCAAACAGCCCAGCTGCCTCACCAGCCAGCTCCTGGGGAGAGCCGTGAATGGAAACAAGGTCAATTAGCTCAGCTGGAGCACAGGAATAGCTCAGAGTGATCCTTGCTCTGATACTCACCTGAATTATTCAGAATAGAGCCGGGTGTCCCTGCACAGCCCTGTGTAATTTCATACAGACTGCAACAGATCATAGAATGGTTTGGTGGAAGGGGCCATTAAGATCATCTAGTTCCAACCCCTCTGCTACAGACGGGGACACCTCCCTCTAGACCAGGTTGCTCAAAGCTCCATCCAGCCTGGCCTTGAATGCCAGGGATGGCCTTGATGGGGGAGCATCCTCAGCCTTGCTGGGCAACTTGTTCCAGTGTCTCATCACCTTCACAGTAAAGAATTTCTTCCCACTATCTAAATCTACCCTCTTCCAGTTTAAAACCATTTCCCCTCATCCTGTTGTACCTGCCCTTATTGAAAGTCTCTTCCCAGCTTTCCTGCAGGCCCCCTTCAGGTACTGAAAGGCTGCTCCTCCCGGAGCCCTCTCTTCTCTGGGTTGAACAGCCCCAGCTCCCTCAGCTTGTCCTCATAGGGAAGGTGCTCCAGACCTCTGATCACCCTCGTGGCCCTCCTCAGGACCTGTTCCAACAACTCCATGTCTTTCTTGTGTCGGGGACTCCAGAACTGGACGCAGTACTCCTGGTGGGGTCTCAGGAGAACAGATTAGAGGAGCAGAATCACCTCCCTCGACCTGCTGGTCACACTTGTCTTGATGCAACCCAGGATACAATTGGCCTTCTGGGCTTTAAGTACACATTGCCAGCTCATACCAAGTCTTTAATCAACCAACACCTCCAAATCCTTCTCCTCAGGGCTCCTCTTAGCCATTCCCTGCCCTACCTGTATCTGTGCTTGGGATTGCCCTGACCTAGATGTAGGACCTCGCACTTTGCCATGTTGAACTCCATGAGTTTGGCATGGGCCCACCTCTCAAGCCTGTTCAGGTCTCTATGGATAGCATCCCTTCTCTCTAGGGTCAATTACACCACTGAGGTTGGAGTCATCTGCAAACTTCCCAAGGGTGCACTTAATCCCACGGTCCATGTCGTCTACAAAGATGTTAAACAGCACTGGTCCCAACACTGATCCCTGATGAATATCACTCGTCACCGGTCTCCACTTGGACATTGAGCTGTTGACTGCAACTCTTGAGTGCAACCATCCAGGCAATTCCTTATTCATTGAATGGTCCATCCATCAAATCCATTCTTCTCCAAGTTGGTGACCAGGATGCCATGCAGGACAGCATCAAATGCTTTGCACAAGTCCAGGCAGATTATGTCTACTGCTCCTCCTTTATCTCCTGATGCTGTAACTGTCGTAAAAAGCCACCAGATTTGTCAGGCGTGACTTGCTGTCGGTGAAGCCACACTGGTTACCACCAATCACCCCATCTTTATTTTCCAAGTGCCAGCAAGCTCTGGAGTGCGGTCCACACAAACGTGCAATACTTGAGTAGGAGGAAAATAACAATACAGTGTGGACTATCTGCAGGATTCATCCCACTGCAGATGGAGTGTGTAGCAGAGTATTTCACTATTAGCATCTATAACAATATATATGCAAATGTATTTTTTCATATTAATTAACTTTTCTTGTTATTACTTAGGCACTGTTCAACTTCTGGAACATCTGCCCACACATGGGGCGCAGTCAGGGCAATCATTTTTTTTCCAGTAACCCCTACATTACCAGCCTCTACCAGTAATAGTTCTACCAATAGTGGAAATAATAGTGCAGGGCTGAAGTCTTGCTCCTGCCCTTAAAAGTTCCCCACTGTGAGGATGGAAATGAGCAGTGCTCATGCTCCTGTCTACTCTATGACACTTGTCATGTCTGAAAGCAACTCTGGTCTGGAGCAGGGAGTGGATATGCTGCCCAGGAGAGAGGCAGGAGGAGAGGGCAAGCCCTGGGCAACAGGAAGCCATCCCTACCTCTGGCATGGGGGCTTAGGAGCTCTCACCTGCACCTTACTGCAGCCACCAAGCATTGAGACACTGTCACCAGCAGCATCATCCTACATGGGATCAGTGCTTGAATCTCAGCTGGCACCATCCCCTCTTGCAAAAAAAATAAAGAATCTGGAAACAAAGAAGCTACCGCATTCCTATTTTTAACCACCATTATTAATGCTGTGCCACAGTTCTTAGCTCCATCACCCTACCACACAAAAGCACTGAGAAACTGACTGCAGCCTGCTGTAATTATTTCACAGCGACACTGCGCCTTAGTATGTCAGCTTACACCTGCACAGCCACCAAGAACAATGCCACTTAAAAATAAGTAATAGACATGCTATAATCTGTGTCCTATCAACTTCTCCCTGCTCATCGGGCCGAGCCTGGAGATCACTGTTTGGGCAGGGTTCCCAGCAACTCCAGGCAGCGCTAATTGCAGGCTGGAGCTGCAGGGCCCTCCTCATACCGGCACACAAGAACTGAGTTCCGGCAGCAGGAAGAGTGCAGCTGAAGCCCTAGAACCAGCCTCCCCAGAACACCTCCACCTCGTGCAGCACGAGATGGCCCCAGCAGCAACCCAGGCCAGTGCCTGACCACAGAGATGGTCTTCCCCTGCCTGGACAGGGCTGAGAGGGATTTCACCCACACAGTCTCACAGATTTGCAATATTTAACAGCCTTGTTCATGGCTCTCTGCTTTGTGTTGCCATTTTCCTGGTGAGACAACAGCAGCAGCATCTCCAGCTTTCAGGAGTGCTCCTGTTGCTCTCTAAGCCGAAGCCGTTGCTCCCGAGGCTGTGCTGTGAGCTCCAAAACTGTAGAAGAGTGAGACAGCAATCTAGATTTCTTCTTACAGGATGCAGCCCTGCACGCTGGCACTGTTCCGCTTCCTGCAGCTGGGCTGGGCAGCACAACATCTCTGAAAAGCTGAGCAGGGTGAGGTCACAGCCACATGGGCCCTGAAGCAGGCAGCAGAACGCTGGCGCTGATCGACTGCCACAAATCAGCCGATCCATTCGATATTTGCAGTGTGGGATACAGCAAGCCCTGCAGAACCTGCAGGAGTGATTTGGCAGCTCCGCTTTACTAAAGTACCTGCAATCCATAACTTGAATCCAATGACGTGCAACAAACGGGCAGCAAAGCCCCGAAGGCGCAGAGTGAAACTATGCAGACATTAAGTGATGCCAGATGTATCAAGTACACACATTGGAAACTTTATACATCTGAAGTAAATGCTTTCCTCCCTGATCCATCCCATTCTAGTCAGGCTAACTGGGACAAACTGCAGTGGCACAGGAATGTTAGAATAAAACACAGGAGAAAATTTAGTTTTATTTTATACTGATGAACAGACCTTTAGCTATACCCCTCTTCCAGACACATTCTTATCTTTAAAGGGGGTAAACTGGTAAAAGTGGCTGCTTAGTCACAGCCACTCAGAAGTTCAGGGAATTATTTCAGATGCTCAATCATGCTAGTAAAGCAGATGCCCAGATCACCCTTTAAAAGTGACCCTGGTAAGCTCTTATAGGTCGGGGGCAAAATAACAAGAACCACACTAACCCCCCAAGTTCTGCCACACCATTATTTGCATCCTCAGAGGTATCAGAAGGTGCAAATGAATGGCATGACTTGTCTCCATACTTCTAGTGTTCATAAAAAAAAAAAAAAAAAAAAAAATCTTTGCAAACTACCCCTAAAAGATGCCATCTAAAAAACTTCTTTATTCTCACATTTCTTCCTGAGGTAGCAAGAGGCAGGATTTCCTACACGTTACATAAGGAGGGGAGGGTGTATTTGTTCTTTTGCAGTTTAAGACTTATTAGCACAGCCGAGTTATTTGAGTCAGGCCTCTTTCCTGCTCTTTTATTGCAGGGGAATTATTCTTGGCAGGGCCCCAGCACGGCATTAGCCTGATAGAGGAAAACCAAACAGACCCAGAAAGAGAGACACAGAGCAGAGATACCTTGGGGCTCTGCTGGGTCACTGAGAGTCACGGTGACAGAAAGAAATAACAAAGGAAGCCTGGTGCAGAGGCTCTGAGGCACACAGGTATGGCCACTGCTGCTACTACCGGACCCTGCCATGAGCAGAAGCAAACTTGTGCATTTGGGGACAGGCTCCCCTCCCATCATTCTGACTGCATCAAGCCAAATTGAAAATGGCCAACTGGTTACAGAGCTAGGGGCAGGGGGCTGAAGTGCTCCACACAGGGAAACAGAGCCAAAAGAGAGAAACTACCACAAGTACAAACCTTACATTGCTACCCATTTTTGTAGAATGGAAATCAGCGCAACACACGTTAAGGCTTTATTGCAGATCCTTTCTATATCAGGAAGAGCTAACTCTGACAAGAAGGAACAAGAGCTGCACTCTATGCAACGTGAGGCCAAGACCTAGTACTCTGATGCCCCACCATCTTCCTACCATACGTATATTTTTTACTTAAAAACAAAATTTGGCTTTCAGATCCTCTGTCAATTTGCATTTATTCAATTGACAAGCATGACTACCAGAAAAGAACAACAAAAAAAGAGGTCCTCAAAAGGTTACCGCTCAGTATTAAAAAGTATAACTCAAACCAGTCAGAAAACCTCCCCCAGGAAACGTGCTGGGAAACGTGCACGGCTAATTGCTGCCCTTGGCTACCAGCAAGCTTTCAAATAAGCAATTAAACTAGAAGATGCACCTCTAGCATGGCTGCGTGCATCAGCTGGGACTGCACATACCTGTGTCGTGTTTTGTGCTGCAGTCACACAGCAGGCACTCCTGGCATGTACAAGCTAGAGAGCAATCGTGGATATCATGGCAGTTACGAGTGCAGATTATAGAATCAAGAGCCACTGAATATCCCAAGCTGGAAGGGACCGACAAGGATCGCAGTGCCCAGCTCCTGGCTCCACACAGAACCACCCAAAATTCAAACCCTATGTCTGAGAGCGTTGTCCAAGCATTCCTTGAACTCTGTCAGCTTGAGGCCGTGACCACTGGGGAGTATGTACCAGTAGCCAGCCACACTCTGGTGAAGAACATCTTCCTGACACTCAGGCCAGGAGGGACAGGCCTGAGACAGGTACAGACTGAGAACGGAAAGAGTTCTCTCTCTGGGGATGCTCATCCTCCCCATAAGGAATCCTAGTGCATTCTATTTGATCTCAGTAGCTCATTATGATCACGCCACCCTAACGCTACATTTTCTTGAGGTGAATATAAACTGCAGATGACATATCCCCAGCCCAAGGGCAGATAGCAGCTTTAAACAAGTGCCACATTTGCTGTACTATACCTGCAAGAAATACCACGTGTGGGTGAAATTGCCCAAACATTTTATACTTCAATCCAATTTGTCATGCTCGCCTCCACGTTCATCATGCTAACCTCTTCTAAAATTACTCTCCAGTCCTCTGAATGAAAATACCTCATTCCTCCACTCCAAACCGACATAAACACAGATCCTTGCAATGTAAGAAAGAGGGTGAGTGCATGGCTGTATTTCTCTATTTTTGCATTGCAGTGATTTCAAAATAGCTTAGCAGTAGTAGTCATACTTACTGATTTGGTATACATTCCTCTGCTATTCTTAAGAAATTTAGCACTTTTGGGAATGTGTGGAGTATTTTTTCCCTCCTTCAGCTGATTACTCCATGTGAAGTTTGACCTTTTCTTGCTTTTTTTTTTTTCCCTCTTTTTTTTTGGTTTGTTTGTCTTAAATAAATGAGGGTACTCCTTCTTTCCCTTCCTGCAACACTGCTCTTTCAGAGCAAAACTGCCCAGGGCTTGAAGAAAGCCTCATCCTCCAGCCTCACTTGGAAATGAGCAGCATTCTTTCCCATTGCTAATGCCTGAAAGAAGCCCAAGAGGTCTCAAGTTACATGAAATGGGGATGAAGAAAAATTAAAATAATAATAATAATAATAATTAAAAAAAAATTAAAAGCAGAAAAAAAAAAAAAAACAGCCTTTCAACTGGCATGAAGGCCGCTGTACAGAGATCTACAGCTCAGGTTAAGATTATTCACTGCTTCTTACACATTATTTGTGGCTATCTTCTTGACTTGCTCTTGTTTTTGGGTTTAGAAAGTGAGAGGAAGCCGGCTGTCACAAAGGAGCCACGCTGCCACCAAGCAACCCCTGAGACTGCATAGGGCTGTATTACTTACATAGGTGTGGACAGCAGAGCACCAAGTGCATTGGCAAGCAGGCAGCACTCTCACAAGCTAAGCTGCTAGGCTAAAGAGACTTCAGATCAACCAGGAAAAGCTTACTGCTGAAGTTTCCAGCTACTGGCCATCCACTGAGCACCTTAATCACACACCTGAAGCACAGTGACTGTGTTGGGCTGAAGTGCTGGGAAGCCCTTTGCAGCACCGATGCTTTCCTGACTAAAGAAGCAAAAGATGAGTTTTCCCCGCCAATTAGCAACTGAAGGCAGTTCACCTGGGCAAAGATTAGCTTGCAGGCCATTTTATCAGCTTCCAGGGTCTGTAGCTAGGGGACCATGGACTTTACATTCAGGGGAGGCAGTTTCTGATCTCAGCAAAGCCTCTTACAGCTATAAAGCTTCACGAACCTCAGCAACACAGAACAAGAGGAAATTCCTTCCTGCTGCTCCCTGAGGTGCTGAGTTAGACTTTTCCCAGTGTATACTTTTTTTTACCCCCCTCTGCATTGTGTTGATTTTTCTGTTCCCACATTTATTTTCCCAGGAAGCTTTCACAGTCCGTGGATGTACATCACTCGCTCTTTTCTTTCCAGCTTATCAGAAGTGCGGTCAAGTACTGAAAACAACTGTATTGTTTTTGTACAAATACTGCGTATCTGTGCAATTAAAGGGAACGAAAAGAAAAAAACTACTTGTATCGAGCTCTTTCAGAGTTTCAAGGAGTGTCCAAATCACTCAGTACAATTGAGTACCTGCTTGGCTACCAGACTAAAGTCAGAAACAAAACAGTTGCACATCACAAGCAGGAAGAAAGCAGCACGGAGGAGAGGCGTCCCTGACTGGGGACACTAACACAACACCGGATGCCAAAACACTGTTACCAACTTTCCAACGTTCCTGACCTCTGTGACCGCATGGACAACGGCCATCATTCAGTGTGGCACTCGGTTCCAGGGAAGGAAAGGGCCCTTGGCACCGCAAAGCGTAACAGTTTGTCAGCATTTCCTTTCCCTGCCATAATCTCATATTTAGAAATCTGAGAGTCACCCTACTAATTTCCAGCTGGGATTTTGAACAGAAGCCAGAGAGAAAAGCAAGTTTCCCAATGCCACAAATTAAACAACAGATCAGCTGGGACAGATTTAACATGTGGAAAGGAGAGGGCAAAGTTACAGCAAAATCCGCACTGCATTCTTACAGAGAGTTTAGCAACAGAGTTCTTTGGAAAAGAGACAGCCCAGCAATGCTGCGTAATTAACCTTACAAAAACCACTCTTGGCTTTGCAGCCGTGAAACAGAAGTACCAGCCTACTTCATTTCAAAGGTCAGCTTTGCCACTGACCACATCACAAGCAGATCTTGCTCGCTGTCCTTATATCCAGTGAAGTCTGGGCTGGCTGCCTGAAGGGTTCCAGCCCTGCCCAGCAGATACTCTGCCACCAGCACAGAGGGGAAGAGGCAGCCGGACTTATCAGCATGGAATGGGGACAACCCAGGCAGCTGCTCCACACTATGCACTCCTGCAGATGAGCAGCACCTCGAGCTTTGCAAATACTCAGTGCCTACTTGCTCATTATTGACGTGTGTCACCCTCATGAGATGAGCTGTGGCATTCCATGCTCATTACCCAGCCCAAGCCATCCTGCATGCTCGGAAGTCTTTTGATCCCTCCCCCCTAACGTAGAGTAGCCCCAAGGCAGCACAAACTCCAACCCCAACGCTGAGGTTAAGGAGGTCACAGCCCCAAGCAAAACTTTTTGCTTCAGGTAGCAAAGAAAAATCTATGACTTGTTCAGATGGCTCTCACCTTTTGGAGAACCAGTCCTCAACCATGGCAACAACCCCTAACTGGCCCACTGTGACCAGCCATACCTGATAAGCATAAATACACATGCACTTCACCATGTGGTTCACCACCTGTCAAGGACTTTAACAGCTTTCTCAGGAGCCAGTCACTATACCCCCCAGCACCAGGACTCAACCACAAGGAGTGGGAATGGAAGGCAAGAAGGTACTAGGATCACAGTGGGACAGGACACTACAGCACCTGATCCCACAGTAATCTGGACAAATGCTGCCTCTTACCTGTTCTCCAGCAGCGTCATGCAGATGACCTCCCGCACACCTGGGTTGTTGGCTTTCTCGATGGAGCAGCTCTGCAGGTTCCAGGTAGCAACCCTCAGCACAGGTCTGCCATCCCTCAGCCCCCCAAACATCTCCACGGAGGGGCGAGTGGAGATGAGCTGGGTTGGGCCCCCAGGGGGAAAATCCAAGTCCTCGCTCTGGAGGCTCAGAGAAGTGGGGCTGGGATGAGGCTTGGCTGTGAAGTTGAGGCCACCGTTGGTGTTCGTTGAAGGGGGTCGGGACCTCTCCGCAAAAATCTGATGCCGGATTTTGTCTAGGAAGGAGGAATTGATGCAGTCCATCCTCACGAGGTCCTCGATACTTTTGAAGGGCCCGTGCTCCTTCCGGTAGTCCACGATGCTGTTGGCGATCTTCTCGGTGACGCCGCGGATGCTCATGAGCTGCGCCGGAGTGGCCGTGTTGATGTTGATCTTGGTGGCGGACAGGTGATGCTCGGAGGCCGGATCCTTCCGCAGGGAGCTGGGCGAGTGCTGCGCCGAGCTGCCCTTACTGCTCACACAGATCTCAAACTTGACCTGCTCCAGCTTGGCCGCCCCCACCCCGCTCACCAGCGCCAAGTCCTCCACTTTCTTGAAGCCGCCGATGTACTCGCGGTACTCCACGATGTTCTGGGCCACCACTCGGGTGACCCCGGGCAGAGTCATCAGCTCCTCCTCGGTGGCCGTGTTGATGTTGAGCCTCTCCTGGTTGACCAGGATGTTGCTGAAGTTGCACGCCGCGCTGAACTTGCGGCTGTGGCACAGATCGGCGGGGTCTCGGGGGATGGAGCGGTGGCAGCCCAGGTTGCCCCCCATCTCACCGCAACAGGGCGCTGCCGGAGCCGGGTCGAGCCGAGAGCCCGGGCCTCATGGACCCCGCGGCGACCGCCGCTGCCTGGGGGGGGGACAGAGGCAAAACGCGCTCAGACAGCCCCTCGCTACCCCGTCCTTCCCCCTCCGGGAGCCGACGACGCTCCGCAGCCGCTCACCGAGGAGAGCCGAGCTTCGAGAGGGAAGAGCCCCTTTCCCGCCCGCGCGGCTCGCGCAGCGCTCCGCTGCCGCCCCGGGCGCGCAGCGCTGCCCGCTCCCCGCCGCCGGTTCTAGTGGCTCGGCGCGAGCTCCCGCCCCTCAGCCGGCGGGCGGGGCCCTCAGCATCGCACCGCCTCCCGGGGCGGGCCGAGCCCGTGCCCGGCCTGAGACCGTGGCACGGGGTGAGGAGCGGCCGCCTGCGTGGTTCGGTGTCACCGCCTCGCCCCCGAGATCCCTGTGTGGGAAGGGTAACGAGAGCCCCGTCGGTGACCTGCGCTGTTGCTTGGCCGCGCTTTCACGCAGCGGACTCTCCACCCGGAGCGCTCCCCGCGTACTGCTCCTGCCCCTTCTCCCCGGTCCGCTCCGTTTCCCTAACACATCACCACCGTCCTGCCCCGGAATCCTTTCCGTGTACGTCTGAGCTGACTGTGAAGAAAGTCATTTTTCTGCCTGAGCTGGCGAAGCCGTCCAGTGTCAGCCGGCTGGCAGAGCTGGAGCCGAGCGAGCTCGGCTGAGCCCACACAGGACTCACTGCAATGTCAATGAATCCTACACGTCGCCGGTGGGCGTAATTAAAAGGAAGGGGGAGGAAGACTGACAGAAGGAGCGATGTATGCTTGCAGATGCCAGCTATGCAGCATATACATCCCTTTCACCCAGGTGAAACACGGCGCACAGGTGTTCTCAATGTGAAGACTCCTCACTGGCCCTCTCGTTAAAATTAAGCAGCTTGCAGCAGTGGCTTAAACACGCGCTTTCCGTGCTTAAATCAGTGAAAGTTACCTGGGTTCACCTGAAATAAAAAGCTGAATTTGTGCAGCTTCTTGGATGAAGGGGAATGTGAGGTGAATAAGGGAGCGGGAGCTGCATCAGGCTTTTACCTTGCACATGGGTACTGCTGCTTTGACATATTCTGCTGCAGATCACACATTTCCCTTCTCTTTGCCTGAGCAATGGAGTTAGCAAATTACCATTACTGGAACGGGAACTTGCTGCATTAGGGCACTGGCTCTTTGCTGACTGCTGGAGCGGTGATAGTGCTCACTTAGGTGATTAAATGCTTCCCGGTCTGCTGGAAAGTGCTCTGTGTGCTGTGATAACAGTGGCCAATGCAGCAGAAGTCATGCTGGGCCTAATTCTGCTGGGATGACACTAGCGCAGAGCTGGAAACAATTAACCACTCAAATGAGTATTCTTTGTGAGGCAATATTATTACAGTAATAGCTCCACAAGCTGTTCTCTCAATGGAGACCACGTTCTTCTGCTTCCTACCATAGCTTGCTTAGAATTGATTTAGGCTCATTAAATAAGTTTTGAAGCTGAAAAGTGCCAAAATCCATTTGCGGTGTGCCCTGCGCCTGCAGGCAGCGCCAGGTTTTCTGCATTTTTTCAAGGTAAGCAGAAGCATCTCCAGAAAGAAGAAGATGTGCATCACTCTTGTCCAGCACTTTCTATTGCCAGCAGCTACTTGGCATGTTCTGAGTTTGCAGCATGAAGATAACAGCCAGGCTGGACACAGCTGCAGGGCTTATGAGGAAGAGAAGCTCAGAGTGATGCAGTGGGTGTCCCATCACCCAGCCCCAAGTATGATCCATGCTAACGGGGTGCAGCTGTCTGTAGGGGAAATTCCACTCCATCGGCCCTTTATCCTGCTTCTTTTTGGCAAGACTACGGAAAGGAAAGTTGCACGGAGTTTGCTGAACTCTGAGTCAACTTACGACACATTTTAGAATTTTCTGGGAAGCGTCAAAAGATGTGAAGATGTACAGCTTTGGTCTACATTTTAAAAGGTAAGAAGAGGGAGAGGGAGAGGAGAGGAGAGGAGGTTAACCGTCTTGACATCAGTGTTAGGCAATCCATTAGCATGAAAAAGCTAACCACCAGGTGCAGCCGGTAAATGACTGAAAAAACAATAGCAAAAATTACTGACAGCCAGCGCAGGCAGCAGAAAACAGCTCTTGTGAAATCCACCAGGTAGATGTTAGGGTTTATCTTCAACCCAATCACAGGCTCAGTGATTGATCACGGCCTGCTGCTGCAGGCTGGCAGGGAGCCTCCCCGCACTGCTCACCACCTCATGTGACAGGAGGCCACAGAGCTGGGTTTCCTGAACCTCCATCAGCCCAAACAGGTTGGAGGGCTCCGAGATGCCGTGGGTGGCTTATTCCTCTGGATCTGCAGCTTATTGCTGAACCAAGCAGCTGGCTGCTTGACAAGGCTGGATTAAAAACTTCTCAGCGCTGGCAAAATCAAGTTCTGCTGCACTGAAGATGCCAGGCGGAGGAGCACCTCAGCAGGCTTCCATTAGAAGGGGAGAGGGAAGGATACCTGAAAAAGGCCCTCTGTAGCATAGCAGAACCCAGGGGTGGGGCAGCGTTGGCTCTGGGATTCTTCTTCCCTAGTAGGAATGGTTCAAAGTGGAAAGAAGAAAACAAACGAAACTTTTCCATAAGATGGAGGTTCTCCCACACCTTCAAATGAAATGTTTAAGAATGATATGTAATTGCCTAAATCCCAAACAATGGACTAGATGAAGATACCGTTGGTGCAGATACTGCTGAGTAATGTCTTTTGACTTAAATCGTGTAAAGAATCAGCCTAGAGAACTCTATGTTTTACAGTCTTGTCTTCTCAGCATTTTAAGATGGCCTTAAAATCTCAGTCTATCTTCATATTTTCCAACATGTGTTATCCGTGTTGCAGAGATGCTAAGCCAATAAACTTCCATGAGGGACAGAAGGAGCCAGGAAGCATTGCTTGATGCCTTCAGTCTTCAAGCAGCAGCTGCCATGTGATAGCAGTGCCTTACTCAGTTCTTGCTTACACGGCCCTTGGGAGTTGGGGGCATGGCACGTTGAGCAAGCACACTTCACAGAACTCAAAGGAAAATTCCACGTTCGTGGCTGTTCCTGGGCTGTTCTAAGTTCCTTGCATGTCTCACCTTTTTATTAGGTATCTTTCTCAGAGAAAGAAAGGGTGTCCAACTATGTTGTGCTTGCAGGAAGCTGCACAGGGAGTGTTTTTTCAGACTTGCAACACTGGGCTCACGATGGGCAAGGAGGAAACTGAATAACTGCAATGTTTGTATTTTTATTAAAAGGAGTTATTAAAATAATTGTTTCCTTTCTGAGAGAATATCCTGAGAATATTTGTAACAGGGTCCTGAGGCAGAAAACAGCGTTACTGAGACAAGTAATAACAAGTAGGACCTAGCAATTTCAGGAGCAGTGGAACTTAGGAAGTCTGATTTCTGATGTCTCTTTCCCCTGCTTATTTTCTGATGAAAAATATTAATGCCAAGTATACATCAGTCCCTCTATGGGGTCGCTATCTCCAATCTCTCTGTTCTACTTGGCCATTAATTTTTGTAATAATTGTATGAACTTGGTATTTCGAGGCATTTAGCCTCCCTATCAATTTTACTTGAAAGAAGCCCATGTTCCAATAAAATCCTTGGGAGGGGATGATAAGCAGAGAATACAGTCACATGAATGTTATTTTCTTGTGAACGCAATGCCTGTGGTGTGAGCTCTTTTTCTTGTAAGACATCTTACATGGCTGCCAAATGTTGCAAAAAGATTAAGTGATGTCATGGATGCTGGGTTGCCAAGTTACGAGTGTCACATCCTCCAGAAATACTACACCAAAAGGGTGAGCAGAAGTGACTCATCTTTTGCCTTAGTTAGGCCTTCATTTTGGTAGCTGTTTGGTCTGAAACTAGGCTCTCTCCCTCCTGCAGGAGCTCTTAACCACTGGCCCACCATTTTCTTTCATTAGTGCATGGTGGAGCAGCTCATCCTGGAGGGAAGTAAGAGAAAGACGCATTAGGGAGGTTCTCCTACATACTTTGGGTTGTGATTTATATTTTCCTCAGACAGCAGGAGACTCTGGCTCTCCATCCCCCACATCGGAAATGGCACTGCTAATTACTCGGATATTCCTGGGTCACAGGGCCCAGAATGGAATTCAAAATGTAGGCTTTCCTTCACCCCAGGCCAAGTCACCAAGGTCATATGTACAGAAGCTGGCTTGCTTCAGGCCTCCAGGAGTGACAACTCCTGAACTTCCCCAGCAAGGGATACTGTGGGCCTGTAACACAACTAATGTTTTCTTTTGAGGCCCAGTCAGGCAGTTCTCTTGTAAGTATGGCCACAAATCACCCTGTTGTGATTTTGGCAGGGGAGAGAATCAGAACTACTGACTTGCAAGCTTGGTGTCTCAGTTAACTGCCACCCTGAGCAAGGTTTCAGTGATTCCTCCCAGAGTGGTTTTTCATGGAAAAAAATGTGAGCAAGATTGTATGCATCTCAAGAGCTAAGCACATTTAATGCCAGAAATAACGATAAATATTGAAGCTTATCTCCCAATCATTTTGTTATTTCACTGAACAAATTATTTCACGTTGTTTATTATTTATTCATTACCTGTAGGTACTTGATTGCCTTCTACTAAATGAAGACTTAAAACATTATTATTCATTTTCTCGTTAACAGATTTTAAAAATATGGTTAATGAAATACATTTTATGTTTACCTTTGCTTTTTCAAAGAGATTCAAGAACACAAGTTACTCAAGTCCTAGAAGCAGCTCCTTATCTGAAAGTGATTCTGCAGCCAATGTAGCACCCAATGCAATTATGATCAACCTTAACTATTAATTAAAACTTTTGCTATTTGGGGTGGGTGTTTCTATGTTGTTGTTTTTTTTTTTTTTAAGAAGAGTTTTTTTTAGTATAAAATCAGCTCAGTCTCTACTTCTCATTCTAGTTGTTCTTTAGATCCTGAAATCCAAAAAGCCAAACTTGGACTCAGTTATGCTAACTTTCCCTTTATGTGAGGAGCAAACAGATCTCCAAGTTGTTTGCTTGTGTGTATAAGACTCATTTGTTTCCTGCCTCTGTCTCTACACGTGTAAACCTCAGTTTGTTAAGAGGAAATAAACAAAACAAAAAAATCCACAAAGTAAAATCATTTTTTTCCTTAGCCCCAGAGTCTCAGATGAGATCTGTAGAGGACAGAGCCCCAGAATAAACGCATCACTCTATTCAGTGGCAGGTAGTTTGTTTATGAAATAGTAAATACATTGTGTAAGAGTTTTCACACAAAACATAGCAGCTTGCTTATATGAGAGTCTCTTCCATTCTCTACACAGCTCTCTTGAGAAAATCTCTCTTGAGAAAGTCTCTCACTTTACAAGTTGTGCACCAACAATTAAAATGGTTTAATGACCTCAGCCACTCCCAGCAGACTTTGAACTTCTCTGTGGAGCCTTCCAGACAAGTGACACCTAGCTGCATGGCCATTCCAATGTCTTCTGTGAATAAATCCCATAGAGACAGAGGGAAGATGCCCAGAATGATTCAAGATCCTGCTGTGTTGATTTACGTGAGCATGAGGACCCATGCTGTTGATAGAATTAAGTGGTATAGTTCTCCTTCTGAAAGTCAGGACTGTTCAAACGCAGACATAAAGGAGGTAAGGAAAGCAGGACTATGTAGAAGTGTTCTTCTAGAATCAGGTCCTATGGGATGGCTACTTAAAGAAGACAGGTGTGCTTAGGTCACCAGCATTTGGTGGAATTGGTGGCAGAGTGCACATGGAACAAATCTGAGCAATACTGACTTAATAGTATTAGAAGGTCTCCAAGTACCCAGAGCTGGACAGCATTGATCAGGAAATGAAGGAACTATTACACCTAACTTAGGTCTCTGGAAAGACCGCAGCATAAACAATCATTTGAAATACATGGAAGACCATCAGATGTTTAAAAAAAAATCATCAGGATGGCTTCGCCAACCTCACTTTTTTCTTTGATAGATCAACTGACTTGTGGGACAGGACAGAAAAAGAAAGTAGGTGACAGGATGAAAGACAGTGTACTTACAAAGGTTGAAGGTGGCACCGACCTGGAGGGCCTGCAAAGACTGTGGCAGGTGGGGTAAAGTCTCAAAGTAGTTCACAGATCAGAGGGATGGTCCAGAACTGACAAGCTGAGCTTTGGTAGAGGCCTGGAAAAGAACAGTTCTCAGCATCTGTGCCCACAGATTCTGCAGGAGAGGCTCACGACGTAAACATGAATCAGTAATGTGTCCTACTGAGTAAGTTGTTTTCAGCTGATCTCATTAATTCTGACATGATTAGGAAGATAGCTATGCAATGACACAATTACCACCAAAAACATGATGCTTAGAGCCACCATTCCAGAGAACTGGTGAGTTACTAACCAGCTGCCAAATACTGCATGGAAAAAAAAAAAAAAAAACCAACAACAAGCAGCTCCCCAATAACAAATCCCACAAATCCGTGGCCTATTTTAAGCCCAGGTCCTAGTCCTTGCTTTAGCCCAGTAGTGTATACTCTGGTGAACAGCTTAACTGGAATCACAGGGACTGTGAAGTGCTGTCGAACATGAATAAAACCTGATGAATGTAGCCTGAGGTGAGGAGTTTGCTGACTAAATAAGTGCTTAAATACATAGGACATCACAGTGTTCTTTCTATGGTGCATGACATTACCAGAGAAGTCACATCCACAACTCCAACCCTGTTTCCAGCCAAGAATTGTCTCCTTTGGACAGGTTGTTCCAAAGTTTGAAGAGCCATGGAAAAAACAAACAAACAAACAAACAAACACCATTGCCATCTTCCACAAACTTTTGTGTGGAGTGCTGTTGTTGTTGGCATAAAGCAGAACATTCATTCCTATTCATTTGGTACATTTTTGAACATGACTCCAGTATAAAAAACACATGGTAGATACAAGACAGCCCTAATTTCTACACGTTATTCTGAACATTATAGGACTTAGGATTTTCCTCGAACAGATTCTTAGACTTTGCTGTGGCTCAGGAACAGCTCCCAGAACATCCTGCTTTAAAAACAGTACAACTACATAGTGTGAAACCAGCTTCAAGTGTTTCTCCCAGGTGTTCCTGAGCACACAGTTGATTAATTCTGTTTTCACCCTGTAGAGAGCCATGTCACACACACACCCTTGCCACCTGGTACACTAGCCACATTCTTCCCCTGTTAGTCATGGAGCACGTCTGCCTTTAAGTTACAGTTGCAGGTAATTATGTGCACGGGGTGCTCCTCCCATGAATCAGGAGTTCCTGTCTCCAGATGCTGCAAGGTGTCAAGTGTTTCTACCCAGTCACCTTCCCGGTGACCTCAGGGGATGCATGACTCCTAGGATAGGACAGGAGGAAGATTGGACACTCAGGATAATAAGCTTGGAGAAATGGTTGGGAGAGTGACTGTGCCTTAGCTGACTAAGGCCCCATCCCAGTGATGCCAGTTGCTGACATGGACTGGATGAAACTTACCTATCACACTGTTAGATCAATCAGGTGTGAGTCACCCAAACTAAGCACACAGATGCTGTTAGATGCAGTACAGCCTTCGTGCTGCTCAGGGTGGAGAGTTTGATTCTCAAAAAAACCCAGGTATCTCTTGCTCTTCTATTTCCTGCAGTTTTTTCCACTGCATGTCACTGTTCATAGGCATCACTCCTAATAACTCAGGACAATAAGTTTTTAGGCAGGCAGGTTAAAAGACAACTCAGTATAGTCTCCAGTTACTTTGGAGACCTTCGCTACAGAAATCACGTGTCAAACCTGCAGGTTTCTGATGCTTATTGGCTCAGCTCCATGAAGTCTTCGGACCCAACCCTGCCACTGCACACTGTGTATGAGGATGTGCCACCTGCATTGGCCTCACTGAACCCAACTTCATCTAGAATGAGTATGTAGCTGGAGAGCAGCGGGCTGTCCAACATGAGGAAAGGTATCAGCATGTGGCCTCCATGGGGCATGGCTGAGATCGGCAGCCATGTATACTGACAGTTGGCAGAGACACTAAATGGCATCACATCAATTGATCTTGATACCATCTGGCTTTCAAAGGGGTAATTTTGTCAAAGTCAAGCACTCGGTGGCTCTTGCTATCTTTGTGGTAGATTGAAGAGAAATGGGGAGGGAGTTTTGCTCTGTCTGTATTCTTTTGTCCTCACTGCTTTTAGATAAGGTGACACAAATTTTCCAGTTTCCTTTGGATTCCAGCTAGTAATTGTATAAGGCACAATGATGACTCTGTATCACAAGAACAAATGATAAAAGAACTGTTAGAAAAGAAATCCCTCAGAGCAGGGTAGGCACTATAGTTTCCCTTTCCTTAAGCTTTGAATTTAGTTTGGTTTTGCTAAAGTGTAGGTCCTGGCAGGAGTAATTTGGGGTACACTGCCCAGTAGAAACATTTCACCAACTTACTGAAGGTTATTAGAACCTAGGTGAAAACTCAGAGACAAGTTCCCTTGAGTGTCTCCAAGTCCCTCAGTAGCACCAGATGAATTCTTCTCTTTGGATTTCAGGAAAAGTTAAATTCCAAGGAAATCAGACCAGGCTTGATGCATGGAAACAAGAAGGCAGGACAAGTACTGATCTTACCTTAAATCAAACAAAAGGAAAGAAAACAACTAAACAGCAGCAACAGAACAAAAGCCACTTACATAAAGTGAAACATTAAAAAAAAGTTACCTGTAATCTCAAGTGTTGTATTAAATCTTAAAAGCTCTTAAGAAAAGGGAATATCTCAACAAAATTTACTCTAGTTTGTGATTTACCTCTCACCAAAAGTATCAGCACAGTCAAACAGTGCAGCACCTTGCACTAGGGCTTCTTGAACCTCATTAGGTTCACACAGGCCCACTTCTCCAGCCTGCCCAGGCCCCTGTGGATGGCTTCCTTTTTCTCCATCAACTGCACTGCTCAGCTTGGTGTCATCCGCAGATCTGCTGAGGGTGCACTCAATTCCATGGTCTGTGTCATCAATGAAGATGTTGAAGAGCACCAGTCCCAAGACCAACCCTTGGGGGACATTGTGACCAGCCTCCACCCAGACACAGAACCATTGCTCACAACCCTTTTGCTGTAACCAGCCAACCAGTTCTTATCCACTGAACAGTCCATCTTTCTATGCCATACCTCTTCAGTTTAGAGAGAAGGATGTGGTGAGGGACCATGTCAAAGGCTGTGCAGAAGTCCAGGTAGATGACATCTGTCACCCTTCCTCTGTCTACTGATGCCATTGGTTCACCATGGAAGGCCACCAGATTGGTCAGGCAAGATCTGCCCTTGGTGAAGCCATGCTGGCTGTCTCAGATCACTTCTTCATCTCATTTGTGCCTTAACATGGTAACCACGCAGATCTCCTCCACAATCTTCCCAGGCATAGAGGTGAGGCTCACCAGCCTGTAGTTCCCCAGGTCATCCTTTCTTAAAAATGGGAGTAACGTTTCCCTTTCTCCAGTCACCAAGGATTTCACCTGGTGAAAAAGATTTTTCAGATATGATGGACAGCAGCTCAGCAGCCACATCAGCCATCTCTCTCAGAACCTTGGGAAACATATCATCCAGACCCATGGACTTACATACACTCAGTTCCACAAGAAGGTCTCAGACTTGTTCCACTATTATAGTGGGATGGAATCTGCTCCTCTCCCCCACACCTAGAGGTTTAGGGTCCTGGCAGACATGGGAAGCCTGACCATCAGTGAAGACTGAAGCAAAGCACTTACTGAGCACCTCAGCTTTTTCTACATCTGTGGAAAAAAAAAAAGTTTTCTTAGCAAAAAAAAAAAAAAAAAAGTTTTTTTTGTTGGATTGTTGGTTTGGTTTTTCTTGGCTTTGTTGTTGCTGTTATTTTATTGATAGGATTGCTATGGGAAGGGATGTGTGTGCTTAGGAGTCCAAATGATTACAGCAGGATTTACCGTCAGTCACCTATTCTGTAAGAAACATCATCCTTTTCAACAGGAACTTTTTCTCTTAGCTTTTAAGGGACAGAGTGCAGATACTGTGAGGGGCTCGCAGTCACTGCACAATATACTCCATTAACACAAGTGACTATTGCTTCTGTTTCAGGAGATGTACCTTTTCACCATTTGGAAGCACAGAGTGTAAGAAAGGTAAAATAAGTCAATCTCCATCTCCTGCAGCAAAGAGGATCTGCTATCACTCAGAAGGAAAAACATAAAAATTCTGCTCCAAGCCAGATGAAACTGTCAGTTCTTCCCAGCTTGTAGTTACTATGTTTAGTAGCATCTATATTAAATAATTAAATTATGACTAATTGCATTAATAGGATAGCCCTGTGATACAATACATCACTCTTGACAGGTTTTCAGGTTTAAAGTGTCCACCATTTGTTCCATAACTGTGCTCTTCTGCACTTTCTTGGCCACATTACAGGCTGGGTACACATGGACTGGCTCCTGGCATCCTCTTTGCAAGCAGACATTCCAAAACTTGAGGAAGCTGAAGGAAAAGAAGTAAACTCCCACACTTCTGTGAGGCTTTCTGAGCATGAAAAATGCATGCTGTGTTTGTTAGAGGCTGAAGTCACATTAGCATTTAATTACATTAACATTTAACGCGTAAAAATGTCAGGAAAAGGCTGAGAAAAAAGAATATCAGAGCTCAGACAGATTCTAAGCATACATGTTTAAATGCCTGATTTGGATTCCTGATGAAGAACCATTTCCACTTTTCTTGCCATGCAGTAAACAAAGAACTAGTGTGTTCTAACCTAAATGCCCCACAACCTGCTTTCTAAACAAGCTGAGGTGAATCAAATTTCCAGTTACTCTTTCCAATTGTTTTTTTCCTTGGAATGTTATTTGATAATTAAAATTGCAATGGAAGTAACAGAGACAGTGTTCTTCTGAAGTCTCAGAACTATCAGACATGCTCCATTTACCCATAGCACCTGCCTGAGCTGGAATTTGTGGGGAGGATAGATATGCATTCAGGCCTGGTGTAGCAGCCTGCATCATGCCAGCTCTAACAGCAGTGACTAAGAGAATCTGTGTGTTTGGCACTGTGGTTCTTTAAGCCACATAGCAGCTATTGGTATTATTATACTCTCAAATCTGAGTGAAGTTATCTACAAAGTATAAACTCTACTGTAAGACACCAGAAATCAGTGCAGCCCCACAACATCCTGTAGAAGATCCAGTGTTCCTTGGGAAATACTGGTCCAGGAGCATCACATTGCTGTAACTTTGGGATTTCACAGCAAAAAGAACTTTCACGTAGAAAAAAAAGACACTAAAAGCTCCAACCTTTGTCTCTTCACTGCTGCACCCAGCCTTATTGCTTCTGTCACGAGACCCCAGGCATCAGAACAACTGTAGTCCAGAGCTTTCAGGTTTTCAGTTACTTCACTGAAGAAATTATTTGATGGTAATGGGCATTTAGGAAACTGAAGTGCATGATAGATTTAGGAATAAGTGTTTTTCTGAGTGGGGCTAAGGACTATGTGGTTTTCATGAGCCTTCTCTCTTTGCAGAAAGCTCCAGGAAGGACTGCTTGCAGAGCGGAGCAGTCAGAGGGCAGAGGAAGGTGGATCTCTGGAAAGGGCCAGAGATGTCACTGTAGGTTCACAGAAAGCATGCCATCTCCTCTTCTTTTTTCCTAAAAAACAAGATTCATACTCACTGCATACATCCTCTGTATTTCCAGGAAAGGGCGTGCGGGGAGCAAATCCTTTGGGAATATAAACATGAAGGCATTTCTCTAAAAACTGATGATCCTGGGTCATGGAACAAAATGCTTAGAGGTTCTTGTGCTGCTATACTATTCAAAGGAGCAGATCTGAGACACAGAAAAAAGGACTGGGAGTCATCTGCTGGAGTCCCCACCACCACCAGCATTTCTTTCTAATCAAAGCACCTAGAATCATCACAGAAGTCTTTCTTCATAGCACCCTAGTCACCACTGCCATTAGCTTCTTTTTAAAACTGAAAACCTAGAGAACAAAGTGAAATGCCTGGTCACAGAGCCTGACATATCCCAGGCTTTTGCCTTACCCCATATGCACATGTTATGTGCAGGCAATGCTGTAAAGCCAAGCCAGACAGGAGAGAAAATGTTGAGAACTATTTGTTTTGAAATACATCATCCAGACACTGCATTTATTCTGCATGCAAAGAAAACATTTTCCTCCTTCACCACCCTCCCCTGCCAGCTCTCGGATTTCCCAAACCAATATCCACAAATTGGAATTTCTGCACGGACATGAAAAACAAAACATTACTGCAATAGCTTTTGACGTGGGCATGTATTCCGTTTGAATAATTCTCACAGTTTTGTTTCCAAACCATGAAATCTTCACCACCTGACTCTTAGATTAATATATTAACAAGACAAAGCTATATACCGTAAGGCTTCTCAGATAAAAAGCTTAGCTATGAGAAGGCTTCTTATTATCTTTTTCTTATCCTTGACTATGTCAGAGCGAATTGTAGCATCTAACTCTTCAGCTAAAACCTCCGTTCAGTCCTTGCTTCTTAACAAATAGGATAATATTCATTTTATTTTGCAGTTTAATTTTAGATGAGGTGACGCAACAGAATTGAGCGCAGGCACTGCATAACGGTGTCCTGCTGTGTGATAAACGACGGAGGACAACTGAGTAATGCAGAGGCAATTAAAATAGGAATACCTCCCTTGGAGCTGGCACCCTAAAGCCCCATGATAGAGGGGATCTGAGCAACCAGCAGCTTCAGCTATGTCCATGCAGTGTGCTGCTCACACATAGCCATGCTGCAGAGCCTGAGGGAACAGTGTCAATGAGGAGAACTCTGGTCTGTTTCTTTCACAGCAGAGGGGCCTTCCATACAGGCCTTCCATCCACAGAGTCACTCAAGATCACGGAGTGCATCCAAATAAATCAGAAGACCTTGTCCTAGATGAGACATCACTCTCCATGCAATAAGGCTTTCAAACAGCTGCTTATCTTGCAGCACATGTTTAGTTTCAGTGTCTACACTGGCTTTGTGCTCCTATATGCACACTTATGATATGTTTAGGTTTTTTTTTGTTTGTTTGTTGCAGCCAAGTCCTCTTTCATCAGCATGCTTTACGCCAAGCACTGCATGCAACAGTTACTGGCAGCGTCCTCTAGAAGAGATTGTCTATGCCACAGCTATGAGAAGTAAGAACTGTCAGACATATGGATTAAAATAAATAGATAATCGGCCACACTAGAGCAGGAAAAAAATGCTAAATCTCTTCCAAGTTTAGATTGCAGGGCAGGAGAGGCACTTAGCAAAGCCTGTTTCAGAAACACATGCAGGCAAAGACCTGAGATACCCCTGACTCCTAGTTTCATCTCTGTTAGCTAAGGTGTCATATAGTCTCAACTGTGACAGCTTTTAATTTATCTCACCAAGGCACTGTAATTAGTCATAAAACAGAGCATTATAATTCGTTCTGTCAAAGCTATTTTTGTTCACTTGGAGCTGTTGTTACAGACTGACATAATTGGACAATAGTTACAATGAGCCTCTACTGTGATATTATCTTGACAGAGCTAGGGACTGTGCTGTAGGAGAGGGTGAAATACAGGGTTCTGCCAAGCAACGTGGCATTGAGAAAGCCTGCCTAACCTGAGGAAACAAGGAGGCCGTGGTCTTCTTTCTGGTAAGCCCATACCAATCCCCCTCAAGCTGCCTCACTGTAAGGCTGGCACAGTCAGAGTAAAGGACTGCAACGACGATACTCCATGCTGGCAGTGCATGCATGGACAGAACACATGGGCAATATATGGAGAGGAGGGGGAAATAAGTAAAAGAGGAAGAGATTTCTGATCAAAATGTTGACATTTTGGATAAGCTTCTGCCGTAGACAGCTGGTTTTCCTGTACTCCTCTTTATAGTTCCACCTGCAGTTTTGACTGTACTCAGCAACACCGTCCCATGGGACATCAGATATCAGCATGATGGGCGACAGTCACCTATTTACCTTGTCACCAAAGGAAGAGCTGTAAGATATGCTATCTTCACTTACTTTCACTGAGCCAAGCAACATCCAAAGTGAACAAGAGGGTTTCTGAATGTCATCAATATCACCATGCTCTAATAGAAACTTTTCCACAGTGCTTCCCATCTCCCTGCCTTTTATTGCCCTCATCATGAGGATCAATAACGTGCAGCCTCATTTCATCTCATGGGCAGCTCTGTGAGGGAGATGAACCTCTGTGGCCACACAGGGCTACAGACTTCAGTGTTCAGCACACTTGGTGTCTGTCTCAGCAAAGCAGCGCCTACGCAGCCATGAGACAACCAAAACAAAATGAGACATTTACCTCCTCCTGATCTGTGCTAAGAATCTTTTGCAAACTGTTCCTAGCTTTGCTCTCAGAAACTGCTCACAAGCAGTTGACAGCTGAGGCTTAAAAGCCACACTGATTAGAGGTGGCCTGGGCTGAGCTGGAAAACGCGATGCTCAAAGAAAACCAGCATGCAACTAGCATCCCATGTTGTTAGATGTTTTCTCATAGCACTTAATGAGCTGGCACAGTGCTGGCTGTCGGTGGGAGCTCCTCATCTTGCTGAGATTGCCTCATGAGCTGCTCTGAGCACAGATAGCTTCCCTGCCATCCATCCTGCTGCAGTTAGCCCTGCCTGGGAACAGCAGAGCCTGCTATCATGTGAATGAGGAAAAAATTACACTGAGCTGCTGACACCAGGAGAACTCATTGCCCTGCAGTAAACAAGGTGGTGATAATTCTTGCAGCCCTAATGGGGACCGCTGAAATGTCAGTGCTGGTAGCTGGCCCTTCCCTGCCAACAGGATAGTTAGCCCCGGGAAAGGAAACAAATGACTTAGGTGCTCCGTCTGGCAGCCACTGAGCATCTCATTAGGCTCAGCATCTCCAGGTAGGGTTTTTAAGCAGCCTAGTGTTGAATGGCAAGCTGCTAAGGGGGCTCCTGTGGCACACAGCACCTCTTCCTTGAGGGAAACTTCTCCTTTAAACAATTCCAAATCCCCACCAAATAATGGTTTCCATTCTCAGCGCTTCGCCGTACTGTCTGGAGCTAAGTAGCCTGCCTGTATTTATAAATAACCACTTTGTTTATCAATTATTTTAAGTATTTTCAGGAAAGGGAAGGAAAAAAAAACAACTAGGAATATTGCTATTGCCTGTCTGCCCTCATTAGCCAAGTAATTATTTCACTATAATTCAATTGTTTCTTGTACTCAGTTCAAGATAAGACAGCAGCAGTAACAATTGCTTATGAAGTTCCTCTTCCTTTTCGCTTCTTTCTCCAGGGCTATTCATCCCTGCTTCTGTATCACTCCTCCCTCCTACCTAAGGCATACATCTTGGGGTCTTTACTACTGTGAATCAGAGCTAAAAATACTTTTCTTCCCCCTGTTTTTTTTTTTTTAATTGTCTTTAAACCCAGTTCAGCTGACGTTTTTTCATGGTGGGTACACGGTAGAAGCTAAATAAGATTTATCTTGTTTTATTCAAGTTAATAAAATCCGCAAGCAGTGTGACCTATTAGTGAAAACTAGGATACTTTAAAACCCACATCTGTAAATGCTTAAGGCTGCATCAAAGCCAATGCTTTGAACTACATGCCAGTTTTTGATGCTCTTCACTACAGTAGTGGAGGTAGGAGGCAGAAATGTAGAACCCAGGCATATAAGCACTCCATTACAGGTAGGAATGCTACAAAAATATTCATGTAAGTTTGAGTTTCTGAAAAAAAAAAAAAAAAAAAAGACCACCTTGCTTCTGCTTGGACATTGAGTGGACTCACTAGGAAAGATGAGCAGATAATCAGGTCTGCCCAGAAGGCACATAGAACTCTGGGGCTGAAAGCAACCTGTTGTCTTCATGGCTTTGCCATGGCCAAGGGTACAACCAAAGCAGCTCTCGTTCACTTTGGATTCTCCATAGTATCCCAGGCTTCCTCTGAGCGTGCACCATTAGACCCTGTGAGTGGTAAATACATCCCCAAGAGATAGCAGCTCAAGAAAGAGAATTCTGTGGGTGCATCTTACCATGCTACCTAACTTCCCTTTCACTGACATATAGAAGAACAGAACTGTGTTGGGAAAAAAAAAAAAAAAGAAAAAAAAAAGCAATTTGATCCTGATACTACACTCAGTCAGGTAATAACCCAGTCAGGAAGAAAGAGAGTACTTTAATATAGATCCCCTGTCAACTTTGTCAATGCTAATTCCTCAGTCAGCATACACTGAACTGTAGGGTTTTCAGATTGTATCTTAGCTTAATTGTAAAGCTAAAATGATGAATGCTCCTGCTCTTTTACCCAGAGATGGATTTCAGAGCTCAAAGAGTTCTCATTATGTAGGGTGAACATCCTGAAGGAATAGTACCCACACAAAATAACGAACATGAACAGTATATTTTTGCATGGCTTATCCAGATGGTTTAAAGACACCCAATAAATTATGATGGGCTCACCTGACACTGATGGTTGAGGCTCACCTGGAACTCCACACAGGAGGGATCTCCAACAAGAGACCCTTCCCTGGTGGTGGTCAGCCCTTAAATGGGGTCTGGGAGAGGTGGAGCCAGGCTCCACCCCTCCTGGTCACACAGGTGCATTACCTTCACCTGTGCTTCTGTGTCTGACTCAGTGCTCATCTCAGGTGATCAATGAGTGGTTCAGGCTGGGATTCAACAGTTCCCATTCACCTTACCAGGGAGAAAGATGTATATTTCTCCACCTCCTGACACGTCTACCCTCACTTATACCTAGCTAAAGGAACAGCATGGAGCTGCATGCCTTCTGCAGCAAGGACAGAACCCGACTATTTCCTTTACTCATCTCCATTTATTTTTATTAGTTCTCCACTTTTTTCAGTGAAACAGTATCCACCTCCCTTCCTTTACACTGAAGTTTCCATGTTCAGGTAAAAAAGGAGGTGGAGCAGCAGGACCAATGAGTTAGCTCCAGTATGGGGAAAACAACTTCGGCTTCACCTAGACTAAATACCTGCAAGGAGCATGGGTTAATCACGCTAATCAGTGCAGCCTTTCTCAGAGAAGCTGGGATGTTTTGGGAATGACACAAGAGGAAACATTGCATGTCCTCATTAATGTGTCCTGGAGTGGAATAACAGGCAAATAGGCTGCAGAACAAGGCCTTCTTAAAAGAATATTTGGAACTTACCAGAACCCTCAGAGGTGGCCTCAGCCCTATCTCTATGCATCTGCAACCACCATCAAGGCCATGGGGTGTTCCCATCAGTGTTCATGTCTTGATGTGTTATATGTCTGCATTGTTTCTTCTGCAACAAAGCTCTCCTTGGTGCTACACAGTTTCTTAAGTGCTGGACCTTGAGAGTGTATTGGCATTGTTTTTGACTCTGCATTTCCAGGAAGAGTTAATATCCAGTTGGGAACAGCTTATCTTGCAAGGGAACAAGAGGGGCATATGTCCTTGACTGTAGGAATCAGTGCCGTTCAGTCCTTTGCACTGAGCCCTGCCTTGGCAGCAGTAAAGGACATTATTCTTCATGTTCCAGAATCACTGAAGTTGCCTTTGTTTGCAGATTTTCCTTCCTGCTCGTTGACAAGAAGACCTGCAGAAGAAAAACTGGCTCCAAGGCAGCATCCCGTGCCTTTGAGGCAGGAAGAGCTGCTTTTCCCCATCTGTCACTGGAGACTTTCCGAATGACCTTGGCGTGTGGAGGGGTGACAGTCATTCAGACCCAGCTGCCTCTCTGTTACAGCAATGTCGTTTCCAGATTTACTGCAATGAAATTGGAGAAAACCAGCATGGTATCCTTCCTAGAGGGTGCATGACTAGAGCGAAAACCCCAGAAGTGGGATGGCTGCTGGTTTCCCCATTCTTGGACTGAATCCATTTAATCCATCCCCAGATCTCTTTTCAGACCTGCAAACACGAATCATCTCCAACAGGAGCCTGTAGCATTTTCAGCATGTCCAGCAGCGCTGGACAGCAGCAGGATTATCCTGCAGGAAAAGCTGAACTTGTCTGACCTAATTTCAAATCCCCTCAGATACTATAAATTGAAAGTTCATCTCAGATTCACGTATTTATCTGCGCAGAGAGAAAGCAAAGTAAAGAGAAGGCACAAAATGCAGGGGATAATGTTACTCAGCCCATGAAGCAAACCAGATGAAAGTGATCCCAAAAGTAGAAGCCAAGAGAGTTGAAGGAAACTTTCTAATAAAACCATAATAATCTGTGCTTTGTGAAGAACATGTATGGGCTCTCAGAAGGAAAAGGAGAAGTCATTTTATCCCTGCATTATCATCCGTCTTCAAATTAGAGTATGCTGTCATTGTAGATTAATGGGCCACCATAAAATACAACAACATGAAAGATAAGTAGATTTGTAAACCTCTTCAAAAAGAATATTGAGCAGTTTATAAAGCCTGATGTTCCTACCAGAATTTGGGAAGGTTACGTCCGATGAAACCAGGCTATTGCTGCAGAAGGCTTTCTCCTTTCTTTCATATTTTAAGCAATATTCCTGACACTATTCCCCAGCAGCATTTGCAGTCCTGGCTGCTTCCCTACTGGGTCCTGGCATGGAGCAGCCTTGGCTGCTCACCTGCTCTCAGGTCACAGCTGACATGTGCAGCTTTCCATCCATATTGGGTTTTGCAGGTGGGACGCTGAACGGAGCGCAAAAGCTACACAGCTGGTCGGGGACAGAGCTGGATATCAAATCCAAGGCTTTTGTGGTCCAGATAAATGCTTCATAATTTGCTGCACTTTGCTTTTTTTCTTTGCGTATCATGAAGAATTCTTATTTGTTTAAGTTGTTGTTTATAGTGAACTTTGAACATTTTGTCAATTTGAAGAAAACGCAAGATGCTGAACTAGATCTTGCTTTAATTTGATTTTGAAACAGTATTGTGCATCTTCAAGCCCACTTTCCTTGCAGAAACCTGACATTACTTGATAAAAATCTTAGTGGGAAATAAAATTATACGACTAACAAAATAAAATAAATTGTATCTTAGCAAATATTACTCTTTCTCTTGATCTGTCTTCCTCAGGTTTTTATCGCGATTTATGCTAGTACAGTAAAACGGATTCATCAAGCACTTCTTGTCTTGCACAGCTGGAGTGCTATGGCCTGGTCTGTGACTGAGCATTTATTGATGTAACTATGTTTAAAGTGCATTTTCCCATATTAATCTCCACAATATAGAATCAAGGGAAATGCAATAACAAATATTTTCTAATACATGTTGTGCACTGTGAATAATGGATGCTATCTATAGGTTGTAGGCCAAAAACCTTGTGTGCAGGTGAGATCTCCTGCACAGATGGGACTGAAGTGAGCCCAGACACACCTGTGACCACAGGTTCACTTCACATGCTCTTTTGTATGAAAACTGGAGTAGTAAATGAACCCTACCAGATCCCCTCCACTCTTCACTTAGAACAATGCTGTTGGCAAAACACAGACAGCTGGGCAGATCTAGAATTGTAGCACTGAAAATCCCTCTGCCTCGCTTGATGTTTCTGTTTTTATCTTCTGAATTGCTAAGGGAGCATAACAGCTTCCTGATTTATGATGGGTTGGGCAAATCCTGTTGCCTTTTCTTATTGAACTGGTGGACAGCTAAGGCCACTTGGGCTTTGAGGATGGGCACCTTCTTTGCTCAGACTTGGAGGCAGGAGGAATGTGAAATCCCATCAAAACCTTCCACGGTATGGTTTTCTAAAGCTCATTTGACTTGTACAGTTTCCTGGACCAGCCCCTGAAATCTGCCTCAGAGAACTGAGTTCTTTCCAGAGGGAAGTTAATACTCTTAAAGAAGAGCCCATGGTGTTCCAGGAAGGGCATAGTCTCAACGCTGTGGAATATGTAGAAGTTGTGTGTAGAAGTACAACTATAAAAAAAATGATCCTGTTATTACTTCTGGGTCTACCACAGCTTGGGGGAGAGCCAGCCAGCATGTTCTCTTGGGGAGGACCAACCCTGCAGCATGCAGTGGCATCTGGGGCCATGTGGTGACAAGGCCAAGCACAGACTAATGGGCTTTGGTGGTTCCCTGGATCTTTTCCTCATAGGATGAGAGCTGCAGAGAAGAAACCTGCTCATTCTGTTCAAAGATAGCCATTAAATTCCCATTTAAGAACTTCTTCTGGGGTAATTCAGCATTATCTGTAAATGTGGATTACTGACTTTGTGAATATTTCACGATTTCTATTAGTCATTTATAATTTTAGAAACTGAGGCCATAAAAAATTTAAGTCATTTTGCTTCAGTTCTGCCACGGAAGAGATCTTTTTCTCTAAATTACATTTCATTAAGGCCTTGTACATCTGATGAAAGGAACTGGAGTGAAGATAAAACAGAGATCTGCCTGTCTCTAGTGCTTTGCCAAATATGGGTGTACCTGAGTGTATATAGTTTCATCAGGAAAACAGAAAAATCTCTTCTCTAGATCTTCTCTCAGTGCTGATTGCCCTAAATGTCTCCCTTTTCACTCACTTTGGTCCCCTAGGGCTTATCCTTTTCCTACATGAGAACATACCTTTCAATTTAAAGTCATACATTTGCATACCATTATATATAAAACCCTAGTTTTTCTAATGCACATGTATCCCTGGGCCATACATTTTCACTGCCTTGAGCATGTTTCAGCACAAGGACAACACAGAGATGTTTCTGTGCCTGACAGAGAGCAACAGGAATGAAAAGCGCAGGTGGCAAGGTGCATGCAGGCATGGTGCAGCAGGCACTCCTGGAGCTGAATACAGACTGGGTTGGCTCCCATCTGCTTTATGGGTAGCCCATGGTGCTCCAGTGGCCAGATGTAATCCCATAGCCCAGTGCTGGGCTGCTCCAGGCCTGGAGATGAAGCTGAGCTGCAGGCTGCCTTCCTCCTGCAAGGGCATGATGCCCAGTAGATCTTACAGAGAGTCCAAAAATCCAACTGGCTCATGGTTTCCATCTTGCCCAGCCTCTCCTCTGTGCACTTGCTGGAGTCGGATTGGGATGTGGGGGAGAGATTTCAAGAGCAAGACTGTGCTGCTTGGGGTTAGGATGATCCATTGTAACGGAATCACAGAATATCCCAAATTGGAATGGGACCTGCAGAGGACCACAGAGTCCAACTCCTGACTGCAGAGAACCACACAAAATTATGTCTGAGAACATCGGGCCATGCCCACTGCCCTGGGCAGCCCATTCCGTGCCCACTGCCCTGTGGTGCAGCCCCTGTCCCTCACCCCCAGCTGCCCCTCCCTGACACAGCTCCATGCTGTCCCCTCGGGCCCTGTGTCTGTCACACAGAGCAGAGCTCAGCGCTGCCCCTCCGCTCCCTGTGAGAGCTGCAGCCGCCATCAGGCGTCCCCTCAGCTCCTCTGCTGTGCACTGAGTAAACCAGGGGACCTCAGCAGCTCCTCATATGCTTTGCCCTCCAGATCCTTCACCATCCTTGACAGTATCCTGTATTTCACCTGCGAATGCCGATGACCCCCCCGTTCAAGAGTCAGAAGGACAATTTCAGATAGCAACTCATCGGGGTTCTGGCTGCTTTTGACAACACCTAGCTGCGTGCTGTTGGTACTCCGGAGTGCCACAAACATCCAGCCGGCCCATACGTTATAAATGAAATCTGGGACCTCTCACATTTTGTACCTCAGCTGCTCAAAAACGCAGAGCAGTTGCATGGAGGAACCCATTAGGTCGTTTTTTCCCCTGTAATGTTATTGCTCACAGCTGTTGGAAGCGCACACACTCCGGCTTCTAAATATAGTAAATACGCATTCACTGTATAGCTGCTACCACACTCCCATTTTTCCACAGATTGCTTTATATCCTCCAGACCCTCATTCTTCCTGGAGCTTTACATTAATTTCTTAAACAGACTGGAAGGCCTGGGAGGCCTGTGATGGAAAGTCAGCAGTTTTTCAGCTCGGCAAGTATAAAGTGAGGGAATATTTCAAGCACTGCTGGCTATACCTATGAGTTGCTCTCATTCCTTTTGTTTGACATTCATGGTTGAAGGAAAAACTTTTAACACAGGGACAAAGGGAAATGAAAAATTAAAAATCATTGGATTATAAATCTCTACTGGTCTTGCCCAATCTTGCAGGACCTTTCCTTTTTAAAACCCTTTACAGCTTACACTGTTTTAAAGGGAACCTCATCTACAAACTGCACAATTATAGCTGTGGTTAAGACTCACGTTCACCCTTCAGACCTTAACCGGACATGACTTTTCTATGGAGTCACTTTGAGTGACTTCCCGTGGCAGATCTCAGCATACAACACCACAGCCAGATCCTGTTGAGAAGCTGAGAAGTATCTGCTAGCTTCCCTGTGCTCAAGTTTCCTCACAGAATTTGCACCAAAAGTCTAATTTTGAACTCTTGAAGTTAGCTGGTCAACAGCACAGGGTCAGTCCTTCCAGACTCTATTTCCAATAGTCTCTAGCAGGGAAGGTAATAGATAACAGAACTTCTCCAACTCCTTATTTCATCATAGTTTCACTGTTGGTCCAAAACATTCATGTGCCAGCTCTGAATTAAAAAATTAAATATAATTAAAAGACCAAACAACTGAACAGCAACCTCAAAGATCCATCCATCTGGGAATCTTTTCCATTTATGCAAATGGATAGCATTTATACTAGTAAAACTGCCTCTGGCAGAATATTTGTTCTGTGTGTTTTAGACAGTCTCAATTATATATCAAAGTAAACCTCTGTAGATATGTATGTAAATTATGCACATTGCTTCCTTCCAAAGACTCGTACTAAGTAATGTCCAGGAAGAAAATGCAAAGCTTATGATATTCCAGTAGATGAAGATCCGCTTAACATAGGACTGTGGATGACATAGGCCTTTAAAATGTTCCCACACCACATCCTTATCTCTAAATTGAACAGAAATTGATTTGAAGGGTGAACTATTCAGTAATTAAAGAATTGATTGGATGGTCAAAGCCAGAGGGTGGTAGTCAGTGGCTCTATGTCCAGGTGGAGGCCGGTGACAAGTGATGTCCCCCAGCGGTCCTTCTTGGGACCGGTACTCTTTAATAACTTTATCAGTTACATGGTGCACCCTCAGCAAGTCTGCAGATGACATCAATCTGAGTGGTGCAGTTGATACAACAGAAGGATGGGATGGCATTCGGAGGGACCTGGCCAGACTTGAAAATGTGGGCTCACAAGAATCTAATGAGATTCAGCAAAGCCAAATGCAAGGTTTTGGTTTGAGGCAGTCCCAGATACGAGTACAGACTAGAAGAAGAACTCATTGAGAGCACCTCTATAGAGAAAGGGTTGTGGTGGATGAAAAGCTGGGCATGAGCCAGCAGTGTGCTCTTGCAGCCTAGAAGGCCAACAGTATCTTGGACTGCATCATCAGAAGGGTGGCCAGCATGGCAAGCAAGGCAATTGTCCCTCCCTATCAAGGTGTTCAAGGACAGTTTGGATGGGGCTCTGGGCAGCCTGATGTGGTCTTTGATTTAGAAGCTGGTGACCCAGCCCACAACAGGGGGTTGGAACTGGATGGTCCCTTTCAACCCAAGGCATTGTAAGATTCTACAACACTGAACAAAATGACACAATGAACGCACATTTCAAGTGCCATTCTTTGCTTGTGTAAAGTGGCAGAACTCCTCTGGAGATGATGTAGCTACAGCTGTGTACTCAAGGGACTTCATCCAGCAGATGAGCCATGAACATTTTAACAGAAAGTGCAGGAAAAATGTAACGTGAAAAGAAAATGTCCATTTTCTGTTTTTACTTTAAAAAATGGGTCTGCTGGAGGTGTTGTGCCATCTCCCCCAACGCCATCCAGAGAACCTTGCTTCAAATTCTTTGCCTTGGCCTTCTTTAGAGAAGAAAGTATCAGATTAACCACCTTCCGTTCCCAATTCCTACATCTGCTCAGTGACCTTAGCAAAGGCATTTCCCCTTCTGCTGCTGCTATATCCACATCTGCAAAGATAAATGGTAAAGAAATGTGGCATAGGAATGCGGAGCACCATAGGAAGCTGAAGTGTTGCAGCAATGAAGGCACTGGTGGTGTTAATCAGCACATGAAGGCTGGACAGTAAATGAACATCTCTGAAGAACTGTTGCTTTTTGCAGTGCTATTTCTCTTGTCATCCAGCTTTTTCTCTCCAAAGTGTTTGTGTTTCTAGCAGGAAAGTTTGCATCCCCCACGTTTCTGAGAGATGAATTTTAGTTCTATAGTAACAGCATGGAACTGAGACGCTCAAGATGCTCATATTTCATTCTCTGTGCGTGAGACCTTTAAAAATATAACCTGACAGTGACGGGAAACAGCTAATGGAGAGAGATGTTCAGCTCAAAGCAAAAGTCTTCTTAGCAGCATAGACTGGGAAGAGGGAAAACACACAGCACGAGGCAAAGCAGTCCTTTGGGAGACTGCAGAGAGCTCTCTGTGCAAACGCTGTTGGGGTATACACGATGATGACAGGTAGCCAAATGCTCAAGCTCTCAGAAAATCCACCTTGCACTCCCAAGGCTGGAGAAACAGCACTACCCTGACCTAGGGGGTACAGAGGGCACATGCTCTCACCTCCTTTTCCATCACACACGTCCGTGGTCAGATCTACTTTGATTCACAGCCCCTTAATAGAGAGGATTAGCAATGGGTGGAGTGACATTTGCCACAAATTGCCTTGTGCCTAAAGGGAACCCTGGAGGCCTGGGTTTACAGCTAATAATATCACCTCCTATTAACCTGCTTGCTGTGCAGAAGAGGTTTTAGCAGAGAAAACCACCTGGCTGCATGGATTTCATCTGATGGCTTCTCTCCTGCATTCTGCAGCACAAGATAAAAATAGGAAGGTGTGAGAGACATAATTAGCACTGCTAACTTTTGCTACCATCAGTCAATTAGGATGAGTAACGACTGCTTAATTCATTCAAAACAACATCTCTCAGGGAAGAAACTTTAAGCCTGATTAAGAATGAAAACTAAAAGGATAAGAAGACCGTAATGCTTCTGATGCCCTCCAAGCCACCTGCATGGGATTTCAGCCAGCAGTGCCCTGCACAACACCTGGTGATAGCAGCAGGGACTTCTGCAGCTTGTATGTTGTCCGTGTGGAGCCGTGCATTGAGAGCTGGATGGCAGAGTGAAAGGCAGGCAGCATGATCCATGTGTTAATCTGGCACACACTTCTCCTTGCCAGATGCCTTCATGCCGACCACTGCTGCTTGTGCTGTGTTTGTCAGGGCAGCTGGGCTGGCTGAAGAAGCTTGCAGGCAGCCACTGAGAGCTGAAGCATTGCTCTGCTCCTAGTGATCTTACCCATTTTGGTGGGAGTTACAATGCTTTTGAGAATCCCAGCAGTGACTATTTGGCAAGTGAAAGGTCACGAAGCCTTAAAAAACTCCTGCTTTCCTCTTCTCTCCATCAAGTGCTGCAAGAATTAATTTGGGAAAGTGTCTGTCTGGACAGTGCTCGGGCTGTGATGGACAGAGGGACAGCTGGATGCCACCACAAAAAGGCACTGAAAAATTAATTCAATTCTGCTCTGCCTTGCTCTGCAGTCAGAAATGCTGGAGGTGTTTTAATCCAATGTGAGTAACATTTTCCACTTACAAAACAAATCCAGTCTCATACTACTTGAAAAAAAATGGAAGAAAAAAAAATTAAAATGCCTTAGGTATTTTCAGAAATTATTTGGAGATTTTTTTTTTTTTCGTTTGAAAGGTTAGACACACTTAACAAGTGAGATGTTGTGTGAAAAAATTGAGTCATCTGGATTTATTGAATCCAGCAGTAGGGCTGATGAAAACGTTGGAAAGAGCTTGCCAAATTTGTGCATCCTATTAGATTTTCGGTTCGTTGCTAGCCCACTTCAGAAATGGGAAGCAGGCAATTGCCATGGGCGTATTTGACAAACAGGACTGGTGAGATGCAAACTCAGAAAGCCCATTTATTTCTGAGACATGCATCTTGTTAGGCCACGTTATAGCACGGGGGGGGCCTGGCTTGTGCAATAATGGCCATGAAATATTAAGACGTACCCAAAGGAATATCAAACTGTCTCATTTTTCAGCTTTGGCTCTGGATTAGAAACAGGCAGGAGTGTTTTTATGTTTAATTGAAGGGCTCCTGTATTACCTCAGTGACAAGGCATCACCAGCATGAATCATGTCATTGTTCCATGTCTTAGTGCCAACTCCAGACGAAGAGATAAAGGTGGCAACCAAGCCCTACATCCACTGGCCACCAAGACACGGTCCCAGCCTCTGCAAAACATTTTGCCTGAATTCAAGAATCCAAGTCCCTGTGACGCATCGTTTCCATGGCCAGGAAAGTGTGAAAGCTGATTCTTTACAGACGTATACATTTTAAAATATACAAGTCCGAAGCAGGGGATTTGTTTTGAATCTTCTTCAAAGTCCAAACTTCTCTCCCACCCAGAAAAGCAGTACCTGTGCAGGATAGGATCGTACAGGTTTTAGTCAGTTCTCTTCCTTCCTGGTCTGCTTTCTGCAAGCCTCATATACAAAGGCAGGACAGCAACAACAAGGGGCTTTAGTTGGATTATCTGCTTTTACCCCCAGGGAACCTCCTGGAGGTTTAAGCTATTGTTTTCTCCTGCTTGGCTGGGGCCACGGCTAAGTCCCTACATCCCATGCAGGCAGTAAATAATATACTATTGAATTTATGAGCAGAAATTTAGTACTGGCTTGGGACTTTCCCTGGTCTTCAGTGGAGAAGGATGAAGTGTGTGGTGAACACAGCCCAAATAATGTCCCAAACAGATATTTCCCTCCCAAAGCACTATTAAGACACCTAATCTTCAGCATTTAGCCATAAACAGTCACAAGAGCTGAGCTTCCTCCAGCATGTGCCCCATCATTTATCTCTGTGTGCAGTTTGCTTCCCTTACCCTACCTACGTTTCAGTTTACCCCCTGATTTTCACACAGCACTGGGGCTCTGTTGTGCTGGGCTTCTAAGTCACTGATGCTATAGGCACTGACAGGCTCCCCTTGCAAAAGTCATTTGTTACTGGATGACATGCAAGTATATGGATACATTTTGTTAGCAACATTTATTATCTCTTAAAATATCTGTTTATGTCTGTAGGTGTATCTATATATAGCTCTCTGCATTTATCTGCCTGCTTGGCACCTCCGTCAGTCTCCTCTTAAAAGCAGCTCCAAAGCCCCCAAGCCTCTGACCTCCCACCCATGTCTCCTTCCCTTTCCCTTCATCTCTCTGTCCTCATTCCCCAATCTCTTACCCCTCTGTCCTCTCCAAGCTGCCATTCCCCTGGATAGAGACCCTCAGCTGGGCCGGCTGCACAAAGGCAGTTTCCTCCTCCACAGATGAATGAGAAAATACAGTGCTACCCAAACCCTACAACAACATAAAGAATAGCTTTTGTGTATTTTTCAATCCTTTTATCTTTAGAATGCCTCCCTGGTTTTTAATAAACCTCACAGTTCAACCTGTGTGGGTGAACGAAAGAAAAAGAACAGATATATTATCTGCAGAGAGCATTGACTTGAAGCATAGCGAGCCTGTATCTCTTAGATCCTCCCCACTCGCTGATGGTGTGGGAAGAGGCAGCAAAATGTTTCAGTCTGCCTGCCCTCTCCTCCCCATCTCTCCCCCTGGAGCGGGCAGCTCAGCTCCCCAGGCACTATGTGGCCAACAGGAGGAGGGCAGAGGGCATCCCAGCTCCCGCAGCTGGATCTTGGTGAGCTGGAAATGCAGAATGCCCTCCCTGGTGTTGTGAAACCAGAGCCAGCTGTACACTGGGATGGAGCCTGAGCACTTGATAGATCATATCTGGGTAGATGTCCTAAGCTGTGCACTGGGGAGGGCTGGCATAGCTTGGTAGGGCGTTGAGGCATGCCCAGGGGCTATAATTAGTGAGTCACTCAGTGCCCTGGGCCAATGGACCAAAGCAGCTGGTGTCCCCTGCTATAAGCAGCAGCAAGGTTTTATTTCAGCCTGGTCCGTTCCCCAGACTGGGTGTCCTAGGGGCTGGATGGGCTTTGGGGTGCGTGTGGAGGTGGCTTCTGCTTTGGTTCCCTTTGCTTATCGATATGTGAGAGTTTCAATTAGCTCTTAAACACCATAAAGAAATAAAGAGGGGCAGATTCATCACATGACTCATTTTTCTGGAGTCAGCAGCCATTACTCAAAGCGTCAATACTACCCTTTGTGCTTTTCTTAGTCAGGTTGTGAAATATATAGAGCAACAAATAGCTGTTTTGACTGGAAATAGATTTCACCAGGGAAACGTTCACCGCTTTTAGCACCCGTATGACCCAGGACAACAGCAGCAGTGTTGGCCACAGGGAGAAGCGATGGCTGAGCAAATTCTTTTAGTGGTTTGCATAGCTGAGGCCCCAGATGGCCACCACCACCCCAGAGCTATTAATAAGGACTATGTTCATTCTGCGACCAAATAATACTGTTTATTAACAGGGCCGTTGTTAATCGCCAGCTGTGAGCTGTTTCGAATCCCTCTTGCGTTGTGCTGCGGTGCAGAGGTATTCTGACCAAGAGAGGCAGTGGTGCAAGGCAGGGTCACGAGTTGCCGCCCTGCACAGTCTTACCACTGGGAAGAATCTTAAGGCACCTGTCTGCCCACTTGGCTCCGAACCAGAACAACCTGCAGCAGCAATTCTTCTTGCCCATGATAAGAGTTAATGCTGTTCAATTATCCAGGTTAGCCCCCTCAGGCATTGCTGCTTTTCTTCTTGGTGCGTGCTGCAAATGGGGTTTGATAGCTCTGAGTGGCAGAGCCAGTCCCAGCTGAGCTGGGCTTCAGCCTACTTGTTGCTTTTTATAGGTTCAGCTCTGGCAAAGCAATGCATTTCACTTGATGAATAAAACCACAATAAAAAAATAAAAAAGGGAAAGCAGAGAGCAGCACCAGATCCATAGAGCACCCTCAAAGCTGCTCTGAAACTTCTGCTCCTTCACATAGCAAAGCAACAGTAGGGTTGGGGCTGCTGTTTATGTGTTAGTGCTCACACTGACTCCTATTCCCATCTAAGCGTATTCTCAAAAACGATCTTTTGGCCTCCTAGCCCTCACCAGCATTAGGAGCTATCAGAAACAATAGGACAAAGACTAATTGTCAGCCCAGTTTTTCCCCCACCACCGTTCTGCACCAGGTGAAATGTGCAGAGGGTAAAACCCAGCCCTCATCGGGACAACAGCCGCCATTTCCAGCCCCATCCCAGGCACAAAGCAATGCTGCCCCACATACCCTGCTCCAAAACCCAGCTACATGGAACAGCGGGGCAACCACGCCGTGCGAAGGGCTGCCTGGCTGCTGGTGCTGCAGCATCTGTGAAGCCTTTTGTGGGTTTGGGGAGAAGCCAAAAGCAGGCTTATAATGGAAGTTCAGCCACAGCCTTTAGCATAGCTTGGCAGCTCTGGTCCTATAATAAAACCCAAAGCACACGTGAGTCTACAAAACAGCACCGTGAGTTCTCTATTCCCGTCCACGGTATTTTTAGCAGACGGGCTCATTTTTAGATGCTGTTGGTGTTGGTTTTTTTTTCTATTCTGATAGAAAGGGGTTGTCAAAACATGGAAGCTGCGTGCAGTGCAAGGAGCAGTTGGTCAGTTCCGACAGACATCCCTGACATTTCAAAACTATAAATGCTCAGCAATCACATTGCTGGCACGCTGCGAGATGCAAAAATGTGAAGCTGTTACCTATGACAAACATTTCTTCACTGAATCTAGCCCAGGACTGAAGTGAGGAAAGCCAAACAGGACGGAAAAAGTCAGCGTTTGCCGTGCAGACAGCTTAAGGGAAAGGAATCCTAAGCCTTGAGCAAATGTTTGTTTTGCATTGTGGCAAAACAAAAAGAGAAATGTTTGTTTCCTAAACACAGAAAGATTACAGTGCGATCTGCGCTTTTGTTTAAAAATACTTCTCCCACTGTCTGGGCTGCAGTGTAAACAGGATGCGCTGACATTCTGGCCCTGCTGAGCCATTTGCCACGGCAGGCACACGCTCATGATTGTAAATCCAACCCTCCTCTCCAGAATAGATCCCACTGGTGCTGGCTGCTCTCAGCTTGCTGGGTGTGGGGAACTGTGGGGACTGGAGCTCGGTGGCTGCGGCTAGTGAGGCTGAGGGCAGCAGCCAGATTTCCAGGATTGCGAGGGGCTGTCTCATTTGCTTAATTTTTCTCCATTAAGATGTGTGAGAGCGATCTTGCAAGCCCCTTGGGCACAAGCACCATCTTTGCCAGCAACAGGCAGCAGCCGAGACACTGGTGGCTTCCCAGGATGAAGTAATTTGAAATTTAAACAGGGAGATGCTGCTGGTGCTGGGCCCAAATCTGCTGCTACTACTCTACTACATTCGCCTGTCAAAAGCTGCCCCCATTTAATCTTCTCAGAAGACGCGTGTGCAATCTACAAGAAGCCTCTGCTATTATATTACGAATTTTCCACACGCTGGCAGTGACAAGGCCACGTCCCGTAAGCGACACTGCCTCGCTGCCTGACAGGAAGAGCTAACCATTTCCTTACAGCATGCCTTATGCAGTGCAAGCATCGTCCCTGCAAATGCTGCTGCCAGGGGTGCACAGTAATAAAAACGTATTTTTCTTCTCTGTTTTCCTGAGCTCTGACCTGATACAGCACGTATGCTTGACTTTAGGATGCCTGAAACCAAGGGGAACCCAGCTTCTGTAAGGCTTGTCCTTTCAGGGCCACAAGTCCAACATGGTGGCATCTACAGATGGGGGTTTTTGGTTCACTAAGGTCCCAAAGAAGGGAAAAAAAAGAAGGTTTTTGGCGGCCTCCTTGACTGCAAACACAACCATATGTGTTATGCCTATGACTTGCGTCAACAAACATGTCCAAGAGCTTCTCCACTCCAAGATTGTATTCAGGCATCAGTTACACGCACATCAACAGAACCTGAGTCTGTTCCTGCATCCCACCTGTTCACAGCAAAAAGTGCCCAAGTGGGTGCAACCACAGCAAACTGAAGTACTCATTATCCCACAAGCCTGCGTTCCTGCTGGGATTCTTAAAACTGATGAACAAGTTTATTGTCTCTAATGGTGGTGTCCAATCAGTGTAAAAAAGGGTTCAGGGAAGCTCACTTCACTCCACTGTCATCTCTTCAGCAAATAAAATTCCCAGAGAGCCAGATGGGGTTTTATGGAAATGCCATTTGCCAATGATAAGTACCTGGGCTGTGGGAAAATATTTATTAGCATATAACATCTAGGAGGGCTAAGGGTGAAAGTAATTACTTAGAAAATGGATTCACAAAATGTAATAACTTGTTTCAACTCAGTGAGCATAAACTGTCTCTTGAATGAACTATCATCTTCTATTTTGTTTACTTCTTCCTGGTTAACGATGACCAAACATGCTTGTTTTTCAACGTGTGGCTAACAGCTATAAACACTATAGTCCCTTGAAGCAACTCTCAGCGTTTTCAACCCCAGAATCGATGGGGAATGTAAAGCTACTGCTCATTTTCTTGCAAGTAGCTGTGAATCTTTTACAAAATACGTTTATCATCAAGATATTCCTGGTGCCTCCTCTCTCAAAAGCTGCGCTGCACTCCAGCATACAGTGCTTCGGTTGCATAAATATTTGCATAACAGATCTTTTGTTTTCTGCTGCTCAATTCAGTGTGCAAAGATGGTCTGCAGTGTAAACACACATTTGCTAAAACGCAGCAGGTGCTGAAAGAAGTGAACAGGGAAAAAAAAGACATACGGTTTCCTAATCGCTTCAAAGCTCGCCTGGGTGTCCTATAGAGATATGGATGTCCCAGCACTAATGGAAAGAGGAGTAGCTGCTCCTGTAAGTCCTGGTGAAGGATAAGGAATGCCAGCCAGGGTGGCTAGGATGCCTTAAGTGGGCTGACATGTCAGGAAACACACCTGGATTTCTGCTGGCAGATTGCGGTGAGCTGGCAGGTGCCAGAAATGTAAGATGAGGCAGCAGAGGGCAGAACATTTGACCAAGGACTGTATTTACCACTTCAAAACAAAATGCAAGTAGGTGGGCCCAAGCAATACCCCATTTCTTTTCCATCAAGCTTTCAATTGGAACAACAACAAAAAAATTATTTTACTGCAACAATCACAACCTGGTTGGAACTGGCTTTATCTCACGGAGGTGTCACAGCTGTAGAACTGTGGCCAAATTTCTCCTCTCAACCCAACGTGGAGTTCATTTGTGCATGACCTAGGAGTTGCACCACATCAGACTTTTGGTTTGAGGTCATCCCAACCCAAGAAATGAGAGGAGAGGAGGGTCTGGACATTGATGGAAGTCTGTCATCACCCCAGAGTTTCCAGCCCTCCTGCTGACAAAGGAGGGCTCAAAAACATGCCTTAATCCCCTAAAGGGGGAAAGTAAGAGCCAGGCCTTTCCTTTAGCTTTTTCACTGAGATTAGGATTGTTATAGACCAGCCACATGGTTTCTGGTGAAGTATGGGCTGCCTCACGACTTTCAACACCAGGAATTGGCAAGGCAGCAAAAGCAAAGAAGCTGGCATCTAAACCTGAGAAATGAGTGCCTTTTCCCTTTCCATCTCCCACTCTTTCCCTGCACCAGATGTCAGCTGGGACACACTGCAAGGCTGCCATCCTCCAAACGCCCTGCAGGAAGGCCCTTGCCAGCTCCCCCCCAGCTGAGCCATGCACGCTGAGGAGACATCTGTGCTCCCAAGCCCTCCGTCCTCCTCCTCACCCTTTTTCCACTTGCCTGCTTGTTTTGTGCTGCAGGGGTGCCATGGAGAGCAGACAGATGAGAAGTGCACTAAAAAAGGCTCAATGAAAAATCAAGGCAGGGAGAAATAGCTCCAGAGGATTTATACCAGCAGAGAAATATATATCATTTCTGATTAAATAAAACCTGCCTTCCAGTCAGCTTCAAACAGACAAGTTTCTTCCTCGCTCTTCCTTGCTCTAGACTTCATTCTACTGGGTTGATCTGCTTCCAACATAGAAGTTTTCTTCAGAGCATCTCCTCCGCACGTGAAACACACAGAACAGCAACCAACGACACAAGGCTCTAAGACTTAGGATTATCAGAAAGGTCTGGGATGTACAGGGAGCTCTCTGCAACCTACAACTAAGGTGGGTTTAAGTGGGTGGGATTTCTCCAGGCTGATTCCAGGAAGGTCAGCTGGAGTTTCAGACCTGTCTCTGAGGTGTTTTGCCCAGTGGAGGGCAAAAGGAACTCTAGGGGTCAGAGAATTTAGCCAATAACCATTGCTGTATCCATACACCAAATGCAGCATGAGACATTAATGAACAATTTGACCACATTAAGCCAAGGAAAGGGGGGAAATCATCTGTCTGAGCTCACCAAGCGTGACACTGAGCAGGAGTCACGTTTAGGTGGAGCATCTCTCCATCAGTTATGGATGTGCTGGAAGAGGTAACACACCTTTGCTCCTAGGGTCGCTTTTTCCCATGAGCTCAAGGGCTTTGCAAGGAGTGACCTCCTGCCCAATGTAAGCTCAGTTCTCACCTTGCAGGAAAACCAGATGCAGACAAAAACGCCCTTCACTGCACAGCAAGAGCAGGTCGTGGTCATGGAGAGTTGCTCTGAGTAATGAGAGGAGATAGCCTGGGTTAAATACAGTCCCCTTCACCTCCACTCCTCTGTGCAATTGCTGATGGAGAGCAGCAAGGAGAAAGCAGACGCAGAGAGAACACAGGGGCTCTGGAGGTGGGCTTGTGTTGGTCAGCGTGCCTGCTGACAGCCACATCTTGGCCCCCGTTTTCAAAAGAGATCAGTGACTTAAGAGGATGCCTCTTTATGGGCGTGCCCAGGTTAAGCACTGCAAAAAGATCAATGTTGCAGAGAGTGCTTAATGTTTTGAAAAAGCAAGATCCTGGCAGGGTGCCTCCAGCTGCCCATATGAGCAAACCTGAACACTTTCTTATTCTTACTTCATCGCCGGCTATCCAGCAAGATCAGCTGAGGAGTGGACACTCTGAAAATTGAAAACTGGTTGGGAAAAAAAAAGCATACAAGAACAGCAGCAGTGACCACTTTTCAAAGCAGAGAGCACCGCTATGTAAAGAACACATTTCAATGTCAGCAGAGAAACTCAGACAATTCCGTTAATTAAAAGCATGAGTGCCCTGACCCACTATCCTGCTCACATGACAGCCAACAGCTGTTCTTGCTTTAGAACAGCAGCCAGCAGTGGGCCCTGTCATGCAGAACACAGTACGGAGAGCCAGGAGACAAGAACTACTAACCCTTCATCACCAGCTCTCCTGCGTTGCTTCTCCATCTGTGAAATGTGCCTCTCCTGTCCTTCAGCTGCTGCAGAGATACACAGGATTAGCAACTGCAGAGGGTAAGAGCAGTAATGGTGGTGATACAGGTGGATCTTCCTTGCATATGGCTGAGGCACTCCTAACACTGGTCAGGCAGGTAGTGCACAGCTTTTGAAATAAGGGCTGTGTGTTTCAGCACACACTTGCAGCAGAACAGGCTTCCACTTCATAATTTTAGGCTTACAAGGGTCTTTGCTCCCCTGTGTGGTGTTTGCAGATCCAGTTCTTCAGAATCACCCGAGCTCTCTCTGCAAACAGAGCCAGCAGCCAGGCTCTTTGCATCTGGCCTTCCCTGTGCCACTGACACCTTCCCTCCCTGCTTGCCACCAGCCTCTGGCTCTGGTGCAGGACAGCTGGTGGCCTGGGCCATCTCCTCCATGCTCCCAGATGCAGCCCGCGATGGGGAATGTGCAGTTACCAGCTTCAGTCCTGGCTAACGTGGGCTGAAAGCACAACATGGACTCTTGCTGCTGCCACTGTGGCCACCACAGTCCCAGGTGCACCACAACAATTGTTTGTTCTTTTAAATATTTATTAATCATCGTGGGGTTCTTTCCTCTCCAAGAGGCCAGAGGCAATGAAGCAGCACCTGGGGAATCCCTCTGCTTTCCTGCTCTGCTGACATGGAAAATAGCACAGAGAAGTGCCAGTGACTCAGCTCACGAAAGGCAACTGTAATACCCTCTGGAGAAACAGCTGAATTCTCATCTCACACCACATACTGACTTGTTTTTGCCATAGAATTTCACATAGGACACTCTCCCAGCAGGGCCGTCCAAGGGGTGGCATGTGCAGACATGCTCTTGCTTGGGGCTGGAGGTGAGTGGGTATACCCCAGCTTCCCCTCTCTTTTCACGGATGGGTTTACAGAAGCATCCAAACCATGGCTGTGAATAAGAGCGATAAACAGGCAAAGTGAAGGCCGAGTCCAAGCAGGAAGACGTGGGCAAATGGCCTTGTGGGATTCAGGATGGCGAAAAGAGGAGGCAATAAGGATAAAAATGCAGGATGGACAGAGCCTGGAATCAGGTGGCACAGCAAGAAGTAAAAACCGGTGTTCGCCCTGGCTGGAAGCAGGAGGCCTAACTGTCTCACAAAGCCAGGGTGGCTGCAGCACACGCTGCTGTGTCTGGCAGTAGGTGAGCACATGTACGTGCGCATGTAGAAGCGTGGGTGGCTGGGGCAGGTTTCATTTCCCTGCTGTGGATGCCGAGAGAAGCACTGAAGGTATTTTTGGGAAGCCCAGTGTCCCTTCGGCATGCAAATCAGCCGAGCAGCCCAGCGGGAGCTGAAGCTGCTCACCATTCATCTGCCTGGCGTAGTCCCCAAGTGAAGCTCTGCACCGGGGCCTATGAAGAGGGTCCCCAGAGAGCTTGGGTCACACAATTGCAGAATATCCTGAGTTGGAAGGGACCCACGAGGATCATCCAGACCAGCTTCTGGCTCCACGCAGGTCCTCCCATCACTGTTTTCTTCCCTCCATAGCTGGAGGCACAGTGAACCACTGCTGTGCTCCCATCAAAAGGAGCTGGGTTCAAGCAGCACACCAAAATCTCATCAGTAGTCAGTTAATGCTCTGATAGCAAACAACAGTTTGAAGCTGGTGGGGCTGACGGCCTGAACGGGGACCAACACTTTTCTCAGAATGGAGTACACGAGGCATTCCCCTCCCGGGCAAGGCTGGCCTTGTTGTGAAGGCTGTTGTAGGAGAGATATCAGGTTCATTGACTCGTTGAGCAAATGAGGCTAAGCTAAGCCTACCTCACATCACCTGCACTCAGCCAATGCCCAGATGGAGAGGTGAGCAGAAAGGCCAATGCTCACCCTGCAGCTCTTCTTCACTATTCCCAGCAGTCTTGGACAAGCAACTCCCCCAGAGGACGTGACTGTAAACTGCTTAAACAAATGCAAAGTTCAGACAACGGCAGAGAACTCACCTCACTTGCAAAAAAATAATTACAAAACAACAATGTTTACAAGCTCACAATGTTTACAAGCACAGCTCACTTGTGAGAAAGGGACGAAGACACCAGAGCCTGGGGAGTAGGACAAACGAGAAAAGATTCTGCTCCTTGCCTAGACAGGACTATTTTTTGGCTAGAGGGTCCAGTGAAGAAGACGCATGGTCACCCAGAGCCCACACATGCTGGTGGGGGAGTGAAAGCAAAGGCGTGTGGTCAGTGGCCCCACAGGTCTTGGCCTGGTGAGGCAATGTTTGGCCACACTGCCCACTCAGTTGTGTGGTCATCGACCTCAGCGTGGGGCTTTGAAGTCTCACATCCTCGTGTGGGTGGTGGCTTCTCACACAGTGATCCCAAACAGCTCAGGCCAGGGAGTCACCTGGCCAGCATCTCCCACTGAAGGCACTCAGGCCATCCAACCCATGATGACTGCAGAGGGCACATGTTGCTACTCCCTCTGCGCTGCTTTTCCCATTCAGATTGATTCTGGAATACACTGGGAGCTCACTCTTCCCCTCTGTTAGTGCAAGCACTGCAGCAGCACATTTTGTTGTTAGGGTATTTGAGACAGAGCCCTTGCTTTGCTCTGCTCAGGAGAGGTGGCACACAAAGTTTGGGAATGCCAGCCAACCATCTCCTGCAGCTGGCCTAATTAAACGGGCCATGAAATAATAACAAAGACGCACAGACCGGAGACATGACAGCCTCCCAGCATTAGAAATGGTGATTGCTTCACCATGGTTGCCTAGAGGAGATCTTTGGGGAGCATCCCTGCTGCTGGATGCTGAGAGCCAGTGCATGCATGGGCCTGCTGCCCCACAAGGGCACGTGGTGCTGGCAGCTTCCCACAGCAGCTGTTCCCTGAGGACAGAAAGCTGACGATGTGTGGCAGGACGATGAGCACTTGTAAGGTTGTTTGGCTTCTCCCACCCTTGCAAGATAAGACACAGCAGGTCAGCACTGCTTTAAGCACCCTACATCCCAACCCATGTCCTCTGAGCAAGAGTTTCTCCTCTTGTGCAGTTGGAGTTAGGATCACCCAAACTGGGAACCCCCTCCGGAGCCGTGCTGAGGTTTCCAGGACATTCATATCCTGCTGGCAAGTGTGTGAAATGCAGTGAGGTGGATGGGCTGTTGCTGGTACCTTGGCTGGGTCAAGAGAGCTTTCTCCATGTGCAATGAGGCATCAGCCAGAGAAACAGTGTCTGGTTTTTGGTACCTGTCATGAGTCTCCTTCTGAGCTGCCCTGCAGATGGAAGGCTTCACGTCTCCCACGTGGATGTCAGCTTTGGAAAGCAGACCTGTGACAGAACCCAAGGGCGGGGAACCCCAGATGCAGCCTGCTTCAATAGAAGGATCCCTCCTGCATGCTTTTCAGGTTGGTGCCTCATCGCAACACTCTAAAAGCTACCAAGAACACAGAATGCATCCTGCTGCATCCTTGGCACCAGCCCTGCTGCCTTTCCGAGCTCAACCAGGGGCCAAGCTCTCTGTGAGGTTAATCCAGGCATGGTTAGGACTGCAGGACCAGTCCCTGCCAGACAGCCCCTATACTCTGTAGAGCTGCAGGGACAGTAAATGTGGGAGAGCAGCAGGGATGGCCTGCCCCAGCCCCCAGCCCCCGAATTAGGTCAGTGGAGCTGTAACATCTGGCAGGGCACGGCTGCCTTCCTGCAGGAATTAAGCTCAAGCACCAGCCCCATGCTTTATGTAAACATGCCACAGTGGGGCCAGCGGATGCTGATGGGCTGAACATCAGCCCTGCCACCCCTGATCAACAAACCAAACTCCCCACTGCTGTCTAACGTGATCTGGGCTGCTGGATGGAGACGGCCAGCATCTACCACAGAGCATTTGCCCTTTAGGTCGGAAATATTTGAGTAAGTGCCCTTTGCAGGGATTCATGGGCCAGCACTTTTGGTCTGCACAGCTCCAATCTTTCTCTGTACAAAACCTCACAGCCCGTCTGCTTTCTGGCTGCTTTGTTCTCCCCCCTTTGTTCAGGATAGCTGCACGCTGCCTTTCCAGATCTCGCCTTGGTCCCACGAAATGCAAGGGCTGCGGGCAGAGCCTGCTGATATCAGCTCAAGGAGGGAGGATGTCACAGGCTGGAGCACGATGCCACCTGCTGTTGAGCACTCGCACTGACCACGCACCGCGTTGAAGAGCTGTAAGAAGCGTTTAAGCTAAATACGACAGGAGCAGGTGGTAAACTGCTGCCCTGATTTGCAAGCCAAAGAATTAGGTCACGTATTGAGGATCAGAGCATACACGTGTAGCCACGTCGGGCAGGACTTAAAGCAACAAACAAACACACAGGGCCCGCATTTTGCTGGTGGGTGGCTCGGCCCCAAACCAGCTCGTACCACTGCAGGTGCAGCCAGGTGGGAGGATGGGCTCTCAAAGCTGAAGCTAGGGCCCATTTTGGGCCACCTCTGCCCAGCATCTGCTACAGCTCAGGTGCACAAGAAGCACACAGACGAGGCAGCACGGGAAGAAGCGATGCAGCAGCTTCCAAAAGGAACTAAATATTTGAATATCTACCCAGAAGCTTTTGCCAGCAGAACACGGATCTCTTTTACCCATCAGTAAGCTTGAAAAGCCATAAAGTTCACCTTTTACAGCTGCTCTTTCCATCCCGTTGGCTTCCACAGAGGCTACTGCTAGCTGACTGAGGACGGAATCGGAGAAGCCAGGGGACTAACACTCTCTTAGTAACAAAAAACCCACAAGTTGTATCTTGATTTACACAGCCTGGCTATCTTAGCGCACACAGAAAGACGAGCACCTCCATTAGGAAATTGCCCTGGCTGCACAAAGCACACTGAGGTTGCTCAGACCTCTCTGCGTGACAGCACGGAGGTGATATGTTACACACAGATAAGAGAGCTTGAGTTGCACTCCCTGCCGTGAGGAGAAGGGAGAAGATTTCTATCATATTTGCCCACGTCTGTCAGCAGTTTCTTACTGTACGGCCTGAAACGAAATACGATGGGCACAGTGTCACTGCAGAATCACAAAGTGGTCACAGAATCCCATTGCCATCCTCTGAAGAATATCCCTACCATTTTTATGAGAACATGGCCTCACTTCAGAAGAGGAGCATTTGGGCCTAGCTGGAAGCCACGCAGGCTGCCAAGAACACCGGCTGCACGTTGCCTTGGAGAAACAACCACGTGGCCACGGGAAAGATGGTTGGGAAAAACCACAGTGCAACACATTACTGCAGCTCGTTCCAGGAGCAGCAACACAGCAGGTCTGCGTGCTGGCTGGCCACCAAAGCCAGCAGCCACTTGGGAGGACAGGATATGGGATGAATCACGATTGGATCACCGAGGAGGGAGTAACTGCCTTTACTGAACCTTAAACATCAAGAGCAGCCCAGCAACACCGTGCAAACGAGGAAGGCGAGCCCTTGACACACCACTTGGCCCCACAGGTTCTGCTGCTCTTTCTGCTGATTTCCCAAGCACAAGCTGATATTCTCCCAGCCCATTCTTGGTATCCATGTTGATTTATTTGCATTCTGAATCCTCTCGTCAAGGAATTAAGGACCTTTTTGTGCTTATTCTGGATAAGAAGAAGACTGCCTCACTCCCCAGGATGCCAAACAAGGGGGTGGTGTCAGTGCTGCCTAAGCAGCGTGAGCATGTGTGTCCATGTGTCACCACTCGGGTGACGTAAGGTCATAACCTGAACTCAAGAGGCACGGCACAAGGCCTCTGAGTGACCACAAAGGGCTCCAGCTGTCAGCAACCACCAAATGGAAAACCTCTACTAAATGTCAATCTCTATACAAAGTAAATATACAAACATAAATGTACGGGCTAGCCCAACAGCAGTTTGCTTCCACTGCCATGCACGACAGGACTGACCACACCTTTCCCATCCTCACAATCTGCTTAACAGAACATTTTCTAAGCTGAACTGTGACCTTAAAACAGAAGGAGCACCACTTCTAGCCTAGTGACTGCCTGGATACTACATTACTCCAAGATCTTGTGTTCGAAACAGCCAGCTGAAGTACAGAACTGCTCCTAACTGCCTCTTAATTCTGCGTCTCACCTCTGTGGGCAGCATTTAAGAGCACACAGTAAGGGACACAAGGCACAGACAGCACGAACCAGTGACACCTGGAGGCACCAGGTTTCTGCCCAGCTATGACACATCGAAGCCTCAGCCACTGGTGCTGAGTTGTGACAACTACCTGTAAACTGGAGTTGCTGTTAACAGTGAGACAGAAATTAAGCATTTACATTGTGATACCTTCAGCAGAAGGAAAAAAAAATGGGCTTTATCACAGTACTTATACACCTTCTATTGACTGCACAGCTACTCTTTCAAGCTGATTCTATTTTTAGTTACTACAACTAAGAGAGTGCAGAAACTCTGGAAGAAGAACTCGTAACTTTTGGCAAATTCATATTCTTTTGGCACAGCCCGAACTTCCCATGCATTTAAGAATCAGGTTCAGAAGGAACAAGCGTTCCCCAAAGTTCCTTTCCCAAAAAGAACTGAAGAGTACTTCTAGATGCTCTAAATTCTCATCTAAGCATAAACCAAAACATAGCAGAATATTTATTCTGTGGCAGCACAGCCTTGCCAGGCGCACATAAAAGCTGCTGGGAGGCAGAACAGAGATGCTGCAGAGGTGAGACCCCAGCATCCCAAGCAGGTCTTACCCAGCAGGAGTGCACTGACTGCTGCTGCCCTCTCCTGGGCAAGAGGGATCCTTCCTTTGGCAACACAGCGCAGCTGGAACCCTGCTGCTGCCAGCTCAACAACGTACAAACATCTTCTGTGCCTTAAGGTGATTCCTCAAAGCAAAGATGGCAATCAAATCCAGCTGGAGGAGAAAGTCAGAGCATTACCTGGCTGCACGACTCCTTGAAAACCGCTGACACAGCGCCGTGTAACATCACAACATTGTTTATTATGTGACTTTTTACAATACAAACAAAAATACAGAAATGCAGTATATGAATACAGCTAAATGCGAAACGGTGATTTTTTTTTTTTTTCTTGAGGCCATATTCCCATTTCTAGTAGAATAAAGAAAGACTGCACACAGGTAGAAACAGGTTGGTAGTTAACTCCACAATTTTGCCTAGAAATGACCTATAAATGCGTTTTCCTGCTACTTACCATAAAATGTAAAAAGGGAGTTAAAGGAAAGATTTACTCACTGGTTCCTACCATCTGAAAGAAGCTATACTCTATTTAGGAGGGCCAATATATGGAAAAAAATATCTAAATTAAACGTTATTACAAAAATGAAGCAGTAATGAGATCCTTCTGGCTAAAGAAGTTACTAAATGAGAATAGCATATATTTAAAGAATCCAAAACATAAAAGGGTTGTTATAAAAAAGCTGAGGTGCACTGTAAGCCTACAACTTCTGTTTTTCCATGTGTCCTTTTAAACAATGGAAGTGTCAAAAATAGGGTCAACTGTGTTAGACTAAATTACATTACTGTATATGCTGCACTGCATGGAATTTTTGTATGACAATAGTAGGGAAGCGTCGTTTGCATCATATTATGGCAATTTATCCTCTCTAAAAACCGTCTGGAGTCCTTGCATTTGAGTCTCCTGTAAACCGTCAAACCACCAGAACATGATTGTACAACAGTAAAACGTTTCCTTTTGCATTAAAATGACGTCTGTTAAAAAAAAAAAAAAGGAAAAAAAAAAGGAAAAATGTACTTAGAGCTGTTACTTTTCCAAGTACACAACACCCTAGACAATTCAAGGCATCTCATTCTCCATCAAAATGAACAGAAATTTGTCATGCTGTTAAATCCATAGCTATGGATACAACTGGTGCAAAATTAATCGAACGGATCCAACAAACACTGATGTCCAGGCTGGTATATTGGCAACTAATACATAACTGGTGGTCAAATGGATGCATTTAAAATATCTTCCCTTTCTTCTTATTCTTTTCCAAGGTTCTACAACAACATTAAAAACAAAATAGTTAAATGCTGAATACAGGCTGTGTGTCTTTTACAAAATCACGCTTTGTATACGGATTATGCATTCTGCCACGCCTTCCAAGGTGCAATGCACTGTGTGGATGATTATTATATTCACTGCACTCTAACATCAAGTTAACTTAAACACTCATCACAGCACTCCCCCAGCGATGAACTATGAGATTTAAAGGCTTTAATTCCAGGAGCCTCAGCTCTCTATCCTTCCCAAGTCTGACAGAATCTAACTTTCAAACACAAGTGATTTTCTTAAGATAGATCTACTTATGTATGAATACAGTGTTTTTTCCAGATTAAAAACGTGCTTTGGAAGCTAACAACAATCCCACTATTCCCAATATTCTGTAACTAAGTGCAGTTTCAGGTTTTTCTTGCATTTTAAGAGGCATTTCTCTGTCTAACACCTTTTATTAGTATGGAAATCTCGTAACAGAAAGCTACAAAGCATATGTTGTGAGCTGAAGAGCAGGAATCAATTTACCTGGAGGAATTCTGTTGTTCCAAAATACGTTGCTGAGCTTCCCAGTTTGCTTTCTCATCCTCAAACTGGCGACGCTTTTCCTCTAGCTCTTTGTGTTGAGCCTCCAAATTCTTTTTCATTTGCTCATGGCGTCGCTGCAGCTGTAAAAAAAAAGTCATGAACAGATTCAATAAGGGCACAAAACACAGCAGCTGTGCATTTACAAACATCAGCAACTACACCAAAGTAAGACAGTAGTACAGTTAATCATCAGAGCAAGTAATTGTTGGGTCAAAATTGTTAAGGTTATAAGTGTCAGTAACAGACACAATAAAAACCAACAAACCAAAAAGCAGCCACATCTTAGAGCCCCACAGAAAGCACTGCAAATGCTGCCTGAGTTGCAAACAGGAGTTGTAGGCAGTTTGATGCTGGAAACTAAAGTAAATTCGAGAATATTTTGATATCTAATGTACATGTTAAACCATAAAACATTTGAATATCAGTAATACATCAAATAATTGTATCTTAGACTTTTGAAGGAGAAAAATCCCACTGTCTTCATCCTACAGGGTTATCTACATTAAGGATCTGTTTAGAAAGACATTACTGTTATTAATTTATTCACTAATTAATATGAATCATTACCAATATTACTAATGAAATGAAGCAGTCGCATTATCAAAGTGAATTGTCTGCACTGTCAGTACAGCACAAGTCTCTTCTGGACACTTCTGTTGGTAGGAACAGCAATCAAATGCCCCAGATGCAAGAACGGAGGCACTGTGAGGAAAAGTAATCCCATTCCAGTGGTCTAACAAGTGTTTCTAAATGAGAGAAACAGAACTGCCTCTTCTATCTTGTGCATCTTACACAAACCCTTCAAAACACTTAAAAAAAACTCTTCAAACTCAGAACTATCTACTGTCTAATTTTGAACATCTAGAGACATAATGACAACGTATGATAAAGTCATGAATGGAGAAGGAGTTAAAAAAAAATGAATTGCACGAACAATTAAAAATTGATATAGACACAATCTATGAAAGAGTCAGGAGGTAATAAGTTGGAAAACAAAAATAAATAGCTTTTTTTTTCCCTTGTTTTTTTAACATCATAATTTAACTTTGAGCTTATTGCCCCAGTACACTGTGGAAGCCAGAGGTATGAATGAATTCAAAAAGATTTAAGACAAAAATCAATGAAATGTAAGCTCATCAGTGCTTAATTAAACAGAAAGAACCCTAAGCTGGTGGTTTTGTTTTTCTGCTTTTTTCTGTTTGTTTTTTCCCCTCCCTCTCTCCAATGCAGTACATCTTGGCTCTTTACAATACCCAGACTGGCAAGCATTTCAACTATTCTGCCAAGTTCCCTCTCTCCCTCAAATCTGGAGCCAAACTGTCTTCAGGAACTTCGACAGTTTTGAACTCCTCTAGTGAACTCCTTGAGAGAAGCTGCCTCTTCAAAATTTAACACTTCCTTTCTACCCAAATGATGTAATTTTCTATTAATCTCTTAGAATGAGCACTTCAAGAGCTGCCTGAAACCCATAAATCTAATTGCATCGTCAGGAGTTCAACTGGCTGAGATCAAAATTAAAGAGTTAAATATGTGTGAAATTTACATACGTTCAAATGACATGAAAATGCTGCCAACAGTACATGCTTGCCTTTTGACCTCACTACTCTCACCTAGACGCCTTCTTAGACATTGTATCAAGAATTCCTGAAATGCTTCTTCAGTTTGTAAGGCCAATTCTTGTTACCAAATCAGCTTGTGTAAAAACATGAAAGTCTCAAGTACACTGAAGGAAAACAGGTACAAAATATTCCACAGAAGGGGGAAAAAAGTGGGTAAGAAAATTATGAAGTACTCTAACGTACCGTGACAGTGACAATAAAAAGAGCATGTAAATGAATGTTGAAACTACATTTTAAGTTTGTGCTTACATCATTGCAGCACAGACAGCAAGCTGGGAATAAAGAATAACTGAGTTTTCTTTAAACACTAAATGCTGAAAGACCTTGGAGAAAAGAGCCATCTCTTTATTCGTTCAGCTTCAAGGATATTTAAGATATTTGATTACCTCAGCTTCAGAGTCCTTCAGCTTCTGTACTTTTTCTTTGACTTTCATCTCAAACACCTGTTCCATTTCCATCTCCATTTTTTTCATTTTGGCTACATGCTCTCTCCTTTCCTCCTCCATCTGTGCCAGCGGGCTCCTGCCATAAATCCAGAAGAAGAAGTTAGCTAATAATATTTTTTTTTCCCCCTCTTACATTAGGGCATCTGCAAGAAAAATAAGATAAAAATGCTGAAGCATTAAAATAAACAGTACAGCAATATGCACTGCTAGCTTAAATTAATTTTGTACTATTTTATTAACTATTAAGCTTTCTATAAAATACATTTCATACAGTATCTCTCTCCCAACTGATAAATCTTGCATTAAAACTAAAGAAGCATTTTTCTTTTAAATTTTTTAGTCTTAGGTAAAACCTGGTCATGCATAGGGAAGAAATTGAAGTAATAAAAAAATTAGCATCTTCCAAGTGATCTTCAGGCATCTTGTTCTTTCCAGTTCAAGTATATACAAAAATTAATGGACAGAACCTTTATGTAGAAGACAGTAACAGAAATTTTAACTGTGTTGTAGACAGAAGTCTCAATTTCTCTCTGAATTTGCACTGTTCAAAGTGATTTCGAGTGTAAATTTAGCATTACAACTGCACTGAAGGTGCTTTTGGGCAATGGAACATCAGTTATTCATGAAAGTGTTAGTTAGATGACTTGACTCTAGAAGAATACTATTGAAGTAGAAAAATAACACAGAACTTTCTCCTTGTACATTATATGGTTACTACTTTTCTGAACTCTACTACATTTTTTTTAAGATGTATATAGGCTTGTACCTCACATTAAGGTGATACAAGTTTTAAATGGCAAGTTTCACAAGAAACATCCAATAAAAGAATATCAACTTCAGAAATGGAGAACTGACAAACATACAGGGAACTGTTACAATCAACAAGCAGAGGATATCTGCTGCAACATATGCAAAATTTGCTCTCACCTGCAAATTATGAATTAGTGGTGGCAAATTTACACTCTACCAATACTGTTTTTTACGTCAGTGCTTAAAAACATAGAAAACCCCCTAAACTGGGGACATCTAATTAAGGAACTTACAACGATGACCGAAATAAAATTAGCAAGCACCTTTTTTGATTTAGCATTTGTCATTATTAAAGGTATGAGTTTACGTATCAACTTGTTAAGACCTGTTTGGACTGTTAATGGCTCTGCTTATCATTACTGCTCGTTCATTTTCAACAGCTAAACATACAGTGAAAGTGAACTGCGTCAAGTCAAGGTCACATTAATTCCTTGTCAAATACTGGTATTTTTAAATGTGCTTTGAAGGTGGTAATTGGGAGCGGTAAGGAGTAAGAAAATGGCTCTTCTATTAAAAAAGTGACTTAAACCTGAACTAATGTTTGCAAAATTTGAAGCAAACACACAGAACTGAAAGTGATCCTCAGTCTAATGCTTACTTTAGCCACATAAACAGCCAACTGATAGCAACTTTAGTCAAGGAGAAATTTTGTTTCAGCATGGGTCACATATAAAAATACACAAAAAATGTTCACATAAGAAGATGATGAAAGAGAAAGTAAGTAGCAGCATTTGTGTAAGATAATCAGCTGTCAAAATTAAACTATTAAACTGTTGCTATTTTTTAGGATTATAAAGTTCTCAGACTCGTCTGCTCCTAGATTAACCTAGGACAGATCTGAAAGGGAAGCAGTACTGTGCTACTGACAGCCTAGTAGCCTAAAAGGGATTTCATGCAAGCTGTATTTGATAGAGTGGCAAAGTATAGTCTGCATAGAAACTTTGCTAAACTAACAAGCAGCATTTATAGTTGAGATCTTTTCAACAGAGGTCACAATTTGTTTTGTTAGGGCTTAAGTACCTGCCACAGGTTTTTGCCTTTGTATTATTTTAACCTGAAATAAAAGATGTTGAACAAAGAAGAGCTAAAATACACTAAGCAAGAATGTAAAACGTTCTGTTAGATCAGTTAAATGTATGTTAACACAGCCCTCTGTTAAAAGTGGAACCTCTGCAAGCCAGTAATAAGATAAAACCAGTCAGAGAAGATTAAAGCGACTGACTTCTCAATCCAATGAAGATGGGTAAATTTGCAGGTAAGTATGAAAACTCCACTCGTTCTTTATTAGCATCTATATGAATAGGATGGATCTTGAGATGGAAACAGGGAAAACTTTATCATTTATGAGCTGAAAACAGCCCTCTACTCATTACTGAACTTTGACCATATTTGTTTTGAGGCTTAGCCAAGAAGTTTCTAAAGAGAAAGAGCTTTACAGAGATATTTGTCACTGAAAATATTTATAACTTCTTAAAGTTTATAGTAGCATAGCTTTAGAACAACAAAAAACAGCTAGGGAAAAAAAACAGTGCCAAGAGCTGGACAACAGAAAACTGTTTTAAGTTTGAACCATTAAACAGTAAAATCTTTTTTGTGTTTAAAGAATTTTTGTCTAAATTTTTTTGGAAAAATTTAAATGACCACTTACATGCCTTCAACTGTGTCAAATCTAAAAAACAAAAAATACAGAGGCTTAGCTTAGCATGCTTAAATAAAACCACAAAACCAAAAAGCAGTAATTTAAAAAGTAAATTCATTATTAATAGATTCCTAAAGCTAATTATTTGCTCCCACAAAAGCAAATTTTTTCACACTGAAAGGAAAGTCTGTTAGTTAAAGCTCATTATATTTAAAATTCAGTTAGTACGTCGCTACACCACGTCAAAATTAATGCAGATTTGATGCGCAGAAATCATCAGGAATGGTTTACCTACAATACATAGTGCTTTTAAAGCAATTTTAAATATTTTAGTGACACGAACAACCACTTGCTCTAAACAAGTTCTATGAACCCAAAGCCATATTGAGGCTTATCTAAAAATCGTCACCTATTAAAGGTAATTACATTAAAATCAAGCTCTAATGTTCCTGTGCTGCAAAAAGAGCACTTCAGTCAATGGCCAGCAGAGGTCTCACAGGAGGTTGTGTCAGCTCTGCTTCACTGCAGCTGTTACTTCCTCACAGCACGGTGCTCCATCCTACCTTTCCTTCTCTCTGGTGAAAAGGAAGCAGAGAATCTTGATGATTTGATAAGGCTATCAAAACACTGAGAATATGGTCAAAAGGAGTTAGAAGTAGTCTAAGCTAGGCGGTTAGAGGAATCTGTGCATTGTGTATTTTGTGACCCAGTGTGCCAGTTGATTGAACAGATGAGTAACCAGATCAGGATCATCTTTACAGTGTACAACATGACTAAGCTCACTGAAAATATCAACCTCATATAGCAAACTGTAAAGATTCATCGAATTAAGGACTGTAAATTTCAGAGCAAAGGCAAATTTCAGCATGTGGCACGTAGTGCCCATGTACAATTACTGCAGAGCATGAAGAGAAGTTATATACCTGAAGATTACCCTAGATGATTTTTTTATTAAGAGAGATTTTAGCTCAACAATTTGAAGAGATCAGACACTAAACACAAAAAGGTTACATCATCATGGTGCATGCTTCAGACTGCTCTCAGGTCGACGTACCGCCTGTAGAACAGTTGATTACAGTTTCATCAAAGCAAAGGAGAGAAGTCAAAGATAACAGTGCCGAACACGTTGCTTCAAGCCATCCGCACAACATTACTAAAACTCACACAGCATACTCGTACTCATTTTCACATTTGCACTTCTGCTCAAAAAATAAGTTAATGGTTGCATGAAAAATAAAGATCTCTTGAGCTCTTAATCTATTTTTAAGGTGAAAAGGTCAATCCAGTCTTCACCAGCTGCCAGGAGGAGATGCTTTTGGAGAAGTCCAAGCACCACAGCCTGTACAACCTCCTCTCACATACCCTTCCAGTTTACAAAAGGGACAAGCAGCACAGGAGTTCCCGGAGCTAGTGTTTGCATCTATGTTTAACACAACGCTGTAATACTGCCAGACAGCAGCAGAGCCTGTCTCCGTCCTCAGATAAGAGGCACAGGATCTGTCTCCCATTAAAGAATCAGATTTCCAGAGAGCAAGTTAAATATTACTCCATTTTGAGGCAGACAGTTCTTTCAAAAAGCAAGCAGACAAACAGAACATTCCTCGGGGATGCACAGATATAGCATTAATATTTGCTCTTTCTCCTTGTAATTAATTTCCAGGACGAAACATGGTTACTAGGAAAACTAGGAAATGCTGCTTTGTGTATCATAGATTCAAACGTAAGAAACGCATCAAAACCAAAAGAAGCACGTTAAATCTTAAAAAAAAAAAGTCACCCAGAGTTTGAAGAAAACCTCTAAAGAAAGGCTCAGTATACTTGTTACAGGCTTGCAACTGACATCTTCTGGGTGGCTGAATCAAACTGATTAATTTTTTCATGAAGGAAAAAAAAAACCCAAACCTGATGGCTAAATGCACTAGTTCTATTTGTTCACCTCACAGATTCTGTGCCACAATGTTCCCAGTGACAAAACTGGTTTCTATTAACTACAAATATTTTGGTGGGACAGCACAGTGACTGAGATGACAACTAAGCATTCTTCTGAAAGCAGAGTAGTTCTAGATATTTGGAGCATGAACTCCAGTGAAAAAAAGTTTCAGCAGAGACCTCAGTAACTGACTGGCAAAGATGGACAACGCCAACAGTTTTGAAATTTTCAGGGATAGGTATTCATGCAGAAATACATCTCACATTTACAGACTGGGGAAAAAAAAAAAAACAAAACCACTTTTTAAAGTATGGTACCTCAGATATGAGTAAAAGGAGAAGTTCACAGGCACGGACTAACAAAAATACACCCAGGCACAAAACACAAGAGACAGTAAATATTCTTACCAAAACCAAGATTTTTCTAAATCTCAACAAGCTACTGAGATTGGGGAAAGGAGACAAAATGCTAGTAAACACCATGTAAAAAAGAAAATCAGAACAGTTTCCTCTGATATCCAAAAATGAAATTGAAGATGTTTCCCTTTTCAGTGCAGTGACAGCAAACAGTATACAAAAAAAAGTAATAATAACAAGTTAGATCCTGAGGAAATGAAGCATTTATTATTCTGTACTGCCATTAATATTATCACCTCAGCTAAGAGAAAGTAGGCTCCAGTTCTTGCACTCAAGTGCATTTCCTTCCCTGCCTGCGCTACTTTGTTCTCAAATGTGCAAGCTGCCTTACATCCGCCCCAATTTTTTCCACAATGACTACCTCGTTCAGTAATTTTAGTTCTGAGAGCTCCTCCCCTCTCAGCCCTAACACTGCACTGCTATGAATAGCTTCAGAAAACTCTAACACACTTGCTAAGCATCTCCAGGAGCTTTGAGCTGCAAATCAGCACTAAGATGGCAGTAAGAAGTAACCACTGTGTTACACACTATTCTAAGACTTGGCTACACAACAAACTTTGCCCAAATTTCAGTGTGCTCCTTGAAGGCTTGATTTAACATAATCCATCCTATTTCTCTTAATGCTAAGCAAGGAAAACTCAATTTCCCCATTCTTCATGAAACATCGTGCCCACTTAAATCATTCTCACAGCAACTTTCACAGCATGAAGATACAGTCAAGTGGAAAGTCCCTTTCCGAAAGGATGGCTTTGTAGCTGCTGTTCTCATCAGTGTGGACGCTATCTCCATTTTAATGATGAGCAGCTTTTCTTTTTTTCCCCTCAGGAAAAAACAGCTGTAATTTAGCATATCACTGGCTATAAACAGAACAGTATCCTGTGATTTGGTTGAGAAATTTGTATCTAAATACGTCACAGGAAAGAAGAGCATCACTAATTAGTAATAATTTAATCATTAATTGCTGTTGATATGTGTAGAACTGAGAAAATGCTTATATTAAAAAGTGGCTATTTTTAAATAGCATTCAACATGAAGCATACAAGAAAGCTTGCTTTTAAATCTTCCAATGATTTCATGAGTTTGGCACACACCTTACTGCGAGAGGCAGTCAAGGCGATTTAGGGGTTAGAAAGCAACCACCACCACCTGCACTGCAACTTCACTCCCACAAGAGATAAAGATGTTGCAGTAAGTTTCCTGTCACAATAAGCACCCCTAGAAACAGCCAAGGTGGCCACTCAGTAACAACAAATGTCATCGAATGTCAATGACAACAATTTTTTAAGTTTCTAAATAAATTATAAACCCACAGTTCTCTCAGAAGCATCCCAGGTATTGATGATGCAGCATTCATAAGAGCCAACAATGCCCAAGACAGTGTATGTTCAAAAATAGAAACAGTAATACAGTCAAACTTTCCATTACACCCCGGTGTTAGATAACTTACAAACAGAAACAGGAAAAATGTTTCCTCTTCAGAGCTAATTCTAACCAAGTTTTTTAACCTATTCAGTTATACTAGTGCAGACCTTATCAAACAGAACAAAAGCGAATAACAGGTAAGCCAGAAGTGCACAGTGTTCAGACCAGGATGCAATGAAGAGGTAGCCAACTGAGGAATAAAACACAAAAATAAAGAACTCCCACAATAAAACCAACTCACCAAAAAAAGAATAAAAAGAGCAAACAAATCAAAGAGCAATACAACCATAATAAGAACTTACTTCGTTAGCTGCCCTTTGTTTTTATTGTTGTCGACACCGTTGCATGTAACAGCTGCCAGTTTTCTGCTTCTGTAGTTCTCATAGTGTACATTGTTAGTGACATCCTTCAGGTCCTGCATATGAGTTCTGTCAATAAGTGTAATTCATATTCATCAGCTTAGTGCACAAACACAAAATACTACCTGAAAAACTATCACATGTTCACTTCACAGATGGACTTCCAACTATATTCCTCCGTTAATGTCCCATATCCCACGATATCATCATTCACACATTTAAATTAGAGCTGTCCAGACAGGAAAGTCACAGAAATACCGGGTTAATTTTCCACTGAACTATCTCAAGTTCGCAGTTACTCCAAACGTTACGTAAGAAAATGAGAGTTCTGTGGTTAAACTCTCAAATACATGATGAATAAATGTGAAAGCTGGACATAATTTCTACAGGAGGTATCCAAGACTACAGCAGGCAAGAAACAAACCAAGACTTCCAAGTTTCCGTCTTCCAAGAGTGCAGAAGATAAATGTAAAGTTCAATATGAACACACAAATGTGAGCTTTCTCTAGTATTTTCCCATCATCACTAAGGAGAAAAGCAAGGCTTAATAGCCAAACAAACCACTGCTACAGCAGATGAACTGACTAAACCTCTGTGAGTATAGGAAGAAAAGCTTCTCAGCGCAGAACACTATGGAGCACAGGAGTCCTGCTTCAGAAAGAGCCAGCAATGAAAATTTGAAAGGATGCCTGCAAATAAGTACACATCAACACTAACAGACAACGTGGACTCTTATGGTCTATCACAACTGTTAAGAACAATTAGGAAGAGAGGATTACTTAAAAAACAAAGCACCAACCCACTAGTATCACTTACTAGACACGTGGTTAAACACACTCTTACCAAAAGTGAACGTTTACACTTAAAAATGCAGGATTTGTAAGAATTCATGAGTTCAAATCCTTTTTTCCTCTGATACATACTAGAAAATTTAATGTTACCCAGAAGTTGCTTACCTTATCAACATGTTCCTCAGAATCGTGAAGTCACAGTGTTCCCCATTTTCAACTGCAGAAAGAGAAATTGTTTTGAGACTCCAACCAAAAAGCATGCCTTGCTCAGAGGCAAAGCTTTTTAGATATCATCCATGTTCTATATTCATTCCAACAGCAGAATCCCTCCAGCCTTTTTCCACTTGCACAATACGTGCAATACCAGTGGGAGAGCATTAGCAGCGTAACTCGTATCAGTGCATCTTACCAGCCAAATTCTTATGATCCCTGAAGCCACCCTACTACAGCAGAAACAGTTTTGTCACTCTCACTAGCTTTATGATCTTTATGATCCTTTGGAGGCCCTGTCAGTACAGTTACGTCATCAAAGGTCAAACATGAAGGGAAGACCTCAGCCTAGATCCAGCTACGCTCAAAATCTTTATGAGGCAGACTTTATGAAGGCAATTTTCCCCTCCAGCCCCACAAAGGAGATGCAAAGTCTTTGTTTGAATTTTCAAGTAATTTTGTTATTCATCAAATAAGCAAAGGAAGGCTGTATATTCAGTCTTGCAAAGCCATTTAAGATGCTCCTTTTAGTTAGGCTGCAGTTCTTCCCTTTCAAAAATGATAGAACCACTTGTGTTTGAAAAGTTTCTGAAGTTTGTTTTAAAATAAAGAAGGGCTGCACCATTTTGTACATTTCAAAACCCTAACGCAAGAGCCTTAAAATAAAGCTTGATCCTCTCTGGTGCAGCTGGTTTTTACTTTGTGCCAAACCTCATTTCCTGCCAGACATGCACTTCAAAGAGCTACAGCATTGCTCTTTAAAGTATTGGTCCATACTGTGCTTGGTTTCTTTGCTGTTTTGCTCAGCATTGAATTTATAGTCTGTTGCCCTTTGAAGGCAAAAACAGTGAGAAAAACCTTCTCTTTATTCAATACATGTACACTACAAAGAAAAAAAAACATGCAGATATAATATAATCATGGAGAACAATGCAAGTTTATAACCTTTATTTCACTAAATGGCATGGTGCAAGCTCTATTTTCCACGTGCCATTTCAAATAGGTGAATAGAGTTAAAACACAAGCAATGGTTGCCAAAAGAACAAGTCGTTATCTTAAAAACTTATTTTCTAGTGTAGCAGAATTTTTAATGAACGGAAAAAAGGGAACTATAAAAACTACTCAACTCAATACCAAGTACCTTCCTGCTATTATGCCTCAGCAATTAAGATGCAAACATTTAAAAACATCCTTCCAGAAACTTTAAGCTGAATTTATGCTAGTCAAGTACATCAAATTAACATTTATAATATGAATACCCTGGGAAGTAGAATTCCAGAAATGCTTATATTTTATATAAAAGAAATTAAAATACGGATGCTAGGAAAGACTTTTAATTTAAACCTCATCCTATATAGGAACTGTAGTAAGCTAAAGGTTTACAGTTCCTCAGTAAAACTTCAAGATTCTGCTTGTAAAATGATGTGTTGCTGAACCTTTACCTCGTTCCTGTCAGAATAATCAAAATTAGTATGTTCAATAAATGCCCAGAACAAAAGACACTAAATTAAACATTTCAAATGAAGGCTGATGTCCTAATATGCCTCAAATGGCTACAAAGAGCAAGAAAGCCTTACCTTCTGCAACACCCCATGGGTACTGTCTGCCTCTAACTCTCTTGCCATTGACTTCAATGATCGTATTACTACCTACCACAGCAAGAGGTAAACGGTCCTACGACAGAAAGCATCACTTTAAAAAAAATAGTTCAACATTTCTAATGCAAATCGATAGCAAAAGCATGACCAGGTATACAACAGGCACAAGGCAGCTCAGAGTGTTGTGACACTGCAATGTAGTTTGCCCAGAGCACAAGAACAGACGTATTTCCTATCTCCAAGTAGTTTATTATGCTTTTTATACACACACACACTCCTTTGAAATCTGTAGACATTTGGTAAATCTGGCTAAGAAATACTACTGTTATTCGGTAAGCTAAACAAGCAAAACCATTTCCTATTTAATCTTCTTGTACAATAATTAGCAGTTCCTATTGCCACTGGCTACAATGATTACTACTTTGACTGGATCAACCCAGTTTTCTAAGATTCAAAGAATACTTCAAGTTCTTGCTTTCAGCTGAAGCAAAACAATCTCTCAAGTGTAACAAGCAAAGTAGCCAAGAGCAGCTTCAAACAGCTGAAAGGAACTGCATACAAAGATCAAGTACTTTGTGCTTTCATTCTTGCTTTTATTCTTCCCCTTCTCCTTTAGGTCAGCATATCTTAGTCCCAGAATAGCTTTAATTTGTGCTACTTGTGTTTTATCTGTCTTAGGCAGCTCTCACAATAACAAAAGATATGAAAGCTTTTACAGGCTGTTAAAGTTACTGAGCAAAAAGAAGTAATACTACAAGATGGACTTCAACAAACAAGAACAAACCAAAGAACACAAGTAAACAAGAAGTCTTTCAACAGCCTGACAGCCTTGTGGATTTTCTTCAGTCATTCATCTCCATTAAAGTTTCAGAATATTAGTCAGACAACACTTTTAGTAACTGTAATGCACACACTTCGTGCCACTGCACACCTTTCTGAAAGAGGATCCTTGTTTCTTACAAAGCTCCCAATCGAACACAATGTGGCAGGTGAATAAAAGTCGAAGAGGGATGGAATAAAAAGAGAGTGATCTTTAAAAGCTTATCAATGAAAAATGTGATCCATGCTCCCATTCTGACTTCTACCCATGAAAGGGCTTAAGTAACATCCGAGAAGAGCTTCATTCCCTCAGGTGGGGAGCAGCAATTACATCTTTTTTTCACCCTCTCAAATTTTTGGTGGTATTCTTGCTAAGGAAAAAGTTTTTCTTTCTCCATCCTCTCTCCAAAGAGAGAAAATATAGCAGTTTTTTTGAGAAAAAGAATTTGTTACCTTTATCTTTTTAACAATCTTGTTTTCTTCTTCATCATCTGTTTCTGGAAATTCATATATTTTAATTTTGTGTTCTTGGATTTCTTTCATTATCTAAAAACAAAAAAACATTTTTGTTTGAGAAAGACACACTTGGACAATACTTTTTTTCTTCTGATTCTCCCTCCTTCTGTTTGACCTGCAAGATCCTCTGTACTTATGTTAATGCTGTGAAACTTGCTCAGGTTCAACACCATCAGGCTACCCCAGGGGATTATTATTGTGACCATCACTACTTCAGCAGAAGAGCACAGCTTAGCACTGGAGACTGCATAGCTAATGGAATAGTATCCATCAGTGCAAGGCAGCAGAAACAAACGACAATTTTTCACACCCAGGCAAACTGGGAGATTTATATTAATACACGTGCAAATGCAAAAACTAATACAACTGAACCTAAATTCTCAGGCTGGTATAGGATAGCCTACAAAAAAACAAACATGAAACACCACCACGAACACCTGTAGGAAATACTTCAACCCTTGAAATTCCCACACCTATTATTTTCCATTTCTAGCCCACTTGAGCATTGCTTGCTAAAAGTAACATCACCCAGTTTAGTTGATAGACTGATTGCAGGAGCAAGTTGTGTTGAAAAAACACCAGCAAGCCCTAATGAAAATTTAAGAATAACTGACAAAACGAGGCTGCACTGTTTTGGTGCTCAATTTGTCTGAAGTGTATTTCAGAAACAAGCTGATTAGTTTTCCAGAATTTTACAGTGGAAAAATATTAGACCATTTAGCTTACAGCTACACTGCAAGGCTATGGAAAATGTCTCTGATTTACAGGTTTGCAAGCTCATAAAAGGACATCAGTTTCTAGTTCCATTTTGGAAAGTCTGCCTTAATTAACATCAACTCATTGATAGCATTGCATCTGTATCAAGAAATATGCCACATTCCACATTTTCTCCCCTTCTATATAAGGGCAACAAAGATAAAACAAACACATAAGAAGAAACCAAAATGTTCTCCAGTATCTTGACTAACTTTCACCAAGGCAGGAAGCATCATTTCATCTTCAATCTTGTATCAAGAATTTTACATGCATTATCTCTTGATATCAACATTTTGAAGCTCTTACTTTTAAAACCAGGACCGGACACACTTTGATGAAACCAACCTAACATCTTGTTTTATCCTGTTCTGTGTCCTCATTATCCTCCTCATACAACACAGGAAAGATAAAGCAAGACAAGACAAACCACCTGGAAGCATTACCACCAAATTAGTAAAAATGTAAAGAAACAATGCCAGTTGTATCAGGGTTACAATTATCTTGTGATCTTTATTGCTGCAGACAAGACCGACAGATGTACGTTTTTCTCATCTACTACCTTATCCTTTAATACATATATAACACTTTCATGTTGACATGTTAATAGAAATAACATACTACATTAAACATTGTTTTTTTGTGTGAACATGATTTGGGGATTATTATTTTGTTTTTTGTTTCTTTTTCCCCCCTTTTTTTTCCCCTTTCTTTCTTTCTTTTTTTTTTTTTTTTAACAACTTAATGTTAAGCACCTGAATCTTCAAAGGCCCCTCCTCCCTTGCTGATTTTTATCTCAGCAGTGATATACTTCACCTGTCAAGAACCATGCTACACTTAAATCATCCTTCCCTGAGGACAGAAACAAGATTTCACCAAGAAATACAATTAAATCTGGAGATACAAATTACTCAGCTTTGCTGCCTCAAGTCACTGCTTCAGGGTTAGAACTTCGCATGTAAGGAGTTATCTCACCATTTCCATAGGGACCAAGTTAAGATTTACGTGGGATAATACAGTAATCTTTCAGCTCACCTGTTTTTTAAACTGTTGGCATTCCTCAGGTGTAAGTGTGTCTGCTTTGGCAATAAGTGGAATTATATTCACTTTTTCATGCAGGCGCTTCATAAACTCTATGTCCAAAGGCTTAAGTCTGAAAGACAGCATTAATTCATATACATCACAAGGCTTTAGACAAGAACATACAAATTACTTGAGATTTGTCTTGACAGCTATTCTTAAAGCACTGATTTATAAGTGACAGATGCTTGAATTTCAAAAGACTGCCTATAATTGCAATAGGAAATCCCCTAGCATGGTACAACATTAGAGAAGCAAGTCCTAAGCTAATGTTACTAGCTGACTACAGGAGACTTCTACTAGGAGAAATTATACTCAGTTTAAGCATTTGACAAAAATTCTCCTATCAAGGTTGCAAAGCTCATGTGAGAACTTTTTTTTAGCAGTGCAATTAATAGTGTTTAGTAGTTTTAAGACTGTTAAAACTGCCTATGTACAATCAAAGCAGAAATATCTCATCTCCAAAGTCCTGTGTTTAAAAATGAAGTGTTGCCAAAGCTGATGGCAGTACTTTAAACCAAACATCCACTACGTGATTACATAAAAAACACCAGTCCCGGTCAAAATGGTCAATATTTCTTGCTTGCTAAAGTAAAGCCACAGGTTTCAATGCATTAATGCTTTAGAATTATAGCAAGTTTAGTCAGGCTTAAAGGATTCACTTAAAGGATTTAACGAGATTATTTCTCATATTAAAGAAATTAGGATTAGGAACAGATTCAATTGGTATTCAAATTTAGCTTCTCCTCCAAATCACATACGCATATATAAAAGAATAAAGAAAAAGCCAAAAGAAAGCATACTTAGTTTCACTTTAACATCTTCTATTTGCCATTGAACTTTCAGCTTCTCAGCATGCTTCCATTCAATAGCAACACTAATGGATGCTGAGCTGAAAAGCACTGGTGTGACTATCCATTCACCCCAGTATGCACTCCCTCTCATCATCTCAAACAGCTACCCAAGTCAACACCATGCCAGCAGGCAACCACCAAAGCAGAGCACTTCCAACTTCAGCACTTGAGAATCAGGCATTAAAACTTTAGATCACAGAGGCGAAGGAAGAGGCTGCAATTCCTCACCCAGCCCCTGCTTGCTTTCTTCTCGTCCCATACCATCTAGTTTGTTAGTTCAGATGTTTGTGTCAGTACCAGCTACCAACAGTGAAACACATTAAATGGAAGGACAAAATGTCCATGGAAGTTGCAGCAAGCTGGCTTTTTACAAAGGTACTAAGCCATCAGGACAAACAAAAGCAAGTTCACCTACAAATGCTTTAACTCACTGTAAATAGACACATGCACTAAGGGTGACAAGTATTTTGTTTGATGAGTTGCACAGGTTGCTGTCTTCACAGGAAGCACAAAGGAAGACTATGTCACCACAAAAGCCAGGTAGGAAGTGAGTAATGTCCTTTTAGAGAAGAGAGCACCGTGAAAGAGGAAATTAATGCTAACTGAAGCACTGCTTCTCTCTGGGCTCCATTCATTTCCTTAATTACAGAACAACTCCAATCATTTACTTCAAAAATTGAAAGACCAAATGCAAACTTAACTCAAGTTTGAACTTCTTCCAAGGACAGCATACAGTATCACTGTAGGGAACATTTTACTAGCTTCTAAACTCAATAGTCAAAACTAAAACTTGACTGCTCTGAAGCATTGATTTTACCTTGCAAACAACTTGTGCCAATGATGGGCTTAGCACATTTTAACAGCTAAAAAAAAAAATGTTTTTTTGAAGAATCTCAAACCTATACTCAAAGAATTAACATGATGGAAGGTTTATTCTCCATTTTATTAACATGAAATTTTAGTTTGGCACAACTAATGAAGCATTATCTGCCTAATATTCAAATATTTGCATTTAAAATTGAAACGCACATGGAGTAAAATTGAGATAACAAACATGTACGTTTGTTTAAAATTTAAAAATTCTATTGAAAATGTAAAAAAAATTTAAAATGTTTAAGATAAGCCAACAGAAGTAAAACAGCCCTTTTTCACTGCCAGAGAAATATTCCTCAGAACTTCTTCTGTTGCTTCCTTTGCAGAGCTTTACTACTTCTGATCCACGCAATAGAACACACTACTTTTCCCCTCCTCCTAGTTTTGAAGGTACAACTTCAAGTGTCTCTGACAACTTTAATCAGCTGTAATGCAATACTAAAATGCTAAGCAACCAAATTCAGATCAGCCAGCATCTAATGCACTCTGGAAATGCAGTTCTCTCTTTCTACCACTAGATAGAAGTCTGAACAAGTTAAAAAGAGGTGGAACACTGCATAACAACTGGAAGAAAAAAATCCAGAATATTGGAATTGCCCCTACACAAAACATTACACTCCAGGTATACGCTTAAAAGGATGCCAGAAACTCTCCAATTTATTGTTAACATTAGAAGGGAGGAGGGAAGAAAAGAGGGAAGCAAAAACCTTGTTGCTGAAATTGTGAGCTGCCTTCTACAGCTGAAATATAAATGAATGCACAAACAGAGCCACACAGACCAGAAGTAGTTCTGCAACTTTGAACACCTGTGTATTTTTTATTGTTCCAATACTATTTTTTCTTGTAATGCAAATGATGCGTGATCATGATTTGTGGTGTTCTATCTTACTACTTGTCAGGCTTGCTGACGTTAGGCAAGCCAAAATAAGCTCATCTTTGCAACTAGGCATGGCCTGCAGGCCATTTAGAAGTTCCTAAGTAAAAATGCCAAATTTGAGCGTTTGTATGAGATAAAAGACAGAGAAAGGAAACTTAACATATGCTAATACTAACCCGTGTCCTGAAGGAGCAATGAAGTATAAACAACACTGAACTCTGTTATCTGGCATCTGGCGTCTGTTCACTCGAGATTCTGCGTTCAGGTAGTCCTCAAACTTACTGTCAATGTAGTCGATAACAGGCTGCCAACTGCAGAGGTTACATGAATAAAAACCTGTAAGTTACATCATTTAGGTAAAAATTCTGACTCTGCTAAGAATTGGTTGACTTTTCTTTCATTAAATAATTCAACACAACATATTTTAAGCAAACAGCTTCCAAACATACAAGTGAGTTACACACGGGCCTGAAGGTTGAATATACTAGTTCACTGGAAAACAAACACAATTACCTTCATCATAATAGCATTAAATAGAATACTCAGAAGAGCAACAAAAGGAAACGCTTTGGTGGTCAAATCTTGTGAGAGCATCTAAGTAGGTTCAGCATACTGAAAGTGCTGATGAAGAGCTAAATGTTCTGTCAGCTGCGAAGGCATGAAGAGACAAGCAGATAGCATTTCCACCAAGTTATAATGGTAATGAAAAGTACAGGAGTCAAAGTCTCTAGTTAATAGCAAAGGCAAGTTTAAATACTTCAAGTTACGTTAACTGAAGATCATACACTTAAATCACAAGGTGATTCTACCACACACATACCATAAAAAAGATCATCCCATATTACTGTGGGAGAATATCTTCTTACCAATTACTATTATCCACAGCATCTCCAAATCCTGGTGTGTCAACTATTGTAAGTAGTAACTGAACACCACCTTCTTTGATTAAAACTTTTGACTGCTCAACCTGTAAAAAGAATCAGATTAAATGCTTCACAATAAAACCACCAGTTTTAAACAACAGGAAAAGCACTCAGCAAGTATGAAGACAAAAAGCTGCTGCTCTTTCTGCCACGGAGCAACCTGCTTTTCATTTAAAATCCCCACTTTTTTTTTTTTTTTTTAGTAATCGTTGATTTGTACATCAAAATGGGTCACAGTATCATAGAATCATAGGACTTGGAAGGGACCTCGAGAGATCATCGAGTACAACTCCCTGCCAAAGCAGCTTCCTACGCCAGGTCACACAGGTAGGCATCCAGGCGGGTCTTGAATATCTCCAGAGAAGGAGATTCCACAGCCCCCCTGGGCAGCCTGTGCCAGTGCTCCGTCACCCTCACTGTAAATAAGTTCTTGCACACATTCGTGTGGAACCTCCTATGCTGCAGTTTCTATCCATTTCCCCTTGTCCTGTCTCCACACACTTCTGAAAAGAGTTTGGCCTCACCACTTTGTCCCCCACACCTCAGCTATTTATAAACCTGGATCAGGTCCCCTCTCAGTCTTCTTTTCTCAAGGCTGAAGAGACCCAGTTCACTTAGCCTTTCTTCATAGGGGAGATCCTCCAGGCCCTTCACCATCTTTGTGGCCCTGCACTGGACTCCTTCCAAGCGATCCCTGTCTTTTTTGTACTGGGGAGCCCAGAACTGGACACAGTACTCCAGATGAGGCCTCACCAGGGCAGAGTAGAGGGGGAGGATCACCTCCCTGGACCTGCTGGCCACGCTCTTTTTAATGCACCCCAGAATGCCATTGGCCCTGTTGGCCACGAGGGCACACTGCTTGCTCATGGTCTACCTGTCATCCACCAGGACACCCAGGTCCCTCTCTACAGAGCTCCTCTCCAGCAGGTCATCCTCCAGTCTGTACTGGTACATGCAATTATTCCTCCCTAGGTGCAAGACTCTACACTTGCTTTTGTTAAATTTCATCCAGTTTCTGACTGCCCAGCTCTCCAGCCTGTCCAGGTCTTGCTGAACATGATCATGATTTAAATTTTAAAAGTCTGTAATAAAAGAAGCTATCAAAATATATTAAATATCCTAATGTTTTATCTCATTTAAAAACAGGAAAAACCCTAAGCTGATGTCAGTATAAAAAAGGTACTCTGAGATGTCCATACATTCTAATAAACCAGGCATCATCCTCAGTTATCTTAAAGAAATAATGATTTTTTAGAGCTAAGCCCCACCACCTGCCTCAACCATCTTAAATGTTACATTGCTAGTTCAGCTCATGCCTTCTTAAGAACATGCTTGCTTGCGTCCAGCTAGCATAATGCTGGGGAAAGAATCCTAGAAAGTGATTGTTTCCTGTTATAAATGCAGCAAGACTGGAAGAGAGTACAATCTAGCTGCAATCTGCTGCAACACAACTCATGTGACCGTCCTGGATTGGTTTTCTGGTAGCACAGGTCTCTGTTAGAAATCTGACTCAACAAGACAACCACCACAGCACAAGATCTGATGCAAGATCTGGGTGTGGGAATGCCTACTACAGCTGTGACCATCCATAACCAGCACAGCTATGTGAGCTTGCAGGAAGTTGGTCAGCAAAGTTCAGGCTGAACAGCAAATGGACTGCCAAGTCCATTTTTTCCTTCTATGATGTAGTAATATCTCAATAATTATTGACAAAGTAAGTATAAGAGGTTTATCCCCCTACTGAAGCAGCATTTGGTGAAAAAAGCATGCTATGATCACTGTCATACCTGTCAGTCTGTTCTCAACAGTAAGAAGTGATAAATTCACAGTAGCATTTTGGCTCTTTTGAATTGTTCACATATTTAATCACGCTTTTTTTTTGTATTAGTAGTAATTCAATAGAAATTGTCTAGAAGCTGTTTTCTAGATACAGATTTAATAAATCAACCGTTCTATTTATTGCTCTTTATAGCAAGTGACCACACACAAGTTTGCAGTCATTCATGCCACAGCATTGCTTAATACACAGCCTAAGCCTCTTAATCATTAACTACAGAAAGAAAATTCAGTTATATGTAACCACCTGCAAGAACAGTAATGAGCTGTCAGAGTAGAAACCTGGATGAAAACTCCTTTCTGGACAGCCTCTTGACCAGCTCAAGGTTGGATACATCCTTCCAATGATACTTGAGAGCTTGCCCATAACTATTTGTGCACATGAAACAGGCTGGCTCACACACACACCTGAAAACTGTTGCTAACACTTTGCAATCATTGCCTATATAACTTAAAACCGTAAGATAAACGATCAATCTGCAGAAAGTAAAATGAAATACCTCTTGCACAAGACACTTCAAATTAAGAAGAGAATATTGTTGCTTTCTGTGCTTCTTTGTAACTTTAAAGAAGTTGCAGCTCCGTATTTAACCTCTAAATACATAGAAAACCGTATTTTCCCCCTTACTTATCAGTAGGTATCCTATCCAAGCCAGACCAATCCATTTTACTGCTACGTCTGAGCAAAGGAATTCAGCAATACCCTGCTGCTGTCTGCAGCATACAATCACCATGAACAGATTCCTCGTCCAACAAAAAGGCAAAAAAGTAAGCATAAAATCAGTAAGTCATCTTTGTAAAAGAATTCTCAGCACTGGGATAATCTGAATGACGAGTTACAGGAGAATTTAGGTTGGAGTGAACTTCAAGGCCACCCAATTCAACCTCCTTCTCGAGCATGCCTAACTGCAAGGCTACGAAAGATTAAAAAAAAAGTTAAAAACAAAAACAACAACAACAAAAAAAACAACAAAAACCAACAAACCAAACTCACTAGAACACACCCACATCCAGTTTAGTCTCCACTGAGCCACCCTTCCACTGACTGCACGACTTCTACACTTCCAAAAGTGTCCAGTACAACGCATGGAGAACCTGTGAATAAGTGCAATGCTCTAAAATGTGAGGTTTTAATTGTGGTGAGTGGATTTTTTTCCCCCCCTCAAGAGCTCCATAGAGAAATCTTATCGTACACAACTGATGCCAGAACTCAAGGCAGTAATCCCCAGGCACACAGTCAACTCAGCCAAGAGTTTACTACTCACAAGCTTTAGCACGCAGAAGATTAACTTCTGATTCCTTGAATTCTTTTTACTATCTTGCACACACAGAATGTTTCTACAACCAAGCTCTCTGGCAAGGGTAAGAAAGCCAGAACACTTTCTAAATACTACAGATGATAACATTAAGAAGTGTGCTCTTGCCAAGTGCTACAAGGTATCAACTTTATTCTCCGGCACAAAAATTCCCAGCAAGAGTCATTAAATTCTGAAGCCCTCATAGTGGAATGCTTTTACAGGAAAAGCAATTAATAAAGTGTAATCTCGAATGTGTTTATAACCAAGAAAAAGGAAGGTCAGGAGTTCCCTAGAAATGCCACACCAAACATTTCTCCCCGAGTGCAGCTGAATTTCTGAAGTCACCTTCTGACAAACGCCCTGCCTTTGTAACTGAATCCCTGTCAACGATGCCAGCATCTTACTTGGTGGTAAGGATTCAAATTCTTCTCATCAATTCATGTAAACTCTCCTGCAAAAGCAAGGCATTTTCAAATACCTACTGAATAAGGAACTTAAGTCGATCTAAGTAAGCGTTTGTGAATGTGCTGAGGACAGTCAGGCCATGCCCACCACACACTGCAGGTGGTACAGACAGCTGTAGGGACAGTAGGTAAAAAAAAAACCTGCCCCTACACCCTCAGGAAAGTTGTCTTTCTTTTGTAACCTAAATGGATGTGCCCATACATGGTCAAAGGCAAAGAACGCAGCAACATCTGGAAAAGATCCAAAAAAAAAAAAAAATCCCTGTAAACTAGTGTCATTCATAGCTAAGCATCCAACTGCATCCTATCATCTGGTTTTACAAGTATTCCCAAGGGATTCATGTAAAACATTAGTTCAAGCCTTGGAATTTGAAACGTTTAATAAAAGCCCTGCTCCAAACGGCCATTTTCCCATGCACTCTGGTTAACTGGGTCACAACTGGTCTATCCTGCAGTGCTACACAGAATTCTGTGACACTGAGCACGTCACAGCGTGGCTATTTTAATGGATTAAAAAGGACTCTGCATCCATCTGATATCAACTTATTTACTGTTGTTTTTTTTTTTTGTGTGTGTATTTTCCATGAAAGGAATGCAAAGGATGTGTTTCACGAGACAACGCAAAGCCACTGTTGTCTTCAAGCACTGCCCAAACTACAGTTAGCAATTATTTAAGTGAGACTACTGCACATTTCCTGATCAATGACTCCCACCGTATCAGAGTAGGAAATAATTACCACTGAGAGTTTAGGCTGCTCTCATGTTATGCCTCACCTCTACCCTACAAAACCTTAGCACTCTGATATTCAGCTTGAAAATGCTTACACTAGCCACAAGTACAAATCCCATGGATCCAAATACCAGATTTTGTTACTAACTCTTTGATTTACTATATGCTTGGAACCACATACAAATCAGCCAGAGTTGCCAGCACACACAGTTTCCAAACTTGTAGTCGGAAACTTTCATCCTCACTTAGAAATTGAAATAAGAGACTTCTGTCTTTGACGAACACAACAGTTCAGGATGATTAGATCATCTAATTTTGCTATTTAGCACATGAAAACACTTAACTGAGACTCCAGAAACTCCACATGAACTGTTTTTATTTAGTTTTACACCGATCCACCATTAGCCAGGGACAGAGTGAGTTACCTCTGAAAGCTGTCTTGTTTGTTTTTAAGATTGAATGTGAATTTTTGTTGTTTGTTTGTTTGTTTTTCCCAGTTGAAAAACATCTTCCAATGACAGGATGCCAACTCACCCTTAAGTTATTCAAAACAATGCATGTGAGCAAACATAATCTGAATTGGTTTACCTTCAGCTACCAATGCAAAAATCAACAATAATGAAGTCACGTCGAGCTTCTCCTCCAATAAGGAAAGTCACCCTTCTATGTAGTTTCCCAGCATTCTCTGAGCTTCATTATAGCTCATCACTAAGTTTACTTTATTAGTTACACTATTTGCACACCTTTTCCATATCGCTTAACAGTTCTTTAAACTGGGTTCATCAGCTCAGCTTTTCTTAATGCTCTAATGCCCCTATTAACAAGCTGACAAGCCTGTGGCCCACTTTGTCACAGACTGTGATTTTACAAAATAGTTTGACAGACACGGCCAAAACTTACAGAAATACAGATGTTTAAAAGCTTTCCTACAAATAAAAAAAATAGATAAATAATATTCTGAAACAAACACACTCTATATTAGTATTTGAGTCTTTAAAGTTGAGCTAGCTGACAAGCCATTTTATTTAACCTTCTGAAGGATGAGCATAAACAAGTTTTTCCTGGTTACCATCTAGTGTTCTGAGACTGGATAAAAAGGGGAAAAAATAATAAAATGTACGTCTGACACCCAAAACCCCAGGAAAACAAAACAAAAAAACCCAAACATGTCCACAAAATACTAAGGTCAGTGGATCATAGCACTGGAATAATGTTACCCAATTCCAACGAGCATTCAATTTTAGAACTTCTGGTTAGTGTTCCAAGAACCTACTAGCTCAGCACAAGGCTTCCTAATCCCCTCTTGACAGCTCTGTCAGTACACAATCACTTCAGACACAGCTGAGGTGATCTAAGTGTCACATTTTGCAGTTGTAGGAACTGAGAGGGACAACAGTAGCAGCCGTGAGCCATAACCTGGCACTCAGCAGAGGTCTGCATGAAATTGGATTTATCATAAGCTGTCTTCACCAAAATCTTCAACAAGTGTCTGACAGACATCAAAAGAAATGAGCGGAGCCAGTCTGTTCTTATTCCTTTGGTCAACCGTGGAGGCAGAAGACAGCAGACTGAAGAGCAACTATTTCCTCAGCTACTTACAACACCAGGAAGGGGTTTAGTTTTTTTCTCAGTATTAGGTTGTTTTCTTTTAGACTAATATTTTTTATTATAAAATTAGCATGCTGCTCTTCTCAAGAAGAAAATATATTCAATGGCAGCAAACTATTACAGGAAACAAATAGATCAAGTTCTGCTTTTTCAATGTGACTAAGCATTTCAGACATAATGAACACGTGCAGGAACATATTCTTTGCCTAGGAGTCTAGTGCTTAAAGTCAATCAAGTCCACCCTAGTTCAGAATTACTTCTAACTGGTGGAAAATGTACCAGAAGAGATTCAGGTTGCAGAATACTGCTGGGTAGTTTTACACAAAGGATCTGTAGTAAGTGGAAGGACCGAATAACACACAGTTTCTGAAAGTCTGCTTTAAAAAGTTGAGATTTTTACTGCACACATAAGCATTCCCACATTTAAACTCAATATTTTAATTGATAATAAGACATCCCACTTCCCAACAGGACTGGACCCAGGTGATATCCCTAAACCACAAACAGCAGGCAAAGTACTTCAAGGTCCCCACACTTCAAAAGGCTACAAGTTTCATAGCCTGAAAGTTCTGCATAGCTACCTGCATGCTGGGCAGCACAATGAGTATTTCTTAGTGGTTCCCATTATGGTGCACTTTTTTAAAACACTTGTACTTATCTGTCAACTGTATCACCTTATGTCACTAAATTGCAAGTTAATTCACTCAAGCTGCAGTCTTCCCCCTGGACATACCTGTACAGTCTTTTTAATTCTGTGTGAAGGACCTGGATACTCCGGGGAATATAATTCTGTTAAGAATAACGAGTTGATTAATGTTGATTTTCCCAGTCCAGATTCACCTAAAAGAAAACAGAAGAGCTTAGTAAAGCACAGAGATAGTATAAACACCTAGACAGATATTTCAAATACCCTTAAAATATAATACCTGAAAAATATGCACTGCTTTCTGAGGGTTTGCAAAGCTGTCATTCCCAGATACGTATAACTTTTTATTTTATTTATCTCTTTTTAAATTAAAAACAGCAAATCAAACTGGCACTGTTAGATTCTACAAGCATTCACTTTTCAGATTACATGTTTTGGTAATGCTAAACACATTTAGCACTTCTCCATAGCTCCTACTACAATACACAAAGGTTATATTACCCAAATCCAAGTTTATTAACTAGTCATCCTGCTGATACCAGTTTGTGTCATGTTATCAAAGCAGATTAACTCATCTCCTTCACGCTGATATTATTTGAAGATCCTACTGTAAGACAGGGAGGGGGAAAATAACTTGGTATCATTTTGTTTTCATTACTAAAGTCATGAGAGAGAAAATGAAGTTTCAAAGCTTGGTTTGCAAGGCAATTTTGTCGGCGGTGCTGCGGCATGGAAGGGGAATGCATTTTCTTTGTGGTAGGTCTCTTTTGCCAAATTGTTCATGAACAACAGTAAACCAGCCTTGCTAAAGAATCTGGAGACACTACAGCCATGACAATCCAAATGAACACATTTACAGATCCCACAGTAAGTTACCCCCACGTAGAGCTCTGAAGAGACAGGAACAAGAATTCCAGATCAGCTACTTGCGTTACAGTACTCAGAAACACAAGTCTTTTACTTAGTTTTGTATCATAAAGGAGTTATTTCAATCTGATAATTCACACCAGCATGAAAATAAGCAAAAAGGTATATGAAACTCAATTTCTTGTGTTTTTGAATTTTACCCATGCAGAGGTGTTAATGTTAACTGAAACCGATACAGTGACACAGAAATTTGCTCTTAAGGTAATGCATTCAGATACAAACTAAAAACTAACCTGCTACACCCTGTCTACCACCCAAAATGCTTACAGTTCCAGAGACTAAACTTCAAGCTTCAAAACTTGTCTGAATAATTGTCCTAGGTTAACACAAGCAATCCAGAGCTACAAAACAGAAAGCAGCCATGAGCACCAGCAGACAAGCCTGTGTTTCTGCTGTAATCGCTGGCTGGACTTCATCCACCAGCTAGTTTATACGCATCAGCCAGCTCCATTACAAGCGTGGAGCTCCAAGTCTCCGTGGTACTGAACAGAGCAATCTGATTAGCTGTACTGTAAATGGATTAGCAGCTGCTGAAACACTGCAAGTGGAGCTCCTGCAGTCTAGCTCTGCTATGAGCAGCACTCTTCCAGCCCAGCCCACCCTGCCTGAGAACCGAGCTTGCCTGCAGGGACGAACACGTGGGGAGCACAGGCCTGGGAGCAAGGAGACACCCCAAGTTATAACCTCAAAGCAGCACCACTGGGAGCACAAATCCCAAAACGACAGCAACCCAAGAGCTAGGAGGGATGGGTTTGCTGACAAGCATTTCATAACTACCACTGCAGATTTTGCCTTTTTCTGTGGTCAGATCTCTTAAAGTTTCACACTGCGCAGCGAATACATTGCTGAGAAATGTCTGGCTGCAAGAGATGCATAAACATCGATGCTCTTCACTTGCTCAATCTTAAAGGCAGGACCAGCTGCAGTTCCAAGTCTCCCTACTAAGTCTGCAGTGAATGGAAGCTCCCACAGAGCTCATCTTGCCAAAACACCCGACGCTGCAGCCAGTCTGAAGCTCTGGGTTCCTCCCACTGCTCTGCTCAGGACACACACATCACTCCAGGTAAGCTAGAGAGTTACTTATCCACTCTACTGAACCTCATTCTGTAATTTATAATTGACATTCTTTTGCAGGTCCTGCTTAATTGATCATAATCTCCCCAAAGGCTCTCTGCTGCACTGCTGAAGAAGCACTTACGGACTGCAGAAGAAAAACATTTGAGTAGCCAGTTCAAATTCTATATATACAAAAATTTGCCCTTTCTTCCCTCTCTCAGGCTTACTGAAAGTGGAAAATACAGTACAAACACTTTTCCCAGAGATTACACTGCTTGTTGTAATACCACTGAAATTCAACATATGGAAATGAGATTTTTAGCTCTGAAAAGATTTGATGAAGAGCCAAACAGCTCACCCGAGATGGCTGCTGCAGCTGCAGTACTCCACACAGGCTGCTTTCTGACCTACTGCAGCATCAGGTGCTGACAGATTTGGGGTTTCTTTCCCTCCTAATGGCACCAAGGATGGGAAGGTAGTTTTGAGCTGAAGTCAGCCAAAAGACAACATGCTAGCTACATCAAAGCACCATCCTCTGCTCAAATGTGCCCAGCCATCCAAAAATACATACTGATGCTAACTTTAAATCAATCAGTGCATACTGCAACAGTTTAGACTGCTTAACCACTACACCACCTTGCAATTAACACCTACGATGGCAGTTAAGGCTCTAATGGCAAATAAATTACACTGAAAGCATAGGAAAAACTTAACTGGAATATTTAACTCAGTACTATGAGGAGTCACACTGTCCCCACTGCTGTCCAGTAGGAGATATGGGCTGACTGCAAAGGATGCAGAATTAAAGAAGATAAAGAGATTCAAGCAATTCTAGCTAGCCTCACACATTTAAATATACTGATCTTAGCTAGAAATATGTTAAACAAAACCTTTAGCATTTTCCCCAAACAGAGGCTTGTTCAATGTCAATTCAGCTGAAAGGATTCCCTACTGGAAAGGCTTGAAACGCACCTTCAGAGGATTCAATGGGCTATAAATACTACAAACAAAACATAAGAGAAGTGAGAAAACAAATACTTTGCCTTAACATAAAAAGGCACATCCACTAGAGGTGCATCCTCCTCACTTCATGTAACCTTCTCTGATGAGATTCCACACTTAACACAACATGAAGAAGAAGGATACAAGGTGACAGAACCATTTCAGTGGTCCTACCTTCCCATCACTCTGTGCATCAGGATGCATAATTAGATCCAGCAGCCTAATTCAGAGTGATTCTTAAGAGATATCCAGACTTTCCTGTTTTCAGCATAAAATAACCCACTTGAGAAAGGAGAAAAAGGAAATACTTTGCAGGGTAGTTCTGAACACTGAAGTTCAATTATAATTTGTGATCTTAAATAGTGCTGATTTCCTTTACTTTGCCCAAATACATGTTTCATACATGCTTCAGGTTCTTATAAACTTCCAGTTCTTTCCCTTCAATATTTTGTGTCTAAGTTAACAGCAAATGAGTGCTTCAGAATTCCAACACTTCCCCAAGCTGCATTTCCTCTGGAGTTATATCCAAATACACTGAGTTAGCCACTCCCATTGGCAGAATTAGGCAGGTACTTCTCTTACACAGTCCCAGCAGTCCTCACTAGACTGGAGGAACTGCAGAAGTTTGACTCTTCTCAACGTCTTTGGATTTCTAAATGTCCATATAAATAAACACTGGAGCTTTTCCTCATACTTTGCTAAGTTGTATGTATCCAGTGCCTTTTTTTTTTTTTTCCAGTTCAAACAGTATCCACCAGCTCTTGTTCCAACTTTGTTACTTCAAAGGAACTTAGGCTGCAAGCCTCTCCTCCCCTACGATAATAGAAATGAATTGTTATCCTTAAATCTTAATGACACTGCTTTTTTTCATCATTCACTGTTGTGGCACGTTGAGAATGTGGCCTATTTCCAACCTCCTCCAGCTTCTCAACCTCCACCATCCCTATACAATCAAGTACAAGGGAAATGGGCAAGCAGTCCAATCCAGCTTCATATACGATTCCTAACATATTCCTAACTCCAGCTGGAGAGTACTATCTTCCCATTACATACTCCATTTCCCAGTAACGCACCATGTATCTTCAGGTTATCCTACCTTGCTGAAAATCCAAGTTCTCTACTGCACATTTTTTCCAAAGCTCCCACTGCATTTTAAGGTGACTCTATTTAAGGCTGCTCAGTACAAGTCAGTCAAATATATGCTGCAAGTGTTTTACTCCAATACATTTCTTCTCAGACATAGGGGTAGAGATTTTTAGCCCTGGATATTTAAAAGGGATTAAGTTCAACAGAAAAAGTGCTGTACTTCCCAACAAAATAGCTACACAGAATACTTATATCAAAGTATGTTTTATTTTTAGCAGGTAAGTTAGGCTTTTGATGGAATCTCTTCCATTTTATAATTTCTAATTCAGTTTTTGCTTAAAATATAGTCCTAGCAGTTTGATGTCGCTGATTCAAAGGAGGAAAAAACTTGTCAGAAGACAAAAATAATGCATTTCCTTTCATCCCTGTACAACTCATAATACATGCACACGACAGCACCTGCAGCTCTATGCAAAAGGCCCACGTCTTTGATGCTGCTGTATCACAGTTCTCAGTTCTTATACAGAAGTGAAGCGACACGAATAATCAAAGTTCATGAATAACCAAAGAGCAGACTAACAAGCAGTGCCGAGAGCAAGCAAGAAAGCATACAGAGCTTGTTCTGGTGGAATAGGCTTCTCACAAAGAGGAACGACGCTCTGCCACATGTCATTACAGATGACCACAAAAACAGAGGCTCCAAGATGCTTTTAATTTTCAGTCTAATTTTAGAACTTTTCATAAGGGCTGGTTCCTGCCTTCACAGCACTCTGCAAGACACAGAGCAACCTTCCAGTAAACCTGTGAGAACATCCACGTGAGATGAAGCCCAGCGGAAGCAGGAGTGGGCACACCACCACACTCTACAGCCTCCCCCATCCATCTACAGCACCATGTCAGACACTGTCATGTGAAATCTTGCAGACAGTTCAACTTTGTGCTTTGTAGGCGTTCACAACGGGAACAAAGCCAAGGCTCCGCCATTTCGTAATTTATGCTCCAAATTGAAGTTATGGAAGTAACATCTGTTAGAGCCACGGAGCTGATCCTAGCAGAACGCTGCTGGGAAGTCTGCTGGTGATAAATTTGCTTTTGCCTATCAGCAACTGCGTCAACAACAACAAGAATCTGACATTCAGTATACAAGGAGATGATTTCATCAACTTTCTTCAAGCATGATTTAAAATTTAAGCGCAATAACTGAGGACAGACTCTTGGCACACTGCTCTGGCCACAGACCCCATCTAAATAATTCAGAAAAGCCAATAAAAGCAGGGAACGGAAGTACTTCAGAAGAATACTGCAACAGATTTAAGATAGCTTTTCTAAATATTAAAATAAAATATTTAAACCCCTCCAAGCAGAAAGGCTTCTACCTTTCTGCAACTTCACGGGTTAAAATGGCTGTGAAACACTGGTTTATCTGATCAGATTTTGGCTGTGGCCAAAAGAAATGCCCCCTTACTCCCAACCACAGCTTGTGCCTGGAATCATTCTGCAGCACGGCAAAGCAAGACTTGATGTCCAGGACCTGAAGGGGGCCTACAGGAAAGCTGGAGATGGACTATTTATGAGGGCACGTAGCAACAGGATGAAGGGAAATGATTTTAAATTGGAAGAGAGTAGATTTAGACTGGATACTAGGAATAAATTCTTTATTGTGAGAGTGGTGAGACACAGGAACAGGATGCCACACAAGGCTGTAGATGTCCCCTCCCTGAAGGCATCCAAGGCCAGTCTGGATGGGGCTTTGAGCAACCTGGACTAGTGGGAGGTGTCCCTGCCTATAGCAAAGGGGTTGGAACAAGGTTATCTTAAAGGTCCCTTCCAACCCAAACCGTTCTGTGGTTCTATGATCAAGCTAACCAGGGCACAAAGGGCTTGTGGGAGGGAAAAGGAGGGAAAGCAAACATGACCTGCAGGGTAGCTTCTGAAGTAGGATGTGTTACACCACCGATCACGAGGCAAAGAGAACAACCTGTCAGCATAGAACAGTATCTGGTCTACTAAAACCAAACAACAGAAATCACTGATTTCTGTTCAGTTAAAGTTTTCGAGCATGACAGCAGATGATAAAAACATCCCACACCTTTGGTCCAGCCCCAAATCTAGCACCAGTAACATCTGAAGTGCAACAACCTGGAATCCAGCATCTAGGCTGTATGCACCTCCACGTGCTCAGCTATTGCTGCAGCCCAGGCTTGCCAAAGCTCCCTTTGATTTGTTTCCTGTGCTACTTAGAAGAAATCCCCTATGGCTGATGAAGATGTATTCATGCTGCAATGCAGTTCAGAAGACATTACAAGCAACAAGGAGTTGTCAAAACTGACCTACATGGAAAATCCAAATTCACAAGTTCTCTGTGAAATAACTGCATTGAGGGATTCAACTGAAAATGACGAACTGCTGAGCCCCAAGAAAGCAATCTTTTGTGGTTAAATCCTACAACCAGCATGTACCTTGAATTTTCACACATCTTAATGAAAGCAAAATGAAACGTCTTCACAGGAGAAGGGAAAAATTATCTGGGTCCAAAATGAGAAAAGGAACAAAGACTGCAGTGACAGATGCTAGAGAAGACTAACAGCATACACCTTACAATATCACTGCTGTGTCTGGAAGAACTATTCAGCTTGAGAAAGCTGCAGAGCTAGGTACTCACTGAAGAGAGACCTAGTGATGAATATAATTCATTAAATTCCCCAATTACATGAATTTTTATTAAAAATAGAAGAGAGAAAGACAATAGGAACACAATTTTTATCTATACATTATTAATACATTGCTATGCATTCTTATTGACAACCAACTACACAGCATTTCCAGCACATACTGTAACTTTCAAAATAGCCTTAGCTCTTGAGTCAGCAGATGTTAATCAATATCACAGATTATTTAGTCACAGAAAGGTCCTTCATTACTCAGGTAGAAAAAACATGACACAGCTATTTACAGAATGATAAGGAAATGCTAACAAAAAAAGTGATTTGGATTTTTAAACCTTTAAGGATAAAAAGAGACGACAGTACAGACAGAGGAGCAACATCTTAAAAGCTCATGTTACTGGTTTTCTACTTCAAATTAGCAAGTTCTATTCTTTAGCTCAGGAAGAAGGAAGGAGAGGTAAAGCCCATTATGCAGGATCTTACTAAAAACAAACAAAATAATTCTGACAAAACTAAGGCAACATCAACAGTATCACAGCAAATTTGAGAAGGGAGAAAAATTGATTTTTTATTTAAATTGAAAGTAATGAGTCTTCTGCATAACTCTAGAAAGAGCACCTAGACTGACTTACTCAAAACCGCATTAGCTCTTCCCTTTCAAATTACACAAGCATAATAAAAACTACTGGGAATAAGAGCTGAGAACTTTGAAAACATCCCAGGTGAAAAATTCTACCATCGAAGCAATCCACAAAGCACATCAGAGGACTAAACAGATTTGTAGTGCTAGTCAAAATTCCTCTTACCACTTCATACCTCATCTCTCAATGCCTTCTATTACTGATGCCTGTGTAAGCACTTGCTATTGCAGGCAGCACAAAGAAAACTATGTTTGGACAAGGCACTTAATAACTGGCACAAGTGGCAGGAGAAAGACAGACAGCTTGTTTACAGAATTCTGCAAACTTACCCCAGTAACACTGATTTGGGACAATAAATAGTGAAAAAATAGGGGAATGACCTCTGCAAGCTGGGAAAAAGGAAGGGCCTATGTCTGCTTTTCAATATTGGCTTAGTGTTAATTAAACAAGTAGAATAGATGCAGAGACATTATCTGTTGGATATACTGCTGCCCCTTTTAAACAGTCTGGCAAAAAAAATATTTGGTATCCCGTTTACTTGATGTGGTCCTGTTTCCATGAGACAGCTTCCTCTATATTCCACAGAAAATGGGTACTTTTTCCTTTAAGAAAAATACACGTAAGCTGAGGTAGGTTAGAATCAGCTTGTATCGTTGAAAGTATACCTTTCTTAATGTCAAGAGGAATTTGTTTTGCTTAAACACTATAAGCCATTGCTTCCAAATTGCTACCACGACTATTTAGTTTTCTAGTAATTACCGAGAGGAAAACCGAGCTGCTTTTGTAACCAACAACAGGAGCATGCATTTAGAAAGCAGAAAGGAAAATGGATGTGTTTGTTGATAAGGTGACACCCTAAGACCTGTCTAGGGTGCTTACTCTTAAGGAGCTAGAAAGCTCACTGTGTTTTGTGGAGGCTGAATGTAAAGGGGAACTTAGGGAGCTCCTCAGAACTAGGGAAGACACAGCTCAGAGCCAGGAATGCAGAATCAAGCAGTCCCAGGCCTGGTCTCTACAGCACATCGGGGCCGTGCACAATGAGTTCTGGCAGACATTTTCCCACATCAACAGTCAAATACAATATTAAAACAAACAAACAAACAAGACAAAAAGCCACTGACTTCATAACTTTGTGAGTATCTGACATTCTCTCAATGTCTGCAGAGCAGACAGCTGCTGGTTTCTGCTATGCATGGCACAGATACAGCAGAAAAGCAGTGAACAAGCACTTGTCAATAGTCAATTTCCTCTAAATTATAAATTCTGGATATGTACCACATTTTGGCCAACACCGTATCCCTCCAACACCTAGGAAATAAGAAAATCTTGCTATTTCTCTTGCTACAGTGTGATGGTATCTGTTTAAATTAGCCTTTCTAAGACAGAATGTAACGAAATCTCACCTTGCCCCCTGTCTACACTGCTCCAAATGAACTGATATAAAAACAAGATCACGCTTACCCTAAACAATATGCCATTGATAAAACAGGTAAAGTTTTGTTGTTTGACTTGCAGCAAAGACTTGCCTTCATCCTACACTGACTGGCTGGATCCAGGGCACCGACAAGGCACGTTGCCAAAGCACAGATGTACTCACTTGTTAACAAAAACCTAATCTGATGCATGACTGCAGCTAAGCATTGCTAGAGGTTATGCTTATCCTGAGCCCTCAAAAGCTTCAGACAGCTATAGGTTTCACAAAGCACTATTTCTAAATATTTACTTTGGATTATTTTTCAGTGACACTCCACAAAAGCTGGACTCCAGCATGAATTCATGCACTATTTTTAATACGCAGATCTCTATAGGATGAGCTTCTCTTCCATCTACAGAGGGCTGAAAATTTTGCAAGGAAAGATATTTGAGATAAACATAGATCCTTCATTACAACCATCACAACACAGTCAGTAATTCTGACGTCCTAAGACTTTTAGCCAAAATCCAGAACAACTCCAAGAAAACCTAGGCTCATTTTCACAAGTTACTGAAACAAATGACGAGTTCCCAAAGTGGTATCAACCAGGGCTGCTGCAAAAAACAAACAAAAAAAGAAATTCCAAGCTCTGTACCATCCGTTCCTTGTGCTGACATGAGATTTTCTTTTGTCACACAGACCACCCCCTCCTTGCTGCTCCCAGAAAACTGCCCAGCTGGATTCACATGCTGATCCCACCTGGACAAAGCACCATTAGCCATTTCAGCAGGGGAACAGACTTAAGGCCAGCCAAAATCTGAACTAAAGCCTGAAGAAACAGTTGCTTTTGTTGGATCACAGTTTTTCCTAATTAAACCAGCATGGCACTTTATAAATGCCACTGAGGCCAGTATGCCTTTTCAAATACTTAAAATGATGGATAATCACTTCTGTGGTCTTATGCAAGAGACACCCACCATGCCAACTGATCATTCCCATCCAAGCATCTTTAAAAGACTGCCTGTTATTTTAAGAAACTGTGTGAAAAATGAATTCCAGTATCTGTAGAAAAACAGAACCTGTTTTAAAAAGCTCTGGACAAACTAGTCAAGAAGAGGCTGAACACGTGGAATGAACAGTTTAATTTTTTCCCCTTTCACTTGGTTCTGTTTATCATTACGCAAGAAAACTTCAAGGTTTTGCAATGGGAAGTACTTGTCCCACTTTCCTAAAAGTCACAGTAGCCTGGTTTGGAAAACAAAAAACTCCAACAAGTGCTAAGTACTGAAATAAAAATATTTTCATTTTTACAGGTTTTGATGATGCGTAATTACTGAAAGGCTAGAAAAAGGAAAAAAACAAATCTGGAAATGAAGAAGTCCAACGTTGACTCCAGTAGCACATTAAAAAGTGGGTTTCTGTACAATGTTGTATCCATTAACTTCCGTGAAGCCAATCAATCCTTGCCATGTTTTGTTGGGAGATCTCACAAAGGAATGAGAGATCTTGGAAACGGAAGATCACCTTATATTCCAGTGGTAACTTTCTGCTAGTTGCATTACTACTGCCATTAGAATGACGGAAGGAGAACTAGAAACAGACAGTTTGCCACATCCAATTGGTTGGTGGAAAAATAATCGTGTCAAAGGAATCCTTTGGCTTTGATAATAAATGTAATAAAAAAAGGCAACTAGGTCAGTTAAAGAACCTCAAAAATAAGAGTGATGGCAACGACTGCCAAGGAATTTGCAACAATCCTACAGCATGTGAAAAGATGGAAATCTAGACTCTTCCTATCCTTATTTAGATGCTAAGGCCAGAAGAGCTCATTGATTGAACACTGTCCTTGTAAAATAGAAGAAACTCATTTCTTTACACATTCAGTAGAGTCATTTATTGTTGCAAATTACAACGACAACAACAAACAAGGCACTTTTTGTACTTGAATATATGTAGGGCTATCAAGAACTCCATTCTCAAAAGCTGTCTGAACAGAGCTTCCCAGTGCTAAAGCCACGCAGAGCAGCCATTCTGCAAGCAAGGACATGGTTCAAACTGGCTGTCACACAGGGGAAAGAAGAACAAGCCACTCCAGCACCCATCACTGGGTGGAAGTCAAATAATGCCACAGACAAAAAAAGAAAACAAAACAGAAATCAATCAGAAAGCTGTGGAAAATGGTTTCAGGCAAGAGTCAGGCTTCAGCAGAAATGTCTGCATCAAACTCTAATATAAAATAGATAAATGAGCCCTTTGCTTTCCCAAGAAAACTGCTTACAAAAATAAGCTCACCATAGGCAACCATAACAAACTTCTTAACATATGCATTTTAGAGGGTTCTCTTTTTTTTGTTTTTCTGAATTCATCTGTACCATAAAATAAAGAGACCACTGTCACCCTTCAAAACATCATTTTCTTTCCCTTCCTAGCACAAATAAAAAAAATCCAACCAATGAATTCTAACAGTGAATTATAGGCATAATTGGCTCCAGAGATAACTGAGGTATTAAAGGGACCAACTAGACTTGCTCCTGACTGAACATAACTTGCTACTTCCAGTACCCAAGCTATGTTTCACAACCCCCTCCAACATCTCTCAGGCAACACCACAGTACTGCAACTCCTACCATGGTTCTATACTACTTCTGTTTACTAGACAGACAATTTCAGAAATTAAAAATAACAGCAACAACAATGATAATTCCTTACTATCTGGCTTCCTAATTACGGCAAGGAGTCTCTTCCTGACTCCAGCCCTCTCCAAAAAAAGAGATGCAGACTCCTTCCTCTTCTTACATTCAATGGCTTCTCCTCTCCTGACATCGTAAGTACAAGTTGGGTCATTTCCACTGCTTAAAACATAAAGCTAACCTGTTTCTTGCTCATAAATTCCTTAAAACACACTTTACTATAAAATGAATCTTTAACTGAATTCTGTTAAATGGTTCAAGTTGAATCATTTCTTTAAATTACTTCAACCTGCCAACCTTTAAGTCCCTGCACTAGCCCTGCTGAAAGTACATCAAGACAAAAACAGATTTCTGTGGGGGATTCTCTGATTTTATTTTGAAGACATCACTGGAATAACTAAAAGAGCTAGTTACTGCAAGTGAGGGAGGCCAAACAAAGTGACTTGGATGACTCTGTATGGACTTTTCAACTATATGCTCACAAAACCAGCTAGAAGTTCTGTCTTTCTTATTGCCCCAGCTGTTCCCTAACTGGCTCTCCTAGAAACCAGTTACCCCCACTTCTTACAAGGACATTTCTGCATCTTCCTCTTTCTACTGGTCCTCTCTCTTCCAGAGGAGTATCCTCAGCAAACAGCAGGCACTTGCTAGCTGATCTGCCAGCTAACACCAATCCTAGGAGGACAAAGCCCATTTATACTGTACACTAGGGACACAAAGCCAAACAGTCCTACACAAGTGTTATAAAGAGTGGATGTATACCAACATGACATTTTTTATACCCTTGCCCCTTGAAATTCTTCAAGAGGTCCCAGTGCTGTGCAGGGAGAAGGGTAAAGGAAAAGGATCTGATACTGGCAGCACGAGCACGGAGACTTCTACCCACAAGGGAAACAAACCCCCTGGTGTCTGACAAAAGGTATGGGGAAAATAGGGCTGGTATTTTACAGCCATCTGCAACCTCGAGTTGAACTATAAACGCACTAATTTAAAAACTTGTATGCAGAATACTCTCCCAGTCTCAAGGGGCTGCTTTGCATGATCACTGCCAGCCTTAGTTACCTACATGTTTTTTTCTAGATAAATGACTCAATAAAACAGGCAGGCTTTTATGTCTCAACCCCAAAAAGAAACAGTCTTCCTTTCTCCTCTCTTCCTCAGAGCTTCAGGGTTTTTCCTTCCCCATCCAGAGACAGGAGTGACTAAAAAACTTCTATTCAACCAAGAGAGGAACACACCCTTAATAGCTTTTCCCTTGCATTCCATATAGCTCTGTAATAATTCTTTCGGATGCCAGCTTCATTACAGGGGTCTGCTGGGTTTGTCTGCTGCTCCTCCTTTGGAGTGCTGAAGCACTGTTGCACCTACAGTAGAGCAGTGCTTTTCAGCACTCGCAGCCTTCAAGTGAAGAGCCACTTCCTCTTAAATCACAGTGGTTGTTTGCCAATCAAGGCAGACAGATTTAGAGTCAAAGCTGAAAAGTATCTATTAATACAGGAGCCTTGACGGTGTGATGCAATTATTCAGAACAACCGATGGACTCTGCTATCAAGCTGCCTGGAAATTAGGTCTTTTAACCCTCCGTTCAGGAATTCTGACCAAGAAAGCAAACCTGAAATAGCCAATGTATGCCTCTGCAATTTTTGCAACTGCACTCTGACACTCTCATATCTCACAACCTACTGAATGTGTCTTATTTACAGTTCTAACATTAGAAAGTTCGCCCAGACAGCAACAAGCAGCACAATACTGTTAGGCTACTTTGAGTAACGTTTTGTGTGACATACGCTTGAGGAGAACGTGAATTTAGCACCTTTGGATTATGGGGAAGGAGACTCAACACAGTTTCTTTCCTCACCTTTTGGAAAAGAAAAAGTGGCTCAGTACAGGCGTAGCAAACATACCATTTCACCTGGGTTGCTATGCGCCAGATCTCCTAAGACTTCAAAAGAAACCAACGCATTCAAGAATCTTTTTGCATACAACTTTGACATATGTCTAAAAACAACCAAAAACAACCCTCAAACCACAAACGAGTGCAGTTTTAAAGCTGCAAGAACAGATTGAATACTATTTTTGAGCTTTGGTGCATTTAACCAAGAAGGATCAGCATTAAACAACTATTATGCTTCACATAACCTCAACCAAAACGCCAAAAAAAACATGTATGTAACACGACAGAAGGCTCTATTAATCCACACTACTCAGAACATACACAAGCAGTGCTTAGTTTTGATTTCTGACCAAGGACTAACTGCTGATTAGCAGGCTTAGAACTGAGATATTAATAAATCTGCTTTGAAGAGAAGTTGGAACAGTTTCAACAACATTTGAGCAGTGATCCACACAGTCACAGTTACTACGCAAGAACTCAAATGCAGCCAACGAGATATAGAAAGTCAGGAGAAAATACACCTTTTGAAAACAGCATTACACAACAAGGTTAATAGCAGTTAGAAAGGTAAAATTTTACTCATTTTAGAAAGACTTGAGCTCTGCTGGGAACTTTTTCCCCCCAGGTGTTCAATGTATTCTCTGCTGACCTGCACATAACTTCTATATCCAGGTTTTGTTAATGAAAAAATTCAAATTTTGTATTCCTAAACTAAAAGCCTCTGAAACTACTCTAGAGTGAAATTATATGCCTCAGAAGAGCTGGAGAATGCAAAGCACTTGTTAATAGCTTCAATGAATCCCTTGTATTCTTTTCAGCAATACTGCACTCTATAAAAAGAACAGCAGAAGGCTCTAGCTTATTTTTTTTTAAATGACCTATGGCTTTAAATGGAGACTTCAGATTAAAATGTTATGCCAAACACCCCCCAGTTGAGCCAGAAAACTGATCCAGCCACTCAAAAAGCCGTAAGGGAGGAAAAAAAAAAACAGCCTTTCAGAATGGAATAGTCTATACATCCATGGCATGATGCAGACTATAAAAAACACAGACCACCACATCTGCAGCAACTAATTTTACACTTCCCAATTACAGTGGCTGCTTTTGTTAGACACTACTCCCCAAAGCTGGAAATATAAGTTCCACCATCCAACAGTTACACAACACACTGACACATTTGCGAGGCTGACTACTGAAAGGGCAAGCCCAAGACACACTTGATCCTTCATGAGAAAACAACCAATGTGCTCACAGTGTGTAAAATTTCCCTCACTTGGAAGGACTGCAGTCACCTCCATGGAACATCTTGAAGTGATGCTACTGAGGAAAATGTAGAGTACAGAAACCCTGTAGATTCATGATATTTTAAAAACTTCTGTATCACAGAATCACCAAGGTTGGAAAAGACCTACAAGATCATCCAGTCCAACCAACCACCTACCATCAACTGTTCTCACTAAACCATGTTCCTCAACACAACGTCTCAATGTTCCTTGAATACCTCCAGTGTTGGTGACTCCACTATCTTCTTGTGCAGCTCATTCCAGTGCCTGACCACTCTTTCAGAGAAGTAGCATTTCCTAACATCCAGTCTGAATTTCCCCTGGCACAATTTAGAGCCATTCCCTCAAGCCCTATCGTTGGTTACACCAGAGAAGAGGCCGACCCCCAGCTCCCTTCAGGTAGTTATAGAGAGCAATGAGGTGTCCCCTGAGCCTCCTCTTTTCCAGACTCAACAACCCCAGCTAACTCAGCCATCCTTCATAACGTCTGTGCTCCAGACTCCTCACCAGCCTCAGTACCCTACTCTGAACACGCTCCAGGGCCTCAATGTCTTTCTTGCATTGTGGGGCCCAAAACTGAACACAGTACTCGAGGTGCAGCCTCACCAGTGCTGAGTACAGGAGGAAATGAGATCTCTATAATAATTTTTGCAAATTTCTTCAAAAATCAAAATCTACTGCACCTCAAAACTAAGCAGAAATAAAGTTCTCTTTGCCTTACTCTTTCCAACCTCTCAGTACCTTCTCACCTGGGAATATCATATCAAGTCCTTATTTTCTCCCAATAGCTTCAAGAGCTGTAGCTTGTGCTTGCTTCTAGAAGCAGACTAATCTGAAGCCACACATGTTCTGACATATGCAGTACTGTGTTACAAAACGTGGCAAGAACTGAAGATGTTTTTGAACAGTGAGTAATAAAAAGCCTTCTGGAAAGGATCCAAAGTACATCAACAAGCTCCACTCAGAAATCTCAGAAACAAAATCTCTGGACATGAAAGGATGCTACACGTACCCAGAGGTTGGTGCTATGAAACAGCTCCTTGAGCAGAGCAAGTAGCGAGGCACAAGAAGATAGAGTTTTTCAGCCCCACTCGGCTGCACAAACACCATCTATGCGTATTCCAACTGAAAAGTTACATGGGATCCCTTACAGAAAGGGATTTTTCAGTCCCAGCATTATATTCTTAGCTGGGCAATAAAGATTGCCAAAAATGTAACAGTGTACCCAAACCTATGCCAAACTCAGTTATAAGGACACAACATGAAAAGTCAAAAAGGAAATTTTATATAGCCAACTGAGACTGCAGTCCATGACAAGCAGCAGCTGTTTATTTCTCTCTTCACAAAAAGGAAGAACCAATCAGTAACATTTCTCCAGGCAGTCATCACTCTGACAATACTCTGAGTACTGGTATGTGCTCCACAAATCTCTTACATCAAAGAATCGGAACTTTCTGATGAAATATCCTTTCTAAAAACTTAAGAGGCGAGGAAACATATAGCAAGCACAGCTAACCTAAATTTGGCACATACACCCACCTTCCTAAAAGATGCTGCAATCTACATCACTTTTAACTGTGTCAAAGTGAATTCTCTGTATTTTCTGCAGAGTTTGAAGTGCTAGAGGCTCTCAAATTGTTATCCAGTAATTACCAGCCTCGAATTTGATCTAGGGCACATTGGTAGCCATTGTTGCTACAACAATACAGCCTTTATTGGAATGATCCATAGTGACAAACATCTCAGAGCTTTGCATGTTGAAATCACACTCGTTCATGTAAGATCTACCATTACATGCAACCTCACTGAATGTTAGTTTCTCTCTGAAATAATTCCATTTAATCTTAGGTTAAACAAATAATCAGCATTATGTCATGATTTCAACTACCATCATAACACTGATCTTCCTATTTGTTTTCTCTCTTTTCTATATATTCTTCTGACTGCATGCTTACCTGGTCTCAGACACCACCTAACACAACTTAACAGACATTAGAAGAGACAGTATTTTACACTGCACTCCAAAGGCAAATTATTTCTGCTACAAAACTACATTTCTGTGTTTTTCATTTTCTTTAAATAAAAATAAAAAAATAAAATCCATAAAGAGTACCAAAACCAAGAGGCAACATACATACACAGACATACATACACAACACAAAGCCCAGCAGTCAGACTGTACAGCATAATTTATGTTTTCAACTTGCAGGTCTCAGCTCCTTTCTCATTAAACAGATACATTAAATGTTTTGTAATCCGCTGAAGAACAAATATTTTTGTTGTTCCTTAAAGGAAAAATAAAAAATTAAGTAGAACCTCAAACAGTCTGAATATCTGCAAAACTCATAAAGTAATTCCTGAGTCAGTTGAATTTTATTCAGTTATCTGAATGCTTGCCATCTGACATCTATCAACCAAAGCAGATACATTCAGCCAAATAAAAATGTGCAAAAAAAAAAAAAAACTGTCTTCTGTTGAAGCCAGTCTAACAGCGTATATAATAAATAAAAGCCACATACTTTTGTTTGCTGCACAGACTGGAAGAGCTGAGATAATTCAAGCCAATGTGTTGCAATGTAAAGGATATCCAAGATTAAAATCTAGTCTTGATTATCCAGTCTCAGCTCACTTGTTTGCAATCAGTAGAGCAACTTCACCATTAAATCATACAAAAACATCAGGTAAAAGGATCCGAGAGCACAGAACAAGAGAAAGACATTGTATTTGAGAAAGACACTGTATTTATTAGTTTTCCAACTAATAGATCAACTTACGCTGCTAATGGAATTCATAAGTAATGTGCATTATTTCATCACATTCAATTGGTTTTGTAGCAGAAGTAAATTTGAAGCAGAAAGATTTTGCAACACTAACAGAAGACCATTCCCTCCAGTGGCAATTCTTTCTGTTCATTGGCTTCAGTTGCCCAGGAAGAACTAAGAGACAAAACATAACCTTGAAATAACCGTTCAAATACAAGTTTTATGGATTCTGAGCACCCCAGACTACAATGAACTACAGAGAAGTTCTGTAAAGCCACGGTGAAAAAAATGAATGCAAAACCAATCCAGAAAGCTACCTACAAGGAGATTAGGCATAGCAGGCAATGGGACTGCAGGCACGATCATGTTCTTTGATATCATGTTCTTTGATATCCGTCTCCCTAAATCTCACAAACTGGGCCACAAAAGCTGTGAATGAGGAGTGGGAGACAAGGATTTCTTTTTATTCCTCAGGCTAATGCCTTCATTAGCTGCTTCACACAGGCTTCAGAGTACACAGAAAAAAGGTGGTTAGCATTTTGTTCAGAACTACTTCTTAACATACCAGAAGAATCATGCTAACAAAGTTATCTTCAGCAAGAAGCGTCACATACTAAATGTCTACAAAAAGGTGATATCATTTATTTTCTAACTCTGGATTTCTTGCTGGAAGCGAGGAACAAAGGTTCACCACAAACCTGAATCACCATTTTAGAGGTTTGTACGTTTCTCCAGTTGTTTGCCAGAAGCCTAAGATACAGGAACCCTGGCAACCAAAACTCAGCAAGCTGAGAAGGGAAATGTTCCCAATTACAGTTAAACTTCAATACTGTGTTTCATGTTTCTCGCCTCTCTGCGGGTAATTAATGAATAAAAAAAACACCTACACATTATGCAAGACCTAAGCAAACTGATAATCAGTGAAAGTTCATCCTCAGATCCTTAGAAGAGCCCCTTCTGAGACTTAACTTGTGCCATCCTATGAAGAAACAACGCTATTTTTACTGCAGGGTATTTATTATCTGAACTGCTCAAAGGGTTCTTTGACACTTATTTGTTACAGAGCATTTTCTAGGGTTAAAAAAAATAAATCTGCTTTATCAATAGAAAATGTAAATAGCTAGTAATGAAAGCAGTGAAGAAAAAATAACAGGAAACAGACAGTAAACTTTCTCATACGTCCACCAAGCACGAACAGATGGTAAAAGAATTGCTGACTTTCAAGACAAACAAAAACGTTTACTCAGAAAAATCTGTATCTCCCTTTCAACTCAGCAGGACGAACTCAAAGTCTCCTCGTGGGAAGACGATGCAGACATGAAAGGAAATTAATGGATTACAATTTAATACAGATACAAATTGAATGCAATACAGATTTTTACCATGGTGTTTTAGGATATATTCATACATGAAAACTCAACTGGCTCTCTGTTAGAATACTGCATCGTTGATCAACCACACAAAAGAACTTCAGAATATTCTTGAGACCACCTCATTTGTAAAAAACGTCAGAATATGTGTCCCATTACATTTGGGACAACACTTCAGAACTGTTTAACCACGTGAACTGCATAAAGCAGATCCTTGATAAACTTTGCCTTGCAGTGAAACAACAGAACGTTCTGTTGGATCACAGGGAAGTAATGTTCAGGATAAAAAAAAAAAACAAGCCAACCCAGATATTTGGTAAGAACAGATCCATTACAGCACGCAGTTCCCCAGCAAGTTTTGTGTTGAAAAACATTATTCCCATAGTGAAAAAAGGGCAGCACAGATCAAGGTAGCAATAACAACCAATGCACACACATTATCTATTCCCATTCTTGTACCTGATGCTCAAGCCTGCACCAGTTCAGCTTATCAACTGTCACCAAGTGCTCACATGAAGCATCGCAACGTCTTTCAGCAGTGGTTTGTTTTACAGTTCTTCACATTGATGCAATGCTTGCTAGTCTCTTCTGGAAAGTGCTCCACAAACTCTCCAACAACTGCCATCAGACATTAATTAAATACTCAACTGCTTACGTCTACCTATAGAAAACAGACCTGAGATTCAGGGTCAGCCTATAAATTCAAAACCTACCAGACTGCAAAATTGCCATTTTCAAGAGAACTGCAGCTTACAGTTATAGACTCCTCTGGGAATGCTTTGGACTCTTTACAAGCAACCAAGCAGTCACCTTACACAGAAAGCAGCATGGCTTCACATGCCCCAGGTACAATACCACGGCCAGGTGCTGCACAACCAACTCGCTGCCCTCACCCTGTTCTATTTCTTTGAGTCCTCTTTTCATTTTGAGCAATTCCCATTAAGCACAGACTATTTTTGCCTTTCCACAGAACCATCTGCACCACGAAAAACTCTTGGTTTTCTCTGATGGAAATATCTGAACGATATACGTTACATTAGCTGTGACACATTCCAAGTTTTGTTGCATGTCGTCAGCACAATTTCTGGCTCAAAGCCTCATCAGTGACAAATATGAAGCTAAGACTGCTTGTGAAATTAGAAAGTCAGGCCCACCCCCCCCCAGAAAAACCCCAAAAACCTTAGTTCCTTCTTTCTATTAAGCTAGAAGTATGCTGAACGACACCATGACACACTTTATAAGCATTACATTAATACAATGACAGAAACCCATCACTATTTCACGACAGAGTTTAAGAGATCTTACATTTCCATTTTCAGTATAAGTAATAAAATAAGCTACGTTGAAAAGTAAAGGTTGACAGCTGACAATCCAAACGCAAGAATTAATTTGACACAACAGTCAACTTCAACAGCCTTTCTCTCCTGTAAGCATTGATAAATCTAAATAGTCTGGCTTAGGTATCACACTACAGTAAATGACTGGAATAGCACCAGAACTGAAGCAGAGAGAAATTCTTAAACGTGCTCATTCTCTTTAATGAAAATAATCCTAGGGAGGAGTGGGGTATAAACTCTAACTCAGCAGTAAACGTGCTCAGAAGCTCCATAGAAAATCATCCAAAATGTGTGCAACAGCCACACTACACACAGTTCCTGGAGGACTGAACAAAATCTAACAGCTTCAGCTGGAGTCGCAGTGAAGATCTGAGCTGGCTCTTGCAAAATCAGCCCAAGGGAAAACACGGATAAAGCAAATCAGAAGAGTCACATTTAACACAGCACTGCAGATTTACTACAACTGGAAGTAGACCACAAATACTCCATCCAAGAATATCACTTTGGTCACAAGGTTAACCTATTCATTCACGATGTTTGCTGCATTTCTGGATACAGCAAGCAAGTCTAACACAGCCAACAGAAATAGCCAGGCTATCTTCAACCCATACAGCACATTCACCTTCTAGAGGGAAAAAGAAAAGACTTCTACTTGAACCTCTCTCCAGCCTTGTGGCAACACCAGTCCCAAAAGCAGTCCAACAGTAACTGTCACCTGATAATCCGAGGTTACAAGAAACAATACTAACTGCACAGCATTTTAACACATTGTTACTTACATACAGACGGGCAATATTAGATCACACCCAATCAGTACACCACAAGAGCTCATGACCATCTGATGGATTTTGAGTGTAGAATCAAATGTCAGCCACCTGACAACCAACTTCAGAAGCTGACATATCCACCAGGAAGGTATTTTCTTTAAGACATGTTTTAAATTGACTTTAAACACCACTGCATCCAGTTATCTATAATGCCACAAATGCTTCAAATGAAAATACAAAATGGACTTGATCACTTCAAGTTCACACTGAAAAGTAACGCAGTGGAAGAGCGTGCAGTGCAGGCTAGTAAACTCAGATTAGTGACATTTCACTCACTGAAGAGATAACATCATCTTTCCTAGAGAAGGTTTTCTGGAGTTCAGCTGCCTTCCCTTCTCCAAAAAACACTGATTGAGTTATTTCCACAAAAAGCAGTGACATGCTAGCTAATGAGGCGTTACTCCATCAACAGAAATGATTTCCAAGGGATGTGTCATCTCTAGAAATACCCTGGCTCTGTACCACGCTCTACCCATTTTCTGTACCTTTCACTACTACTTATTTAAAAAATATTTACTTATTAAAAATATCCAGAACACAGCAGATGAACAACAATCAGAAACATCCTCAAGAGAGGTACCATCTACTCACACGGTATTTTTCACTCAACTATTCTTCCTATCCTGCCATTTACTGGATGGGTTGTTATTCCACCTAGAAGTCACAGCTGGGAAGGAAGCGTACCACAAGGACAAAGGACAAGTACACACAAGCATCTCAGGCTGTTGGTATGTTTGCTGAGCTGATAAAACCACACCAGAAAGTGAAGAGAAGGGTAATTCTCATCAGAAAATACTACTGTTACACCAGTCAAAGTCTTCCCCAGGGACCAGTAAAGGCATTTTTCTCAAAAGCAACTTCAAGTCCTGCAAAATACAGCCTTCCCATTTCTGCCCAAGCCAAAAAGCAATGTTTAAAAACCAAAACATTTTAGTGCTTGCGTATAATTACAAACAAAACACCATCACAGTACAGTGTATTTTCCTTTAAGTTGTAATCCACAGGTGATCTACAAGACTAAAGCAACAATTAGAAAACAAAACAGACAATTTGCTATAGGAAAGGTTTCAAAACTGCTTTCAGAGTCAAAGCTACCACACAGCTGGGCAAGAAAAAGGAAGCGAGTAGAAAGGTCCTCTGCAAAGTCACTTGCCTGTGGAGGGTTCTGCACACACTGCAGATCAGGTGAGTTTTTTTCCAACAAAACTTACAAGTCCAACCCCTAAAAAGTGTCACTAAACTCGAACACCTCAGAGCACACTGCTCTCAGAAAAGCCACCTGAAATAATTAAGCAGAAGTACTAGTGACTATAGGTAAGAATTCTAAAATAAATTATGACTTCATATCTCCTTTGGCATCGGTTCAAATCGTTGCATAATTTCTGTACAACTGAAGAGTAATTTACTGATTCAGAGCTTCGAAGAAAGAGAGGAAAAAACAAAAGTTTGTTCCACACCTCTCACTGCACTGAAACAAAGACAAAAAATGAAACAAAACAACATACCCAATACATACATAACTGTAATTATATCAATAAGCAAAACACCACATTCACAGTTGAGATCTTGTTCAACTGTGAGCTGAACTCCTATCCCCAGAAATGACACTTTCAGTACTCATTCTACAAATGCCATGTCAGAAGCAGCATTATTTCACTTTAAACACTAATTAGCCTTTTATTAATTCTAATACAGATTTAATGGTCCCAGGAAGGTTTTAAACACAAAACAACGTCCAAATCACAACTGAACACCCAGAAAGAGTTCTCAGTCCACAGTTTCTTAAGAAAATTTTATAGACACTACCAAAGGAAACAACTGAACTTAGAGAAAGCATGACTATAGTTAAAGAGATTGAAAAACTGGAACGTTTATGATGTCTAAACTTTAACAGCCTTCGGAATTACGCTTCAAAGTTAATTTTCAATGACACATAAAGCATAAAACATGAAAAGGATACATTTTAACTTCAGCTGTTTATAAGTATTTCATAAACACATCACCTTTTAGTTATGCTTAATGTAAACACCAGAACACCTGAGAATCAGCAATTATATTCCAGAAAACACCTTGCTAGTGATAAACTCACTGCACTGAGCCCAGACTTGGATCAAACTGCAGGACAGCACGCTGTCTCACGTGGCTGAAACAGAGCCCTTTCCAAAGCTATGCCCTAAGCATCTTCCAGCAGCTCCAACAAGGAGCATTTGCAACATGATTCTGCTCCAGAAAACATATGCCAGGTTCTTCAACAACCTCTAGGCCTTATGTTCTCTCAGTTTTTCAAATCTCCAACATCACTTGCCCAGCAGAAACACAGGAAGCAAGAGTTCAACATCTACAAGCAAGTATTCAGTAAAATGCAAACTATCTCGTGTTCATATTTAAAACGGATAAATCTTTTCAGCAACAGATGCATTACTCTGAAGTTTCCCACCCAAAAATACTCTCACCCACAAGGTATTAGTAAAAGATCACATACCATTTGTTTCCAACACACACACATCCCAATACAGACCTTCTGTACTTTGGTATGGTAGAAACCAACACTCAAACTTAGATAACAACTGACAATTCTTTGAGTAAGCTTGCAGACAATGTAATTTCATTTCTAAAGGAATTTGTTAAGTTTCAATACTGTATACAAAAACAGTACTACACAGAAAAGTAGTAACAAAATTTTGTAATCAAGATCTTATTTTCCATCAAATTTTGGACCACTTCTCTTCTCAGAGGACACAATTTTCTACTGTTTCCCTAAATGCAATGGCATTAGACTGAACTACAGCCAAACAAAGAACATAAATTTAAATTTACCCACTTCCTACTGTTCTAATACATGAGTACGACTATTATTTGTGCTTTAAGTGACTTGATTCTTTCAAGAATGAAACAATGAAGAGCAAAACACAGCCCATGTTGGCATAATCTTGAAGACAGTTTTTCCTTCTCACCCATCAGTTCCCAATATCAGAAAACCAAATTTTATTCAAAACAGAAGATTCCTGTAACAAGTGAATTATGGAGTTGGATTACAAAGGGACGTCTAGTTCCAAAATAAATAAATATAAAAAACAACCCAAATTTTAAAAACATTCACTTTATGATCAGAATAAAATAACTGAACTATAAGCATTCACCAATCTGACCTCGGTTTCTAACTCTGTCAACAGTACTTTTATGTAACCAGTACATGATGACTGCACAGTATGTCCATTGTATTGATGACAAAACAAAGCAGTAAAGCTATCCAAATTACAAAAGACAAAAGCAGGCATCAAGAAAGAGACAGATGGTTATTACAAAATTATTTTGTGTTGTTTTGACCATTAGCATGACAAAACTGAATTACATAACCAGTACATATGCTTCAGTACCAAACTGTAACGATGATCTACTGCCATACAAATACTCAAACGAGAATAAAAGGGAAATGAGATGTCCTATCAAGGTAGGTAACAATTTGGGTTATCACAGACACCTAAATGAACAGTTACGTCCAGCGTTTTTCATCCATACCAACTACAGTTTCAAACTGCCTGTCGTCCACAGGGAACCCACTGTTTACATTTGGTTTTCATTGCAACCATACAAACTAGAAAGGTTTGTTTGAATTAAAACTCTGATTCTGTACCACAGCTTTGTGGCCACAGAAAAGCAAAATACAATGGATCTGGTCGAACAGTAGGATCTTACTCTGCTTTTGGATCTTAGATTCTCATGCTGCATTCACTATTGTAAAAACAATTCAATTTTTATTCAGATGAAAATCTGAGCTCAAATTCCTCAGTATTCTGTTTATAGACAAGACTGACAACAGCCTTTAAATTACATAAACTGTATAGTTCACATTCTTTATTTTCTTCCTCATCTACTTGCATAAGACATCCCCTCTTTGAACACTCTACATTTAACAGTCAAGAAGATAAAGACGTTTATTTCCTCAAAAGATTGTGCAAAGTGAAACGTAACATGATGATGTAAATCTAAGAACTATGCCAACATCCAGTGACTACTACTCAACGAATAAAGAAACTTACCTACTACCATGAGTGTGAACTCAAATCCTCTCTTCACAGACTTCCGATAAACTTGATTTGGAAGATTTGCAAACCCCACATATCCTTCAAGGTTCTTCTGTTGCTAAGACAAGAGATATTTACAAGTTTAAAAAGCTTTCGACTTCTTAGGGGCTTGTATTTTCTTAGAAACAAAAGAGTCAATGTCTATCCTGCCTCTCAGCATCTTGAGCTGTGTACATCAAAGACAGTGCAATACACTACAGCAATAAAGAGGAAAAAATATTTTGGGAAAATTCTTTTTTTTTCATTGGATAGCTGAAAAGTCTGGCACAGAAAGCTAGCTACATTAACAGCAATTTTGAGCAAGTACAATAACCACATTGTACACTGTTGTGATTGCATGGTCCTAAGTACAAGCATTAAAAAACTTTGTTCCAAAACTCATTTGAAATGTGGGCATGTTACCTGTGAGTCATGGTGGTACTGCCCCAGTATTCCTGGGACTAACCTGATGCACTCTTCTGCATCACACAGCTGGAGGCCGTTATTAATCCTTTTGCAGTAAATCTATGCATTTGAAAATGCAGCACATGCAACAAACCCTTCACAAATGTTAAACTTCAGTTGCTTTTTACTGTGAAGAAGTCATTCATAACATTGCTTGCTATGAAAAGAGATGAGAATTTTGGCTGCTAGCCATTGTTCTTTCTTGCCACAAAAATGAAAACGTTGGAGGTACTTAAAATGCTGCTCCCTCACTGTACTAGACCTGGCAATCCTCCAGACATCAGCCATGTTACTTTTAAGCCATTCTTCTAACAGAACCCTAGAAACGTGTTTGATGGTTAATCTGGTCTGAGGATCTTCTTCTGAGACACAACAGCTTAGTTCTTTTAAAGAAAAGGTCAAAATACTTCTGACACAATTGTCTACTGAACGCAACACAGGATATTGTTTTATATGTAACAAGGGCCTTAAAACAGTAGGTTATGTCCAACTGAAGTTGATAGAATGTGACTTGATACTGCCTCAGTTTCAAAGTTTAAGAGTTACAGGCATCTAAAGCTGAAGCACTGTCTGCCAGTTTGTATTCCCCTCTCAAAGACTAGCTTCAATGGGACAGAACTCACACACAGATCTGTCTACTATAGGCACTGTTGCCTTAGAATGTGACTGTATGGGACAGAGTATGGCTGAATTAAATTTGTGCATGGTTGACTCATGTTTATTTAGATGCCTTTTCTAAATACTGAAATAAACAGGAAAAATAAACTTGCTCACAGTAGTAACTCCTGTAGTTCAAAAGAAAATGTTTTTTTTTAATTAAAGCAAACATTACAAGTAATGAAAAATGCTATTCTTAATGCCATAAGAGCTAGTTTATTTGCAATCCCAAGGCACTAGTTAATGAATTAATCTTGTTTAAAGTGACATAACTGATATCTCCACTTGGTAAATAAGCCATTATTCTCAACCAAGGCTACGACACTGTATGAAATAAATTTGTTGATGGCACCAATATAGGAAATAAATCCAAAGAGGCCCAATTTAGCATAACTACTTAGAAAACAAAGATTTAATCCTAATACTAAATGATCATCAGCTCTCACTTAGTGACAATACAGTGCGTTAATTGTCTTTCCTTTTTAAAAAGGTGGTATCTTTCAATTAATTCATACAGAATTAATACATACATACAGAGAGGAACGTTTAATGACAGCCTCGCTAAAGCTAAATATTATAGCTTCAAGTTCAAGCACGCGAGGGAACAAATGTTAGTACTCCAGATGTGTGATTCTTGCCTTTTGTCATCAAGAAATTCTAAGATGCTTTTTTGTTTTATTTTAGTCTTAGGCTCAACAAAAGGCTCATCAAAAAGTTTCAGAAGACTTAAGTTCTGGGCTAATTTTTTTTTTTTTATTGATTCAAACATTGTTTTACTTTCTAATCTATTGCCAGAGCACGTGAGAAATAGAATCTGCTACATTCTAACAAGCTAAACAGGAGCCAATGCTTCAGAGATAACAACTCCCACATAGCTGGATTTCTTTAACTTATGAAGAAGTTCCTCAATAGGGCAGGTTCTTAATAACTATGAAATATATGTAATTGTTTTTCATCCCACAAAATATAGAATATCTCATCATATTCAGACACTCCCTACAGTTCTACTTATTTATTTGCACATACTTTTTTAATGTAAGCCATTCTTACCAGAAACAGCTGATGCCCTCCTTTAATATGTAGGAAATATTTAAAACTACTCTTAAGCAAAAGGAGTACAACTGCTGTTTTGATTACGTTATTTTTATTTCCTTTCCTTCCCCTTTACGAAGTGCTGCACATCTGGAATAGTTTTACTACTAAGAATTTTAAGAAATCTGAAAATTAAATGCTGAACAAGAGTAGACAGCAAGTTTCAGCTCTGTTCGCTCCGTTAAGCGGATGTATAATGTTTACATTCACAATTTGCTTGAATTTAAACAAAACATAAATGCCACTAAACAAAAGGACGTATGAAGTGTCAAATCTGAAATCAATGCCATGTTTAACTCGAGGACTTTTCTTCCATCAATAGGAACAAGCCTTTTTAAAAACCAAACATCAGTTGCCAAATTCCAGTTTCTGGAAAGCCAGCGTCAGCTAGAATTGGCACTTCCACCACACTGACTTGGCAAAGATCACATCTGTTCATACACCTTCTACTTCTCAACTAACCAAAAAATAGCAGGAATCAAATCTCTTCAATTCCTCCAACAACTTATTTTAGAAGTCTTATTACTTTTTTGTTGTTGTTGAAGCATAGCTCCCACTGTATCGTGTAGGGCAAGATTTCATGTTTCCACTACTTACCAGAGGGTCTCCTTAACTTTCATCCCTTCCTAATTTTCACCCAGCTCAGTTTCAACTCACTTACTAAAGCCTTAACGTTTATTGTATTTGCACAGAAGTTGTAACACGTCTTTAACAAAGTAATACTTACAGCTACTTTGTAAACAACACATTTTCATCATTTCCAGCGTTGAAGACATTGATAGAATACATCCAAAAGTAGCCGGGAGAAATGATGAATTTGAGCCATAACAGCAAGGAGCCCACGCAGGCACACAGCAATCCAGGAACAGAAACAGGTAGCGAGGAGAGAAAGAAAAAGAAAACGTTACTTACATTTGATCAACAAAGTTGCTCACTATTCTTTTCATCTAGTATGCTTAGTACACAGTGTTCTACAAAAAAGTGATATAGTCGGATCCATAGAGAGAGCATCATCCCACAACAGCGAGCTAAACAACCTTCACACCGTTTTCCAATACAAGCAGTTATTCAATAGTCCGTTTCATGCTAGTTGTTTCGTGTGCTTTCAATTATCATACGCTATCTGAACCTCCAGCAGACTCAAGGGCGTTTGTTTTCCTCACAGGTGCTCACCATAATATATAACCCCATCTCACATACAATTTTTTTTAAGAGTGGAAAACGTACAAAGACCAAAGCCATCATAAATATCTCTGAGGTCTTTCTTTTTCTTGCAACAGTTCACACATTCACTGAAGAGGGCCAATTCACTTCTGAGCATTAATGCAAATTTTGACACTGGTTGAACAGACAGAAAACGAAGAACAAAATTAGGGTGCAGAAGTTAAGTATCTGCTCAGCATCACTTAACTGTGGGTGACAAGAGATCCACACTAGCTCTCCAACACAGCACTTAAAGTAACCATAACAACCATAAAAACCATAGCAAACACTCTTCAAATTTGTTTTGGATTTTTTTTTCCCCCCACTAAGCATCTTCTGGTACTTGACTGTTTCAAGATAATGATATCAAAGAGGAGGAAAAAAATAAGTGTTCTGTTAGCAAGTTTTAAGGTTGCAATCACTGATGATTCCAAGCTCTAATGTTCAACTTTTAACTATTTCCATACTCTCAGAGGCTCTGAGACTATTTCTAGAAGATTTACACCATCATGGATACTAGCTCAGAGCAGCACTGAGGTGCTTTCTCCTTACTATTTAGCAGGATGCATGCCTTTGGTGTTTGCTGCCCCCTCGTAGCCTATCAGTACCCAGAGCCATAAGATCTCCCTCTGATTCACTCCACTCAAGGACTTCTCTGTTCTGAAATTACCTCCTGTTAGTTACCTGACACACCTGCATTGGGACACAGCCTCAATAACCCAACATACTTCAAGGAGAAACAGCAGTTTCATGCTTCTGATCACCTCCACTGCAGCACTCCTTGGTCTGTAATCTTCTACAGTGATCAAGTGAGAACTACGTGCAATAACCAAGAGGCAAAAAAAGTCACAGACCTACAAGGCCTTGCCACATGCCACCTCCTGTTCTTTGCTCCTTTCCTAATTCCTCCCAGTGTGCCATTTGCTCTTCCGACCACTGCTGATGCCCCTGGGGAACTGAACCACAAGCCCTTGCTCCAGGGCTGTAGCAGCTGTTCACAGCTCAATTCTGATCACACAGCACAAAAGCAGTCCAAGTACCTATCACTTAACATTCTCCTACACTGCATTTTAACGGTCACTTTTCATCGAGTGACCGTTAATATTCTTATGCAAGTCCTCACTGCTGTTCATCAACCCCGTCTTAACGGAGCACAAATGAAAGCAAGTCATATGAGAAATTACACTTGGCCTTAGCTGACTTTTGATGCATCCACTTAGTGCACTCAATGTTATTTTAATAGAGGTTAGCCCCAAGCAAAATGTCAAAGCCCACATAAACCAGCAGCAGAGCGGGAGCTTTTAGATCCATCATCTGAAGCAATGGATTAACAGCCAACAGCAAGCTGCTCTAACTGCGTAGCTGACGAGAAGAAAGCAAGCAAGCAATACCTTAGTAGGCTTTTCACAAACAATGGTACTCTGAAAATCCTAATCTCCTTGGCATCTGCCAAGTCTGTCTGTCATCTCTGTTGTTGCTCACTCTCTGCAATTTACATCTCTCTTCGTTCTCTGCTGATCACATCCAGGAGAAAAACAGAAGTCATTCTTCAGGTAATACCATCTGGGCCAAAGGATAAGTGGCATAAGGTCCACTACTTGACAAAACAGTGCAGTCTTATCAAGAAGAGATGCAAGCCCAAGGTGAGCTGCAGTCCTTTTTGCCTCTGCTGCATGCGGCCTGGGATCATAGCTCAGAGTCTGTCTGGTAAGTGCAGCTGCCGGGCACTGGCAGTAACTGGCACAGGATGTTATGAAGAATCTCAAGGATTTATGACCTAACCACTCCAACAGCAACTATTAATGAAGACAACCGGAGAAAGAAAAGGATAAAACAGGAAAGCAGTTTGACACTGGAGGAAATTCTGATCTTTCCAATCAGTTTTTCCATTAAAACAGGGCTTTGTAGCTTTGCAAATGAAATTATTCTAAAAATAAGAAAAGCATTTCATCCTTCTCCACTCTCCTTCTAGGACCTACCATTTTAAAATAAGTCAGCACCCCAGACAACCTGGGAAATCTGACCACAACATCAGCACAGTTACTCACTGCACAAGGCATGGGCCAGCAAGAGCACCTACCAACCATGGAAACAGAAGGCAACCATTTTTAACTGATTTCACACATTTGGAATGGGGGACACATTTCCAACATTTTTCCTAAAACGTGCATTTGCTGTGCAGTCAATTTGTTCTTGAAGGGTATCTGGACATAGGGCAAGTTTCCCTTATACACAGTCTACTTCAAAAAGTCTTCTCTTTTGGAAGCTTCAATATCTTTTCAACCTGCTCTGGTGCAACACTGCTTTCACAGGAGCTACAGTCATCTTTAAACAGCTTTTAACTAATTTCTGCACTCTCATTAGCCACACACCTTTCCATTCAATTTCTTATATATTTTCCTATATTTTTTAATAATAGCATGAATTTGGGAACTGTTGACTCACGGCCTGAACCACTGACTGATCACCTGAGGTGAGCACTGAGTCAGCCACAGGAGCACAGGTGGAGGCAATGCACCTGTGTGACCAGAAGGGGTGGAGTCTGGCTCCACCTCTCCCAGACCCCATTTAAACAGGAGCTCTAGGTAGCAGCATTTAGGGCACTGATGCTGCTATGTACCTACAGCACTTGTTTTTTTTTTTGTTGTTTTGTTTTTTATTTTCTCTTACACAACAGAGATTACCTCAACTTTGCTTTTACTAACTTTAAGATACACTCTAACTACTTTTAAAACAAATGCTGAACTTAAAAAGTTGGGGGGGGAGGGCGGAAGAAGGAGCATCATCAGCAACAATTGTAAAGCTGAACTTACACTGACTGCCTACAAATTTGTTTTTCCTTTCATTACTGAAAATAAACACCTGCTGAGTCAATAACATCTGCCATAATCTGCTCAGCAGAAGTCTAGTGCAGATGGACAGGCAACCTGCACCTCTAGTCCCTCAGGCAGGAATCACCTGCAGACAGAAGACACCTATCAAAAAAATCTTCAGTAAAAAGAGTACTTGGCTTGCACGAGTGAATGTGGGGTCTTGCCTGTATTAGAGAAAATTAGCACACCTCAAAAAGGACCCAGAAGAGAAACTTCTTTCAGTGTGTAAGCACTACTAAGAAGTCAGGATCTCTTTCAGTCTCTAGGAGTGAGCTGATTAACTTCAATAATCAGTAACTTCAATCACTGATCCAGTGACTGCAGTTGCAATTCAAACTGTTCCTCAAAACCTCACGGGGCGTAGACTCTGAGTCAGCACCAGTGAAGTAAGCCAGCTGTAGGCTCCCTCTTTTCCTGTGCCAGACACTATCATTTGCTTTATTAACAGCATTAAACACATGCAAGTCCTAAGAGTAAAAGGATCCTGCACTGCAAAACGTCACAAAGAGCAGACAGCGCAATCCATCCACTGAGTTACAGGCAACGTGTACACAAAGGAAGGTGAAAAATCTCAAAGAAATGCAGAAGGGATCTAGCAAGAACTCTACTAAACCTTAATTCATCTAATTAAAAAAAAAAAAAAACAACTTGTCATATTAAGTTTCACAAAGAAATGTAAAAAATAATAAAAATTCAAAGAGTCAAACAAGGTGGTGGGAACTTTCTGGCAGTTTTACCTCACGTTGCTCTCATGGGCCATGAAGCCAGTTAAGACCAGTGTCTGAGAACAGCCATCTTCAAGGAAACACACCGGCCACTAAGGTTACTGCCTCACTTAGAAAACTACCTCAGGAATCTCACTTGCTGCGATGGAAACTTCGGAGGAGTAACAAGGCACAGTACAGTTAAGGAATACATGGAAGAGTCCTGCTGTAAGGGATCAAGTTAGTTCCTTTGCTAAATACTTCTAATCTGAAGTTACTGTTGAAGACGCTTTCAGTTCCTTCAGGTTTGCTAACCCTGCGTGCTCTTTCAGAACGTGCACACAGAGCAGTCAGTTAAACAAGGTCTCAGCAGGCAGCGGTAGGCTATGGTTTACAGGCTTCGCTATACAAAAGAAACACTGATTGCCTCTTTCTCCTACCCCAAATCTTAGGGCAGAGAGGTGGCAACAGCCAGGGCGTGTTGTATCTGCCCCAACGCAGGAGTTGGCTTCACAGGAAGAGGGGATTCCTGCAGCTGAACTGTCCACATTACAACAAAGGTTCTTAGAAAAAGATATCTGTGAACCCACGCTCTACGCTCACCTCTCTTCTATGCCACAAATTCAGAAGTGAGACTGGCTCACGGCGAAGCTGCAAGGTTGACAGCACCAGGAATAGCAGCCCCCTGCACTACCTATGCAACCATATGAGCCCGTCTACTTGAATTTGAGTGTGCCAGCTTTGGAAGTGCTGCCGAGTTTGCTCACTCTTGCAGAAATACTCCAGTACCTCCACACACCGCAGTGCCCCCAAAACCCTGAGAGAAATTACAGTACGTCACCTCTGGTGTTTCTGCTAACACCAGGAATTCACGTTTAAAGTAAGTAAGAGGAAAAGGTTTTAACCATACATTTCTACGTGGTGGATGCAACTTGTTCCCATATGGAAGCCATCTGTTTCTCTGAATATTCTTTTATTTTCCCCTGCGCTGGATTCTGTACCAAATGCCTCAAGTTCTGACTCGCAGAAGGCCTGTGGGCTTCACCAAGACAGACACTCGGAGCTAAAGCTTTCTGAAATATGTCCTTGTCACTCATCCTTCAGGGTTTACTGCATTTTTGTGCTGCAGCAAAACAGCAGAACAATGAGAACCGAGTATTCTGAAAGCAAGGGATCCTTACAAGCGAAAAATGAACAAGTGAGGGTATCTCACCATTAACAAGATGCTAATGGGTCATCGTTTAAAACATCTTTGGGAGGAAATCAGCGATACCTAACACTTACAGCAGGTCAGGTATTCTTCTAAAGCATCTGTTTCTCCCACGCAGCACATTTTAATGGCACCAAAGGATGGAAGTCAAACTTGTAATTAAAACCTGAATTTTTCACGATACTCTCAAATCAGGCTTCTTTTTACATTCCAACATTTCTTCTACTGCCCCAAACTCACACAGAAAAGCACCTCTGGAAATTCTCAAGTTACTACTATTTAGAGGGTTTCATTTTTCTAAACTATTTTCACACTGCCTAAGGAGTTCTGTGTTTATAATACGAAGAACTCTAATGAGACCTAAGAGATCAAAATGAGGATTGTGTGGCATTTTCAAGAACGATGCCAACTCATAGAAACGCTGCGTGCATTAAGCTCAGACGTTACACGTTTTGAGACATAGGAGTCTGTCAGCACTGTTTTAAAGATATTTTTTAAGCTGGGGAGATACCACAGAAAGATAGCTCCCATTGTTAATTACTGTGTGAGAAAGACTGTAAGTAAAATGGTTGTCCTCAAGATCTCATACTACTGCAACCCTCGGGGAAGTAATCTGAAGCAAAGAATGGTCTGCGCTGATAACACTAAACCTCAATGATAAATCTTCAGATGATTACAATATATAATTGGTATATTACAGATTAGTTGTAATTATAAGTCAGCAGCTAGAAACCCAAAGTTTTGCTTTCACTTATTCTATGTGAAGGAATGCGTTTTTAACTGAGCCATCACCATGTACATGTTTCAAACCATTTGATGGCTCTCGGGCCACCAGCAGCCTACTTCCTTCAGGTGCAAAGCCAAAGCCTGCACAGGCTAAAGCCACAGCCCCATCCTGGTAATCAACACCATCAAATCTGCTGGTTTCCCAACTTCCCAACTGCTTTAACTTCCGGCATTAGTAACAAAGCTCTCTGTGAAGACTGTGTGTTACACAGCCCAATGCATATATCAACCCATAGCTATGCTGCACCATTATAAATGCTCAGTGCTAGAGTGGGAATTTGTACCTCTCTGTACCTGGCTGCCACATCGGCCTACTCCATGGCCAAGAGCCATCACTAGGAACACAATCTGAAAGAGCAAGAAACCCAGGATCATTTTTACTACCCACAGAGAAAAAGAATTGAACATACTGGAAGAGTCACCTTGACTGAAGGGGATACCTGCTGCCTTGCAGGAACACTGCCAGGCAGGATGCCAAAGGCACAAAGCTAGGGGCAGGCAAAACTCATCCTATAATCAAGCTAGAGGCCATCCACTAATATTTCTTTGGAGAAGCTTTCAACATCTTCTCAAAAATCAATCCCTGCATCCCGTCTGTTTCCCTTCCCTGCATTACCAAGCCTATACACCCACATAACATTAACTTGATACACATGAAGTGCTGATACAATTTTGAATTTACTTACTGAAAACTGCAACTGTTCAAGGGTTCGGAACACAGTAAATCGTGATGACCTTTCACAGATGCGCTATGAAGCACCTGACAGGAACAAACACCAACCAGCTGAAAAACTAACTTGCTAACAGAACCTAACAACTGCTTAAATGATGGGGGCTCAACATCCCCACCTTCTCCTTTCTTCAAGGATCTAGTCTGCAGCACTGCTTTGTGCTCACAGCATTTTAAGGCATTTTTCCTTTAACTGATTTAAAAGGAGGCTTCTGTATGCTCCAAGTCCTCAACCTCACAACACATAAATAGACTGGACAACCACATCCTCTAGCTTTAGCCCCGTTCTCTTTAAAGCGCTGTGCTGCACACCGTTACTTACAAACTGCAGGATCCTTCTGCTGCTCTTGCAGGTTTGCAGACGTCCACAGAATTGCAAAACAGAGCACCAGAGTCAATACTTGGCAGAGCTGAACAGTAGAGATGACTGCGAGCTCCGGTAAATAGCGCTGCAGCAGTCTGAAGACTATTCTTTCCTGAAAGTTCTTACTGAACTACACGCTAAAAGAGCAAGAAAAGAAGGCAACAGAACGCCTCTCCCCTTTGCCCACGATCAAGAGATTACCCTGACCTTAATTTCACACCATCTGGCAATACCTCCCAACGGGAAGTTAATTTAATCTTGAATCTCTTGGTTTATTAGTATACCTTTACTAACGGCAATTAGGAAGCTTTCTGTTATTCCAGAGGCAGGGAAAGAAATAAGGAAATAAAAAGATGGCTTTCTTGGATTCATCCCACTTTAGAAATTTTCACTGCTCCAAACTTGAAACCACTCAATTACATTTAAGCAAGCAATTCGGAAGTCAAATTCTGAGTCATAAACTCCAAGTTTTGCATTCCTGCTTGAAAAAAAAAAAAACTACAGGGAGCATTGGCAAGATCATAGAATGAGAAAAATCTCTGCTGCCAGAAAGCTTCCAGAAAAATTACATTTCTTCAGCAGCAGCTGCTAATACCTCACAACCACTGTTTTTGACAGCATGACAGTTAACACCGGTATCCTAATTTAGTCAAGATATCAACACAGTAGAATCTGGTCAGGACTACGAGGCCCACTGCACTGCAACACTCTCTGCATTCATCATCAGCCAGGGCCTTTGCTTTGCACATCACTCCCAAAAGCCCTAATGCTAGCAATAATACCATGCCATCACTGCCATTCCCCCACAATACCTAAGTTTCAGGGAGCTCAACTGATGGGAAACAGAAAACTAATGGAGAAGAAAATGCACCGAACAGGCAGCTCCTACAGGCTGGGCTCTATGAATGGTTAGGAGGCAGGGAAAGCAGCCCCACCGCTTCCTTTCAAACCACAGCCAATAGATTTGATTACCAACTGTACCACCAGAGTGGCAAAGAAGTCAGTGAAGATTTATTTCAAACATCGCTTTAAGTAATCCTACCAATCCCAATCATCTCACTAGGTTAAGTTTCAGATCTCTCATTATTTGTGATTATGATGCAATCTCAGGCACACAACCCGGGTATGTTTGGAGGGCACACTGACAAGCACAGAGCGGTGCTCCTGCACCCTACCATGAGGACAGTGGATACATACTGTCTTCTAAGATGCTTATGAGTCTGTTGGCTACTATTCCATTTTGAAACGCGAGGCAAGGAATGTCATAACGTTACAGTATTTTGACAGCCATGCTCAACCAAGGCAGTGAATCACCAGTTCTGCAGGGCAGCTGAGTTACATGAAAGCAAAAGGCAAAACTACACATTATTTAAGTAGATAATGATTTTATTTTTACTAATAAGAAAACCAGAGCAGAGAAGACCTACTCAATGGCGTTACAGAACCATCACAATGCCATGATTAAACTTGGGCAAGAAAGAATTTGAATCTGACTCACCACTGGCATACACAAAACTGCCCCTGACAAGGTGAGCAGGAAGGCACTGGTCTGTGAGCCGAGTTTCCAGCTCCTGCTGTTGAGAAACCTCCTGGTTCCACCCCTGTCACCATCCCCACCTCTGCAATACATCTTGTAAACATCAGCTCGAGGCTTGCATCCCTCTGTAAGGACAGCTTGTGTCCGCCCAGAGATTAACACTACCCCGAATTTGAATTACTAACTTAAATGAGACTTAACTAAACTACTTAAATGGTGACTAAATGCTATTCTAATTACAGTGAACACATTTGCAATTAACTGGCTCATTTCAGGAGCAAGAAAACCAACCCAGAGCAAAGAGAACATCGCTCATACATACCCCTTCCTGGTCTAGACAGGTTGAACAGTCTGGCAACACGTTAATGCTAAAGATGAACCTCCCAACACAGCTCTGAGAAGGAGGCTCTCTCCTACGCCCTCTCCAAGGTATGTTTTCTGTCGCTGACCATCCTTAAAATGTGGTTTGGAGCTTTAGCTGTTCTGGTTTACAACTATTTGTTGTCTTAACGCACAAGTTAAGGTGGCATTAAAAACGAGAACATCAAAGAGGAAGTTAATGAAAACTAGGAAGTTTAAGATGCACAAGCAGCCTGGCCCATTGAAAGAGAGCAATGAAGCCCCACTCAGCTACCTACCAGTTAAGGAAAAAGGGAAACAGATAACTACTGTCCATGTTTAGACACACTTCTCATGAAAAACAAAACAAAGCAAAATCTATTGTGTTCTTGCTTACAAAGATCCCAAATCTGATCCTTTATCTCTGCTTACAACAATGACCTTCTATCCGCACATACAGACACGATTGTTTGTCATATTGAGTATACATCCAGGGCACCATTTTAGCTGTGACAAGCCACTTGTCCTTGTGGGTAAACTAAAGGAAACGCTTCGAGTTATTATCAACACACACACTGCTACATATGGCTTTCAGTACATCTCCTTCAATTTCACTATGACTAAGGAGCGAGCCTTTCTCCACAGCAGCAAGCAGTGAGGAGCAGGGGACGTTCCCGCATTTCAATTCCAGTTCCTACACGGACCACACGCTTAACCAACCTTTAATGCAATGTCTTCTGAAAACTGCCCTCCTAAGGAAAAATTCTAGTTATTGGTCTCCACTATTAACATGTCAGCTACAAGGAAAAAATATCTGCCAGCTGAATCTGAAGGAAATAACGTTTCTACGTTCACCGGACAGAGTTGATGGTAATCACACAGAACACAGCAAGTGCTGCAAACTAAGCCGGCATTGAATGGAAGATGTCTAATGCCACACAAAACTGCGTTTTCTCAAGTTTGCCAACATTTCAGCAGATGAGGTGACGTTAGATGGACTGAAAGTCCTGGGCAGAAATTAAGTACTTGAACGAAGCAGCAAGAGGAGTGACTTTTTACACTGCCTGATAGTGATAGGACAAGGGGGAATGTCTTTGCACTAAAAAAGGAGAGACTGAGGATAAATGTTAGGAAAAAATCTTTACTTGGAGGGTGGTGAGATGCTGGCACAGGCTGAGCAGAGAAGCTGTGGATGCCCCATTGCTGGAGATGCTCAAGGCCAGGCTGAACGGGGCCCCGTGCAGTGTGATCTAGTGGATGGTAACCCTGCGCACAGCAGATGGGTTGGAAACAAATGACCCTTCCAACCAAAGTCAATCTACAATAACACTGAAAAGAAACTGAATGAGAAGGCAAGGTTTGGCTTTCAGTTAAGATCTGAAGCTACGGGCCATGTAACTTCCAACAGAGCTGACGCTGCACACGCTCGCGCCGATTTCCTTTGGGTCTCCATATCAAAACAGACGGTCAGTATCTCTACACATGGAAGCGCTATCTCCCGCGGCAAGCAACCGACGGGCAGCACCAAGCACGGCCGCAAGAAGCCGTCCCCAAGCCGCCTCTCCTGCCAACCTCCTGCACCCGCGTTTCGTCAGCAGGAGGTGGCACACCAACTGCGTGCGGAAGATTCCTGAACGGCCGCCGTGCCACACAACCCCATCTGCACCCGAGGCCTCGATGGAGCGCCTTCCCCAGCAGCACCGCAGCCATGCGCGGGCTCCGGAGGCCTCGCTCCCCAAAGGGAGGGCAATGGAGAGGGGAAGCGGCGGGCTGGCCCCGCGCATCCGTCCCTTCTTCCTCCTCCTCCTCGTCCTCCTCGCGGCGCGGCGGTACGGGTCCCACCCGCTCCTCTCCGGCATATTTCAGCGCTGCAGCGAATTCCTCCCCTCCCAAATTTGGGCGCAAAAGGAGAAAAGGGGAGGAGGGAGCGGGGAGGGTGGGTAGAGAGGGAGGAAAAAAAAAATGAGAGAGAGAGAGAGAGAGAGAGAAAGGAGAGGGAGCAGAAGCTCTCCGGCATTTTCGCTTTCTCGCGCAGCCCCGGGAATACATTATACAATTTCGGGCGGGCAGGAAGTGAGCGCGTGGAGGAGGGGAGGCTGCGGCGGCCGGGGGGCGCTGTGCCGGGGGCCCCGCGGTGGGGCCGCTCCCTCCCGCCGCCTCGCGCCGTCACGGCCCCGGCTTGGAGACTCACCCATGGCGCCGGCGGTGCGCTGCGGGCGCTGGGCTGCGGGCGCTGGGCTGCGGCTCGCTGCCCTCCCTCCGCAGCGGCGGCGGCGCGGACCGAGCCGCCCCCTCCTTGTCCTCGCGCCTCTGCCCCCGCCGATTCTCCGACGCCCTCTACGCCGAGGGGCCGCGGCTCTTCCACGCGGCGCCTACGCGCGCTTAACGGCTCGGCGCTCCGTCCGTCGCCGCCGCCTCACACACGCACGCCCGCTCGCACGGCCCCTGCCCGCCTCTCCCGACGCGCGGCGGCGGCTTCCGGCTCGGCCCCTCGGCTCTGGCTGCCGCTCCCCACGTCTCTTCCCTTGCCCCCGCCTCTCGCGGCGCGAGGCTCGGCTGCTATTTCCTCCCCGCCCGCCCCCTCTCCTGTGTCAGAGAAAAAAGGGTCCGCTCGCCGGCCATTTTGGAACCGGGCGCACGCCGCGACGCCGAAGCCACAGGCGGGCAGCGGGGCTTGCCCGTAACAAAGATGTCCGGAGGCTGCGACGGGCGGGCCGCGACTCCCCTCCTTTTTCTAGGGCTATTCACGAAACGCCGTTACGCCGAGCGCGGGCTGCGGAGCCCGCTGGGCGCTGAGCCGTCTACGCTCCCTCCGCCCGCCGGCTCACGCAGATGGCGCAGCGGAGGCGGGCGGGAGAGCGGTCCCCTGAGCGGTCTCCATCTCCCCGCCGCACCCTCTCACGGCGTCCTCCCAAGCACCGGCTGAGGGAGGGCTGGAAGCGAGCTCTCCCTTCCACAGATCTGTCCTCCTCGCAATAAAGCGCGTAGTTCCTTTCACGTCTTCCGACTCCCTCAGGGAGCTGCCGCCTCCCTCCCGTGCTGGCACCGCAGGTTGGTGCCTCCAAGCACCGTGGGGAAGAAGTGGGGCTGGAAAAGGGGCACAGCGAAAGAAGCAGAAAAAAAAATAAAATCACTTCTGCCATGCCTGTTCAACTGCACGCTGCGTTTTGTTTTTATACTTGGGACACCTCTTTGGAGCCGTTTGAGCTCTTGGGTGTTTTATGCCCACGCTGAAATGCTGGGTACCTGTATTTATGATGTGTGATCTGAAACCTAACACCCCTCCTTTGGCGTTTGGGATTTCTGAGCGTGGTCTGTTCCTCAGCTTTTCTTTCTCACAAGAAAGTACGCTTCTTGAGTAAAGTACTCAGCAAAACAGGGAACATATTGAACATACTGTGTCTGTAATATAATTCATTTCTACCGTTATCTTGAGAGCACGATCTGGTACGAGAAAGATGGAGAAAGTTCCATTTCAGTGGCTGAAGTGGGCATGTTGTTACAGCAGGGCTTGTGTAGGTAGAGTCATAGCAAGGCAGAACTGACCAACTATGAAGAGACGACAGTCCTCAGTTCTTACTGATTTCCATCCAATTCTTTCTTATATAACGTCTTACATTCCTTTTATTTTTTCTGGTACATTTGATAAACAAATACTTTTTACAACTACGCTGAAAACAGGGTTTTGTTCTCTTTTTTTCCCTTCCCCTCCCTCTTTTTTAATTTTGTTTTTTGTTTTTTTTCATAAAGGTATTCAGGCCAGCACAATGTGGTTCAGTGCTGTTTAAGAACTGGAAGTGTTACAATGTTCTGTGGTACGTGGATGCCCAAGGGAAAGAGATTTTTATTATCATTGGTCACAGGACTGCCAAATGTTATCTCATAAATCTGTGTCTTTCACAATGGATGAGGTAAGAAATAACCTTTTTCTCATTCTGGTTGGTTGAGGTGGTAATGTCCATGGCAATGAGATACAGCTACATTGCTTTTGTGGTTATTTGAATACCAAAAAGAGACACTTTACACCACAGAAGTTGTGCATTGAATATATTATATTGTCCCCACAACTCTCCTGTAAAAATACATTGTGGGAAAACAATCAAATGAGTAATACTTGCTTGCTTTCTTGTAGTAAGGGCTTCAAATTGCTCCAAAAAAATGTCTTGGTCTTCAGATACATCGAGAAAATGGCCAAAGTGTGTAGCTGTTGAGGATATCTTTGAGAAGGGAAGGGTAGTTTATAAGGAATTTTAAGTATTATTTAATTGACTGATCATTGAGGGGAAAAAAAAAAAAAAAAACACAAAAAACAGTGAACTTACACCTTTGAAGTGTCCCAAACTGGCACAGACTTAATGAGGAAGCAAGATGCAAGCCAGTGGGTTTTATGTGAGGCTAGTGTTCTGCTTTTCCGTGTTGTGAATAGAAGGAGGTTTCTGTTTTCATACGGTAATTGATGGGGTGAAGAAGATTCAACAAGTGTGTGCATTTTGTGAATAAAGGAAACGCAAATGGATCCCTGAAGCTTAAATAATACCACATTCCGTGTAAAATATAACGAATTCCACCTTTTACATTTCCACAGTGATCTGCCATTCTTCTTCAAAGGGGACAGCCTGCACTAAATCATCAACGAACTTCAAGGCTGTTTAGATTCATCAGAAATCAGTACTTTTGAAAGAAAGTAAGATACAGTTTGTTGACTGTTTTACATGAAATCACCAAAACACTTTGCAGAGTTCAGTATGGAGTGCTGTCTGCCACAGCGTGGAACCTGTTTGTGTCCTCGTCCTCAGACACAGGTACCAAACCCACTCACCTTATTTAACAAATGTGCTAAGTAGTGTTGCTGCCAGGTTGGTTCCCAGCCAGCCGAGCCAGTTTTCATGCCTTCCTGCCAGTAACACATATGAAGGCTGTTTTGTTTTGTTTTAATGTGAGCAGGTGTGACTCACTAGGTGAATTAGCTCCAGCATGGGATGTGTTGAAGTTATTGTGCGTGCACCCCGTTGACTTTCTCCCGCCTGGAAACTCCAGTGCCTCCTGGGTTTGCAGGGTGTGCTGTGCATTTCCAGACTGATTCACCCTCCTGAGCTCCTGTGCTAGTGTAGCAGATCTTTGCATACCAAGCAGTCATTTGCCAAAACGACCAGTTTCATTATACATACTGGCCCTAAACTCTGTTCCCATAAACAATCTAGGTTATGCAAGATGTGGTGATGCTGGGGATGCTCAAATAATAAGCACAGTCTTCTTCAAGCCCTCAGCTTTGCAGTGATGCCTTTCAAAATCTTGAATGCTCTTTGATCACTGCTTGTCATACTGACCAGAAATGTCTCTTGTCCTTGTATTCTGTTCCCTCTTTGACATCTGTTGCCCTTCACATTTGATGATTATTGTATAAATACTGCCGTTCTTTGTTCCCTAGCACAAGAAACAGTCCAATACAATGGCAGTACAAATACTAACAATAGCATGTGGCATCTGGTGTCACATCTGATTGGGCCCTGATGTCTTGTCCATCAGCCTCTTCCTATTTTGAGACACGCACACTCAGTAGGACCACTTGTCCAGAATCAGGCCCGTATTTGTGTAGCTGTTCTGTATTCAGAGAAGGCTCTCATGAAACAGAAACTCCTTGCAAACTCTCAAGCAGCACAATAGCCGACTATTCCTACTATTTCTGTCACTGCCATCACGTCTGTTTTCTTTGCTACCTGCAACAATATTTAGGAACATGTAAATGAAGCAACATAAAATGTGTCCCTTTTGGTCTCCTTCTGAAGTTCGTTGAGGAAAAATTGCCCTGCAGGATTAAGAAAGAGTTGTGTTCATCAGCAAATGCTCATATAATGCTGTAGAAGTTACAACCATAGGTTTATAACACACAACTGCTCTGGTAAAAATACAGCATCTCTTGGTTTGGAGTATGTTTACTGTATCGTCCTGCTATACGTCCGTGGCTTCAATTATCTAAAGAAAGAGGCTTTGATAGATTTCGACCCAATGATGTGATCCTTGTGAGAGGCACACACATGCACTTATTGTTGAAGGTAGAAAATGGTCGCTTTGTGCAGTGATGGTTGTGTAGCTGGGAGTGTAGATCAGTAGAAGCAGAGAAGCAGCCTCGTCCTTGGTCATGGATTCCTGCTAATAACGATCACTTTGTTTAGTGGGTTGAGATCCAACCTTGGTGGAAGTTTATCTAGTGCTCTGCACCGTTTTGACTGGGGAGCGACTCGTGGCTTGGGAAATACAGATTTCCTGTAATGTTAAACTATGTGAAAAATGCACCATCTAACACACTGTTTGCACAACATGCAGAGAAAGCAGATCAGTGAGCTGACAGATCACGGGATGTATTTCTTACTCTGGAGAGTCAGAGCCTGGAGCAAACGCCCCTCTCCCACCCTCCCACAAGCAGGCAGGAGTGACTGCTCAGGAGGATCGGAAGCAACATCTGCAGTGCGTTCTGGTAGTTCCAGCTCTCTGTTTGTTTATTTGTTAATAAGTAAGCCCCACCGAGGCCACGTAGGTCTTGGTAAATCCTTAAGAGACGTTCTGTGTGCCCAGATGTGTAATCATTAATACCCAGTGCCTCAGCCAGACGTACACTGATGAACTGTTGTGCCCGAGCAGAGTCTCGGGGGCATAAAGGGTCTGCACACACTGACACCTCTACAAGAGCAGGGCCTTAGGGAGTGTCACCTTCCTGCCCATTTGCATTAGCAAGTGCTTCCTGCTGGAGTGTGAGGCATTGCTGTCATACTTTGCATATTACACTAGGGGAGGAGCACTTAGACACTTCATGCAACGTGGCATTTCATTATTATTTTTCTTATTCGAGGAAAGGAAAAATAAAAGCAATTTTTGGAGCTTAGAATGGATTTCCTCTGCTAGACGGATTTCTTTTTCATTCTGGAACAGTGTAGAATAAAAGCAGATGAGTTCTCCGTGCACAGTAGTCAGCTTTTTGCGTTATTCTCTTTACTGACATCTGAGCGTTGATTCTGCCAGGAGTAAAGCAAATGCTGCTTCTGATAAGGAGTAGTGCCGTGAACTTTGTGCTGCTGCTGTGCTTTGTGTTTCCCAGCTCTGGCTCCTGACGCGGTTACTGGGTAGCTACAGCATGGGGTGTGCATGGATGTAAAGTAGATCATTATTCAAAACATCATCGTTCCGTCAGTTAAATTATGAGCACCTAATGCAGAAGAATCAAAAGCTGAAATGTAAATCAAGGAGAATACTAAAACTTAATTCAGATTACCCTTTCGTATTTGTGAACTGAATTACATCGTGCCAGACCACTCTTTTACACGAGGGGAACGGTACTCAGTGATTTTGCTCTGATGACAAAGTAATACTTGAAATAGAAAGTCGTTCTTACAGAATCAGTAATCTGGACGTTTGGGATTTGTAATGGAAGATCATAGTGGTTTTGATGATGAATCCACTATATAAGCCAAAAAGATTTCCAGAGCTTATTTCAGAGTAGATCCATTAGCATAACCTAGGACATAGCCTTGGTATTCCGGATCAGAAAAGTCATTGTATTGCTGTAATAACAACATCAGAGTGGTAGGGAGGTTTTGAATAATGTGCTTTTTATAGGCGGGCTTCAGGCTTGGCTTCTCCAGTGTGTATGCTATGAAGTAAAAGGCAGAATCTGTGTTTGTGTAGGAAAAAAAAATGGGTTGGGGTTATTAGCATAACATCTTAGATATGTTTTAAGAAACAAATGTTTTCTTCCACTTCTGGATCACAGGGTCATTAAAAGTCTTTCTCATAATAACTGGCAGCATGGACTCTTTCTACCCTGAATGTTTCTAAACTCTTTGCTACCATTTCTTCTTCTTTCCTTTTCCCTTTTCCTTTTCTTTTTCCTTTTTATTTTTCCTTTTTTCCCAAACCATCTAACATCATGCCCAATGATCTGTCATGCACTGTTATAAACTGATAGCCTTTTCTGACAGATAATTTTCTGCTCTACGTAGTGCATGGCAACACCTCTGCTCTACAATGTGCTAAACAAAACTGCTCTTCTTTGTGAGCCTGGAATTCCTAGTCATTACTCCATGCTTTACGTGCATACTGAGGATGCCCATGCTTGCGTTCAGATATTACTTATTTTCATCAAAGACACCGCAGTGGAAACCATCTATTGGATATGACACTTCCTTGCAGACTCATGGCAGTGTGTTCTTTATTTCCTTGAAACACCTAGCTGAAAAATTGAATGTTACTGAAAGTGGGCTCAGTTGTGTAGGCAGCAAATATTCCCCGACGTTACCTTTCTGTAACAAGTGTTTTGACTACTCTCGCTGCAGAAAGAATTGTAATATTGTTCTACTTGCAGTGTACTTATCATGCAGCTCAGCTAGTTCGTGCTGTGTTGACTATGTGGACCAAAAAGTGTATTTAGTTCTAGTTTGCAAGACAGTTATCTCCCATTTCGTATCACTTTATTTCTTGGTGGATTTCTAGTTTATTTTATTTATCTCAACTATTTAAAATGTCTGCAAACATCCCCATGGCGATGGAAGTCGCTTGGCAGCAGTATATAGTTACATGAATCACGACTAGGCGGTAAATAAATGGTTTAAGGCACAGCTAAAGACCAAACGCGAGCTGAAGTGTTCGGTAACGGTTTCCTTGTAGATGGATGGATGTCCCCACAACTCTGCTGTGTCTGAATTCAGAAAGGAAAGGTGGCTATGGTAATTCTGCATGAAAGAATTGAAGATCGTTGCATTTCTTTGATTATTAGTCTGTTAGTGCTCCGGGTTGTCCACAGCAGGTATATGGACAAGTAACCTTTTAGAAGAGTACTTTGCCTGAGGCAGGCTAAAGCAGCATTTAGGGACTTTCAAAAGATCTACTGTACATATATTTAACTTCCAGTGAATAAACAAGCCACTGTTTTTCTTAATGGTATGTAATGGAATAAGATGGCTGAATATTTGCCGAGCTTCATTCTTTATTTATTTGTGCAAGGGAACACTATTTGATTTTCTTGGGATACAATTGGCAAAGAAGCCTTTTTCAGAGTATTCATAATTACCACAGCTATGAAAAAATGTCCGTTCAACTTAATGTCTTAGATGGACCCATTAGCTACTGATGTCTTGTTGCATAAATGCACACAGTTGCAAAAGTGACACAGGTTTTTAATGGAGGATGTCTTAATCCATTGTGATAGCTACGTGGCTTCTCCTTCAAAACATGGAGGGGAGACTGTGCAGTCAAGGGTATTTTAATTCCTCATCTGAAGTTCAGAAAATGGAAGAGAAAGCATTCAAAGTCTTAGAATAAACCGCAATGTGATAAATCATAACAAAGTACAAAATGAAAACAGTCGATTTATTTAGAGAACATTCTCAAAGAATGGAATACATCAGTCTTGGACCAAAGCGTACATTTATCCAGACAGCTGTTAATTCGCAGTTTATTTATAAAATGATTCCGTTTTCGATAACATCTGTGTATGGCAAGGTGCCCAACCTCTGGGGCACCGCGGGGAGAGGTTATGAAGCATCCTCCTTTCTCTGCGTACAAGTGAAGAAACTGGAAGCACTCTGTTACGCTGCTGACTCAACTCCAACAGCAACACCAGGTGGGTCCTGCTGATTTACTGCCATCAGAGAAAGGAAAGAGCCTCTCCAATGCAGAGAACAGGAAAACTTCACAGGAGATCCTCAGAACAGCCATCCAAAGCTAGTAGACCTGTTCTGATACAAAGTCAGCACTTTGCCTTCTGTCGCAGAGGAAACTAAACAAAAGTGATCACGCAAAGTGACTGAAGAAAATACGAATTTAGCATGGCTGAAAAAATAAATTGGATTGGCCACAGAATGTTTTTCTCCAGTAGTAATGACCTAAAATATATATTTGATATTGGAAAAAATAACATCTTGGTCATTTGTCTGACAGCTTTTACCACTTCCTGCCTGATTACTGAGGAATTCAGAATGCTTTTTGGCAAACAATAAGTATGTCTACACTGGGGAATTTCTTTTTCTTTTTTTTTTTTTCAGGAAACACAGCTACATTAGTGCCATTAATGCAGGCTTTCTCAGCACCATTTATCTAACGCTGTCTGGGCTCCGTCACTTTTCTAGATCCCTTTTATCCGCTTCATAGCGGGCCCCAATCCTGCAATTAATTCCCCTCGGTACAGAGGTTGGCAGTGCTCACCGCAGAGCCCCAGCCATTACCGATATCTTTCTGTAAACATGAGGTGATAGCAGCACCTAGGCTAGCAAATACCAAGCCTGCAGTTTCGCATGGAGGTCAGATTAGATTCAGTGGGATACGGTGCCGCGAGGAACCATTTGCCCTTCAGCATGGCAGCCACTGGGGCAGAGGCTGCGTGATCCCAGGGCAGCGAGGTCCCCGCCCTTGCTGCGGTGTTTGATGGCTGATGCAATCAAATAGGAAATGCAGATGAGACTGGGCCAACCTGCTTTCTGTTTTTCCATCCAGGTCCTTCCCCCCCCATCCTCATTTTCATCTTTTTAAATGAAATTTTAATTTTCTACAATAGAACGCTTTCATTTCATCCAAAATAACACAGCCTGAAAAACACTCCTCCATTTTTTGATTCCTCCCTCAGCAAACTGACTTCCACAGAGCTCCACACAAGCCCCTGGTAAATAAATTAGGAAATAAAGAGCATTAAACTCATAAAACAATTGCTGTATTTTGCTGAGGGCTGGCATCCCTGCAGTACAGCTGCTGCTCCCTCCTGGGAGCCGGGAAAGGGACAATAGCGAGCTATGTAATGTGGCTGACATATCTTCTAGTCCCCCAACCTAAAGGCACGCACGCATATATTCACCCGTTGCAACAGATCAGAGGCATTTCTGTGAGCTTAACGCCATCTTAGAAGACTTCTACTCGCCCAACCAAGAGTCAGTGGCTTCACAATAGAATCCATTTCTGAAATCTCCAGTGGGGATGGTTACACAAGAGGTTGCACACGTCTTAGCAAACTCCTTTGGCCATGCAGCCAGTCACTGAGAAGGCAATCTAATGGCTTTCCCCCAAAACATGCCTTTTTATCTTGTGAAGCATCTAACCTAACAGGTGTGGCTATGCCTCCGAGCAGCCCGAAACAGCCAGCTGTGCTTGTAAGGAAATATTCAAATCTGCAATCGTCAGGAGAGACAAGTCTTTGCTGAAGACTGTAAATAAGAGAAGAATGCAGTGGGTTTGGGCCTTCTGCCCAAGCAGATAAACCTTGACTCCTGTTGTGCCTTTGCTTTCTTAAGAAGCCCCAAGAGTCGTTTCTGGTCGGAGGCAAAAGTTGTCGATTGCTGTTATTGTTGTAACCAATGGGGGCAATGGTGTCTGGAGCTCACACCCGAGGCCCGTAGTGCCAAACTGAACCCAGCTCCAGGCTGTGGGCAAGGCCCAGAGCTCTCATCTACACACGGCCCCTGGTTGGTCTAGCTCGGTCCTACACGTTTCCTTCTGCACTGCTGATTTATGATGGTTTCTCACTAGTCACACCCTATTTCCCAGCGTGCAAGTCCTGTGACAAACCCTCTGCTCTCAAGTGGGTGTTAAAAAGGCAAAAGGGAACAGGAAGGTAGTAAGTATCTAGGTGATGGTTAATTAGCTTGGCTTTCCAAGGGCTAACGGACAACAAGTCTCACACCCTATAAGAAGTCACTCCTCAGGAAATCCTTACGGATCATTGTTCCAATGGAGCAGGAAAACAAGCCTCTCACAATAGAAAGCATCTTCCCATCAGAAGCATTAGCAAATGCTAAAGCAACCAAACTGTGATAGAGTGAGTCATCGCTCAACAAATTTTCCTCAGTGCTTTCCCAGTGATTGCTTGCAAAGGTTGTGCGTTACGAAGCCATGGTTTGGAGGCTTTAAGATGGGGAGGGCCATCAGAGAGTCCCTATGTAACACGCTGCCTTCTGAATTTCAGTCAAGCTCAGAAATAGAGGATCTGCAGGAAGATCCACCTTCCTTGTTCTAAATTAAAGATGCGCTTTTTAGCAAATCTGAGGGAAGTGTTGTGGTTGCTATGGACAAAATGTACGTAGGATCCAAAACTCAGAATTCTCTCTTTTAGTAGATAAAAAGCAAAGAAGGTAGAAGAATTTAAAGAAGTATGGTACTGACACATCCCCAGACCACGCCATGGGAAGTAGCTTTGACTGCAGCATTCCCCCATCTGTCCTGGTGCCTGGCCCCAGCGTCCTTTTGGCCCACTGGAGTAACTGAAGTGCAGAAGGGGTTTGTATGGCAGCTGCTGAGTCACGGCCTAAGCCACTGATAGAGCACCTGGAGAAAAGACCGGGTCAGCCCTGGGAGCACCTGTGCAACTGGGAGGGGTGGAGCCAGGTTCCACCTCTCTTAGACCTCATTTAAGGGCTGACTGCCTCAGAGGAAGGATCTCTGCTGGAGATCCCTCCTTTGGAGTTCTCTTCAGTGAGCTTGCTCCTTGGAGATGGGTGAGCATCCTGTTTTCTTCCTTTGTAACACCTTCTTGTAGTGGTGGTCCCGTTGGTGTTATAGTGTTCAAGCCATCGTTCAGCTCCCTCTTCGTTACTCATTCAAACTGTCCTAGTAATTCATTTACTACCTGTAATTATCTGATGCAAGGAGGCATTGAGCTTAAAAAAGGAAAACCACGGGATTCTGAAGTCCTATGGAAGTATCACATTCTCTTCCTTCCTGCAGATGCCAGCTGTCTAAAATAGCCACTCTTCTCTAATGTTCAGTTATCTCTGATATGGCAGGTTGCCTGTAGCTACACTGAGAACAATTAGGATAGGACATCAGTATTTTACCACTGTGTGGTCTCATTTTACTCAAAGCAAGTCTGGTTGATGTAGTAACAAAAAAATATCAACACCTAACAGTACCTTTCCTGCCTGAAGAAGCTCACTTTATTGTTATTGATGGCCATGTCATGAGGGTTGTTCTGACAATAGCAAATACAATGGAGAGAAGCGTGGTGGAAACCCAGGTTTTGGTGTCACACTGGAGCAAGATTCATGACGAGAAGACATTGGAACTAGACTTCATGCCTATTGTGCTCTTGTCTATCTGTAGTATTATTGTGGAAAATGATAGAGAAATACTTAGGCAGTGTTAATCAGTCTAATCATCAGTGACTTCCTGAGCTGTAGGGAGGTTACAGCTTTCGTGGAATTCCCTTTCATTCTTTATTGAAGATGGTGGGGAGGTCAATGCATTTCTGTATTTTGTGGTGGTTTGATACTCTGTGACTCCCTGCTCTGAGAGCTATAGGCAGTGCTGTAGCAGTGTCTCTGTCCTGAGAATGTCCAGACATGCTCCATACCTCTAATGAGATTGTTTTTAGTGTCTTAAGGGTATTTCAAGTCTTCACAGAATTGGAGTTTAGCTGCATACCTTACGTTAGATATTTAAAGACTGATGTCAGCTGCATATACTACTGTATGAAATATGTCAGAAATATGTAATGTATGATAAACAGAAAGACGTGCTTGGGGTTTCCATCATCCTTCTTAGTGAGGTATTTCAGGACTTCAACTAAATGCACATGTCTTACATTAGAGAAGCTTAGCAGGCTCAGAGTATGTATATCCCCATTTCCCTTCAGCCTGTGAAGCTGCATTACTACCAAAGCTGAGTAAAGTATCTTTATTGAGTCCCTGGAAACAGCTTCTGTTCAGCTCTCAACCCTGCAATCACACTAGAGAGCTTTTTTTTTTTTTTTTCCTATGGCTTTTTTCTTTTTCGGAAATAAGAACTTTTTCATGCACATTGATTTCATCATTCAGGAATTTAATTCAGCAGTCACCTTAAAAGGCCATTCATTCTGAGTCTAGGGAGGAGTGCATTTGCTTCCTTTGCAAAATGTGGCGTCAAGGCTTATAGATTTTTCCCCTCCCCCTTAATTCATCTTAAAATAGGAAATGCAGGAAGAGCAGTATAGTAGAACACAGCACACATTTATGTGGTCAGCCAAATGAACTAGGCTGAGGGGCTCACTTATTTAACCTGAGCACACTGGGAGATCTTTCCAAGGGTCACAGGTACAGATGGAGAAGTTGGGCAAGCTGCTGATTCAGGCTCTGTAATTAGCCAGCCAAAGAGATCAAAGAAAAAAGAAGGGGGGGAAAAAAAAAGCTCCAGATGAAAGCTAGGTGCTGGTGTGGCTGTAATTTCTTTCCAAAATATCTGGTTCCCAGATTACAGCACTGTCTGGCTGTATCTGCCACACTTCTAATACAGAGGATAAAACAAAGGCCTGAAGGCCTCACCACAGTGTTTTGTTTTCTTTTTTGCATAGATTTCTCCAAATCTGATCAGCGATTACAGGTGAGGCTGGTGGTTCCAAGTGCTGTTGAAGCTGTCTCTGTGTTTCATCGCAGAGCCATTTTCCCAGCCAGTTGTGGCTTTTTCTGAGCTCAGCTTCTGGAACCGGGCTGTTCAGAGGTGCTCAGCTGCACTCACCACACCACGAACGCACGCATGTATAGGTGGCAGTGCTTTTCAGATACAGGAAAAAAGCAAAATGGATTTCACTCAGGTCAAAGGTTTCTGGAATGAGTATTTGGTGTTTGGTATGAGGACCTGAACTCTTCAGGGCCTGGGGTTGAACCCCTCTGAGGTGGCACAGGAGGACGGGAGAAAAACTGCAGGCAGTGCTGCTGATCCAGGGAGAGGATAACTACGATGGGCCAGGCAACAAGCTGTGTCTGTTTGCATCCATGTCTGCAATGCACTTATCTTGGATTTTCTAGGGCCAAGGATTTGCTGTGAGAGATTAGGAATGTGTGGGAAGTTTAAGAAGCACAGGTGAGGACTGGCTTACAACTGAGGGTGAGGAGAAGGTGGTGCAGACAAATTGCTCCTGGGATGTGAATGCTGCCTTGGACTCAGTCCTGCTGCTCCACAACTCCTTGCACAAAAGGCAAAATTTGTGTGGTGGTACCAGCATGCTCCTTGTCTCTTTGGTGATCAACATGGCTCCTGACTTGAAAAAGTGCCAGGTGCTCAGAGCTGTAACTGAAGTCAGTGGGGCATGTTTTTAGTATGTGCAGAAAGTCATAATGTGGAGTATTCGGAACGGTCAGATTTTAATATCCCACATTTTAATATCCGCATCTGAAGATTTTAATATCCCCACATTTCCACTGCTCTATTTGCTCTGGTCAACCACCACTCACGTAGCCCTGGTGTGAGGCAGGGTCCCAGAACAGTGGCTTACCTCTGCCCACTCAGCCCAGCTCCTACCACGTGCCAGGTAGTGCTGCAGTCCGCTTTGAACGCTCACATACTTGAATGCTTCCATTCCACTGCAGATGGAGGGTGTTATTCGATTGTGGAAACAAATATTACAAACTGTTTCTTCTTGGAGCTTCTGTCACCGACGCATGAGGATGTGTAATTACAGCAGTGAACCCCTCCATCCACCACAGCTGCCTCCAGCAGTGTTCCCCCTCATTAGAAATCTATCCTATAATTTCAGATTAGAACTGGAACATAAGGTAGTAATTGGCCCTTTCTGTTCTAGTCTTTGCAGAATTTACGTTGTCGAGATGGGGCGTTTGTTGTGCTTAAACCTTTCCACCCCTTGGCAATAGGTCTTGAACTTCTTTTTGCTTTGCTTTGCCTACACTGGCAGTTGCCCTGGTTCAGTTGCTGTGAGAGCTGGCTGCAGACAGCTTTTCTTCAGTAGCAAGCCTCTGACTCCCTTGGTAATATTACAGCTACTGGTTTATGTTTTTCTCATCACTTGACATTCAGCTTTTTGCTACACTGGCGACCTGCATCACTTTTTTTGTTGCATTCTGGCTGTGAAAATCATAGAAAGTGATGTTGAATGATAGGCTTTTTCAGTGCCCTATTCTAAATATCTTCTTTCTGGGAAAATGGGATGAGGTATATATCTCATCATTCATTGTTTTTAAAACGACAAATCCTTTAAAAATGTGGTTGTTCCCTGTATAGGAGAGAAATAGAGGCTTTCTCAAGCTCAGAATGTCTTAGCCTCATCAGCACCTGGAGTGCTGGGTCCATTTCTGGGCTGCCCAGTACAAGATAGATATGGACATGCTGGAAAGAGTGTCTGCATGGCTGAGGTCTGCACACCCATGCATGTGTTGCTCCAGATGTGTACTGGGAATTACACTTTGGCTACGTACTGTATTAGCTGTTCCTGATGTTTCCTGTCCCAGCCTTCCCACCCCCCCCCAAACCACCAACACTGATTCCCTTCTGCTTTATTGCCACCAACACACTGTACAATGACAAAGATAAGTTTTTGAGGAAGTTCCACGGGTAATTTGGAATGCCATCTTTCTTTCTAATTGCCCCAAGTCAGTGGGGATAAACCTTTCCTCAGAAGGTGCAGTGTTAAACCACGTTCCTGGCTTTCTGGGAAGGCTGGGCTTTAGAAAGCGATATCTCTCGTAGTGGGAAGCAGAAAATTCTGTTCTCAGAAGTGCTTCAAAAAATCAATGCTTTCTTTCTGAAGGGAAGCATGCAGCTTGCAGTTGCTGACTCTCTTCATGTGTTCCCATGAGTGGAGATGGCCCCTGACTTTTCCTTTCTCATTATACGTAGTGTGTTTGCTTTGTTTATGGGCTGTGTTTGAATGTGTTTTAGTTTCTTGCTGTTTGCCATATTAATTTCTTTATTTTTTTTTTTCCATCAGGACTTTGCTCCCTATTTTATTGCAGTCCTGGTTCTGTGCCCTGCTCTGCTTTGTTGGGGTGAGTTTAGCATGTTGGTTGTATGAGGATGTGCCTTTGTTGCCATTTTTTTTTTTTTTTTTTTTAACATTTTGAGCGTTAGTGCTTTGTTGAAGAGTGAGATTGCACAGGGGAAGTCCAAATATTAAAGCCCTAAAACAAAGTCCCAAAAAGAAAAGAACAAGAGAAATGAAAAAAGCTCCGTGCGTGAGAAAAGTTAATAGAACAGGCATAGGGTAAAAGCCATATTTGTTCCCACAGACTTAATCCAGATGTTAACAAAAGAATCTCATTTAAATACAAAAGAATCATACTTATTCCATTGTATGGTCAGTTCGTTTTTGGAGTAAAAAAACCAAAACCATAAAAATCCCAGTGTTAGATGCCCCCTTTCACAGGAACCCAGTCCTTAGCGTGGTGTTGAAGCTATTGTGCAATGTGATCCTCTTATCTCTGGTAAAAGTCTGTGAGGTTTATCAGCAGCTTTTGACGCATGAACTCAAGATATTGCTGCTTTTCCACTGAAGCTCTCTGGGATCAGTGGGGTCATTCTGAAGATGAGAACTCTCTGCACTCCCTGCAGAAGTACCTGAAGTGGCCACAATGCTTATCTACCTTGCTTTGCATCCCCTCGTGGGAAGCTGCTTGTTGGTGTTTGTGACCCTTGAAGCCATCAGACACAACTTCCATCTTACCCAGCCTGCTCCTTGGATGGTGGCACTCATCTCTGCAGTTCTTTATTTCTGAGTGGGAAAAGAGGCGTGCTCTACTTCTCTGGCTGACCAGAAGGTTGCTCAGATGCAATTCCCAGTCCACCGTGCAGTTGAGCATCTCTTGAACTGTGAGGGAGAATGGGAGCATGTCAGAATACATTTCGATGCAGCCTAGTGACTCCTCGTGCAGTAGCTGCTCTCACCTAGAGCAGTGATCTCTCTCTTTGCTGCTTTCCATGGCACAGGGTTCAGCTCCATCAGTGGCTGAATATCCTTCCCGAGTGCTCCAGGGATACTTGATGAGAAACAGTGATATAATGGTCACAACAGAAATGAAACTCAGATGAGTTGAGAGAATGCGTGTGAAGAACATGCATTTGCTACAGAAATACATCTGGCAAATAAGGGGGGGGGGGAGGGGGGGGGGAAGCAGATCACTGCTTGCTTTAGGAAAAAATAAAACAAACATTGCAAAATGCATATTGTTTACTTGAGCCTTCCTTCAGCAGAAGCAGTGACGTACTGTCTGCAGGATTACCACCCGCGTCCACTACTTCAACTGTATTATATCCAGAAGCTCCTCCAAAGAGAAAAGCTGTAGATGCCTTCCAGAAATACAGTTCTCAGAGCTGGACAAAGCCACCTTTAAGGCAGGCTGCTCTCAGTGACAGTATGCTATGAAGAAGCAGTAAGGGGGCCACGTTCCCTCTGCTCTCTCATCTGGGATGTGACTGGCTCTTGTTTCAGCAAAAGGATGGAGGAAATGTTGCCTTTTATTTGGTAGCCATACACAGCAATGGCAGCTATGATGGGAAGGCATAGGGATTAGTGATGGGCTTACTGCAGAACTCCCTTACTTGGGAACTGAGAGCTGCCAGCAGAGGTGTTGCTACCTGTGTAGCGTGGAGTCCCTGATCCTCATGGAGAGGGATGCAAACTTATCGTTCACCAGGGGCCTTCTGGGTGGCTAAAGAGGACTGGGCTTCAACATTTCTGTAGTGAAAAGCAAAAAAGGGAACCCAGTGCACCTGTTAGTGTTACTGGGAGAATCCATTTTGCTCTAGTATAAGTGAAGTTTATGTGACTGGTGGCCAAATGTGCTGCAGGTTAACTGCACATGATTAGGACGTGAGATGGAAGGCACAGGATGGCAAGGAGGACAGGGCTGGTGATGGCAGCTGGGGAATATCCATAAATTTTATGGCTGCAGAGCAAGATAATTCAAAGCAAAGGCTGTAAAAGTGACTAATATGAATGAAGGCCAATAGGGAGATGGAGCAGAGCTGGTTGTATGCAGCAGCCACTGAAGATATGCTTTTGGTCTAAAGTACAGCAATGAGCACGTGAGATGTGGGCAGACAGGCATCGCTCAGGCTTGCTCCCCAGACCTTCAGGATTGCGCTGCCTCTCCTATTCCCTGTATCAAAGACTTTCCCATCTGACATTCCTCTTTTTTTGGCTTGACTCTGACTGTAACGGCCTAACTTTCAGGCTGGCACTATATGATTGTTGCTGTGTGGTCTGTACCTTTCTCAGCCAGGCTGCATGCTGCATGGTGTGCTTGCTGCTCCAGCTGAATTCCTCTGCCTGGCCTTCTGTACAGTGCAACCCATGATAGTGGAGAAGTACAAAGCCCAGACTATGACGGTACCTATGTGGTATCAAAAGCACACCAAGGGTGTTGTATGTATAATAACCTTCCCAGCCGTAGAAGCAAGTTGGATGTGTGCATTACAAAAGTGTGGGACTTACAACTTGTACATGCAGAACCATTCTTGCAACAGAGTTGAAATGCTAGCATAGCAGCCGTGTAGGGAAAAAGTAGTGATAAAAGAAAGGTGATTTTAATTTTGTGAGGGCCTCCTGTGCAAGAAGAAGCCTCTTGTGTGTATGTAGACTTGAGCGATGCCACCACAAGAATAAAATGACGCAGATGCACTTTGAGATCCGGTCAAATTCAGATGTGGTCAAGAATTTTAAGCATTTTTTCTTTTGCCTGAAACAGAAAGCTTCTCCGCTTGGTGGGATTCCATGATATCTTTCTAAAGAATGAAACATCTCAGGCAGAACTGTCACCAGTGAAGAACGCTTTGGACCCCAGTGAAAGGAATGGTAAAAAGAAGTGTAATAGGAAGCCATTATAGGGCACTGGGGGAGGATGAGAAAGCAGAACAGGAAATGTTTGTGCAGATAAAGGAAGCCTGCAAAGCAACTCCAACAGGGATCGTAGGAATTTCAATCTGCTCGTCGCTGTGTGGAATCATAATTAGGAAATATCAAATGTGTGTGAAAAACTGAAGACCTAACGTAGCCCTGAGTCACATTTGGGCAGTTACTGGGTGTGCAGCTAGAGATACAGACCAGAAAGCTCACGGCCTGGGGGTGCTCACTTCTCCCTCAACTCCAAAGCAATGCAGGTCGGAAAGCATCAGTTCATTGACCTCGTGGGTTATAGCACTGCCTGCTTTCTCAGGCCAGCTGCGGGTGGCTGGGCGCTGATATGCTCACAGAGGATGTCGTCCATTTGGCTTGTGGAGACTGACTCTTGTCACGTTTGTGGAGTGAATGAACTATAAACTTTGTAATGAAAATGACTTTGTAAACTACAGGGTGGTTGAGTCTTTATTATTCTGGAAGGTGATGTGGTTAGGGGTTTTTTTTTTTGTCATTTGAGTTATTCATAATCAGTGATGGAATATATGATAGGCAATAACTGTCACTTTTGGAAACTACAATATACACTAAAAAAGTTTAGTTCCTTTTATAGTTGAAAAAATAAATCAGATACAAAAAACATTCTGCTGCCATCAGTGCCATCTTGGCTTTTGTGAGGTGCAAATTCCCCTTTGCAGAAGTGCACGAACAGATGAGAAGCTTTGGGAAAACTTTTATTTGCTGCATCTATAAGACTGTACTGCTACGTGAAAATTACTGGGTGTTACTCAGGTGACGTTGAAGCATCGTGTCTGGCACCACTGGTTTTCTGTCTGTCCCCAGCTTGTCTGCCTTCCTTTGTGTGTCTTCTGCTCTGCTGCAGCTCTTCCTTTTTCCACCTGTTCCTTCCATTGACCACTCAATGCCCTCGATGTGTACCTCATCCATAGAATGCGTGTTCTGCCATGGGGCTGCAGTAAATCAAGTGGAAGTCCCCTCTGATGCTGGACTCGGACAGACTGGAAGAACACCAGCCCATACTAAGAAGACTGCTGCCAGGAAATACAAAGTGTTGCAAGAGTAACCACCAAATATTTACGGGCAGCGGTTCAAAGCATGTTCTTCTGAGAAGCTGAAGCTGTAAAATTCACAGTGCTAGGCTTCATTTTTGCAAAGATGCATCTGAACAAGCATCTGGTATGTTCTGATTCATAGCATGGGCCTGCTCGCACATAATTGCACACAACAGTAATCACTTCAAGATTTGTCCTATGTTCAAGATTCCTGCTATCGTGGATTGTTCCTTGACATCCGCTAATATGGATTACACGCTTTATTTGTGGTATTTTACCTTTTCTGGTCTTCATTTGTCCCGGTGAAAGATGATCTAGTCTGATATTTCTCAAGACATAATTGTTGTGTCTGAAGTCGTGCTTGTTTGTGCAACAGGGATTGCACTTGAGAGCGCTGCAGGAATCAGAACGAGCACCGATTTCACGAGGAGGTTGGGACTCACTAAGGCTGCAAGGAAACAGTGGGAGAAGAGCGCACGCAGTAAATCCCACTTCCCTCTCGTGCACGTATGCACTGCTTTCCAAAAGCTCTGCGGACAGGTTTTCAAGAACAAACTCCAGTCAGACTTTTTCCTAGGAAACTCTCGTTAGCAGCCTGCAGAAATGCCTGTTTCGTTTTAATGAGCCTTTGTCGTGCTATCACACAACTGTTTTCATAGTCCCAAAGCCCTCCTTTAAATAGCTGTGACAATCAAGCCAATTCTGCTCCCATGGACCAAGTTTTAGTTATCTTTGGTTTGCTTCCACTAAAAACATATTTGTGTCCCTTTGCTGTCATCTGAAATATTTTATTTTTTTGGAATTCCATATTATTGATCTCACGAATTACCCATTAACTCGCTTTGCTTATTTTTACAAACTTCCTTTTTTTCCCCTACTAGATTATTTATTGTTTTAGGTTTACTCCTTATTGTTCTACTGACCTATGAGGCTCTGGGGTATTTTTCCTATTTAAAATCAAAAAGGAGACGTTTCAATTTCCTTATTTTTCCCCCCTCCCCCCTAAGTATTTTCTGGCAGCAGTTCCCTTTGATATGATGGCTTAATTTGGTTTCCCCAGCTCACAGAAATTTATGTTGAAGTGGGAGTAGGAGAGATTCTTTTGGCAGCCTGCCTGCTGAACTCTAGAAATGCCACTTCACATAGTCCACGCTTTGGATGGTTGAATGAGTTGCAGAGAACAGAGCTGGGAAGACGTACCTGCTGACTGAAGCCTTGTAATCCCAGGAGAGGGGAAGCCAACCTCCAAAGCGCTTGATCCTAATCATCATGTCTGCTTTGTTTTGTGTGCTTCCTCTTGGCAAAGTAATTCATTCTCTTTGGCACTTAATTTGTTGGTCACTGTGATAAGTCAGCCTGCAGGCACTAATGGTGCCAGAGGATTTGGTGACGCTGACACCCACATGCAAATAAACAGAGAAGAATGCCGTACAGACAACTATACAGATATCAGCTAGCAATGACTTTAGAGTTGTGCTGGATCTCCTTTGAGGCAGCAATCTGACAGAGAAAGCACGACCCTGCTGTTGCTCCGTGGTCGTGTCCCAAACAAGATGATCGTCATTATGTAGCTGAGAAGCCCTAAAAGCATTTCAGTCCTTCCTAGGGGGAAAATAAACTGCAGGTTAACACTTGATCTTTGTATGGAAAATGTTAAATTTCACAGCAGGTTTCCAGACGTCTGCTTCCCAACTGTTTTTAAAATCTAGGTCATTATATATAGGTGGCACTGGATAAGTCTCCATAGAAATTTCAGAATGTTTTGAACAGAAAAGCGAGTCAGATCACTGTAAGGCTGGTAACCAACACAAGTTTTTCATGTGTATAGCCTGAGGAAGGTTAAATATCTTTTTTGACCTCTCATTTTTAACTTGGACTCTGTGAATTTTTAACTTGTCCTGTTCTCATAGCTGTGTGAGGTGGTATTTTGCAGGTAAAATTGCTATTTCAGTCTATTAGCAGATTTTTTGCCGCCCGGTATGGTCAAATGAATCTTTCTGTCTTGTTCCAAAGCTCTGCCTCTTCCACATGCTGTGCAGTCACTACTCGACCGATGACATTTTCCATGAGCTGAAATGTGTGATGTGCCTCATATACTACATTTCCTTTGATTTTGTTACTGTTATTCTTTTCCACATTGGCCCAGTCTGGGACTGAAAAAGCACTTCCAAAACGAGCTCCCCTCCCTGTATGCTCCTTTATGCAAATAACTTCTGCACTCACACGCATGCCTGCAAATAATTTTCAGCTTAGCGAGCAGGACTCGTTAGGGTGAGCTGTGGCAGAGAAGGAGAGCAGGACAGAGCTGTGCTGGAGGGTCTCCTGGCTGGGTGCTGCCAGGCTCTAACAGGAGGAGGTGGGGGGATGTGGGTGCTGAGGCTGCCACAATTGTTGGCATGGAAGCAGAGTTGCTGGCCCCAGGTATCATTTCGGTCGCTGCATCAAGACAGCAGTGGATGCTCTGAATTGTGCACTTCCTACAGGTAAAAACTGCTCGGCCTGTGAAGCAAGACGTTGGAGGGGATCCCGATGTAACTGCCTGCAGACGTCGGCTTGGGAACCTTTATCCCGGTTCCTTTGGCCTGGATCAGGTCCACTGCTTCTGGGCATAATGCATTCAGGCAGGACTGGATTCCCTGCCTGAAGAGCAGAGCCACGGGGCCCCTCGCAGCCCCAGGACAGCACTGCAAGCCAAAAGCCTGACGCGTTTTCCCACCGCCTGAGTGCCTGAGAACTCAGCTGAGAGCCAGGCCAGCTGAGGAGGTCCCCGTTAGCCTCAGTAAAATGTGTGACATTTGGCAGCTCCATTGCTCTGAGGGCTATTGAGACCCATAGCAATGCTCCCAGTGCCTCCAGATGACCGTGGCTCCATCTCGTGTGATGCCTTCAGTTTGCCATGGCAGCACCCCAACAGCTCCAGTAACGCCACCACCTTCTGACTGTAAATCCACCTGCATCTGCAATTGTTTTTTTCCTTTCCTCTTCAGCTCTTCACATCTGCCGTTGCTCACAATTGCCAATGAATACATTTGTCTCTTTTTTTTCCTTTCTTTCAATTGTGGCAAATCCAATCCCTTTGTGCCTGTTGCGAATTCCTCTACCACTGAGCTCTTCTGGCATCATGCTGGCTTACATTTTTTTGGGCAGAGAGGAAACTTTTTTGTGTGGTCATTTAATGCATGAGAAAACTCATGAATAGACTTTCTTGGTAACTAAAGTGCTGTTTTTATCTGCAGAATAGAGACAGCCTAACACTGCGAGCTTCCTCCTGCTGCCCTGGCAGTCTCCTGCAATTCCAATTTGGTGCGGCTGCTTTTTTGGAAGGAAAAAATAGCTAGAACTCTGTGCTAGTCGCTCTCACTGCTGGGGCTAATCAATGAAACAATTGTGCTTCGGGTGCCGTGAGCACCGGCTGTGCATTTAAACTGCGAGGAAACCACTGATGTCGTATCAGTAAGCCAGCAGGTGAAAAGCAGAAGGATCCAGAACGGTGCCCGTGAACGCGGCCCAGACCTGAGCGCACAACATAGCTGAGGAACCTCGCAGCCCGTTTTCAAACAGTCGAAATACCCAGTTCCTCCATAAGGGCCAATTTATGATTTCACAACCTGCTGCTGTGGAATGTCAAGAGCAGATCATAATTACTTCAGCCAGGGCACGTAGAGCAGCAGCACACAGACTGCTACATCAGAGCATTCAGAAGGCTTTTACTAGCAGGTAATCAGATAAAAATAGAGGAACAGTATCCTATGCAACTTAAACCATTTTCCAACAACGAAGTGCAGAAGTCTGCGAGCTCCTTAAATCTCTGGGAAAGGCCCTCTTTCCTGGCCATGGAAGTGGGATTTCTTCCCTGAAGATGGCTAGAAGCAATACAGCCATCTACTGACTGACACGGTTAACCACAGCATGTTTATGCGCTCGTCTTTTAACTCGGCCTCTTATTTTCATCTCAAAATTGTGGCCCGTGGAAAACTGGTTTTCTGTAGAAGCTAATTACCGAAGCACACAATTAATAGCTGATTAGTAAGTTGCTGGCCCTCCTTATTACTCATTGCTTTGACATCTGGTTAGGTAGCTGCGTGCTTAGGCACCTCTGTCAAGCCTGAGATGGCATTATCACACAGCTGACATGCAATGACAAAAATGAAAACAATGTAAGTGGATGAAATTCTACTAGCTGATTGATAGCCCAAAAGCCATGCGGGAAAACATGGTGAGACAACACACCATGTGTAAATGTAACAACAGTCTTACATTGCAATGAAATGACTGCTGGGATCAAGACTGAGCCAAGCCTGCAGAACCAAACTCACAGCAGTTTATGGAACACGTTCCATGTTTCCTACGGATGGTGAATGAAGCCCCATAGCGCTCCTTACACTCAGGAGGGCCGTGTAACCTGCAGTGCTGCTGTGCGAGCTCTCAGCACCCAGCAGGCAGAAGGCTGATGGCAGCTGCTGGAGCTAGCTGACCTACATAGCACGTGTGGCTCCTGCCCTTGCTGGAACTGGAGCATCCAGATTTACGCGACTAACACTTCTCTTTGAAGCCTCACTGCAAGGAAAATGTAACCACGTTTAATTCCTGTTGCTTGCACAACATATAAGCTGAAATCCCCTTTTGCGATTTCCAGACGAACCAAAAGCTAAGGCAGCAAGAACGACAGCCAAAAAGTCACTTCTAGGTTATTTATTGTACCTTTGAGTTGCAGATGATATGTTACTACAGACTCTCAGAGCACAGTGTAAAGCTCCGTGCATAAAAATAACAAGTATTTGAGACTTTAAATTGAAACGTGAGACTTTCCCTACGATTCTGAAGAACGTGTGAAACCTTTCTTTAAATAAGGGGGTGGTCCTTAATAGACAGAGATAAATATCATGCTATTAAAAAATCTTATAGCTACAAGATCAGCATTTCAGACTGAGAAAGTTGTACTTTCCAGAGGATTGATGTCAGGGTGATGCCTAGAAAGAGAGACAAGCAAAGAGAAGCATTTGGAAACAAAGTATTTGGAAGCAAAACTTAAAACAGCTTGTTTCCACTCAAAACTAATTGAGAATGTTATCACACCAGATATGAGACAATGGCTCAGACAGAACACATTCTAAATGTACAAAATACATGACTCTCCAAAACAACTGGATCTTGATTTTGTAGATAATGCGTGTAATGATGTACTCAGATGTACTGAGTTTCCTGGGATTGTCATGCATAATGTTACTTGTTTGAGTCTGGAAGACTCCAGTCGTGTGCATTGACATCTGCAAACGTGTAGGATGGGAACTTCAAAAATATGAATTCCTCTGAAGAGCGCTGGTTCCTTTCCTATGGTCCACATAGCACTTAGCAGGCACTTGGTCATTTCTACTGTAAATAATGTGCCTTGTATATAAGTGATGAGCCACGTATATAAAGCTATTAAGCAGAGGCTGAGAAAAGAGAAGGCATTTTGCAATCATTGGGCTGGCAGTTCTTACAAGCTGTTCCTCTTCCCCTCACTGAGGCACCTTCTCAACTTTGCGTGTTTTCTCAGCAATTTGTGATTTTTTTTATGGGACTGTTTTCAACCTGTAGAGCACTGACACATGGCATCGAGTAGCACAGGAGAAAGAAATGCCAAGAGCAGAGCTGAGAGGGATGCTGCCGTGTTGTGCGTGGAGCATAGGAGCAGCACTGCTGTGTTCTGCCCTCTCTGTTTCCTTGATGCCACATCTCAGGAGATGGGGAGGCTCCTGAGGACAAACAGTGCTGCAGCAGTTCTTGGAAGAGCAAACCTTCCTGTAATAAAATGCTGAGTATCCACTTACATGCCTTAATTCTTTCCATGCGTGTCCTTTTTTGCTCTCACCCTCTAAATTTTGTTCAAACTGAAACACAGGAATTTTGCCCCACGTCTGGGATTTCTGTGCAGCTAACAGGCTGACTGGATCTGCAGCAGTGCAGATCAAACAGTGCCTGTCTCGATAAGCAGCCACTGCTCATACACTGATCAGCTGTGCTTAAAATGGATGTAAATCTGACGTATCTGCAGCATGTCACACTTCCTGCACAGATGCTAGTTATCTGAGCTTGTGCCAGCAGATGCCTGTATCTGTGTTTTTCCCTGCTGTCCTGGGCCAAAATCAGATACACTAGCACAAACTTTATGCAAGATAAGATAAAGAGCTTTTAGAGCACATGACAGAGAGCTTGTAATGTACATCAGTGACTTGATAAACAAGTTGCAGCGTTTTTCCTTGGAGCATGAGAAGTTCTGGCTGCCATCAGGTCGCTTATTTTCCTTCCTTGAAACTGGCATCTTAAGTCAAGCAAATATCAGAGAACAAGGAATCAGTCAGGGCTGGGAGTAGTATCCCAGGTTTCAGTATCACTTCATCGTACATTACCCTATCAGTGTCTGCATAGCGACTGACTGCAATTGCTTTCATGTGGGCAGCCTGCTGGGTCCCGCAACGTTAATGGGGAATCACATGAATAAAGAAAGCTGAGGATGAAAGAAGATGTTGGATCAGGGCGACAATCCCTCTTTTGGGCAATAAGGTCAAAGGCTTTTTTAAAGTTAAAAACTAAGTATGTAACTAGACTGCTTTGTTTTATTTGATTTATTTTTATTTTTAATTCACTGCCCTGCAGAAGAAATAATCCTTTGTACCCATGCTGTTTTGTCTCTAGTTTTTCTTGGGAGTGGCTCTGAATAATTGGAATTTAAAAAGACAAATAATTTGTAAACATAAATGGGATTTTTTTTTTCCTCTCGCTCTCTTGAAACAATTCGTGGAAGTGCCTCATTTTGCTACACAGCCATTGTAACAATTTGTTTTCAATTAAATGTTTGAAATTGTGTTGCTTTAGCATTCTACAATGAAACAATTTGTGGACTACAGCACTCGGATGGTTTTCATAATGTTTGGAGTGGATGAGGAGAGATTGAAAAACAGGTGTAATTTGAACACGCGCAGCAGGAAGAATTAATAGGAAAAAGAAACCCAAACAAATAAAACTCCCTAGCAGATCTGTGAGCAAAAAGCCATTCTACACCACAGTGTGTGTCTGAGATGCAATCACAGACCTGGTCTGAGAAGGTGTATCATGATGGTCTAGCTCCTTCATTCTGCAGTGCTAGAAAGAAGGAAGGGTCCATTCAAGCTCTGTACCGAGACGCTACTGCTCACTCAATCCTTTTCTAACCCTTCTGTTTAGCCAGAATTTTTCTGTTTGATTTGCCTTGAAACAGTAAAACGCCAAGACATTTTCTCACCTGTATGTGTCTTCTGAAGCTCCTCGCACGCAAGAGTGAGGGAAAAACTACAGATAACTGCTACTCTTCTTCAAATCATGAAGCTGTTACCAGCACAGAAATACCCACGGATGAACAATGTTTTCATTTCACCATTTCAACAAGTTATTCGTTTGTTGCCAAGTGAACCACCTGTGCTAGAACCACTGCGCCCAGTAACACGTGCTTTCAGGATTAGTCAGTGACAATCCCTTCATGCCTCTGCTGGAAACTAGGTAACTGGTTTTGCAACGCTTTCCTCCCTAAGCTAGTTGTTTCAATTACAGCTAGGCTGGATTCATTGGAAGTCCACATCCGTGTTGCAGCCCATCCACAAGCTTGCAGGTTAGTGGGGCCTTAACGTGTCCTGTTCTCTACAGGTGATTTGCATGTGAAAGCGAGGGAAGCTCCCTATTTCCCTCTCAGCCTGCTCCACTTGAATTCCCCGGTTGCTAGAAAAGAGAAAGCTCATTAACTTTCTCAACGACAGAGAGTTTGTAAGGTCTCTTATTCTCTTACTAGCCGCTAAGACCTCAAAACCTTCTGTACGGGACTGGCTTCTGCTGCTAACCCTTGTGAAATGTAATGAAAATAGTCACTGGGCTCAAAAGTTAGTGGGAGGATTGGCTGGTGCACGTAGAGAGGATCTGTCAGTCCTGCCGAACAACCGAGAACCCATTATTATATTTAAATACATATACATTTCAGCTTGTTTGCTTTCAGAAATGTCAGGACTGACAAATCATATGGCCCTTGCTGAAAGACTCAGGCATGTAGTCAAACCTGTCCGTCACTGCTGCTAATATGGCTACAGGATTTCCAGAGACATTTTTGCTCATGGAAATCCATTGTGGAAATTCCTACAGTGTTGTTGGGAATTAGCAACATTTCTCATTCGGAGGAGCTGCTGTACACTTCCAGAGTGACAAAACCCATGTGAACACGACCTTTCCCTTAGTTTTCTTCAGGAAAAAACCTCTCCGGCTTCATGTATACAAGTGAAAGGAACAAAAACAGGGCAAACCCACTCTTTCCTCCTCGTACCTCAAGTCTTCCAGATGATTAAACAAATGTGAAATCTGTGATTTACAGCAGAAAGCCCTGGAAGGGTCTGAAATAATGATTTTCTCAAATCTGCTGGTGCAAAAGAGAGAAATGTGGGGATTTTTTCATGGTAAAGCAGACGTTTTAAAAGTGTCTTGGCAGAAACTAGTGTTTCTGAGCATTCAGATTCTCAAGTTCGTTCTGGTTGTGATCCCGCCTGCAGGTCAGTAATTTCACATGACCCCAGCTATTAGTATAAATAGCAGAAGAGGCTGAATTTGTTAGCTCCATAGCAGCTTGTAGCTGCCAGGATGTTACAGCTCCTAGGCTGAACCCTGCTGGTTTGTGTAAGGTAATGAAGGAAAAAAACAATCAATCCGGAGTTTTTAGATGGCATACTCTCATTCCTATCAGAAAATAATAATAGTATAATATAATATAATATAATATAATATAATATAATATAATATTATATATATATATATATATATATATATATAAGAAATTGGGACTATATTTTTCTGGCAATAACCTGGGGTTTTGATGTATTCCAACTTGACAAATGGATATCAACGTGGATTATAAATGCAGTCTAACTTCCACGCCTAACTTAATTTAAATGCCTAGAGATCTCAGATGCTCTGAGCTGCCTTTTGTGTAGTCTAATGGCTGTATGAGAAGCATGAACTCTCAAATGACATGCCTCTGTTAGGAATTGCAGTCCCTCAGCCTCTCATACCATTTCAACGTATGAATTCCTTTATTAAAAACATTTGCTGATAATACCGTGCGATGTATATTCATGAAATGCTTTCTGGAATGTAAATTAGTGTCAGACTTTTTTTTTTCCTTAACTTAGTTTGAAGTTTTATTCCTATAATGAGATCACAGCAGGAGTATTTCTGATCCCAAGGCCCTGTGCACAGTATGAAGATATGCTCTCAGAGCTGGCATACCATGGAGCTTCTAAAATGACACCATGTAAGAGATCTTAGGTCATGACTTAGGACGTTTCTTGATCACCTCAAGTCTGGAATGATTTTGTGCGTTATAGGATCGCCATGTGAATTGTCAGACAATGAAATTGCAACCCACCCTAGCTGCAAAGTTTTAGAGTTTGCCTTGATTTTTGCCTATCAATCCTTGCAATCACTTCTCTAGCCGACCCATTCTTGTACATCACCATACGTATGAAATTTCACTACTGCTTGGAAATTCTGTTCTGCTCTCGGAAATAACTGGGAATGAAGTTGCACGCCCTGCTAAGGACAGCAAGTTGCTATTGAAAGAAGTATGAGGAAAACATTGTTTTTTTTTCCTTTTTCCTTTTTTTGCTGCAGTGGGTATCTTTAAAGTGTTTTTTTGAAGCGGCAATGAGCTTTACTGTAGGGATGTTCATTAGGAATATCAATATTAATGGTTGGACTAGATGATTTATGGTTGGACTAGATGATCTTGTAGGTCCTTTCCAACCTAATGAATCACCAAGTGATCTTTTTCTTTACTCTCCCTCATTTTGCGTGTGAGAAAGCAACTCTTGTCGGCACTTTCTCCTCAGAAACTGAAAGCTGCGCCCACCATTGCCAACAGAACAGGCAAACCGGCGGGACCCCTGAGACTTGTTTTATCACTTCACACGTCCCTCGTGTGACACCAGGAAGCTCTCTCCCCGCGCCGTTCTGCTCGGAAAACAGCACTGCGTGACTTCTCGGGGAGAGCTACACCACGGCGTCCCCACAGCGCGGTGATGACGGAATAAATCGATCCGGCGCGCTCACACACCGTCATGTCACGTCACGCGCACCCTGAGGAGAGCCGCAGCGCGCATGCGCGGTGCGAGCCTCCCGCGCAGCCTACGCGCGCCCCCTAGCGCCACGGCTCGGGTTGCGGCGGAGGAGGTGGAGGAGGGAGGCGGCGCTTCCGGCCTCCATTTTACACAAACAGCAGCGGGCCGCGGGTTGAGGCGGTACGGCTTAGCTTGCGCTCTCCTGTGGGCGCGGTTCGGCCTTTCGAAGGTGGGTGCGTGGCTGCTGGCAGCGGGGCTGCCCCTCAGCTCTGCCCGCCCGGGCGCGGGGATGGGCGCCCCCCGCTGCCTGCGGAAGTTCCGCCCCGAGCGCTGAGCGCGTCCCGAGCGGCTCCGTGTGCCGGGCTGGGGGGGGGCGGGCAGCATGGAGCAGGGCGCGGCGGGACACCCGGTGACCCTCATCATCAAGGCGCCCAACCAGAAGTACACCGACCAGACCATCAGCTGCTTTCTGGACTGGACCGTGGGCAGGCTGAAGTCGCACCTGTCCGACGTTTACCCCAGCAAGCCGGTGAGTTGCGGGGCAGCCCCAGTGCTTCGTGTCGCTGGCCTCTGTGGCTTCTGGAGCGGAAAGGCCCTGCGCTGGGTGCCGCGAGAAATAAACAAGGAAGAGCACCGTTCCCCCGGGGCTGTGCGCGTAGGGATTGGCTCTCTGCTTCCTGGCGGGGTCCAGGCGCAAACAGCTGCTCTTCTGTGTGCTTCAGTGAGATGGCAGCTCAGCGTGCAGCCCAGGGCTGCCCGTCATGCTCCACTTAACTTTCCCAGTGCCGTGTTGATACCTGTTTGTTACATGTAAGGCCCATTTCTCTAAGCCTAAGCGTTCTGTCTGCAGCGATCGGGGTACTCATACTCACTTACGCTGTCTGGTGGGCTCAGAGGTGGGGCAGGTAGGTGACAGTGCCATCTGAAACGTGGGACTGAACGAGCTCTTGAGGGTTCATTCCTCTTGTCTTTTGGGGTGCCATGTTGTGAGGTGGGGCTGGGAGCTGCCATCAGCTGCTTTGCAGGCTCGTGTGATAGCAGCAGCTGTATTTTGCAGCTGTTAATGTGAAAACGTTCAGATTTCTGTTCAATAAGGGGTATGCAGATCTTTCCTCAGTTCTGAATCTGGCAAACGACAGAGGTTAGGAAAAAAAACATCCCGCTGATGGAATTATAACACCTGCTTAGAATGGCAGTTATGTAGAACAGCGGATTTGATTCTTCTGAAAACCTGTTCCGGAAAGCTGTACAAACACAGTGATTGACTTTGTCTCTGTGCTGCAGTGGCATGTAGGGCCTGGGCTTTGCTGTGCAAAATGACCAGCTAAGGTTGCCTTTATATTGTAAATGATTAGTGTTGGCCTAACGACATAAAATAATTATTGGTACTTTATTTTTTTTTGGGGGGGGGGGGGGAGGGAAGAGCAGTCAGAAGTTGAGTTACTGATGCGTGGTATTTGAGAACCTGAGAATTTAGTTATTGCTGTCATTAGGTCCCTTCTGAGAGGCTACCCACTGCAAAGAGGACAAATACACTGCTTCAGCTGGTTGCTAGAATGTCCTCTTGTGGGGCACTTGTATTCAAGCATTTATTTTCTCATTCACCCTATGAGCTAGCTGGAATGGGCTTCTAGGAAGAATCCTTAATGAGCCAGAGGTTTTTGTTTTGTGTTAACCAGTATTACAGTGTTGCATGGCAGTTGCCTGAAGTGTCTGTCTTCTGTTAAAAATTGATTCCACAGTGTACCTTGCCTCAGAATTAACTGCACGGTATTAAAATGAGCAGTTCAGAATCCCCAAAACTGTTCTGGGTTAGGTGATGGCAGCTTCCTTAGTGAAAATTACCTCAGTATTTCAATTTAATTTGGCTTTAATGTGCATGCTAACTTATTTGTAATTAAACTCAGTATTATTACAACATAGAACCTTTCCAATTAATAACATGGGAATGTAAGAGAAGGATCTCCTCTGTGTGCTCAAGTGGACAAGTTTATCTTTTGGCTGCTTTTGATGTAGTCTTGCTGCTTTGTTTTGTTTGCTTTTAATTTAAGATTTATTTACACATTTGTGCTTTTAAGATCCTCTTTCCCTTTATTTTCTATTCCTGAAACAGAGAAGCATCAAAAACGTGTCAGTAAAATGTCTGCATTCCATGGATGTGATATGTCCTGGATATAACTTCTCCACGCTATTTTAAAAGTGCGAGGGTACACCAGAACGCAGATGCTTCGTGCAAGTATTGCAATGTTCTCAAAGTGAAGGATGCAGAATCAGCTGCTATCGCTGCAGTATAATCTTGCAAGTTTCCACATGTGACTTGTGCCTCATTCTCCTATATATATCTATATATTTTTTCCTAATTGGTAAATTCAATAACAGCACGTACAGTAACTGTCCATCGAGGGCATGTTTTCAGAAAATGTGATTGTTGAAATAGGCTGGGCTTTGAGGCAGTGCCATTGTGACTTTCCTAGATAAATTTGTGTGGGTGACTTATGTAAGTATGTATAAATTCCAGGTACAGGTAGCTATAAATTGAGTTAGTTGCTGTTAAAGCTGGAATTCGTACTTTAATAAGTCACTAAATAAACTAGTGGTTTAAATCAGCGTTGAATTAATTTGTGGATCCATACTAAGGTTCACATTTATCAGTTTTTTCCAACTGGCCTGATTGTTTGTACAGTACTCCAGTTAGAACTTCCCTAAAATGAATGTTTATTGAAGAGAACTTAAAGAAGCAATCTGTGGATCTTGCATTCTATGTGTTAATTGCTGTTATCAGTTACACCCACAATTGTTAATTTAAAACTCCTGTTTCTCATTTCCTGTACTACCTGTCACCTAGCATGTATTTCTTCCCACAGTTCAAACCAGATGTGGTTTTTCAGGGTTTTATTTCCTATGGATGAGTGGCAGAGAGGCTGAATGATATGGAAACCAGGTGTCTTGCAACTGAAGCTGAGGATAGGTCAAGGGATGGATGTTCCTAGAAGATCTTACTTTATCATCTTTGCTTTAGTGGTTTTGGAAATGTTCTTGGCATGTTTAACTTGAACCAAGCACTGTAGGAGTCTTGCTTGAAAAACAGAAGAAAAAAAGCTGATGAACTGCTAATTTAAAATTCATAGCTTCTGGATTGTGATCAGAAAAGTGTCTTTTCCATCCCAAGTTTGAGCTTTAGCTTTTGAGTCCTTGAGTTGTTTTATCTTGTGTTGTGAATTTGCTTCGCAACTTGGGGCTACTAGTTAGGATTTGTGGAGCCTTTCCATTGCAGCTGGATGTTTGGTCCAGTGGCAGGCATGTTCTTTGAGGCAGGAGCTGGGGTGGTGAGTCCTGTGTGACACAGGATGAGTTGAATGCCAGTTCAGTTTGCTTTGACATATACGTGAATTAACTTTGTTTTCATCTTTATCGCTTTCATCCATCCTCGTTTATTTATTTAAAAAGAAAACCTCTCAGGTTTCAGGATTCTAGGATGGGCTTAACCCTGAGAATTACAAGGGATAATTTCTGTAGTGCGCAGTTAGATATTTCAGCTATGTAGGGAGGAGCATGAAGTTCAAGACTTCTGGCTGCTTTGGCAGGGGGGTTGGACTAGATGATCTCTAGAGATCCCTTCCATCCCTTCCAATTCCTGCATTAATGTCCCTGGCCTAAGATGTTTAACAGTATTCAGTTTTTGTTAAGTTAAGCTATAAGCATTTATTTTGTGGTGTTTTTTTTTTTTTTTTTTTTTTTTTTTTCTTCTTTCCATTGAGTTGGAATGCATTGCTGCTATAGTAGTCAGATCAGAGGGGTCATTTTAATCCAACTGTTTCTTATCTGTAGAGTTTTTATTTATTAAATAACTTGTTATATGAGGGACTGGGAAGGTATGCATCTATGATGCTGAAGGAAAGAAACAGAATTGAACCATGTAGGAAATAGTGTTACTGGCAAAACACTGTGTCCATGTGCTGCTGTTTGATGGTGGTACAAAATTCTTAGCTTAGGGCTTCTCTTCATTTGTTTTTCTGTTTAACTGAGTCTGTCTCAGGACCCTGAAGCATGGTTTCTGAGACTTTTTCCTGGTTCTGCTAGTGATTTGAAAGCTTTCTGCAATCTTGTTGCAGTGCTGTGAATTGCAGTTGTTCTGAGAAGGCCTTTCCCTGGTACAAAATGCAAGAAAACTTGTATCCTGTTAGCAGCCTATTGCTGGCTGAAACAAGCTGGCAAGAAAATAGCGGTTCAAAAGAATTTAGTTGGATTTGAGAGACTGACTTCTTCTTGTTGCTCTTTAGAAAAAATAATCAGTAGAAATAGTGCAGTGATGACTTCCAGTTCATTGCCCTATTTCGTCGTTGGAGCTGGAAGTTAATCACAGCATCGCAGAACTGTAGGGGTTGGAAGGGATCTCCAGAGACCATAGAGTCCAACCTCCATGCCAAAGCAGCTCCCTAGCCCAGGTTGCACAGGTAGGCACCCAGGTGGGCACTGAACATCTTCAGAGGAGACTCCACCACCTCTCTGTGCAGCTGTGCCAGTGCTCTGTCAGTGCACTGTGAAGAAGTTCCCACGTGCTTCCTATGCTTCATTTTGTGGCCGTTTCCCCTTGTCCTCTAGTTCTGTGTTGGCAGACTTAGGAAAGTGATTTGCTGTGTCGCCAATTATTTTCATCCTACATTTTTAATATAGAAAATGTTTCTTCAGCGTTACATGATAGAAGCAGTTCGGTACTACGTATGGCAGGTTAGCCACTCATAATCCAAACCCATGTACTTAATGACATACCACTAGCATGACTTTGGATTTAGGGGAAGAATTAAGTTCTGTAACTCTTGTTTTCTCCCGAGTTGCTGGACATCATAAGAAGGTCATTACCAGGGAAGAGATTGCCAGGGCTTCTGAGGAAGCTTCATGTTGTTTGTGTGAATTTCAGCTGTTTGGGTCTTAGTGTTACTGTGCTTGCAGAGAAAGCAACTGAGGGGGTTGGGGGAGGGGAGGAAGAGGGAGTGAAGTGGTGTAGGGCTGACTGTTTGCGTGCTGGGAAGATTCTTCAAATATTTCATGCTGATAATGCGTGTCAGTTCCACCGGTGTTAGGCTCCATTTCCTCATCTAGCATTTGGTTAGGGTAGCATTCTTCCCAGTGAGAAAAGCTGTTGGATTAACTTCTACAAGCGGATAGCTAAACTGAAGTAGGTAGCAGTTGGGTTCTTTTAAAAAACAAAACACTTGTTTCTGTATGGGTGAAAGAAGCTTTTCTCAGGAAAGGAGCTGTTCTCCTCAGCTGGGAGTATTTAGAAGTTACTGCCTTATAGGTTGAGCACTGTGTATTTTTAAAGGAATCTTTATTATTAAACAGCTCTAAAGTGTGGAAGTAGTGGGAACAGGCAAACAAGCTTATTTGAGTTTGAAGCCTCCTTATAAAAAGACCCTTTGCTTCTGAATGTGCTTTAATACCTCCCTCTTCTTGTTTCTTCTTGTGTGTTTCATGTTTTCTTTGGTGGGATGATGGGTGGTGGGAGATGGGGCTGGTAGCAGACAGACTAATAACAGAAATTCCTTACAGAAAAAAATTGAAGCTTGTTATTTCCCTGTGTATTTTAATGACCGTTCCATCATTCTACTATTTTTCCCTTGCTCCAGCCACTTCTCCATCTGCTTTGCCAGCAAGTGTGTGGGAACGGGAGCAGGGTGAAGAGTGAAACTTTCTGAAATGAGGGGATTTTCCAAATACACTTAATGGCTGCCTTGGGCAGCACTTACCAGTTAAGTGATGTTAAACGTTAGGGTGCTCTTGGTGAGTGCTTAATAGCAGAACTTTTTTTCAGAGCTAAATAGCCAGTTGGACTTGGAAGGCCTCTGAAATGTTTTAAAGACTGTCTGTTGGTGGTTGAAATGCTAAGAGGTTTTTTTCTCATCTGCATATGTTATCACCAGCTGTATGTCCGTACAGCTGGAAAAAGCTAAATTCCTTTCTTTGTCCCATCTCCTAGTCCACAAAGGATCAGAGACTGGTGTATTCTGGCAGACTGCTTCCTGATCACCTGCAGCTGAAAGATGTTCTCAGAAAAGTAAGCTTTATATCAACACCGTATGATTTCTGAGCAAAAACACGTTTTAGGAAATAGGAATTTAGATTTGCATTGTTTAACTTCGAGTTTTAACAATAAGCTACAGCATGTGACCAACTATGTAACATTGATGTATTCTGGAAAATGTATTTTCAAGTATCCCTCGTTTGTGTGACTGTAATGCTTGTGGATGGAGGGGTGTTTCTGATTGGTGGGAGTTAGCTTGCCTAAACCCCAAGCCAGTGATATGTAACAGAGAGCGACTTCTTGGATGCTTCCTGCTTTGACTCAGGCAGGATTATTTAACAGAACTCTGGTAAAGTTTGGGTCATCATTAAATTTCCTGGACTTAAATCCAACAACTTATGTTTAAAACACAGATCCAAAAGAGGCTTGTGAACAAACTAAGGCTAACATTTTACATGCAAATAAAGGCTTTTAAATTCACAGATGGTTTTGCTGGGAAAGCTGTCTGTTGTCCTGGCTTTATTCTTCAGGTATCAGCTGTTCCTGACGTTTTAAAACAATGCAAGAACCGACAAATTTATTTTGCTGGCTCGTGTGACTTTGTGTTCCTTAGGCAGCAAGAAGTTTAAATCCAAATCCTGAATACCAGTGGCATCTGATGTAGGAAATCTTAAAATGCGTGCACTTGGTTCTCAGATTGAATTGCATAGCTTAAGTAAATGCTACTGAATAACTGAGACTTCATTATGTTAGTAATGTTCCTAATGTATAGGAAAAGAAATATCATGTTTTTGGGGGCAGATTATCAAAAGCTCTCTGTGTTTTGGTTCTGGTGCTAACAGATAATCTAGAGCACTGTGGACTGTTCTTTAAACTTCCAGTAAACAGACCTGGCTGCACCAATAGCTGTACTTAGGAAATGTTTTAAGTCACTAAGCAGTTGTTACATCTTGTGATCATTAAATATGTAAGATGTGGAGCTCATGAGCGTTTGTAATGGTGCTTTTTAGTGAAGTGCCGATGTTAAAATCAGTATGAAAACTGCAGAGTTGAGTTACGCTTTTCTGTTTTATACAGAGTGAAGTCTCCTCCAAATGAGAATATTTTTTTTTAGTAAAACTGAGTAACAGCTTCCATGTCAAATAAGGAGAAGCTGATGAAGTATTTTGAGTATTGCTGAAGTGGGCAGCTGCTGTTGTTCCTTACGGTCTTGATTCTGAAAGAAACCTTACAAAGTTGGATTTACCTGCTCACAAAAAATGTGGTTGTATTTACTGTAAGTTTATTACAGAACTGAACTATTGCCAGCTGGTATGCTGTACATCTGAAAGGTTTGTAAAAGCATGAATCTGATTTCGCTCAGAACGAATATTGTGATGGGCAAAATCAAGTCTGAATCCCCTAAATTTCCTTGGTCTGCCTACAGCAAAGTCTTTGGCAGTACATACAAACTGTGTCAAGCCTTGTTAATCTGATAGAGAAACTGTCTTCCCTCAGTATTAGAGGGATATTTTTAAAAGCGTTTTAATTGGTATAGGCCTAAGGTTCAGTTATAAAAACGGACTGAATTTAGAAAAATATCCATCAGATGTAAGCACACAGGCTTTAAAGGGCAAGGAAGGAAAGAAAGTTGTGTACTTTAGGCTTGAGCTTTTGAAAGAAAGATGTGATAGCTCTTTTATTTCAGTTTCATTCTGTATTCTTCCTGTTCATTTAACTATAAATTCCTGTTATTCTGAGAGGATTTCCTGAGTCTTTCAGATTAGCTCTGTGATATTTGCTTTTTTGATACCGAGCAGTGTCATTTTGCTGATAAGGAATACCTGGAGGCTGAATGGCTGGGAACACAGTGATTTTCAGTGAGTTATTACAACGTATTATTCATATATAAACAGTCCCTTTCTGCCTTCCTTTGCCTCTATAAGTCACTTAAGTTCTTCTGTAGAAAGAAGGTAAGTAGTTAGGGTCGTGGCTTTTGGCTTGGTCAGAATGCTGATCATTTGTGTTCAGAGCTGTCTCATATTGCTCACTGCCACCAGCTAGTAGGAGGTGACAGTGTAACAGTGAGGCTGTGCTTGTGACTGGAAACTTGTGTATGCAGAGCAGTGTGCATTGAGGGAAACTGTGCTAGCCAGAATGCACAGTGGTATATAAAAAGCAGTTATGGAGGCTTTTTTATTCCTAAAGGTCAAAGCTGAAAAACAAGTGAATATTTTTTATTCTTCAGAATGCCTGACAGCACTGCATTGATAGGTGCAGTCTGTAGTCATATAAACTACAGCCTCTAGGTGTTAGTCTAGTCTAACTAGGTGACAGCTCTTTTTCCAGTATATCTATATATAACATTTGATTACAAGGAAGCTGTAGTGTGCAATTGAAATACAAACAGCTATTTTTTTGTTGCTGTGGCCAGATGTTTCCATTTGCAATGGTAAAACAGATTCAGATCGAAGTTTGTTATGATGTCCATGTCCCCCTACAAGGGGAGCGTATTCACAAAGAACTGGTGTAAGCTGATTGCTTCTATTGCTGACACGGCTTTGAGTGATCCTATTGGTTCACTTCCTCACTTAGAAGCATTTAGGAATGCTCAAATCTGGTTTGGTGCTTTGAATTGCATTTTCAGAGTGCGTGGTATCTGCAGGGTAGGCTTGAGTTAAACTTAAACTGCAGTGGCTAGTGTATTTTTCTTATCTTGTCCTGCTCATGGAAATCTAGCTCCATTCTTTGTTTTCTCTGTTACTGAATAACTCTCTTCGTTAAATCTTAACACAAATGTGGACATTTGGGAAATAGGACACTGTAAAGAGATTTTCTTCCTTTCCAAAATAAAAGTGAAAGCCTAGCCTGTGCTTCCTTATATTTCTCTCGTGTGATATTTGGTTCTGCTAGAGTGCAGCTTTAGGGGAAACTGTGGGTAAGTGAATGCTTAGTACGCGATTGAGGACAGCTGTGTAGAAAATGCTAGTTTTGACACAACAAGTATCTCTTGTTCTAGGCTCGATTTTAGTTTTGTGATCTCTATTTTGTATGATGTGTTTTTACTGATTAAAAAGGGAATTTTGAATGCATTTTTAAACAGTTCTTGCCTTTTTTTTTTTTTTGTAAATTTTGCAAATGTTGTTGCTTCAGCTCTTCCATCTCTTTGATTTTTAGCAAGATGAATATCATATGGTCCATCTGGTGTGCACTTCCCGGACACCCCCGAGTTCTCCCAAACCGAGCACCAGTAGAGGTGGTCACGGAGCTTCAACCTCCAGCAGTAGCTCAGTGAGTTTGTTTTTGTCTTCCTAATATAGTGAACATTTTTCTACACTGAGGAACTTTTCCAGCAAGTTATCTTCTCACTTCTAGAATTTCACTGTTACAGCAGAGTGTGTCTTATGAATGCATAGATCTATATTTGATTATTTAAAGGTGTCACTTGAATTAAACAAGCTGTAACGTATTATGTTTATTAGATGATTGAGCACTACTTTCTCTAACCGATTCTCTTCTCCACTTTTTCCTTATGGAACAGTGTGTCTTCCTTTCTTTCCATCTTCCCATATCTTTGCAGCTCTGATTAGTTCTGTGAATACCTTTTGTGTGAGGTTAAATTAGAGCCTTCCTTTTGCATATGGTGGAGCATGGCCAGTATTCATTCTGCCTGATGAGAATTGGCAGTTCCAAAGCAATCAGTAGTGTTGGTGGGCTGTAAGAAGATAAAGCATAAAAAGCATTGATAATGTTGCATTAGTAAGTTGTTCATAGAATCTTTTTTCCTGTTTGATGCATTTTGAGTTCTGTTCTTCACCTTTCCCAGCTCCTACACTAGAAGTGATGTTGTTCTTCAGTTGTACTCAGTTTTAACAGAAGGGAAAGTAACATTTCTGTTGATGATGTTCTTGTTGTCACTGTGATTTTCTTGGCTTTTCCAGAGCTTGTTGTATCATGAAGTGATCCACGAAGGTTAGTCAGAAAGGGGAGTAGACAAAACTGTTACTCTTCACCTGTGGTGTGTTGGTTATCAACAAGTGAAATGCCCTTTCTGTAATAAGCTTTCTGTCTTGATTCTTGTGTTGATGGTGTACTGTTTCTGACTGCCATGTGACATAAAAAGTGACAGTTTCTATGGTGGAAGAGTGAGTAGTCATTGCAATGTCTTTCTAAAGACTGTTTTACTTGTCAATAGCAATATAAGTACAAAGGGGTCTTTTGTTTTATTGCTACGTAGATTAGTTACAAGTAATGTTAATAAGCATATTAATGACTGCTTAAAGCAGTCATTGTGTGTGGTGTTGAATTTATGATGTTTGGAAGGAAGGAAACCAATTCCAAGCTTGAATGGCCTTCGTTCTGCCATTTGTTTTCCCTGCTGTGTAGTGGTAAATTTTTCTTGTTTTCCTTTGTAGGGCAAATATGATAAAGATGTCCTAAATAATTGCAGCTTTTGAGTAAACATCACAATAGCACTTAGCAGGAGGAATTGGAGGTATAATAAAATTAAAATAGTGCATCTTAGTGACCAGATTAGTCTTGTTACGGTGACAAATGGTCTAAGAGAGCCAGCTGTTGTCCTGCTTCCAGGATTAGGTCTTCAAAGCATTCCAGGACAAATATTTGAGACCCTGTGTAGGTGTATTCCTGGCAGCCTGCATAGTTCCTGGGTACCTTCTTGTTATTCTCTTCCCCAGCCCCAAGCAGTTGGCATGGTGATTTGGGTTGGGTGACTGTCAGGTTGGAGAGTATGGTGGTCAGAGGAGTACAACGGGAAACTGAAGACAAGGACAGAGGAGAAGGGTGTTTTATTGTATAGCAGCACCTCTGAATGTCTCTGAATGTAGAGCCATAACCTGAGTTTATAATTGCATCTATTAACAGTGTGTTAACAGTAGCCTCTAGAATTTGTTGCTGCTAAGTGTATATCTTTTTTTAACTGAACTTTTGTGTTTCAGCTTTTCGAAAACTTGTTTCCCAGTGATTTATGGATTTCCCTTGGAGCTGTCAAACTTTGTGTGCTTCTGAAAACTTCACTTCTGTGTGCAACTGAGTGCACTTTTGATATATATATATTTTTTAATACAAAACCTTGCCAGAATAGATAAAACCCAAGTAGTCTTGCTTGGTGCCTATAGACACAATAAAACAGTCATAAACCAAAACATTAAAGCAAGTAATTTTCTTAGGACGCAGTTGTAACCTTTTTTATTGTGGTAAAAGTTATCTCCAACCTCAGTTTTATTTCTTTTGAAGAGTTTGGACCGTTCTGGATCAACTGCTGCCTCACCCAGTAACCAGGAAGCTTCATCTACATCTTCGAACACTAGTGCGGATGGAGTGAGACATCGTAATGTCCCACAGGCACAAAGTGATCCCACACCAAGCCACCAGTTTCCTTATTTAATGCAGGGGTAAGTGAGATTGGAAGGGCTAAGGATTGCTTTACGCTCCTTAAAATACTCTGAAATGTTTTGTTACAGTTATGCTTTTTTTAGTGGTCTTCAAAGTGATTTTGGTGCTTCATCTTGAAGCCTAAGTTACACCTAGAAGCATTTTTTTGTATGAGCAGTAGTGTTTTTAAGCCAGGAGTCAAGTGTTTTTCAGGCTGTTCTTTGTGCTGTGCTTTCTGCTCTTGGTGTCCTGTTGATAGGAACAAGCGTAGGATTTATCTGATGGTTGTAGTTAATGGATGCAGCTGATCAGATTGTTGTCTGGTTGCTCTTTCTAGTCCTTTATTGTGATCAACAAGACTAAATTTAAATTTTCACCAGAATGTGATGATTCTTGATTTTTGACACACATGACATTCAACTCTTTCAGTGTTTATACTGGATTCTGTTTTAGAAATGAGGTGATTGAGTATGTGCTTCTGAACCTGCACTATCTTATTTTCATATGTGAAAGGCCTGCAAAACAACCTGTGAATCTGCCAGTGATGATTACTTCTGTCACTGGGAAAACGGATGTCAAGAACTGTTAAAAATGTATTTAGACTTGTTCCAAAAATGATTTTTATTAAGTATGAATCTGTATTTTGCAAATAATGTGGATTGAGAGGAGTGGATTTAGGACTGAAAGAGGTAGTGAGGACTTGGCATCACCACTGCGTATCTTTCAGGGCTTTCTGTCTTATTTGGATTACATCTAATGTGATGAGCTACCATGGGTGTATACTTGTTGCCCAAGTGCATTAGCAGTGCAACTGAAGCATGTCTTTCAATTCAGTGAAACTCAGAAGAAATCTGTGTGGTGATTCAGCAGTATTCTTTGATGCAGTTAAAAAAAAAAAATAGTAAGAAGTAACTGTGGGATTTGCTTTGACAGTACAGTCCTGATCTGGGCAAAAATGCCAGAATAAATTATCTTAAAAAATGGTAGGTCTTTTTGTAAGACTGAATTAATGGAATAGTATGAAAAATAGAGAGAGCTTTCTTTCTTTGGTCTGCTAGGCACTGGCTTTGCTCTGCTGTAATAGCTGGTCTGTGCCAGTGTCATTTGTAGTCTCGTCTTCTTGAAACACCTTTTAGTTCTGTCAGCAGTGTTCTCAATTAGTGGGCTGAATCAAAAACAGATGCATCTGCTACCTGTGTTCCAGCAAGAAGAGAGACTTCTGTTGTTTTAGATAGTCTCTTAAACGTCATCTGGGGCAATACAATCTAGCATGGATGTAATTCTGATATAGACAGGGACTCGTTACGATAGGTGGAGATTTGTAGCCAAAACTTTGGTTGCTTTGTAGACTTGTAGTGTCATTTCATGACCAAACACAGCTCTGTTCTAACTGTGTGATGGATTACAGGCTCTACTGATGAGCCTGCAGTTAGGGGAGTCCATTTCCTTGAGCATTTTGCAGCGTTTTCACTAGTAAAGAAATTAGTACAACTAAGAAACACTAATATTTGGCAATTAAGTGATGTGGTTTTTTTTTTTTCTTTTCAATTCCTGGCACAAAACTTCAGCATATAAATCAAATCGTGTTTAAAAATCTGACAGCTGTTTTCTCAAACTCTGTTCTCTATAATATCTCAACAGCCTTTTGCTGTGGAGGGCAGGAACAGCACTGTCTGCTGCTGTGGGCTTAGTTCCGGGCCCTGCTGTACTGTGTGGGTACAACAAGTGGAACAGATGGATTCAGTCCTGAAATGGCTTGCGTTTCAGATTGGAGAGTACTTGGAAGTGATGAGAAACATGAAGGTGGTGGGATTATTTGTCAAGTGTGGGCAGCCCACCTAAAGAAATGTTTTTGCATTGTGTGCATGCTTAATGTTTGAAAGCGGGCGGCAGAATGACATACAGACTGCAAACAGAATGTTCCAGCACACAAATACCAGCTTTGCTTCATCAGTAGCATTTGCTTGCTGTGTTGTACACAGTGGAGGATATTGAAATAGCACTTGATATCCCAGTTTCATATGAAATTAAGAGCGAATGAGATGCCTGTGTGGGTCAAGGTTCTTAAGCAGATGCAGTTATTGTCAGTGATGTGAAGTGGTAGAGACTTTTATCAAAACTGAGAAATGACTAAATCCAAAAGCAGCAAGCTGAGATTTAGCAGAGTTGTGTGGCAGGCTTTCATCCAGAATGGCTGTGAAAAAGTTTTTTCATGCATAGGATGGAGAAAAGATTTAAATGCCTTCCTCCCACCTTCCTTTCTGGGTGTGTTTTGTGTAGCTGGATGCCTGGTACACTACGGCAGTCTCTTGCTGATATCTTTGCAGAGAGTGCCTTAATTAGGGATCAGGTATGGCTCATGGAGCTGTTGGAGCAGTCTCAGCTTTTGCTGCCTGCAGTCTGAGTGAACTTTCTTTTCTATCTTATGCATGTGGATCAGAGTTAAAAGCCTGCAGGGAGGAGAATCCCTTACCCTGCTAGGTATTAAGGGGAAACGGTTGTGGTGTATGGACTCTGTATCTGAAGAGTTTTACTATGGAATTTTGCTCTGAAATTTACTTTGAAATTGGTTTTGCTCTCTTTGCTTAAGTTCAGTCCTTTGTCAGTGATCGTAGCACCGTGAAGAGCTCTGTTAGAGTTGTCTGAATGATCTTGCAATGTTTCAGTGTTATTTCAGTGCGCTGAAGGACAAATGAAACGAGAAGTGTTACTTCAACTTTTTTTTTTTTTTTGGTACTGGGGTATTTCATAAATGAGGAAATACAAAACTGAGTATTTTTCTTTTCATCCTTCCACAGCAATATAGGCAACCAGTTTTCAGGCCAGGCTATTCCTGCTGGGTTTCCTGTGTATCCTGCATTCAGTCCCTTACAGATGATATGGTGGCAACAAATGTATGCACGTCAGTACTACATGCAATAGTAAGTTTGCGTTGTACTAGGTAGTGCTGTGTTACACTGACGAAATGAAGATCTTAAATACTGTTTGTGGCATCAAAATGTTTGTGCTTGCTTCATCTGGATGTGCTGTTTCTACAAGGACAAGCTTTGTCCAAACAATTAGAACGTCCAGGGTTGGAACTGAATGATTAATCAGTGAGGATTTAAGGGAAAAATGCTCTGACCTGTATTACATCTGAAATTCTGGTTTCAGTAGTGCAGGGAAGAAGACAGAAGTAGGCTTAGAAGCTGTTTCACGCTCTTTGACAGAGGTTTTGTATTTGAATCGTTAGCCAAGCTGCTGTTTCGGCCCACGTGACTTCCAACACCGAACCAGTGAGATCTGCGGTTGCCCAGGCTGTAAATTCACAACGTGCTCCTGCAAACGAGCCTGCAGCAGTGCCAAATGTAGCCATCCAGGAGAACAGGCCTGTGAACCCCAACGTTCAGATGAACGCCCAGGGAGGGCCCGTGGTGAACGAGGAGGACTTCAACCGCGACTGGCTGGACTGGATGTACACCTTCTCCAGAGCAGCTATTCTTCTGAGCATTGTATACTTCTATTCTTCCTTCAGTCGGTTTGTCATGGTGATGGGAGCCATGCTGCTGGTTTACCTGTGAGTACAGCACTAAAGTATAGCCACAGATCAGATACAGGGAGTATAGTGCTAGTGTACAGTCTTTAAACTTGAGTAATGGTTCGAATACAGAGTCTCCACGTTTGAGTTTCAGTCGGGGAGTGGAGCCAATTGGAAGGGTGAGGGAAGGCATTCATCAAATGTGTTAACTGTAGCTTGGGTACCACTTAATACTCAAAGCACATTGTTTTTAAGGACCAGTGATATTGACTTGGTATTGTAGAAATGTAGAATTTGGGGATGAAAATTGAGGAAGCAGGTGTTGGGGAGGAAGGCTCCTGTAATAACCAAGATGTATTCTTGTGTGAATTTAAAAACTTCACAGCTCTCTTTTCATATACAAGCAGTAGAACTAAGCTCATTTATAGATCAAAAGTGTGTGAAATGGATGTAGCAAATAGAGATGAGGGTTTGTTACTAACAGTGGAAACTATCCGTGGAATTGCAGGGAGCGTTTTCTTGTACAATGTATCATAGAGACCAATATCTGCCCATTTTGTTAAGATGTATCAGTACTGTTGTTGTCAGTTCCCTTATTGAAGGAGTGCATATCTTCTGCCTCCAGTGGCTGTGACCCTAGCAAGACCTTTCTTAACCCAGACATGAAGGAATAGCCGTTCCACGTAGAAGTAAGACTTGTGGACAAGTGCACACAGCTTTCATTTGAAAGCGCTTTTGGTACAAATTAATGCAACGGTTATGAGAGTATTTTCCTTTTTCAAAGAGATTCTCAGCTGTTCCATTTTCTTACGTAGACACCAGGCTGGATGGTTCCCTTTTAGGCAAGAGGGAGGCCAGCAACAGGCAGCCAATAACGTGGAAGGGAACCGTGATGGGCAAAACGCAAATAATCCTGATCTTGAAGAGATGGTGAGTAGGAGCGTGCCTGTCTTATAAGGCTTCCAGGTGTTACATTTTAAAGCATATGCAACTACCTGTTGATAATACAAAAAAACTGTCTTGAATTAAGGATGAGTAAGATGAAAGCACTGTGGGAGGTGCTTAAATGTATCCTTCCAGACTGACTGTTTGTCTCTAGTCAAGTCGTGTGCCTTCACTTACTTAACGCAGTGCAATATTGCTGTTAGCTTTTATCAGAGCTCTGAACAGAAGTTGCTGAATTGCTTTGATTTCCATTCTGAAAGGAACGACTTATGGATGACGGGATTGATGAAGACAGTGGAGAAGATGGAGGTGAAGATGCCAATATAGAGCAGCAGCCTGGGTTCATGGCTTCTGCTTGGTCCTTTATCACGACCTTCTTCACATCGCTCATCCCTGAAGGGCCTCCACAGGTTGGCAATTAGAATGAAAGAGGAACTGCATCAGACAGTCTCAGTAGCCATACGTAGAAGTGGAGCAGATTCTAGAGTGTTTTAAACACAGTGCAATTTCGTAAGATTTATTATGTTATCTTTTTGAACATGGTGTACAAAAAATGTGTAATTTTTTTTCTTTTGGCTTTCTCATGCATTATGTATTTTAAGCACAAGTGGACTACTAAATGCTTTCTCTAAAAATTCTTCTTTTTCTGAAGAATGAAATGTAAAGATATTGGTCTTCCATGTTTTATTTTAATTTCAGGTGTGTGTTACACTGAGGCAAAAAGCTTGTACTTAATCTCCACCATTACCTCTTTCAAGAGCTGTTAAAAATCATGAATGTTGACTGACCTTCCTAAATGCTGTCTGAATATCTTTGAGTTAGTTCCGTGCAGGTATGAATTGGGATTTGGACTTTGCATCAATGCTGTAAACACAAGGCTTACGTGCTAGTAAAGCCTCTCTTCATGTCTTTAGAAGGCTGACAGCTTTTTGAGACTGCAGTGAAGTTCATTAAATTTAGACATGGCAGACAGCTCTTCAAAGAGAATCAAAAGTGATGGGACGAACCTTAAATGTTTGATACATACAGTACTTTTTAAAAAGCGTAGCTGTGCTGGGGGGAAAACATGTAAATTAGTGGTTTTTTTTTTAATAAAAAACAATTATGGCAACTCTTTTGGATGTTTATATACGTATTTGGATGCAGACAACTAAACAGCGCGTTGTTGAGGAGGAGGAGATGATTGAGAGTGGAATAAAGTTGATCACAGTGGCATTACTGATACTGCCTGCAGTGATACGTTTGTAGCAGTGCTGTACCACTACAGACAGGAGCTCAGCGTCACCACGTCTGTATTCTCTCTGTGTTCTTTCTAAAATAAAACTGAAAAAATGACAATTTTACATGAGGGAATGTAACTGCTGTCAGTTTTCAGTCTTCTTCAGCTTTTAGCCTATCAAGAAGCTTTGCTTATTTTTGTCCTTCACTCTGAAGTTATTGTGTCTCACCTAACTTCAGAACAGCTGCTGAGATCCTGTTAAGTTGTGACCGAAATTAAACCGGATTTCTAATTTGTAGTTATGGAGCAAGGCTCTTAAATAGGTCTGAACAACTGAGATTTTGTTTTTTTCCTTGCTCATGACAAACTGCTGAAGTTGCACAGTGAAGATTTGGACTTGCATCTTGTTTGGTTTAATATTCTTTAAATGCTTGTGAAGTTTTCTAGGCCTCGTTGAATTTTGATCTGGGGGGGGGGGGAGGAAAATGTGAACCATGATTTCTAAACAGCTTAAAGAGAATGGTTTTTGAGATACAAAAAACTCTTGAGCAAACCCCTCAGTAAAGGAGAAATAGAAATGTCTTTCAAGCATCAATGATTTGCTGGATGGATAGTAATGATGAATAAATCACGTTTAATGTGATGTTTTACTCCCCCGTTACTGTAGAGAGCTGCTTTCAGGTGAGAAGAATCATTATTAAAACTTTTCTTTATGAGGAATGACTTGCAGTGGCAGTTTTAGCTGCCATTACACTTGATTAAAAACTGATAAGTTCAGAAATCTGTGTTTATGGGGTTTTGGGTAATTTAGCCCTAGAATTGATCAGTATGATTATGTGATGATTAAAAATAGATAAGAAAAACCTAGGAAAACAGTTTTCTATGTCCTTGTAGGAATTGTCTTGCAGAATAAAACAAAATGGTCGCAGTTTTCATTGTATTTAGCAGTGGCACTGTTGAACAAACAAGTGATATATCCAGGCTTTTTTCAGTTTCAAGCCTACTCAGACTGCTTGTCTGAGTAGTAAGATAGTATATGTTTATTTAATGTGAAGAAACCTTATTTGTGACACTGATGTGATTCCACTATAGAACTATTTTTAGGACCTGGGCTGAGAAAGCTATTCTGCTGGCCTTCGTTTGAACTTTTGTTTAGTGAACTTTTGTTTAGTCTTCTGAATTGTTTTCATGTCTGTGGAAGGAGGGATTATAATCCCAGGCATTGTTTTTGACTGGTTTTTCCGTGAATTAATGATGTTAACTGTTGTTCTTGCCCTCACTCAATTTTAGCTGTCCTTGGAGGAAAAAAAAACGCAGAAGCAGCAGTCATTTTTGGAGCAGAGAGCCTTCCTGAAATGCTTTGCTTAGTAACTTGGTGCAAGGTTAATGTGGTTATTTTATCACTACAATTTAATGTGAAATATGTCGCCATAAAAATACGTGAACAATTTGTCTAGGCAGTGCAAGCTTGAGGTTCTAATTAACCCATGGTAATTAGGGAAATGAGTAATAGGCAAACTAAGAAAGCACGTTACGTGCGATGGAGTAATTCTCATGAGCCTTTTCTGAGGGAAGTTTTAAGGTCACCCCATTCTTTTCTGGTTTCATGCAACAAAACCTTACAGAAGAAATATGGCTGAGATGGGGGTGCACTGATGGAAGGCAGCAGCGCTTCTGATTCCCCACTAGATGGTGGCACAGCACAGCCCCAGCTACTGCAGCTGCCTGCTGCCAGACCAGCCTGGTCCTTAGAAAGCTTTTTCTCAGTATTCCTTAATTTTCTCTTAAGGAAAAAGACCTCAGCCTGTGCAAGTGGTGTTCTTGGCAGCAGGAAGGCACGGCATGGCAACCTGAGCCTGGCCTGGGGTGGAAAGCCTGTTAAGTGATCTATTCCATTTAAAGATCGGCAGTGACAGCTTTGAGAACTAACTGCTCTTTGTTTTGTGTGTGTGTGAGTTCTACAGGCACCTGCAGCAGTTCCTTTCTGTGAACGTCCAGTATACACAAGTCAGATCTCAAGAATCAAACCTGAGAAGCAGCTATTCATTCTATGCAGTTAAAACTCAATCATAAGTTATTAAGGAGCATTTGCACTCCTGTTGTGTCAGGGAGTGCCTCGTGATAGTAAGTATCCTGTAAGTGTCTTCCTGAGGTAGCTGGTGCTTGGAGGCAAGGCTGGGGAGCTTTCCCTTGACAAATGACCCACCAACCAAACCCTCTTGGTCTCAAGTCCTACTTGAGATGAGTGCGTGAAGCATTGTGAGGGAGCTGTGAAATTGCTCCCATTGTTGTATCTCCTTTCTGGCTTGAGGGCTTCATAGTCAAGAGGTCTCTGTAGCACTTAGACTTTACCATTGAGATGCATGTGGTAATGTTCCCACTTGGTCCAGTATTGCTGCAACAAGTTGGGCACCCTGCTGTCTTCATCTGGCTGAGAAAGAAAAACAGCTTCCAGACTGTGACACAGAGCTGGCTCTGGGGAATGTGGGATCCTTGGTTTACTGGTTTGTATGCTTTTCATAATACTGTTGATTTTTGTTCTTCTTCTTGCTACAGGGGTAGGTAGAACATAAGTTGTAGCATGAATGTCGTTAATTAGGATGATTATGCCTGACTTGGTCTCGATTTGTCTTCAGTTACACTTCTTCCATCTTAATTACAATGCAAAGGATGGCATGTGTCTTTTTAGAGAACAGCTATGATGATATGACACTTCAGAGCAACTGATTTTTTAATTGCTGAAGTGAACATTCATCTTAAGTAATTCAGATAGCTTTCCCCCTAAGTAAACTGCAGCTGGTGGAGGACAGCTGGCACCTTTTTGATGTTGTTTTGCCAATTGCATTTCTTTGCTGAGGGATGGAATTCAGTCAGAGTATTTGAGTTCCATCAAGAAGTGAGGTAACAACTCCCTGTAGGTGATCCAGTTCTGTAGTACCTAATACTGGTGATGTATGCTGTCCTACAGCGTGCCACCAGCAGGGGCTGAGTTCTGTAGATGTTGCCATTTTTATGGTGCTTAAGATGTTGAGTCAATTAACTGATCCAATTCCCAGCATGGACACAGGGCAGATCTTCTGTTCTTATGGAGGGGGTAGCATGGCATGAGCACCACTCAGCAGCAGAAATACCTTAAGATATTGTTGTTATCAGATACACTTTCTCATGAGACCAAAGCTCTTGTTCCAAAGTCCAACTTGGAAACTAAGGCACTAAGCTGATCTGGACAACATCTTGATTTTGTATTTCAGACAAAATGTAGATGAGTTAAAATAAACAGAACCCTAAAACTGTTCATCCTCTTCCTCATCTGCTCTCTGTGCATCTCATGCTGCTGGCTAAATAAGCTGTGTGGATTTGGGCCTGCTTGCGCTGTACAAAAATCTGACCTCAAGGTTACTTGAGCTCATACTGTTTAAGCATCGTGGACAGTCGTGACTTTGCATGTGCATGAAATGTATAATACTGTATATCCTTCAGTTTCTTTCTACCTTGGACTGTTTGCGTGGCCTCCTACAGGTGACTGGAACCACTTGAAAGAATTCTGATGAGGAATAGATCTCAATTTCCTTCTGTCTCCCTCTGCATTGGCTTGATCTCCCTCTTTTGACTGCAATTTCCACAAGTGAAATGCAAGGCATAGTAATGACTGTATGGTTAAGGTTTGTTTTCCTTGCTCTTGGATTTCTCTCTTGGTTAGACTGGTACAGCGTGAAACTGGGCAGCTGTGAAAAAGTTTCAAGATGTCTGAGCTGCAAGAATATGTAGTGAGGAAGAACCCTTTCTTGAGAGGATTACTTTGCTGTGTGTTTGCAAGTGTTCTTAGATGTCTAATCTCAAGTAGGACTGTAATATCTATTGAAGCAAAATAACATCACATTTTTGTGTGTGTGTGTGTGTGTGTGTGTGAGTGAACCAAGCTGGAAAACGTACACAAGAAACTGTTATCATAGAATCATCACAGAACCACAGAATGGCTTGAGTTGGAAGGGACCTTAAAGCCCATCCAGTTCCAACCCCATAGTGTGGGCAGGGTTGCCACCCACTGGATCAGGTTGCCCCAGGCATTCAGAACTGTGAATTTTTTTCCTGGTAAATAAGAAATTAGCAGTCTTTTTTCCTTGTTTATTCCATTGCACATATCTAGGGCAATTTCTCTTTGGGTAGTGCGGTTCTTTATGCTGCTGTTGAGGCCTCTCTTAATGTAGACGAAGATCCTGGCAGTTGTGCATTCAGAGCTGCTGCTGAAAAGTTGGGAGTTGGCTCTTGTGATGTGTGAGGGCACTGAATGATCTCTTGGGAAAGTCTGTGATTCTCCTTCTGCCCTTCTCTCCTCTCCTGGCAGTTCTGTGTCAGCTGAAGATCTGGGCTTACAAATGACTTTAAATTGTATCATGGCTATTGTGAAGAATTTGGCAATATGAAATGCCACTGACTGTGATGGAGATTGAGAAAGCACTTCCCATAAGATATCAGGTCAAACTCCATGTCTGTGGTTCTTGGGGGGGATATTTTATTTTCCATGATGTAATTACCCATCACTGAAGGTCTGTAGTGTCCCAAAAGTCCCAAGAACAACAAGATCACAGATAGAAGTAGGTTTTTAAATCTGGTATTTGAGAGCAAGAAGTAGCGTTGTTGAAACAAGTTCTGGAGAGCTCTGTTGACTCTCTAGAAGTACAGGGAATTTTACTTTGTCCTTAACCTGAGAGCCTGTTTCCTTGGTACCCACATCACCAATGATACTACTTAACATTATCTGGCTTTTGTGATGTGAAAAGACAAAGAAATTAGGTCAAGGAACATTAAGGGTGAATTATCTTGATTTTTTTATTACTTATTTTTTTTTAAGTTCAACAGAAAAGGTCCACTTCATTTCACTACGTCTTCCTGTGGAGAATTTTTCCATTTTTAAGAGGAAAAATTGTAATTGCAAATGTGGGTAACGATCATCTCTAAAATCAATTTGGTTTTGATTTTAATGGCTACATTAATGTTTCTCCCTGTTGTAATTTAATAGCCACAGTGACCTTCCTTGTAGGGATAACAGACTGGCTCACTCTGTATAGCCACATAGACACACATGCACTCACTCACATTCAATTACATGTGTATCTAAGGAGCTGCTGTTTACTTCAGCATCATCTACTCACATACATTAGCAGAATCTGCTGTGACATGTTTCCGTTGCGTTGTTTTGTTGTTGTTGTTTCGTATAGAAGCAGATGGGGGATTTTCTGCCTTAATTGCAGTAAATGAACTTGTCAGTTGCCGGATTTCAATGAAGGTATGGAGCCGACCTCAGCAAACAACACAAATCATTACAAATCAGGGGAGCCCGCCAAATAGAGCCATGAGGTTGGTGTGAGGGTGATGCCCTTTTTAAAAAGTTGCTTTTATGTCAAGTGTTGTTTGAGTTGGTAAACAAATGTTGGCCTGTAAGACTTGGATTTAAAAATGGGTAGATTTCTTTAATCAAATTTGAGCTGAAAAGTCTAGATACAGTAGCTAGGATTGGTATTCCTGGGTCCTTTAACGGCCAGATTTCTTCCACAAGGAAGCATTGGCCTATTAGGAGTCAGTGGTATAACAAACTTATAGCAGCAAGGATGTAGCCAAAGAACTGATCTTCAAAACCGAACCAGACTCCTTGGACTGACTGAATGCTGTATAAATCCCTTTAAATCAAACAACAGAAGATGAAAAACTTTGCAAGATGATGGGTAATAATGAGTGGAATAATGGGGACAGAGGAGTTTTGAAACTGTTGACAGCAAAAGCGCAGAACCTCTCTCAACTGTGAATGAAGACAACAGCTTTATAGGAAAGTGCTACAGAGACAACAGGAATGTGAAATGTCATGTCTAGAAGAGGAGACTTTGTCGTACTTTGAAAGAATTTATTAGCTTAGATGGATAAGACAGGGAGGGATCCACAAGCTAGATAAAGAAGGGGTAGCAGGAAGTTTTGTTGGGTGATTTCAGGGCTGGAGACATGTTTTGAAACGTAGCCTTGAGGGGAAAAAAGTAGTATTGAATAGTTCAGGTCATGATCTTGCATTAAAATCAGCTTCTTTAAGGACGGATAAGCATGAGTAGTCAGAGAATGATGGGATAACACCCATTTCCCTTTGTCCTAGGTTATATGTTGTTACGGTTGTTCTCACCAGAACGTGTCCATGGCTGTACTCTGGAATGGCAAAGAAATTTGTTTCGAAGATGATCTTATCATCAGCAACATCAAAAAATTGGTGTTGTTCTTCAGTGAGGACTGAGCTAATGAAAATGGGATGAAACACAGCAATGCAGAGTTGAATGAAAAAACATATTTTTTTTGCTTAGAAACAGCAAAGTACGCTGAATTTATTAGATGGTCAGAGGTTCACAAGGAGTCACAGGTGTGGAGTAACGATGAAAAAAGTATTTGTGATCTGGATATCTTCAGACACTGGAGATGAGGTACTGGCAGACGGGAAGAAATTATTAACACCGCTGTTCATGTAGAATGATGTGTACGGTTTCACTTACCCATTTTCAGCATAGGTGATCGCAAATCTGGAAGGAGAACAGAGGAAAGGACGCTTGCATGACTAGGAGAATTTTGAGAAGTCTCCATGGGAGACTTCTGAAGCTTAAATTATCTAATAAGATGGAGGTTGAGAAATGGTGTACTTGTTGCCTGTGAATATGTCAAGGGAATAAACTCCAGCAGGAAATTTAGTATAAAGAACTGTCATGGTTTTATGATTTCTGTTATCAGTGTTCTTCATCATGTATTGCACTGGGAGTTCAAGAGTTATTGCTCCAGTTCTGTGGATTGTTGATAGTTCTGGGTATAGCTGTCTCAGAAGAGAACTACAGGTCCCAGAAGGCTTCGCTGCTCCATTTCAGTTTTCTGTTCAGCGGGAAAGGTAAAAACTGTTTGGGAGTCACGAGACTGCCCCTTCTTTTTCTGATTGTTTTTGTGGTGTGTGCTCCCTAAATATCTTACCTTCAGCATTAGAGTAAGGCCTTCAATTTTTGGACTCTCTCATTTTATTTGATTTATTAGCTACAATTCCAATTGTATTGTATTATATTGTTATCTTGCATTCCATTATATTTAGTAAATTAGTTTTGTCCCTTAGCTTGTTGCCACTCTTTTGTTTTTAGGCCCACAAGAGAGAGCTGAAGTTTGATTATCAGACTTGGAATCTGTCCTCAGCACCAGAAGCAATACTTATGTGGAAAGTCAAATGAGAATCTTGAAGGTATTCAGTGAGCTGGATTTTATTTTGACACGCCTTCCAAAAAGTTTAATAATAGTTCCTTTGGGGTCTTCAGGGTTCTCTCATTTATTATGCTACTGTTACAGTCACAAGAAGATTTTGGACTGGCACTGAATAGAAAAAAAGTACTAGATCCCAGCAGTTCAAGCTGGATTGTGTCTGGATGGATTTCTGTGTGTGTGTGTCTGATGGACCCTATTATTAAGAGTACTGTGAATGACTGGTATTATATTTTTTTAAACAGTTTATTTTGTTTCTAGATAAACACGGCTCTGAATGCCTTGGAAGTTTTGCCTACTAAAATGGTAGTAGACAAATCAGTTCCTACATGCAATATATTTGACTTTATCTTTAACTCGCTTGCTATACTTATTAATCTAAATACAACATTGTCTAAAAATACCTGATACGTGGTTATCAATATCAGTATGGCAATACTCTTTAGCTCTGATAGTCACTTAAAACACTGAAAATCTTTTTAACAAAATTTTTTGCACAAAACTTGAAATACAGTCCCTAACCTATTCAGAGTTAGAGCTCTTAGCAGAGGGTAAACCTCTTAAAATGAGATTTTTAAACTCTGGATACAGTCCAGTGAATTGCCTACACAGTCAGGCTGTTCTTAAGCTGCAGATTGCTGTCACAGTCCTGCCACTGTGTGACTGCAGTTGTACAGGAGACCTCTTCTGCAGCCATTGGCATGTTGGCTTGGAGGCTAGCGATGTGATGGAGTCCTACATCTCAGATGCAAATAAGAAAAGACACAGATAAGGAAAGACAAAGAAATGTAAAAGACAAGAAGGATGTAAAAATGCTATAATGAACTCGTGTGTCTTGAGAAAACCTCTAATCTAATGAGAATGGATTTTGTTTAAGAGATTGTAGTAGTACAATTAATTATTCATGGCAGCAACATCATTAGGATTTCATTTTGTTTAAAGGCCTCTAAGTGACTTGGAAAATTTTGTTAAGCTGAAGAGGAGGTTTAGGAGAGAGGCAGAGGAAAGCTTTCCATTTTATTGGCTTTGTCTAGTGTTTTCTAGAGAGTTATTAGATGTATAGACGGGGAAAAAAAGAGACCTAAAATTTCTGCAAGTAAATGTAGGGCATATATTTGAACAAAATCTAGGCCAAATTGGAATCGAGGTGGCTTTTTGTGGAAGCAGCTAGACACCATTTTAAGTGGTCACTTAAGTGAAGAGTTGCAGTATTTCAGCATTGCACGTTAACATCAACCAGTGATTGGTGGCTCCTTGTCTGAGTTTCTAATCCTAGGATCCTAATGTCTCCTACAGAGGAGTGTGGGACTATGTAGGTACTGCTCATCTTGACAGATGGGAGTTGAGCAGGAGGGGTTGTGGGCCCACAGGGAATGGTCTCCTGTCACCTGAAACTGTGTACAGAAGGCACAGCTGATAGCAACATGGCAAGGATTAGCCTTCTCTGCCCGCCCCCCACCAGTAAATCTATATCTGATTCACAGGCTGAACAGCTAACACTTGAGTGATGTTGAGTTTTATATATATATAACACATGGATTCTAGCCTGGGAACTGTCCAGGCCTCTGAGTGTTTAAAAGTCTGGTTCTCTTTTTCTTTTTGTAATGTTTATTTGTTCCTTCCCTTGTAATTCTCCCTGTTAACTCATGGACATCATTCAGGGGCAGACTTAAATTGAAGCAGACAGACTCCAGTTCTGCTCTGTCCCCCGAACAGTGGAGATTTGTTTTAAAGCGCTGCTGGGAGAGCGCTTGGTATGACTGGAATGCTCATGGCTTTATTTTTCATTTTGTGTCACGTGCAGAGTAACCCAGCTAACTCAAGATGGCTATTCACATGGACATGGTGGTACCATCTCTGCTGTGGCTGAGGGCTATGTAGATTATTTACAACAGTTTGCTGGAGATGTTCACAAACAATGGACCAGCCACCAGGAGGAAAATGGGAGATGAAGCTCATATGAACCTAGACTTGAGGTCTTGAGAATTACATTGGGTAACAGCTCTTAAAAATGAAAGAAAATGTGTCTAAGTACTGGTCTGGATCCTGTTTCAAGCTTGGCCTGAAACTGAGAAACGATTGCCCTCACTTTGATGTTTGGAAGGGTTTGTTTCACAATGTTTATATCTAGCTGACACTGGGAGGGAAAATTCCTACTGAAATTTTTTAATTAAGAAGACATTTCAATAAAGCAATTGCCATTTGTCCTACAATCCCCAAGCCTTGTCTTACACGAAAATCAATGGCAGCTCCAAGTTGCCGTGCTCTTTCCCACCTGGAAACTCTGCTGGGTCACTGCAAGGTTTTGCTGGCATGGTGGGTATCACCTGGTTGAATCCTGAATCAGAGGGAAAAAATGCAGTTGTATCTTTTGCCAAAGGTATTGCTAGCCAGGGGCATCTCCTGGGTGGTATCGTGGACATCGTGCTGTAGTTGCAGCCCAGCCATGTATTTTTTATGGCATGCATTGAATAAGGGCAAGAGGTGGAGTGTCTATTCCTTTTGGTCATGAACACAAGACTGCTTATTCTTCTCCAGCTGCAGCCAGAGATGACTGGAAATATGTCTTCCCACAGTGTCTCATCTTAATCAGGCTGAATAGGTAATTGTTTGGGGTTGAGAAATCTCTCCTTTAATTCTCTGTGGTCCTTCTCATACCTCTCACCTAGGAGAACTTTGGGGCTTACAGTCTCCCAAGACTTCTAATAGGTGGAATGTGCCTGCAGTCTTACTGTTTATTTAGGTTTCGAGTTGAAGGGAAAAAAAATCTATCCAAATAATTAAACCTTTTTCTCCTGATGACTTCTTGATGACATTATTTTGGTGGCTAGACACTTGAATTTACAATATGTAAATATTGATTTGTTTTCTCATACGAGGAAAAAATTCAAGTCAAATAAATTTTGAGTCAATTTAGTACACCCATTTATCGTCATTTTCAAAAATCCTTATTATTTTTGCAACTAAGTAATGTGTTTGACTAACCATACCTTTTTCCCCGAGAACGACCTTGGATAAACACAATAATTAAAAAAACACATATGTGAAAACTAAATTCTCAGTACAGTGATCCTAGCACAAAACAGCTCTTTTATCATTCACGGTCTGCCATAGCAAATGTAAAGCTTAATCCTGTACATGAAAGGTAACTTGAATGATTCCTAACTCAGGAAAATGGTTTTCTTTTAATGCTGGTTCATGCAGATTTGATTGACTCTTCCTGGGAATGCAATGGCACTATTCTAGCTGTTGTTTTTCTAATCATCCATTATTAAATCTCACTCATCCAGACCCTTACTGAGAAATCCTTCTGGGGATTTCCTTTTGCTCTAACCCGATTTTGACCCGAGTGTATTTGTTCCTTTACAGATCCAAATTCTACCACTGGTTTATGGACTCAGCAGTCCACTTGAGAGAAACTTTCACACTTTGATCCTGTTGACTTCAGTGAGAATGGACATCTCCTTTGGTGTAGCCTTAGCAGTTTTTCTCATTTGGGATGGATTTTATAGGGTTTGTAGGGGACCGCTGGAGACTATTGAGTCCAAATCCCCTGCTAAAGCAGGCTCCCTTCAGCAGGTTGCACAGGCAGGCTTACAGACAGGTCTTGAATATCTCTGGAGAAGGAGACTGCTACCGCTGAGCAGCCTGCTCTTCAGTGCTCTGACTGAAGAGTTCTTGCTTGTGTTTGTATGGATCTTCCTGTGTTCTGATTTCTGCCCCTTTGTTTAACAAGTCAAACCCATTCTTTTGGGAAGAACCTTTCCTTTCTGTTCCATATAAGGAGGGACACTGTGTATTCCTGGGGAATTGCTCTGGTTCCTTTAACTCAAGGAGCCCTAAGTCTAAAAATCCTGCAGTGCCAAGTAGCTGCTAGTAAACAAGGGAAAATCTTCAAGAAAGCTGACGCCGTACGTTTTGCCTCATAGGAAGAAATGTCCTAGTTGAAAGTACAAATAGCATCTACTAAGCTCCCTTATCTCAGGATGAGATGACTTGGAAAAAGCACCAGCTGAGTGAAAGCTGGGCTCCAGCTACAGCTGGTACAAATCAGCAGACCTGGCAGGAGCCTGCAGGAAGGCCAGGAGCTGTGCGTTTTGGACAGCTGGCAGCAAGGGATTTAGCATTGCTGGGTTCACTGTGGGTTGTGGCAGCTGGGGTTGGTGAAGCGGTTGGGCCAGCACGGCCTGAGGTAAAGCTGTGAGCAGATAGGAGTCCCCTTGTCTGTCCTTGAGGAGTAAGTTGATCGCTTCAACCTGCAAGACAACTAGCAGTAGCACTGTGCAGGAAGGCGCGGAGCCTGGGGCAGCCCAGGTGTGTGAGGATTGCAGGGGGAGGGGAGGAATGCTGGGCGCCATTTTGTGGTGGGTGCTGTCCTTTGGCTCAGAGTGGCTGCGGGCGTCAGCTGGGGCTGTGAGGTGAGCGGGAAACCGATTGGCTCTGATGGAGGATGCTGAGAGAGGGGGTAAATGCTTTCCTGAAATGGAAGGAGGGAAAAAGCAATGAGTAGCTAGCAGATTTTGAGGCTGGGCAGGGAAGTGCTCAGTGCAGGAACTGAGGGAGCAATCCTAAGCTTGAACTTGCCGTGTGAAGGTCTTTCTCAGGCACCTGGACATCTAGCTCCCATCACACCGTGGTGCCTTGTGTAGCTAGAAAATGCTGTAAGCATTCAGACTGAACAGAACCAAAGTGGGAAGGGAGAGCGGATAAAGCCACGCTTCAGGTTGTTATACTCGGTTCAGCAGAACAGGCAGCTAAAATGTGCCTGTAGCAAGCTCTGTTTGGGCTGCTCCCTCCCCTGAGAGCTGCGTGATGCTCCCTTGCTCCTTCCCCTCAGCTCTTGCAGGCGTGGACTTTCCCCCTGGGCTGACTGGTGTTAGTTTGACATCACGCCCTGGCAGTGATAAGCATGTGCCTGCTTTCTTTGTGAGCTGGAGGCTGTTTAAATCCATCCGTGAGACACTGTGTACTGGGGAGCAAGAATAATAAACTTTTGGAAGCTGTAGGCTCCTGGCTGGTGCCAGGAGAATGAGTGATGAAGGATTTTGCCTGCAGATCCCAGCGCGAGCAGGGCCTCTCGCTTTGGTCCGGTGAGTCTGTGTGTATGGGTGCTGGGTATGGTGGCAGCATTTCATATATTATATGAAACGACATGTTCTGCTTCTCCCATCACACGTCCCGGAACACTGGGAGCAGAAATCTTCACTATCTGAGGAAGAAGAGAAGTATGTGTGCGCAGATTTAACAAAATTACAAGTTCTGTTGTAATTCCCGTACTTTGTTTGCTTGGCTCTGTTAACACAAGGGAAAACTAAGAATTATTGCAGCTTGGTGACTGATTCTCAGAAACTTTTAATGTAGACCTCCCTAGTGCATATTGTTTATAGTCCTTCTAATGCTTTACTAAACAGATAGGTTCTGAAGTTGTATGGTACATCCTAACGTTATTCTCCTAGTTTAGCATGTACAGCTGTCTGGATTGCTGTATAGTTCAAATTCTTAGCAGCTAAATACTTAGCACAGAGAAATAATCATCCCTATTTGAGCCAGCTGATCTCTTAGTTGAATCTCTAAGCTGGGCCTCAAAACTTCATGGAGAGAGGTTTGAGAGCTATCTGTAATGTCCTCATAACTGCTGCTGTATTTCAAGTACTCTGTAGCTGTACTTGGACTGTAATCTGCCAACCCAGAAATTAGGTCTGATCTAAGTGAAGAAATGTGCGGAAATCCTGTTACTGAGATGAATTTTGTATTAGAGTACCTTCGTACTGAGTTGCAATTATAGTAGTGACTGCAGTACAGGCATGACACAGTCAGACATTACTGAATATCTCATTAGGCACTTAATACTCTACAAATTCTGTATTTAAGTCATCTGGGAGCTTTCTGTGTTACAGCTGTGGTGCTTTGAAGTCCACCCAAAGTCTTCCGAGGCTATAAGTCTTCGAACTCAGTATGTGCTCTGCTTCTAAAATGAAAAGGCCATAAATCACAGAATGGCTGAGGTGGGGAGGCCCTTCTGGGTCTTCAAGGTGCTCCAGTACCTACACAGCATGGTTCTTCCTGGTGTTCAGAGGGAACCACCAGTGCTTGTTTCTGCCTACTGCCTCTTGTCCTTTCACTGGAAAGGGCCTGGTTCTGTTCTTTGTGCAGCCTCTCATCAGGTATTAATATTCATTGATGAGAACCCCCCTGAGCCTTCTCTGCTCCAGGTTGAACAGGCCCAGATCTCTCAGCCCCTTCTCATAGCATAGGTGCTCCAGGCCCTTGATTGTCTTGTGGCCTTATTTTGGACTCTTTAATGAGTCCATATCTCTCTTGTACTGGGGTGGGCAGAACTGAACCCAGCACTCCTTATGTGGCCTCAGTAATGCTGAGGAGAGGAGAAGGATAACCCCCCTCGATCTGCTGATGATACTTTACCTAATGCAGCTAAGAGTCTTTTAAGTAGGGCACACTGACTGATGTTCAGCTGGATGTTCACTAGGACTGCTAAGTCCATCTCTGCAGAGCTGCTTTGCTTCTGGTTGCCCCTCAGAATAGGAGGGTTGGGTGTTTTGGCTGCTTTCTGCATTTCTAGTATTTTATTTTTTCCCCAGTTATTGAGGCTTGTGCAAAAATACTCTGTATGTGAAGGAAGAACGTTGAATGCTTATCTTGCTTCTCTAACTTTGTGTTAGTGATCATGTAGTAAGTGAGGAGGATGAATGTGACTCTGCATTGCAGTGTCACAGATACCACATTTCAACATTAGCAGTCTTTACCTGTCTGGTTTTGAAGTAAGGCCATGAAACCAAACCTCCTTGAATATGGTTTATATCTGGCCAAAATCTGGTGCCTATTCTGTAAATTCAGCATGAACCTGTGTGTGTGTGTTTGTTTCACAGCAGAACTCCTGTCTGGAAGGATAGCTGCTTAGGTGGATTTGAGTTTTGTACCCACACGAAAGTAAATAAATGCATATCCACTGCATCAAATCCGCATTTCTCTGTTAAAATATGGGGCTGCTATTATTATTATTATTATTTTCTTAAATGCCACTTAAATTACTACTCTTCTTTAACTTCTGTTAACAGAAGCAATTAAAATATACTCAGTGAATTTATGTGCTATTCCTCTAGTTTAATAGCTACTTCTGGCTGAATTCCTCTACACAGTTTATACCCTAAACAGCTAAAAGTTTAGTCCTTAAAAATAATCCCCACTCTTGGAGCCAAATGCTTTCCTTTCAACACTGTTTCCTTCATACCAGGGCGAGGGTGGGATTCCCAGCCTCAGGCTGATCTGCAGCTCTAGACTGAAACTAAATACAAAGGCCTGGGACCAAGTCCCATCATCTGCAGAAGTTGGGCAAGAGGAAATGTTTCTTGTGTTAGCTCAGCTTGTGGCCACGCTGGGAGAATTTGTTTTCACACCAAACAGTTGGCTCTTTGGGGAGAGGAGAATGAGGGACTGGCCTCGGAGAAACTTACCTTAGCAAGAGCTCTTTCCAGAGACAGGCTGTTATTTTTCAGTAGTGGTGTGTATGCAGCATGTGCGTAAAAGCTTCACTAATAGTGCACTTCTGTGTAGCAGTGTTGGAGTTGAGGAGGCTTACTTGCATTTGCTTCTCGTTGTCTTTAAGCCAGCAGACAAGTGAGGCAGGGCTTGAGTTGCATGATTCTCGCCTGGCTCTTATTCCCAGAGCTTACATTTTGATGGTTTGGTGACAGGGGTTGGGTAGCTTGTGTTATGAAGCCCAAAGCTATTTGCAGAGCATTGCTCAGCTTGTACTTCTGTTTCAGGTTGACCTTGAGGTTCAAAGAACAACATACTTAAAATATTGAATGTTTAAAATGATAGATCAAATTTTTAACCCATTTCCCCAGCATGGCTTAGTGGTATCTTGCCAGAAACAGCCTCGGTTTGGTTTCTGACCTCCCGTTGTGCAGGGATCTGAGAGCTCTCTGGAGTGCTGGAGCTCGGTCTGGCGCAAGCCGAAGTGCTGAGCCCGTCTCCCTGTGCGGTATCAGGGCTGCTGCTCTGGGCTTGTAAATCACCACCGGTTAAGGACAAAAGGTGAATGCTCTTGTCATCGTTGTGGCAGAGATCAAGAGTGAAGTTTTCACATCTCCCTCCTGAGTGATGAGACAGGACATCACGGAGATGTTTGGTTTACTTCTTTGTATGTGTGTCTGCTGATTACGTGTGCCTGTGACTTTGCTGAGCATGTTCTTCGGCCTTTATTTCCTAAACAATATTGTAACTCGGCCAGATACACAGCGATGATTTGTGCATCTTCATACCCTTCATCTGAAGCAACAGCAATTTCTGATTACTCATTTTCCAGGAGAAGCATTGGAGTAAGAGAAGTAGCATCTGCAGATGAGCAGGACACTTGCTAATACATGGCTCTGCGTGACTAAATGAAATAGTACGGTTGGAAAAAGAGAGAAAATATTTTCATTACGCATGTTGGTTGCTCCAAGCAGTGGGTATTTGTAGAGCAGTTCACAGCCCCTTGCTGTTGCAGCAAGACAGACTAGTGAGATGCCTGGGAGGTGCTCTATCTTCTGCACTGCTCACTCTTGTCACTACGAAATGGCAACTGTGGCTCTGTGGAACAATATAGGGATGGTCTACTCCTGGCTAGAACTCTGTCTTCCGGCTTCTTCTGAATAGCTGGAGATGAGAGACTAGTAAAGATAGAAGACCTTGTCCTGCTGCATTTTGCTAAACTCATCTATATAGGGTAAAATGGCTCCACGTAGCTGGGTGCTGGGCTGAAGGCAGGCACCTCTAGCACAGGCCATTCCAGGTGGTGACTAGCTAATGTTCTATTCATCATGTGGGCAGAGACTTGCTGAGATAAGCCTCCTATCATAAGAAGAAATAACAGTGTGTCCAACCCATAGAAAGTCAGTTATGACTATATCCTCTTTTCCTTTGCATTCCAGTCCTTACCAGGTAAACTTCATAGTCAACAACTGATTTAACTTTGTTAATCTTTAGTGAATGCAGGGCTCAAAAGCATGTTCAGTTGAAACAATTCATACTTCATCTTATGCTTCCTTCTGAACATATGGTTTTGATGTGCTACTGTAAATTAATTACTGGTAGATGCTAGTTCAAAAATGGAAATTCTGATTAATCTCATGGTAAGCTTTCAGAGAGATCAGTGAAACTGAGTTAAAATTTGCTTTTTGCTGGGTCTCCCAGAAATGAGTTGAATGTTTGGTATAGCTAAGCAGCACAAACACCAAATACTAAATAAATCTCTAGTTACATCTTCAGGGAAAGGCTGTACAATAGTAATAGAGCTGGTTGCTTGTGCCATTTAGGCTGAAATATCTAATTTGACATCAGCAATCTAGATCTGGGCTGGATGATGATTTTTGTGGAGCTTCTGTAGGAATTAATTTTCTCCCTAGGAAAATGTAGTGTAGGCTGAAGTCTTGCTGCAGCATAACCTAGCAGCTCCCTGAGACAGTGGGTGCTTTTGTAAAAACACAACAGTCATCTTAGGGATGTGGAGAAAGAGTCTATATTGAAGCCAGTGCTTAACTGGAGTAGCCCTTCCTTTGGCTTTTGGGGTGCCTAAGTACCTAGTGCATTCTGCAGACTGGATAGCTTTGAAATCTGGCCTAGAGCATCCTGACAAATGCCTTAAGTAAGAGAAACCAATGGTGGCACTGCAGTGTTCATTTTCTGTGCATTTCTAAACTTAACCAAATAAACTTCAACCCAGATAGATCATCGGTTCAGTGGCTTACAGCAAAATGTAATAAACTGAATAACTGTAGGCTTTAATAGAATCTCACGCAATTCTATTACCGCTCAATTACTTTTTTGACCTCTTTAGAGCCATGCTTCCCTTAAAAATGCACACGGTCTGCAGTTCTGACTGTCCTCTCAGCATCTTCTGTGCTGAGCAAATTGATAGATAAACTCAAGTATTGCATTGTGCTTCTGGTTCCTGCCTTTAGGAGGCTGGCAATGTGCAAGGCATGGGGTTTGCTAGAGGAAGAGTTCTTCTACTGATGGCTGCCAGTGCTTGCTCAGTTTCTCACACCCTAGAGAACTGAAGACAGCTATTTATTTTCCTGTAGTCAGTAAGCAAATAAGGTAATTATCCCACTGTCAGTGGCCAAGCTTCTTGAAGTCAGTAAGCTATTCTTGATAAACAAAAGCTGCTGGTCCAATCTTGTCACCTCATTCAATAGCAAATGCACTTAACAGCTGTGCAGGTAACTTCACTGACTTTAAGTGTGAAGGGATATTATCTGTCTCTGATTTAGGAAATGACTTTAGCATCTTCTTAGCTGTTTTCTTTCATGAAAATGTTTTACATGGGTTGATGCTTGGAAGAGAAAGTCATTATGACAGCAGCTGATGCTGGAGAATCTGGAAAGGGAATTGAACACATGGGCTTAAGTCTCTAACTGGTTTGAAATACTCTGCGGGGTTTTTGTTAGCTTGCACAGTATGTGGCACCATCTATCTTTGAAGTCCTTGTAGGATTGGAATATGGTCTCATATTTTGTGCAATTGAGCAAGGGGCCACAAAGAGCAAGTGCAGATATTTTAAATGGGCTAAAAAAATCACAGGCATCTTGCTTTAACATCACAAAGGTTAAAGATTCATACAAGAGCTTAAAGGTGTGTAGGATCACAGAATCACGGAGTTGTAGGGGTTGGAAGGGACCTCCAGAGATCATGGAGTCCAAACCCCTGCCAAAGCAGCTCCCTAGCCCAGGTTGCACAGGTAGGCGTCCAGGCGGGTCTGGAACGTCTCCAGAGAAGGAGACTCCACCACCTCTCTGTGCAGCTGTGCCAGTGCTCCGTCACTGCGCTGTGAAGAAGTTTGCACACACATTTGTGTGGAACTTCCTATGCTTCAGTTTGTGTCCATTTCCCCTCGTCCTTCCACCACACACTGCTAGTGCTGGGTATCCAGAAATTAGGTTGAACTTACTGTACTACTGAAGCAGAAAGACAGGAAACAAACTCAGCAGCTCAGTGGATCACATCTGGAATAAAAAAAATTACGTGAAGGACTAGAAGCCACACAGAAAAATCTAGAAGACTAAGGTGAGACCGTTGGTACAGTAAGTCTCAGTGTCTGCTGATGTGCTTTTCTTCCGTGTGGGCACAGGGCAGAAAGCATAGGGTTAATGCAAAGTGATAAGCATCTTAATGAACACTTTCGAGTTCATTTGACTGGCTTATGTAAAATATCTTGGGACTCTCCGTTTTGTAAAGGTTACTGCTACCCTTTCGGGCTTATATTTTTAGTATTCTTTCATTTACAGATAGCAGAGATCAGATACTGTGCCAGAACTGAGTAAGGTTTCTTCATCTGTGTATCAAGGGATAGACAATGATGGATTTGTTTCTTCTAGCTTGGTGTTGTTGTGATTAAGATTCTGAAGACAAGAGTAAGGCATGAGAGCTGTGAATATCCCTTCCAGGTTCAGCACTTTCCCTAAGGAATAATAATACAAGGGGCAAGATTTGGAGTCTAAATGCTTTGTGTCTTTGAAGATGCTGTGCCCCAAAACTTGCACATTTCTCCCAGCTATGAGAGTTGGTCTCTTACAATACAGTGGAGAAAGAAAGAGATTTAAAAAGAAAACAGCAGGGAAGATTGCAGTGAAAGAGAAATATTGAATGTAGTTTGGAGCTGGGGGAATCTTTGTTTTGCAGATTATTTTCTGGCTTTCAGCCTGATCCAAGAAACCACTTCTATCAAGGGAATGAAAGATTAAAGCCAGAAATTTAATTGCTTAAGAAAAAAGATTTACTGCCCATGAAGTTCGTCGGAATCCAAAATAAGATCTGTTCTGTAATGTATGCTACATCTCAACCACGTTGAAAACTATTGCAGAGGAAAAGAAATCCTTGCATCTCCAAGAGCAGGATTCTAGTTGCACCACAAGAAAGTGATTTCTCAATACCACTGGAATGTGGTTTCTAGTGCAGAATTTCTGCTTACAGTATTCTGCTGTCATCTGTCGAATTTAAAGAATGAAATTAAAGGAGGAAATATTTTGTTATTGTAGATCAAATAAATTAAGGCCCAGTTAAATTAATAGCTTGTTGAGTTATCCATAAGACATTTTATTTTTCTTTGTGTCTCACTCATACAAAGAAGTATAAATGTTGCTCTTCTGGCTATTAGCATGTGATGCAACACATACTATGTTTTTGTAGGGCAGTGCCAAAAAGATAGCTCTTCTGGAGCAAAACGATGCAGCCAAGAGACTTTAGAAATGCCAATTCAGTGTTTTCCAAGCTGTGTTCTTATTACCGTGACTGTTATGAAAAAGAAAGGAGGGAAAAAAAAAAGGAGAGAAACAAAACCACGTAACTGGTGTGGTTTTAGACTTTGGAGATAAACAAAACAAGAACAAACCAAACAAACTGAAAACCCACCTCACTGTGTAGTAATTGTATGTATTAGGATGTGGTGCTCTGTTACCTTGCTATGCAATACCAGCCTAACAGAGTAAGGACTTTCCTTCCCCAAAGCCCAGGAACAAAGGCAATGGAGTAAAAGTCCTGGTCTGTTCTGTGGGTTACTAATAGGTCTTTGTGTTCCCAAAGAAAACAGAGCCTCTGGCAGGAACTAGAAACTGTCAAAAGCTTTATGGAGGAATAGAGGGCTCAGATGGAAGCTTGGAAGGAAAACTGGGGGAATAGGGAAACAATGTGGGTGTCTCTGCTGCTCAGTAGCTTGAAGATCAATTTTGCACTGAAAAGCAAGGCTCTGGACTTGCAGTCCTCAGCTTGACTGCATCTGCCTGAAGGAATAGGGGAAGAGTCCACGCTTGGAGGTATTCCTGCCCCTGTGCCAATGGTTTGATCCTACCAGAGAAATGGGGCAAAAGCAGTGCTGAGGGAAAGCACCATACAGTTTTGATCAGTGGAGAACATCAGACTAAGGGAATTTCTGCTCTTCAGAGTGTAGTCTACTTCTCTTGCGATAGTACAATCACAAACATCCATTTGGTTACAGCTTTTACTGGAAGTGGGCAAATTGGCAAAAAAACCCTAAGGCAGTGCCAAGCCAAAGCATCTGGTTTGCTTCCACATGTCCAAACACCAGTAATACCTATAATATACAGACATGTAAAATACAAAAATATATTAAGTGGTATACATGTTAAAGTTGTTGCCGAGAAATAATGACAGTAATTATTTTCACTGGCTCTTTCTTTTCCTTGGCTTGCCCACATCTGTGAGCCTGGAGACAAGTGAGACCTGGAAAATGTGTTGGAATTTAGATTTCAGATTAACCACCTTCTCAGCAGTTCTTTGGCAGCAGGTCGTCTGCAATAACTGATGTAAATTGTGGTTTTGGTGTGCGCCTCGTGGGTCAGGAGCTGCAGAAGTTACCTTCCTCAAATTAACTTCAGAGTAAGTCTTCCTTGGATGGGACGATGGAGAATTACGGTTCTATTAAAATCAAGCATGGAAGATTAATATTGACAAATACAACTACTAGTTGGATCTATTTCAGTACTTGTTGGCACAAGTGGCTGCTCTGTCTCCTTTCCCAACTCAGCCAGACAAACTCATTTGTAATTAACAGATGGGTGGCTGAAAAAAATCTACTCGTCTCACCAGTTTTGGTGTTTCAGAAAGGCTTACGCTGAAAAGAGGGCAATATCTAGGTAGCATTCCATGGCTATACTCACGTATCCTGAGCACAGAAGAGCAGCAGGGTTTTTATTTGCTTGTTTGTCTGTTTTTTTTAGGATGCTGTTGTGATTTAACTAGATAACTTGTCTCACTTTAGAATAATATGTTCTTATCACTTCACTTGATGCGTAGATTTAGATTTGGGGCATTTAAATGAAAGGATCAAACTGCTGTGGTACTGCTGTACTCAGCTTGTAATAATACACCTTTCCTGGCATAAGATCCTTGAATTAACAAGAGGAAAACATTAGTGCAGAGCACGTTGTGAGCCAGAAGGAGGGTTGAGCCAAGTGTGCTGGTGCTGGTGAGGTAGTCACCATCACCATGACTGATGACAGAGTTGCAAGGATATGCAGCTGGGATCAGTGATAGGCTGAGGATGAAGCTCCTCTGTGAGATGCTGCCCTGCAATGGGGGAACCTCTTTTAAATTGTCTGGATTGTTTAAAAAGGAAGAAAAAGGCAATTTGACAATGAGATAAATGCATAGAGTTGGTCTGGAAAGACTCCTCCTACCTACCAAGTACATACCATATTTTTGTTAAGAGAATACTTCTCAGTTAGTCAATTAAAAGGTTTTTATCTGTTTTGTTCTGTTTCCATTTGACTGACCCATGGAGATCTAGGATGCTTAGTGCTATGTTTGGGAAATGGGACACGTGGCCTTTGCCTCAGCTAACAAGAAACTGCTACTTGATCTCTGTCCTGACATTGGTGTCACCAAGCCACCAAGGTTTTCCACAGTCCATCCTGCTGCTGACATAAGTGGAAAAAAAAACAAATCAGGGTCTTCTCTTGAGCATGGTATACCAAAGCAGCAAGTTTTTTATGCAGGAGGTGTCAACACTATTCACATGTCAGAATTTACAAGGAATGGAAATGCTGAGTGATCTGTGGCAGATTCTTGGGGCGCAGAATACCACAGAGGTCCTAAAGCAGGCAAGAGCCAGCTGCACACTCACACTTCCCTTTGTGAAAGCTTTGTTTGTGTGCAGAGGGTTGTAAGACTGCAGACCTCGTTTTACTTGAGGCAGGAGCATGCAAAGGGGACTATTGTAGTTCTTGGTCATTTTTTTAAATCGTGATTTGTAATTATCTGCAATCTCTTCTGGAAAGGTTCAGGAGCAGTGCTGGACCACTGCTGTGAAAAATGCCTGTGATGAATGTCCAGCTGTCATGCAGCACCTGCAGAATGCACAGATGGGAGAGACTGGGGAGCAGTTCAGACAGGCTGAGGCATGAAGGAAAAAATATCCCAAGAGCAGATAAAACTGGAGGGCTCACTTGCTATCCATGATACTGCTTCTAGCTTGAGTGTAGCCCATCCGAGTGCCAGCCTTCTGGGCTGCAAGTACACACTGCTGGCTCATGTTAAACTCGCTGAGTACCTAAGCCTTCTCCGTATCTGTTGTAGTCAGTTCTCCATTCTCATTTATGAGAGGAGGTATGCCTGTCTCTTCTCATGAATGTACCTATAGAACAACTTCTTGTTGTTGATAACGTCCCTAGACAAGTTCAGTTTCATTTGTGCCTTTGGTTTCCTAATCCTATCTCCCTATGTCCAGACAGCATCCCTGTATTCTTCCCAGGTTACATGTCCTTGTTTACACTGTCAAGCCATACCAGTTTCCTGCCTCCTCTGCATGCTTTCTCATTCTTCTTATTCTGAGGGGTGGAAAACTCTTGTGCTCTCATAAAAGCATCCTTAAGGAATAGCCAGTTTTGTCTCTAAGGACAAATTCCCAGGAGATCTTGTCCAACAATTCTTTAAACAGCTGAACTTTGCTCTCCAGAAGTTCAGTGTCCTGACTCCGCACTTTTCCAGACCCACATTCCTCAAGGTCATGAACTCAACCAGAGCGTGGTTGCTGCAGCCCAGGCTGCCTCCAATCTTAATGGCTTTAACGATCTCTGCACTAGTGAGCATCAGGTCCAGCAACACCTCCCTCCTGGTCAGTCTGTCCAGTACCAGAACTAGAATGTGATCGTCAATGGACTCCAGGAGTCTCCTGGATTGCTTGCACTTCCCAGAGCTGAAGCAAGAAGGCCTTGTCAACAGGCTACCCTTGATCAGGTGGCCTGTAGTACATCCCAACCACCAGCTGTCCTTTACTGAGGCTCTGGTTGTAGACTTTAAGCTGATGTTACCAGCAAATGCCCCACTGAGCTGACGTGGAGCAAGAGAACACCAAGAGACAGATAGATCATGAGAAAGCTTTCCTATGCAAAGCTCTGGACATCAATGCCTTACAGATGCTGTGAAAGTACTCTGTATGTACAGGGCTGTCAATGGAACAGCAAAATCATGATGTGAATACGGCTGGAGTGAGAAACCTTACCTATAACAAAGCAAAAATAAAAAAGTACAGTCAACATTGCCAACCTAAACTAGACAGCTCTTGGAGTGCAGGGGAGCTATGAAACGAGCACCTGGTCAGAAGAAAAGCCTCAGATGAGATGGCTGCTGGCTGAGCTCCAGCATGGAAACAAAGACTATAAATCACCAACCAACCTTCCTCACGATATCAGTGCCTGTGTTGGGCCTCAGCAGTGTTTGTTTCCCTGGAACACGCAAGGGTAGCTGATCTCAGAGTAGGTGGTCTGAAAGTCTTGCTGTTCCTCTGCTTCTGGTTGCCTTCCTCCTCCTGACAAGCAAGGCACAGATTTATGTGTGGAGAACAGCCCAGAAGCTCTATTAAAGCAGTGGGGAAGCTTTCCTCGGGGTGGAAGCAACAAAGCAGATATTTGGCGGTGAGGAGCTCTGGCTGCAGCTTTGGAAGCAGCTGTTTCCCACCTCATGCCCAACATGTGACAGGACCTGGCTTGCTCTTCCTAGTCTCAGTGGCAGCATCCAGCAGAGCCGGGTGTATACACTGTGAACACGAGTATGTATTCAGAAAAACATGGAAGTATGCACCGCAATCAGAGTTAACTTTAGGTACAGTTATGCATTGTACCAGCACTCACTGATTTATATATTCATATGTACATATACTTTTTCATCTGTGCTCATTTCAGGGTGAATAGGTTTATGTGAGATTTACCACATTTCTGTTTTGGATGATTGGTGGGTTGTGTCTTGGGAAGACAATAACTGAGCTCCAATAAAGCAGCAGTGTCCTTATGCTTCACAGTTGGTACCTGAAACCCAGGAGAAACAAAGCGTGAAAGGTCAACTCGTTTCCACTGATCAAAGACAAATATATACAGAGGAAAATCTAAGCAAATCCTTCCATTCCTACTGAATCTTATGAAAATTTTACTAGGTTCCATAGGACCAGGACCAAAATAAGTTAAGTTTTACAGTGGAAACTTTCTACCTTTAATACTTCACTTAATATCTTTTTACACCGCCTCATTTCCTAGGCTTACCACCTTCACTTCACAGCAGGATCTGGATTGGCTGGATTTGTTGTCCATAGGACAGAAGATGGTACAGGTTTGCAACTTGAGTTTTCATGGTCACTTTGACTTCCAGCAAAGGTAGTTTAAATGGCTGCATTGAAATATTAAGATTTCAAGTATGGTAAAGGCAAATGGGCATTTAGCCTTCTTTCTCCCATGTAAAAATTAGCTACAAAGTTTATAGAGGTAACTGCAGTTCTGGAAAGATTTCTTTAACAGCACAGTTCCCACCAACAGACAAACAAAAGAGAGGCCATAACGATTAATCTGCAAACAGGGTGGAAGCCATCTGCATTGTTTCCATGTGTTAGTCGGCTCAAATACTCCTGGCAAATCCTGTCCCTTTATCACCCTAATCCTCCGGGTCTGGAAGGAAAGCACAGAAGCATGCTTCAAATGGAGAAGCACCCTCAGCCCCTGTCCTTGTTAACAACTTGCTTTTCAACATTGCATCATCTCGGGGCGTTATTTGACTTAACATTTGAGTTCCCATTAGAATATGTGAAACAGACAATTTACCATCTCTAGGGTCTTGGCTGACAATTATTCCCTTGACACAAAACATGGTTTTGCTTTGTGCATACATGCAAGATTCTTCTTACCACTGCACTTTCTCCCGGGATGTCACTCAGTTGTTCTTTGTTCAGGAAATACTGCCTTTTCAGTCTGGGAAATCAAACCACCAAGGCAGAGCATTGTCTCAAGTCACGGTCTGTACATCTGAAACAAAGAGCTTCTTTGCTAGAGAGAGCAGCAGCGTTAGCTGTATTCTTGCTTACTTGTTTGCTTTATTAGTTGCATGCATCTGGTGCTCTTCTCTCTAAAAAATCATGGATATTGCTTGCTGGCAAGCATCTTCTTATATTTCCAACCTAGGACACAAAAGTCCTCAACAAAATCCAGCACTGCAACCCAGTGCTTGGTACGTCATCACAGCCCAGGTCTGCTAGACAGGCACGGAGAAGCTGGTGAGAGGAATAAGAGGCAAAGCTCCTTCACACACAACCTGGGCCTGGGTTCCTGCAGGGGAATAAGCAAAAGGAAGCAAGACCTGGCGCACTGGGTGGGGGTTTTGCAGAGAGATTTATCAGTCAACAGCTGCGAGCCCAGGCTCCTTGCAGCTGATAACAGATCTGCTCATTCAGCCTCACCACTCATGCATGGAAAATCAAAGTAGATTAGGATCTGTTTAGAGACAGAAGAAGGATTAAAAAAGCCTCAGTAAACTCCAGGCTACCAGAAAACTCTCCTCAATGCAACATGTGTAGTAGAAGATTGCGATCTGCTAATGTTCTGTGATCTAGAAAGTCCGCTCACCTCTTTCAGCCTGAAATTAGAAATATTTACATCTGAGTTTCACGATTTGAGTCCTAAGTCAGTAGTGGTTTGTAGAAATATTGATAGTCACTGATCTATAGCTACTGGGGACCATAGAAGCCCTTCAAAGTGGGGAAGGGTGCAAATCCAACCTACCCTTTTTCAACACTTTCAGTACTAATACTGCAGACACTAATAAGCTCCCAAGTCTATAAAACTACACAGCATTACAACTGAGTGCATAAGACTTTATAGGATATAGTTGCTTTTTTTTTTTCCTCAATGAATTTCAGCACTTATATTTTTAGGTTGCTGTGTTCTTCTATGCTTGGAGATGCATAGTAGCTGCTGCCAGACTCTGAGGGTGCTACACAGGAGCCAAGAAGATTAGTGTTTTTTGGGACAAAGATCTATCTGTTGCTACGTCATACCCAAACACCAGTCTTACAGAGCCTCCTGCACTCAGCTATTTAGAGAGGCCCCTCAGAGCACCCTCATGCCAGAGCTTGACATCTCCTGGCCTGCGAGTTTATGAAGTCCAGAGAGCACTTTCCGTCTGAAAGGCACTAACTATGCAAATGCAACTAGAGTCATTAGCGTTATGGTCCTTTCATGTTCTTACTGAAATCACTGATGCACCTTTAGTGTCCAGCTGACCCAGCAGTATTTCTTGCATTATAGGATTCTGATTCCACTTCCATTGTTAATGTTCATTACTTTCTTGGAGAGCTGCAATTTCATTATTAATACATCAGTGTAAGAGAGCACAGATTACATAAAAGCATTTCTGAGCATTAGTTAAATATCAGTTTTAAGAACAAAATAGGCTTTCTCTGCCAATGGCTTGCTTCTCCTTGTACGAATACTTTATTACTACAGTTGCAAGACTTGTCTCCAGAAAATATAGCTGAGTAAACACTTGTTTACTCTCTCCTATTGCTAAGGAAAATCAACATTGCATGTTGCAATTGCAATTGTTGGGCCAAAGCTGATATTGTTCCTCCAGCATTCACACAGCCTGCTGTCACCTGTGGGTTCCTCGTGTCCTTTTGGTCTATTATCCTAACAAAATGAGTTAGTCTCCACCAGAGATCCAAGGTGTCGCCTCTTGAAACACAGCACAAGGACTGCTTTAGAGGAAAAGCTCCCGAGCTTCAATGCTCACTCCGTGCTCTCATGTTTTTGCCTTAAAACTAAACTCTGGGGTTATTCAGAGGTCCTTGGTGCAGGAACCCTCTCAATTGATGCAGGGAAGCCTCAGTGCTTGCACTGCCATGCTCCCTGGTTTTAGCACATTGTCTGGGGACCTCTTTAAAATGCAAGCTAGTTATGCTAGATAACTTAGATAGCTTCTTCATAGATATTGGTGAGTCTGATGCTCTGGATTAAATTATTCTATGTGCTTAAACATTAGCTGAAGTGCTGAGGTTCTTTTTTAATCAGAGGCTCCAGATTAACTTGCTGTTAGTCTTTCAGAAACTCACTTACTCTTAACAAGTTTACCATTATATAGGTCCACAAATTTCCTGTCTAGCTTCTTTTGGCACTCTCAGATAAAAATGCCATCTGGGAAGGAGATTTATTGGTTTTGAGATGATGTCCCTTCCTTATCACCTTGTTTTGCTGGCCCTGAGCTCATCCCAAGATAGTGGTACTTACCTAGACAGCATCAGTTTCTGTCAGACACAAATTGTGGAAAAATTAGTTTAAAATACCTTGACCTTTCTACCCCACTAAGATAAGGTTTCTTTTCCATATTAAAACCTCTCGCTAATGTAAAATGTTTTTATATATGCATATATATATATATATAAAGTAAATAACAGGCGTATAAATACAAATAAAACTCTTAGGTCTTTCTTGCAACATTCTGCTGTGCCTTTACAGTAAATTCTGCCTCAGTTTTGTTGTAGAAGGATTTATATGTTGTATCTGCATTTATTTTTGCAGAAATTAATTTGGAGCTTTAAACAGCATCTGTTGCTGTGCAGTAGGATGCCAATGCCAGCCAGCGGGGATTCTGTGGTATAACCATCTTTTATTTGAAGACCTTGAGCTCAGCTCATTCTTAAATATTAAACTCCCTTCATATGTCTGTCCCAGACGGTGGTCTTATGGGGCAGCACCTGGGCTCTCCCTTGGAACCTGAGCACTGGCTGTGGGGAAGCAGGCAGATCCTCTGGGTTTCAGTGTAGGCTGGAGAAATAGGATCACTCTGTCAAGGTGCTATTATGGTTTGGGGCTTTATTAATATCAGTATTTTGGAATTCTGCTTTGCTTCTTCTGACCAATTAATCTCAGCAGCAGCTGGATTGGCTCTTGCCCTCCCCACTTCCCTTTGTGCGCCCACATGTCTTGTGGTTGCAGGCCCCTAACACTGCAGGCCAGCAAGGAGCTCAGGTTCAAATGTGGATGGGCAGACAGGACTGAAGGTTAACAGATGAGAGGAGCCTGTGGGCTGCTGAGCTGTGCTGCCAATCCACCTCAGCCTTGCAAAGGGAAACTGAGAGCTCCTCAGTGGGACTGGAAGAGAAGAAGACCGTGGTGAAGCTCAGGAGGAGGTGAGTTCAGTCTCTTCACCTCGTAAATACTGAAGATCCTTGGCTGACCAAGGCAAGGAGCTGGGAGGGAGCTGAGGGATAAAAGTATTCCCTGCTTTTAGTTGCCTGCATTGTGCTCCTGCGTGGATTGTGACTGTGGCTGCAGAGGTGTCTTTCCTTTAGTGAGTGAAGGAACACTGTAGGAATAAATGGGTCCAGATTTTCTGAAACATGCAGAAGAATGGTTGTGCATGGATCAGTGGAAGATTTACTCTTTCACAATGGGGTTTATAGCTCTATTTACTAATTGTAGTAATGGTAAATTGTGACAGGACCTTCAGCAATTTATACTGTGTCCTAGCTGTTTATGGCTGGCAAAACTGGGAAGGTCCCTCGACATTTTGCCTAGGAGTCAAGCTGGAATTATTTCTTAAAAAACAAAACCAAAAAACACTTGGCAAGCACTGCCCTTGTGCAATCTTCATGCCCTCTCCTCTACCACAGGCCACTTCTTTTCCTGAGGGGATATTTCTGGAGCTAGTGGAGTACACGTGGCTGGGACAGGAGGGTTCCTTGTCCCACACATGATATAGATAGAACTGGTCCGTTGCTTTCAGTAGATGCCTTTATGATAATTTTTATTTCCTCTGAAACTTTATAGCTAGAGGGAAGGAAGTTAACATACAAGCAAAGTTCATTTTTGCTTTAGTTCTCTGTTAAATTTGCCCTTATTAACCATCTCTTACTTTCTTCATGTTGTATTTCTACCACCAATGTCCTAATTCAGGCACTGACCCTGCTTTCACTTAGTGTCTCAGCTCTGATGAGCCGTCAGTGCTTGATGCTGGCCCTGTACACTCCTCAGCTTCCCATTTAAGAGCATTTAACTGTATTGGTGGCTCTAGACATCGGCTGGAGAGATAGGGTGATTTTTACAGGACTCTTTGATGAGTATTCTGTATTTGTTGCCCTGCTAATGGAAGATGTGAGAGCCACATTGCCCCTGCCCCACCCTTCACAAGAGGAATTATCGTCATGTCAAATTGCAGCTCTGACTCCTGCCAGACAATCCCCTCAGCCTTATCTTATCTATCTACATTTTTTAATGCCATGCTCATCATCGTGGCATCTAAGTGCCTTAAAAGTTTTCCATTGCTCCAGAGGAAAAAATACATTTATGGGAGTGTTAGTGGAAAACTTTCCCTGGTTCTGGTTATGCAGTCCATCTGTGTGGACACAGATGATAAAGGTTATTGAAGTGAAATAGCACTGAAATAGTGACCTTCCTTTTAGTTGCAACAAACTTTTAGTTGGCAAACCTGATCCTGGTTGACAGTTTGTCCAAAATGCGGGGTAGTGTTTAGGGATTATCTGGATTCTGCAGTGCTTCTGGCACCCGCAGTGCAGCAAGGTAGCAAGCACTAACATAAACCCACACTCTGCCCCAGTTTGTGCTCTCTCAGTATTAATCTGATCTTGGGTCTGATTTGAAGCATCTGAGGGTTTCTGATTTCCAAGCAGATGGCATGTGCATTGGGAATACAAGAGTTTGGCTTCTGCCTTCAAGTTTCACTTAGCAGTACGTAACTGTAAGAAATCCGAATGCGAAGGCTGGTGCATGCTAAATAAGGCAATTTCAACTGGGAATTGCTGAGATGGCAAGAAGCCCTCAAAGGATTTCTTCTTCATTAATCATATTTCTGAGTGAGACCATCATTTATGTCTCATAAATGTTCCGGGACGTCAGATGTATCTGACTACTGCCTATTTTTCAACCTGTACCAAAAAGCAAGAGAATTTAATAGACTGTATGTGTGTATGTAAGTATGCATTTCAATTTGTGTGAGTACTGCCAGTAAGCTTTCCAGAGCAGATCTGTGTCGCTAGCTGTTGCACTGTCTTCAGCTGTCTCCCAGTCAGTCCCCAGTTTGGGAGAGATCTCCAGCCCCTCTGAGGCTGGAGACCAAAGGGTCCTGTCCTGAGTGATGCCTCTGTCCCTGTGACATCTCACAGCTTTCAGGTTCCTTATATGGCTCCTGGGAGATCAGGTCTTTCCTGTGAGCTGGCTGCAGCTGCTTCTCTGCCTTTCCTAGAGGTACCTCCTGGTGAGTTGTACTGTGTATTAGCTGCCCAGCTCAGCAGTATGTAGCAGGCTGTGAGCGCTTTGATCCTCTCCCCAAGTCACAGCTGATCCACTGATCCTGACCTGATCTGACAGCTCTACATGTTTTCACCCCTTGACCTAGAGCTGCGTTTGCAAAGTTAGCAGGCCAAAAGCAAGCTGTTGTTATTTGCAGCCATGTATATCCAAGCTCGTTTTCATGTGACAGTGACTCTGACTGAGCTTCTCTATGAGATAAGGGGGGGTTATGCTTGCAGCCTTTGCTTTGGTAACCATTTGGATGTGGGCAGGTCAGAAGAGGAAGATGTTTTGCCATTTTGGTCTTCTGCTACAGAGATTTCAAAGCAAACAGTAGTAAACGTAGGCTCTCAAGTCAAAAGGAATTGCTGTCCATCAGTTTGCACTTTCATCTTTCTAAACCTCGGGGTGGGGGATCATAGGTGTCTTGGTGCCAGTGAAAACATTATTCTAACTCTCTTAACATCTCACTTGGCCTTGCTGCAGATTGTCTTTTCAGTATCGTAGTGCTACAGCAACTTGCAAACTATTCCAGCATTTCATTTGCAAATCTTTGCACTGTCAAAAGTCAGCTTCTTCTGCTGACACGCTCAACGACAAAACAAATACACAAGAACACAAGAGGGAGAGAGCTTAATTTGGCTCGCCAATTGGACTTCATCCACTCAAATGTAGTCGGTGTAAAGCCAATAATATGCAGCTGTGTGGATTTGGCTATAGGAGCTAGCACACTGCCTTTGATCTTGAAGAAAGTATGAACCTTCTGGATGTGACTCAGCAAGGTTCTCACTCACATGCCTAATGAAAAGCATGCAAGCCATCCTGTTGAAGTCGTTAAGATCACCCATAAGACCAAATTTAAGAGTGTTGCTTGAGTTTCCTGCTGAACTGCTAATGAGGGAGGATGCTATTTATCTTAGACAACGTTGCTTAGACTTCCACTGTGCTGTGCAACAGCAGAAGTTGAGAGTGGAAGAGACATTTTTAACCCATGCACTCCTGATGCAGCCAGATTTCTTTCCAGAGGCACAATTGCTAAGGACTACATGGTTGCATTTGCTGCGTGCTGAAAGATTGCTTCCTCTGAGCTCGTGCTCTAATTTCCTGTCTTGTAATTAGCTCTTCCACATGGTTACCCCGATGTGCACAGCATGCAGTCATATGGTGAGCTTATGCCACGGGGCATCCTCACCGGGCAGAGTCACAAGGCAGGATCTGTTGAGCCGTAACACGGGTTGACAGCAGTGGGGGGCCTCCCTGTGAAGAAATGACTCCTGAGCCACACTGTGGGGAAGGGAACTTCTGCAGTAATCTGTGCTTCTAACCATGGAGGAGAAAGAGACGGACCCTTGCTCAGAAGTGGAATCTGAGCAACCTGACTCCCCTGCAGTGGTTTGGTCTCTGAAGAAGGGTAACACCGGCTCTCCATGGATGGCTCCAGGCTTAGACAAAACCTGCTGCCTCCCGGGCAACCAGCTTGACTTCTCCCATGCACATGGCCGGCCTGCTGCTGCTAAAAGCCCTGGGCAGTCCTCACTTTTATTTGCCCTCAGCTGAGTTTCAAGGGCCTGTGGTACCAACCGGTATCTCTCCATTAACTTTTGTGGATGGCACCCCAGAATCAACAGGAGAACAATGAGGAATTATCCCTCATTTCGTCAGATCTCACTTGGACTGAGGGATGCTGGACTGAAGCAGTCCAACTTTGACTCCAGCTTTCCCCAGGTCAGATTTTCCATTCGAGTAACTGAGGTTCCCAATTAAAATATGAACCTGAGGTAAAATTTCAGTGAAATCTCCTTCAGGCAGCAAGGTTACTTCCTGCGCTATCTGCTCTTCTGTAGGATTTCAGCTTCTTTTTCTCAAAGCGGCCCTCGGTGTCTTGTTGCTTTTGTGTCAGAACAACCGGGAGCGAGATGACCTGAGCACTTCCCGAACCATGGTGACAGCAGAGCCAATAAAACAGAAACAAGGTTAATTCCAAACTTGCGATCAGCCTCTTGATGAGAAAAAAGGTGAGGTGAGAGAGGAGGGAGAGTCCACTTCAACACTCTGACCTGGACATGGTAAAGCATCTTGCACAGTCATTTGAAACTATTTTACATGCTTCCAATGCGTTCTATAAAATAGTGCTTGATAACTAGATATTTGAGGATATTTATGGGGACCTTAATCTCTTCCTGAGGATGGTCTGTGTCCTTGGGTGACTTTTAGTCAAGAGGAATAAGTCTTAGAGGCTGTGTTGCAGGATGGGTGCAGCTCCTTGCTAGCAAGCAGCAGCAATCTTCCCCTTGCTGTGCCTTTCCATCATGTGAACCAAAACCCATGTGGAAGGATTGCTGCACCTTTACCTGCGCTTCCATTCCTTTTCATCTAGCTCTGCGCATGTGCAGTGTTTCTCTGAGGACAACCCTGTAGGTGAGAGTGCAGAAAAGAGCCCACCAGCTACTGCTCTTCTTGCATCATCTGCACGGGGTTTTTGTTTCCGGAGAGCTCGCACTAACACCCAGTACTGTTTTAGACTAAGCAGACTAATAGACTCTTTCGACACCTCCGTAGCACTGCCTGCTGGGGTAATCACTCAGCGGTCATGGCTCTCTGCAAACAGCAGCACTGAACTTTCCTTTCAATTACCGGTTTATTAGCCTAAGATGTCTGGGGAGCGGAGTGGTGATAGCCGTACGCCAACAGGGCTGTGGGCTGCTTGTGAACTTCCTTGTGGTGCACCAAAAGCAAAGCCAGGGGTCCGAGCAGTTCTGTTAGGCTGGTGACTGACAGCATCTGACACAGGCTTAAAATAACCCACCTCCGAAAGGAAAACACAGTCACCTCCCCGTGAAGGAGTCCTGGAAAGGGGCAGCTAAGGTTGGAGGTTAGAGCTCGTGTTCTGCCTTGGGCTGGCTGGGAGTCAAGGTCGAGGTGTTAACACAGCAGCAAACCCTGTGTTCGATGCTGCAAGTCCAGCACCTGGGCTTGTGGGAACGTCCACACGCTGCTTAGGGATGAATAGGTGGCCTCAGGGCTTTTAGAAAGTGACTGTACAACCCTGTACAACCTTTTATTTATTTATTTTTTGTTGAAATTCGGAACAAGCATGAGAACCACACCTGGAGCTGATGAAAGCTGGTGATGACGTGACTGCAACTGCCCAGAGCGGCTCTCACGCTGCAGCTCTCATGCAGCACTTGTTCTGGGCCAGGACCCACAGTGGTCCTCAGAGGAAAGCTGGGGCACGGAGACTGAAATAACAAGAACCCATCATCACGAAAGCACATCTGCTGGGTTTGGATTGTGTGTGTAAGTATGACTGCTTATTACGGGCTATTAAACAAAACCTCAGACTCTTCTGCGGTGCTGGAAAACCAAGTTCCCTTGAAATACTCAGCTATGCCAAGAAAAAATAAGGATTTCTCTGTGGTTACAGAAATTTGAGGAACAGTCTCCCGGAACTTTATTCACACCTACAAAAATGTTCATACAAAACAGTTTATCTGCCTCTGACTGGATTATCACACAATAATTGCTTCTATAATGTTTCCATTCACTAAGTAGCTTTCTGCAACTGTTACGTATATATATATAATTTTGCCTCTAATCTCTGATTGACAACAATCTCCTTGGAGATCTTTAAAGGCATCTGGACATGGTTTTGGGCTACTGGCTCTAGGTGGAGCTGCTTGAGCAGGGGGCTGGCCCAGAGCACCCTTCAAACCTGAGCCATTCTTTGATCTCTCTGTTATCTTCAGTATTTTCTAAACGGCTGCTTGTTAGATTAGAAAATGGAAAGTCATGTTGGAAGTTGCCTTCTTAACTGCTAAAATCCAAAGGAAAATGTTGTCACCTCTACGGTCCACGATGTAGAATTGTTCCTCCTGTTAAAAGGAAGGCATCCAAGAGATAAAGAAGTTAAATCTGTGCATCTCTGAAATCTTGCTTATGCTCTTATACCTCAATCACTGTCAGCTTGTCAAAATGATAAATTTATAGATTTCAAGATCCCACTGATATCTTGCTTATTCCACTTGAAAATAAAAGACTTCAATGCTAATCCCTGCCAGTTCTTCCTGCAAATTGCTTTTCCTTTGCTTGGGTAGTTGTTCAGTACTGGTTTATTTATTCAGTTCATCTGAGGGATCAGGCTTTTATACCAACTCCTTCCTCTCCTGGTGGTCTGTGGGTGCAAGAGATCTGCTCCCACTGTAGCTCATGCCAGGTGTGTTTCTCTGCAAGGCCAATGGGCCCCTCTCCCTTACATCTCTCCCTGTCCCACGCAGAGCTATCAAGCACAGTGGAAATCCTAGAATCACGTAAATTAAAGTGCTGAACAAGTGTGATATACTGTGACACACAGTCTTAAAATCCATCAGTTTTGCAGTGAGAACCACAGTTGAGTTTCCTCCTGCCAACTTCCTATCCTCAGCCTCAAAACTGAACTTAAACATATGATCAGAATGTAAATCAATAAAATAACAACAACAACAAAAACATTTTCATTATCTCACAGAAGCAGGATGCAAAAGTGTTCCTCGGTTATTGTTATAGGTGTAGCAGCAGCTGCATGTGTTTTTTGGTAGTGATGTCTAACACGAGATTTGGTCATGCAAATCTAGGTATCAACTAAGCAGCAAAATGGCTATGAGCTAATTTCCCACTTGGACTAAAGCATTGCTGAATTTGGAGGTTTTCATGGCATGTATTTGGGAAATTACAAGTCTGCTCCTCAGGTCTCTCCCTATGTATGCATTTCAGGAATTTCTAAGGAAAAAAAAAAAGCCCAAGAATATTAGAGAAATAAAGCACCATCTATTAAATCATGCTTGCTCTGAATAAGCTACTGAAAAATATAATTTTGTTAAGAACCTTGTTCTTGCTTAGTTTCAAAGTAAGTTGACTTTGTGACTGTGTTTGGAGATATCACAAAGGTGATGTGCCTGAGTTGCATTTCCCACCTCAAAAAATAAACCAGAATAATCACAGAATCACCAAGGTTGGAAAAGACCTCAAAGATCACCCAGTCCAACCATCCACCTATCACCAATATTTCCCACAATATCTGACCAAAACTGATTTTTTTTTGTTTGTCCAGTCTTGAGAAATGATTCTTTTTGCTGCACATTGAGGCTGCATTAATGAGCATATGAAAATGTCCATTAATATTTTCATTAAGGCTGTCTACTGTACAAGCACACTCCTGTGCATTGATGAGGTCTCACTGATATGCCTACAAGAGGGCATGAGGGAACACACGTAAAGCGACCTTAATGCAGAAACATACTTTAGTGACCTCAGCAGGAGGGATGAATCTGCTCCATGCTGAGCAAACTGCGAGCAGGGAGGTAAGCCGGTGGGAGTTTGGCAGGTTTGTACTACAGGTGTCACCAAAATACACTGCTCCATTTGTTCAGCAGTGCCACCTAATAGTAAGGGGTGCTTTAAGTGGCACATCCTCCTTTTAGGGCTCTGGCAACGGCTCTGTGCTTTGTGCACTGCACATCCAACTCCTTCCATTATTTCATGTGGGACAGGGCTGGAGTCCCAGATCGCTCCTGGCACAACGGTGAAATCAGACACTTGCGCAGAGGTAGAAATCTGGGCCACGCTCAGGAGGTACAGGATGCGATCCTTGATGTTATCCCTCTTGTTTGTGTTTCACTCTGTGGTTTGGATGGCAGATATTGCAGAGGTACCTTGAAGGATTATAGTCGGGCTCTGTCATAGAGCGTTCAAATTGCGTTTTCACCTTGCACTGTCTAGGAGTCTGAAGCGTGACGCAAGTGCCCAGCCTCTTTCTCCTCCCCACGCAGGCTCTCCTGCATGCACCTCCTTCCTCTCCAGTGAGAGATGAATTTGGCTCATTTCACTTGCTTCAAAGAACCCAAAGGGTAGCTCCTGTTGCATCTAGCTTTCGACCGCTCGCATGGTCAGCAAATTCTTTGGAAGGAGAGCAGCCGCCCTTAGTCCACATGCATATTACAAAGGATATTTTCAGCAGCGTGCAGCTGTAATCAGCAGTGCTCAGCTTGGCAATTTTAATCCCCTGCCATCTAGTTGGGGGCTGCTTGTTATGCAGTCAGCATTCACTCAACATAATGGTTGCTACCTGCCAATGTGCTTTGAGGGATATTGTTAGCATTAAATTTGCCATTTACATTTTCATGTTTGACATAATTGAGGAATGAATGCTCTTATGAAAATTAAACTTGTGGTCCTCCTGGACTACAGTAACCCTGTTAAAATGTAATGCGATTCTTGATGCGTCTTCTTTAGGTTTTTATTAAATAGAATATCCGTATGACTAATTCCCCTGGCCTTAATGTAGGCTGGGAAGGAGCATTATTGATAGGGCTGAGCACAAATGGCCCTCTATACTCAGCCTCTAATGGCCTAATAATGCATTATACTTGAATCAGAAATACTTTGAGTTGTAGTGCTTATTGCCATTATTGAAAACACCTGGATGCTCCATTCATCAAGGTTACATCAAAATGGGCCCATTTGTTTATTAGTCTGTCAGTAAACATCTTTATTTAGTTTCATGTTCCTCTGCTCTCAGTAACATCGGGGAGGATGAGACGATGTAGTGTATCTTCCTGTGGTTTCCTGTTATTAGTTTTTCCTGAAAAAGAAAGATAATGAAAAGTTTGGATGGCTTCATAAAGAAAACATTTTTCATGGACATTGCTTTTTCTTTCTTTCTTTTTTTTTTTTTTAATTTTCTTTTCCTTTTAGAAGAGGAGACTGAAAAAAAAAAAAAAGAAAACATCCATTGGGCATAGAGTCAGGATGCACTCACCAGATCACACAGACGGATTTTCCAGACTGCAGTTTTAATGTGTGTCTAACGGCAGGCAGCCTCTGGAGTATTTTGCTCCCTCTGTGACAACCCTTCTCTGCCCAGCGGGGTTTGCTGTGGGACAAGGATGCTAAGGGACTCATCCAGCTGCTGGGCATCCCTGGCACTCATAGCCAGGCACCTGCACAGTGCGGACAGGTGTGTTTAGGAGTGAAGGAATGGAGTACTGCTTACTTCTGTTATCAGACCTCCTGTGTTCTTGCAACCATGTCGCTCAGTTGCCTTTGCCCCTTTTCCTTTCCCCCTCTGGCAAAAAAGATGAATTAATTTGTGTTTGCACAGTGCTCTTGGGCTGGCTAGGGTTGAGGGAGGCAGTTCCAGTTTCCACTGAAGAGGAAAGAGTTGTTGAAATATTCTGGCCATGCAAAACACCACCTCTTAGACTAGCCGAAATATTTTTCCTTTGTCAGCAAATGTTAGCTTTGACTATTTGTTCAGGATTTCTTTTGAAAGGGAAAACTTCAAACATGACAGCTTTGACTGTCATTTTAAAACGGAGAAAAAAATCAACATCTGAGACTCAAGTGTTTCTTTTATAAATTGAAAAATATTACAAAGCTTTGTTTTGACATTTCCCAATTAAAATTCTTCAGAATCTGTAATTCCGTGGAGATCGTAGCTGGAAATCTACTACAGACAGCTCCAGTATCACCTTGGAGGTGAATTTAGCTCGAGCTGAATCAGGACTTTCCTTATTTCAGGCTGGACACCACACTGTTATTCATGAGGATGTCCTGGAGACACTGGAAGGAGTATTTGGGGATTTTTTCCTAATGTGCCTGGAAAAAGAAAGGACAGGATACTGCGGTTGTTTCTCAAAATGTTTCTGTTCTCATACAGAGGCGTTCTCATACAGAGGCGCAGCTCACTGGTGGGTTCTCATCTCTGCTGTTTTAACGTTGTTCAATAGTGTGCTTAAAAGTAAATTTCCAGTTGTCACACAGTGGCAGAGAAGGCCGTCAGTCAACCCATACTGCTGCAGCCCCAGTCTCTGCTGACAAAATAGTACATCTGGTATGGTAGATCTCAAGAAATCTAGATATAACATAGAAACATAGATATAACAGCTGTGGTCAGATTAATGCAGAGGCACATCTGAGAAAGGAGAATCACAGAATCACAGAGGTTGGAAGGGATCTATGGAGATAACTTAGTCCATGGCACCACCCATCACCTCACTGTCCTGTCATCCTGTCAATGGATGCCTTTTTTTTCCGCATGGAGCTCTATGACACACCTTTGCTTCAGACACCCTTCCATGTCAGACGCCATTTGTCCAGACTGCCCCTCTGCTGCTGTCTGTTGTACAGCAACAACACATAATGGAAAATTGGTGGGGAGGTTCAACTCCTGCTGCCATACCACCACCACCTGTCTCTAATGCTGTGGGCTGATGTAACAAAACAGGAGACATTACTTTTCACAGAATCACCAAGGTTGAAAAAGACTTCTGAGATGATGCAGTCTAACTGTCCACCTATCAACAGTATTTCCCACTGCAGGGGGGTGTGCGGTCCTTGGGACCTGGTGCTGGGGTTTTCCACCCACAGGATGGGAAGCTTGATTAGGGATCGCTGTCCTCAGCAAGGTCTCTTCTTGGAATGGGCAGTTGAAGGTGATGCCAGGCCCTCCATGTCAGCGCACAAATAGCTGGATATCAGGCATGCCTCCAGATAAAAAGTTTGGACAGATTCAATGTCTGCAATCTTTAGAGGTCTTAGAATACTTTGGGGCAGGGGCACAGGCGTGTAGGTGGCTGTCCCCCAGCAGCTGACCCCTATGTACCTCAAGCAGTGTGAAAGTGTTCAGACCCTACCACCAGATGAAAGGGAAATAGAGGTGTTTTCTTTTTTCCATGCAGTGACTAAATGACAAACAATGTGCCAAGAGAATGTGCATACTATTGTTGAATGAAGAGCTAAGCCACTTGTATTCATGTTTCAGTTGATGGCTTGCTGTGCCTATGCCAGTGTGCTCCTTTCTCTCTTGTTTTCAGGCCTTGTATAGATGTCAGGAGGCAGTAGCAACTATTAAGCTGCCCAATGGACAAATGAGAGCAGGTTTCCCCTCTCATCTAAGACATAGTGCTTCTCCCTTAGGCTCATACATTTTTGTGAAGGCCTCTGGTGCAGATGGCACATTTAGAGGACTGATTGTTGGTGCTGTGGGTTTGATTCAGACAAGCTCAGTTAAGTTTGGATACCCTAGGGAGGACAGAGACCTGCAGCTTCTCTGGGTGCCAGTTCCATGTCTGAGCACCCTTGCAGTGGCAGTCCTTTCCTTTTACCTGACTGGGAGTTGTTCATGCTCCAGCATGAGCTCAGTGCCTCTTATCCTTCCAGCACTGAGCACCTGGGAGAAAAATCAGGTTGCACCTTCCATGCTCCCAGTAGGCAGATGTAGTGAATGTTCAGATCCCTGCCTGAACCTTCCCAGAGCTAAGCAAAAGCAGCTCCCTCAGGCTGTCCTGGGATGCCATGTGCTCTGGGCCCTCCCCAGCCCTCAGGCCCTGGGATGGGCACAGACAGATAAAATGTGAAGACGGTGTCCTACTGCTCACTTCAGCTTTGCCTGTCCGGATCAGGAACATGCCTCAGAAAGAACCTCACATTTCAGGTGTACTTCCTTGCCCTGATATGCAAGCTGCTACACTGTTTTTGAGCTTGTGTTGAGCTACTCGTCATGTATTCTTTTACAAATATGTCATTCTTCAACCAATCCTATGCAGTTCCTGGTATCGTCTTCCCAAAAACATTACAGAATCTAATATCAAGAGAAGTTTTATCTTGATCTGTCCTTTAGTACAGGATAATTTAGTATTGAGGATAATTTCAGAGTCTCTAATAGCTTAATGCATTACATACAGTGTCCTTTTTCCAGCACAGGGATGTAGGTTGTGTGACAGATGTTAGGAATCTTTTCTAAATAGCTGCACCGTCAACATCAATAATACAAAGGCTGATCCAAGAGTAATGCCTCCTGTTTTATTATGTTCACATGCAACATCAGAGGCAGATGTTGGTGGCATGGCTTTAGAGGTGTAACCTTCGCACCAGTATTCCAGTACGCTCTGTTGCTGTGTGACAGATAGCAGCAGAGGGGCAGTCTGACCAAATGGCATCTGACACGGAATGTGTTTGAAGGAAAGATGTGTCATAGAGCTCCCTGCTGAAAAAAAGGCACCCATAGACATTCGTCAGCACCCGAGCATCTTGTTCCATTGCTCTGTAACCTTCAAAGTGAAGAAGTTTTTTGTCATGTTCATACAGAACTTTCTGTGCTACAGTTTGTCCATTGGCCCTTGTTATGTTGCTGTGCACCACTGAAGAGTGCCTGGCCCCATCCACTTGACTCCTGCCTTTAGATATTTTCTTGTATAAGCACTGATTAGTCTTATTCTTCACTAGCCCTTCCTCATGTGGGAGTTGCTTCAATCATCCCTATGGTCCTCCACTGGACTCTATCCAGTAGTTCCCCTGTCTCTCTTGAATTGGGCAAGTGTGACCTCACCGGGGCCTTCTTGAGTTTGCTGCACAGAGCTTCTGGAGGGCTATTGCAGACTTAATTCCTCTCCCCAGACTCCTCTTGCTTCATGTCCATCCAACTCAAATTCCTCTGCTTTCTGGCAAAATGCACTTCCTGGAGGTACTTACTCTTTTGTTGCTCTACGCTTTATTTTTCCCCAAGCATAGGAGGATATATCACCGAGCAGACTGAGCACCAAGACAGCTTATACATTATGGAATATTTTGGACAATCTACAACCGATTTTAGTATGTTTGAGCTACAGCTTTATTTTGCAATATGTACGGTTTTGTTCTGAGCATGAGAAGAGAATTAGAAATTGAAACGCTGTAATCCTTAGAATTTATTGAAAGGAAAGAAAAACCTTGCTCTGAACTCTAGCAAAATATATATATATGTTAGCATTGGCTTCCACAATGCTCACATTTATTGAGCTTTTTGATTATTAAAAGAAGCAGCAAATACTTGCAAACCAACCCATCTCTAAATCAGTCTTCTTGTACAATAGTTCAAGATCGTGTAAGTTCATGATGTTGGAACAGAGAATGATGTGGCAAGCTATGAAGCAAGCAGTACCACAGAGCAGTAAACAAATCTCAAGCACCTGCTATCAATTACTGCCATTCACTTCACTGGAAGGGATTTGAAGACTGGGGCAAAGGTGGTTAGAGATTTTCAACTGCAAGTGGGAAAACACAGCTTGAGGGTAAATCAGTGCTCCTATGAGAGACAGATTGGATGTTAATACACAACTGGCCCAAGGATCTCAGATTTAGAGACAGTCTTGCAACTATATTATTGGGTATTAGCCAGAATTCCTGTGTCCTACCCCGGGTTTTATTTAAGCAGGCTCTTCTTAGTCATTTCTTGGGTAAGAAATAGGACTAAAAATGCCTCCACATGCAGACTCCTGACAGCTTCTCCTCTAATTTGAAGTTACTGAAAATCACTAAGAGCCACAGGTTTTAATTCAGAAAGTTCACAGATTTGTGAAAATTGCTTCTGGTTGTATGAACGGTTGTCAGTCTGACAGCTAGGTTTGGGCAGGCTACTTACACTGCCCTTTGGTATGCAAATACCAAGGGGTCCGGTCTCTTGCTACTCTTGAATTCAAGTTAGCAGTGAAAGCATTCATGCGAATAGTAGCAAGAGATCCAAGCTCCCTGATTTGGGGCTGTGGGTTCTGCTTCCCACTCAAGCTTCCCAGTCTGGCTCTGCCTCTTGAGGGTCAGAGGTAAAAGGTGCAGTGCCTTCTGCTAGCCTTGCTGGATTACCTGGCAGGTGAAAAAGCTCTGTCCTGCTGGCGTGCCCCCAGGCAGCTGGACCCTGAGCCTCACCAGCATCTTCTTCCTGATTCAGAGCTGTGTGTTAGGAGAAGGTCCTAACATATAAGTTATAAGGTTTCTAGGCTTGATTATCCCTCCTTTTTGCTTTGTGGAAAAGCACGCTGCACCTGCTGAGCTTGGGGTAAGAAAGCAGGACCATGACCTGGTGGTCAGGGGCACAACCTTATCCTGTGCTGACTGCTGAGGGCTGTTCGGATACACGGGGTGGATAATAGGAACCAGACACCTCACTACCACCGATGAGAGGGAGCTGTGGAACAGGCTGCTCCTGCCTGAACCTCAGGTGGGAGGAACGGGCTGCAAGTAGGGGAAAAAGTTCAAGGCATCCTTGTGTGTTGCTGCTTGGGGTAGGCAGATTCTCCATGCTCTGGAAGTTCCAGGAAGGGAGTGTATTATGGTACGTCCATAGCTGTGGCTGGCTTCAGTTTGACCTGTTGCTTGGGATGGGCCCTGAAACAGCTTCGATCGGTGACCTCAGCTCAAGGTGGTGCGCGCCAATCTCGGGAGAGAGCCAAGACGGGCTCTCTCAGAAGGTGAAGACGGATCTTGGATGTACTGTTTCGCTACCCTCCCGCACACCTTCAAGGTGTGACACCTCTGTTTTGATAGCCCCGCTTCCAGCAGCACCGCGGGCGGCCGCAGCCCGCCGCCATTTGCTGCCGCCGGCGCTAGGTGGTGCCCGCACACAGGCGGAGCGCCCGGCGCCCAGCGCGGGGACTGGAGCAAACTGGGAGCCGCTCTGGGCTCCCAGTGGCATCCTCGGGGGTTCTCCCGAGAGAAACGACTCTTGTATTGCCCCATCAGATCCAACTGGAATAAATGAGAGTTTTAAAAATTGCTTTCCCTTCGCTTATCTCGAGGCTTAGAAGGCATCTCGCTTGGCACAGGCAATTGTAGCGAATACAATTAAAATTGATTGAGTGCAAATGTTTTAATTGTATAATGTTTTTCATTGATGTTCTCAATAAGCTAATTTGATTAGGGATAATGGGAATGTGTCTGGGGACTTTCAGGACCCGTTCAGCCATAATGGGTTCATAATGGGAAGATGAGGAGGAAGGTGGATGTCGCACCTTCCTTTCCTCCTCTCTGAGTGTAGGTCAAGCTTGGGGCAGTTCTGGTATGAGAGGAGAGCTGAAGGTGAATTCCACCCCAGGTCCAGTGCTCAAGTGTGATCAAAAAGCAGGCATGTTGGACCCAGTGATGTCCTCGTGGTGCAGTAATGGGGCTTCCTTATTTGTGCGCCAAGAGGGGCACCCACCACGTCTGTAGTTCAAGGCCATTTTAATCCCTATTCCTGTTCTTCTTCTCAATCTGTGGCTCCATCATATCCTAAGGATTTTACTGCTGCCCTGGGCTATCCACAGCACAGGAAGAAAGGGTGGAGTGGGAGCTGTTCTGGTAACCAGGTGACCCATTTCCATCCACTCATCTGGACATGGCTGTATGGAAAGATTGACACTTCTTCCAAACGTTGACCCAGCTTCTAGCTATTCCAGCTTGCCATGTATTTATGGTTGTTTTTCTTTTTTTTTTTTTTTTTCTTTTTTTTCTTTTTAGTTGGCTGCTGTTTCTGTATATTTAGTAATCTGTAGTGGATCTTTTTTTTTCAGTACACACGAGAATGAAACCATTATTTCTTAATAATTTCCAGGATAGGCTATTTCCATTGTTCAAAGTGATTAATCTACCCTGTGTGCCATTTGCTCTAAGAAAGACAGACAAGGAAAAACAGAAAAACAAGGCACTACAAATTGAGTCCCGTTGCTATGGTCTTTCTATAATCTTATTGGAAATTGTATACTAGATCCTGATAGTAAACTTTTGCGGAACATTGCTCTCAGAGGATATTTAGTTTTGCAGTTTCCTTTGGTAGCCCCTTTCCAGACCAATTCAAACTGTAGTTTTGGGATTTCTCCTTCTCTCTTAGCCTTAGCCATAGACTGACTCCTTGGCTAGTGTCCCCACCCCACCCACAGGTTCAGCATACCTCACCAGGACTTGAATACTGTATCTTTTGTTCATTTTGGAGAATCCTTCTCAACCACTTTTCATTAGTTTCAAATCCCCCACCCAAGGGTTAGGTTTCATTTTGGACAGGTTAACCCAGTCACTCCTTGTGAGAATTCCTCAAGAGACAGTTATTTTGGCTGTCCTTGACTTCCTCTGGCAGCCCCTTCCAATCTTGCTCCTTATGTAGCCTCGGACTTTCTGTTTGCTTCAGCCCTAATCCTATGCTGAATAACAAGCTTGGACCCTCCTCTGTCAGAGAAGATTGCCAGTGTGAGACCTTCTTATTTACTTATTTTGGAGACTCACAAGCATTGTTGCTGCTGATTTTCTTACTAGGAACCCTAATTCTAACTCTAGATTGATCTACAGTCCAGGAACTGTACTTCGTCTTGAGATCACTCCATGTTTCTTATGAGGATCTAAGCCTCAGCCCTTCCTTTATTCTGTGCATTCCCTATTACACTCCTTCCCATTTTTTCTCCTATGCCATAGATGAGGATTTTGTCATTTTCTTTTTGTTTACTCAGCCCAAAGTTCTTTAATTTAGTGAGATTCCATGAAGGCCTCTTCAAATATACTGGAGCCTCTTTTTCTTCAGTAATGAAAAACCAGTGGTTACCCAGTTTGGAGACACCTTGCTGAACAAGCAAAGACTTGCCAAGTGATGTCTTAGTGGAGACTCTGCATTCTCTGAATCAAATTGCTTGTTCAGACAAACTGCATTTTATCTAACACCTCTACTAAAATTTAAATGAAGTAAATTAGCCATCAAGCAAATGCGGTGTGAATAAGCACATTGTCTTCCATGAGAAGCAAAACATCGGCTAGATGTCTTCAGATGGTCTCAAATATTCGGGAGATGCATGTGAGCCAGTATTGGTCAGCAGCAGGTGGTTTCCAGCAGTGTCAATTCAACAGTCTGCATCCTGGTTTCAACTATTCAAAGTCTACCATAAATCTTAGTGACCTGTGAGGAGAAAACTAGAGAGATGTGCACCACATTAGCAGCTGAGGACAGAAAATCAATACGAAGTCCTGGAGTACTGGCGATTGAGTAACTGGCTAGAAATAAAATGTTTTTCCTTGATGCTCTCTGGAAATGTTGAAGTTACAATAAACCCTGAGAGCAGACCATGAAAATGATGGGGAAGATGAGCTCCAGCCAGAAGCCTCAGCAAACCAAAGCGGCACTGTGATTTAGATGTATCTATTGTGATTTGAAATCTGTAATCTGCTATCAATATAACTTACATATCTGGCTGTAAAACAGCATGGCTTTCTGTGTAAATTAAAACTGTATTCACTGGAGATGGACACGCAAAAACATGAATTGCATCAGTGCAATCAGCATTGTTATTGAGGACTCCCATGTAAAACCATTCTGCACCAAGAGACTAATTCTCCACTTTTCCTGAAGTGAGAGTTTTTGATTCAAGGTACCTTCAAACAAACACAGAGAAAAGCCTAAAGGAAAGCTCGTCCTCTAATCCTGCTATCAAAGTAATGCGAGTCAACACCAAAACAAAAAGAGAAATTCCTGTTCTGTCTGGCAGGTACTGCCCAAGTGTGAAATATCCAAGTGCTCCATCACTGCAGCCTGCCTAGATGCAGTGTGTGATGGAGTGGTGGGATAATACATCTCCTCACCCCAAAGACCAAGCTATGGCATTGAAAGTAAACTGCTACAGCCAGACCCACATATTTTGCTGAAGCTGCACTGATTTATCCCAGCTGAGTTGCTGTCCTTTCAAGTATGTTTAGCTGTAAGGATTTTTTCCCGTGCTTCTTGACTCCACACGGTGCTGCAGTGGGTGTGGTGAGCAGTGTGCCTAGCAGCCAAGTTATACATCTGAGAGCAACAGGCCTGCAGACCTCTCCTCCGCTCATCTAATCCTATTCTCCACATTGGAAAAGCCAAGGGGAGAATTTTATATGAAGTAAACATCCATTTCTGCTGTGTCCATGGGATCCACTATATTTTCTTGGAGATGAGCTGTTAATAGGCATGGGAGTTTATCCAAGTGCTTTTATCTGGTTCAGATAATCCCTTAGATTACTTCTTCCCTCTCTTCCTTTTACTAGAAAGTAAATATCTTCGAGAAGCCCCTTTCCCTTCGTTTATCCCAAACGTACAAGTATGTTCTCATAAAGACAACCATGTGACTAACCTCCAGCTTTATGTTTTTTCTGTTTCCTGGTTTAACTCATTAACCAGATACTTCTTTAGAAAATGCTTTTCTCTCTCCATTACCTGAAGGAGTTACATACTCTTTTTACAGAAAATCAGGGGCACATATCGAATTTATCTACTGTGAGTTTGTCCCCAGAGGAATATTTTACAATGAGATGAAAATTACACGGAATCCCATAAAAAAATAGAGAAAAGGGAATATAGATTTAGGCTTATCCCTTTAGGAAAGAAGTAACTGTCAGGGAACTTGTATGTTTTAATCAAATTCAGGTTACCGAGCAAAGCATGGTGCTAGTATTTAATGTTGTTGTCTCAGCCCCTTTCACACCTTTGCACCTTTGGAAGCCAATTGACAGTTTTCAGTGGATATTTTTGAGAGCGAAGTGCTGTTGTAGTGGTTAAAATTATTACTGCTCTCTGCCATCAGGGAAGGGCACAGAAATCAGAGTGACGATCCCATTTGCTGAACTTTACTCATATGCCTTTCTTTTAACCATGATTTTTTTGTTGGCTTTTTAAAAGACCCGACTTTATTCCACATTTCAACATGATGTCTATTTTAGCCTCTTTTGACACTCTTTGAAAAGAAAGAGAGGAGAAGATCTAACCCTTTCAGTATGTAGCTGGTTGGAAACAGAACAGTTTTCAGTGAATAACTGCTGAGCTGGAAATTGGTATCAAAGGGCTCTTTTCTAGTTCAGGTAGTATTTGGTATTTTCACTAGTGACGGAGTAGAAAGTGTACTCGTGAATATGGAACTGAGAATGGCTGCAGACATACTGCAGAAAGGACTTGATGGAAACTAAAGTGTAACCTGCCTCAAAGTGAAGCTCTAGAATATATTGCCTTTCATTACAGGTACAGCTTCTCTTTGAGAGATGCCTGTTTGACTG